>JAZHRO010000031.1:7708750-9077500 GCA_037157565.1 Thalassia testudinum
GGACCTTGTACCAGACGTCTGATTTGGTTCTACAGTTCTGTTTTTGACCCGTTTAGGGTCCAATCGAGGTCCGTTTTATGCAAACGAGATATCGGTGGTTTCCTTGTGAGTTCCTCTATATATTAGAAACCTTTTTATAGTGTTCTAAACATTCCGTTATGTTATGTTCCTTGGTATAGGACGTCAATCTGTTGTGTGTTAGGGGCTTGCAGAGTTATGTGAGTCTACCGTTCGAGCCCCCAGTACTCCTAGATTGTCCGGTAGAATGGTTTCCCCTTATTTTATTTATAAAACATGAATGCATATATGAAATTAGATAACTAAAACCCTAGGATGTGGCATGAATCCTAAGACGAGAAATAATTACACTGTTTGTGTGCGTGTTTGAGATTGCAGTCATAAATGAATGAGTAGAATTGTAAACAATTGCCTGTTAATAAATACAAGCTACCTGTTGGAATATGGAGTGCCTATGCTTGTTAACAGTTACCTGTGATATCACTTATTGCATATGTTAATTTGTGGAAATACGAGCTGCATGTATACAATACAAGAATGGAATTGTGAATGATGAAACCTGGTATGGAACAATATGGTGAATATGAGCATGAACCCTACGGGGAGTTAGGGGTAGAGCTCCTGTGGATGAATGGAAAGGCCTGGAAATGTGGACGAAAAGTGTGATGGTCCTTGTATATGTGGTACCAAGGAAAGCAATTGTCCCCTTTAGTGTAGAGCAGAGCTAACCCTTGGGTTGTGACGGGGGTTAGGATTGGCCACTCTACACCGACTCTTGTCGGCCCTCGCGTACGTAGTACCGAGGTGAGCTATTAGTGTAGGGAGGGAGCTAGTCACCCCACGGGACCCGAGATTAAGTTAGCCAACCTACACTGACTTTTTTTGGCACTCTGGGCAAACCGGGGTAGTATGACGAGGGTGCGTGGACTGTGGAGGGGCGAGACCCCTGTTTGATTCTGAGGGTCTAGACCCTTGTTGCTAAGAGGGCTAGGTCCTATACTGTTCTGTGTTGTACTTTGGACGTACCCACTAGCAGAAACGACTGACCACGTGCCAGTGCGGGGTAGCCACTCGTGCGCTTATCGTGCGTGCCGTAGTCACCACTATGTCTAGACAGTGACCTCAGGGTGGTTGACTGAGTGTAGGATTACCACGGGGGACTCTCCTGGCTAGGAGAGCACCACGTGTACCTTCTACTCTTCGGAAAAAACTGCAATCAAGATTGTTCCTACGAGGAACATTCGAGATCAAGAAAGAAATCTTAAAGTAAACCAATGGGTGAAAAGGAATTACTTGTAAAATAAAATAATTGGAAAAGATAAATGTACATGTTAGCTTTTACTACTTTAGATAGTTTGATTACCACTCTACTCAGCGTTCGCTGACTCCGTTTACTCATAACCCCTTTATAGGTCTAGGAGCTGAGCAGCCCGAGTCACTGGTTGCAGAGGGTGCTGGGCCCAGTCGAGCCCAGCAGTAGTTCTTACTGTTGTTGTACTTCCTTTTTGTTAGTGAGTTCATACTTTGTTTACTGTTCCTGCTTTGTACTTTTGTTATACTTTCCTGTTGTGATGGTGATATGTATTGTTTAGCAGCTTTTACTTCCTTTACTGCTTGTATAATTTTACTGTTAGTTACCTTGCATAGTGAATGTAGTTTATTTTCCTGCTTTTTGGTTATTTCTTGTTGGACGATTGGGTCTTAGGATTAGTCGAGTCGAGCCGATCTTGGATCCTATAGGGATTCGGGAACCGAGTCGTAACACAAGGGAAGTGGAATAATTGAACCAGAAGGTGAAACGATATGGTAGCAGAATTATCGAGAAGTGAAATGGTCTACAACTCCCTTGAGGCCAATCATAGCCCTTATAATCATTATTATAAAATGTCCTATAAAAAGGGAGATATAGACACTATTTAAGGGTAACTGACCCTTCGATAATCACATGCTTATAGTACACTCTTAAGGGTTAGATCCTTTCCACAAACGTTCACCGTAATGGTGGAACTAAGTTACCAATCTTGTGTCATCTTGTACATGTTGCACATTATTCGAGTCAGCTTTCTCGGACCCGATCATTGGCACCATCTATGGGAACTTCGAACGACCCTACTAATTGAAAAGCTTGTACTCAAACAAACCACTCTAAATGACTCTAAAACCCTAGTCGAAGAAGCCATTCTACTTCAAGAATGGGGATGGCAAGGACATCATTCCCAATGAGAAGCCCTGCCTCTAGGCTTTGGAGTCTTACTCCGTAAAGACATCGAATCCTCGCAATGATGTCCCCAACTAAGAGAAGAAGGGGGACTCGCTTGAAGTTTCAACCCCAAGCTAGCAGGGATCGCTTGACCCCTTACAGCAAGTGGGGGATGAGAAGAAATACTCGGCATAGTTGGAAACCATCCAAGAGGAGCAACGGTGGTACACTGAGTTCCTCTAGGATGGGCGACGTTGCAAGGAGGTGGCCTTCAAGGCAAAGATAGGAGATAACGGTAACAAGGGCCAAGGCAACCACCTCGTGAGGTCGAGGTAGAGAACACTGGCCTAAAGTAGTAGGTCAAGGAGCTCTGCTGACCCACCCACCACCAAGAGGATTGAGCGGTGTCTAAGGTAAACTCCCACCTTGCCACTAAAACCCCACTCCCTGCCCCCTGCCAAGAGGGCTAGATACCGAAGATTGTTTGCATGGTTGTTCAGGTGATGAGCGGCGTACATTGGAAGCCATTCGTCACCACCTTCCCCCTTCACCAAGGAAGTGATGAACACCCCTCTCCCACCATGCTTTAAGCACTCGATTTTGCCTCACTATGGTAGCACGACTAACTCGACAATGTTCATTGGAAACTACCACCAATATATGCTCATCCATGGGTACCTCGATAGGATTATGTGCTGAGTTTTCCTTTTCACCAAAAGAAGGGAGAATTGTTCAAGGTGTACCTAAATAGGTTCAAGGCGCAATAGTTCAGGTTTTGGCACCCCCATGACCAAATCATTATCTAAGCATTCAAACAAGGATTGCTAGATCGAGAATTTTGGAACGACATGGAAGACCTACCTAGAGACAGGGTGGAACTGTGGGATCAGGCCAACCGATATACAGATAGGGACAAATCCTTCTACTCCTGCTTATGGATAGTAGGATTACATGAAGAGGAGCATACAGGGACTACTCCCACCCAAAGCTAAGGTGAACAGGTCTCGACTAAATGAGAGGGCCTAAATCACAACCAAGAGATCGACCACTGGAATGATAGGTGGCAGGACAAGTTGGTAGACTTTCAAGGTCCTTACTGCAGGGACAATCGTAATGGACGCCCTAAATAGCCTAAGTGGGATTTTTTCTAGGAGTACACCCTGCCAACCTACAACCAAGCAGGCGTCCTAGAAAATGTACTCTTCATAGGTATGAGCGAATTCCTAACCCCTCCACCACCCCTAAAGCAACCTGCCACAAGGGGCCCACACTGCAATACCATGGGGCAAGGAGTCATGACATCTAAGACTTTTGGGACCTACAGGATTAGATTGAGACCCAAATCTACAATGACAACCTTGTCGAATACATTAAGAAGAATAAGGTGGATAAAGGCAAGGTGCCTGTGGAGGAGCCCGGGCTCTTCCACATGGAGCATCTCTAAAAATTCTAAGGGGCAAATGTGGTTGTAATAATAGACTTGGTTGAGCAAGAGGACGTCACTTAGCTCCTTGTGCAAAAGGAACTCAATAGCTAGCTCTTATGCGAAGAGTACCATCAGTGAGCCCTTTAGATGTTGAGGGAAAGGCATGAACAAATGCCCCCCACAAGAGAAGGTTGACCGCCGAGGCTAAACTAACACAAGTCAAGCTCATATTTTGTGTCAATGTCAGCACCAACTGGGCCATTGCAAGGATCTGGGCCAACCCAGTGAGCAACACTTATGATCTCCTAGTGGGAAGTCAAGACACCCCAATAGGAGATTGAACGGGCCACCACAACAATGTTTCAACTAGAGGTACACACGGGTCAGGTTCAACCTGAACCAGACCCAATCCAAACCAATTAGGTTGGGTTGAGAGTTATAATGGGTTGGGTTGGAATTTTTCCAACTCGATGAAAAATGGGTTGGGTTAGGTTTGAGGTTTAATCAACCTGGCCAAACCGAACTATTATCGAGTACCGACTGAACATCTTCCTAGGCTCCTAGCTAATCAAGCAAATTTGACACTATAAGTCTGCGGAGCAATGGTAGGTAGTGGTGGAAGAGCTCGATAAGTTACTGGAGGTGAGATTTATTGAAAAGTCTCTTTACCCTTACTAGTTATCCAACATAGTCATAATAAAGAAAAACAACGATACGTGGAGGATGTACATCAACTTCACCAACTTCAATGAGGCCCACTCAAAGGACGAATCCATGTTCCTGAAGATCAATGCTTTGGTTAATTCCTGCTTTGGATAGATGCACATGTCTTCCTTGGACATTTATAGTAGTTACCACCAGATTAGCCTAGCCTTGGCAGACAGACCACACACCTCGTTCATCATTGATAGGAGATTATTCCAATACCATGTAATGTTGTTTAGCTTGAAAAGTGCTGGAGCTATGATGGGCCTCAGGAGGACATCAAGGAATTTGTTAACGTAGGAAACGTCACGTAGCCACAAGAGAATGAGAATATGAAGAGTAATCACATAAAGGTGACAATTATTAATCTAGTTCCACTGCAAGAGGTGTACGTCTGGTGAGGAGATCTAACCCTCAATATCCACTATTGTTTGGTAGAAATACACATCCGGCTAAAGAGCCTTCTTCTCTCCCCCTTGGGTTTGGGCCTCCTCGTACCATGTGTACGGGAGGACTATTTATACATAATGTTGGATCGATTACCAAACAGAAAAGTGTAACTGATCCCATCAAGTAGAGATAATGGCTTATTATTTTAGAGATAATGGAAAATAATAGTATCGACTGGTAACCACTCGGAGAATCCACACCTCTTCATATTCCCATGCGGATCAAGTCCAAGAGTCAATTGTGCTTTATTCCACAAGAATTATTTTTGTCCCGCATCAAACTCCATAACAACAACCTGTGAACTTTATCTTTACCAACTTAATATGAAAATCCTTTAAAGTCTATATCAATAATATGTTAGTCAAAGATGTTAAGTTTTCCAAGCACTTGCAAATTTTGAGCGATGCTTTTGCCATTTTGTGCAAATACCACCTAAGGTCAAACCTTGAGAAGTGCACCTTCACGAATGAAACATGCATTAAAGGGTGTGCACCCATCGTGAAAATATTCCTTTCTTGATGTGACTCCATAAGATACAATCTTTTGCACCCATGCGCATACTTACGGAAATATTTTTTATAGAATTGGCAACTATATCGTCAAAAGTTCAGTCAACTAAGTTAGCATTCCAAGTTTTACTATATTGTTTGATCAAGTCTCCAACATTGGATATCAAGATAGGAATGTCATGCTTAAAGGGCCTTTAATTTACGAAATCCAATTACCAATCCATGGATCCATGAATTTACCATCTACAATTGTCCAAATGTGTCTTTAACACAAATGTGGCTTAATGGAATGAATATCTTTCCAAAACTTTTCATGATAGAACTTGCAATTGGTAGATTAAAAATCAGATTCAGAAAAATAGACACCCTTCATTACTTTAAATAATAGGGGATCATCACCATTCAAAAGCCTCCAACAGAACTTCACAAATAAGATAGTATTTCTTATTGCTAAACCACCTAGATGGGGTAATCATAGAGAGTATGTACTTTCCTCTTATTTTAAACCACCACCCCCAACACACACACATAACCAAAAAGATCCAATGAGAGTATCAAGTTTTTTGGCAGCACTTTATGGAATTACACAAGTTGTTAATTTGTGAATGAGAATAGAAGATAAGGTAGATTTGGTAAGGATTGTTGTACCAGCTTTTGATAGAGAATTTAAGAGAGTTTATCTTCAAGTTATTTCAAGTTTCCCTCATCTTGTCCAGGATTTTTGTAGCAACCACTTGATGATATTTAGCTCCTCCAATTGGGGCTTGAATATAGAGGTCTTCATCAAAACTATTTTTGATGTTTAGAATGCCTCTTGATTCTTCTCAACTACAAAGAGGACAATTAAAACTAAAAAAACGTAGAAGACTTATTGTATTTAAGCTTCCATCCAAACATTTTGTAATAATATTATAAGATAAATTTAATGAGTTGGGCCTCATTTGCTAAAGCCTTAGTGCATAGGAGTGTCTCATGTGCATCTGGAAGAAGGCAAATAGGGGTGCTAATGAGGCTAACTTGATGCCACCAAGTAAAATAACACGAAAAGTTTGTTCCATAAGTTTAGTAAGAAGTTTAGTACCTAAAATAAATAAAAAAAAGAATGAAGGGCATCCTTGCCTTGGCCCTTTACATTGCAAAATAGAGTAGGTAGCAAATGAGATGTAATGAAAGACTAGAGTAATGGAACTTCTAGGAAGAAATTAATTGCATCATTAGATCTCTCAAAAATTCCCAAGACATTTTGAATAAGGCCTTTTCCATGTCTAATTTGGCCGTCAACAACTAACTTGCTTCTTTCTTTTACTTAGCTTCATTCTCATAATTAAGAATCACTTTTCCTATTATGATATTGTCAGAGATCAACCTATTCCTTAGCAATGCATTTTGAGCTCTACACATTTTACAAGGAAGATGGTCTTTATTCTATTGGCAAGGATTTCAACAATAATTTTTTAAGAGGTATTAGCCATACTAATAGGTTGGCAATCTTTAGTTTCTAGAAGAGCAAGAGTTTTAGAAATCAGAAAGATAGGAAAGTGATGATATCTTTCTTAATCTTAATGTCCCAACGATGTTGAAAAAAATAGGGGTCAATTCATCAAATTTAGGGAACTTTTAACCGAATGACCCATAGAAAATTTAACACCTTTAATATTGTTTTCATTAGGGATTCTCTCTTTACCCATTTGCTCTTAGCTTTTTGTACCAAAAACTTCTCCTTGAGCAACATGAGATAATCCTACTTGCCATCAGGTTTCTCTTGGTATTCTATGGAGGGGGGGTGGAAGGGAAGTAAAGCTAATATTGTAAGTTTGATGCGTAAAGTGAAGGGAAAGAGAGAGAAGGGATTTTGATATAATTTTACTAAAACTTTAGAATTCCATTAATAATATCTATGGTATTTATTATAGAGAGGGGGGTAAAACAAGCACTTAAAATAAAAATTATTATGGATCCTTTCCTTTTCCTCTCCAAACACCTTTTCATAATCCCCTTCTCCATCCCTTCCCTTTCCTTCCTAATTCTTCCATTCAATGGTTTAGTTATTGTCCATTACGTTTTCCGATTTGAAAGATTTTAGAGCAACCTGTAAACAAAACTTGTTTGCTATTTATTAAACCCCTCTCTAAAAAGTTATAGAGATGTCCTTAAAATATTCCTTACACATGCATTTTCAAGGTCCCTTTCATCACTTGACTTCTCTTAAGAGCAAAGGATCAAATACAAAGGTAACAGGATTATTAAGCTTATAACATTCAATTGATTAATGGGTTGCCTTGCATTTGCTTGAGCTTATGATGGGCAAGCTATGTAGGGATATGAACAACCCAAGATTTGAAGAGGTTACTGATGAGGTGTGGTTTATCATAGTTAAAATATCCAAGTTAGGCTAAAAATTATGTTAAACACTATATAATTAACATGATAAAAGGGTCAAGTGTGAGAAATGACGGAAATAGCCTAAAATGGAAAATTGATATTAAAAACGTATAATTAGATCACAAATTGAGATATTCTATTTAAAAATGTAAAATGATGATCTACTTGCAAATTAAACACATATTCAAGTTCAAAAGTATAAATCAAAAGTTGAATTAACTTAATAAATGCTCAATTGAACTTCAATAAAAACTTGGTTGCATTTGTACATCAATATAATCCTTCATTCATTAGATTACATTTAAATCGTTAGGTCATTTACATTCCTTCACATAGAAACCTTCAAGGACTTGCTTAAAAACTAGTGGGGACCTTTTTGTTGGCTTGAAGGATGGCTCCGCAAATTCCTTCCACTTATGGGTGTCCTTACAAGATCTCTACCCCTTCGCATATAAGGTCATCTGCGCAAAAATTCTAATAGATCTACACCCGTGGTGCACTGTTCATCATAAGAACACAGATCATGGCCGTTGTTCTCATGCACTCTTGATCTGAAATGACTCGTCACCTTTTGGTAGCTTAAGACATCTGGAGTGTTCACCAGACGTCTGGAGAGAGAGCCAGATGTCTGAAAGTACCTTTCTTTTCCGCATGTACCGTGCGTACGACATGCCTTTCCCTTCACCGCCTCTCCCCTCCCTGCGACGCCCACTCCATACCACTCCCTCGCCCATGCCCTTCCCTTCACCTCCTCTCCCTTTATATGCCCCCCTCCTCCTCCTCTTCGTCTCACACCATCACAGCTGAGCCAAAGAGGGAGAGAGCGAGTGGAGTGCAGAGAGCGGAGAGCAGATCGTGGGTCTGAGCGTAAGAGCGGAGGGCGTCGTGTTGCTCTGCTGCAGTTTCTGCACCGAGGGAAGCCTAGAGCGATTCCGCGGAAGTCATTTTTTCGAGGAATCAGACGTTCGGAGTGACCTCCAGACGTCGGGGCGGACGTTCGAAGGTGGGATGAGATGTCTGGAAGAGATTTATTTTTCTCGTAATTTCTCTGCCAAGTCCTAACAATGCACGCGCATGTGTCAGAGGTTGGGAGGCGCATCGGCGAGAGGACCAAGGTAGTTTCGGATGTCTGAGAGAATCTCCGAACGTTTGACGGAACCCTCGAACGTCGGCACTGCATTCCAGACGTCTGATAGAGGCACCCCGAGAGAAGTATGCCTGTGAGTTAGTTTAAGACGTCTAAGACCTCTCCAAGACATCTGATTTCTATCAGACCTCATGTTTTTAGGCCCGTACAAGGCCCAAACGATGTCGGTTTTTCGTAAACGAAACGTCTTTGTTTTCCTTACGAAATTCTTCACGTAATGGTACCTTGTTACAATCATCTGAAACCCTTTTGACCTATCAATCCATGTTTTAGGTCTCTAGTTCATCAGGTGTACGGGATCTGCGGAGATGTCAGGCCCCATTCCACTCGGTTATCCTGGTAGAGTGGTTCTGACTATAAGTCTCCAAGTTAATAAAATGTATACAATTAGTTAAAACCTAAGATGTGAGATGAATCCTAGGAAGAAATAAACGTATGCTCTAGAATATATCTATTCAATTAAACCCTAGGTTGTAACATGATAATCGTTCGACGAGTTTCACGACGAGATCGTGTTTTAAAAATATATTCGTTGTAGTATCACCATGAAAACGATTATCAAAGATTTTTTTATTATTCAAATTTAAAAACTTCCGAGGTCTTTGTTATACATTTTGTCTACAGTTATGGCATTTATAATGACGGTGGTGGGCGGGAGGCCGAGGAGAGAGGCGGTGCCAGTGAGGTGCTTCAAGTGCCTTGGGGAGGGGCACTTGGCGGCGGTGTGCAGGGACCCGGTGCGCTGCCTGCGCTGTGGCGTTCTGGGTCACCGGAGATCGGGCTGTGGGCGACGGAGGTCGGGTGAGGTGGTTTCCTCGAGGAGAGGGGAGACGCCTCCGCCCCCTCCGGTGGGTGCGCCCCTCGTGGAGGTCGAAGCGCCGTGGTCGGAGGAGTTGGGAGAACTGGAAGGAAAGCTGGCCTCGGCGTTGGTTGCGGTGGTCTTGGAGGGTTTGGTGGAGGTGGAGACACTGAGGGAGGCAGTCGCCGCCTACTTGGGGGCTGACGGGGGTCGGGTGAGGGTGGCTTCTCTGGGAGGAGGGCGGATGGTGTTGCTGGGGCTGAGCTGAGTGGAGCTGGGGCGGCTGGTCTTCAGGGTGCTTCGTTGTGGCGAGGGTGTGGTGAGATGTCGGTGGCCGGTCAGGTCTGATGGGGCGTTGGCGGAGAGGCCTCCGTCTGGCGCGAGGAGGAGGGTCCTGATTGAGGGGGTCCCGCTTTTCCTCCGCACGGTGGAGGTGGTCGCAGCGGTGGTTGCCCCATTTGCGAGGCTGCACAGGTGTAGCGGCACTGGCTTGAAGGAGGCGGACCTATCGCGGATCGAGGCTTGGGTGGAGGTGAAGCCGGGGCGGCGGTTGGTGGAGAGATCGGTGCTCCGGTGGGGAAGTTCCGCCTGGCTCCTCCGAGTCTCCTGGGGTTCTGAGAACCCTAGGTCCTTTGCTGAGGTGGTGGGTGGCGGAGCGGCGGCGACGTGTGGTGGCGATGGCGGCAGACGGGCGGAGGTGGGCCGGACTGTTTTTGGGAAGACCGAAGGTCGTGGCGGAGATCATGGCGGGGATCTCGGGGTGAATGCGATTCCCGTGGCGCGTTCAGTGGCAGACGATGCGGCGGGAATGCAGAGGGCCACTTTGGTTTCGGCGAAGGAGGCGGGGGAATTGAATGCAACGCTGAATTTGGGCGGCCCCGCTAGAGGTGGGAGTGTCGGTGTCGACGCGCGGGCTCCTGCTCTTGAGGAGGTGGCGGGGGGCGGTCTCGGGTCGGGTGAGCGCGACCCGGTTACAGGTTTTGGGGGCTCCGGTGCTGTAGCCAGGTCGGATCCCTTTGCGTGCTCGTCCCCGCGTCCCTTGGTTTCTGCGGAGGAGGGGCAGAAGGCTGCTGGAGGGGTTTCAAAGCTCTCCTGGGCTGGTCAGGGCCGGGAGGCAGGACTGGTGGTGATTGGCGGGGAGGGGAGCGGACGACGATGGGAGCGGAAGACGGCCGGGTCGCAGAAACTCCTCTATCGGCCGCGGTGGTCATACCGTAGGGGGTTGGCTCGGAGGACCCCGTCTGGGGGGGAGGTTGGGGTCGACCGACGCCGTTCGCCGGAGGGGCTGGGGACGTCTGGTGGCGTTGCGTCGTCAGCGGCAGCGTCTGCTGAGGGCGGCGACGGGGACCTGTCTGCTTCGGGGTTCCCTGGGCTGGCAGAGGGGCGGCAGGCGGCAAAGGCTGGTGGTGGTGATGTGGAGTTGGGGGATGTGAAGGCGGGGAAGAGAATGACGGAGGCGGCTGGGAAGCTTGGGGGTGAGGCTGAGCGGCTGGGGGCTGGTGCCGGCGAAGAGGTTTTCTAGGCTGTTGGGGATTTGGTAGCTGTGGGACGTGGAATTGAGGTATGTGATGGTGAGGGAAAATCGGAGGATCGATGTCGTTTGTTGGATGAGGAGGAGAATGTCGTGGCAGAGATGATGGGGTTTAGACGGCTGACGTCTGGAGGCGTTTCCCGAAGTACCACATGACTAAGGTCTTATCTTGGAATGTGAGGGGTCTGAATGATCCGTCGAGAAGAGCAGTTCTGCGGGGGTATATTCAGAGATGGGGGCCTGATGTGGTCTTTCTCCAAGAGACGAAGTTGGGGAGCTGTGATGGAAGGTTGTGAAGGGAGGTGGGGGGAGAGATGTGGGGGTTTCCTAGCCCTGGATGCGGTTGGGAGTGCGGGGGGAATTGTTTTAGGGTGGAGGGAGGAGGAGTTCTCCTTGCTGGACTCTGTGATTGGATCCAACGTTGTCACTGTCAGACTTCAGAGACGCCGGGATGACACGTGTTTGCTCCTCTCCTCGGTTTATGGCCCGATGGAGGGTCGGAGGAGACAGGTTGTAACGAGCGCGTGCCCCAGACGCCTTTTAAGACGTCTGGGAGGTGGCCCAGACGTCTGTCGAGACGTCTGGGATCACATCCAGACGTCTGACTAGACGTCCGGGATAGTTTACAGACGTCTGGCGAGCAGTTATGCTCGCACGGGATATTCGTCTGCGCGCCTGTGCGCGCAAACCTGCGTTCTGCCCTCTTTCTCTGCGGCTGCAGGCGGCTGCGACCGTCTTCTCTTTCCTCTCCGCGCGGCGTTAAAAGGGGGGGGGGGCGCCTCCCCTCCCGTCTCCACCATCTTCCTCCTTCTTCTCCTGCCTGTGCGCGAGAGCGAGCGGACGCGAGGGCGCAGCGGCAGCGGCAGCCGCAGTGAGCGCGGAGGAGCTGCGGCGAGCGAGGGCGGGGCTCTGCCGTGAGGGCGAGCTCGCCAAGAGCGGCTTGGCCGGCCGGCGGAGGGCGCAGGGGGCGCAGAGCGTCGCGGAGAGGGACCTGCTGCGGGCGGAGCAGCGTACGCGCGAGGTGCGATGCGGGCGGCGTCGCGAGCGGAGGCCGAGCAGGGCTCTGATTCTGGAAAAATTTCCAGAATCAGACGTCTGGATTGATATCCAGACGGCAAGGTCGACGTCTGTGAGATCATACAGACGTCTGAAAGGTGAGTTCCGCTTTCTTCTTCCTTTTTGTCGACTGACCGTACTGAGGGAGGGGGGTTGGCTGTGCGCAGGTTTTCTGATTCGTCATCCTTTGCGAATCAGACGTCTGGAAGTTGTACCAGACGGCGGGAGTGACCTCCAGACATCCGAAGTGACCATCGGACGTCTGGGATCTAGGAAAGACGTCCCTGCAGACTTCTGGACGTCTGGGAAACCACGCTGAGCAGGTAATTCTCTGATCCACCGTTTAAGACGTCTGGAGGGAGTTCCAGACGTCTGATTTTGCACAGTATCATCTTTCTCGACCCGTTTAGGGCCCGTTTGGGCTCCGTTTTCCGCGATTCGAGTTGCGTTCGTTTCATAATTAATTCCTCTACCCGCCTACAGTAGCTATACATTGTTTTGAGACACCCCTTGTGTTTGATCCTTGTGATAGGACCTCGTTCGGTTGCAGTCTTGAGAGTCGCGGAGGCGCGCGGGATCCCCGATCACGCCCCCATTACTCCCGTTGTACCTGGTAGAGTGGTTTTAAGTATTAATAAAATCTGTTAAAGTATGGAACCATAACTAGAACCTAGGGCTTGCATGAATCCTAGGAATGAGAAATATATGGAATGATAGCTCCTAGGTGTTGCATGAATCCTAGGGCCGGAAAACTAGATTGTATGATAGATCCTAGGATATGGCATGAATCCTAGGATGGAAAAACTAGTGGAATGTATATTACTGCAGTCTTGGAAAAATGGAAAGGAATATATAAAGCTGCCTGTAAATTTAATTAACAGCTGCCTGTTATGAATAAAGAAACATGTTTGAGATCATGGAATTTGAGCACGTGAATCTGGAAAGTGAAACATATGATGTTCTGAAATAAAGAGCTGGAACCCTACGGGGAGTTAGGAGTGGAACTCCTGGAAAGAAAAAGGAATGGAACTGAGATGTAGTTTGTACTGTCTCTTGGGTACGCAGTACCAAGGGAAGTACCTGTACCTGTTTAGTGCAGAGTGGGGCCAGCCGCCCCAGGGACCCGGGGTTAGGATTGGCCGCTCTGTACCGACTTGCTGGCCCTCGTGTACGTAGTACCGAGGAGAGCTAGTAGTGTTAGGAGAGTACTAGCTACCCTACGGGCCCCGGGGTTCTGCTAGCCTCCTTCACCGACTTGTTAGGCCCACTAGGGCAAACCAGGGTAGTCAGGCGAGGGTGCGCAGACTGTGGAGGGGCAAGGCCCCGGTTTGGTTACTGTGGAGGGGTTGGACCCCTGTTACTGAGAGGGCTCTGCCCTGGTTCCATGCTGTGCTTTGGGCGCACCCGTTAACGGAAACGACTGACCGCGTGCCAGTGCGGGCTAGCTACCTGTGCGTTTATCGCGCGTGCCGTAGTCACCGTTACGTCTGTCAGTGACCTTGGGGTGGTTGACTGAGGGTAGGATCACCACGGGGGACTCTCCCGGCCAGGAGAGCACCACGTGCTACTTCTACCTTTGGAAAAGACTGCAATCAAGATCGTCCCACGAGGACATTCGAGATCAAGTAAAGGATCTGAGAAATAAATGAAATAGTGAGAAAAATTGAAAGATGTAAATAAAGGAAGTAATAGAACATAATAGCTACTGTACACTCTACTGTTGCCTTTAGTTAGTTTGCCACTCTACTCAGCGTTTGCTGACGTGTTACACTCGTTACCTTTTTCAGGACCAGGTGTTGAGCAGCCAGGGTCGGCGGCTGCAGAGGACGCTGGGCCGAGTAGGGTCCAGTAGAGTTACCACAGCTTTGTACCCTTTGTTTTGTTTCTGTTCTAGTGAGTAGTTTTGTTTCCGCTGTACCTTCTTTACCTGCAGTTTTTGTTATATGATAAATGTTGTTTTACTGTTGTGGTGGTGCCTACTGTAGTAGTTTCTTTCCTTACTGCTGTACTTTCTTACTGTTAGTTATATTCATGCTGAATGTGGTTTATTTTACTGTCTTTTGATTACTTCCTCGTTGGACGACTGGGTCTTGGGATTAGTCAAGTCGGTTCGGTTCTCGTGTCTCGTAGGGACTCGGGAACCGGGTCGTTACACAGGTCTTGTGGGAAGATCTGAACCAGGCTGCGGCAGCTTTCCAGGGGGTCCCTTGGTTGATTGGTGGGGATTTTAATGTTACTCTGCAGGCTGAGGACAGACCGGGCGACTGAGGGGGATTGGACCAGGGCTCTGAGGCGTTTGCGGACTTTGTGGCAGACCAGGGGCTGATTGATATGCTTCCGTTGTCATGTCTCTACACATGGAGGAATGCGGGAGGGCAACGATCCCGTATTGACAGGTTTCTGGTTTCGACGGCGATGGCAGAGTTGTTCCCGATGGCGGAGGTTAGACCTTTGGAACGTCCGTTCTCGGATCACACCCCCTTGATATGGACGTCGAACGAGGTATGGAGGCATGGCACTTATTTTAAGTTCGACAAAGCGTGGCTTTTAGAGGAGGGCTTTAGGGGTTTGGTTGAGGAACGGTGGAGGTCTACTCAGGTGGATGGGTCGGCGGCTGCCAGGTTAGAAGCGAAGTTGAAGGATTTGAGATTTTTCTTGAAGTCCCACATCAAGCGGGTGAGGGAGGAAGGGGGGAGGAAGAAAGAGGAGGCTCTTGCTGCGATTACACGCCTGGACAGGGCAGAGGATGTTGGGCTCCTTTCAGAAGATGACAGGGTTTACAGAGCGAGACTGACTCAGGTGTTTCAGGAGGAAGACAGGAAAGCGGAGGTGGAGTGGAGGGTGAGATCTAGGCAGAAATGGCTGAAGGAGGGAGATTCCAATACCCGTTTTTTTCATATGACTGCGTCGGGCAGGAGAAGGAGGAACTGGATTGACAGGTTGGTGGTGGATGGGGAGGAGTTTGTGGGAAAGGAAGTGGTGGGAGAGGCGGCTGTAAGGTATTTTAGAGATGTCACGGGGTGGAGGCGGGGGGGAAGGTGGAGGTGGTTGGGATCTGGGATACCACAAATTAGGGAGGCAGACGCGGATTTTTTGATGGGTTCTTTTGAGGAGGATGAGGTTCGTGAGGCAGTTTGGGGGCTGAAGGCGGATGGGTGTCTGGGGCCGGATGGTTTCCCGGTTGCCTTCTACAGAGAGTTCTAGTCGGTGGTGAAGGAAGACGTTATGCAAGTGGTGCAAGAGTTTAGAACGGGCAACTCGGGATTTAACAGACTGAACAAGTTCTATATGTTCTTATTGCTGAAGAGGGAGGGCGCTGAGGAGATTCGGGAGTACAGACCGATAGCTCTGTTGAATGCTATTTACTTGGTGGTGGCTAAGCTTCTGGCGAACAGATTGAGGACGCTGGGTGGGATCATAGACTCAGTGCAGACAGCTTTTGTCCCTGGCAGGAATATCTTGGAAGGTTTTGTGGTAGCATCGGAAATCCTTTCATCCTGGAAGAGAGAAAAGAAGAAGGCTTTTTTATGGAAGGTAGATTTCAGCAAAGCTTATGACTCGATCCAGTGGTCGTTTATTTGGGCGTCCTTGGTAAAGAGGGGGTTCCTGCCAGCATGTTGAGGTTCCTGGTTTTCTTGCTGGGTGAGGCATCCGGATTGCAGATTAACCTGGCTAAGTCGGATTTTGTCCCATTCAACATGAATGAGACGGAGGCAAGGGGATGCAGTTTGGGTTTTGGCACAGAACAGGGTAAACTACCAGTTAAGTATTTGGGCCGGCCATTGTCAGATGGGAGGATTCTGGTGAGAGACTGGACCCCCCTGGTGGAGAGACTGGTTGGGAGGCTGGAGGGGTGGGCGTCCAGGCTTTTGTCTAGAGGTGGGAGGCTGATCCTACTCAAGGCAGTTCTGTCGGCGATGCCGTCATATTTCATCTCTGTACTGAAGATGCCTCGACAAATGATTGCAAGGATTGAAAGAACCATGAGGGGTTTCTTTTGGTCCAATTAGGGGACATATGGACATGGTGCCAGGTTGGTTGCTTGGAAGGAGGTCTGCAGACCGCTGAAGGACGGGGGGCTAGGCATGAGGGATTTGGAGAGGTCTAATGACAGTCGGTTGGCGAAGTGGGTGGGGCGCCTGTTGGAAGGAAGGGGGGATCTGTTGGGCAAGGTGTTTGAGACGGCATATGGTTGTCCGATGCGTTGGGATTTTCTAGTGTCTCCGCCTAGGGGTGCTTCTCACTTCCTGAAAGGCTTGTCGACGGTGGCCCCGAGGGTGAGGAACTGTTTCGTCCCTGTGTTGGGAACAGGGGAGATTTTCAGATTCTGGCAGGATGACTGGACAGGTGGTGGTGCGCTTTGTAGAAGATTTCAGAGACTGTTTGCCTTATCCCAGAACAAGGTGGCGTCCATGGCCAAGGTGTGGGATAGTGGGTGGTACCCGCGTTTTGTTGGCAGTCTGTCAGATGCAAGAACGCATGATTTCCAGACATTACTGGCTGAGTTGGAGGGACTGCATCCGGCGGCTGGTACAGACATGTTTGGTTGGGATGAAGGTGAGTTTTCAGTTGCGGCTGCTTACAGGAGATTGTCTGCTGGTGATCCTGGGGTGGAGCTGGATTTGGTAAGGGACTACAGACAGATGTGGAACGCCGCGTGTCCGCTGAAAGTCAAGATTTTCGCCTGGCTACTTAGGAGGAGAAGGCTGGTGACTAAGGTGTGGAGGGCAAGGTGAGCTCCTAGAGTGTGTAAAGTCTGCTCCTTATGTGGAGGTGGTGAGGAGGATGTTGACCACCTTTTTTTCGTCTGTCCTTTTATGGTGCAAGTTTGGGATAGAATGGGCGAGAGATGGTGGGAGTGCCGGCTGTTTGAGGAATTCTGGCGCAGCTTCAGAAGCAGAGGTGGTGGTGGTGGACGATTTGTTTTCCGTTCGAAAAAGGAGCTGGCCAAGCCGTTGGCGGTCCTTTGGGGGATTTGGTTGGGCAGGAATGCGGTGATTTTCCGGGGCCAGAGACCTTACGTGGAGAATTTTGTTGAGTCTATCGACTCCTTGTTTTCTCTTTGGGTTGTTTCGGTGTGAGTGGGGGACCTTGGGGTCCGCCTGTTGTAATGTTTGTTATTGTTGATTCTATTATATAAGTTTTTGGGTAGTTATCTCTCTGGATAACTACCCTTTCCTCTTTCAAAAAAAAACTTCCGAGGTCTAACTCAGGGAGTAAATTGGTATTTAGAAGCCAAAAATCACAAAACTTGAAAGATAATGTTTAGTAATAATGTACTGTATATAAAGGCTAGAGAGTAAAAACATTAAAAAAAAATAAATTCTTTTTCTTTTCTTCATCCTCCTCTCTTTCCTTTTTCTTTGCTTTCTCTCTTCTCTTCTTTCTCTGTCTTTCTTGTCTTCAGACGTCTGATTTTGTGAATCAGACGTCTGATTCTGTGAATCAGACGCCTTAAGTGGTGATCTGCTACAGTGCTTCTTCAAGATTCTTCCTTCTTTGCTGCAGCTCCTTCCTTCTCTTTTCTTCTTTTCCTCTTTGGCTTCTTCTTCTCTTCTTGAGTTGCTGCGCCTCCTCCTTCCTTGGCTTTTGCAGACCTTCTCCTTCAGCTGCCCTTCTTCTTTGGCTCCTTCTTTGTAGGCTTCTTCCTCTGCAGCTAAGTCTTCAGCTTCTTCTTTTAGCTGCTATGCCTTCTTCTTCTCTTCCTCTTCCACGCAGTTGCTTCCTCTTCTTCTTCTCTTCCCTGCGCACACAGAGGCAAAACCTATCCCCTACCCTCCCCACGTCTCTTTCTCTCTATTTCTCTCTTCTCTTTCTTAGAGCCAGCTGGGTAATCGAGTCTGGTTACACGCGCCTGGGTCCAGGTGCACCGGCGTGGGTGGTGCGCGAGGAGTGTAGGGTAAACGGGTTAACCAGGTCCGCGTAAGTGTGGTCGCGGACGAGGCAGGTGGAGTGGGTGAGGGACCTCACCCTGTGTTACTTGAGGCGACGAGATAAAAGCACAAAATCAATATAAGTGACTCACCTGCGTTGCGAACTTCCGAGATGGGACTAAAGTCCCACCCGCTTCTGCTTGCATGCCCGCAGGAGGATTTCCTTCAATTGCTGCAGTTGGGTGCTTCGCTAGGCTAATTGCCTGGCGGTGTGCGTGCACGAGACCAAGTCGCGCATTCTGGACCTGGGGGCCTGGAGAAGCTTGCAAGGAAGCTTCGGGTCGTCGCTAATGGCAGCGGAGGCTTACACCTGAAACACACAAACACGACCTCGCAGCCCTGTCAAATGCCTTGGGGAGCTTCGCCAAGGTGTGACGAATGTGCAGAGGTGGTCGGCGAGGCGTGGGAACGCTTGTGCGAGCGTGCCTAGGGCACACTGTGGATGTGCAGGTGGGTGTGTTCGGGGGAAGATTGTGGGATGTGTGGTGGTCAATGGAGAGGGGGGAAATGATCAGTGAGTCGGGGTGGTGCTTAGGGACCGGTCGGCGAGGAGGGAGGTGGTTTGTGGTGGTGGAGCAAACTCGCCGGAGTGGTGGCCGGAGGTGAAGGGGATGATGGTGGTTGGCGTGTGGCAGTAGTCGATTTAGGAAATTAATATGGGGAAAATGAAGAGGGGAGAAAGGGGTACTTATCTAGGGTGTTCAGAGCGAAGGGGGGAGGCGGAGGGCGAGTGGTGAGTGTCTGCCGTTACTGGAGATGAAGGCCCTGTGGGGAAGAAGCGGCGACGAGGGAGAGAGACAGAGGGCATGCGCTGGTACAACGCGGCGTGGAGGAGTACGGCGGAGATGGCTCTGCCATTGGTACTGTGGCAGAGCGACAAGAAGGGGGAGGGAGAGTCGCAGGAAGCTGTGAGCAGTTGGCCGGAGTGAGGAGGAGACGAATTTGGGGGGCTTTCTCTGGCCAAATCGAGCTTGAAGGAAGCAGAGGGGTCTGGGCTTCCTTAAATAGGCAAGGGCAGAGGGAGTGTAACGACCCGATTCACAAGTCCCTATGAGACACGAGAACCGGACCGACTCGACTAATCCCAAGACCTGGTCATCCAACGAGGAAGTAACCAAAAGAGCAGTAAAATAAATCACATTCAGCATGAATATAACTAACAGTAAGAAAATACAGCAGTAAGGAAAGAAACCACTACAGTATATACCACCACAACAGTAGAACAACATTCATAACATAATATGAAACTGCAGGTAAAGAAAAGTACAGCAGTAACAAGAACCACTCACTACAGTGGAACCAAAAAGAGGTACAAGAGAACAGTGGTAACTCTACTGGACCCTACTCGGCCCAACGTCCTCTGCAGTCGCTGACCCTGGCTGCTCAACACCTGGTCCTGAAAGGTAACGAGTGTAACACGTCAACAAAACGCTGAGTAGAGTGGCAACTAAAATAAAAGAAACAGTAGAGTGTACAGTAGCTGTTATGTTCTGTTACTTTCTTTAATTACGTCTTTCTATTGTCTCACAATTTATCTATTTCTCAAATCCTTCACTTGATCTCGAATGTTCCTCGTGGGAACGATCTTGATTGCAGTCTTTTCTGAACAGTAGAAGTAGCACGTGGTGCTCTCCTGGCCGGGAGAGTCCCCCGTGGTGATCCTACTCTCAGTCAACCACCCCAGGGTCACGGACAGACGTAACGGTGACTACGGCACGCGCGATAAACGCACAGATAGCTAACCCGCACTGGCACGCGGTCAGTCGTTTCCGTTAACGGGTGCGCCCAAAGAACAACACGGAACCAGTACAGGGCAGAGCCCTCTCAGTAACAGGGGTCCAACCCCTCCACAGTAACCAACAGGGGCCTTGCCCCTCCAAAGTCCGCGCACCCTCGCCTGACTACCCTGGTTTGCCCAGTGGGCCTAACAAGTCGGTGTAGGAGGTTAGCAAAACCCCGGGGCCCGTGGGGTAGCTAGTACCTCCCTACACTAGTAGCTCTCCTTGGTACTACGTACACGAGGGCCAGCAAGTCGGTACAAAGTGGCCAGTCCTAACCCCGGGTCCCTGGGGCGGCTGGCTTCACTCTGCACTAAACAGGTACAGGTACTTCCCTTGGTACTACGTACCCAAGAGACAGCACACTACCACGTCTTTCTTTCTCAGTTCCATTCCTTTCTCTTTCCAGGAGTTCCACTCCTAATTCCCCGTAGGGTTCCAGTTCTTTTAACTCAGCACATTCAGATTTCACCTTCCCAGTTTCACATTCATACATCCCATATTCCCAGACATGCTCATTTATTCATAACAGACAGCTGTTAAACCAATTTACAGGTAGCTATTATTTCCTTTCCACATTTTCCAAGACTGCAGTATTCATATATTCCACTAGTTCTTCCCATCCTAGGATTCATACCATACCCTAGGATCTATCATACAATCTAGTTTTCGAGCCCTAGGATTCATGCAACACCCTAGGATCTACCATTCATTCTAGTTTCTCATTCCTAGGATTCATGCAATGTCCTAGGTTCTATTTATGGTTCCATAATTAACAGATTATACTAATAAACTTAAAAGCCACTCTACCGGTTACAACAGGCGTATTGGGGGCGTAGTCGGGAATCCCGCGTGCCTCCGCAACCCCCGAGACTGCAACGGAACGGGGTCCTATCACAAGGATCAAACACAAGGAGTTTCTCAAAACAGTATACAACTACTGTAGACGGGTAGAGGATGTAATTCCGAAAAGCACGCAACTCGAAACGCGGAAAATGGACTCCGAACGGGCCCTAAACGGGTCGAAAACGACGAAACAGTGCAAAATCAGACGTCTGGAACTTATTCCAGATGTCTTAAAAAGTGGATAAGAGGTTACCTTTGCTCTGTGTAGTCTCTCAGACGTCCAGAAGCCTGCGGGGGCGTCTGACCTAGTTCCCAGACGTCCGATGGTCACCCCGGATGTCTGGAAGTCGTTCCCGTTGTCTGGCACTGCAGCCAGACATCTGATTCGCGTTGGATGCGAATCTCAGAACCTACGCGTACCCATTTCCACTCTCTCTCAGTACGGTCAGTCGAGGAAGAGGAAGAAAGACGGAATAACTCATCTTTCAGATGTCTGGACAGTCCTCCAGACGTCCTCCCCGCCGTCTGGTTGTAAGCCCAGACGCCTGATTCTGGAGAAAATTCCAGAATTAGGGCGCGACTCGCCCTCCGCTCGCGACTCGTCAGCCTGCTGTTCGAGCCACAGCAGGCCTCCCGCGTCACCCCGCGTCCGCTGCTTCCCCCGCCGGCCGGCCCTAGCAGCCCCGGCGAGCTCGCCCTCACGGCCGAGCGCCTCTTCCCATGCGCAGCACCTCCTCCCACGCTCATTGCGGCTGTCGCTGCCGCCGCTCACTCGCGCTCGCTCTTGCGCACCGGCTGGAAGGAGAAGAGGAAAGGGGGCGGAGGTGACGGGAGTGAGGGGGAGGGTGTGGCCTTTTAAGGCCGTGCGAGGAGGAGAGAGAGAGCGGGACACAGGGCGCAGGAGGGAGAGGGAAAAAGAGAGAGAGAGAGACGCTCGCAGGTCTGCGCGCTCAGGCGCGCAGACGAAACACGCGTGCCGAAAATAACCGAATCCCAGACGTCTGGAAGGGGTTCCAGACGTCTGGTCAGACCTCTGGGACACCTCCCAGACGTCTTAAAAACGTCTGAAGCCGCGCGTTCGTAACAGGGAGGAGTTGCGAGGAGACGGTGGGAAAACCCCACCGAAGGTAAGGCCGAAGGGAGACCCATACCTCTCGAGCGTTCGCACGAGAGGTGGGTGTTTCAGGGCATGGGGAGCTGCCCATGCGATAGGGGGCTTCGCAGGGAGCTCTCCTTTCAAACCTAGGAGCGTCTCCCCATGAGATCGAGGAGAGAACCTCCGCGCAAAGTCGCCGGAGGTATGGGTCCCTGCTGTGATGGCAGAGGGACTGAAATGAAGAAAGAGATGAAGAAGTTTGGGGGGGGATTTGCAAGGGTTTCAAAATGTTGAGGGTCTAAATGTAATTTAGTGGACCAATTTGCAAAGTGGGGCAAGACGACCTTCCCTTCCCTTAGGTCCAAATTTTGGTATAAACCTAATTTTGACTTAAGGAATCCAATGGTGAAGTTGGATCTTAGGTTTGACCACGTTTAACTGTATATTTTGCATAAAAACCCAAATTAGGTCTAATATTGGGCATGGGTCTCAATCTAGGTCAAAACAGGTTCCAAAGGCCAAATTGAAGGTTATAAATCCTAGAGGATATTTTTTCATCATTTTTAGAGGGTTTAGTTTATTTTTATCTTCCATGGAATCTTGTGAATTTAAATATGTTTGTTTTAAGTTTACAGAATACCATTTAATTCCTAGATTTCATAATAACCCTTTTCTAACTGAACCATCCCACTTTTTCTCATATTAAGTCCAATTAACCTATGTCTAGACCCTTAGAAATCCCATTGATGCACTGCAATGGTAAAATTACAGTTTTACCCCTTGTTTTATATTTTCTTCCCAGATTAGTAATCCCCTGAATTAGGCCTTCCTTTAGGTTATGTAGGAGCTTTTGTTTACTTTATTAAATCAAAGTAAGCTAGTTAGAGTTCGTGATAAGGTTCTCATCATGCCCCCATGCCTAGCTTTTGCCAGTCCCTTAGCAAAATTTTAAGGTTTTAACTTCTATTCTAGACCATGAATTCCTTTCACCAGTTATGATAAGTGCCTTTTCTTCTTTGATTAGGTCAAAATGCCAACAATAGGCTTCAAGGTACTCTAGTACCAACCAAGATCTAGACTTGTCCAGCTTTAGCCTCGGTCCTCAGCGAAGGTTTTTAAGGCCCGCAGGAACTACCCTAAGGTTTATTGTACTCTGTGGTTAAAGCACCCGTGTTTGAGACATTTTTAGCCTTGGTTCAATTTACAATGCATTTTGTAAGAGAGAGACAAAGGATTTATTTGTTTAGAGAGTTTTCTCTCTTTTCCTTTTAATTCTAACTTAGGATTGACTTCTCAACACGGTCTGTATCAGATTCCTCGTCCCCATCATCAATCCTCAAAGGTCCCTAGCAATTGATGCTTTGAGATAGCACCGCCCATGGTAACCCCAGAACCCTAATTTTTGAGATTTCGAGATAATCCTGCCCATGACGTTCTATGGCCGAATCTAGATCCTGACGATTGACATTTCGTGATAATGCCATCCATGGTATCTGAACCAGCATAGTACTTACATGCCCCCGGTAGGATATGTAAATATCCTAAGAGACAAGCATTGAGGAGACCATATGTTGTTACGCATCTTCGAGGGGAATTACCCACCTCTCCGTGCGGGGAACTCGTCCATATTAACTTGTGTTGATCAATCGCTCCTAATCTAGGCAACATTTTAAGAATATTAAAACGCTTCTACGTGATGTTAATAGTTATGAGCACTGAACTAGACTGTGTGTGAATTGGGGTACTTAGGTTACCGAGTCTCGCAAACCGAAGGTCAGTTAACAAGACCGAATACTCCCTAAGCCTTAGACCTAATACTTAAGCTTTGCATTTTCCTCAACCTTTTGAGGAATATCCAGATCTTAACGGGTACTAAGAGTTTGGCCAAAAAGGCCTAAGGTCAGCATTCCTACTAATCTTTTTGTGTCACTTTAACACTTTTCTTTTCTTAATGTGGTCTAGAACTTCGGTTAATCCCTTAATCTCTTACTAATGACTATCTCTTTCTTTTTTCATTTTGTGCTCCTTTTTAACATTTTGCTCTTTTTCTCCTCTTGTTTTGTATAGCCCACAAAAAAATTTCTCTCCTCTTCTTATTTTTTTTTTTAGATGATATGTGATTTTTTTGTTGAAACATTTTCTTGATATAAGTTTTCATTCATTTTGCACTTTCATACCCCCCCATGCCTAAGATTTGCAATGTCCCCATTGTAAATTAGGTGGGTTTGTATTCAGCTTGGTTCATTCATTAGGATAGGTGTTGGATGAGTGGACGGGTCGAGGTGACTGTTGTGGATGATTTCTAATCTCAGGTACGGGTACCTGAGGTGGAGTCGGCTGTCCTAAAGGATGAACCCTAAAGTGCAAAGAAATGTCAGGAAAGGTTTCGGGTTTTGAAAGAATGACGGGTTGCCTCCCGTTAAGCGCTGAATTTTATGCCATCGGCTGGGCGCAATGAGCTCAGAGAGAATGGAGGATAAAGGATGATTCAGCCAAATCTGTATTGGTCATGTCAATGAACGGTTTGAGTCTCTGACCGTTCACGACAAAGGGTTCGAAATCGTGGCTGAGTGGATTGATCGCGTTTTAAAAATGATAATCGTTCAACGGGTTTCGTAACGAGATCGTGTTTTAAAAATATATTCGTTGTAGTATCACCGTGAAAACGATTATCAGAGATTTTTTTATTACTCGAAATTTAAAAACTTCCGAGGTCAAACTCAAGAAGCAAATTGATATTTAGAAGCCAAAAATCACAAAACTTGAAAGATAATGTTTAGTAATAATGTACTGTATATAAAGACTAGAGAGTAAAAACATAAAAAGAAATAAATTCTTTTTATTTTCTTCCTTCTTCTCCCTCTTTCCTTTTTCTTTGCTTTCTCTCTTCTCTTCTTTCTTTGTCTTTCCTGTCTTTAGACGTCTGATTCTGTGAATCAGATGCCTTAAGTGGTGATCTGCTACAGTTCTTCTTCAAGCTTCTTCCTTCTTTATTGCAGCTCCTTCCTTTCTGCGGTAGCTCCTTCCTTCTCTTTTCTTCTTTTCCTCTTTGGCTTCTTCTTCTTCTTCTCTTCTTGAGTTGCTGCACCTCCTCCTTCCTTGGCTTCTGCAGACCTTCTCCTTCAGCTGCCCTTCTTATTTGGCTCCTCCTTCTCTGCAGGCTTCTTCCTCTGCGACTAAGTCTTCAGCTTCTTCTTCTTTCAGCTGTTGCACCTTCTTCTCTTCCTCTTCCCCGCAACTGCTTCCTCTTCTTCTCTTCCCTATGCACACAGAGGCAAAACCTATCCCCTACCCTCCCCACGTCTCTTTCTCTCTATTTCTCTCTTTGCTCTCTCAGAGCCAGTCGGGTAATCGGGTCGAGTTACGCGCACCCAGGTCCAAGCACACTGGCGTGGGTGATGCACGAGGAGTGCAAGGTAAACGGGTTAACCAGGTCCGTGTAGGTGTGGTCGCGGACGAGGCAGGTGGAGTGGGCGAGGGACCTCACCCCGTGTTACTTGAGGCGACGAGATAAAAGCACAAAATCAATATAAGTGACTCACCTGCGTTGCGAACTTCCAAGGTAGGACTAAAGTCCCACCCGCTTCTGCTTGTGCACCCGCAGGAGGCTTTCCTTCGATTGCTGTAGCTGGGTGTTTCGCTAGACCAATTACCTGGCGGTGTGCATGCGCGAGACCAAGCCGCGCATTCTGGACCTGGGGGCCTATAACGCTGGGGCCTGGAGAAGCTTGCAAGGAAGCTTTGGGTCGTCGCTAATGGCGGCGGAGGCTTACACCTGAAACACATGAACACGACCTCACGACCCTGTCAAATGCCTTGGGGAGCTTCGCCAAGGTGTGGTGAATGTGCAGAGGTGGTCGATGAGGCGTGGGAACCCCTGTGGGAGCATGCCTAAGGCACACTATGGATGTGCAGGTGGGTGTGTTCGGGGGAAGATTGTGGGATGTGTGGTGGTCGATGGAGAGGGGGGAAATGATCAATGAGTCGGGGTGGTGCTTAGGGACCGGTCGGCGAGGAGGGAGGTGGTTTGTGGTGGTGGAGCGAACTCGCCGGAGTGGTGGCCGGAGGTGAAGGGGATGATGGTGGTTGGCGTGTGGCAGTAGTCGATTTAGGAAATTAATATGGGGAAAATGAAGAGGGGAGAAAGGGGTACTTATCTAGGGTGTTCAGAGCGAAGGGGGGAGGCGGAGGGCGAGTGGTGGGTGTCTGCTGTCGCCGGAGATGAAGGCCCTGTGGGGAAGAAGCAGCGACAAGGAAGAGAGACAGAGGGCACGCGCTGGTACGGCGGGGCGAGGAGGAGTACGGCGGATATGGCTCTGCCACTGGTACTGTGGCAGAGCGACGAGAAGGGGGAGCGAGAGTCGCAGGAAGCTGCGGGCAGTTGGCCGGAGTGAGGAGACGAATTTGGGGGGCTTTCTCTGGCCAAATCAAGCTTGAAGGAAGCGAAGGGGTCTGGGCTTCCTTAAATAGGCAAGGACAGAGGGAGGAGTCGCGAGGAGACGATGGGAAAACTCCACCGAAGGTAAGGCCGGAGGGAGATCCATACCTCTCGAGCGTTTGCACGTAAGGTAGGTGTTTCAGGGTATGGGGAGCTGCCCATGTGGTAGGGGGCTTCACAGGGAGCTCCCCTTTCAAATCTAGGAGTGTCTCCCCATGAGATCGAGGAAAGAACCTTCGCGCAAGGTCGCCGAAAGTATGGGTCCCTATTGTGATGGCAGAGGGACTAAAATGATGAAAGGGATGAATAAGTTGGGGGGGGGGACTTGCAAGGGTTTCAAAAAGTTAAGGGTCTAAATGTAATTTGGTGGACCAATTTGCAAAGTGGGTCAAGACGACCTTCCCTTAGGTCCAAATTTTGGTATAAACCTAATTTCGACCTAAAGAATCTAATGGTGAAGTTGGATCTTAGGTTTGACCATGTTTGACTGGATATTTTGCATAAAAATCCAAATTAGGTTAAATATTGGGCATGGACCCCAATCTAGGTCAAAACAGGTTCCAAAGGCTAAATTGAGGTTCTAAATCCTAGAGAATATTTTTTCATGATTTTTAGAGGGTTTAGTTGGTTTCTATCTTGCCTTAAACCTTATGAATTTAAGTGGATTTGTTTTAGGATTACAAAATGTCATTTAATTCCTAGATGTCATAATAACCCTTTTCTGACTGAATCATTCCACTTTTTCTTTTATTAAGTCTAATTGACCTATGTCTAGACCCTTAGAAATCCCGTTGATGCACTGCAATGGTAAAATTACAGTTTTACCCTTTATTTTATGTTTTCTTCCCAGATTAGTAATCCCCTGAATGAGGCCTTCCTTTAGGTTATGTAGGAGCTTTTGTTCACTTTATTAAATCAAAGTAGGCTAGTTAGAGTTCATGATGAGGTTCTCATCATGACATGAACACTAGGGCTAGAGAAAAATACATGTGAATGATTGAGTAAATCATGAGTTGTCTATATTATCTGGAATGGACCACATTATGAACAAATCTGTATTGTGATTGAGCTGCCTGTTCTATATATATCAAATCGGATATAGAGAAATTCATGTACAAGCCCTACGGGGAATGTAGAATGAGACAAGAATACCGTAGCACGGAGAACCGGATGGTTCTGGAATTGTCGCCCACTGGCGGCCGTTAAGGGAAGTGAGCTGACATTCGTGTACGTAGTACCAAAGAGAGCAACTATCCCTTGTAGTGTAGAGGGGAGCTTGCCGCCCTTAGGTTGAGACCCAGGGTGAGTTTCGCCACTCTACGTCAACTCCTGTTGGCCCTTACGTACATGGTATCGAGGTGAGCTACTTAGTGTAGGGGGGAGCTAGCTGCCCCAGGGGACCCGAGGTTAGGCATGGCCACCCTACACCGACTCTTGTTAGCCCGTTGGGCAAACCGGGATAGTCGAACGACGGTACGTGGACTGTGGAGGGGCGAGACCCCTGTTCTGTTTTGAGAGGGTAAGGCCATGTGTTGTTACATACTGTACGTTTGGGCATACCCGCTAGTGGAAATGACTAATCGCGTGCCAGTGCGGGGTAGCTACTTGCGCGCTTATCACGTGTACCGTAGTCACCGCTACGTCGCGACCATGACCTCAGGGTGGTAGACCGGGTGTAGGACTACCATGGAGGGACTCTCCCGGCGAGGGGAGTGCCACGTGTGCATCTTACATCACGGGAAAACTGCAAATAAGATCGTTCCTTTAGGGAACAAGAAGATTAAGTAATGTAATGGATCCTGATTAGAGATTTCTACACAGCAAACCGTTATAAGATAATTGGAATCGAAAAGCAATATGTTAAGTTACTTGTTAAATGCATTTTATGTCTTAGCCACCATTCTACTCAGCGTTAGTTGACTCCAGATGTATAACCTTGTACAGGTCAAGGATTCAAGCAGCCCAAGTCACCGACTGCTGAGGATGCTGGGCCTAGTCGAGCCCAGCTGTAGTCTCTGCTGCTAGTGAGTTTCTGTAGTAACACTTTCCAATACTTTTCTGCTGTATTCTCTATCATCTATGTACTAGTTTTTGGTTGTGATGGTTGTATTTCTGTTCTTGAAGGCATGTAATATTTTAGTATTGCTGTTCTGTTTCTCTTTTGTTGCTAATTTCTTTCTGCTTAGTTACATTACTTGTGTGGTTGTGGATTGATGCCTGTTATTTGGTTATTTCTCGTTGGACGATTAGGTCTTGGGATTAGTCGAGGCGAGCCGGTCTCAGGTCTTGTAGGGATCAAGGATCAGATCGTGACAAGATGGTATTAGAGCAAGGTTGTCCCGAGAAATAAACCAAATAGTTCGAAAACCACCACACTTGTACATGTAGCTAAGATAGTCATCACAACATTTTATCTTGATTGTCATTTCCGAGTCTTACATCTCCTCTGTAATCAAACAGTCACCGACAATCCTGTTTCTTTTTCAATCTTCGTACAGGAGATGCCTCACCAGGGAGCTCCTGGGGCAGGCCGCAGACGTGGTCATGGCTGAGGGCGTGGTCGCAGGGGAGGGCGGGAGATGGCTGAGGACGGGGCTGCTCCACCTCTCCTTCCAGGCATTCAAGCCCTGGTCCTCATCCAGTTAATCCGGGATCTCATACGGGAGGAACTCCATTAGCCTCCTCCTCAGCCTCCTTTTCCTGGGGATGCGGAGGGGGAGTCCTTCGTGGGGCAGGCGAGCCACCATGGTGCTGGACAAGCTGGAGGGGGAGGGGGTGATCCTCCACCGCCCCTATCTCCTTCAAACACTTCAAGGCACGAGTCCTCCTTGCCTGGAGGTGCACCCATTCCCCTGTTGTAGCTGCACCACGAGGTCTTCAGCCAGTTTAGGAAGCTAAAGCCCCCTTTCTTCAAGGGGGAGGAGAGCCTGTTTGAGGCAGAGGATTGGCTAGAGTAGATAGAGAAGATCTTTGACACCCTCTGCCCTCCTGCGGAGTGCCGCGTGGCCTTCGCCACGTATCAGCTGGAGAGTACAGCTCACAGGTAGTGGAGGGTGGCCAGAGGACAAGAGGAGGGAGAGCTGGCATGGGACTGGTTTGTGGCGCTCTTTTATGAACAGTACTTCTCACAGACTTGACAGGATCAGAGGTGGCAGGAGTTTCACACTCTCCGACAGGAGTCAATGATGGTTAGCGCATACCGTACACATTTCCTGAAGCTGTCGCGCTTCGTCTCGATAGCCGCATCTACCGAGGAGGAGCACCTGTGGAGGTTCACCAAGGGCCTCCGACCTGCCATTCGGGGGTATGTAAATCCCCTGAAGCTGCCTACCTTCTCCCACGTAGTCGAGGCTGCCATGATTTACAAGGAGACCAACCTGCCAATACGAGGCATCGATGGAGGAGGACGGAAGAGACCCTACCTGCAGGAGCACTCACAGGGCCGTCGGGAGAGGAGGCACCAGGCACCAGCAGGGGAGCTGTCCCGTTCTGTGGGTCTACCAGGGACCTTTGGGGGTCCCCGACAGGGACCAACCGACTGCAGCAGACCCTCCCCAGTCACCAGCAGGGATAGCAGATAGAGGGAGGAGGTCGCATACCCCACTATTATCAGTGTGGCCAGCTAGGCCACATACGGAGGAATTGTCCATCTAGGATCAGAGCGCAGCCGACGCTCCCAGCATCGAGCACTGGAGGCCGATCTGGCGGCCGCGGTTACTAGGCCCGAGGAGGACAACCGTCACGAGGAGGGTACCGGCCCGTTGCCTCCTGCCCGACCCAAAGCACAGCTGCTTCTTCTGCACCAAGGGTTGAGGGCATGTTAACGCCCTGACTCACTTAGATGCTAGAGCTTCAGGCTCCGTAGTGGCAGGTAAGGTTATTGTTTCCGGCATGCTCGTTTACACACTTTTCGATTCCAGTGCCACACATTTGTTTGTTTCTGCAAATTTTGCCGTCAGCATGGGGTCGAGTAGTGTACTTTTAGAGGAGCCTTTCCTGATTAGAGGACCAGGTAGGCAGGTGTTTGTTGCCAAGGAGGTTTTCACTGACTGTGAGGTCACGATAGGGGGACATAGTCTTCCGATAAACCTGATCATGATCCCGATGGAGGATTTTGGAGTGATCTTGGGGATGGATTGGTTAGCCGCATATCATGCCCTTGTAGACTGCTTCGGGAGAAAGATTGTTTTCTCCACACCACGGTTGCCTCCCTTTGAGTCCACGGCCAGCCAGTAGACAGAGGATTCATATGCATCTCTACGCTTTAGGCAGTGAAGCTACTGAGCTAGGGGTGCGAGGGCTTCCTTGCTTGCGTCCTAGTAGAGCCCGACCCCATGGTCATCTTGCAGAGTATTCTGGTGGTCCAAGAGTACCTTGACGTCTTTCCAAAGGAGCTTCCAGGACTGCCACCTGAGTGGGAGATCGAGTTTGAGATCTCACTGGTACCGGGGATCGGCCTCATTTCTACTACACCGTACCGGATGGCCCTGCTTGAGCTGTGAGAGCTTAAGTCACAACTACAGGACTTGCTAGAGAAGGGCTTCGTGAGGCCAAGTGCCTCCCCGTGGGGAGCCCCCGTTTTGTTTGTGAGGAAGAAGGACAGTACTCTTCAACAATGTATTGACTACAGACAGCTGAACCAGGTCACCATCAAAAATAAGTACCGGTTGCTGCGCACAGATGACCTCTTCGACCAGCTGAGAGATGCCACGATATTCTCCAAGATAGATCTGCGGTCGGGTTACCATATGCTAAGGATTAGGGAGACCTACGTCTCCAAGATAGCCTTTCGTACGCGGTATGGTCACTACGAGTTCTTGGTCATGCCGTTTGGGCTAACCAACGCCCTTGCCGCTTTCATGGATCTAATGAACCGCGTTTTCCAGCCGTATCTGGATCAATTCGTAGTGGTTTTCATTGACGACATACTCATCTACTTGAGATCAGACACAGCATGGGCAGCATCTCCACATGGTCTTCGATACTTTGCGACGGCACGGGCTGTACACCAAGTACAGCAAGTGCGAGTTCTGGTTGAGACAGGTCACCTTCTTAGGCCATGTGATCTCAGAGGATGGATTGGCTATGGATCTAGCCAAAGTAGAGGCAGTACTTAGGTGGGAGAGGTCGTGTACGGTGACAGAGTTTCGTAGTTTCCTGGGACTGGCTGGTTACTACAGATGGTTTATCCGAGGATTCTTGCAGATTGCACGTCCTCTGACTCAGTTGACCCAAACAGATGTACCCTTCACTTGGATAGACGAGTGTGAGTCTTGCTTTTAGGAGATGAAGGGGAGGTTGAACTCAGCTCCTGTACTCACCATCTCTGACAGCGATGGTGGATTCATCGTCTGCACAGATGCCTCATTCAGGGGTTGGGGGGTGTGCTCATGCAGCGGGGTCACGTTGTCGCCTACGTTTCGCGACAACTGAAGTTCCATGAGCATAACTACCCCACCCATGACTTGGAGTTGGTGGTAGTTGTCCTCACACTGAAGACCTGGGGCACTACTTATATGGAGTGACGTTCGAGATTTTCACTGACCATAAGAGCCTCAGATATCTATTTGACCAGAAGGAGCTCAACATAAGGCAAAGACGTTGGTTGGAGCTCCTGAAGGACTACGCTTGTAGCATCTCCTACCACCTAGGGAAGGCCAATGTGGTGGCTGATGCCTTGAGCCGAAAGGCGCTTTCCCACTTGGCTTGCTTACGAGCACAGAGTTGGGGACTCATGGAGGAGTTGAGCAGCAAACGACCCCAGGATTCAAAGGGGTACTGCGGGGTAGTGACAGTGGCGAGGCGGACACGACCAGAGCTGATAGATCGCATCGTGTTTGGACAGATGATGGACCCATACCTACAGACACAGCGAGACCGAGTATTGATAGGGAGCCCAGGAGAGTTCTCATTCACTGATAGAGTCTTGCATATGAAGGGGCGCTTGTGCGTTCTTAGAGATGAGGAGCTGTTGAGGGAGCTCATGGCTGAGGCACACGGATCCAGATTTACCATACATCCCAGGAACATAAAGATGTATCACGACCTATGACGTGATTTCTGGTGGAGGGGCATGAAGCAGGATGTTGGTCTTTTCGTTCAGAAGTGTCTGATATGCCAGCAGGTAAGGTCGAGCACCAGAGTCCTGCAGGGCCATTGCAGCCACTTCCCATACCAGAATGGAAGTGGGAGAGTGTCACTATGGACCTGGTATGGGGTTACCCGTGACACAGCGAGGACACGTTGCAGTCTAGGTAATTATAGATAGATTGACAAAGACGGCACGGTTTCTGCCGATCTGAGTCACTTTTGGACCAGCACATTTGGCGGAGCGATACATCAGAGATGTGCGCCTTCACGGGGTTCCCCATGAGATTATTTTAGACAGAGACACTTGTTTCACTTCCCAGTTCTGGGCAGAGTTTCAGCGGGCTTTGAGGACTCGTCTGAGATTCAGTACAGCTTATCACCCCCAGACAACCGGACAATCGGAGCGCACCATTCTGACCCTTGAGGACCTTCTACGCGCCTGCGTACTGGACTAGAGGGGCTCCTGGGAGGAGCATTTGCCCCTGGTAGAGTTCGCATACAACAACAGTTATCACTTGAGCATCGTCAATGCACCATATGAGGCTCTGTACGGGAGGAAGTGTACGACTCCCTTGAGTTGGGTTGAGGTGGGGACCAAGTGAGAGGTTGGTCCCTGACTGATACGCCAGAGTCAGGAGGTGATCGAGCAGATCCATTGACGACTACGTACTGTCAAAAGCAGGAAGAAGAGCTACGTTGATCTGAAGCGTAGAGAGGTACAATTTGAGGTTGGGGATCACGTCTTCCTCCATGTTTCACCCATGAAGGACTTACAGCGGTTTGGGGTGAGAGGGAAGCTTGCACCAAGATTTGTGGAGCCTTTTGAGGTCTTAGAACGGGTAGGACTCGTCGCTTATCGACTTGCCCTCCCTCCCCAGCTCTCTGGAGTACACGACATATTTCACGTTTCCAACCTCAGGAGATATATTGCCGATCCCAGCCATGTCCTTAGCCACGAGAGCATCGAGGTGGGAGACGACCTGACCTATCCCGAGAAGCCGATACAGATACTAGACAAAGCCAACTTGAGTTTGAGACGGAAGGAGGTACCCCTAGTAAAAGTCTTGTGGAGAAGCCAGCGGTACAAGGAAGCGACTTGGGAGCCTGAGGCGGCAATGCAAGAGTAGTACCTGGAGCTTTTTGAGGGTATGTCTCTTTGGACCTACTTCAGTCCTCTTTAAGTTTGTTATACGCTGCTATGTTATTTTTCGCACCCTAGTTAGCTCAAGTTTTGGGGACGAAACGTCCTTTAAGTTTCTTATGTTGAAATGACCCGTCACCTTTTGGTAGCTTAAGACGTCTGGAGTGTTCACCAGATGTCTGTCCAGGCATCTGGAGAGAGAGCCAAATGTCTGAAAGTACCTTTCTTCTCCACACGTACCGTACGCACGCCACGCCTTTTTCCTTACCGCCTCTCCCCTCCTTGCGACGCTCACTTCGTACCACTCCCTCGCCCATGCCCTTCCCTTCACCTCCTCTCCCTTTATATGCCCCCTCCTCTTCGTCTAACACCATCGCAGCTGAGCCAGAGAGGGAGAGAGCGAGCGGAGAGCAGATCATGGGTCTGAGCGCGAGAGAAGAGGACATCGTGCTGCTCTGCTATAGTTTCTACGGCGAGGGAAGCCCAGAGCGGTTTCGTGGAAGTCATTTTTTCGAGAAATTAGACGTTCGGAGTGACCTCCAGACGTCGGGGCGGACGTCCGAAGGTGGGATGAGACGTCTGGTAGAGATTTATTTTTCCTATAATTTCTCTTCCAAGTCCTGACAATGCAACCGCATGTGTTAAAGGTTGGGAGGCGCATCGGCAAGAGGACCAAGGCAGTTTCGGACTTCCGAGAGCATCTCCAGACATCTGACGGAACCCTTGAATGTCGGCACTGTGTTCCAGACATCCGATAGAGGCTCCCCGATAGAGGTATGCCTGCGAGTTAGTTTAAGACGTATGGGACCTCTCCCAGACGTCTGATTTCTGTTAGACCTCGTGTTTTTAGGCCTGTACAAGACCCAAACGATGTTGATTTTCTGTAAACGAAACGTCTTTATTCTCCTTACGAAATTCTTCACGTAATGGTACCTTGTCTGTATCATCTGAAACCCTTTTGACCTATCAATCCATGTTTTAGGTCTCCAGTTCGTCAAGTGTACGGGACCTACGGAGACGTCGAGAGCTACTGTACGAGCCCACATTCCATCTGGTTATCCTGGTAGAGTGGTTCTGACTATAAATCTCCAAGTTAATAAAATGTATGCAATTAGTTAAAACCTAGGATGTGAGATGAATCCTAGGAAGAAATAAACGTATGCTCTAGAATACATCTATTCAATTGAGCCCTAGGTTATGACATGAACACTAGGGCTAGAGAAAAATGCATGTGACTGATTGAGTAAATCATGAGCTGTCTGTATTATCTAGAATGGACCACATTATGAACAAACCTATACTATGATTGAGCTGCCTGTTCTGTATATATCAAACCGGATATAGAGAAATTCATGTACAAACCCTACAGGGAATGTAGAACGAGACAAGAATACCGTAGCACGGAGAACCGGATGGTTCTGGAATTTCCACCCACGGGTGGATGTTAAGGGAAGTGAGCTGACCTTCGTGTACGTAGTACCGTAGAGAGCAACTATCCCTTGTAGTGTAGAGGGGAGCTTGCCACCCTTGGGTTGAGACCCAAGGTGAGTTTGGCCACTCTACGTCGACTCCTGTTGGCCTTCGCGTATGTGGTACCGAGGTGAGCTACTTAGTGTAGGGGGGAGCTAGCCGCCCCAGGGGGCCTGAGGTTAGGCATGGCCACCCTACACCGACTCTTGTTAGCCCGTTGGGCAAACCGGGATAGTCGGACGAGGGTACGTGACTGTGGATGGGCGAGACCTCTTTTCTGTTCTGAGAGGGTAAGGCCTTGTGTTGTTCCGTACTGTACGTTTGGGTGTACCCGCTAGCGGAAACGACTGATTGCGTGCCAGTGCGGGGTAGCTACCTGCGCGCTTATCACGTGTGCCGTAGTCACCGCTATGTCACGACTATGACCTTGGGGTGGTAGACCAGGTGTAGGACTACCACAGAGGGATTCTCCCGACCAAGGGAGTGCCACGTGTGCATCCTACATCACGGGAAAACTGCAAATAAGATCGTTCCTTTAGGGAACAAGAAGATTAAGTAATATAATGGATCTTGATTAGAGATCTCTACACAGCAACCCGTTATAAGATAATTGGAATCGGAAAGTAATATGTTAAGTTACTTGTTAAATGCATTTTATGTTTTAGCCACCACTCTACTCAGCGTTAGCTGACTCCAGATGTATAACCTTGTATATGTCAGGGATTCAAGTAGCCCAAGTTACCGGTTACTGAGGACGTTGAGCCTAGTCGAGCTCAGTTGTAGTCTCTACTACTAGTGAGTTTCTGTAGTTACACTTTCCAGTACTTTTCCGTTGTATTCTCTATCATCTATGTACTAGTTTTTGGTTGTGATGGCTGTATTTTTGTTCTTGAAGGCATGTATATTTTAGTATTGCTGTTCTATTTCTCCTTTGTTGCCAATTTCTTTATGTTTAGTTACATTACTTGTGTGGTTGTGGATTGATGCATGTTATTTGGTTATTTCTCGTTAGACAATTGGGTCTTGGGATTAGTTGAGGCGAACCGGTCTCGGGCCCTGTAGGGATCAGGGATCAAGTTGTGACATGATCCTATGGTTGATCTTGCACCAATCTTTGCGCACTCCTACACATAGCTTCACCACGTCCTCTAGATTCGATCCTACGGCACATCTTTGATTTGAAACTTCCTACCCTCCTCATGGCTTATCATCACCGTCAAACCCTATCCTCCTAATCCCACCTCCACGGTGACCTAATCGCCCAAATCACCTACTTAAGCTGCTCCTTGGGGTCGCACGCACACCATTGACTCCCCACTACACCTCTTGAGCCGATCATTCCTCCCTCTCCAGTGTCTTCTTCCTTCTTCATTCAGTTGCGCTTGTGATAGGGGCATAGTTTCTTCTCTCTTCATCAACCACATCGGAAGGGATGACGTAAGCCTGAGGACGTCCTTGAAGCTCCTCTCGTGGGCTCTTCACTTGCTGGAGACCTCCCTTTTTCCTCCTTAGCTGTTACGACCTGAACCCGGCTCCTCATGGAACTCGGGAACAGCTTGCCTTGACTAATCCCAAGACCTAGTCGTCTATCGAGGAATAAGCTAAATGCAAGAAATCATACGTCGTCCATCAAGGAATAAGCTAAATGTAATAAATCATACAACAATCCACGTGTAATGTAGCTAAGCATTAGAATAACAAGGCAGCAATAGAAACATAACAATAGTTCGAAAGACAACACGCCACAGGTGAAAAGGAAGGTTTGCTAGCTAGCCATCACAACAACTATAAGAAGACGTAAAGTAACAACATAAGTTCCAAAATACTAAAAGTACTCACTACAGTGAAAGTATCTCAAAAGCGGAACAAAAAGGAAGCAGGCTACTGCTGGACTCGACTGGGCCTAGCACCCTCTGCAGCTGGTAGTACTGGCTGCTCAACTCCCTGAACTGAACATATATAGCTATTATCAGCGAAATACTAAGTAGAGTGGCAACATAAGAAGATCTAATGCAATAAATAAGGGAAAGCAGTAAATCATTCATACAATTTTCAGTTATTTAGATAGTTATCATCTAGTTCCATTCATAATCACCACATGTTAAGATTTGGTTATTCTAGTAAAGGTCCACATCAATATTTAATCCCCATGTTCCTTAAGGGAACGATCTTGATGCAATTTTCCTGTGAAGCAAGACGCCCACGTGGCACTCTCTTGGTCAGGAGAGTACCTCGTGGTAGTCCTACACCCTGTCTATCACCCTGGAGTCATGGTCGTGATGTAGCGGTGACTACGACACACGCAATAAATGCACAAGTAGCTACCTCGCACTGGCACACGATCAGTCCTTTCTGCTAGCGGGTACGCTCTTACAGCACAGAACAGAACAGGAGACACACCCCTCAATAGTCTGCCTACTCTCGCCCGACTATCCCGGTTTGTCCAGTTAGCCCAACAGGAGTCGGTGTAGGGAGGCCATTTCTAACCCTGGGTCTCAACCCAAGGGGAGGCTAGCTCTCTCCCTACACAAAAGTGACGGTAGCTCTCCTCGGTACCACGTACACGAGGGCCAGCTCACTTTTTGTACCCAAGTCCAAACAACCAACCAACATGCCTGTATAGGCAATGTATTCCATTATACATCAAGTATCCATGTCACTGTACCTTTATTACCTTCTTAATTCCCCGTAGGGTTTGTGCACAATACTCGTTTCATCCCAATACGTAGCATGTCTCTCTTTTCACATTTAGGTTTCTTAGTCATAGAACAGGCAGCTCATGATTCAACAGAAAAAGCATTCAATTACATCAATTTAGTTGTCAATTACTCATAATATGAAATTTATCAGCATGTATACTTAAATTGTAACAAGTGAAGTCCAAGTGCTTGAATGTAAACATGCACCATTCTCAACCCTAGGGTTCATTTTATGTCCTAAGTTTCAAGCAGAGATCTCTAATTTGGCATGCACTTAACAATTTAATTTAACAGGAGTAGAGAGGACGACTCTACCAAAAGGTATGGGTGATATGGGGGCATGAACGGCGGATCCCAATGTCTCCACAAGTCTCGTGCACACTACGGACTGGAGACCTATTTCAAACAGTTGGTCAAACCAGACATTAATATCGTTGATCAGTATTTGAGTATGGCAATGAGACTAAAAATAGCATGGAAACACTTCTAACATGCAGGAAATTCAGAAAGGAAACCAACGATACTTTAGTTGTGCAAATCCGACTTCGTTTAGGCCTTGAATCGGCCTAAACACTCCTCCTGGTTCACCTAAATAGGACCAGGCAGACTGGTTTGGCTGGACCGGCCGCCTAGTGGCCGCAGTAGGGTGTCCAGACCAACATCAGACGTCTGGGGTGAGTTCCAAACGTCTTAAACGTGTGCAGAAATCTCACCTTGCATTCCTGCTTCTATTCCAATCATCTACTACACCTCACAGCCATCTGAGGGTGTTACCAGACGTCTGACACTATGCCCAATCGCCTGGGAGGGCAGTTGGACGTCTGACACCACCTCTAGACATCCGAAAGCGCCTCAAATGTCGCACTAGTGTGCCTTCCCAATGCCTCTCGCACCTGCGCAGATATACGCAGCTAAGACCATGCTCAACAATAGTTAGGGTAGCGGAAACTTGATTTTCGTGCCTGCACACACCATGGGCAGAGATTACCTCAGTATTCTACGTGCTTTCAGACGTTCTGAGCTCCCTCTAGACGTCCTGAGCTCCCTATGGACGTCCAACAATCCCTCCAACCGTCTGCCAAACATTGCAGACGTCTGATAATCGCAAGGTTTGTGACTCACCTCTGCACGCTAGGCGTTCCTCGCAGTAGCTCCCCTTCTCCCATGCACTTTCTCTCTTTCTCCCGAGCTCCTCCTGTTGCTCCCCTTCCTCTTGACCTCACCCTCTCTCGATCTCCTTCACTCTCTCCCTCTCTTGGCTGCACACCTTGCTACAAGCAGGGAGTTGTGGTGGAGGGGGGTGCGCCGTTGCGAAGGGGGAGAGAATGGAGAGGGTGTGGAATCGAGGGGGGGTTTAAGGGTTTTATAGGGGTGGAAATAGGGTTTGGGGGGTGGGGTTGCGTGGGATATGATGTGGGGCCGAGGTTATTTGCGGGTTTGGCCCCGTAGAACCCCTCCCTTCTTCCTAAAGCCCACAGAACAAGTCCTAAGGTCTTGGAAGTTACGCTAAACTCCTCCAAAAGCCAAAAATACTCTGCATGAGGTCCTTTTAGTGTGCAGAATTTACGAAAAGCCCCTAAGATTTCAGAAAAGCCCAAATGACCCTTGGGGAGGGTCATTTCATTAGCCATCGGCTTTTGATCCAGGTGACCCATTCCTTTGATTAGATTAGGATTTTAAATTCTTTCTAGAGTATTTTAGTGATAATTAGTGTACTGCAGATCAATAGATATAATTTAGATGTTAAAATTTGATGATGGATTAGTTTAGATTAAAGTAGAATAGTTTAGAACCTCCATTGCGATCCATTTTTCTTCATCTTCACCTTACTAATCATGTTCACCCACTTAAGGCATAATTTTGTCACTAATCACCCATTCACGAGAGCATTCAATGGATCTGAAGCTCATTAGCTTTCAAATTTGTTGAATTGCTCAAACATCAACTTGAGGGTATTCCATTCAGCCCACATAATCATCACTGCCCTCACCATGGATTTAATTGAGCTGGATTCACTTAAGTTATATAGAGATGTGTTTTTCATGCTCAATCAAGAGATTAAGATTCTATTTGGTTTCAATGCTTTTCAATCAAGTGAATCAAGTTTGTTTTTGAGTAATTGGATTGATTGCAATGAGTTTGAGCTTCAATGCTTTGATTTCCAGCTTTTATCAAGCTTTTACCCAATTTTTCAGAGTGGCTATGTTTTAAGATAGTTTAGGCCTAGGAATCTCAGATTCATTGAGATGAAGCCTAAACCATGATCCATTAGCTTCTACAGGATTACGTAAGGTCCTAAACACTGATCTCTAGTGTTTAGGAGCTTTTGGTGATCAGATCACCTATGCAAATCCTAAAACAAAAGCCAAATTAGGGGCAACATGATTTCTAATCCAATGGACTTTTTATACTGATTTCCAAGGTTGAAATGAGGTTTTTAGAGTTTATCATTGTGTAATTGGATTTCAAAATCAATTTGGAGGTTTATAGTGATTGAAATCTGATTTTTCAGAGTCAAATCAAGCCTGCTTAGATTTGAGTAGCAAATATTTAACTGTTCTGTTGCCCTGTTTGAATGGGGGATCTAATACCTGATTTCATGAATTTTTGGATGGTTGAGTTCTCAGAGTTAAGATGGTTGGATGGAGCTTTAAGTAGACCTTAATGGTCTGATGTTACAACAGAAATTGCTGCTGATTTCATTAGATTAGCAGCAGCACTGTACAACAACAGCTACATATGCTTATGGATTGATTTCAAGGAGATTTAAGTTGGGTTTTGGGTTTAGATGAACAATGGTTGTATTGTATTGCTATAACAGTATATTTAAGCATTCATGTACAAGCTTAGGCTTTAATTTGATCTAAAATGGCTTGTAAACCTCTTTTGAAATTCTTTGTCAACATTTTCATGAACTAACTGTCCAAATGAACATTGGCATGAGAACTGTATTGGAAATCAAGTTTAAATATTTGAATATCTTTCATGTAAAGTGTTGGACATTTTTTAGTGGTTCAATAGCAAGGCCAACACTTCAAAACCCTTTTAGTACCTTAGGTTCCACTTTCAACTACTGAACAAGGCCTAAATGGAGTTAACTTGTAACATAGATAAATACATAAAAAAGTCATAAAAAGAATAAAATAAACCAATTGTCTTGAGTAAAATCAGGTATTTTTCTAGGTGTGAGTCAAATTTCAAAATATTTTGAATCTCTAACTTGGTAGAATATACTAGCCGATGGTTCAGTATACCTTGAAATTCAATAAAAGACCTAAGTTCAAAAAGACTAAAAAGAAAATTCTCTCTCTCATCTTACCCTTTCTCTCACATCCTCTACCTCTCTTATATATATAAAAACTATAAAAATCAGAAAAAGCTCAAAAATATCCAAAAATACCTTGTATAGTATGTATATACTTGTAAATATAACTTAAACTAAGCTAAATGTACATATTGTATAATATGTAAACAATGCCTATAATTAACTTATATATGTATTCTATATATAAAATTAAATATTTGGAATGAGTTATTGTATAAATAACTTTATCGTATAATAGAGATTAAATTATATAAACTAAATGCACACTATTTTAAGTAATTATACAAACCTATATGTATGTACATAATTATTTCTCATACTGTACATACATATCTAACTAACTATTATATATTATATTATACCTGCAAATTAATTTAATTATGAATTTATGGTAGGTAATTAAGTTATTAAGTTAATTAAGTAATTATTAACTTAAAATAAAATAAATTAGTAATTTAAGTTGATACTAAAGTAATTTATAATGTATACTTGTATAGTATTATTTTAAGTATATTTAACCTATTTATACTGTATTTGTACTATACTACAATATTTATAAATTATTTATGTACATAATTATCTAAAATGTTTATTTAAATGTAAATAAAATAAAATAATGTCTCTAAAATAAATAAAAATGTATAGTAAATACTTTATTATGTAAATTAACTTTGTATTGAGTCAATTTCATGTTTAATTAACTAATTTATACTTTAATTACAAGATTAACCCTTAAATTAACATGTACAAATAGCCAACTTTAACTAATTTGATTATATACCTAAATAACTTATTTTTGTAAATAAATTATAGAATTATATAGCCATATATAAGGGCTTCGTAATCATGTAATTTAATTTAAAATAAGGTTAAATTATGATCCTCAAATCGAGGGCCAAATCTATGAAATTCGCACGCATGGAGACAATGCATGTAAAGACTCATTCTGTTCTGAGCGTTTTAAGATGTCTGGATTGTCAGTCAAATGTCTGGACCCCTTTCCAGACATCTGGAAATTGAAAATTTTGTACCTAGCGTCGGGTTTACACGCTGGCTGCGCGTAGACAACTATTCTCTCTTCTCTCTCTCTTCCTTCTCCACCGAACCTAGCTGCCCTCCTTATATATAACCCCTCTCCCCCCTTCCTCTCTTCCCCACTCCACCACAGCCACCTTCCTTCCTATCCACTGCAGCGAGAGGGGCGAGCATGAGAGAGGGCACAAGAGCGAGGAGGAGAGGCGGCGTGAAGGGAAGAGGAAGAGCTTGAGCTCGCGAGGTTGTGGGAGCTCATTGGAGGACGCACGGCTGGAGTGGCGCATGTGGGAGGAGGAGCGCGTCAGGGGAGACGTCCCTGACACCTTGCTGCAGCCGGAGCTGCAGACGAGGAGGAGAGGCCGCGGTTGCGCACGGCAAGAGGAGCAGGAGGTCGGTCTAGTTCTGGGATTTTCCTTGAATTAGACATTTGGCGTGCCGTCCAGACGATGGGTTGGACATCTGGTGACGACACCAAACGTCTGAAAGCAGGGTATTCGCGAAGGTACGTCATTTCCGCGACTGCGGCCATACAGGCCGCACCACCGTAGGTTTTGCTTGGCTAAAATGAGGTATGCTGCGTTGTTGTGTGCAGGAGCAGCTTTGGGAAGGCACGGGACACACCCTCCGTTACGCCCTATGTTCCGTACGTCTGGCCTGACGTCTGAAAGCCTTCCCAGACGTCTGGAATTAAATTTTTTCGGCGTACGGGTTCGCGTCTGCGCGCATGCGCTCGCAGACTGAACCCACCGCCCTCCTTCTTCTCTTTCCTCTCCCTCCCTGCAGACGCAGCCTTCCTCTCTCTCTCTCTCTCTCCCCACGCTGCCTTTAAATAGCGCCTCTCCCTCCCCTCACTCCACCACATTCTTCTTCTCCTTCTCCTTGTCAGCGAGCGAGCGAGAGCGGCAGCAGCGACTGCTGCGGGCATGTGGGGAGAAGCTGTTGCGAGAGGAAGAAGAAGCTCGACCGCGAGGGTGCGAGCTTGCCGGGGCAGCTAGAGCCGACCGGCGGGAGAGCAGCGAGCGTGTGGTGCCACGGAGGAGCTGTTGCAGCTTAGGCAGCAGGCGGACGCAGCGCGACACGGCCTTGCATGGCAGGCGGAGAGCGAAAAGGGTCTTGATTCTGGGAAAATTTCCCAGAATCAGATGTCTGAAGGAAGGTCCAGACGTCTGACAGGTACAATATTTGTTATCTTCTCCTTTCGCGTGTACGGCCATGCAGCCGTTCCGCCGAGTTCTTCTGCACCTTTTCGTGATGAGAGCGGGCGTGTGCGTGTGCAGGATTTGTTCGGGAGGGCGCCAAAGCTCGCCATCCCACACAGATCAGACGTGTGGGCGCAGCACCAGACGACGGAGAGGGCCTCCAGACGTCCGGGGTGACAATCGGACGTCTGGAAACTAAGTCCAGACGGGCCAGCAGGCTTCTGGACGTCTGAAGGACTGCGTAGACCAAGGTATGACCTGAGCTCTCTTTTAAGATGTCTGGAAGAAGTTCCAGACATCTGATTCTGGACAGACTGGTTGTTTTTGACCCATTTAGGGTCAATTCGGAGTCCGTTTTCCGCGTTTCAGGTTTCGTTCTTCCCAGATTTAGTTCCTCTACCTATTTATAGTAATCGTGTACTATTCTGAGTGACTCCTTGTGTCGATCCTGGTGTTAGGACCCCGTTCCGTTGCGTCTCTGGGGGTTGCAAAGGCACGCAGGATTGCAGACCACACCCCCAGTACTCCCGATTTTGCGGGTAGAGTGGCCCTTTCAATTATTTATCAAAAGTTATGCAATTGTGAAATAATTAATAGAGTCTAGGGCATTGCATGAACCCTAGGGCCGAAAAATTAGATTGAATGATAGATCCTAGGGTATTGCATGAATCCTAAGACTGGAAAACTAGATTGAATGATAGATCCTAGGGTATGGCATGAATCCTAGGACTGAAAAACTAGTTGAATATATATATACATTGCAGTCTTGGAAAAGTAGAAAGGAAACGATAACTGCCTGTAAATTGGTTAACAGCTACCTGTTTATGAATGAATAATTACTGTTGAGAACATGTATTATATGGATATAAAGCTGGAACGGTGAAACCTAAATTGGCTGAGTTAAAAGAGCATGAACCCTACGGGGAATTAGGAGTAGAACTCCTGGAAAGTGAATGGAATAGAATTAGGGAAGTGAGCTAGCCCTTGAGTACGGAGTACCAAGGAGAGCAACTGTCCCCCTGTTTAGTGCAGAGCGGAGCTAGCCGTCCCAGGGACCTGGGGCTAGGTCTGGCCACTTTGTATCGACTTTTGGGAGAGCTACTAGTGTAGGGAGAGCACTAGCTACCCCACGGGCCCCGGGGTTCTGCTAGCCCTCCTACACCGACTTGTTAGGCCCACTGGGCAAACCAAGGTAGTCAGGCGAGGGTACGCGAATTGTGGAGGGACAAGACCCCTGTTTGGTTACCGTGGAGGGGCTGGACCCCTGTTACTGAGAGGGCTCTGCCCTATACTGGTTTCGTGCTGTGCTTTAGGCGCACCCGTTAACGGAAACAACTGACTGCGTGCCAGTGCGGGGTAGCTACCCGTGCGTTTATTGCGCGTGCCGTAGTCACTGTTATGTCTGTCAGCGACCTTGGGGTGGTTGACTGAGGGTAAGACCACCACGGGGGACTCTCCCGGCCAGGAGAGCACCACGTGTTACTTCTACTTTTCGGAAAAGACTGCAATCAAGATCGTTCCCACGAGGAACATTCGAGATCAAGAGAAAGATCTGAGAAATGATTCAATAGTGAATGAATGAAAAAAATTAAAGCAAGAAATTATAAATATAACAGCTACTGTCCACCTTACTGTTTCTTTTAGCTTTTAGTTGCCACTCTACTTAGCGTTTCACTGACGTGTCACCTTTGTTACCTTTTCAGGACCAGGTGTTGAGCAGCCAGAGTCGGCGGCTGCAGAGGACGCTGGGCCTAGTAGAGCCCAGTAGTATTACTTGTAGTACCCACTGTACTTTTCTTGCTATTGTAGTGAGTAGTTCTGTTACCCCTGTACTCTTTTTGTTGTAAGCTTCATGTTTATGTACCTGTTTAATTCTCTACTGTTGTGGTGGTGTATACTGTAGTAGTTTTTTCTTTACTGCTGTATTTTGTTACTGCTAGTTATATACATGGTGAATGTGGTTTATTTTACTGCTCTTTTGGTTACTTTCTCGTTTGACGACTGGGTCTTGGGATCAGTCGAGTTGGTCCGATTCTCGTGTCTCGTAGAGATTCAGGAATCAAGTCGTTACACCCTCCCACGCATTTCGGACGTCTGGACAGCTTACCAAACGACCGGAAGCACTTTCAGACGACTAAAGTAGAGGTCGGACGTCTGGAGCTCGGTCTAAACGGTCAAGTAGGGGTTCAGACATCTGAAGTCAACGCAGGAACCTGAGGTGAGACCCTAGTTACTTTTAAGACATCTGGACCTTGTGCCAGACATCTGATTTAGGTCAGCAGCCCTATTTTTGACCCGTTTAGGGTCCGTTTGAGGTTCATTTTACGCAAATAAGATATCGGTGGTTTGTTTGTGAGTTCCTCTACATGTTAGAAATCCTTATATACTATTCTGAACGTTCCATTGTGGTATGTTCCTTGGTAGAGGACTTCGATCGATTGCGGGTTCGGGGTTTGCTGAGGTGCGTGAGCCTGCCATTCGAGCGCCCAATACTTCCGGATTGTCTGGTAGAGTTTCCCCTGTTTTAATTATAAATCATAAATGCATATGTGGAATTGGATAAATAGAAACATAGGATGTGGCATGAATCCTAGGTGAGAGGTACTTGTAATGTTTGTATGCGTACTTGAGATTGTAGTCTTAAATAAATGAATAGAAATGTAAACAACTGCCTGTTAATAAATAATAACTGCCTATGAAATATGAAATGCCTGTGCTAGTTAAACAGATACCTGTGACATTACTTGTTATATATGCAAATTGTGGAAATACGAGCTGCGTGTGTATGATCTGAGAATGGAATTGTGAATAATGAAACCTGGTATGGAATAACATGGGGAATACGAGCATGAACCCTACGGGGAATTAAGAGTAGAGCTCCTGTGGATAAATGGAATGGATCTGGAAAATGTAAGTGGGAAGTGTGCTGTCCCTTGAGTACGTGGTACCAAGGAGAGTGACTGTCCCCTATTTAGTGTAGAGCGGAGCTAGCCGCCCTTGGGTTGGGACCCAGGGTTAGGATTGGCCACTCCACACCGACTTCTTTGGCCCTCGCGTACACTGTACCGGGGAGAGCTACTAGTGTAGGGAGAGAGCTAGCCACCCCACGGGGCCCAGGGTTTAGTTAGCCACCCTACACCGACTTGTTAGGCCCATTGGGTAAACTGGGGTAGTCAGATGAGGGTGCGCAGACTGTGGAGGGGCGAGACCCTTGTTATTGAGAGGGCTAGGCCCTATACTATTCCGTGCTGTACTTTGGGTGTACCCGCTAGAGGAAATGACTGACCACATGCCAGTGCGGGGTAGCTACCCCTACGCTTATCGCGCGTGCTGTAGTCACCGCTACGTCTGTCAGCGACCTCGGGGTGGTTGATTGGGTATAGGATTACCACAGGGGACTCTCCCGACCAAGAGAGCACCACGTGTGCCTTCTACTCTTAGAAAAGACTGCAATCAAGATCGTTCCCACGAGGAACATACGAGATCAAGAAAGAAATCTGAAAGTAAACCAATGGGTGAAAATAAATGACTTAAAATAAAATAATTGGAAAGGATAAATTTACCTGTTAGCCTCTACTGCTTTAGTTAGTTTGGTTACCACTCTACTCAGCATTCGCTGACTCCATTTGTACATAACCCTTTACAGGTCTAGGAGTTGAGCAGCTCGAGTCACCAGCTGCAGAGGGTGTTGGGCCCAGTCGAGCCCAGCAGTAGTTCCTATTTTTGTTGTACTTCCTTTTGCTAGTGAGTTAGACTGTTGTTACCGTTTCCATTTTGTACTTTATTCTACTTTACTGTTGTGGTGGTGATATGTACTGTTAGCAGCTTTTATTTCCTTTATTGCTTGTACCCTTTTACCGTTAGTTACTTAGCATGGTGAATGTGGTTTACTTTCCTGCTTTTTGATTATATCTTGTTAGACGACTGGGTCTTGGAATTAGTCGAGTCGGGCCGGTCTTGGGTCTTGTAGGGATTCAGGAACCGGGTCGTAACAACGCAGCACCAATTTGGTGCTGATGTTGTGCCACATCGTGGAACGCAAGCGCAGCGAAGCCGCATAAATTGATTTTGCATCTGGCCTTAGTGGTCATCAGTGTTGGCCATAAATACATGAGCATATACAGGTCCTTGATTTGTGTGCACACCTGTGGGCATGTGCGGCCGTGTATGCACACATGCCTGCCAGGTGCTGAAAATGCATGAAAATGGGCCTAAAAATGCATGACAATATACCTTAAATGACTAGAGCTGGCCCCCTAGTAGTGGTCTAGTCCCACCTCTTTGAGGTGCTATGTATCCCACGAAAATGGGCCAGCACACCCACTTAAAACCCAATTTTTGGATTGAGGAACAGTGCGTGCTTGTGAGAAAAGAGAACACCACCCTAAAATCGGCTATCAAAGTGTTGAGAGTGAAGAAGAGAGAAGAAAGGAGCGTATACGCCAAGTGTCTGTGCTTGTGTGTGTTGTGTGCGTATGTATATGTATCGTATGTATGTATATATATATATATGTGTGTGTGTGTGTGTATAAATAAAGGAAATAAGGTATATGTATATAAATAGTATAGATGTGTATGCATTAGTAGAGTAAGACCTTGTTTGAGCCTATTATGTATATAAATAACCTTAGGAATTAGCGACAGATACATCTTTCATTGTAGATATGTTTATATGTTAGTATAGATAATTATTTTTGCCTTATGTTATGTATATATGTTACTAAGACTTCACCAACGTATATTTATGTTACTGTATGTGTAAATTATGTTACTAAAGATATTAATATGTTAATATAACTTAGTATGGTAGATATTAGTAACTATTTTTATACTCATACTTAGATACTACTTATAGTAGTTGTATATAATTAACATAGTGTAATATTAGCTAGTTTTTAATGCATGTTAATTGTACATATGTTTAAGGCATTGTATTGTTTATTAATTGATTTTCTTGTATATAATTGATTATTTCATTCATTACTTGATTCATTGATTCAGTTTGTAAATAAAACTAACATTTTTGAAATAAAAGAATATTTTTAAACTTAAAGAGTGATGTATATCAATAACTGTCTCCCAATGAACAACCTGTAAATTAACCAGTAAAAATTGTAATTAAATAAAATGACGTGACATTTATTTGCATTGTGACAAATATACTACAACAGCAACATCTAAAACATCATTTTTATTGCAACGCGATATTCGACAATCATATTTTTGACACCATTGTCAGAGACAAATCCGACAACAATGCTTTATTATTGATTGATTACAGATTATCGCAAGTCATTGATTAGTCATCAGATAGTTTAGTCTTAAGTTGTTCGCCATAGGCAACTGAATCCAAATACATTTAATAGTCTATACTAGTTATATATGTTGCTATTAACATAATTTAAAGTGGGAAATCAAAAAGTATGAAGTGAGTAGTAAATTATGTCAAAATGTTGTTTCTGTATATATGTTTAGCACCTTAATTAAGAAGCAAATTACTAGATTTTATGTTGATAGTTTCTTTCTTTTTCAATTGGAAAGAGATTGAATGAATGCAAGTGAAAATATAAGAAAGTGCAAATATGAAAGATGAAACCGATGCCATATACAACTTTATTGTAACATAAGTGTGTGTATGTGTGCAAATATGTATGCCTACACATGTGCATATATAATTCTAATTCAAGGTTTTGATAATTAATTTGCTAGTGCTAATCTCACTTAGGCTTATGATATCCTTAAAACTTTTTCTAATATTATAATTCAACTTGAAAATAAAAATCTCGAACTTGGATTATCCTATGAAAGTAATCTAAGGGCTAGTTTGGATCGAGGGATAAATTTTATGGGATAACTTTTTTGCAGCTAGGTTATCCTCCATTTTTGTTTGGAAGTCATAAAGGTTATCCTGGTAGGTTAACCTATGACTGTTTGGAAAGTTTCTAGGTTAACTTGTGAAAACACATGGGATAATCCACAAAAAAAACTTATCCCACATCAACCCCAGAATAACTTATCCTAAGTTAAGTCCTCTCAACCCGAGTCAAAATATCCTTCCCACCATATAAAGTTAACTCCTATTTTGATGGATTATCCCCCTTACCAAATTAAGCCTAAGAGCTCAAACTACATGACAAACAGGGCAGAGATAAGAATTTACATTAGGAAGGTAATGTTGAAGGGAATTATATTTATCAATGGGTATCCAATTGTTCTAGGATGTAATATTAGAAAGTTGATTAAATGTTTAGGTACATAATTCTTCAAAATATGAAAAAGCAAAGGGGTAATTGCTTTAGCCTATTCTCTTCCTCCGCCCCTTAAAATAAACAAAGCAGTTGAAAAGCTCAAAGATCATAATACATTGACAATCATGAATCGTTGAAATAGGTCAAAATGATCGTTGCTATAGCTCAGAGCACCTATCCCGACAGTCACCTTTGGTGTTGTTTTAAGAAATGTTGCTATGGAGTACCCACCGTTGGTGTTTTACCAAGTCCTATAGCGATAGTCGACGTTGCACCACTATTCAATTCGTTGGTCACACCAATAGTGACCGTTGACTTGGATGCCATCATCGATGATTGTTTATGTTGGTGTAATGCTCCTATGTTCACCAACAGGAAATATTGTTAGCAGAAGCAACACTGTAGACAAGACAATGGAGATCTATATTAAGATAGGCTAGTAATTTTATCTTCTATTACAATAATATTCATTAATATCCCTACTAAAATATATACCATCAATGCCCTATTCCTATTAAACATAGATTATATAGTATGCATAAATGAAATTTCCAATATAGATACTCCTAAAGTCATCTAACTTAGTTAACATGGATTAAGCAAATTATCTCCTACAATAATTTTCAAATGTAAGTATTGAAATAAAAAGAATGCAACATAATTGAAAAATGACCCATCATTATCTACTTGAAAGTATGACTTTGTTTTTAACACCAACAGTAGCAAACACCCAACACCTTAATCACCTATAGGAAGAAAAAAAATCAAAGTGTATTTTTCAATCCTAGGCTCTGAGAAGTTCATATTTGGATTGGGGCCTCATCCCTACTACAAAGTGTATGCCTAGTTCCTTTCCACGTAGTTAAATGCAATTCATATCTTATTTCGATAATCAACACCTAAATTACAATTAATAAGAATAGACACTATGCATTCTTATAAATCAATAGGGCAGAGAAAAATGAATGCCAATATATTGCACTTACCACTTACATGGCTTAGCCAACTGGCTACACTGTTTTCATCGTCACCCTTCCCTAAATTGCTTTATAATGTAATTACCATATCAATAAAAAAATCTCTTTATACAAGCATAAGACTACTCAATTTTGGTTTCAAATAGATAACATTATATGTGGATGTTATTCTCTATGCATCATTCCTGCAATTTATATGCTTTCATGCCATTTTGTTTTAAAAATAGTTAATTAAACATCCTAAGATTTAGACATAACATTTCCCCAAAATTTAAATTACAAGTTGCATAAATTTCGTGAAACATGCAAGAAATTAATGTCATATAATTATTTATAATTCTATTATCCTTAAACAACCTCTCATTTCTATGTTTGAAGTAAACAAATTCAAAAAGCATAAAGATTAAGAAATGAATACTCCGACTTGGAATCAAAAAAGATGCATTAGCTGGGAATCAAATCTGGGTTTATACTCTGGAAGAGTATCATTTTACCACTAGACCATGTTGGTGCTATTCGTATTTCATGAACTTAGAAGAATACAAACTAAGAGTGATTAGAAGATGTATAATTCAGAAGTCATTCCTAATAATCTTGACAAAAAGCTTTAGTATTGAAAGAAATGATATGGGAAAATAATATTTGACTCCAACATCTTAAATAAGGTTTCCTAAGAAATTTGCACATTCAAGATTATGAACTTTGCTTATCCTGATGACCATGATCTAGCATTTCATGAATAAAGTCATTTATCATCAAAGAGGAAATGTGGAATGATTTTCATTTTGTGATTTAGTAAAATTATCAAAAAAAAAGATGGAAACATATCATCCTATAGTTTTATCCGCATCAACCTCTCCATGTGTCAATTACTTAACATTTTTGTTCAACTCATTAACCTAAATAAATAAACAAACAAACAAATAATCTATATCTTCTTCTACATGCTCATATATCTTATTATCCAAATCAAGGTAAGGCCAAAGAGGATGCCAGAAAATATGAACTTATCGTACAATTAAAGTTAATTGCCTAATGGACCACATATAATTTCATACAAAAAATTGATTTGATATTTGCAAACTAATTTGATGTTTGTACGATTCGTATCAACCATCAAACAATTATTGTTGTACCCATATATTGTTTAATAACAATAAGAACCCTAAATTCAAGAAAACTTTGCTAAGCACATACAAAGTTATTGGCATACAACTCCTATAAAGGACTTAGATAACATTCCTGCAAGATTACTGGCAAACAAGAGCATGTAATTTGAAGATCTACATCAATCACATACAAAGTCAAAGCCCAACGGTAGAATCTTCATATGGGAAGAGTTAGCTCACTGGAAAGTTTAAATCAAAATTATCATAAAAATAAAAAGCCAAATAAATAACTCATCGCATCATAGCTTCATAGCTAGCATCCAATTTGCTCTTTTCTTAAGACACATGTGACCCAAATTATTTAATGAAGACAACAAAGATTGTGAAACGATGATAAATAGAGATTGTGAGGAGAGAGAGCAAGTCTAAGGGAGACAACTCACTTGGAAAGGAATAAGATTGGACTTGTCAAGTCCAAAGTTTATTTCTTGATTTGGCTGCAAATCAACTTCAAAGAATAATTGGTTGCTTGTTTAAAGAGATATCGTGGCCTCTTGACAATTAAATGTAAAAGAAAAAGAATCTCGGAACTCAAGCTTAAAATATCTAGATTAAAAATGCAAATCATAACTAACCTAAGTCGATCTGTATGCAAAGTTGTGATCAATCGGTGGCAGTAAAAGAATGGTGTTGTCTTAGGAACTTGATGGGGAGAAATGGTATCAACTTTGATGTTTGGGGAGAAGTTGCACTCGAGGGTTAGGATCCAAAAGGATTTTGAAGTGAAAGATGATACATTTGTCCCCCCATTGTTTTCCATTTTTCCTTAAGGTATCTATCGATGTTATTAACAACTTATAATAAAACCTACAATGGCATATATTCAATGTTGGTATAGGTATGCTTTTAATTTAGGATGATTTTTTTTCATAGCGACTCATTACTTTAATTAAAAGACAATTAGAAATAAGCATTAAAGTCAACCAATTTCATACAAATAAAAGTATGAAACGTTGTAAAGATGGAAGGATCTTACATATGCAAACTCACCATTTTTATCTTTTTTGTTGGATCACTCGATTACCAAATAATGAGCTAAAATAATAAACTAACAAGTCCTTAAAAGCCACAAAAAGTCCCCAAAAACATGTTCAAAGATCCAATAAAACACAGAGTGCCCACGTAAGACTAGATATCGATGTTAAGTCTATACCTTTCAAAAAATTTATATGGAATGAAATTTATTTACAAGTTCATAATTATGATGGTACGGCTATGCACTTCTAGTTTCATTATGTAAACTTTCGCTATTAACATAAGATACTTTAATAAAAAAGATACTCTTAACTTGATAAACTCTAATGGTCAAAGTTTGAGATTCACAAATAACCATTTAGATGGTCATTTTCTAATCTCAAGATAATCAATTTAATGATAAGAATCATATGTAAATAACTGAATAAATATTGACAACATTTCGAAAAAGATCAATTAAATTAAATATTCGCTTTGCCTATTGATGATTTTTTTGACAATTTTTTAATCAATGTTTCAGATATATTGAAATTTGACAAAAAAACTTGATCTTGTCCTACCAATGAAATCTATACATAAGTTGCTGTGGCAATATATTTGGTGATGGAACAAATTTTTTAATATTACCAACACAATATACATAGTTTCAACGTAACATGATTCAAGAGGACATCACATCAAACCACTTCTTATATCGAGAGGAAGTTCTATTTGATTTATGTGATGATGTATTTTTAGTCATTTTTAATTTCAAATAGTGGATGGATTGATGGGAAATCGTCCTCCAAATTTGTATCAAGAGGAAGATCGATATACCATTCACATTATAGTTTTTAAATGCTAGCTTTAAGAAATTTGATATAAAAAAAGTGAATGCGGATTGACTTTGGTGGATGCTTCGAATTGAGATAATCAAATGACTAATCGACTTCAAGGATGTGGATTGAAATATTTATTTAAGCATTTAATACGATATAACCGATCCATTCATATTTTCAAAAGTTTTTATATATAAAGTGCGTGCTTGTAGATCGAATAATATATATATAAAAAAAAAACCATCGTCAAATTGAGAAAATATCCATAATTACATCTTCAAAAGTTCTGTGCAAATCAACCATGTGCTTTAAAAACTTATGGATATTATACTTTGAGCATGCCCAGGTAATTTACACTAAAATGGTAATGAGAAGAAAATTATATATCCGATATTTCAATCTTAATAAAAAGATAGCTATAGGGAGTTCAACCCATGCCCCTCCCTCATAACAAAGCGTGCTATTGTACTGCCGTTAAATCATTAATTTAATGGACAATGCTGTGAATGCTAATTGCTATAGTATTATATTCACGGTTAGTCATATATTTTAAAGATTTCAACTTTTAGTTATCATATTTAATAAATTCTATCAGATATCAACTGCATATATATATATAGATGTTAAAAATTTAGTTTGACAAGGTAGCTCTATATATATAAAAAGGATTCTACGTCAAATTGCCGCGCCTTGACTTTATTAACGTGCTTTGATATTCTAATGTCAAATATACTCATGCATGGTGTTACCATTTGACGCACGAATCTCTTTGGTTGACCCTGAATTTTGAACATAATAATAATATAACTATCACTTTAATTAACAACAAATGCTAAAAATGACATTTTACGTATTGGTCCAGAAAGATCCCACAAGACATCATAAATTCACAATCAACAAAATTAATGATGTTTTATATGATAAAATGACAGCAAGTAAGGTGAGTAATTTCGGATATACGTTTTATCATAGGAAAGAGTTCATCCTGTTTATATATACATGTATGAAGTTGGCTATGATTAATTACATTTAAAAATCATCCATTTAATATTTTATCTTACTTTTTATGAAAAGATAATATTCGATAATCATAAAATTAAGTTTAGAAGTACCAAATACTCAAATTTTACTTATGACATTTAGCATAATCAAATTAGGAATGGACCATATATGGTTAATATCCTTTTTGTTTGAACGATCTAAATGATTGATAACAGGGAAATGCATGACCTCCATGCAATTGTTCTATATATTTCGATTTTAGCCTTTTGCGTAACAAGCCGTCGTTTTCAATAACAATGATAAGGTCATTCGTAGTTGCATAATTTTAGAAACATAAGGATATCATGTTTGGACCCACGTACGTCGATGTACAAGGTGATCCATTTAGCAAAGCAAGGTGAAGCGGAGGCGACGTCACGTGTGTTTCTTTTATGTAAAAGGGAAACATGTGGGGGGGGGGGGGGGGGGGGGGGGGGGGTGTCTATCGTCATCCAAAAAGGTAATCGTCACTTTAAAAAAAAAATAAATAAATATTTATAAAATAAAAAAATATCCATGTAAAATCAAAATATATTAGTATAAATTATCAAAATCACTTTCAAATTTATTTTATATCGATGTAAAATCATGAGAATCATCTTTAGAATCATTTTATATATGTACAAAATCACAAGATATACTTTAGAATTGTTCTGTACTAGTGTAAAATCATTCTACACCGGTGGATTTTAGTTGAAAACCAAAAAATACTCTTTTGCTAAGAGTGAGGGTTGTCATGTAATAGAATTTATATTATATTTTGGATTTTTTTACATATAATACTTGTCGTAAAACACATTACATTGTGCATTTCTATACATTTTGACTATTATATTTACATTCTCCCATTTTTCTTATCAAGAACGTCAACCTTTAAGCCATTTGTGAATGGTAATAGATCACCTTACTTTACTTTTTTTTTTGTTATATTACGATAGATATCTTCTTAACGTATCATGATAGTTAAACTTTTACTTGTTAAGAGTATACATCTTTCTCTTTAAGAATCACTTGTAATTAAGGTGAAAATGTGAAAAAAGTAGAAAAGATGTGCCTGGGAAAAGAAAAAAAAAATGTTTGTGTCATTGTTTAGCTCAAAACAATATTGTAAAAATTTAAAATGATAAGAGAGTAAAAATGATCAAGCTGTATATTTTATATAAGAACGTTGTTTTGCTTAAATACATTGAGTCAGGGTTCCTTGGATTTTCATGCAACTTGTATTAGAAAACATTTTAAAGAGTTGGGATGCATATGATGATTTTGTCACATTAGCTCAAGCAATTTTCTTATTATGCATGATGTGTTATGCTCGAATTCAGATCGTAAAGTTTTCAAGTCAAGCTATAGCCCTAACAGTTGTTAGCTAAACTTGTGGGTTTGTTTAAGATTTATCAAGGGCTCATTTAAGTGATAAATGAACTCATTTAATTTATGAGTCAACTAGAGCTTAACTGAGCCGAGCTTAGACTCATTTAATTGACGTAATTATGTGAGCTCAAGTTGTCTTATGAGTTAGCTCGACATCAAATGAGTTAAGCTCGAGTTAGGTCATTTAAGTTTAATTGAGCAGGTTAAGGTTGAGTATAGTTGGGCTCGTTGACCTTGGGCTTGAGCCAAGCTCAACAAGCTCACCAGGCTTGATATGCAAGCTTACAACCTAACGAGCAAAGCATGAGCCTAGACTTCAGGCTCAACAACTTGATATCTCAATCCTAAGCTAGGCTATACTCGATTCCTTGGACTCGAAAGCTCCTTTTTTACTTCTGATAATGAGTTATAATAATACATTACTACATAAGTAATTCCATTTCAATTGTCGCACAACCCTCAATAAAAGCTTTCTGCTAATTACAATGAGAGCCCTCCATGAGCTTATTTTTTGGAAAAGGTTGGAAATCTAGAAGTACATTCTTTTCATATTACATCATATGATTTACATTTTGGCTCATTCTGTTCCTAAGGTTTTCCTGTTTAGCTCATTCATTTACATCATATGATACTTTGAATCGCTGAGGCCCTGTTTGACGTGATTTTAAACAGGATTTTTATCTTACATGTCAATCATAATCGCTACAGTATATGAATAGTGTAAAAGTTTCATTTCCTTCCTATTACATTTACCACCATCTGTCATATTTACCTCTCATCAATCATATATACATCTTGTAACGACCCGATTCCCGAGTCCCTACGAGACACGAGAACCGGACCGACTCGACTAATCCCAAGACCCAGTCGTCCAACGAGGAAGTAACCAAAAGACAGTAAAATAAACCACATTCAACATGAATATAACTAACAGTAAGAAAGTACAGCAGTAAGGAAAGAAACTACTACAGTAGGCACCACCACAACAGTAAAACAACATTTATCATATAACAAAAACTGCAGGTAAAGAAGGTACAGCGGAAACAAACTACTCACTAGAACAGAAACAAAAAGAAGGTACAAAGCTGTGGTAACTCTACTGGACCCTACTCGGCCCAGCGTCCTCTGCAGCCGCCGACCCTGGCTGCTCAATACCTGGTCCTGAAAAGGTAACGAGTGTAACACGTCAGCAAAACGCTGAGTAGAGTGGCAAACTAACTAAAGGCAACAGTAGAGTGTACAGTAGCTGTTATGTTCTATTACTTCCTTTATTTACATCTTTCAATTTTTCTCACTATTTCATTTACTTCTCAGATCCTTTACTTGATCTCGGATGTCCTCGTGGGACGATCTTGATTGCAGTCTTTTCCAAAAGTAGAAGTAGCACGTGGTGCTCTCCTGGCCGGGAGAGTCCCCCGTGGTGATCCTACCCTCAGTCAACCACCCCAAGGTCACTGACAGACGTAACGGTGACTACGGCACGCGCGATAAACGCACAGGTAGCTAGCCCGTACTGGCACGCAGTCAGTCGTTTCCGTTAACGGGTGCGCCCAAAGCACAGCACGGAACCAGGGCAGAGCCCTCTCAGTAACAGGGGTCCAACCCCTCCACAGTAACCAAACCGGGGCCTTGCCCCTCCACAGTCCGCGCACCCTCGCCTGACTACCCTGGTTTGCCCTAGTGGGCCTAACAAGTCGGTGAAGGAGGCTAGCAGAACCCCGGGGCCCGTGGGGTAGCTAGTACTCTCCTAACACTACTAGCTCTCCTCGGTACTACGTACACGAGGGCCAACAAGTCGGTACAGAGCGGCCAAGCCTAACCCCGGGTCCCTGGGGCGGCTGGCCCCACTCTGCACTAAAACAGGTACAGGTACTTCCCTTGGTACTGCGTACCCAAGAGACAGTACAAACTACATCTCAGTTCCATTCCTTTTCTTTCCAGGAGTTCCACTCCTAATTTCCCCGTAGGGTTCCAGCTCTTTATCTCAGAACATCATATGTTTCACTTTCCAGATTCACGTTCTCAATTTCCATGATCTCAAACATGTTTCTTTGTTCATAACAGGCAGCTGTTAATTAATTTCACAGGCAGCTTATATATTCCTTTCCATTTTTCCAAGACTGCAGTAATATACATTCCACTAGTTTTTCCATTCTAGGATTCATGCCATATTCTAGGATCTATCATACAATCTAGTTTTCCGGCCCTAGGATTCATGCAACACCTAGGAGCTATCATTCCATATATTTCTCATTCCTAGGATTCATGCAATGCCCTAGGTTCTAGTTATGGTTCCATACTTTAACAGATTTTATTAATACTTAAAACCACTCTACCAGGTACAACGGGAGTAATGGGGGCGTGATCGGGAATCCCGCGCGCCTCCGCGACTCTCAAGACTGCAACTGAACGGGATCCTGTCACAAGGATCAAACACAAGGAGTGTCTCAAAACAGTGTATAGCTACTGTAGGCGGGTAGAGGAATAAATTCTGAAACGAACGCAACTCGAATCGCGGAAAACGGAGCCCAAACGGGCCCTAAACGGGTCGAGAAAGACAATACTGTGCAAAATCAGACGTCTGGAACTCCTTCCAGACGTCTTAAACGGTGGATCAGAGAATTACCTGTTCGGCTTGGTTCCCCGGACGTCCAGAAGTCTGTGGGGACGTCTCTCCTAGATCCCAGACGTCCGATGGTCACTCCGGACGTCTGGAGGTCACTCCCGCCGTCTGGTACAACTTCCAGACGTCTGATTCGCAAAGGATGACGAATCAGAACACCTGCGCACAGCCAACCCCCCTCCCTCAATACGGTCAGTCGACAAAAGAAGAAGAAAGCGGAAACTCACCTTTCAGACGTCTGTATGATCTCACAGACGTCGACCTTGCCGTCTGGATATCAATCCAGACGTCTGATTCTGGAAATTTTTCCAGAATCAGAACCTTGCTCGGCCTCCGCTCGCGACGCCGCCCGCGTCGCACCTCGCGCGTCTGCTGCTCCGCCCGCAGCAGGTCCCTCTCCGCGACGCTCTGCGCCCCCTGCGCCCTCCGCCGGCCAGCCAAGCCGCTCCCGGCGAGCTCGCCCTCACGGCAGAGCCCCGCCCTCGCACGCCGCAGCTCCTCCGCGCCTACTGCGGCTGCCGCTGCCGCTGCGCCCTCGCGTCCGCTCGCTCTCGCGCACAGGCAGGAGAGAAGGAGGAAGATGGTGGAGACGGGAGGGGAGGCGCGCCCCCGCTTTTAACGCCGCGCGGAGAGGAGAGAGAGGCGGTCGCAGTCGCCTGCAGCCGCAGAGGAAGATGCAGGATCGCAGGTCTGCGCGCACAGGCGCGCAGACGAATATCCCGTGCGAGCATAACTGTTCGCCAGACGTCTGTAAACTATCCCGGACGTCTGGTCAGACGTCTGGATGTGATCCCAGACGTCTTTACAGACGTCTGGGCCACCTCCCAGACGTCTTAAAAGACGTCTGGGGCACGCGCTCGTTACACCTCTATTAAATCTCTCACACCCATCACATTTACTTCCCACTAACCCACTCGTAATACAAATAAAAAAAAATCAATAATAACATATCTACTTAACTATCACATCCACAAACCAAAAACCCTCATCTTACCCATCTATTCATCAATCCTTAAAACTTCATAAACTTTACTCAATCTTAAATTTTAAATCTCTACCAAACAAGACCTAATGATATGTCTCACACATTGGTGACTTAGATTCAAGTCTAGATTCCTATAAACAAGTAGAGCCATAGGTCCTCACAGGTGATGCAAATACATTGACCTTTTTAGACGTCACAAGGGTTGATGACCAGTAATAAGTGACATTTGATTTATGAGAATTATTAACTCAATTCTTCACCCATAACACATAAATTCACTTATCACATTTAACTCAACTTATTTCACTTTTCAACAAAATCATAATAAAAATAATCTAACATTAAATATAAAATATATAAATGACAACCCTCTTTGTACAATTTAAATGACATCAATACATAACTTATAGTACATCATTCAATCTATCACATCTATTATTTACTCCACTACTTACAACAACTTGATTACTGAGCAAACTCATATTAGCTAAGTTTGATTCGAACCTTAATTTACCTACAAGGATAAATTTGTGAGATAGAACATCTTCTCCATTTGAAGCTTCTCCCATACGCCCTCTCCGCACGTACAACGTTATTTTCATCACATCTCGATACCAAGAAAATAGTTTCTGTGGACCCCACCATACACCTTGAATAGAAAAAGGGCTCAAAAGAAAAAAAAAAAAAAAAAAAAAGGTTGATCCTCCGCCCACTTAAATTTCGCGCAAAAGCGCGACCTTTCCCGTCGTTCTTCTCCTCCGAGTCGAATGCCCCCTCCGCCCTCCCACGGCCACGAATGATCGACTCCAAAGGCCAGAAAAGAGATTCCTTTCGAGATTCCTCCACTCCCTTCGGCGATCCCCGATTGGTTCCGGTCGATTTGGTGCCCAAAGGCGCCGCCTTTCCTTCTTTCTCCATCCCGGTCGGTGCACCGGTGCTCGGCTTTGCTCCCTTCCCACGCCTTTCCCCGAAAAGGGTGCGAAGTTCTGCCCATCTGGTGAATCGGGTCGTAGTCATTTCAAGATTCGAGGGTGCCCTTTTGATTGTTTCGTGGGAATATGCCTCTGTTGGGGAGCTTTTGGTCGCGAATTAAGGGGAAAAGTTTGGTTTGGAGGATGAGAATTGGGGAAAAGAAGATATATTTCTGTAAAGTGTTCTTTGTGGTGTATTGTACGATACTGGTTTTCGTTTTCGAGTAGGTGTTGATCGAGGAAATTGGTTGATGTTAACAAGAGGCTTGCTAATTTGTCTCTTAAGGGTAGCATACATGTTAGTAGGAGTAATTGGATATTTTACGCTATATGCTTTTGATCTTTGCTATTTTAGTTTGTACATAAGTGTTTTATTTGTTTTTAGTGCATTAGTTAATGGTTGTTACCGTACCCTCTGGGGAAGTCAGGTTTCTTTCCTTGATATTTTGTGTGTCGTTCATGTCCTGGGGTTTTAGCTCTTCCTGGGAAACATGCAGCCACTGTGCCATTTTTTGGTTACTCCACTGGGAGATAGTTAGAGGACAATTCAAGAGTATGGTGCTTTAGGTTACATCATTTGATACTTAAATTGTGCACTATATTAGGTAATTATGGAGAAAATATTTGGAACCTTATTTATTTATTTATTTTTATGTATCATAAGATGGAAACTGTGCAAATTATAACAATACAAGTTATATCTGTTCCTATGGTGAAAAGATGTATGGGTTGCATTGGAGGCACGGCTGCTTATTTGGTTATTTGGGCTTCTAATTGAAGCATCTGCTATTGACAATATGGATTGCTTAGGGTTCTGAGTGTGCATTTGATCTTGTGATGAATAATACCAAGTTTTTTCCCCTTCAAAATTAGCATTTATATAATTACTTCAAACATCATGTAAGGGTGAGATTACTTAGTGCTGTTTCTTTGCATAAGATGAGATGGGCTCTACTTCTTTCTTATCCTTTCATTCTTGTTCATGCAGGGAGCTGATAAATCTTTAGTAGACTCACGGTTCATTTTTTTTCCGTGTCTGTTCTACTTCCAAGCGAGGTCATCTTTTCTGAATTGCCTGGCTTCCAAGTAACATAATGGAACAGGAATCAACGACTAGTCCTTTGGCATTAAATGCCTCTGTGTTGCTCCCCAATAGCAGTGTCAGTAGGCCTTCAATCCAAGCAAGCTCTGTGGTACCTTCATATCTGAATTTACCCAAAACTTTGCCTCATCAAGTGCACTTGACAAGCAGTACTTACATATCACAACCATTAAATGCTGGAGTTTCTCTGTCTTCTGCATATCCTTCACCATTGGGGCTGCTTTCATCTAGGACAGTGATTGATAATCCCAATGAATCATCTCAGATATCCTGGAGTCCAAATTTACTCCAGGATATGTTGGATTATGAAGATGGTGTCCCCTTTGGTAATTGCTCCATTCAAAATGGTGGCATTGTTGCATCGGAGAACTTCATGCGGCCAAATGACTGGTCTGAGTGTCTTCCTGCTGACCATGACCTGTTGCCCAGTTGGAATGGGCTTCTTGGCCATGCATCAGCAAATGAGTCTAAGAACCAGGTAATTCCAATATACTATACTCTAAAAGATATCCTGAGAAATGGTGGCTATGTATCTTTTATCACCTCTGCTTCAAAGATTTCTCCTCATCACAAGTTACCATGGTAGCAAGAAATCCGTGAGAATTAGTTCTTTTTCATGTTTTTCCTTTTCCCTTTCTTTACCTCATCCATTTGTCAAATCACAAAAGGCATCTTAACATGTCTCACAGTTCCTGGCTCATGTTAACATTTCTCGCACTGACTCCTTAAAAGGAGTATACATGTTTGAAAATATAGCAACTTGAAGAATCAATGGAAAGGAATTAATCAAATAGCTAAGTAGCTTACATTCAGATTCCTGTAAGCTGAAAGCTTGCTTTGTATCTTCTTGTTGCAAAACTATCCCCTTGACAAAAAAGAATAATCTTTTTTCTCCTTGAAAAGAGTAAATTTTTTTTAGGCAACTATCCAAAAATTTATCTGAACAGTTGGATAATTGAGCCTGTTAGATCTCGTGGTTTTATGAGATTTAACCTGATTTAACAAAAAGGTGCTTATCAGTGATTGGTATCTTCCCCCTTTTTGGGTAAATTCACTGCATGTTACCTATCAATGACTTCCAATTTTTTCGGGCTTTTAATGGCTCTTGTATCTTTTTCTGAGATCTTATCTTCTACTAATGGAATATAGGTTGTATATTCACCAACAAAACGATTGGCAAGCTTTCAAGTTCAACAGCAACATCAAACACATCAATCATTTTCTTCCCATTCTGGGGAGCTTTGTGCCTCTACCAGTTCCTCATCTGCTGCAAATGGTGCCCCAACAAAACAAAGGATGCGTTGGACACCAGAAAAACACGAGCGATTTGTGCAAGCTGTCAATCAACTTGGAGGCTGTGAAAGTATGTTATGTTCATGGTCTTGCTTTTTTCTTGATATAAAAATATAAGAGATAAGGGAGCGTGAAGCTCACCTACACATAACTTAGGTGAAGCTTAGCTAATATTTTTCACTATGAGCAATGTTGTGAAGTGAAAATTTGGAGATAAAGATCACTCCATATGAATATATTACGTGCAAAATTTTAAGTCAATCTGACCTCCTACCTCCTACATCGAGGGGGGCTCAATTTCAACGACCTAACTATTATGAAATTTGACCTTACTTGATAGAGGTGTTAGGGTTGTTTGGTTTTAACAAAATTTTGTGCACTCTATGTTTTTGCTAGATAATTTCAATTCTTAAGTTTTCATTTTGAAACATCGATTGTGTATAGGAATATGCTTAAGCTGCACGAAACTTAAGTGTAGGTGAGTTGTACACTCTCTGTCCTCAAAATATAAACTTTCTGCTAATAGTCTATGTATTCTCACTTACAGAGGCTACTCCCAAAGGCGTGCTGAATCTTATGAACTGCCCAGACATGACCATATACCACGTGAAAAGCCATCTACAGGTGGTACAACTTAGCATTACAGAAGTATCTTTTTGCAGTATGTGCCACTGATAAGGTGGGCAAAAGCAAACTAAAGTGGTTTCTTTTGTCACAGAAATATAGATCAGCACGCTATTGCCCCGAATTATCTGAAGGTCAGTTTATCTAGTACTTTTCATTTTGCACTTTTCCAGCTACTACACCTCGTTTACTAATTTGGTGATGTCCATTGCAGATATCCAGAACCAGAAGAATGATCGGATTGATAACATACCATCCTTGGATTCCACTGCGTGAGTCGACAAGTCTTTAATTGCTTTTTTAACACAAATACAAATATTCAAGTTACTGAGGTGTGCTTTAGTAAATTTTGGCTGTCAGATCACCTTAAAAAGATAAATTACACAAGTAAGCTTTAAAATTTTGTATTTTGACTAGGAAATCCAAATCCTTTGATGTGATAGAACATGTGAAAGTGAATCCTTGGTATCCATAACTTTCTTGCGTATTTAACCCGAGCCTAAATCTGATGCAAATTGGTGGGTCTAGGTCCAAAAGGATTCAAAGCAACAACTTTAAAATGCAAACTGGAATCAGCTGTGCTTGAATATAATACATCGGTGGATGATGTCATAGGAGGTCTATCATTCTTGTACAGTTAGTTTTTTATTTTTAAACAGTGGCATCTCATTTTCTCAAGCTTTGGATGCTGTTAATCTAATTTGAATCTATTCTTTTAATCGGCAGGGGTATTGGGATAACAGAAGCATTGCGACTTCAGATGCAGCTCCAGAAACAGCTCCACGAACAACTAGAGGTACATAATTTTCTTTGGAGGGTTACTAATCACAGAAAAGAGGCTACTTTGCAATTGCTACACAAGCATTGAGTTCTGTCAAAGGGTCTGATATGTGTAGTTCTCTGCAGCTGTATTTATCTTTTTAATTAGCTTGCCTTTCAAGTTATTAAGGTTACATCACATTCAGGTCCATACTTCTTAAAAAGGAAAATTCACATCAGGTACAGGTAGGCTTTTTTTTTCCCCCAAATACAATGAGTTAAACGCCCTCTGTACTTCTCTGAGTTCTCTCTCACAAAGGGAGCAGTACGGCTGTTCTACGGCTGTTCTATTGTGAAGGGATACTAAAATATAGACTCAGTTGTTTCAATATATGGAATAATGGGCCAGAAAAATTTCGAAAGTGGTCACCTCCTAAAATAAATGCAATCTAGAAGAATACCCTTGTAAATTTTGGAGTTGCTTTCTATATCTTAGAAGATATATTCATTAAGCCCCGAAGATGTTGTTTCTTTGGATCTTTTGACCATCGTGCTTCTTTTTAATCTTTTATTTATACATACTTCCTAGGCACATTCCTCCAGCGTAGCAAAATTTCCCCCACTAAGTTCTAGTATTGCTGCAATAATAGTTGACTTGAATACTCTGGCATACCTTACACCACTAATCCTCATCATAGACTTAAATTCTGAATCCTTGTGTATAATAGTGTAGATTAGGCTGAGAGATGAAAGCTAGCGGATGGGGTGTTATTAATTACTTGTGCAGTCCAAGACATAAATACAGGGCTACACACGGCATTGCCACGTGGCAGCAGGATAGAGGCCCTCAAGGCCGGCGGTTAGGTGGACTAAGGGTCCTACTTTTGGTTTGCTTAAGCCCTAAGTTTTATTATTTTGTTAAGTTGATTTTAGGAAAGTTGTTTTTAGTGATTTGTTCTTTCTTAATTAGGAGATAGGATTTGTTTCTTGTTATAGATGATATGTTCTCTCTTCTATAAAAGAAAGCCTTTCTATTGTATTTGATTTTGAGTCAAGTGATAACATTTTCAATATTTCCAACTCTTCTCCTCTCTCTCTCTCTCTCTCTCTCTCAACTTCACCGTTGGCCACCACCTTCATCGGCCTCATCGCCAGCCGACCACCATCAAGGTAGCTGGTTGCTATTGGTCCATTTCTCTCCTTGTTCAATGTGGGACAACCCACCTCTTGGACTGTTTTTTCACATGCCAAGGGAGCCTCCATGCTCGATGTGCACCAATCTTGACAAGGTTCATGGCATAGTTTCTCTGAGATAGTATCATACCTCGCTTACTCTTGGCAACTTCAATGCCAAAAAAAAAAAACTGAGTGATCCCAAATCCTTGATCACAAAATAATCAACAAGACATTTCATCAAGTTGGAGATCCCTTGAGGATCATCACATGTAACAATAATGTTATCAACGTCCACAAGCATCACAACTCTTCCATGAGAGGTATGCTGGACAAATATAGAGTGATCCACTAAGGATTGGCTGAATCCAAGGTTCCCAATGACCTTAGATAACCTCTGGAACTATACCCGAGGACTTTGCTTTAGTCCATATATCGCCTTCCTTAACTTGCACATCTTGGAACACTTCCCCTTATATTAAACTCGGGAGGTTGCTGCATATACATCACTTCTTACAAGTCTCCATACAAGAAAGCATTTTTAATATCAAGTGTATGGAAGGGTTAATCGTATTGTATGAAAATCAAGATGAGAATGTTTACTGTTGGTAACTTGACCACTTGAGAAGGTATCGAAGAAGTCTACTCCATGATTTGGGTGAACCCCTTTACCACAAGTACAAGTTGTGTCTTGTATTGTTTTACTAATCCATCTAGGTTGTACTTTACTGTGAAAACATATTTGGAACCAACGCTGGTAGCACCCGTAGGCAACTTAATAAGATCCTATGTGCCTTTGAAAATCAAGGCAGGCATCTCCTCCTTTATTGCTTGTCACCATTTGAGATTTAGGAAAGCTTGCTAATGTGAAGTAGGAATAGCCACAGCTGACAATGACAGAGAGAACTACCTAAAAGTGGGTCTAAGACATGTTAAAGAGACATTCTTGGATATAGGGTGCCTTGTATAGCTATGGTGCCTTGTATAGCTACGTGGTGCCTTTCTTAATGCAATAAGGTGAAGATTCTCTATAGCTACTAGTTCTACATTATCTGGTTGTGCATTCACCTATGATGGTATATCACCTGGAACTAAACTGTCAATGGAAATATGCTCATCGTTTACCACAGGGGAGATGTGTAGTGTTGGCTTAGAAGGGAGAAGATGATGACCATATGTGAGCCTAAATCTATCAATAGAAAGAGTAGGAGCACTATCAGGAGTAGACACAAGAATGCCTTCCAAGGCTCTAAGTGGAACATGTATAGGAGCACTAGTCGTCTTCTCCTTAACTCTGGACTCAACGGTTTGGAAATAAGGAAGAAACTTATGGAAGGTGGCATTAGTGCTAACATAGCGATGCCAATGAATGGGATCATAGCATCGATATCCCTTTTGGTCTCTAGAATAGCTCAGAAAGATACACTTCACTGCTCGAGGTGCCAACTTGCCCCTACCCACATTTGGCACATGGATAAAAGAAACACAACCAAAGCCTTGTGGGGGGACACTAAATAAATCTGCATTAGGATATAGGATTTGAATTGGAACTTGCTCATTGAGCACAGAGGAGGGCATCTGTTAATAAGATAGCAAGCAGTCAGGACAACATCTCCCCAATACAAAGGTGGAACACTATGGTGAATGAGCATGACCTAACAACATCTAAGATATGCTGGTGCTTGTGTTCAGTAACACCATTATGCTAAGACGTGTAAGGGCGAGTCATTTGATGGATAATGCCTTAGGAAAGATACAAGTTGTGCAAAAATTGAGTGTAGAACTCTAAGGTGTTATCGGAATAAACAATTTTCATATTGGCACTAAATTGAGTTTTTATTTCCAAAATGAAATTTTTGATAATGAGTCCAACATCAGACTTGGACTTTAACAAGAAGACCCACGACAAACGGGAAAAATCGTCAGTAATAATAAGATAATAACGATATCCCAATCTATCAGTAGTACGACTAGTATCTCATACATCCTTATGAAGCAATTCAAATGACTTCAACCTAGGACTCTAGTTGGACGGATAGGAGCCTTGGTGATGCTTCCTAAACTAACACGCTTTGCCGTCAACTCTAGCTACTGGAGAGGGTTGGGGAATCATATGCATGAGTTTGATTAACGAGAGATGACCCAAATGGAGGTGCCACAGATGACTTGAAGAGGTGGTAGAAGAAACAACATGACTAGCATAAGGAGATTGGAGTAGCCGGTACACTCCTTCACGACTTCCATCAATCATCTTCCTCATTAGAATGTCCTAAAAAACATGAGACTGCATCAAATACAACTTTGCAATTAAGTTTCTTTGTTATCCTACTAACAGAAAGTAGGCTAATAATAGAAAAGTCAGGAACTAAGAAAACATCTGTTAGTCTCATGTTTAGGGTAAGATGAACATCCCCCTTGCCAGTAATTAGCGTATGTCAACCATCAACCACCTGAACTGTCTGCCCTGGTGGAATAGATCTGATAGTGGAAAACCTACCTTGGTCACCATGTAAGTGTCGTGAGGCACTGGAGTCTACTAACCAATCAGAGTCACAACTAAAAGATTGAGTAGATATCACAACCAGTGTACTTGGTGGACTGGCAAAAGCAGCAATATTAGGTGAGAGGTAAGAGGTGGTGTGGCTAGCATTTGAGATACTCGCTGTAGAAGATCATCATTCTCAGTACATGCAACTTGCACCATTTTTGTGGACGGATTTGTAGTAACTTCCTAATGAGCAAAGGGTGCCTTCCCATGCTTTGTCGAGCAAGATTATTCTCTATGACCAATTTTGTCACAATATGTGCAAGATGGATGATCTTGCCTTTGTGAGGCGTGATCACAACCTCATCCTCTCGTAGAGGGACTTCCTCGACCTTTGTCATAATTCACTGTTAGTGCAAATGTTTAAGAATCAATCGCCGTAGTGGTCAGGGGTGCTATAAGGTGACTCATGCGATTGTAATCCTCCTCCATAGTAGGCAATTTTACCATTGTTAACATCCGAGCTTGTGCAGATGAGGACTTAGGCCCTAAGCTTGCAAGAAACTAAAGAACTGCCTCCTTTCTGTTTACTTTTTGAGTCTAGCAAATGCAGATAGGACAGTAGGCATGTTATTTTTCAAACAATGCCTTAAGTGTGGAATAGTACTATGACAAGGTTTTCCCTTCTTGTTGGAGATTCATTTTCTCACTATAAATCTGGAAGACTCGACTCAAGTTCTCATGGGAATATGTATCTCGTAGACTATTCTTTCATCGTTAACCATTGATCCAAGGAATAATACTATTCATTATCCATGCACGCACCATCACGTTGTCCTTCATCTGTGTGGAGAATTTCCTTTCTTTTCCTGTGAGAATGTGCTCTTTATCTTGACCCTCCAAGTCCACAATCATGAGGAAAGTTTGAGACCACCTAGGATAGTTGATCTTGTCCAATTTAATCATTAGACCAAAGAACTGGTTCTTGTAGACCTTTGTTTCTGTCACCTCTAACATGACATCTGAGCAATTCGATGAAGCCATCTCTTATGAGAATCATAAGCCCTAGGACGTTGAAAATACATTCCGGATCGATTTAGATCATGAAAATAGGTCAAGAATACTCGATTTCAGACCTAATAGGGATCTAGAGCAGCCATCGGTGGTTGTTCTGGCAAATCAATGGTGCTTCGGCAAAAAGCCAGAGTTCGATTGTGGTCCCCGGCATGAGGTGGTGTCAGGCGATGCCCTAGGTGCTGGCTTTGATTGGTGGTGGCATTGACAGTAACCCCTAGGTGTTGCTGGTGTCGTTGCTGCCGTTCGTGGAGGCTAGAGATGCCCTCCTCCCGCCGCCAATGAGGCTCGAGGTTGGGAGTGAGGGTCATTGAAGGGGGTGCAGAGGTCTGACAACCTTGCTAGAGGTCAGTGGTTGTGAAAGGATGGTAGTGGTGTCTTTGGTGACTCCTATTCTTCTCCTATCAAGAACACATAGGGTTTTTTTATTTTTTTATTTTTTTTGGTGTAGAAAAAAAAGGGAGGCAAAACAAGGAGGATACTAAACGTCGGCTTAAGATCGTCGCTTTGATACTAAGGTAGAAGAAATAGGCTAATCATTCTATTACGAAACCTTAATCCTCATTATATAGAGGATTTGGATAAATTATAGAGAGGTCCAAAAAACTATAAGAAAATAAGAAAAAACAAGCAAGGACATAATTCTCAGCAACTTGCAATGGGATGGGGCATGGACAGTGGTCTTACTTGAGGAGGTTCTTATCTATCGCTGTTGATGCGAAGCTTCAAGGAAAGGAGGTACATGAAGTTAGGGACGGGCTATTAAAGATGTTGGGGGTTGCATTATCGAGGATCGTCCGATTTTGGTAATCTAAGGGTTGTGGTCTCCAATCTTAAAGGTGATCAATCGATTCCTTGAAGGGGCTTTGGTTGAAGATATCATCGAAAGAACTCCATTAGGTTCCATTAAGGCAACGATGATAATGTTGTTGGTGCTAAAGCACCACGATCATTTGTTTTGATGATAACAAAACACGTGTTATTTAACATTTGCAATTTGAGTCCTAGATTTCAGGTCAATTGCAAATGTGGACGTGTTTAGACGGAGTTCGAGCTCGCATCCAGGACGGATTGGAGGAGCTTGACGGAAAACAGAGGAGGTTCGCGTGGAGCGAAAGATTGAAGATGGAAGGAAATGAAGAATAGGATAGATTTCTTTCTTTTGTACTTGTTGTATTTTTTCGTTTCTTTTGTTGCTCTTTATTTCCTTAGATATTTCATGTTAAAGAGCCTCAAAGAACCCTAACAGTAGTCCTAGGAACACCGGCACAACCCTAGGATACTTAGGTTTTCTGTAGAATACTTAGAAAACCAATATAGGGTTCAAACAGCACTTCCAGACGTCTAATTCCAAAATCAGACGTCTGATAAAGCATTTTAAGACGTCTGACTGTTGTTTCAGACGTCTGATAACTGTTAGGCTGGACATAGTAGTTCTGTCTGATGAAATCAGACGTCCAGACCTTATACCAGACGTCTTAGAAGACGTCTGATGGATTTGCCATACGTCCAATTAGTGGACCGTTGGCTGGCTTAGCAGACACTCAAGAATATGACCGTTAGACCCTTATCAGACGTCCTTAGGCCTTTCCAGACGTCTGATAATTGACCGTTTTGCCTCGGCTGACCCAAAATCTCTTCTCAGAGATTTTCTAGCCGTTGCAACGTTTGGAAATCAATTCTCACAGTAAAAGTAGGTTTCCAGACGTCCATACATAGTGCCAGACGTCCTGTATGTCGTCTGATGGACTTGTACAAAAACCCTGTTTAGATCTGATTCAAGTCAGGGAGAAACCCGCATAGAATCAGACGTCTGACATTGAAATCAGACGTCTTAAAGTGGCCTTCCAGACGTCTGATGCCAGAATTAGACGTCTGATGACCCTGTCAAATGTAATCATTGTCCTGATTTCGGCCTGATTCTCTTGGACTTTGCATCCAACGGCTATAGAACCTTTCCTAAGCCTTCCAAAGCCTTCCTAAGGCCTCTATAAATAGAGGGGACCATTTACACACAAGACATACACTAAGAGAAATAAGAGACACACCTAAGCAACTTAGTTCCACTCTTTTGTGTCCAATTGAAGTCCTTGCTCTCCAAGCTCTAGTTTCATTCTCTTGAGAGCATCAAGTCTTCGCGCACCCGCTCTCCCGCCGTTGTTCACGAGAGCGACATTGCGCCATTGCGTGGCTCACGCACCCGCGTCATCCTCGACGCACTCCTTGCAAAGGGGAGTTTCCTTATTCCTATAGAAGCTAGGTTCTTAATTACTTTGTTGGCTCTATAGGACCTGTTGTTTTATTTTACCTTTGTTATTTTGGTTGGGTATTCGCTTTGCGAATTCCTGTCTCCTTCGTGGGACAAAATCCTTCTCGTGGAGAGAAGGGGTTGAGGAACGCTACCCTCGTACTTGTAGCGTGGTTGTATTGAGGTTGAATCACCCTCGTTTTAAGTGATTCGGTTTAGTGGATTTGATCAACTAGGTTGATCTGTAAATCCTAACTCGAAAGGGTTAGGTGGTGGTTTTCACCCGGTTTGGGTTTCCACCTAAAAATTACTTGTGCACATTTTGTGATTGCTTATTTTGTGAGATTGCTTTATATATTTTATTTCCGCAATTATTACGTCACCCCCTCCTAGTAGGAAACTTTCAATTGGTATCAGAGCAGGTTTTGCTGTTTCGGCGTAACAACCAGGCAAGAAGATCATGGAGGGAAGCATAGCCGCAATCAAAATCTCCGAAGGGCAGTCCACCGTCCGACCACCCTATTTCGACGGGAGGGACTTCGGATATTGGAAGTTGAGGATGAAGACGTGGCTCCAAGCCACTGAATTCGAGGTATGGGGATGTTGCGAAACCCCATACGAGATCCCGAAGCGACCCCAAGGAGGCTACTCGCAGCTGCAGATTCGGGAGCTTTCACTCAACGCAAAGGCAATGAATGCCCTGTATTGCGCGTTGAGTCCGAAGGAATTCGAACGAATCCAAGAGTGCACCACCGCCCACGAGATATGGATTAGGTTGGAAGGCACTCATGAGGAGACAAGCTCGGAGGAAGAAGAAGAAGAAACCGCTTGCTTTGGTTTCATGGCCAGAGGAACCAACAGCGACAGCGAAAGTGGAAGCGACGACAGCGACAACGAGGTAAATCTTGATCTTCAAGAAGCTTTTAATGAACTTTTTGAGATTAGTAAATCACTTAGGATAGAAAATAAAAGCATTAAAAAGAACCTTAGTTTTCTTAAAAATGAAAATGATAGGTTAGAAAAATAACTTAAGGACATAGAAGCTAGTCCTAAGGATGATAACCTATTATTAGATAATCATAACCTCATCAATGAAAATAATAAATTGATTGAGGAAAATGTTAGTCTAAAATTAGAAATTTCTGATTTAAAGACTAAAATGAACATTATAGAAAAAGAAATTGCATGTCTTAGGGAAAATTCTAACAAATTAATCAACAAAGTTGATAATTTTTATAGTCCTAAGGTTGAGAAAGGATCTCCATCAAGGAGACCCGCTAACAAATCCGGATCCAAGCCCACTTGGATACCGAAAAAGGAATTAGAATCTTGTTTTGTAGGGTTCAGGGATAATTACAACATAAAGGACTGGACCTACAAGCTCAAAGCTGGTCAACTCAAGTTGGGAGAACCAAGGAGTAGACCAAGGAGGAGAACAAGAAGACCGACGAGACGGCGAACAAACGACGGACCCGCCGCACGTCGACCACCAGATTGGAGACCGGCGCCGATGCCCGGGCCTCCAAGCTACGGATGGGAGCCCCATCCGATGTGGCATCCACCACCGCCATTCGGGCCATTTTATTGGCCATGGTAGGTGAGGTAAAATTCTTAACCCTATCTTTTTATCATAAGCATTTAGATAGGGGGAGTTAAAAAATGATGAGCTAATTGTCAATTTTTAAAGGGGGAGATACAAGTTAGCTAAATTTCCTTTAGTAAGGGGGAGAAAAATAATAGCTATCTTGTTGTTATAAAAAGGGGGAGGATATCACCTTTGTTAAAATTCATAGAAGAGCATGTTTTAAGGGGGAGTTATAGGAAATTTAAAATCAATTAAACCTTTTTGATAATGTCAAAAAGGGGGAGGATTTTATGCATTATTTACGGTTTTGTCATCATCAAAAAGGGGGAGATTGTTGGTGCTAAAGCACCATGATCATTTGTTTTGATGATAACAAAACACGTGTTATTTAACATTTGCAATTTGAGTCCTAGATTTCAGGTCAATTGCAAATGTGGACGTGTTTAGACGGAGTTTGAGCTCGCATCCAGGACGGATTGGAGGAGCTTGACGGAAAACAGAGGAGGTTCGCGTGGAGCGAAAGATTGAAGATGGAAGGAAATGAAGAATATGATAGATTTCCTTCTTTTGTACTTGTTGTATTTTTTCGTTTCTTTTGTTGCTCTTTATTTCCTTAGATATTTCATGTTAAAGAGCCTCAAAGAACCCTAACAGTAGTCCTAGGAACACCGGCACAACCCTAGGATACTTAGGTTTTCTGTAGAATACTTAGAAAACCAATATATGGTTCAAACAGCACTTCCAGACGTCTAATTCCAAAATCAGACGTCTGATAAAGCATTTTAAGACGTCTGACTGTTGTTTCAGATGTCTGATAACTGTTAGGCTGGACATAGTAGTTCTGTCTGATGAAATCAGACGTCCAGACCTTATACCAGACGTCTTAGAGGACGTCTGATGGATTTGCCAGACGTCCAATTAGTGGACCGTTGGCTGGCTTAGCAGACACTCAAGAATATGACCGTTAGACCCTTATCAGACGTCCTTAGGCCTTTCCAGACGTCTGATAATTGACCGTTTTGCCTCGGCTGACCCAAAATCTCTTCTCAGAGATTTTCTAGCCGTTGCAACGTTTGGAAATCAATTCCCACAGTAAAAGTAGGTTTCCAGACGTCCATACATAGTGCCAGACGTCCTGTATGTCGTCTGATGGACTTGTACAAAAACCCTGTTTAGATCTGATTCAAGTCAGGGAGAAACCCGCATAGAATCAGACGTCTGACATTGAAATCAGACGTCTTAAAGTGGCCTTCCAGACGTCTGATGCCAGAATTAGACGTCTGATGACCCTGTCAAATGTAATCATTGTCCTGATTTCGGCCTGATTCTCTTGGACTTTGCACCCAACGGCTATAGAACCCTTCCTAAGCCTTCCAAAGCCTTCCTAAGGCCTCTATAAATAGAGGGGACCATTTACACACAAGACATACACTAAGAGAAATAAGAGACACACCTAAGTAACTTAGTTCCACTGTTTTGTGTCCAATTGAAGTCCTTGCTCTCCAAGCTCTAGTTTCATTCTCTTGAGAGCATCAAGTCTTCGCGCACCCGCTCTCCCGCCGTTGTTCACGAGAGCGACATTGCGCCATTGCGTGGCTCACGCACCCGCGTCATCCTCGACGCACTCCTTGGAAAGGGGAGTTTCCTTATTTCTATAGAAGCTAGGTTCTTAATTACTTTGTTGGCTCTATAGGACCTATTGTTTTATTTTACCTTTGTTATTTTGGTTGGGTATTCGCTTTGCGAATTCCTGTCTCCTTCGTGGGACAAAATCCTTCTCGTGGAGAGAAGGGGTTGAGGAACGCTACCCTCGTACTTGTAGCGTGGTTGTATTGAGGTTGAATCACCCTCGTTTTAAGTGATTCTGTTTAGTGGATTTGATCAACTAGGTTGATCGGTAAATCCTAACTCGAAAGGGTTAGGTGGTGGTTTTCACCCGGTTTGGGTTTCCACCTAAAAATTACTTGTGCACATTTTGTGATTGCTTATTTTGTGAGATTGCTTTATATATTTTATTTCCGCAATTATTACGTCACCCCCTCCTAGTAGGAAACTTTCAAATGTTACATGCAAAATCATTGTTGAAGGTGGCAAGTGATTTGTTGGGCCAAGGTGTTGTAGCATTGTTGCTTTGTAGAAGTTCTATGTAAATTGTGCTTCCATATGATGGAGGTTGAAGGTGACAAGGTCTGGTGGAGAAGTCTTGTGCTTCGGATGGTGCATCTACTAAATGCCCACCATTAACACTTTTGGTAGATGTGCGGCTGATTGTGGTCGCTCTTCATCTAAGAACAGTGGTAGTGATTGAAGCTCCAATCTCTCCATTTGCTAAACTTAGTGCATGCTCAAGAGTGGGATTGGAAGCTGATGACTTACGGTGAAGGTTTTGATATCGATATCGACATTGTATCGACAACTCAAAGACGATGCATATCGAGGATATATTGCTGATGTATTCGCCGATATCCTGGAATTTCTTGGAGATGGAAAAATAACTCAAAATGTCATAAAGTTTATGAAATTGTGATTTTAATTACTACTACATGAAATCTATGTTCGAAAAAGTGACTTGAAGTGAGAAATAGGATTCGGATTTCAAGACAAAAGAATCCCTCCGGTGCCCAGACCAAAATCATAAATTTTAAGGGAAATACAACACAATAATTGGAGAAATGAAGACTAAAATCCAAACCGAAGATTAATTTGTTATTTGACTAATAGGATAGGTAGAAAACCTTAATTTACCCAATAATTGGAGAAATCTCATTAATAAGTTTCAGAATGAACAACAAATATGATTTTGAAATGAGATTTAGAACCCAAAAATTACAATAGAATGAAAGATTATTTCATTATTTGATTTATATAATAGGCAAAGAACGAACAATAACACATGTTTAGGGCTGAGATTAAGACTCAAAAAGTTAAAAAAATCACAAAAGAAGACTTTATAGGAAGATTAACTATAGAAACTCAAATCATAAATAAAATGATTATTTCTATGAAGGATTTGAGTTGATATGGAATATGTGAGCTCCTACCGTAAGCAAGGACAACAAAACTGAAAAGTACCAACAATGCAATGCAAAGGACTAGATTTGAGAATAGTGACATTTTCATGCGACATATTCCATATCGGCGATGTATCCACCGATATATGAAATATTTGTACTGCAACCTTCGTTGATATCTAAGATATTGCCAATACCACCGATATATTATCGATATCTTGGAATAATGATATTTCATGGGTATCAACATGGGCCCTACTGGCCATATGCAATATATTGGTGTTGTGTTGCGATATTTGATTCCATACTTACAATCTCTCCTCATCAATCAGCGACAAACAATCTTTTGTGGAGGTCCTCTCTGCTTTGATGATAGGAAGCCACTGTTAGGCAACGTTTTCTTCACCTCTGGTGGGCGGAGGGTGCTGGCAAAGCAGCAGTGGGAATGGGTTTCAAAGAAGAAAGTTGGCATGGCAGTTGAGAATCAAGGAGTCATGACGGAAATCCCGTGAGTTGATGCACCGCGAGCCTCAAGCAAGATTGTTGCAATGGAACAATTTTCTCAATTAGTTAGTTGGTGAATCTTCTGTTAACATCGCAAGGAGGATCTTGAAATTGCCAAATTTGGCAATGCTTATGCAGGGTGGCTCCGAATCCAAATACAGTTCGAATGTGATATAACATGCCTCCCTCCCCTCTTGTTTTTGGATCTTCCTTTTTTGGACTATCTGATGGGCTTCAAATGGGCCATGAAACTATTTTTCGCCATCCTTTTCTGGTTTTGAGGTTGATGCTTTCTAAGAGCTTCCGCCAATGGGTTGGGTGGGGATTCCATGGGCATGGTTACCAAAAGGGCTTCCAAGCTCGATGCTGTGGTTGAGAAATCGAAGTTGGCAATGCTTTGGCTAATGTTTCAGGGCCCATTCTCACTTCCAATGATGCTGCAGTCATGATTCAGCTGTGGGTAATGTACTGTGATCTGGTGGTGTTGCATCCATTGAGTCGCACTTTGGGGATGAAGTGGTGGACCATGGCAATTGGAACTCAGGCAACCCTGATGAAGCCGTAGAAAGGCCTCTTGTCAAGGAGGCAATGCATTTGAAGGTGTTCGCTTCTTGTTATTACTTGGGATCTCAACGATGGAGATTATGCACACGTGTCAGTGGCTGATGTTGAGGACCAGGTCATAGCTTGGGATAAGGCCTCTTTTGTATCTCTTTTTTTTAAAGAACTTACTGGGCAGAGCAATGGGGGCATGTATGGGCCATACTCTTTTTAAATGAAGATTTATTGGAACATTCACGGTTTGAGGGATCAAAATCATAGTGGAGTCCTAGGTAGATATCTTGATGAATGGCTACCAGACATTGCTCTTTTCTAGGAAATCAAGTTGTATAATCAGCAGTTGTGGCGGCTAATTGGTGGCTCTAGGCACAACACTTTTAGGGCTGTCAACTCTTGGGGGAGATCTAGGGGCATCCTTCATTTCATGGGGTAGCCATGCTTTTGATCTACAGTAAAAGTGTTATGGCCAGCATTCTATGGCGATGATCCTTAAAAGGAAGGGGGATTGTTTCACCTTTGGTTTGGCTACCATTTATGGCTCATGTGATGTTGAAATTAGATTGAGTCTTCGGGAAGAAATTTGAACTGCATTTCAGATGCCTGTTGATGTGCCTTTTATAGTGGGCAGAGATTCAATGTGACATTCCATGCAGATGATAGGCTTGATGGAGATGGTGATGCGGATACTGGTTCTCAGGTGTTTTAGGAGTTGGTGGCGGAATTTGGCCTTCATGATCTTTGCCTGTTAAATTGCTCTTTTAGTTGGTGTAACAGTAATTTGAAGTCACTTCTTGAGTTTTATTAAGGTTTCCTCCCTGATCCAGCGTGGAGGCGAGCCAATGTCCTTTTTCGAACCACAGCCTGCTCTTTTGGAAGTCAAATGAGGATTGCTCTCTAGTCTCTACACACTTATTTTAAATGTGAACATGCCTTGTTACTGGAGGAGAACTTCATAACCTGTACAGAGGTGGTGGCAAGAGATACCTTCATGTGATCCTACCAGTGCTACCATGGCTAAAAAATTGCATGAGTTGCATGTCAAGTGGGGGAATATAGGAAAAGTGTGAAGGAGCAACACCGAGAACAGAAGACTTCGAGCTATGAGATGATGTCTAAGTTGGACAAGGTGGAAGATTCAAGGTTCCTTATTATTCTGGAAGCCTAAGGAAGAAAGACTGCTTAAGATGTGCTCATCTAGGAAGATACTGAGGAGATTGAGTGGTGACAGAGGTCTTGTTAGACTTGGTCAAAGGAGGGCGATGCTAATACTAGGTTCTTCCACTCGATAGCCAATGTGAGAAGGTGTCATAATTTGATTGAGAAAATTCAGGTTCTTGGCGCTATGCTTAAGGTGTAGTCACCCTGTTGCCTGGCGGGGGAGAGGTGGAGGGGCTTACTCTTTCTGAGAAGCAACATAGTTTTATCATTTAGCCGTTTTGGAGACGGAGGTGAAGGGGACTATGTCATCTCTGAATGCAGCAGGTGCTCTTGGTCCGGATGGTTTTTGATTTTCTTCTTCAAGGAATTTTGGAATGTGCTTGGTTAGGATGTCTTGCTAGTTTTGGGTGACTTTGGAACGGGAACTTTAGTTTTGAGAGACTGAATCTTTGATTTTTCTTCTACCCAAGAAAGATGCTGCTAAGAGAACTGAGGACTACCACTCCATTTCTTCATCTAATGTTGTCTTATCATTGCCAAAGTTATTATGGACAGATTATGGGAGGTCGTGGATGGTATTATAATTCCAGGCATTCAACCCAGAGTGGCACCTTCTTAACAGTGTCACCATAGTTCTGAGATTGTAGCTCATTGGAAGAGATCGAATGTGAAAGGTTTCCTGTGGACGGTTGACTTTGCTAAAGCCTATGACTCTAGATTGAGCCTTCTTATGGGCTCCATTACATTGTAGAGGCTTTCCTCAGTTATGGATATCTTGGATTAAGAGATGTGTTTCTACCAATTCATTTGTAGTCCTCGTAATGGGTGACTGAGGGTGGGTGGGCCCAACCTCAGAGAAGGGTACGATAGGGTTGCCCTTTGGTCTCCGCACTTTTTGTGCTGGAGGTTGATTCTCTGCAAGTTTTGTACTTTTACGACCTGTGAAAGAGGCCTTTTGAAGGGTTTTAGTCCACCTATCTCACTAGAATCTATTTCCTCTCCTCTAGTATGCAGATGACACGGTTGTTTTCATTGAATGTTGCTAGGAAGAGGCTGAGAATGTATCTGTTTCTCTTGAGATCTTTGGGTTTTTCTCTAACTTGGGAGTTAACAGAGAGAAGTCCTCCTTTATTCCCTATGGGATGACCGATGCCGAGGGAAATGCCTGTGGAACTATTCTACATACACCAAGAGCTTTTCCATTGAAGTATATAAATATGCCACTTTCAAGTTGCCCCTTGAAGGCTAATGATTGGGACTGCATAGTTGGGAAGCTAGATAACAGGTTGGCAGGCTGGAACACAAAAACTTTTTCCTGCAGTGGGAGTTTGGTGCTCCTGACTTCAGCCTCTTTGCCATTCCAATCTTCTACATGTCCACATTTTCTTTTCCTATTAAAGTAAGGGAAAGGATTGATAAGATATGATGTAGATTCTTATGGAAAAGGGCATCTGATAGTAGCAAGGGGATGCATTTGGTTGCATGGGAAGAAGTGTGTAGACCTTTGGTGGAAGGTGGTCTAGCAGTTAACAAATATCTTTGCTTAGCTAGTGGATTGCAGCAAATATGGGACATGAAAGAAGCCTGTTTATGTAGATGATTGAAGCATGCTATGGTAGAACACTGAACTGGGGGAACATATTTGCTCCTAGATGTGGTGATTCTGCATTTTTGAGATGATTACTTCATGAGATGCCCTCCTTTGTCTCTGTTGGGAATAAACGATGCCACAGGGCAGCAGCAGGAGGACCCTCAGGGCCGGCAGCAAGGGGGACCAAAAGTCCTAGTTTGGTTGCTTGAGTCCCAAGTTTTGTTGTTTTGTTAAGTGAGTTTTAGGAAAGTTGGTTTTAGAAATTAGTTTTGAGGATTTGTCGTTTCTTAATTAGGAGTTGTGATTTGTTTCTTGTTTTGTAGGATATGTTCTCTCTATAAAAGGAGAATCTTCCTATTGTAATCTTCTTGAGTCAAGTAATAATATTTCATATTCTTAAACTCCTCTCCCCTATCTCTCTCTCAACATCACCACCGGCCTCATCACTGGCCGGCCACCATGAAGCAGCCGGTGGCTGCTGCTCCTGCTCTCCCTGTTCCAACATGGAACAGCCCCTGTTGGGCTGTTTTTCCACATGCCAAGGGAGCCTCCACACTCCACATGCGCCAATCTTGACAGTCTCACTTAGCATCTTTGGGGGATGGCACTGATGTCTCCCATTTTGGCTTGATAATTGGTCCAATTGTGGTGTTTTAGCTGCAGTTTATCCTAGACTTTTTGCCTTGGCCTCCAATCCTAATTCATCAGCGGCAGAGTGCTGGGATGATCAGGTGGCGGCTTGGAACCCAAACCTTCTGTGCATATCTTTTAGATCAAAGGGCTGATGACTTTATGAAATTATTGGCCAATATTTCTGCTCTTTCTTGTGGTGCTGGGGTGTTAGATGCGTGGCTTTAGGAAGATGATCCTTACATGGGCAGATCGGAGTATAGGCTTTTGCTTCTCCAAAGGGGTCCAGATTGATTGGAATCTCAGTAAGGATTGTTGTCTAATATGGAAGTCAGAAATGCCTTTAAAAGGTTAAGATTTTTGCTTGGTTCCTCAGGAAGAACAGATTGATGACTAGAGTTTACTGTTTGAAGATTGTCCCCAACTCTGATTTAACTTGTGCTCTTTGTGGTGACAGGATGAAAGATTGTGAGTGCCTTTTCTTTGGATGCCTGTTTGCTAGGCAGATGTATACCAGTTGCTGTGAGTAGTGGCTTTCTATGTCAGAATGGGATTTCCTTTTGGCAATCCTTCTGCAGTGGATCTTTTAGATCACGGAGGGAACATGCTGGTGTTTTTGCCATGCTCTGGGCTTCTTGGCTGCAGCACAATGGTGTCATCTTCAGAAGGGAAAGACCTTTTGCAGAGAATGGCATTAGTGATGTCAATTTTTTCAAAGGTCTTTGGGCCAACATTTGATGCATCCTTTTTTTAACCTTCTTTGATTATTTAATGAAGCCTGGACGATCACTACTCCTATGTGCTCATTTATCTTTACTTTTCAAAAAGGAAAAAAGACAATCCTCTTTCCCATAACAAAAAAAACTTCTCACAAGGTTTTTTCTCCTGACTTGCTCCCTATTGTAACTCAACGATAATGTCGACGCTCCTAGGAATCTTTAGAAGCCTTTTAATGTTCCATCAGTTCCTTCTGGTGGTGGATTGTGGTGCAGATCAATTCCAAGGTCCACTAGGCTCATACAATACAAAAACCCTTAAATCAGGTTCGGAGAGTGGCATCCACCTATATTGCAGAACTATATAGTTACCCAACTCACTTTATTGAAAAATCAAGCTTTTACAATTTATGCTTATGTAGTCTATTTTCTTCATTCTTTTAAAGTGCGACAACCTGGAAAGTATCCTCGTCACCCCTAATTGAACAGCCAACCAACTATTCTCTCTATCCACATTCATAGTATTCTCTTTTACAGATCCAGAGAAACTTGCAATTGCGCATTGAGGAGCATGGGAAGTATTTGCAGAAAATGATCGAAAAGCAATACCAGAACAGTGAACAGAATCCAAAAACTCCTCCAGCCACGGATGCTAGATCTTCTGATGTAATTTATTCTGATGCTGGAAAAAGAGCTTCTGGTATGGACCAAGTTGAAGTGCAAAATACCATTGCTGGATCAGAACCTCGAGAAAACAACTCCAGGCAGGTGGGCAGTAAGCAGAAAATCAGACCAGATGCTGCAGGCTTGTGCAAGCGCACAAAGGGTCCCAGAGTGGATTCACCGTACACACCATCGGTTTTCAATTAACTTGCTGAAAGCGAACTTTAAATTTTGTGTTTTTACTGGATGAAGCTCAAAAGGCCAGTTATGTCCAATGTTCTTGTGATCTATTCGCTTTTGGGAGCCATAAAGCTCTTGTGGTATTTGGTTTGTAATTTAAAGAAACAAGTATGTCTTTTGTGTTTGTGTAGATTGGTCTGATTTCTGTAATTATTTCATACTAGTTGATTGCTTGCCAATTGTTCTATTATGTATATCTATCAAATACAGAGAGACAACTTTTACTGCTAATATATCTCAGTTTTCAGGTTTGTTATTTTCAATATTGAGAGTTCAACCTTAATGAACAGGTTGGTTTCTGTTTTGATCTGGCGGGTGACCAAAGTCTGTGGTTTGTGGAAAACAAAGTCAAGACAGCTTAGACCAAGTCTAAATCAAACTGAAATATTCATCTAGCCAAAGTTGATCATGTGGATCAGAGCTACGGAAGGAGAACAAGGTACAAGATTGATGGTATACATACAATAGAACAACAGTGCTGAATAGAACAGGATAAGAGAGCATATGATACAGTAGTTTTATGGGATTGAAAGTATTCAAGAAGAGGTTTAAGTGGACTAGGGATTACAAAACCAGAGCTGATGAAAGTAGCTGATGTGCACAAGGAGCTGGGTGAGGTTACAGAGGGAGGCTTTAGTTGCCAATCCCGTCGGTCACGTTCTATAGAGACGTTAATAGGGAGACAGGAAAGGAGATATGTCGGTGATACGTTGGGGGATAAAGTTAGTTTTATAGTTTCCAACAAAATAATTTCTACTGCAACTCTTCCTAAGTTCCATTGTAAAAAAAATAGCACAATCAAGTTGCGGTGCAAACTTGTTCGATCGCATAACCAAATACCTTAATCCTACTCACCTCACCTGCCAAACTATCCTAATTATAACCTATCCTGCTACCAAATGTAGCAAAGGATATTGCGGGGGCGGTGGGGCTGGTGATGGGGGAAGAGAAAAGTCATGATTATCTATCTAGACGGGTAAAGGAGGGTAAAATTTGCATTTGTTTGGGAATTGTGGAGAAATATACCTTGATTATTGGAAATACCTATGATTGTTGCAAGGGAGTGCGTTGAACTGTATGGAATCAAGATATTGCCATGTTTCACCTGGTAATGTGGATAATGGAGGGTTAGAATATGGTGTTATCCCAAAGGAAATGCTTCAACACTATGTTTGTGGAGTGGAGTGGAAACGCAACACATGTGGGTTTTTTTTCTGATAGATTGGCTCGTCCTCGCTCATAAGCGTTGGAATGGAGGAGTTGAAGTGCATTAGGAGAGATGGGTAGAAAACTAACGTGAAGGGAGCACTTCTTGCAATGGAATGATGGTTTCAGCTTCTGTTTGGCATATAAAGAGGGAGAATTGCTTTGTTAGATGGGGATAGGCAAAAGGGAATTTCATGCTATTGCAAGGAACATCTAATTGGAGATTTACATGTTTTGATTGCCATCTATTTGATTTAGTGTGCTTTTTGCCACCCCTTTTTTGAAATGACCCTGGTGATTATGGTGGGAATTCTAAATCCTTTTAGTTGGTTGCTAGAATTTTTCCACATGCCAAAATGGCCACCCGAGGGTCACTATTTTTTAATTTTCTGAACTTCGAGGGTTTCTTCGTAACTTCTGCACGTTAATTATGGTGTTTAATAGTCTTGAGGGATATTCCTAAACCCTGGGGGCTTTTGTGCAAGTTTCTGTGCACTGGTAAAACCCGAGTAGGGGTCTCATGCAGATTTCCTTTGTTCCATTTTTTTTTTTTGGGGGGGGGTTCATTGCATTTTTCCACCCCTAAGTTCCTTAGGTTAGGCCCCTTTCGAATAAACAAAAGTTTGGGAGTATTTTTTTCACAACTTTTCCCGACCCCACTTTACCCTAACGACACCCTAAAACCCTACCACCTCCCTTTTACATACCCTTCCCCTACGTGTCCACGTTTCCCCATTTTCATTTTCCCTAATCTCGAGCGACATGCCTCCTTGGTGCTACGGTAGGCGGTGAGTGAAGCATGGGATGTCCTCGGGAGTCACACACGAGAAGGAAAGAGAGGAGGCATCGGTGCTCCCCTCTCCCTCATTTTCCCTCTCTTAATCGCACGGATTGGAGAAGGAAAAGCGGAGGGGGAAACGGGTGTGACTGCCCACACAACACCTGAGGCAGTGGTTGCGTGGGGAAGAGGTGCTGCGCAGCTCATGAGGTGCGGGTGCACTGCACGAGGTGACGTGATGGGCAAGGAGCCAGGCTAGTGGGGCAGTACGTGAGGGAGAAGGCACATGGGTGAGGCGCATGGGGGGAAAGCACTGTGTGAGAGCCGAGGCGAGTATTGGATGATTGGAGGATCGTGCGAACAAGTGGGACGAGCGTCGAACATTCGGGGAGGAACATGCGAGGGCTATGCGGGTCTCGAGTTGCATTTAAGATGTTTTAGGTGATCGTCGGTCGTCTGAAAGAGGTGTGAGGCACTCTGTTGCGGGTGGGCGATTTGTCCAGCTAGACTAAATCAGTTTGGCCGATTCAAGTGGACCAAATATAGTTGTTGGGTCAGTTCAGGGTCCAAACAGAGTTCGTTTTCCGTGTAACAGGTATCATTGGAAAGCTAGTAAGATTTCCCATGTTCTGACATCTGTTCTATCGTGTTTTGAACCTGTCAAGCTTATTGAAAATCTGATTTAAGCATCTAACGTCTAGTGGGACCTTTGGTTGACATAGGTCTCAAGTTTGGGGCGTGTGCAAGACCTGTGGGGTCATACAGATTAGTTCCTTGTGCCCCCATATCTCCTATACACTCAGGTAGAGTGATCCTCTTTTGCTTAATTTAGGAATGGAGTGAATGTTACACATTAGGAAATCATTTAACTATCCGCATAATGAATATTAGTTCGAAGTTTGAGTTATCAAATTCGTCCATTGAATGGGCACATGTATGCCTTACTTTTTCCATGATGTATCTTATGAGCAGTATGCATGCGTGTTACGTTTGGTAGCTAGCTTCACGTATTCAACACAAATTGTACAACCAATGTATGTTACCCCTAGTGCTTGTATTAGATCACCATAAAATGAAACCTTAAATTTCTTTTGTGATGAGCTGGTTACTTGTTAAATGCATGAAACAAATTAAACTCTAGATAGGATTGTCATGAATCTTAAGGTGAGCTTTAGACAATGATGTGGATATGATCTTGAATGATACAATTGTTTAAAAGTGCTAATAGTTGGATTAAGACATGCATGAACCCTAGGGTGATCTCAAAGGATTGTTTGCTACTACGACATGAGAATCTAAAAATACTAGAATGTTGCACATACTCATGAGTCGTGGCTGTTGGTTGGGTTCTTGGTGTGGGGTGAGTTGGCCCTCGGGTACACACATACCAAGGAGAGCTGACCATCCCTCATGTAGGGAGTGAGCTGACCTCTCGGGTAGGGACCCGGGACAGGTACAACCTCCCTACATAAACTCCTGCTAGGCCTATGAGGGGTCAACTGGGATAGTCAAGCGAGGGTGCACAGGCTGGTTGAGGGGTGTGACCCCTCAGTTGTTCTGTGACATGCTGTTAGTGTGCACTCGTTAGCAGAAACGACTGAGTGCGCGCCAGTGTAGGGTAGCCCCCCGTGCACTTATCACGTATGTCGTAATTCCCGCTATACTGCGACCATTACCCTACGGTGGTAAATCGGGTGTAAGGCGAACACGGGCTGCTCTATCTGCCAGAAGAGCGCCACGTGTCATTTTACATCGCAGAAGTACTACAACAAGATCATTCTTCTAGGTAACATGTGAACCAGAGGAAGAATGACCCTATTATAGAACACTCTGAATTTATATAGTTGCTTAACGAACCTTCAGGTGAAATAAATTGCCTACGGTATTAAATATTTTTCTTTCCAACTTAGTTGTTTGCGTTACGTTACTCTTACCACTCTACTCAGCGTTTTGCTAACATCTACTACTTGTACTCAGGTAAGGGGACTGAGCAGCCAGCTCCATAGACTACAAAGGAAGCTGGGCCCAGCAAAGCCCAACCTTAGCTGTTTCTGTTTCATTTAGTTGTGTTACAGTAGTTTTTCCGTAGTAGTGAGTACTTTTGCTCAGGAACACTAGTTTCCATTTTTCGTACTTATTTTCTTTTGTGATGGCTATGCTAGTAAACTGTTTTATGTTTCCTTGGAATGAATGCTAGTTTTTGGATCCTGCCTTATTCTTTCTGCAATTAGTTATTTCTCTTGCTATGATGTACGTGTGTTAACATTTTAGTTTTTAGTTAATTCTTGTCGGACGACTAGGTTTTAAGATAATGACTCGGTCCGACCCGATTTCCATGGGAAGCCAAATCAAGTCGTAACATTTTTGATGCATGCTCAAGAGCTACTTGTAGTGGTGAGTGGGATAACTGAATAAGGGGTCACTCTATTTAAAAAGGTAAGCATAATATCCCCTTTTTTTTGTTAATAAATGAAAGCTTAATGTCTTATTGTCTAAATTGATTGAGATATAAAGTAGTAGGGGTTCATTAGTTAATTATACTCTAGAAAGTTGGATGTATACCACCTTCGTCAAATGCGGTAATCACATAAGTTTGATAAATTAGGTGAAATCTCTATGTTATTGTGCAACCTTTGTAGACAACAAGCATTTATTTTACATGTCAAAATAATAATAAATTATTACTTTAAACGGTTATTCTTGGAGCTTTTCTATTTACCAAATATCTACATTAAATATGTACTTCGTGACGTTATGTGCATATATTTAACACCTATTCAATCTTAGGTTAGTCTAATATTGAAGAAGTTATCAAATCCAAGTTAAACTTTGAAGATGGGAGATAACTCAGTTTTGAAGGGACATCCCCCTCCCTCCGTTCTCACCAATTGGCCTTATAGATTATTAGTGGTATGACACCAATGCTACAGTATTGCACTGATTTGTGGCATTGTTATAATAACACTAATGTTATTGTGATACTATAGAGCTAATACGAGATGTGTGATTCCATAGTATTCATGCTAATAACATTGATACTATAAAGCATTCTCATGCAAAATGCATTGAGAACAACGTAGGAGTGAAGTTGGAAAATTACATTAGCGGGTTGGTTTAATATAAGATTTTGTTTATCAATAAAAACCTAATTATCAGAGGAGAGTAAAACACAGTTAGTCACTAAAATATAAGATTTTCATATATAATTTTTAATAAAATTACAAAAAAAAAAAAAAGGTCTGTATTTGCCCCTCCGCGTATCCACGACGTTTGCAGCGTATGTATTTGCATGTACGTCAAAGTTTAATTTCTTTTCATTTTTCCGAACGAGAGAACATCTCAGACTTTTATCGTTCAATCCGAAATTAAAGAAATCCGACGAATCCATCTCGTCGGTACTCGAGTGGAGGATTACAAGTTATTGGGGGCAGCCGTTCCGTCAACGCGGTGATGACGTGGAGGATGCTGATTGGCGAAACGGCGACACGTAACGGCCAGGCACCATCATCCCAACGGAAACGACCCCCGCTGACGTCGGCACGGCGGGGATCGCATGACCCTCCCGCCGAAGCACGCTCTTCCTCAAGCGCTCCACCCGCGAGTGACGTTACCGAGACCCTCACTCATCCACCGTTCCTGCTCACGACCCCCCAACGATCGGACGGCTAGGGGGAACCACAGCGCAGGATAGTGACCCCCCCGACGTGCCGAGCCGGCGCAGGGTAGCGGGGGCACCTAACCACCTCGCGGGAACCGTCACGAGACTCCCCGGCGCCCTCCAGCTATTTGGAACGACAGGTGCAACACCTCTCCCTACCCGCGCGGATCGGAACCCTAATTCCCCCAAATTCGTGCGATCCACCCGCCAAGATCCGATCTCTGGCCCTCCCCTCGACTAAATCTGAACCCGATTCGAAGCTCGAGGGCCCCGTTGGAGGTTCCCGTGTGATATTCCGATGGTCGGTTGCTGCTGCTACGCGTGTTGATGTGATGTCAGTGATGTGGTTTTGGAGGTGGGAATGGGCGGATCAGGAAGGGGGAAGGAGTGGCTTTTAGGGTAGATGGGATCGAGTGGTGGGTGTTTTGGGTTTGGCATGTCCGAGAAGGGCAGGAAAGGCACGAGCTTTGGGAAGGGGAGGGAAGGGGGAGGGGGGGAGGAGGAGGAGGGGGTGGACGAGCTGAGCTCCCTCTTGGGTGGTGTGGAGGGGAGGAGCAGAGGTGGTAGGGGTGGGGGAGTGCGGAGGGAGAAGAAGCCGAGGAGGAAGGTGAAGTGGAGTGACCGGCATGGGGAGAAGCTTGTGGAAGTCGTGGAGTTCGAGCCAAGGTGATGCTTTGGTCACACTTGAACTTGCATTCTGGAAGATCTTTGATTCGTTTGCTTGCTTGCTTATTTAATTTATTTTCCTTTTTGCTTGGATACGGATGGATGCTATTATGGGAATAAGGAATTAATTGGATAAAGGGGAGCAAATGGATTGTTACGTATTGGGTGCATTTGTGTTTGGTTGGATTTGGACAGTGGAGGGAGGAATAAGGTGTAGGTATTTCCGAAATCTGTGTTTGGTTAAGATGAATGGAACAGGGTTTCAATTTGTAGTGTTTGTAGATCTGGTTTGGGGAAAATGAAATGGCTTTTCTTACCATTTTTGAAGTCGAATCGTTTAGCCTATGTTCAGATGGAAGGATTAAGGGAGAGTGGAAGGGAAGGGAAGGGAAGAAGGAGGGGTGATATAATTTTTGTTTGGATAGAAGCATGGTGTATGCATTTTGTTGATAATATTGTATTGGTTGATGAGATAAGAGATGAAGTGAACAGAAACTTGAGCTTTGAAGAGAAATTCTGGAAGCTAAAGGATTACGCCTAAGCAGGATAAAGACTGAGTATATGAAATGTAAGTTTAGTAGTAGAGGGAACAACGAAGGGATGGATGTAAAAATTGGAAAAGAATGCATTCCAATGAAAGATGTTTTTAAGTACTTGGGATCCATTTTCCAACAAGATGGTGGAATTGATTGAGATATTATACATAGAATTAATGCAGAGTGGTTGAAATAGAGGGATGCATCTGGGGTTTTCTGTGATAAGAGGGTTCATTTAAAAGTCAAAAGAAAGTACTATCGAGCTGCGGTAAGATCAACCGTGCTGTATAGCTTTGAATGTTGGGTTGTCAACTATAGGCATGTGCAGAAGATGTTTGTGTTAGAAATGACGATGTTAAGATGGATGTATGATCAAACAAGAAATAACCGTATTTCAAATGAAATTATTCAAGAAAAGATTAGGGTGGCATTAATAGAGAATAAAATGAGAGAAATATACTAAAGGTGGTTTGGACATTTGCAAAGAAGGTCACTGGATGCTCCCGTCAGGAGATGCAAGAAGTTGGAGGCTAAACCTGTTAAGAGAGGGCGAGGAAGATCAAACAAGTGCTGGAAGGAAACTATTAAGTATGACCTCAATTACTTTAATTTAAGTCCTGAAATGACTCAAAATCGATCTGTGTGAAGGCAAAGAATCCATATAGCCGACTCCACTTAGCGTGTTGTTATTGTAGAAGGGGATGGGAAGGGAAGGAAATCTCGTGTTGGATGTTTGGATACATAAGTGGAGCGAAAGGAGAGGAGGGGATTTTTGATAATTTTCCTAATATAACCTTTATGATACCCTCAAGAATGTACGTGGTATTTATTACAAAGAGGGACAAAAGAGGTAATTAAAATAAAATGATAAGTAATCCTTTCCTTTTTCTCCCAATCCTTCATATTTGGAGGCGGAATAAATCTCTCAAAAAGTTACCTTTAAATCCCTCCCATTCCCTCCCCTCTCTTTCCTTTCCCTTCCAAAAGTTTTCAACCAAACATATTTTTAACCTCCCTTTCCTTCCCATCCCCTCCTCATCCTTCCATCGAAACATAGGTTCTGGGGTGAGAATCTGATTCAGGTTTGCAGAGTCGTGGTATGGAGAACTTTAAATGTGGTTTGAAGCCCATACTGTTGCCCGTACTGGCTGGAACATGCTGTCTGAATATGTAGGGAAGGGCATGTAGAAGGCTTTAGCGGAATTGGGGGAGCAACCTAAGTGATGTCAGTAGGAAGGATATTCCAGAAAATAAATGTTCTAGTGCATCCGTAGTTGTTGATTGGGGAGTTGAGTTGTGACCCATTTGGGGTTTCATTGTTGCACCCTTTCTTTAGATCATTCAGAACTAAGGGGCTTAGGTTAGTTGCCTTAACTAAGCGTGGTTTTGTCTAGATGGTGCTATTGCATTTTGTAATGATATATTTGTGGTATTTCTGATATTTTATTGTGTACATGCACTTGTGATGGTCACACTTAATATGCTTCTTCAAATTGTGAGGTTTTGTTGCAACCTTTGTTATCAATAGGATATTCAAGATATGATGGAAGTCAAATCCTTATGTCGTGCTTTATGTGTGTCTTAATATATTTCACCTTATAGTATAAAATTACTCACTAATTGGAGAAGGATATTTTGTAAAAGGGCAATGCCTATGGTGATTTTATTTTTGTCATTTTTTAACAAAATGACCTCTCTCTTTGTCCTCTTCATTCTTACTCATTGGAAAATCCCTTTATTGGAGATGTCAAGCTTGGTACCTATAATGGCATCAACACTAATTACTTCTTTGTAGATGTTAAGTTCAAGGCTGTCCTTGAGCTTCATGAGCTCGAGGACCTCCAACAGCTACCTCCAACACACATGAAATCTCCATGCCCCTCCACCACTCCATCATGAACTTCCTTAAAGTCCAAATGGATGACAATGTTGCCTATAACAAATTGTGATATGCAATTCCTTAATTGTTGACTTGGATTAGCTTAGTATTAGAAAGAGGGAGGTCTATGTTCGTCATTCTTAAAGATCGGGGACCATATCAACACATTTTGAAATTGGGTACACATTGGGACTTTAATGCAATTACTTTTATTTTATAAACTAGAAAGACCAACTTCTCCAAATGGAGGATCACATCGATACACTTGTAAAGATGGGGGATCATAATGATGTATATTGAAGTCCAAGGACAGCCTTGAAATTTAGGTATGTTTAAGGGCTTCCATGTAAAATCCTCGGAATTAAGTTTCAGGAATACTTTATCTTTGTAATGTATAATATTCTTCTTTTTAACATGCACATGCACGTGTAGGGACACACACTAGTGAAGATAGTGTTTGAGCTAGTGCTTCATTTTGTTGACTTGTTATCAATCTCCCAATATCCTTTTTGTGCTTTCACATATTGCTATGTGTCTAGAATAAACTTATAAGTTTGTGCCAAATTGTCTCTAGCGTAATGCTTTATGTATGATTTCCAGTAATTCTATGCCCTTGTTTGTAAGACATCTGTTTCTTGCATTCTTTGTTGACTTGATTACCTTCTATGCCCTTGTTTTTATCCTTTGTCTTGAAATTCTTGCTTGAACATAAATCTTCAGCCTCACGAACTGGGAATTTATAGAAAATGGAAGGAACCTTGCTCCTTAAAAATTCTCTTGACCCTGAAAATTCTCTTGATCAAGCTTTGAAAGTGAAACTTGTGATTTGTAGTAAAGCTGAGGGTGACCTTAGGTGTTGAAAAACAAAGAAACTTGTATGGTGAAGTGTCATTGTCTTGTCCACGTGATTTTTCCCATCAAGAACATGATTCTGCCCACCATCCATATGAAAGAGTGCTATTGCCCTACAAACTTGCAATTGGGCATGTCAATCTGTTGAAAACATGCAAATAAGTTGCTTCTTTTCTATATTATTTTCTGGATACATAGAGTTTAAAATGTGAAGTTTATTTAGTTGTTACCTTGTGCAGTGATTATTGTAAATATATTTTTGGCATTGTCCACTTGAAAGCACTGCAATTGTTTATTGAAAAAAATAAATGATGTCTATTGGAGGTCAATAGACATCTGATTTGTTGAGGGGATATTTGGTGGGTAAGTTAAGTGGGTTTGCATCTGATTAAATATTTAATCTGCTACTTAACCCACCTTTATTTATGTTGGGTTAAATAGACTTAACCAAGGGTAAAGTTATTGTACCTTCTCTGTGGAATAATTTTAACCTGCCAAACTGTCCAAACAGGTTAACTTACTTATTCCACCATTTATTTCATTTTTTTCTTATTCCTTTACTTATTCTACGAACTTGTGCCCCCTTATCAAACGGAGCCTAAGTGTTATAGCTCGGTGAAAAGTATGAAAATCCATGCATCACATTCTCCATGTCGGCTCTTTTCCTTGTAAAAGTCATCCTATTTTCCTGCAACCATAGCAACTAAATGACCATGCCACCAAGAGTTTGGCTCAGTGGTAGAGAATCCCACTAGCATCCAAGAGGTCATGGAATTAAATCTCATACCCACCATATTTACCATCTCAAAAAAAAAAAAAAAAAAACAACCAAATGACCATGAAGATCACTGCCTTTGTGTTAAAAACCTTACCCCTTATTCTCTCGGAAACACATCCATGCTCAATGTACCCCCAAAAGATAGTACTGCATGAAAGCTTACAAAGTTTCACGTGACATATAAGAGTGGAGGTATGCTATTGGTCAACATAGATTTAAGCATTTTGATTCAGTTTGTAGTAAGTCCATCGAAGCTTGTGGGTCAACGATATTAATTAGGTAGCATCTTAGTGGCATACTTAGGATGGGATCTCAAGACTCCACAGAATGCTACCAGAGTATAACTCTTCTTTAGTAGGAGGAAAGGATTACCTAAGACGTAGAGCTGCCACTAGTAAGGAGGTTAGTAGGAAAGGCTATCATTGAAGTGAAGCCACCCACACTTTTTATGAGCTTTATTTGTTTCCAAAGCTTGTAGGAACCTTGTTATTTTTCCATGCTTTATTCACACATTTTTCCCTTGACTGGTGTATGGTGCTATAGCTGCATGATCTTTTGCCTTCTCTGGACGAGAACTGTTGGCTTCTTAAGGCAGTTCTTCAACAATGCATCTTTCTATGCTATATTTCATATGCAAGTCACTTAATCACAAGACGTAGACGGAGGAAATTTTCTACTAAAAGAAAAGGCTGCCATTATCTTTTTGAGTGCTGAGCTATTTTACTATAAAAAAATGAGTTATTTCTCTTGTCAAAAAGCAAATATTCAGATGACTGGGCGTTCATATCCATTACGCTAATTACCGAAAGACACCTATCCTTTCTGCAGTGATTCAAGCGATTCTGAGGGAGAGAGCTTGATAGATTCCTGCCTCTGCTCTGTGATGTAGATTTCTTGGGACCCCTTTAGTTATGATCATTTATTAGCGGCTTCAGCTCGCCTACTCTGGAGGGGACAGTGCTGTATGTCCCTACTCGATTCATTCCTGAGTGAAGGCCTTAATGAGGAGTTAGAGTGGAAGTTGTTTCTTTGGCGGAGGATGGCAAAAAGATGATAAGGATGGGATGCCTTACGCCCGAGCTTCAGGAGTGCTAGCTATCCACAGGTATATGTAACCAGTATTTGCTCGATACAGCTATTATATAGTTCATGACATGGGATTATTTAGTTAGAAGAGAACTGTCCCATTCCATTTGACATCAGAGATCTGTAGACATTTATCCTTGTTTAAGGCGATGGCTATGCATCTGTAATAAAGCTCAAATGGGAGTTAAGTTGGTTAATTCATTACCTATTTGAACATCGCTAAAAGTGAGTGGATTTAAATAAAATGGTAAGTAGGGTGAGGGGTAGCACAATTGGTGTGCTCACTTCCTATAAGGTACTTCTTGTGCATGGTGCACGGGTTCGATCCCTGTGGTATGCCCAGTCGTACATAGTGACTTCATGGGGGGACACATCACTGATGTTGTCCTTACTTCGACTCGGCGTCGGAGAGTAGTCGTGACTAAGATCATGAAGGCATTCCGTGACAAGCGAGAAATTTGAAGACCCTCGGAGGGTGAGGTCTCCCCCATCCCTCCCCTTTCTTACCCTAAATAAAATGGTAAGCTTAATTAGCGATGTAAAGAGTCAACGGTGTTTAAGTTGATTGGGCCGAGTTGTATATGGGAGGAGAAAATTTGAGTCGGCATATTTTAAAATTTGGCTGGATTACTGCCTACATTCCTTGCACCTTGAATGGTTATTGATGTAGAGAAGCTTGAGTCTTAGTGTTGTCTATTTTTTCGGCCCCTGCTCTTTTGCTCTGTTTTTATTTTTTTCTTTTGTGATTGGTTTTACCTAACTTAGTGGAAGCTTCTTTGCGTAATTGGTGTCAAGAAAGAGTTATGTCTATCCATGTAGACCTACCGGTAAGGAGGCAAAACATGAGAAAATCAATTAAAATTAAAGGTTGTGGTAAATAATTCTCAAAAAAAAAAAAATAGAGAGTTAGGGGAAGCGATTGGCCTGTCTACCCCTCGTTGGTTCCACCCATGGATGGAAGTTTTATGCGACTACCTTGAACACAATAATAAACACTCTACGCAACTTTTACAACTGTTATTAGCAACTTTAGAAAAACCAAACAATTGCATTTAAAAGTGGACGTGCTGCATCAATATCGAGTTGGAATAAGACACATGTTTAACGCTGAGATTGGGTCCGAATCCACGAACCCTTTTCTCTCGATATGGTTGGTTAAATGGTGATAGAGATTGGGTTTCCACGCTCTAAACAACCCTGAAGCAGGAAAATAGGAGAATGCATGTGTTGGATGAATCTTCAGCATAGCAAAACCGAACATGCATCTTACACTGAAAAAGATTGAATCGCCACCTTTTCATCTTTCAGAAAAAAAAAAACAAAAGGAAAGAAAAATGAAAAAGGAAAACTAAGCACTCGTTTGAGATAGGGAAGTAAGCTTCTATTAACATTTTATAGGGGGTTTAAGGTAGGACATTGGTATGTAATATGATTTTTTTTTTGTTCTTTTTTTAGAAAGCCCCTTTTTTAGCGTCTGTAACAAAAGCAGTGATGCCCAAAATGCGGGGTTGATTATCTCAAGCAGATAACCAACCACCTTAGACCTTAAGCAGAAAATTAGAATGCTCATACACCAGAGGGATTCTGGAAAGCTAGGACGCCTCAATGCTTATAATTTACATCTAGAAACTGAACAAAAATTTGCTTGTGATCCTTCTTAGGAAAGGAAAAAAAATCACCTGTGCGCAGTTATCAACCTCGAAAAGTTGAACTGTATTCATCAGGATGCGGCCTTTTCTTCGAAACTGGAATGCAACTTCTTGTATATCAAAGATAGATCCAACATCTGGCGTTCAAATCGGGGAGGAAACTTATCTAAGCAATTCATTGGAACCCTAGAGAGAGAAACTGCTGTCAGGTTCAAGTAACATCAAAACGTTGGTGAATGCCCAATGTTTTCTCACTAGGGCAAGGGGAGAGGAATAAGGCTTAAGAGATTACATGAGAAATTAGAACTTATTTCAGGATATCCAACTTTTTTTATTTGGTTGGTGATCTAGGTGTCACATCAAGAGATAAGTTTAGAAAGGTATTTACTAGATAAGTTGTACTATTGTTTAAAGTCAAGGAACAAAGTAATAGAACAAACTTACCACACCTGATATGTTTTGGATTTAGAAGGCTTAATTTGAGGACAAAATGGTGACTAGGAGAATTAATGGTGTTGTTATGGTGGAACAAGCATGTGCTTTTGATGAAACAATTTATGGTTGGGCGATCTTCCATATGGCGAAATCAAAATCGATCAACAATCGGAACGGTGCTAATGAACAGTTGTGGGTGTTTTGGGGTTGTTATTGCTTTCACGTCCTTCTTATCTAACTTCAATCATTCTAAATTACTTCTATTTATGACATCCATTGGATACAAAACAAGATGAAATGCGCGGTAGCGAAGTCAAAATGGTCGTGGTAAACGGTGGGAAGCTCCTTCTGCAAAACAATTTTTGCATTGAGGCTCTTCTCGTCGGTACCTTTTGGTAAGTCCATATTACGTCTTGGGTTTGGACCCAATTTTGAATGGGTCCCGTTACAACCCAATTGGGTCCCATGATCAGGTGTCCAAGCAATTGGGCCCTTTTGGATCCTCTGACTGTTGGATTGTCTAAATATTTGAGAAAAGTCACCTTATCCTTTAATGGAATTTCTTTTTGATTCTTACAGGAGCGATTAACCTAACAGGGACTTTAGAGAAATTAAAGACTTATATTACAATTAGTCGATTGACAAGACCCAAATGGTGAGGCCAATTGTTTCGAGTTTGAGTGTCACCTGGATATTTTAGACCTAGCATGGTAACCGGGATAAACTCATGGAAGTTGGGGGATAACCCTATTTAGAAATTGGGTTAGTCCAAACCCAGTAAGTCCACTTAACCCATGTTAACTTATCTTAGAGGTGAAGGTGGGATAAAGTTGGCATAGGTTAATATAACCCACACATGCATCTCTTGTGACATGTCACATTATAGGATAACACGTCGGTTTAACTCTCTCCATATCAGATGGTCATAGATTACAAGTTAACCTCTCTCTATATACCAGATAGTAATGTAGGTTAACCTAAGTTGCACAAAAATTATCCTCATAAAGTATATTTCGGTTTCAAAGCTAGCCCTTGTAGATGAGATGGCAATAAGGTAAACTGGGTTACAACTGCTTTATTATTGGGTAAGGTGTCTTAATTTTTGATACCTGAAAACATTTATGAGAAGTACACATTCTACTCCTCTGCACTCAAACGGTCAACTTTATTTATTTATATTTTAAGCGATCTGCATGCGCAGAACCATCAAGTAGCACCACTCCACTTTTCAAACGAAAAGTGGTGTCGCTCTCATCCCTGTCTATCATTTTTTTTTTATTATTTTGGACCGAATGGTAGTGTATTAACTTAAAAAAAAGGTAGCCAACCGTTCAAAATGTAAGAAGTGTTGATGAGAATCAAATTACAATATTCAAGGGAGTGGAGGAAGAGAAACAACAGAATGAGAAGAAATCGACTTAAATATAATCATAAATGATGAGTGAAGCCAGAGTATTGATCGAAAAGGAAACTTTATCATGTCTCCTCGCATTTCTCTCTTTCTAGAGTCTCCAATTAGTAGCATTGATTGCCAACCACAAGTCAGTGCTACTCAAAGAGGGAAGCTATGCATATGGGTTGATATCAGGTGAACCATCAAGTCCAAGAGAGGAATGAACCTGAGTCCAAACAGTATAAGAGAAGCTACAAGAGAAGAAGAGGTGCTCATAAGTCTCCTCACAGGTGCCACAAAGTTTGCAAGTATCAACAGGCAATCCCCATTTTGTAAGTCTTTCAAAGGTAAGTAGCCTACCCTTGGTGGCAAGCTAAGCACAATAGCTCCACTTGGGAGAAAATTTCTTGTTTCAGATTGATGACCAAACATCAAGGGTCGTGCCCTTTTCCATAATAGCTTCTCTGACCTAATTTGTAGAGAGAAATCCATCAGGAATGGTTGGCTACTTCCAACCATTAAAGCCTTGGAAGTGCGTAAGCAGTGTGTCTCTATAGGATAAGAAGCATCTCCACCAAGGAGATCCCATAGCTGAAGGCATGGCAGAGACCCAGTTCCCATACCTTAGGTTCGTCCAATTGCTCCAAATAGAATTGTTGGCATAAACCAAGCGGTGGGCATGCTTAGCAAAAGCCCCTAGCTGAAGCTCTTCAAGTTTGCAAAGATTTAGCCCCCCCTCCTAGAGAGGCTTGCAAATGTCTTCCCAAGCAACCAGATGGGATTTACCATCCCAAATAAAATTAGTAATCCAACCCTTGATTCTATCCAAGGAGGTCTTCTTAATAATAGTGCAAGAAAGCTAGAACCTTAGAAGTTCCTCAATCTTCCATTTGACTCATCTCACCCTTCCTATCCTTGAGAGTGATTTCCTCTTCCATCCTGCCAAGAGGTCTTTCACTTTATCTTCCAAAGCAACTGAAGGGTTAACAACCCTTCCAACTGTTAATGAAATCCCTAAATAGCGATAGGGGAATCTACCTTGAAGCATGCCTAAGGGCAGGCAGATTTCCATTTTATGGTGGTAATGCTTAGAGATGTAAACACGACTTTTAACACCATTTAGCTTGAGCCCAAAAATGTGTGCAAGGGTTTCCAAGGCATTCTTTATGGCCCATGCTGAGCTAAGGTTAGCTTTGCAGCAAATAAGAATGTCATTAGCAAATAAGAGGTGTTACGAGCCGATTCCAGATCCCTACAGGACCTAAGATCGGCTCACCTCGACTAATCCCATGACCTAGTCGTCCAACGAGAAATAACAAAAAGTAGAAAATATTCCACAACCACACATGCAATGTAACTAAGCAGAAATAACTAAGAGACAGTAAAGGAAACAGAACGAAATGTCTCACAATATTGCATGCTATCACAACTACAACAACGGAAAATAAAGAGGAAACATAACAGAAATAGTATTACATATAACAAATACTCACTACTACAACAAAAGAACATGCGGGAATAGAAAAGCGATAACAGTTATGGCTGGGCTTGACTGGGCCCAGCTTCCTCTGCAGCCGGTGGTGCTGACTGCTCAACTCCCTGACCTGAACAAGGTTATAAAATCCGTGGTCAGTTAACACTGAGTAGAGTGGTAGTTAAGCCATTTATATGTAATTAACATAAGACAAGCAACTAATTAATTATTCATTTCCATTTAGCTCAACTAAATAGTACTGATTTGTTTATTCTCTTAAGAATATGGTATTTCTTGATCTTGATTGTCCTTCAAAGGAACGATCTTGATTGCAGTCTTTCCCATGATGTAGAATGTACACGTGGTGCTCTCCTGGCCGGGAGAGTCCCCCATGGTAGTCCTACACCCAGTCAACCACCCCGAGATCACGGTCGCGACGTAGCGGTGACTATGGCATGCACGATAAGCGCACGGGTAGCTACCCCGCACTGGCACACGGTTAGTCATTTCCGCTAGCAGGTACGCTTAAAAGTACATCATGGAATAACATAGGGCCTTGCACTCTCAGAACAGGGGCCTCGCCCCTCATAACAGAACAGGGGTCTTTCCCCTCCACAATCTGCGTACCCTCATCCAACTATTTCGGTTTGCCCAGTAGGCCTAACAAGAGTCGATGTAGGGTGTCTAGCTCCCCCCCTACACTAAGTAGCTTACCTCGGTACTAAGTACGTGAGGGCCGAACAGGAGTCGACGTAGAATGGCCAAACCCACCCCGGATCTCAATCCAAGGGCGGCAAGCTCCCCTCTACTCTAAAGGGACAGTTGCTCTCCTTGGTACAGTGTACATAAAGGTCAGCTCACTTCCCGTCTAGTTACAAGGTTTTTTTGTATACAGGAGTTCTTCTCCTAATTCCCCGTAAAGTTCATGCTTGTATTCCTTTCATTCCATTTCTTAACATTCAGATCTCATTGTTCACATCTCGTGTTTCATTTTTATAACAGGCAGCTCGTATTTTAATAACTGAAAAGGTATCACATCAAGTAGTTAATACACTTGCTAGCAATTAGGGTTTAACATGCTTCTCAAAGTAAACAGTGTAGCTCAAGCAATATTCATTCATTTCTACCCTAGGGTTCATTTTGTAAATCCCTACTTGGAGAGGGTGAGATCAGCGTGATGTAAAAAAAATGCGGAATCGAAAATATACCAATCTCACAAAATAAACAGTCATACAAAGTCCACAAAGATTTTTAGGTGGAAACTCAAACCAGGTGAAAATCACCACATAACCCTCTCGAGTTAGGATTTTCCGATCAACCAAGTTGATCAAATCCACTAAACGAATCACTTAAACGAGGGTGATTCAACCTCAATTACAACCACGCTACTTTATACGAGGGTAGCATACCTCAAACCCCTTCTCTTCACGAGAAGGATTTTGTCTCACGAAAGAGATGGAAATTCACAAAGCGAATACCCAACCAAAGAACAAAGATAAATAACAACAATCATATAGAGCCAACAAAGTAATTTTTAACCTAAGCTTCTATAGGAATTAAGATACTTCCCTTTGCAAGGAGTGCGTCGACGTCGCGGATGTGTGAACTACACGACAGCGCAACGTCGCTCTCATGAACTACGGCGGGAGAGCGGGTGCGCAAAGGCTTGATGCTCTCAAGATGAAGAACTTGAGCTTGGAGAGCAAGAGCTTTACTAGGATACAAAAGAGTAGAAAGTAGGTTGCTTGTGTGTGTCTAGGTGTGTGTTGAGTGGCAAAGGCTCCCCTCTATTTAAAGAGGCCTTAGGAAGGCTTTGGAAAGCTTCCATAGCCGTTGGGTGCAAAGCCCAAGAGAATCAGGCTGAAATCAGGAACAATCATTGCACTGGCAGGGTTATCAGACGTCTGATCCTGGCATCAGACGTCTGGAAAATCAGTTTAAGATGTCTGGGAACAAAGTCAGATGTTTGATTTTAGGCGGGTTTCTTCCTGACTTGAATCAGATCTAAACAGGGTTCTAGTGCAAGTTCATCAGACGACATACAGGACATCTGGCACTCTGTCTGGATGTCTGGAAACCTACTTTTTCTGCGGGAATGGATTTCCAAGAGATTGCAACGGCTATAAGATCTCTGAAAAGAGATTTTAGGTCAGTTGAGGTAAAACGGTCATTTATTAGACGTCTGGAAAGGCTTAAGGACGTCTGATAAAGCTCTAACGGTCATATCCTTCAGTGTTTGTTAAGCCAGCCAACGGTTCACTAATTGGACATCTGGCAAAGTCATCAGACATCTAGACTAAGGTCTGGACGTCTGATTTCATCAGACAGAACTAACTAAGTCCAGCCTAAATGTTATCGGACGTCTGAATCAATAGTCAGACGTCTTAAAACCCATTATCAGACGTCTGTTTTAGAAATTAGACATCTGAAAAGGCTGTTTGAATCCTATATTGGTTTTCTAAGTTCTCTACAGAAAATCTAAGTATCCTAGGATTGTGTCGGTGTTCCTAGGACTACTGTTAAGGTACTTTAAGGCTCTTTAACATGATGTTCTAAGGAACAAAAAGAGCAAGGAAATAAAGACAAAAGTACATGAAAGAAATAAACAGAATTCTATTCTATTCTTCTTGTCCTTCCATCTTCAATCTATCGCTCCTCGCAAATCTCCTCTGTTTTCCATCAAGCTCCTCCAATCCATCCTGGATGCGAGCTCGAACTCTGTCTAATCACGTCTCCATTTGCAATTTGACATGAAATCTAAGACTCCAAGTGCAAATGTTAAATGACACATGTTTTGTTATCATCAAAACAAACGATCGCGGTGCTCTAGCACCAACACATTTCACATCCTATGGTTCAATAAAGTTATTCTAAACATGCACTTTGCTTATTTAAATCTTAATATTAAAGTAAACCACTCTACCAGAAAATACGGGAGGAAAGGGGACTAGAACCGCAGGTCCTGTCGTCTCTGCGGGCCTAAAACACACTACAGGCTGGATACCTATACCAGTGACTAAGTTACATCAAACGAGTTTCAAACAGTATATAATTGACACTAACATGTAAAGAAACTTGAGCGAAAAATATTGGTACTTCGTTTGCGTAAATCGACTTCAATTGGGCCATAAACGGGCCAAAACATGCATACTGTCTAAAATCAGACGTCTGGGACTATACCCAGACGTCTTAAACGATCTCAGAACCTCACCTTGCTTCCCTACGTTGCTGGCGGACGTTTGGAACCCTTTTACAGTCGTCCTGGGTCTTTCCATACGTCTGCTAGTGCGCTCGGACGTCCAATGCATCTATCAGACGTCTATGGAGACAACCTAAAGCACCTCAAAGAGCGTGCTTGCGCGCCTTTCAAGAACTGTACTTGCCCATACGTTCTCAAGTTTAAAACCGCGACGGTGCAATGTTATGTATGTAACGTATGCGCATGCATGCACGTTCTGGACACTTACCCCGGCACTCCGCAAGTTTTCAGACGTTCAGCTTTAGCTTTAGACATCCGCTGCCGCTCCAAATGTTTGGCAGATGCTCCAGACGTCTGGTACTGGGAAAATTCAGTACGCAGAACTCCTTGCAATGTTCGTCTTCCTCGCTGCCTCCGCTCGCAGCACGGCAGCAGCAACTCCAGTAGCTGCAGAAGGTCGAGGACCCTCCCCCGGCATCCTCTCTCCTACGAGTGCTTCCCACGCTTCCGTGGCTGCACTCCGACCACATGCTCAAGCTCCCCGAGCTCTCTCTTCTCTCCACACCCTCGCTCTTCCACACACACACTCTCTCCCTCTCTCCTCCTCATACGAGCTGCTCTCCTCCACGCGCGGTTGCAAGCGGAGAAGGGGAGGCCATTGGTGGCTCGTCGGCAGACCAGGGAAGGAGGTGGAGGTGGTGGAAGTGGTAGTGGTGGCGTGGAGATGGAGAGGGCGGTGGGTTTATATAGAAGTGGGTTAGGGTTTGGAGTGGGGAGGATGGAGTGTGTGTGTGCGTGGGTGAGTGTGTGGCGAGAGAGAGAGAGGGAAAAAATGGTGTGACACCTCCTCGCATTTTCCTCCTTTCCTGCAAAGTCTACAAACTAAACCAAGGGGGTTTAAAATTTTCGTTCACACCCCTAACTTTTCGAAAAACTTCGAACAATCTTTGGAAAGGGTCATTTCAGGAGGTGAGTGGGGAAGATAGTACCCTTGATCCTGGAAGGCAAAATCCGTCCCTTCTGGTTTCGATACTACAGGATCATGGATAGAACATTGATGGCTAGCGTGAATAGGAGTGGGGAGAGGGGGTCTCCTTGCTTCAGCCCACGACTAGTGTCGATGAATCCCGCTAGATCTTCATTCACCAGTGGAGAGCAAGTAGGCACGAAGATGCACATACAGATCCAATTGATTCAAATATCGCTAAATCCCAGGAGTTGGAGAGTTCTGAAGATGAAGTCCCTCCTAATGGTGTCAAAAGCTTTAGAAATGTCGACTGTGACACACATTCTAACCATGTGAAATCCCTTTTGAAAGGGCTGCGCTTTTTCACGAGGGATGGACAACTTTTGGTTCCTTTTGAGCAAAAGTCCTTGAGGGCAAACTCCAAATATGTCGTCATCCACAATGCTCGTTATTGCACCATTAGCAACAACTTTCGGAGGACTAAAATTTCTGAGAGAATGCCAATTTCTGAGAGGTTCCATTGAGAAGGGCTCCTTCCTCCTCTCCAAACCACACCAACACCACCCCACACCCCACCCCCCCGACTGTTGGACAACCCTCTTGATTTCCTTCCCCCATCGGATGGTGCCATCGTCTCCCTCAGCAAGGAGGATGTGACTAAAGGACTTAAGAGGTGGGAGTTTACCTCGGTGGTTTACTGTCTCGGCAACAGACCATTCAATGGGTCCCTTGAGGTTTATCAATTTTTTTTGTCTTAGAGAATTCTCATGTCTTTTACCTAAATAATAGCTTGGGAATTGGCAGCAACTTTAAACTGGAGATCATCTTCACGCTCGGACACATCAAGCCATCATACAAGAAAAGGCACTGGGATCTTTGGAAAGGGGGGTCTGGAGTCTTGGCATACATATATGTTCCTTGATATCATATTATAACCAGTATTATTAGTTTTATCCATGCAAGACCTTTTCTGCTTAGGTTTAGTGAGTGGTACCCTTGAGATTCTAGTGTGGTCAAATTTGCATCGATCTGGGCTAACCACCTTCTCAAAGTTCGAACTCGAAGCTACCTGATCTGGGCCCTTGTTGGATCAAGGGGGTGAAAGCCGCACTCTTACCGCATATCATAAGGGTCAATGTGTTCTTCCATCCCTCTGATTGCAGTCTCTTAACGAGATCATGTGGTTTTGCTCCACAATCCAAGAAGTAACGAATGGTGTTTCTATGTCTACACCAATTATTGCGGCCTTGTATAGAATTTATCTTTAAATAAAATTTAGGATGAGGTATAAGTTACAGTGGTGCGACAGTGAAAGTGAATATTTAGATAACTTCTTGTATTATATATTATAAGTTGGTGTAATCTAAATATAAATAAAAAAATATTATTTATTTATTTATTTTATATTTAATTTTAGATTATTTATTTTTTATTATTTTATTAAAAAGTGAAGTGAGTGAAAGTTAAGATATATATAGGTAAATTAATGTTCTGTATACCAAAATTTAAGGTGATATTTTAACGGTATTTATAACATTATTCGTACCATCTATGACATGTCAGCTAATTATCTATTTTATTTCTCATCCAAACAAGGTCGCAATTCCTGTACATTATAAGATAATCCAATGTAGCATGTTAATTAAGGATATAAATGGGTCAGATTCGGATTGAATTTGATTAAATTTATATCGATATTTATTTATAAAATCTATATCTATATCTTATTTATTTATCAATTGAGTATAAAAATTTAAATTTATAATCATACCTATCTATCCATCGGGTATCCATTTATCTATTGGATGTCCGTTTATAAATTTATTTTACAATCAAATCGTGTCAAATTAAAATCAAAGAATAGGAAAAATCTATAACATAATTCATTAATTATTTATTTTTAACAAGCTGTAAACGTAGAAGCTCAGGCTATTATGATTTTATTAATCTCCACTAAAATTATTACAAAAGGAACCTTACATCAAAAATAACAATACAAAAAATATAAAGAAAGATTAAATATAAGTATCTTTCAAATAAAAAATCCTCATTTCCAAAATAAATATTCAATAGAAATTTTAGAAACATTATCGACCTTCAAAATAATGGAAAGAATCATAAAGAAGATTAAGGTTGGAGGAATAAGAGATTTCAGATAGAATTTATATATATCTCTAGTAAATAAAGATTTTATTCTAATATTCATATATGATAATTAGGTATAAATTCTCATCAATATCCATATCCAAATCCAATGGATATTTTAAGATAAAATCTATACGTAAATCTAATTGAATTTGAATCGAATTTTATTTATTTATCTAAAATTAAATTAAATTAAATTGAGAACAGATTTATCTAAAATTACATCTCAAATGTCAACCATGACATGGCATAACAAGCCAGAAACAAGTTGCAGGACCCAACAAGTGTTGTAGGAGGATGCCAAATCAAATTTAAAATTTAAGACGGCTCATATCCATATCTCCACCACCTTCCTCCAATGGCGGTGACCAACTTAGCTCCGCCAATTCTATGACTTACGTGGCACCTCCTCTTCCAACGAACGATGCGGCGCCGCAACCACTTCTTCTACCACACCACCTCCTTCGGTCGTCGCAGTTTAGCCACACTTAACCCTCCAGCTTGCTCACCTCATACAATCATCTCCTACCATCACCTTCTCTACGTACGTATAAGTCCTCCTGATCATAGTCGAAGAAATGTATAGCCTCATGCATTTTGCATTACGTGTGTACTTTTGAAGATAATCATTTAGATTATATTTGATTGATGACTAAATATTTCATCTATTTTTTATTTATATCAAATTAAATAAATTTAATATGATATAAAGATATTTTAATTTTTCTATATAATAACTTTAATCCATCAAAATATTAAAATAAATTAATTTACTTATCCTACAAATTATTTCATTCTTCCAACTTATTTCATAAATTTCTTTTCATTACCAAACAAAACCTTTTCCGATATATATATATATATATATATATATATATATATATATATATATATATCCTATCAACCGTGTGACCGGATTAGATAGGGAAGAGCTTTTCATATGTATATCTTTTTCTTCTTCCAACAAGAATCGCTTCTCCGCCCCCCTCCCTCTCTTCAATAATGGTGGTGCAGGGGGTGAGATGTATTTTTAGTGAAAGAGAAGAGAAAAGATCGTACACATATATTTAATTACCTTCCGACTGTGTACCTGATTCTTATAAGGGATGGGGGCGTGGATTAATTTGCAAATTTAGCTTGACTGAAATGTCTCTCGTTGCTTAACACCTCCATTACCATCTACTCACAAACTGCTCCACCTCCATCATCGCCTAAATTAATCCTTTTTGCTTTGTATCTATCTACTCATTAATTAATTACCTAGGACTAATCCTGATGGCCGACCCATTATGCCACCTTCCATGCATTGCTCATGGCTGACACCTCTCTTGCCACCGCTCCGTCCACTGTATATATATATATATATATATATATATATATATATATATATATATAACACCTACTCATCAACTGCATATGCTATCTCCATCAATTACTACTTGCTTACTCCATACCACTAACACGTAATAGCTGGTACCACTTGTTCATTGCCCCGGACCACTCCCATCACCATGTGCTGTTTCAGAAGCTACATATCCCACCTCCATCATCCTTCACTGAACACCCGATTTAGCTTCAAATCACCTCCTTCACCTGTTGTTGCCACGTAGGAGCTGTTAAGTAGATGGGCTGAGCTTACCTCACTTATTAATTCCTTCGATTGGATTAGCTTATTTATTGCATTGCATTGTATTTTTGACAAGGTGACACCTTTGGATGTATTTCTTAAGTGGATTAAGTGAGTTAATTTAAGTTTATTTATCACTTAACTTGGACCTACTTGTCACCTGTGTTAGGTTAAAGGAAGTTAATTCAATGCAAAATTATTCAACCTCCACTGTGGAACTTTAAACAATTTAAACATCTAAATGTTAAAACTCACTTATTCTATCACTTCTTCTTTATTTCTTTACTTATTCTATTAACTTATTCCCCTTATAAAACGGACTCTTCACAAATAAATATAAGGAAAATGCATGTAGAAAAACATGTTTGATACAACAGTACATGATACAAAGACAAAAGGGTAGACTTTGTATGGATTATGAGAAACAAGAATATATGTCTAATGATTGTGGCATTGATTTTAATGAAATATGATAAAAAAGAACTTGATTAGGAAAGATGTTATGATTCAGTTCTCGAATTCCTACAAGACATGAGATCGGATCGACTCGACTGATCCTAAGATCCAGTCATCTAACGAGCAAGTAACCAAAAAATAGTAAAATAAACCACATTCACCATGCAAGCAACTAACAGTAACAAAAGTATAGCAATAAAAAAGTAAACTACTACAGTACACACCACCACAATAGTAGAAAAATTTAAATAGGTACAGTAATATAAAGTTTACAATAAACGGGTACAGAAGTGTAACAACTACTTACTACACTAGGAACGGAGTACAACAGAAGACTACCACTACAGGGCTCTACTAGGCCCAGCACCCTCTGTAGCCGTAAGCTCTAGCTGCTCAACACTTGTACCTGAAAAAGGTTATGAGTACATGAAATCAGCAAACGTTGAGTAGAGTGGCAACCAGCTAATTAAAACAGTAAAGGTGGACAGGTAGCTGTTATTTTCACTTTCTTTCTTTATTTAACTAATTATTCTTTCTTTCATCACTTGGTTTATTTATCAGGTCTCTTTCTTGATCTCGAATGTTCCTCGTGGGAACGATCTTGATTTCAGTCTTTTCCGAAGAGTAGAAGTAGCATGTGGTGCTCTCCTGGTCGGGAAATCCCCCGTGGTGGTCCTACACTTAGTCAACCACCCTAAGGTCACTGACAGACATAACGGTGACTACGGCACGTGAGATAAATGCACGGGTAGCTACCCCGCACTAGCACGCGATCAGTTGTTTCCATTAACGGGTGCGCCTAAAGAACAGCACAGAACCAGTATAGGGCATAGCCCTCTTAGTAGCAGGGGTCTCGCCTCTCCACAGTCTGCGCACCCTCGCCTGACTACCCTGGTTTGCCCAGTGGGCCTAACAAGTCTGTGTAAGGTGGCTAACTGAACACCGGGTCCGATGGGGTGGCTAGCTCTCTCCCTACACTAGTAGCTCTCCCCGGTACTGAGTACGCGAGGGCCAAAAAGTCGGTACAAAGTGGCCAATCCTAACCCCAGGTCACAACCCTAGGACGGCTAGCTCCGCTCTGCACTAAGCAGGAGGACAGTTGCTTTCCTTGGTACTCCGTACTCAAGGGCCAACTCACTTCCCCATTCACATTTCCAGTTCCATTCCATTTATTTCCAGGAGCTCTACTCCTAATTCCCCGTAGGGTTCATGCTCATGTTTCTCAGACCAAGACATACTAGATTTCATCATTTTTATTTCTATTTCTCAGGTTCTACATATGTAGCATGCAACTTTACTATTCACATTCCAGGCTTATTCGCAGGTAGCTCGTGTTTCCAACATTAAATCTTCCATTTCAAATTTATATACAGGAAGCTCATATTTAATTGTAACAATAGGAATTACATGCAACAGTTGCTAACAACAGTACTTTACATTTCACAGGCAACTGTTATCCATTTACAGGAAATTATTATTATTCTATTTACTCATCCAAGACTACAATTCATACATTCCATACAACTATTTCAATGTTTCTAATCCTAGGATTCATGCCATACCCTAGGATCTAACATTTATTCCAGATATGCATTCACGTTTGTAATTAAACTAGGGGAAACCACTCTACCAGTAAACCTAGGAGTAATGGGGGCTTGATCGACAGGTCCACATGCCTCAACAAACCCCAAATCCGCAGCGGAACGAGGTCCTATCATAAGGATCAAACGCAAGAGACCATCCAGAACATGATAAAAGTATTCCAACAAGTAGAGGAACTTATACGAAGAACAATGGAATCTTAATTACGGAAATCGGACCTCAAACAGATCCTAAACGGGTCAAAAACAGCAACTCTGATTCATATCAGACATCTAGAACACCTTCCAGACATCTTAAAAAAATCCAAAACCATACATCAACTCTGCGCTACTCCTCAGACATCCAGGGATTCTGCTGAACCGTCTGGACCTAGTTCTAGACGTCCGACCACCTCTTCGGACGTCTGGAGATGCTTCCCGTCGTTTGGTGCCTCGCTCAGACGTCTGAACTGCGTGAGAGGGAGTGTCCCGTGCCTTCCCGAAGCGAATTTTGCACGCACGACGCAAAATCTTCTCAAAATGGCACAGAACAGTGCCTCGGCGGAACGGCCTGCATGGTCGTATCCGCAAAGGGAGGTGTACGTCATGGGACTCACCTCTCAGCCGTCTGGAACCTCCTCCTGACGTCGTCTACATCGTCTGGATGTAGATCCAGACGTCTGATTTTGGGAAAATCCCATAACCAGAGATTTTCCTCACCTTCTCGTGCCGCGTGCAGCCGCGCCGCGCCCGCTCGACCACTGCTCTGGCTACAGCAGTGTCGGGGAGGACCTCCCCGACGCAACTCTCCGCCTCGCGCACGCGCCGACCGGCCGTGAGCTCTCCGGCGAGCTCTCTCTCTCTCGAGCTCGCGTGCGTGCTCACCTCCCTTCCCCTCGCTGCTCCTCCTCTCCTCCTACGCCGCTTACGCCCGCTCATCGCTGCCTGCTGCTCACCACTCTCGCTGGGGAAGAAGAAGGGTGGATGGAAGTGGGGTGGCGTGAGGGAGAGGAGGGGGGTTTATAAGGGTGAGGTTTAGGGTTTCATCGACAAGAGGAGAGAGAAGAAATGCGGCTGGGTACTGTTTGCGTGTGGCACGCGTGCAAACGCAAGGACGTACACAAAAAAAAATTGATTTCCAGACGTCTGAGAAGGCGTCCAGACGTCTGACCCAAGTCCCAGACGTCTTAAAGTGTTTTAACAGTACGGGTCTTAATAAAAGAAAAATTCTTCTATCAATAGATGGCCTTGCCTAGGAGAAGATAGGTGAACGAGGCATGCCCAATAGGGTTAGCTAGAATGGCAAAATAAACTTATCTAGCAAGCTTAACTGGTTTGGCAAAGCAAGCCAACCCAACAAGCCTAGCCACTCCAACAAAGCAAGCCTACTCGATAAGCTTAGCCAACCTAGCAAAATCAAGCTACCTGGCAAGCTAAGTCGATTTGGCAAAATAAGCCTACTTAGCCTACCCAGCAAACCTCGGCCATCCAGCAAGATCCTTAGTTGGCAAGCTTAACCCGCTTGACAAGGTTAACTAGTAAAGCCTAAGATCGCCTGCCTGAAAAGTCAAGTGATTTCTTCTTTGAGATGTTTGCTAGGTTAATGACCATTATCTTCAAATCCACGAACTTCAACTTCAAGGAGTCATTGCATAATAAAATCCTTACTACCTAAATATCTCGAGGCATATCATGTGAATTGTAAGTGAGTACAAATTATATTATGTATAACAACAACTATTTAATGAAATTCGAGAGTTTCATTACTCCCCCGAGACATTCAACATCTTTGGTGATATTGAATTATCTATCCCTTATTTCACTTTTGTGTGTGATTATTTACTTGAGCACTCTTATTCTCATCCTTCAACCCAAATGGAACCAACTCATTCGACTTTTATATGTGTGTGTGTTTAAAATAAGATAACACCATCCTCATCCATGCTAAGCGCCGTACATATCAAATCAAACACGTACGCTGAGTGATTACATGATTTATATATGGCACAGGCTTACTTTTTTTTTTTTTTTACCAAAACCAACTATAACTTCCATTTAAAAAAAAAAAGGAAAGAATTAGGTATAAGAGAGGTAAAGAAAAGTTAGAAATACTTATCTTTAAAAAGGGAAAAAAAAATATCTTATACAATGGAAAAATTTTTAAATAAAAAAGATCAAGATAAGAAATAAAAAAAAAAATCTTAAAATAAAAAATTGGACGATCTCTTGAATAAAAAAAAAATGACCCCACTTTTGCATAATCTAAAAAGTACTCAATGGAAAGGCTATAGAGTCAAATAAGGGTATAATTATCAATGAGAACCGTCGAACCATGGGGTCTAAAATTAAAGGTTACATATTATTTTTTGAAAACGATGAGGAATACTGTTGAGGTCGAATTAAAGGTTACATATTACTAGCTAGGTAGCTTGCTAGGTCCATGTTAATTAAATGCAACCTGTCAAGCATGGAAATGCCATGTTTTGGAATGGAAAGGACTTTGGCTTGGGGGTAATCAACTTTCTATTAATGATTACCGATCAATGAGAAACGATAATAACCGAGCAGGAAAAAAGCTGCAAGAACGTTTCCTCACCCTTACCAGGGACCATACAGCTGCAAGAACGTAAAGGGAACATATATATATATATATATATATATATAGCTGTTTGAAGTCAAAGGGGAAGGTGATGGTGACGGCAGTAATGGAGACGGCTCCCACCTTTCCATTCCCACGCTCTTCTTCTTCCGTGAAGCAGTGCAGTGCGGAGGTGCAGAGGAATCTTTCGACTAATGGACGAGCATTACACATGCAGTCGTTCCCACCAACGAGCGGTCTTCACTTTCCTTCTTAATTTTTTTTAATCTAATTTTTAATCGTTCAATGCATCCATCCATTGTGTTTTACCTTCGCATCATTTAAAAATTAAAATATATTACACAAAGATAAAAATATATCTATATATTTTAATTTTTTAATTTTGATAAATATATTTTTACCTAAAAAGTAAAAAATATTTTTTTACTAAGATAAAAATCACCTTTTACTTTATATAAATATAAAATCGATTTAAAATTAAAATACATTAATATATTTTGATTGATTTTCTATCGATTAAAAAATTAAAATTTTAAAAAAATAATAAATCAAATAAAAGAAATAATGAACGGTCACTGCTGCAGACTGTGACGCTAATATTTGTTGAGGGTAAAGGAACAAAAATCCAATTTCAGCTGCAATGGCTATCACACTTAAAACTCATATGCCGCCGCTTCAAGATATGTATTGGTCGATTTCCCTCTCTTTTTTTTTTTCATCTTTTTCTTCGAAAAAAAATGGTCCCCGTGAAAGGACACTTTAGCCAGGAACGGCAATTAAGCCCGAAAAGCTTCTGTTTCCCTTTCGCAATGACCCGAGCATGAGCACCATATGCATGCACGCGTTCCGTACCCCTTGTAACATTTTTATTTTCTTTTCCAAGGAACAGAAGAGGACGAAATCTTAAATCTGCGTGCTTGATTTGATACGGGTTCAGACATTGTTACCCTACAGAACAAAAAAAAAAAAAAGCTTTTCTAATTCATTATTTTTCTGAACACCTAAATAACGATAGTACCGTCTCGACGTTTAACTGAAATAAGCATTAAGTTAGATATATGGTAACATACTCTTTCGAACATCTCGAAAGGATAATGTCGAGGAAGATCTAACTTAAATCCAATGTCAAGATATTGAGATCAAACATCTTGGATAACACGTACTGCGACATCTAAAGTAAGAGATTTTGATTTTAATCGATGTATTTTAATTTTTAATTATTAAAAATTATTTTTAATAGATAAAAATTTATTTTTTATTTTTAAACAGTGTATTTTAATTCTTAATCGATGAAAAATTATTTTTAATTGATACTTGTTGAAATACAAAATATATTATTATATTTTTATTTTCAATTGATATATTTTTATTTTTAATAAATATATTTTAATTTTAATTAATATATATTTTTTAATTATTATATTTTACTTTTCTTTCTTTTAAAACATAGACATGAGTTAGGGTCACTCCTTACAAAATACATTTCATCGTACAATTTTTTTGCTTCCATCCTAAATTTAACTTGACATTTATTTTAGTTAAATGTCTATAGCATCATAATTATTTAAACATTTATAAAAATAAATATCCCAAAGATCTTTTTCTCGTGTAGTATACTTTTTAGCTCATAGTTGCTTGAAGCGCGATTTGCAAAAGAAATTTATTTGTTGTTTGGTATGAATTTTTTTAAATATAGAAATTTGAAAATAAGATTCTTAATTTCATAATAAGTTAGTTGTACTTGAGAGGTAGAATAAATTTTATAAAATAATAATTTGAACCTGATATACTTTTTAATATATGGAGAAGTCTACCACCATTGCAATGAATAAAAAAAATTATTTTTTATATGTGTAAATCTTCAAATTATTTTCAAAATTATTTTATATTGATGTAAAATTATTTTTTATCTTTAAACTAAAATTACACTAGTACAAATTAAATTCTAAATATTTCTTCAAATATGATAAGTAATTTTATATTTAAAAGGTGATTTTTTAACCTTAAGATTTATGGATTAAATCATAATTCCTAAATCTTAAGGTAAAAATTCACCTTTCAAATGATAAATTACTTCTCATACGTAAAATCACTTTCCATAAATTTAAATCCTAAACCTTAAACTGATAAGTCAAAATCACTTTACATGTGTAAAACCATCATTGGAATAATTTTAAACCGATGCAAAGACATCTTAAAATAATTTATCACCGATGTAAAGTAATTTATCACCTGTGTGAAGTTATTTAATTATTACTTATGTGTTTTAAGTTAAAGTAGTGTGATAATTTTTTTAAATGTGATATCCACCGTGTAACAATCTTATATTCTTTTATTTTTTACATTAAATATCAATTATCAAGTAGACCTATATCTACAACACTATATAAAATATGAGAACATGATTCATAAAATCTCCTGTATCATTTTTTTATGTTAACGTTTGTATTTTCTTACTTTTTAATTTTTTAGATAGTACCTAAATATATATTGCAACATTTTATATGTAACTAGGCCCGTCAAGGTCTTCCACATCGAAAGTTAACGTATGAAATGAGGATATATAAAGAAAAGTAAATTAAAAAATTGTGAGCTACGTGTCAATCATTCTCTTTAAAAAGTAACCTACGTACCGTAAGATTCATCATTATTTAAAAAAAGCAACCTCATGGTATCATAGGTAGAAAAATTAAAATATTTTAATTAAAAATCAAAGTGTCTGGATTGTAAATAATCTTTTATTAATAAAAAATGATTTTTAATTTAAAAATAATATTTTATTGATAAAAAATTAAAATATACTAATATATTTTAATTTTCATATATCGATAAAAAATAATTTTTTATTAAATAAAATTTTAAAATTTTCATTGATGAAAAATAATTTTAATTTTCGTATGAGAGTGATAAGTTATTTTTCACTTACGAAAAGTTATTTTATACTTTAAAAATAAATTTTTACATATAAAAGTTAATTTTATATTTAAAAAATAATTTTTACTTAAAAATAATCTTTTACCTATTAAACATAATTTATATTAATAAAAATTCAAATCACATTGGTTGTAATCGTCGACTAGAAAGGGAGTATTTTTTAAGACTGCAGGCCTATCATGTACAGTGAAAAATAATTCTTTTATCAAAATACATTGCACATTTATGTCTCTTTATTTTTTTATAATTACGAATATAATCTTTGATGTGACCTTATCACCAACTAAATCAAAAGGTTAATTACTTTAAAATAAGATTTTATTATTTAAATAATTCCTAGAACCGTACTTCCCTCCTTGGCTTTACCTAAATAAATTACGATTCAAATCACGAATCGGATCATGCGAACATCTTAATCACCACAATAACAAAAGAGACCAGGTAATTTGGATCGGGAATTGGTGCATGTTAACATTGACCAAGTACGATACTAGTTACAATGTATAAATATCAGTAAGCTAGAAATCAAATCGAGCGTTTAAAAATTAAATAAAAAATGGTAGTCAAACGTATTTCAAATTAAGTTAACCAACTGGTAGACGAGGCTGGCAAGCACATACATTCCAGATACTCAAATATAATTAAGTGTTAACAAGAGCCATCAAATCTATTAGAAATAAAAGAAATCCATTCTGATGACCCTTCAGAGTTCAAATTCAATTCTTTTTCCCCCTAAGACCTTCGATCAACTGTCGAGGAAATATTCTGATGACAAAATTAAGTGACGAATTAGTCACAACGTTTCCCCAATATCTCATTTACTTCCCTCCAACCTTTTCTGTTGGGAATTGTGCAACATTTATGGGATTATGGTGTGCGGAGTAAAAGCTATGGGCGGCTGAAGTATCAGGATGTTCTCCATCATGTGCAAGGCGAGGAAGAACATCCCAAGGCATAAATACGATAAATCCTTTCTCTTCTGATAAATGTTAATTTATATTTGCTTGGCTTTTTTTTTTTTTTTTTTTTTCTGTGCAATTGCAAGGAGGATTTTATCATAGATGTCAGACTTGTAAATTACGGTATAGAATAATGCATGGGACTAACTATTCCACGTGAAATCATTAAATCACGGCATATCAAATTACTTTATTTTGTGGAGATTCGTGAAAGCGAAAATGGATTTGGGCATTTGGAGATCCAAATGTGAAGCTTTGCAGGCGATGAAGAGAGAGAGAGAGAGAGAGAGAGAGAGGGGGGGGCCAATCATGGAGACGAAAGAGAGAGAGGCGGTGTTGTTGATCTGTGTAAATATGTTATATTTAATCTAAATAGAAATTATTTTTACTCTCTTTCTATATAAGAAGATATTTCTAATATGAAAAATTGAAACATACAAATTTCTAAAATTTTTAAATAGAATATCCCGTTGACAACTTGATTAATTGACACCTAATATGCTAAAATTAAGAAACTTAGACTTAAAGAAACCTTAGCCAAAAACCTTAGAGCCAATGCCCCTTGCTAACCGGTAGACCTGCCAAATGGTCTCTTATTCTTCACACTCCCCTTCAAGTCGAGGTTCGAAGGATGACAAATTGCTCTTTGATTTTGTGAGGCTAGATGCCCCACCACCCTCTGTCTTTCTTCGAGCCCGGAGCTCTCCAACTCGTCGTTTATAGAAGTTAGAGTGTAACTTCTTACAACCTCTGAAGTCGTTGCCCCTTTAACAGCTTCAATAATCGTCACAACGGTCGCCGTAGTCTTTTTTTCTTCTTAAAACATGGCTTTAATCTTTTTAAGATCTGCAAGAGTAAGTGAATCCAAGTGTGAGGTGCTAGTAACCCCACATGCGAGTTTTTCAAACTTGTCCCAACATCAATCTTGCAGATGATTAGTGTGCTCGCAATGTTGACATGGTGCATAGACTCAACCTGAGCCTCGACTACGTCCTTGTTTGCATCCTGCACCTCTATCAAATGCAGCCATTGCAGTGTTTTCAGACAACACAATTTTGTCGGATCCTGCATCTAATTCTCTAAGATTCACAAGACGATTATAAATCATCTCAAGATCCAACTCTTTGTCCAATGCCAAGATCTGGTCACGTGCCGGCCGATATTAGGGATGTAGGCCCAACAAGAATCTCGCAGCTTACCATCTTTTACGCATGGTAGTCTACTTGTCACAACAAACAAGCTCGTAGATCTTCAACTCTTCAAATAACACCTTCATCTTCGAGTAATACTTATCAAGGGGAAGATACTCTTGATTTGTCGTCCAATTGTGAGTATATATGTCGGTGATACAGGCATTGTTGGACTTCTTAGAGTATCTCCTCCAAGGAATCCCACATCTCGAATGTTGACTTCTTATATAACATGTTGGAAGAGATGGATGGATTGATTGAGTTCATCAGTCAATTCATTATTATGTAGTTCTCTTTCTCCCACTACTTCTTTGTCATCCAAACAAATACCTAAAAACTGTAAATAGAATATCTTCCTAACAACTTGATTAATGGATACCTAGTATGCTAAAAATAAGAAACTTTGACTCAAAGAAATCTCAGCCAAAAACCTTAGGTCGGCGCCCCTTGGTGACATGTGGACCGCCACATGGCCTCTTATTTTTCAAACACTCATTACACCTCATTCATTGGCCCCGTGACCACGTCCATGCCCATGACCTCGACCTGCTCATTGAGGCATCTCCTATGGAGGAGAAACCAAAGGAATCAGTTGCAGTCTAAAATGAGAACAAGACTCAGGTTTGACATTATGAAGAGGACAGTGATGGCTATGTTTATTACGATTGCACATTTAAATTTTCTAGATTCACCTTAGTTTATTACTCGAGATGACCTTGCTCTAATACAAATTGTTACGACCTAACCCGAACCCAAATAGAAGCTGGGCCAGACCATGTCTTGCTACCCAAGACTTAGTTGTCGAACAAGTAATAAACTTAGATCACATAAGCATTCCACACATGCAATCATAATAAAGAAAGTGCATAACTAAAAAAGAGAAAGATCATAGTTCACAAATAAACAATACAATTCACGCCATAGCCATCACACCAGTAATCTAGAGTGTGGAAAGGAAAATAGTTTCATTCAATAACATAAAACAAATTGCAGTTGGGAAGGGACTATGCTATCACTACTAACTAAAAAACTACCACTACTACGGTGCATGATTGGGTGCAACACCGTCGCCCTCGGTAGCCATTTGGACAAGCTACTCTCTCACCTGATTTAAGTACAGAAAATCAAGGTAGACGTCAGCAAGGTTGAGTAGAGTGGCTGAGAAAGAAAGTGCATGCGGAAGTTATGCCAGTTTTACATTCATTCATTCACTCCATTCCATTATCCCTCATATCGCGCTAGGTATGGTCCAGCTCTTTTTAACTCAAACGTCTCCAACAGATAATCGCTGAGATTATTGTAGCCCCTCACATAACCCACTTAAAGGTCCTAAACGGGCCAAGCCCTCATCTTCTACGTCTCCATCATCTCTAGTGCCCCCTCATCTCTCACAGTCGCTATCTCTTGTAAGCTCTCTCATCTCCAAGGTCTAGGCTCTAGCAAGTTTTGATGCTCTCTCCTCTCATTTGTTGTGGCAATGCCCTCTCTTAACTACGTTCTTCTGATAACCCTTACCCTCCTCTCCTCTCTCTGCCCCCCATCTCTGCTTGACGACTCACAACCTAACTTGCCCCTCTCTCCCTTAGAGCCTTCACAACACCACCACCTATTTACATGTGATATTTATTCTATTAACTTTAATATCCTAAAACTTTACATTCACATATTTATATGAAACATATCATGTATAAAATTTCAAGTTAATCGAACGCTTCTTCCACACACACACATATATATATATATGTATGAATTCAAAAAATAATTAATCAATTAACAAATTTATATGAGATTATTATATATGATATGGGGAAATCAAGATACAACGTTATTGTTGTTTTCTTAGTAACAAATTTATATGAGATTATCGTATGTGGTTTGTGGGAAACAAGTTACAACTTTATTGATCTTTTCGTAGATGTTGTCTCGTTAAATTTAAGTAACCGTTTCCCCCATTATTCAATAATATGGGAAACAAAATAATTGTTGCATATATTACTCTTTTCATGGAACATGGTAGCTGTAACAGTTTATTTCTTGTTCACAATTTCCTACCTACGAGTGTGCAATTTTTTTACTCGTTACTTTACCTCTTTCACATCTGCGATAGATACAGCAATTTTGCATATGCCTCATTCTACTTTTCTTGCTAGAGTTTTTGATCTTTCGATATATAACTAATAAGGAATGGGATGGACCATATAGGATACGTAATTAAAAGATGGGTGGATCGATATAGGTGCTAATTCATTGCCCGAATTCGTGGTGTAAAGGGGCCAGTGGAGAATTAACTACATTACAGGGGTCGGAAACGAAAAATGAAACTACAAATATAAACAATGATTAAAGAAATGTTGAACAAACTATAACACATGGATATAATTCTAAAACGTATATAGATTTCTAATAGGTGACACATATACATGATAAGTACTTACTGCTACTAAATGTAGCACACTCCCTTTTAGTTTTATGCCAAAACGAAAACACAAATTCTTATAAAACATATCCACTGGGTGTCTCAAAACCCCGTTCATGCTAGGCTGGGATTTATATGGTCACAAAATGTGTGCACGATTGGAGGTGTCGTTCCCATAGAAAAGGAGGCAAAAAAGAAAAATAACAATCATCCAAAAATGGTTTCTACTTGTTGCGAGTCTATAATTTTATACGATGATTTATGATAAAAATGTTATGTACATGATATAAGTGATGGTTGTCAAAATCGTTGCCAACGATTTTGCATGAGAATCTTCACATAAATTATATCATGACATATATTTTTGTAACGTTAATTAACGATCACTACAAGAATATTCACTATTATCGAGTGTTAAAAAGGGTCGACAATGTGAAAAAAATAGTCAAGAAATATACTGTCGCTATTGTATTTTCTCGATCATTCTAAAACCTTATCGAAGGAAAAAAGGCAGATCCTCATTCAACGTGTGGTTATTTTTGTCATCTGTTTTCAACAATCAAGAAAGGTTTTTCTCGACCGTTCTAAATACACATTCGACATAAACATCTATGTTGATCGGTATTTAGACGGTCGAGTAAGGTAATATTCCCGATCAGTAGGTAATATTCTCGTCTGTTTTACAACAGTTGAGAATAATGATATTCTGAATCGTTTGTTTATAACCCGTTTTTAAACCATCGATAATGCATTACAATTTCAGCCGCAGACTGCCATCGTCGGTTATAAAACGATCGAAAATAGTTGCATTTTTTTTTACTAAAGGTTTTAATTATGTGGAAGACCCGTAGAAAACTACTAGAAATCCTCTAAAAATATAATCACACAACTTAAAACATTTACATTCATTCATAACACTACAAATGAGAATAAAAATTTCATATATGTAATAATGTATACAAACTACATGTATAAATGGTAATGTATATGAAAATACAAAAATCAGGCTGCGACACCAACGCCTCCAGCACTACTACCTAAATTGTCATCGTCACTACAATTTCTATACTGATGAAAGGATGAGTGATCGATACCTCTCTACTAAAGTACCTGCAGGAGCTCCTTGATGGTTTGACTCGACTGCTACAACTACTCTGTCGACGCCTTGAACTGCATCGTAGTGTCCCTAATCTACATGGTCAGTTCATCGATCCGCTGCTCCTCCACGTCTCGACAACGTAATGCCGCAATCTCCTTCCTTATCTCATGTACCTCAGCTGAAGAGGACAATGCACCCTTTCTCCATACCAAGTGGAGACGGTCTCACTCCTCCTTGCGCTACGAACACAGAGTACTCATTTTTGTACAGGATACAGTCATTACGGCAGACATCAATCTTCTCGTATTTTATTCTGAGGCCACATATCTGCTTTTTCGCATCATATTATGACCCAGGGTACCCAGTAGATTATAAAGCAGCTCCCCAATGAATTTAAAGACCTCAGACATTAATTTCGTTGTGGCTCTATTCATCACTTTCATCTAATACAATTTTAGAAGGAATGACAACTTCGACATTGACGTTATTTCATGAGCAATAGGACCCCTGTTACCTTGACTGCATCGTAAACTCATTACAATCCCGTAATGTCTCAACGTTATCTACATCCTTGGGGTCTGCTGCTATCATATCATGTAGCATTTCATCCAATTCATCTCCTTGATTATCGTCACTTTCTTCAAAAGCGTCAATTCTCTCATTTCTAACATCTCCTGTGATTTGCTTACCATGAGCTATCCAATTTATGTAATACTATCACCAACCGTTATATATCACATACTCGAAAACTATCTCGATTATGGAAAAACCCATTTAAACAATGTCTACATGGGCATAAAATCAGCTGAAGAAATTCTCCTCGTCTAAGTGTCTTCTTATCATCATTAAATGGCCACTCTAGAAACAAAATTACTCCATTCTTGTATTCGTGGTAATTCGAATTTCTCAGACTAATCTATAACTTATCCATAATAATTAACTTAAATGTCAATGACAACTGCTCATAAGTTAGATTCGAATAAGGAAAAATATATATTTTAAGAAGATTTTCACTTGATAGCTCATCCTTAAAGATTTGATCGCAACGTTATTTTTTACATGAACCAGTGTTTAGAGAAATTTCAGCAGCATTTTCCCGTACTTCTCCAGTATACCCCTCAAGACTAACCTTAATTACATTTCCAATAGCCCCCACTAAAGGACGCTTCGGGAATGAAACTAAGATTAGTTGGTATACTAGAGAAGAGCGAGAAAATAAAACCAAATTTTCTTCAAACACTAGCTACATGCAAGAAGTAACCGTAAATTGTGATCAAATCTTAAAAAATTTCCCTAGAAAAACTTCTCTGAACTAAGGACGACGACTCTTATGACATTTCATAAAGATAAAAAATTATGCATGTAATTGAAGTATACACATTCACCGCATTGTCCGTATAATATGATCATAAGTTTCGACGGGCATATTTTTTGACACAGTTATCTCTCACAACCTAAACCTTAGGAGTTAGAACTCATATTGTTTGTCATCAGATACATCTAAATTTATGCAAATTTGTGTATCTATAAAGTAATAATAAAAATATCATAATGAAACATAAATATCAAATATCATTCATTCATAAATTACTTTTCTACAGTAACTGCCTCCACCCCAACCCTCTCCTCCTCCTCACCCTCTCAACCCCTAATCTTTTTCATATTTCTCTTACTCCCTCTCCATTCTCATCCTTCCTTCCTTTCTAAAACCCTAAACATTTAGTTTGTTAACCTAATCCTTAAACTCATAACCCTAACACTCAAATCCTCCTCTAGACCCTCCTCGTCTGGACCCTCCCCTTGCCTCCCCCCTCCTCTTTCAATTCTTTCCTCTAGTTCCTCCTCTTCAAGACCCTCCCCTTTATCACAAATTATTTCAAAATCACAAACAACTTGTACACATAGTTGAAAGCTTGTTTTAACATTAACCACATGATAAACTCATCTTGACCTTCATCTATATCAAAATCTGCTCGACTCATGATTTAGAAATCCATCCAATCCAAATGGTCAACCTTTGTCTAAAGAATACTCAATCTGATTCAAAAATTCAATTGATGCATTCCAAATTGTTCCTGAAATGTAAAACCATGTAAATTCCATCCCAGAGAATTTATTTTAAGTTGAAATTGTTTAGAAAACATCTAAAACCCATGATCAAAAACATATTCTGAGGCCTAATTCGGACAATCATCAGTAGAACTGTTGATCTGTCTGAATTAATCCTAGTATATGTTTTGATGTTCAAAACACTAACACAATCCCTCAAACACATTATTGCGACGTAGAAGATCATCTCAAACCCTTTCCAGATCATTAGAACTCGGATTTAAACTCCAGGTATCAAGCTTAACTTGAGATCTGGGCATTGGTGCTAAAAATTCCAATTCAAGTTCAAATCGATTAACAACCATTCTAAACTGTTGCAAACAATTATGAAAGGTCTAAGACTACATAAAAGTTAGATTTAAACTCAAGGAACTCCTGAAATCCTAATTAATTAAAACATTCAATCAAAACATGATAATTTAAAAATAAAATTGGGGATGGTGGTGGCAGGGAAGAGGGGAGACTGAGGTGGTGGTGGCGGTGGGGAGGGAGGACAAGGATGAGATGGTGGTGGCGGTGGGAGGAGGGTCAGTCAGTTGTGGTGGTGGCAGAGGGAGGAGGCCGGTCGATTGTGGTGGTGGTGGTCGCGGCCACATCATGAGGGAGGGAGCACAGGGATGAGGTGGTGGTGGTCGTAGTTGAGGACAGGATGAGGAGAGGGGCTTGGGCACCAGTAGGAGGTCGGCCTCGCGACCTTCATCCTTCATGCCGGCGAGGGGAGGCGAACGAAGGAGGACGGCAAGATGAGGTCTTAGCTACCTGAGGCGGAGGTGAATGTCAATGAAGAGGAGGGGCTGCACGTCGAAGCCGACAAGGCAATCGAAAGGGGTGGTGAACGATCTAACAGGAGGATCTAAGTGGAGTCCTGGGGCACTTGAAAAATCAAGCCAATGCAATATCTCATGACAAGAGAAATGCATGAAATACATCACATTGCAAATTGGCAAAAGAATAAATAATTGACAAAGACTTCACTTCCACCACAAAGTATTTGCATAAATATAAAATTTTATACAAACTTAAACACTCAGATTAACTCCAATCAACTAACAAATAATAAAAGATATCTATTAATATCACATCATTATATCAATTATTACTATTCTAACACTTATCCAACCTTGATGAATAAATATCCTACCCAACTCATCTGATCCTAATTCTATCTCAGAAACAAACTAATTTCTTAACCAAACGCAATGGCCCTCCTTCAGCATCAAAGAAATTCAAACACCATAATAAATGTTAAGATGGGCGCGCTTGGTTTCAAGCCACTCATGCACTGGGTCCCCTCTAACCCCCCAACCCCCTTGGGAAATGCTCACAGCTACTCACGTTAAGGGCCCCTTACCACATTAGGATCTGCCACCCCAATGGGAAGAGTAAATAAATACTATATCGAGATCCAGCAAGTGCTGTTCCCCGGTCATGTCTTCCATATTTATACTTAGTCTTCTACCTCCCTCTCACAGCACAATTGTGTGTGTTTGTGTGTGTTGAGAGAGGGAGGGAATCATGGCTTCCACTCCAGGTCTCTTCACAGACTGGCCATGGAAGAAGCTTGGAAATTTTAAGGTATTCCTCCTCCTCCTCATCCTTCTTTAATTTTTTTGAGAAAAATATGAGTTGGGAATGCTCTCTCTCTCTCTCTCTCTCTCTCTCTCTCTCTCTCTCTCTCTCTCTCTCTCTCTCTATATATATATATATATATATATATATCCTGACTTAGGTTTCAACTAGGCTATACTCCACGATGCCTTTGATTTTTAGCACAAGCACCCATGTATTCTAGAAGCCACAATTTGGGATTATACACCAAACCTATCTTGATACTTGACACGTATAACATTGTGCTATTTGGGGGCGCCTTTGGAGAAATCCAAACCTCAAGATGAAGGGTTAACTTGTTCCTATTGTTACTTGGAGGAGTGGTCTCTTTTAATGACCTAGAATCCCCGTACAGGCAAACTAGAGAGATTAATCGACCACGCACACCACACCGATCCCTGAGCAATGCAAGGAATGGATGGTTGAATTTGGGTCCTTCCAAATCAAGAGTCTCACCATTCGATCATATTCTGGTGGACTCATTACAGAAATGTCAGCCTTTGCTTTTTTTCCTTTTGTGGCCTTTGGGCTCTCCATCTGAAGTCCCTCGATTTATTCAACATATAATGCGAGGAACTCCCAAGCATCCCAGCCATGAAACATAGCAATTAAGGGCCATTTTTGTCGACATATTGTGGTATGATACGGTGCTTAATCTGTTTTTAAGTTGGTGTTTTAATGGGTGATGGTGTTTTGTTGCCCGGGGAAATTAAATTAAAGTACCTGGTGGTGGTACCGTGGGTCGCGAGCGCCGTCTTGGATCCGTGGAGGAAGGGAGGAATGGACGGCGTCGATCTGCTCAAGTTCTGGTGCGCGCCGGTGCAGCTGCTGAGGATGCTTCATTCGCAGCTTTGGATCAGCCTCGCGAGGCACCAGACCGCGGCGGGCAGGAGGAGGATCGTTAGCAAAGGGATCGAGTTCGAACAGGTCGACAGAGAGAGAAACTGGTACGTATGCCCAAAAATTTATTCGTGTATATGCGTACGTATTTATGCATTAAAAATATATGTTGTATTCTTGAAAGAAAATTCTTGATAATTATCATGCAAGTAATATGATTCACGGACAATGATAGATATACATGAAAATATACATATTTTATGTATTATTAAAGAGAAATATATGATGCCATTCGATAACATGACATGTCATCCTGGATCATAACGTCTTTCTCTAATTAAAAATATGTATGCTTTTACGTACATCGTCCAATTTAGCCTGACATCATCTAAACATATGATTTTTTTTTAATAAGAAAGAGATTCATGTGTCTACACAGTCTTTTCCTGGATACAGCGGGATATATGTCGGATTGTTTGGGAGAAAATAGTGATATTCTCCGCGGAAAAGACGTGACATTTTTGTTGAAGACTTCGAATCTGAAGGCTTTCGAGGCGTTGCTTCTTCTGAAATTATTAAGATTCTTTCAGTCAACTTTGGTAGATAGACTTAATTTATTCTTTTTGTTTTTCTTTTTACAAATGAGAGTCCACTTGGATAAATCTACTATAGGGATAGAAATTTAAATCTAGATCTTCCTTGTGAAAGATAGAAGTTTCTCCCGTTCGATCATACCTGGTGAACAATTTATCCCTTTTTGGTGCCTACCCGCGATCCATCTGCTTTTTGTCTACTTCATTTATATCGGTATCTGAGGGGAAAGTATCTTTAGGCGTATTGAAGGCGGTGGAGTCATTACTGCTGGGACCACTATTGATGCTGTTAATAGAGAGCAACATTTGGAATCAAATAAGCTTAAGCAGTAAGCATTTGGTTTTCCTTTTTTAACAACGGGAATCCTATTCGAGTAAAATGGAGAAAAATCGACCATCCTCTGCGTACCAATCCTCAAGTGGCAGAGTTTGTATATGTCGATCAATTTTCCATGACTTCAAATCTTAGATGTTTTATCTTGCAGTGATCTTTTCAAAAAAATTATAAAGGCATCTTTAAAATCTGCATATGTATCGCAAGATAAGTTGAAAAATATTTGAAAATTGTCGTACATTTTCTTTTGTATTTCAAATTCATTACCTACTCAATGTATCAATAGTACAATCAAGTTTCTCTTTCGCTCTATCTTGCCTGTGTTCCTATAATGTCTATTTCAATTACACCTCCTAATTTTTTTTAACAGGTGACTTTCAAATTATGGTTAAATAAGCTCAAATTATACTTAATTCAAATATCTTTTTCTTTGACATTCACTCTCAAAAATGTGACAAAAATGTTGCAAAGATGTCACATTTTTGTAAATGTTAGCTTTAAATAAAAACCTTATGCATCTAAAATTAAGGAAATTCTTCCTTAATTTCCTTAATTAAGAACATCCATATGTAAAGTGTACAAAAAAGTATACATATAACATCTCCTGTTAAAAAGGGTTTTTACAACCCATGATATATTATGTAATAAAAAAGATATCATATTTTCTGTATCTAAGTGTATACTTTTATGTATCATCTCCTAAAATTAATTTCAACGTGATTTGAATTAATTCCTTAATTTATGTCTTTTTGCATGATATTTTTGGTGGAGTTATTACATGTATTATCACATATGACGTTGGAGGTACTTGGGAGATCTTGCAGGGGCCCAAAATGTTCTATAGGATCGAAAATTTTGTACTTAGTGGGGAACCACTTGAAATCTATCCTGTGATCAGAGGGCTCTTCTGCAAAATATCTTAGATATTATTGATCTCTTACCATGGAAGCATCTCATTTTGTCTTAATTTGACCCGACTGAATTTGTGAAAATGATGTGCTAAATAATGGAAACATATTCTTGGATTGATGAAGGAAGCGGTGTTTTATTTTATACTCATTATTATATTCATTCCATATGATAAGTTCAGGTGGATGTTACGTAGATAAAGTAGAGTCAATTAAGAGTGTCATATGTGTTCATATATATAAAATGTTAGATTATCTTTTTATATTTTAAAAGTAATATTATCATTTTTAATTAATAGAAAGGTGAGTCACATGCATCCTTTATATTTAAATTTAAATTTTGATGGAGGGAGATGGAAACTTTATCTCGAATAGGTGCCGTTGGTACCATAATAGATGCTAACAGCATCACAATCTTAAATTTTAGTGAAGACAAATAGATGCTGATGGTACCACGGTAAATGCTAATGACATCACTATTTGTGCTAATAACATCACTACCAATTGCGTAAGTTTAAATTACTTATCACTTATCTTGTTAAGGTGAATGCCATGTGGATGAAATGTAGCCACATAGGAGAGTCATATGTGCTTATGGATATAAAAGGTTAAACTACCTTTTTAGATCCTAAAAGTACTATTATCAATTTTAATTAAGAGAAAAGAGAGTCACATGTGCCCCTCACATTTAAATTCAAATTTCGGTGGAGGGAGAGAGAAACTCTATAGCTAATAGATGCTGACGGCACCACCGTAGATGCTGACGACATCACCATTGCTGCTAATGACATCACCACTAGTTACGTAAGTTTAAATACCAATGTCATCACGTACATTTTCATGTTGGTGCCCTTGCCACATATTCATTAACTTTTATAGTACTCAAGTATCTACTACAAATACTAATCACTTTTCTTGATATTGTTACATCAACTACTCATCACTTATCTTGTTGTTGTTGGCATCAATTATGTAAACATCTATTGTGGTGTTGACGGCACCATCATAGATGCTAAAGGCATCACCTATTGGTGCTAATGGCATTACTACCAATCGCATAAGTTTAGATACCAATCTCACTACGTATGTTTTCATGTTGTTGGCATAATCACTTATCCTGTTGAGGTAGATGGCATGTGGATGAGGTGGAGTCACATAGGAAAAAAAGGTGAGTCACATAGAATCACATGGATAAGGTAGCATAAATTACTTATTACTTTTTTAGATCTTAAAAATATTATTATCATTTTTAGCTAAGAAAAATGTGAACATACGGAATCACATGTATCCCTCACGTTCAAATTAAAATTTCATTAGAGAGAAAGGGAAACTCTATTTTTAATAGGTGCGGTTGGCACTACAATAGATGCTAACGGCATCAATTATATAAACACCTATTGTAGTGTTGACGGCACCTTCATAAGTACTAACGGCATCACCATTTGTACTAATGGCATCACCATCAATTACGTTGAGATGCCAACAGCATCTCAAGTAAGAAAGATAAGAACCACATCAATGTAAATTTAAATATCAATGTTATCATGTACATTTTTATGTTGGTGCCGTTAACACCTATTAAATAACTTCTACATATTTACATTTTTATGTTGATGTCCTCGGCACCAATTTGAGCCAAGTTAAGACCCAAATCCAGTTGAGATCCTCACAACAACGGCTTAGACAGTTTATTCAAAATTTGAACTAGTGTTTGTAGTAATTAAAGAAGAAATTTGTTTCTTGTACTCAGTCATGAAATTCTTCAAAGAGGCACGTTAATGCAGGTTATCTGGAATGTCTCTATACTAAATGCCATTAACCAGAATAATATACTCAGACATCATCCATAAGAAACAAAGCACAACCAACAAACCATCCTCATCCCGAACATGTCACCATTTGTGGAGCAATGGAAATCTGCAAAAACGATGAATATATAGAAGCGCTTTCATCAAGCAAGCATCCACAAACTTGAATATAAAGAATCCATCGTGGAAACACAACAATGCAAGTGATGCACCAAGAAAAAAAGAACATAATTATGTGAACACACAAAAAAAAAGAAATCCACCCTCCACCAATACTCCCCAAAACCAAGAACCACCACAAAGCACATGTATTCTCTCAAGAAACCAAGGCACCCACTTCCCAAAAATACCACTTTCAGCATTCCCAAACACCAAAACACCACAAATCAAACTGGAGACACAGGTGAAGACCTCCACAAACCAAGAAATAGGACAAGCCCATGCATCCTGATGAAACCAAATCAAACCCACTTCTCAAGACACCACCTTTGAGCAACCCCAACCACCATATCCACAAGACACCAAAGGGTGCACGAGAAAGGGTTACTTCACTGACTTCGTGGGAGCACAGCTGGTTGGGACGACACCAAGGTGCCACCGCGGCGCAAACGACCTCCTCGTGCATGGATAGGTTCGTAGTGTTTATGTCGAGGCCACGCCTCCCCATGCAATCGGCGGACCACGACTCGGGAAGCAGGTGAGTGAGTTGGAGGTCAATCATTGAAGTCAACTGGGCCACGAGGGCCCCCACGAGCAAGCTCGTGGCAACTCTAAGGGACCACGCCCTTGTCCTGCTCGCCTTCCTCGCCCCAGTAGAGGAGGCAACATGGTCATGGAAGGGGGGTGTTGGTGCTACCCATGAGGAGGCAACCTCCGGAGGCCCATCTCAACATACCAGGGTCGGCATGAGGCTGTAGGAGCTTGGTCGGGGTTGGGATGGGGTTGGAGGTGCTCCTTGGAGCTAGAGTCAGAGGAGGAGCTCGGTCGACCTCAAGGTTGGAGGAGGAGAAGTTCTGAGGAGCTCGTCAAAGGAGGTTGGAGCTATTAGAGGTCGGGGTTGCATGAGGGGGTGCTTGTCGGAGAAAGTCGTGAGTAGGTGGGTGGTGTGATAGAGTGATTTATAGCTGAGATGTTCTTTTACTGGAAGAATTTAGTGGAGGTGGAGTAGAGGGGAGGGATTAACCATAAAATCCTAATAAAAATCTAATTAAAATTAAGGTATATTACGAAATATGTAATAAAATATATATAATACTATTCTTGTTTGATTGTATGGAAGAATCCGATGGTGATATCTTGATACCACTTTAGATATTAAAGTGGATATCGGATCCCACCTCTATTTCTACCGAATCCAGTAGCCGACGCAGGGGTGGGCCCTGTCTAGACGCCCCCGACTGGTTATTGGAAAACTTGTCCCCAGGTTCCTGTAGTTTTCAGGTTTTTCGAAAGCCTCACTCGCTGGACCTGCTCTCCAAGTACGGGTGGGGTACAATTGAGCCCCCCTGAAGGGACGTCCTATTTCACCTCTCGTTTTTCTAACTTTTCTTGGGATTTTAAAAAAAAGAAACACTCATTTTTCTTATATAACAATAAAAAATAATTTACATAAAATTCCATGAGCTTATTATGTAATTTTGATTTCATCTGTGATATTTGAACATCGTCAGTGCCATTCCTAATCATCCTAATTTTGCCAATATCGTCCCTGTATTAGTTTCCCATCATATTTATGTTATGTAGATGGCAATTAAGATGATAAATTTTGATAGATCTTGGACTAAAATTCCTTTTGATCTTCATCAAATATATCCCTATCGTCTCACATGACCGCTTATATAACTCCAACACCATCCTTGTTGTAGCAACCTTCCTCTCTCTCTGCTCCACCACTCCCACGGGTTTTATGGTTTGTTCCCTCCATGAACCCTTTCCAAAACTAGGAAAGGTGGCGGGATCAAGAAGATTGGGAATGGCATTGGAGATGACGTTGAAATCAGACCGTAAGAACCGGGTTTTTTATATAAATTACTAAATAATACATGATCCAGCCAGCTATTTTATACTTTTCGAGATAAAATCATTTCAAAAAAATTTATCCAAAACATAAACATGAATAATATCCTTACCACAGACGCATCCATCGCTTAGACTGGATATTTGCTTAAAATATATATGCAAGGGAGGGAGATAAATTTGCTACACAAAAATTAACGAAAATATGTAACGCACTTATAATCCACAGGGAACGGGGATTCGACACATTTATTGAGGAGCTCTCATCCGAAACTACCAAGGGGATGGGTCAATTGCGGCTAGGCTTCTCCACTTGAAAATAATAATAATAATTTGTTAAGCTAAGCCCACGTTGTAAGCTATGTAAAGCTAAACCGTACACGAATGCAGAATGTAATAAGTTTCGCAACTTACGAATGTATCGTAAAATTGGTTTTTAATATAAAAAAAATCTAAAAAGTAATATAAAGTTGGTTACGTTACTTGGTAGATTTTATTCTATTTAAAAAAATCATCATTTTGTGTTCAGTGGATGTTTATTTGGATTTAATTTAAACTATATAAATGTAAAAATAATTTTAATGATTTCGTATCAGTATAAAATTATCTTTAAGGAATTTTTTTTATTTACATCAATACTTTTTTTTATTTTACATCCGTACATTTTTTATTTAAAGTTGTGATAGACTTTTTCCTTTCGTACGAAGGAAAGGCACGTGATGCGGTGTGATGTGATGCTCACTTGAATTTAATTGTTTTGATTGCCTCCGCATGCACGCGTTGCAAAACAAATCACCATGTGTGTTTCCTTGCTGTCGTCCGTATATAAAGATGACATCAGAACTATAACGTGCCGTAGGACACCTAACATGCGCGCTGCATTAATAATATTGTGCTTCATATATATATATATATACATACACATATATATGTGCATGATATATGCTTGTGCATATGCGACCGCAGGGATGACCAGATCCTATTGACAGCTGTGGTGGTGTACGTGGTGGGCATGGCTATGCCAATCGCAAGGAGGCTCCCATGGTGGGACACGCGAGGGGTGGCCCTCGTCGCGCTCCTCCACGCGGGCCCCGTCGAGTTCCTCTACTACTGGTTTCACAGGGCGCTGCATCACCACTACCTCTACTCGCGCTATCACTCCCACCACCACTCCTCCATCGTCACCGAGCCTATAACCGGTTAGTATGCGATACGCAATTTGATGCACCCCATCTAGTTACCCCACGTCAACTACTAATAATAAATCTACTCCACTATCTTTCCTATTACTAATAAAAGTTCAACCTAACATCAAATATTAATTATAAAATTAATAAAGACAAAATTTCTACCTTGGTTCATTGTCATATTTAGCTACAGCATATTCCGCAGCTAGCTAAGTCAAGCAGCTTGTTGAGCATGACGAGGGGCTTTGGAGAGTCCAATTTGTGGAGATTAATATATAATCATCAAATATTTTCTCGCGCGGGAAGAGAGAGAGAGAGAGAGAGAGAGAGAGAGAGAATCCAATATGAACCTCTAGGGACTGAAGCAAGAAAGTTTTAGCTCCCAACTTGTAGGTAAGTTGTTATCGGTGGCTTATCTAAGTTGCAGTAGAATTCAGCTCTAATTGCCCAAAGGGTCACATTAAGTGACGGAAAGGAACATAATTCATTGTTAATCAAGAAGCTAACCTGCAGCTCTTTCTCATCTGAGATTAGCTAGAGCATTTTCCTTTCGGTCTCCTACCAACACTAATCATGATAGAAAAATGTCATTATTGCCACTCCATCAATTGCATAAGCACGCGAAACACAACTATCTTCCCCTCTTTACATCCAATTTGATCATGTCATGGAAGCATTCCATCTGAAACTTCAGACAGGCTCCGAGGCCATTCTGTTCATCCAGGGCCCTGAAACATTCCATGCTCTTACGTCCCTAAAAATCACAAAAAATACCATCCCTAAAAATCACAGAAAAAAAAGAACATTGCCTGCTGACGTCTGTAACTATTTGTCAGGTCTACATCTAATGCCTGCTGGCAATATTTATAGGTAGCAGCAAGTTGGTAGGGTCCCAATATTCAACCTTTCTGTAAAAACTGCTGCGGTAGTCCATGGCTAGCTGACCCGTTTGATCTTTCCCTGCCAGCTGTCATTCACCCCTTCGCCGAGGAATTCATCTATTTCCTTCTCTTCTCTGGACCGATCTTCGCAACTCTATTCACTGGAACGGGCTCGCTGGCTTCGATTTACGGTTACATATTCTACATTGATTTCATGAACTACATGGGACATTGCAACTTTGAGCTGGTCCCAGAGTGGGTGTTCAACATGTTACCCCTTCTCAAATACCTCATGTACACGCCATCGTAAGCAAGCCTTCTGAGCATCATCGATCTCGCTGGGTAGCGCGTGGTTATTTAATTTAATCATGACATGGGATTGAATTGAACAATTGGTTCGATTAATTCACAGGTTTCATTCGCTTCATCACACGCAATTCCGGACGAATTACTCGTTGTTCATGCCCTTCTACGACTACGTGTACGGCACGGCGGACAAGAATTCGGATTGCTTGTATGAGAATTCCTTGAGAGGTAAGGACGAAGTGCCTGATGTGGTGCATCTCACTCACCCAACGAGCTTGCTGTCCATCTATCACGCGAGGCTCGGGTTTGCATCGCTTGCTTCTAGACCGTGTGATTCAACTTGGTGCTCTTGGCTGTTGTGGCCCTTGTCATTCTTTTCTCCATTGCTGAATTGGGTGTGTGGATCTGCCTTCACCATTGAGAGGAACAGGTTGGGGAAGCTCGAGTTGCAAACATGGGCAATACCAAGATATAGATTTCAGGTGAGGCCAATCAATCTCGTGAGTTAGCTTGTCGCCATTATTCGTAAATTAATGACCTGATATAGTTGTTTCAGATGAATGCTAGACAGAAATAGATCATTCAGGACCAATAATATCATGAACCTTACGAGTTAGTTATTTAAGTGGATATATATAATGTGCATACTCTTTGCAATGTTCATTCAGAGAATCTGAATATTTACTGGATGGAAATCTGCCCAATTTTCAACTACATGGGAAATTCTACCACTTTCAAATCTATGCCAATTCGTGACAATGATGGTGGTTTAAATTTGCAGTATCAGTTATCATGGGAGAGGGAGACTATAAATGACTTGATAGAAAAAGCTATAAAAGAGGCTGATGACAGAGGAACAAAGGTTGTAAGCTTGGGACTACTCAATCAGGTACTTGATGCTATTCAGCAGTGCTGTTTGATAAAGCGATTATATAATTTATGCAGATCATATTGAAAGTATGTCATTTTGCATCAACGCATGTTTGATCCCGTTTTACGTGAACTGAACTGATATCACTATCAAAATGAAATTCCATATCAGTGTTTTTTCTGAATATCTTTTTTAAGTTAAAAGGATGCAATTAGATGCCAGAGCACCATTTATAATTAGTGGCCTTTTTGGCATCGTGATATCAGAGTGAGGAACTCAACAGAAATGGAAAGCTCTACATCCAAAGGAATCCAAAGCTCAAAGTCAGGATTGTGGATGGGAGTAGTTTAGCAGCTGCCGTGGTAGTCAACAGCCTTCCCAAAGGGATCAATGAGGTCCTCTTCAGAGGGAAACTGACGAAGGTTGCTTACCTTCTGGTGAAGACTCTGTGCCAAAATGATATACAGGTATTGCCCCTATCGTTGCAATCTCCATAGCTCGTAATTCTTGCAAGCTTAAACCAGCTTTTTCACGTGGACTCAACATGAAACAGGTGATTACCATCCAAAGGAGTGAATTCGAGGCCCTCAAGCTGCATCTCCCGGCAAACTCAAGCAGCAACCTGGTCTTCTCTAACAGTTATGATCCAAAGGTTGATTGGACCTGGTTCCTTCTTTTCCACTTCTAGATAGGCAGTTTTTGCTTCTGGAAAAAAATGAGTTTCACATTATTTGATTTGGACTGGCCCTGAGTTTCCATATCAGAAAATACCACTGACATGGGAGTATTTTATGCACTTGAGACTATCTTGGTTAGATATGCCTCTAAAGTTTGTTAATTTGGATGTTTTAAACACAAGTGCACAAACATGCTGAGGTGTTTTGATCGACCAAATCACGTAATGTTTGTGTCTCGTGTAGGTCTCACTAGTTGGTGATGGATTGACCAAAGAAGAGCAAAAGAATGCACGAAGTGGTACGCTTTTCATCCCTTTCTCACAATTCCCACCCAGAAACGTTCGCAAAGACTGCATGTATCACTGCACTCCGGCAATGATGATTCCAAAATCACTGGAGAATATGCATACTTGTGAGGTAAAACTAAACTATGCTTCCTCCTACACCAAACTTGACTATCTTTTTGTCGATCGCATCCAACCGCATGGTTTCCCCATTGCATTGTGCTGCAGAACTGGCTGCCAAGAAGGGTGATGAGTGCGTGGCGCATAGCTGGCATTGTGCATGCTTTGAAAGGTTGGGACTTCAACGAGCCAGAGGGTTTCGCATTCGATCTCGATCAAGTATACGACGCAGCACTAGAACATGGTTTCCGCCCACTGACCATCTTAAAAGCTTGAAATTCCTCAAGAGTCACAACACCCACCGTCGTAGCAATTTTATGCATCAGATGTCTATGTTCCAGAAGACTCAGTGGCAAATGAAGCGCAGGGGTGGAAGAAGCATCAAACTTAATTGTCCTAGATTAAAGAAATACAGAGGACAAATATCTAATAACCGATTGCAAGAATCAAGATGTTGGCCCGAGTATGTTAATGTGGTTCACAAGCTCATGTGGATTTGCAACAAAATGGTTATGATGATATGTTGTTACTTGACACAGTCTTGTCGTATCTAATTATCCAAACTACTTCTTCCTTGGTGGGACTGCAACATATAACCGAACAAAAGAAAGTGAACAAAAGGAAATAATTCTTTATTTCTTGAGTTATTCCTCTTTTCAAAATCCCGTGCGTGGATGGTGCCTAAAGCGAATTAAATTGGAATTCAGAACCTACTTTACTATGCTACAAGGGTCATGGATAGTCTCTGTACACACCCAAGAGACTTCTCTCTTTTTGTTCCTCTCCACCTGAAAAAGGTGCACAGATATTCCTATTAGAATTTGATATTATATCTTTTACAAATTTTTCATTTTTTATTGCAAAGGTCCTCGTAAATATCACAGCTAAACTTGTTTGCAATATAAACTTGCAATTTAATCATATATGAGCTAACTTACTCAAGGGTAAGATTGATTAGGATGTACATTGTCGGGATCAAATGGTTCAACGCTTGCGGAACTACGGAAGCGTGAAAATTTTCAACTTGTGAAATCAATCATTGCCTGACCTAAACCATAATCGCATGAGATTATTGAGATATACCTGTAAGCATAGCACAACAATTCACTTGTTGCGCCTCTTATTATAAATATTGCCTTCATGGGACTCTCTTCTACTCGAGATAGGCTTCTGAGGCCTTTCGTGTCGAGAACACCCAGTCTGTGTGTTGTTTCAAATCCTTTGCGCATCACGAAGTCCTTCGCAATTCCTAAGGCAACACTCACCCCAAATCCTCCTCCAGATGTTGGTCCTATAGGTTAGGACCCCACAGACAACAAATATTGGACATCCAACCTCTCTGTTGGATGTCCAAAAATCCTCTAGGACTTCTCACCAAGTGCCTAGATGCCCAGAAGATGAAGAGCTAGATGTCTAGGTGAGTTTTTGGTCATACCATGAGTGCCTCAAGACTTCACTTAAGGTCCTTGGACATCCAAAAGGTGAAGAGGATGAACTAACGGTCGACGCTACTCTTCTTCTCTCTTTTAGTGGTGCCTTTTGATGCATACAATTATATTGATTAGGGTTTCCCACTTTACCTTGGGAGATATATATAGGGAATCCTTGGATTCCTAATATCATGAGGACCATTGGATCAAATCCATTAGTTGGAATTTATTCCTAATTTGATTTTGAATGATTAATGATGAGAACCTGATGAGAGCCTCATCATAAACCCTAACTAGCACATTTTAACCTAAATAAGTATACAAAAGCTCCTACAAAACCTAAGGGAAAGCTTAAATCAGAGAATTATAAATTTGAGTTTAAAGCAATTCACAAGGGGTAAAATAGAAATTTTACCAATGTAGTACATAAATAGGATTTCTAAGTGTCTAAACACAAGTCAAATGGGCTTAATAAGAAAGAAAGTGGAATGATTTGGTCTGAAAAGGGTTATAGGGACATCTAGGAATTAAATGATATTCTACAACCCTGAAAACAAACCCACTTTAATTCATGAAGTTTCAGGCAATGTAAAAATCAATTAAATCCTCTAAAATTCATAAAAAAATATTTCCTAGGATTTAGAACCTTCAATTTGGCCATTGAAACCTATCTTGACCTAGATTAAGAACCATACCTAATTTTTGACCTAATCTGGGTTTTTATGCAAATTGACCAGTAAACGTAGTCAAACCTAAAATCTAACTTCACAATTGGATTCCTTAGGTCCAAATTAGGGTTATATCAAAATTTGGACCTAAGGGAAGTTTGCCTTGACCCACTTTATAAATTGGTCCTCAGTAATTACTTTCTAACCCTTAACTTTTTGAACTTTTGCGTTCACCCCCTCAACTTTCCCTTCATTTTCTTCATTCCAGTCCCTCTTCCATCCGCAGCAGCAGGTCATACCTCCGGTGACTTTGCGCGGAGGATGGTGCCGCGGAGGGCATGGGAGCCAGCCCCAGAAACGAGAGAAGGGTCCCCTGCATTGTCCTCTTCCGCATGGACCTCCTCCCATGTCCTGTAGACACCCACACCTCTCGTGTGAACGCGCGAGAGGTATGGGTCTCCGTTTGCCCACGTCTCCGGCGAGGATTTTCCCTCCATTCTCGCACGTCTACCGGCCTGCCCTTGCCTATTTAAGATGCAGCACGCCCCGCCGCTTCAGGCAAACTTCATTTAGCCTGAGATTCCCCCTTCTCTTCGTCTCCTCCCAACTCCAACCAACTGCCAGAGCTTCCAGCGACTCTCCCTCTCCTCTCTCGTCGCCCTGCCACCATACCAGTGGCAGGGTTAACTCCGCCATCCTTTACAGCGCTGCGCCATACCAACGGGCACTCTCCGACCCCTTCTCCTCGTCGCCGTTCTCTCCCCTTGCACCTTCGTCTCCGGCGACAGCAGTACCGACCGCTCGCCACTTCCGCACCTCCCCCTTCACTCTGGACTCGTAGCTAAGTTTCTCTTACTCTCTCCTTTATTTCCCCATGTTAATTTGTTGTTTCAACCCCTCGACATCCACTGTCCATCTCCACCTTCTCCACCTATGGCCAGACCTCCGGCGAGGTGCTTCCATCATTCCACTCACCCATCCACCTCGCCAAACACCTCAGAAGCTACACCACCACCCACTGATCACCCTACGACCCTCCACTGACTACACCAACCCCTGTTGCCTCCCCCCGAACAAACTCATCCTCACGGCCACAGAGCGACGTAGGCACGTACGCCTAGGCCCCCCCGCGGCCAGCCAACCCCCGCCTCACCTTCGCCGTGATATGGTGAAGGTTTTCTGATGGTCTAACAGAGCCGCGAGGCGGCATTCTTGCTTTCAGGTTCTGAGCAATCGCCGCCATTGCTGCCGAGCTTGGAGCAAGCTTACTAGCAGCTCCAAGCCTCCGCAGTCCCAGGATGGAGTCCTAGGCAGCGCAGAAAGGTATCACGCATGATCCCAGGTCTCCAATCAAAGGCGCAAGCCTCGCGTGTCGCTGCAATCACGAGGATTCCTGTTGCTGGCGAAGGCGCGAAATTTAGGTGGGACATTTAGTCCCACCTCGGAAACCCTTGAAGCGCCACAGCCAAATAAATTGAAAAATTGCACTTGCCTTATCGCCTTTGATACACAGGGGTCAAGTCCCTTGCCTACACACGCGCTAGCGCCTGCCCTCACTCGCGTTCACGCCCCGTGGGCCTGGGTCCAAACCTGATTACCCGACCAAGCACTCCTTGCACACCACCCACGCCGGTGCGCCTGGTCCTAGGCGCGTTACCCGACCCGCTTACTCGATTAAGGCTCTGGGAGAGAACCTTGGAATGAATTTGAAAGAGAGAGAGAGAGAGAGACGTGGGGCGAGTAGGGGTTAGGTTTTGCCTAACCTTGTAATGTGCAGGGAAGTAGGAGAAGAAAGGAGGAGGAGCGGCTGAGGACTTAGCCGCACAGAGCAGCAGAAGTTGAAGAAGAAGGAAGAGGAGGGAGTACAGTAGAGAGAAGAAGAAGAGAAGAAGCAGCCAAGAGCTGCAATAGAAGAAGGATCTGAAGAAGAAAGCCAAAGGAAAAGAGAAGAAAAGAGAAGGAGGGAAGCCTGCCACTCAGAGGAAAGAAAGAAGAAGAAGAAGGCCGAACAGAGAAGAGAAGAAGAAGAAGCCAAGAGGAGAAGAACCTGCAAAGGTACTGTAGCATGAGGCAGATAAGACGTATGATTCAAAAAATCAGACATCTGAGAAAGAAAAGGGCAAAGAAAGAAGAGAAGAAAACGAAAAAAAAAAGAAGAAAAGGAGTTTTGTTCACTCTCACTCTTTAATTTTTGTAAAGTAGTATATTATAGTTAATTGTGAATTTTTATGTTTCTAGAATTAAGTTTGCTCCCTGAGTTCGATCTCGGAATATTCTAAATTTCGAGTAATAAATTGAAATAAACTGATCATCGTTTTTCGTAACATACTACAACGAATATATTTTTAAAACCAACGAAAGACGGCCATTAGAACCTCATCATGAACCTTAACTAGCGCATTTTGACCTAATTAATTGTACAAAAAGCTCCTACAAAACCTAAGGAAAAGCCTAAAGCAGGGAATTGTAAATCTGAGTATAAAACAATTCACAAAGGGTAAAACTGTAATTTTACCATTGCATTATATAAACGAGATTTCTAAGGATCTAGACACAGGTCAAATGAGCTTAATAAGAGAAAAAGTGGGATGATTCGATCAGGAAAGGGTTATAACAAAATCTGGGAATTAAGTGATATTCTGTAACCCTAAAACAAACCCACTTTAATTCACAAAGTTCTAGGCAAGATAAAAATCAATTAAACCCTATAAAATTCATGAAAAAATATCCCTTGGGGTTTAGAACTTTCAATTTGGCCATTGGAACCTTTCTTGACTTATATTGAGAACCATACCCAATTTTTGACCTAATTTGAGTTTTTGTGCAAAATGTCTGGTCAAACATGGTCAAACCTAAAATTTAACCTCACCATTGGATTCCTTAGGTCCAAATTAGGGTTATACCAAAATTTGGACCTAAGGAAAGGTCGCCTTGACCCATTTTACAAAACGGTTCTCAACAATTACTTTTTGACCCTTGACTTTTTAGACCCTTGCAGATACCCCCCTACCTTTCTCGTCTCTTTCTTCAGATAGGTCCCTCTACCCCCGCACTGCACAGGCTATACATCCGATTACTTTGCGCTGAGGATGGAACTGCACAGACCTGGGGAGCCAGCCCCAAACTTGAAAAGAGGATTCCCTGTGTTGTCTTCTTTTGCATGGGTCGGCTCCCCTGCCTTGCCGGCAACCATACCTCTCGTGCGAATGCTCGAGAGGTATGGGTCTTTTTCCAGCCATACTCCGGCGAGGAGCCCATGACTCCTCCTCGCATTTCCCTCCCGGCCAACACTTATTTAAGGAATGGCAGGGGCTGCAGCTTCCTTCGAGCTTGTTTTGGCCAAGGAAATCCTTCAATCTTCATCTCCCCCTCCTCCGACCATTCGCTCGCAGGCTCCGGAGACCCTCCTCCTCCTCTCTCGTCACCCTACCACCATACCAGTGGCAGGGTTACCTTCGCCGTTGTTACGACCCGATTCCTGAATCCCTATGAGACACGAGAATCGGACCGACTCGACTGATCCCAAGACCCAGTGTCCAATGAGAAAGTAACCAAAAGAACAGTAAAATAAACCACATTTATCATGCATATAACTAATAGTAACAAAAGTAAAGCAGTAAAGAAAAAAACTACTACAGTACGTACCACCACAACAGTAGAGAGTTTAAACAGGTACCTAAATATGATGCTTACAATAAAAAAAATACAAGTGTAACAGAATATACTCACTACAACAGGAAAATGGTACAGCAAGTACAACACAAGTACAACTACTGGGCTCTACTAGGCCCAGCACCTTCCGCAGGCTCTGGCTGCTCAACACCTGATCCTAAAAAAGTAACAAAAGTGACACGTCAGCGAAACGCTGAGTAGAGTGGCAACCAGCTAGCTAAGGGAAACAGTAAAGGTGTACAAGTAGCTATTATTTTTTATTTATTTCTTTATTTCTATATTTCTCATTCTTGAATTATTTCTCAGATCTTTCTCCTGATCTCAAATGTTCCTCGTGGGAACGATCTTGATTGCAGTCTTTTCCAAAAAGTAGAAGTAGCACGTGGTGCTCTCATGGCCGGGAGAGTCCCCCGTGGTGGTCCTACCCCCAGTCAACCACCCCAAGGTCGCTAACAGGCGTAACGGTGACTACGGCACGCGCGATAAACGCACAGGTAACTACCCCACACTGGCACGCGGTCAGTCGTTTCCGTTAACGGGTGCGCAAAAAGCACAGCAAGGAACCGATATAGGGCAGAGCCCTTCTCAGTAACAGGGGTCTAGTCCCTCCACAGTAACCAAACAGGGGTCTTGTCCCTCCACAGTCCGCACACCCTTGCCTGACTACCCTGGTTTGCCCAGTGGGCCTAACAAATCGGTGTAGGACGGCTAGCAGAACCCCGGGGCCCATAGGGTGGCTAGCACTCTCCCGACACTAGTAGCTCTCCCCTGTACTGTGTACGTGATGAGAACCACATCATGAGCCCTAAACTAGCACCATTTAACCCTAATTTGCAAGAAAAAAGCTCCTACATAACTCAAAGAAAGGCTTAACTCCGAGAATTCTGAGTTTAAGGAGAAAACAAGTCATAAGGGGTTAAAATGCAATTTCACCAATCCAATCTGAAAACAGGGTAACTCAGGATCTAAACATAGGTTAAAACAACCTAATAAAAAGAAAAGTGGGATGAAATGACTCAACAAGGGCTACAGCAACTCCAAAGAATTAAATGACATCCTATAACCCTAAAAACAAACCCACTTAAATACACGAGGTTCGAGGCAAAGTAAAAATAGAATAAATCCTCTAAAATTCATAGAAAAATAATCTCTAGGGTTTAGAACCTTCAATTTGGCCTTAGGAACCCATTTTGACCTACATTGAGAACTATGCCCAATTAACAACTTAATTTGGGTTTTTGCGTAAATTGACCGGTCAAACAATATTTAATCTAGAAATAAAATTCACCATCAGAATCCTTAGGTCCTAATTAGTCATGTATAAAACTTGAGCCTAAGAAGAAACCTTCTTGACCAACTTTACACGTTGGTCCTCATACATTTACTTTCTAGCCCTCAACTTTTGAACCCTCACATTTTGGCCCCTAACTCTCCTTTGTTCTTTGCATTTAGGTCCCTCCTGTAAAACCTGAGTAGCACCATGCTCCGGCGACCTTGCGCGGAGCATGGCGCCGCGCAAGGTAAGGGAGGGAGCCTGCCAAGTCAAATGGGGGTGCCCTGCGTCGTCAGCCGTCGCAGGAACACCCCCCTGTTGGCTGCAACCACCCATACCGGCCGTGCGAACGCACGGACGGTATGGGTATCCTTCCTCCAGCGTCCTCCGGCGAGGGAGACACGTCGTCTCCCTCCGCCCTCCTCTCTGATCCTGCCCCTATAAATACCCCCGTCGCTCCGCCGTTCTTCCCAGCTCGGATCTGACGGAGATACCCCCTCACTTTCCTCTCTTCCCACTCCGACAGATGCCCCCTTGCTCCGGCGGCTTCTCCTCCTCGTCGCCCTGCCGCACTACCAGCAGCAGGGTTACCTTCCCTCGATCTTTCCGCGCCACGCCGCACCCAGCTGGCGCCTCTTCGGCCCTCTCCTCGCCGCCGCCCCTTCCTCTGGGCAATTTCTTCTCCGACGACAGTCGATACGACTGTCTCCTGCGCCAACCCCTCCTCGTCCAGCTTAGCAGGTAGAACTTCTCCTTTTCCTCCCCTCTTCCCTTTCCTCACTTTAAACCTTTACTGTCACCCTCGAGTTCGATCCTGACCACCGTCACCCCCTTCGTCTCCGGCTACCCTCCGGCGAGACGCCCCCATCACTCCACCACCCCACACGGCTCGCCAACCTTCACAGAACCTCCGCCTCCTCACCCTGATCAACCTCCGCCCTTCCACTTCCCGCCACTCGCCCTCTGCAGACCCCCCGAACAAACCCATTTCCCGCGCTGCAGTTTGAGCTAGGGCGGCCCTCATGCTCCGCCCCGCCGCCTGCTAGACCCCCCACCACCTTCGCCGTGCCACGGCGAAGGTTCTCCGCGTATCTGATTAGGCCGAGAGGCCATTCTTCTGTGGACAGGTATCTCGACCGCCGTCACCAATGCTGCGCTGAAGAAGCACCTTCAACCTACAGCTCCAGGTGCGCTTCGCCCAGGTCCAACTCCCAGGCTGCGTGGGGCATCTCCGTGAAGAGTCCCAGGCTCGCAGCTGGGGCGAAGGCCTCACGTGAAGCCGCGATTGCCAGCTACCTCCTCCGCTGCAGGCACTCAATTGGGGTGGGACATTTAGTCCCACCTCGGAAACTTTGAGAGGCACGCGGGCGCTTAAAGGCAAAACGTGCCTTAAGCTGTTCGCCTCCTAATCACGGGGTGAGGTCCCTCTCACCCGCCCAACTACCCGGCCTCGTCCGCGCTCACGCCCCGCGGACCTGGCCCGACCCAATTAGCCCGACCTGCACTCCTCGCCCACCACCGCACGCCGGTGGGCCTGGACCCGGTTGCGACCCGCGTACCCGATTAACCGGTTGCTCTGGGAGAGCTTTCCTAAGAGTGAATTCTGAGAGAGAGAGAGACGCGGGGGGAGGGTAGAGTAGGTTTTGCCCTCTGACTTAAACCGTGAGTGTGCAGGCACAGGTGAAGAAGGAGAAGGAGACACACTGTAGCAGCAGCAGTTTAAGTCGTCTGATTGAAAAATCAGACGACGTCCTGAAGACAAAGAAGAAGAAGAAGAAAAGAAGGACAGAACCGCAACCAAGAAGGAAAAAGAAGAGGAAAGCAGCGAGCACTTAGCAACTGCAGAACAGGAAGAGAAGACAAGAAGCAGAGAAGCAAGAAGAAAAGAAGAACACGAGGACAAAGAAGGAAAAGAAGATCTGCAGAACAGGAAGCGAAGACAAGAAGCAGAGAAGCAAGAAGAAAAGAAGAACACGAGGACAAAGAAGAAAAAGAAGACCTGAAGAACAAGAAGGAAGACCAAGAAGAAGAAAGAAGAGAAGAAGAAGAAGAAAAATTTTCCCCTCTCTCTCTCTCTCTTTATTTTTGTAATAGAAACTTTGTACCTCTTAGAATACGACTTACTCCTTGAGTTCGACCTCGGGAACTCTTTTATTTCCCGAGTAAAAAAATATATCCGTAATGATGGCAATAACTAGCTGTACTACAACGTAATTTCTACAACAAAAGCTAGTCACAACGCCGTTATCACTTTGGCGCCGTTGCCGGGGAGCAACGGCTATTCTAGAGGTAATTAAATTCCTGTTGTTAAATTTCTAATAATCTCTCCTCTTTTGTGGAACTACAGGAAATCAAGAAAACAAGCAACCACTCCGAGGACAGGTAATTTTCTATCCTCTCAACCCCTAAATTTTAAAGAGGAAGAAAAGAAAAGAACAAGCAATATAGGGCTAACCTGTCTTCTATACTTAGTAAACCATAAAAAGTTGCATGTTTTCAACCCATTATTCCTGCACACTATTAAGGGTATTTAAGGGCTAACACATTCTTGCTTGAGCCCTAAGTAGCCAACAAAGAACTAACTGGACCAAGTAGAGCCAACATAAAATTCAACATTAGGGATTTAGAGACACACTTTTAAGCAAGAACTGAAAAACCCTAAAAGAAGTGTGCCCAAGCCATTGTCTGAAAATACGTATCCAAAGAAACCCTAAAATAAGATTGGCTCTCTAAACACTTGAACCCGAAAAGACAAGACCTAATAAGCAAAACTAACAGGTAAAGTTGACCACTTGGGTCAACTAACCTTCGACTTAGGTCACTCTTTGCACTAAAAAAAGCCTAAAGTTCAAGTGAAACCTAAGCACCCTCTTGAATTAAAAGTGGTAGACTTAAGAGGTCAAGATCCCCATTCTGGTTTACCTGGAATCGCAGTGACAAGAGAGGTCAGGTGGGGGAAACCCTGTAACCCGTGGGAACGCTCTACTGTGTAGGGGTCTTCGCGGGACTCACCCTCTCTGGCTGCCCAGGTAATTCTCAGGTGGACGATCTTTCTGATCAAGGGGTCCATCTGCCCCGCACCTCTATAGTCACCCAACACATTTTTGGGTGTCTCGATTGGGTCTAGCACCTTCTAACCTCTTCCACTCCAACAGTGCATGAACGGTAGGAGATCCTTAAGACCACCCTTAAGATCTCCTTTAAAATTTCACTCTCGTCAAGGCCCAGCCTTGACTCCCGTGTTTGAGCAGCAACCTAACCCGATCATTCTCTCTTCCGATTCCGAATCAAACTCTTCTTCTATGATGGCTCAGCCAGTTGAGGAAGAAAACAATCTGGAGCACCAGCTCCAGCGACTCAACGACCTCTTCCAAAACTTTGTGCACCCACCGCAGCGTCCCATGATGCGGGACCATTATAATCTTGCTGCGGTGGCCATCGAGCCTTGAGTCAGAATCCCAACTGGGGGACCTGACTCTGAATTAAAGCCCAATATGATCCATGCTATACCTAAATTCCATGGGCTTAATTCTGAAGATCCCTTCCAGCACATCAAACAGCTGAAGCATCTGGCCCAAACTTTTGGGTCAGAAGCGCAAAATCGGGGTATTCTTCTCATGAAGATGTTCTCCTTTTCTCTTATGGACAAGGCCGCCCATTGGTATCAAACTCAGACCCGGCCGATCAACAATTGGGAAGAACTTCAGTCCGAGTTCCTGAAAAAGTTCTTCCCTGTTGGACGGACCAACGCCTTGCGCCATCAGATTACACATTTCACCCAACAAACAGGGGAACCTCTCCATGAGGCATGGGATCGTTTTCAGGATCTCATGAGAAAGTGCCCCCATCACGGAGTTCCTAAATGGGAACAGGTCCAATCTTTTTACCAGGGACTCCGTGAGGACATCCGTCTTTTCGTCAATGCAACCTGCGGAGGAAATATCATGGGTCAACATGAAGACACCGTGTGGGAGATTCTCGAAAACATGTGCGAGAACTCCATCAACAATGACTCCATGGGATTATTCGACAGGATGAATACCCGCGCAGCGACGAATCTCAGGGGAGCACACGAGACGCAGGGCCTGCCCGCATCAGTCGACTTGGAGTTAATGGCCAGTCGATTGGACAAGGTCTCGATTATCGAAAAGAAGGTGGATGAGTTGACTCAGCATCTGCAGCGAGCCACCTCTGCGCATAACCCTTTCGCACAGCCTCCTTCCACAAGGGAAACTGTGCAAAACATTCTCCATCGATCTTCTCCTAGGATGGACCCATCATCCGAATCTTTGCCCGGAGGTCCTTCCGATTCCTTCTACACCTGCCAGGGGAATTCCATTCCTTCTTTCTCTAACCCTCTGGAGGTTCCTCAGACCTGGGAGGACCTCAACGCCATCCAAAACGACCCGTTGTCCAACACCTACAATCCTGGATGGCGAAACCATCCTAACTTTCAGTGGGCGGGAAATTCCCAAACCCAAAGACCATCCTTCCAACCCCGCCCACAACCTCCTTGTCCTTACCAGCCGCCTCAGCCTCGGCCCAACCCTACTTACCCATCTAGGCCAAATCAAGATCAAATGTCCTTTATCCTTCAGACCCTGGCTGACATTCAAAGAACGAATGCGGCTATCCAAAAATAACATAAGGACGAACTTACAGAGATCCGAAACCAATTGACCCAGTTGGCAAACTCTCGCCAGCCAGGTACTCTTCCTCTGCCTAATCCTCTGCCTAATCCTAATAACGTGCCAACCCAGCGGCGCATTATGAACCCAAACCCGGGCCATGCCCATATGATTTATCAGGCCCCCTCTATTCCTTCACCCGACGGGATAGAGGCCTCCACTTCCTTTGCAGGTTACCAATAGCAAGCTATCTTACCCAATCCCAATCAAAACCAGGCAGGACTTAATTCTGTAACAACTCGTAGTGGCAAGGAAACCCAAGACCCACCTCATCCAAACCACTCCAAGCCTGGTAGTGATCCCAAGCCTAGGACAGTAATCCAGGACGTCCCCACCCCTATCCCAGATCCACAACTTGGACCTATCCTAGAAGAACCACCCAAGATCCCGTTTCTCGAGGCCTTGACCAAGGGAAAGAAGACTACCAAACCCGTGGCTCCTGAGGAGGACCTGGTCAAGCTCTTTGAGCAGGTCCACATAAACATCCCTTTGATGGATGCAATCCGCCACGTACCGGCTTACGCACGATTTCTAAAGAATATATGTACACCCCAGCGTAAGCCGCGAACCAAGGGCGGGAGCCCAATTGTTTTGTCAGAGCAAGCCAGCTCTGTAATCCTCAGTAGACTCCCACCCAAGGCAAAAGATCCTGGTACTCCCCTGATTTCCTGCAAGATAGGTGATACCCAATTTGATAGAGCTCTGTTAGACTTGGGTGCATCCATAAACCTGATACCCATATCCTTACTTGACCATCTAGAAGAATCTGAGCTAAAACCAACCGAGGTGACATTACAATTAGCAGATCGATCTATAAAGTCACCAAAAGGGATTCTCGAGGATGTTATCGTAAGAGTGCGGGATTTCTATTTCCCAGTGGACTTTATAGTCTTAGATATGGATGCGCCGAAAAACCCTAGGGATACACCAATCATTCTAGGAAGACCTTTCTTGGCTACTGCTAGAGCCAACATCAGCTGTGAGGAGGGCCAAATAGAGCTTAAATTTGGGGATCAAACCTTAAAAATTGATATATTTAAGGCCCAACCAGGAATTAATTGTGGTGTCATCGAACAGATTTGTGACGTTAGGATTTTGGTTGATGAATCACACCTCCAGAATGACTCGATTATGCCTCATCAACCACAGAAGGATCTTGACCCGCAAACGGAGGAGTTGAATCCAGATAGAAACAACCCAGTAACTCCTACCCCTGAACCTCCCATCTATACTGAACCACCCGCTGCTGCTGATAATCCTATCCTCGAGTTAAAGCCTCTTCCTGCTCACTTGAAATACATCTTTTTGGGTTCCAATCAGACCCTCCCTGTGATTATCAATTCCAACCTCAATCCTGAATAGGAATCCCGTCTGATTGCTGTCCTCCAGCAACATCGCAGAGCCATCGGGTGGACTCTCGATGATTTGACTGGAATAAGCCCCTCTTATTGTACTCATCATATCTATTCAGAAGAGGGTGCACGACCTTCTCGTGAAATGCAGAGACGTTTAAACCCTAATCTGCAGGAGGTCGTGAAAATGGAGATCATCAAGTGGTTAGATGCCGGGATCATCTACCCGATCTCCGATAGTCGTTGGGTGAGCCCAATTCAGGTTGTGCCTAAAAAGGCAGGACTCACCACCATAACAACTGAAATCAGAGAAGTCATTCCTACCCGATTAGCCAATGCGTGGAGAGTCTGTATAGATTACCGCTGACTCAATTCCTCCACGAAGAAGGATCATTTCCCACTACCCTTCATTGATCAAATTCTCGAGAAACTAGCTGGAAATAGGTTCTTCTGCTTTCTTGACGGGTCCTCCGGTTATAACCAGGTGGCAATCCATCCTGAGGACCAAGAAAAGACCACGTTCACCTGCCCCTTCGGAACGTACGCTTTCCGAAGGATGCCTTTCGGTCTTTGCAATGCACCTGCTACCTTTCAGTGGTGCATGCTTGCCATATTCTCAGATATGGTAGGTGATTTCCTGGAAGTCTTCATAGATGACTTTTCAGTCTTTGGAGACTCTTTTGATGATTGCCTCCAACACTTGGTCCAGATACTCAGGCGATGCATTGAGGTGAACTTGGTTCTTTTCTGGGAAAAGAGCCATTTCATGGTGCCTGAGGGAATTGTCCTGGGACATCTAATTTCAGAAAAAGGCATCCAGGTGGATCAAGCTAAGGTGGATCTGATATCTCACCTTCCTATGCCTGGCTCGATCAGGGACATCCGTTCTTTTTTAGGGCACGTCAGTTTTTACCGCCGTTTCATTCCAGATTTCTCGAAAATCGCACGCCCCTTGACTTCTCTTCTCTCTAAGGATGTACCCTTTGAAATCTCCAAGGAATGCACACTAGCCTTTGAAAACCTGCGTGACCGAGTCACCCAGTCACCTATCCTACAATCCCCTGATTGGTCTCAACCCTTTAAGATCATGTGCGATGCATCTGATTTCGTTGTAGGAGCAGTCCTGGGGCAGAAAGCTGACGGGAAACCCGTGGTTATATACTATGCTAGCAAGACACTTGACCAGGCTCAGCGTAACTATACGGTTACGGAGAAAGAGCTGCTAGTCGTAGTATTTGCCCTTGAAAAATTTCGATCGTATCTTCTGGGTTCCCATGTCATCATTTACTCGGATCACACGGCTGTAAGGCATCTCCTTGCCAAGAAGGACGCGAAGCCCCGACTAATCCGTTGAATCTTGCTATTGCAAGAATTCGATCTTGAGATTCGTGACAAGGCGGGAAGGCAGAATGTGGTAGCCGACCATCTGTCCCGTCTTCCTTCTGAGATCATCGACCCTTCCGGACCCATCACGGAACACTTTCCTAATGAGCACCTGCTTACTGTTGGTACTAGACTTCCATGGTTTGCTGATAGAGTGAACTACTTGGCATCTCATCAAACCCCGTCTGATTGGCCGAAGGCCAAGAAAGACAAATTGCGTTCTGATACCAAGTATTACATTTGTGAAGATCCGTACCTTTTCCTCATAGGTGCTGATCAGATTATTCGAAGATGTGTCCCGGAAGAGGAAATCAGCAATATCCTCTCTTTCTACCACGACCAGTCATGCGGTGGCCATTTCTTAGGGCATAAAACCGCATCCAAAGTCCTCCAGTGTGGCTTCTACTGGCCTACACTTTTCAAGGAAGCATACAGTCACTGCAAGGCATGCAGTCGTTGCCAAACTTTGGGCAACATGAACCATGGCGACATGATGCCTTTGCAGCCAATTTTCGTATGCGAAATCTTCAATGTTTGGGGGATTGATTTTATGGGCCCCTTTCCTGTTTCGGATGGTTTCGAGTACATTCTGCTTGCGGTGGACTACGTGTCCAAATGGATCGAACCCATACCGACCCGAACCTGCGATCACAAGATTGTTCTTAAGTTCATACATCAAAACATTTTCTCGAGGTTCGGGATTCCCCGTGCTATAATCTCTAATGGGGGGACCCATTTTATAAATGCTCAGTTTAGGTCACTGATGGCCAAATTTGGGGTGTCTCACCGAATCTCTACTCCTTACCACCCCAAAGAAACGGTCTAGCTGAGTTGTCAAATCGGGAGATCAAGAAAATCCTGCAAGTCACTGTTTGGCCTGACAGGAAGGACTGGTCGTCCCGACTTCCGGAAGCATTGTGGGCCTATAGGACCGCCCACAAGACCCAATTAGGCATGTCTCCCTTTAGACTGGTGTACGGAAAGGCGTATCACCTTTCCTTTGGGCCTATTGGGCAGTACGGAAGCATTGTGGGCCTATTGGGCAGTACGGAATTGTAATCTAGATCTTTCCAAGGCTGGAACCCACAGAAAACTCCAAATCAGCGAGATCGATGAATTACGCCTAGACGCGTACGAGAACTCGCGAATCTACAAGGAGCGGGTTAAAGCCTTCCATGATAAGCATATCTCGAGAAAGATCTTTCATCCTGGTCAAAAGGTCCTACTCTTTGATGCCCGACTTAAACTTTTCCTAGGAAAACTGTGATCCAAGTGGGTCGGACCATATCTAGTCCGACAGGTTTTTAGAAATGGAGCAATTGAAATCAGTCCACTCAGCCACGATTCCGAACCTTTCATCGTGAACGGTCAGAGACTCAAACCGTTCATTGATGTGACTTCTACTGATTTGGCTAAGTCATCTCTCATCCTCCATTCTCCGTGAGCTTACTGCGCCCAGCCGATAGCGTAAAACTCAGCACTTAACGGAAGGCAGGCCGTCATTCCCTCTGAAAATCTAAAACCTTTTTTTTCTGACACCTTGGTGCACTTAAGGTTCACCCTTCAAGACAGCCGACTCCACCTCAGATGCTTGCATCTGAGATTAGAAATCGTCCGCAAAATTCATCCCGACCCATTCACTCACAAAAACAACTGTCTTAAGGAATGAACTAAGTAAATAAAAACCCCTAAAATCACAATGAGGACATTGCAAACCTTAGGCATGGGGGGGTATGAAAGTGCAAAACATGTAAGAAAAGGTTTCAAACAAAAAATTCACATATGCCAAAAACACCATAAAAATTAAAAATATTTCGAAAAAGAATAAGAGAATAAGAGGAGAAAGGAAATTTTGGGATGTGGGAGGAGAAAAGAAACAAAAGGATAAAAGGAGCACAAATATGAAAGAAAAAGTGATAGTCATTAGTAAGGAACTAAGGAATTGACCTAAGTTCTAGACCTCATTCATAAAAAAAAAAAAAAATTTGAAAAGTGCACAATAAGATTAGTAAGAACGCAAACCTTAGGCATTCTTGAATAGACTCTTAGTACCCATTAAGATCTGGACACTCCTCAAGAGGTTGAGGAAAATGAAAAGTTGAAGTATTAGGTCTAAGGCTTAGGGAGTATTTGGCCTCATTAACTAATTTTTGGTCTACGGGACTCAGTAACCTAAGCACCCTACCTCACACACAGCCTGGTTCAGTAAGCGTAAAAATCAAAATCACGCAGAAGCGTCATTCTGAAAAGTACACCTAGAATAGGAGCGGCCGATCAACACAAGTTGATTTGGATGAGTTCCCAGCGCAGAGAGGCGGGAAATCCCCTCAAAGATGCGTAACAAAATATCATCTCCTCGATGCTTGTCTCTTAGGATATTTACATATCCTACTGGGGGCATGTAAGCACTCTGCTGGTTCAGATTCCAAGGATGGCATTATCTCGAAGTGTCAATTGCCAGGGTCTGAATTCAGCCACGGAACACCATGGATGGGATTATCTCGAAATCTCAATAGCCAGGGTTCCGGGGGTTGCCATGGGCGGTGCTATCTCGAAGCATCGATCGCCAGGAACCCTTGAGGATTGATGATGGGAGCAATGAATCTGATACAGACCGTGTTGAAAAGCCAATCCTAGGCTAGAACTAAAAAGAAAAAGAGAGAGAAAACTCTCCAAACAGAAAAACTTTCTATCTCTCTCTTATAAAACTCACTGCGAACTGAACCAAGGCTAAAATCATTTCAAGCACGGGTGCTTTAACCACAATGTCCAATAGACCTTAGGTTAGTTCTTGTGGGCCTTAAAAACCTTTGCTAAGGACTGAGGCTGAGGCTAGACAGATTTGGATCTTGATTGGTACTAGAGTACCATTTAAGCTTATGGTCAGCATTCTAACCTAATCTAAGTTTAAATGAAAAAGCACTTATCTGAAGCTATTAAGAACTTCATGGTCTAGAACAAGGGTTGAAACCTTAAGTTTTTGCTAAGGGACTAGCAAAAGCTATGCATGGGGGTATGATGAGAACCACATCATGAGCCCTAAACTAGCACCATTTAATCCTGATTTGCAAGAAAAAAGCTCCTACATAACTCAAAGAAAGGCTTAACTCAGAGAATTCTGAGTTTAAGGAGAAAACAACTCATAAGGGGTTAAAATGCAATTTCACCAATCCAATCTGAAAATAGGGTAACGAAGGGTCCAAATATAGGTCAAAACAACCTAATAAGAAGAAAAGTGGGATGAAATGACTCAACAAGGGCTACAGCAACTCTGAAGAATTAAATGACATCCTGTAACCCTAAAAACAAATCCACTTAAATACACGAGGTTCGAGGTAAAGTAAAAATAGAATAAACCCTCTAAAATTCATATAAAAATAATCTCTAGGGTTTAGAACCTTCAATTTGGCCTTAGGAACCCATTTTGACCTACATTGAGAACCATGCCCAATTAACAACTTAATTTAGGTTTTTGCATAAATTGACCGGTCAAACAAGGTTTAATCTAGAAATAAAATTCACCATCAGAATCCTTAGGTCCTAATTAATCATGTATAAAAACTTGAGCCTAAGAAGAAACCTTCTTGACCAACCTTACACGTTGGTCCTCATACATTTACTTTCTGGCCCTCAACTTTTGAACCCTCACATTTTGACCCCTAACTCTCCTTCGTTCTTTGCGTTTAGGTCCCTCCTGCAAAACCTGAGCAACACCATGCTCCGGCGACCTTGCACGAAGCATGGCGCCGCGCAGGGTAAGGGAAGGAGCCTGCCAAGTCAAATGGGGGTGCCCTGCGTCGTAAGCCGTCGCAGGAACACCCCACTGTTGGCTGCAACCACCCATACCGGCCGTGCGAACGCACGGACGGTATGGGTATCCTTCCTCTGGCGTCCTCCGGTGAGGGAGACACGTCGTCTCCCTCCGCCCTCCTCTCTGATTCTGCCCCTATAAATACCCCCGTCCTCCGCCGTTCTTCCCAGCTCGAATCTGACAGAGATACCCCCTCACTTTCCTCTCTTCCCACTCCGACAGACGCACCCTTGCTCCGGCGGCTTCTCCTCCTCGTCGCCCTGCCGCACTACCAGCAGGGCTACCAGCAGCAGCACTCCGCGCCACGCCGCACCCAGCTGGCGCCTCTCCGGCCCTCTCCTCGCCGCCGCCCCTTCCTCTGGGCAATTTCTTCTCCGGCGACAGTCGATACGACTGTCTCCTGCACCAACCCCTCCTCATCCAGCTTAGCAGGTAGAACTTCCCCTTTTCCTCCCCTCTTCCTTTTCCTCACTTTAAACCTTTACTGTCGCCCTCGAGTTCGATCCTGACCACCGTCACCCCCTTCGTCTCCGGCTACCCTCCGGCGAGACCCACCATCACTCCACCACCCCACACGGCTCGCCGACCTTCACAGAACCTCCGCCTCCTCATCCTGATCAACCTCCGCCCTTCCACTTCCCGCCACTCGCCCTCTGTAGACCCCCCGAACAAACCGATTTCCCGCGCTGCAGTTTGACCCAAGGCGGCCCTCATGCTCCGCCCCGCCGCCTGCTAGACCCCCCACCACCTTCGCCATGCCACGGCGAAGGTTTTCCGCGTATCTGATTAGGCCGAGAGGCCATTCTTCTGTGGACAGGTATCTCGACCGCCGTCGCCATTGCTGCGCTGAAGAAGCACCTTCAACCTGGAGCTCCAGGTGCGCTTCGCCCAGGTCCAACTCCCAGGCTGCGTGGGGCATCTCCGCGAAGAGTCCCAGGCACGCAGCTGGGGCGAAGGCCTCACGTGAAGCCGCGATTGCCAGCTGCCTCCTCCGCTGCAGGCGCTCAATTGGGGTGGGACACTAAGTCCCACCTCGGAAACTTTGAGAGGCACGCGGGTGCTTAAAGGCAAAAGGTGCCTTAAGCTGTTCACCTCCTGATCACGGGGTGAGGTCCCTCTCACTCGCCCGACTACCCGGCCTCGTCCGCGCTCACGCCCCGCGGACCTGGCCCGACCTAATTAGGCCGACCTGCACTCCTCGCCCACCACCGCACGCCGGTGGGCCTGGACCCGGGCGTGACCCGCGTGCCCGATTAACCGGTTGCTCTAGGAGAGCTTTCCTAAGAGTGAATTCTGAGAGAGAGAGAGAGACGCGGGGGGAGGGTAGAGTAGGTTTTGCCCTCTGACTTAAACCGTGAGTGTGCAAGCACAGGTGAAGAAGGAGAAGGAGACACACTGTAGCAGCAGCAGTTTAAGTCGTCTGATTGAAAAATCAGACGACGTCCTGAAGACAAAGAAGAAGAAGAAGAAAAGAAGGACAGAACCGCAACCAAGAAGGAAAAAGAAGAGGAAAGCAGCGAGAACTTAGCAGCTGCAGAACAGGAAGAGAAGACAAGAAGAAGAGAAGCAAGAAGAAAAGAAGAACACGAGGACAAAGAAGAAAAAGAAGATCTGCAGAACAGGAAGAGAAGACAAAAAGCAGAGAAGCAAGAAGAAAAGAAGAACACGAGGACAAAGAAGAAAAAGAAGATCTGAAGAACAAGAAGTAAGACCAAGAAGAAGAAAGAAGAGAAGAAGAAGAAGCAAAATTTTCCCCTCTCTCTCTCTCTTTATTTTTGTAATAGAAACTTTGTACCTCTTAGAATACGACTTGCTCCCTAAGTTCGACCTCGGGAACTCTTTTTTTCTCGAGTAAAAAAATATATCTGTAATGATGGCAATAACTAGCTGTACTACAACATAATTTCTACAACAAAAGCTAGTCACAACGCCGTTATCAGTACACGAGGGCCAAAAGTCAGTACAAAGTGGCCAGACCTAACCCCGTGTCCCTGGGGCGGCTAGCTCCACTCTGCACTAAACAGGGGGACAGTCGCTCTCCTTGGTACTCCGTACTCAAGGGCCAGTTCACTTCCCCAATTCCATTCAATTTACCTCTCAGGAGCTCTACTCTTAATTCTCCGTAGGATTCATGCTCATATTTTTCTAGCCAAGTAATTTTAGGTTTCATCATTTCAGTTTGATTCTCATATAGCCCATGTTCCCAACAGTTAATATCCATTTATATACAAGCAGCTGTTATCCAATTATAGGCAATTATCATTATTCTTTCTACTTTTCCAAGACTGCAATTCATGTATTCACGACATTCGTTTTAGTGTTTCTGTTCCTAAGTTTTATGCCACACCCTAGGATCTATCATTTAATCTAGTTTTTCAGTCCTAGGATTCATGCTACACCCTAGGATCTATCATTCAATCTAGTTTTTCAGTCCTAGGATTCATGCCATACCTTAGGATCAATTATTCAATCTAGTTTTCCAGTCCTAGGATTCATGCCATACCCTAGGATCTATTATTCAATCTAGTTTTCCAGTCCTAGGATTCATGCCATACCCTATGATCTATTATTTATCTCAAAGATGCATTAATGTTGGTAAATAACCAAGGGAAGCCACTCTACCCGCAAGATCGAAAGTAGTGGGGGCGTAATCGGCAGGTCCGTGTGCCTCCGCAACCCCTAGAGCCGCAACGAGACGAGGTCCTAATACAAGGATCAATCACAAGGAACCACTCAGAACAGGATAAAACTATTTTAAACAAGTAGAGGAACTAATTCTGAGAAGAATGGAATCTCATACGTGGAAATCGGACTTCGAACAGACCCTAAACGGGTCGAAAACAACAACTCTGCCCCAAATCAGACGTCTGGAATACCTTCCAGACGTATTAAAAGATGGTCCAGGTCATTCCTTACTTTAAGATATTCTTCAGATGTCCAGGATCCCGCTGAACCATCTGGACCTAGTTCCAGACGTCCGACTATCCCTTCGGACGTTTAGAGACGTCTCTGTCGTTTGGTGACTTGCTCAGACGTCTAGTCTGTGTGAGAGGGCGTGTCCTTGTGAATTCCCGAACGAAACCTGCACGCATACGCAAACACTCTCAACACGACACGTCTCAGGGCTTTCAGCGGAACGGCCTGCAGGGTCGCATCTGCAAGAAAGAGAAGGATGAGAATATCGAACCTTTCAGACGTCTGGATCTTCCTCCAGACGTCTCCCGCGTCGTCTGGACATAGGTCCAGACAACTGATTCTGGGAAATTTTCCCAGAATCAGAACCTTTCCGCCTTCTTCCCGCTACGCGCGGCCGCGCCACGCTTGTCCGCCTGCTGCCTGAGTTACTGCAGCATCAGGGTAACTCCCCCAGCACCACGCTCCCGCTGTGCGCACCCGTCGACCGACCTTGGGCAGCTCCGACAAGTTCGCTCTTTCTTCCTCACGCGCTCCGCCTCTTCTCCCTCTCGCCGCACCTCCTCCTCCCCGCACGCGCCTGGCAGTAGCTGCTACCCTCGCTCTCTCACTCTCACGCCAACACTGGAGAAGAAGGAGGAGACGTTGGAGTGGTGGGTGAGGGAGAGGGAAGGCGGAGAGGGTATTTAAAGGCGTCGGGGAGAGAGAGAAAAGAGAAGGAGACGCCTTCAGGTCGACGGGCGCAGTCTGCGTGCGCACGCGCGTAGACTCGCAATCGTACGCCGCAAAAATTAAATTCCATACGTCTAGGAAGGCGTCCAGACGTCTGATCAGATGTCTAGACCAACTCCCAGACGTCTTAAAAACGTTTCATGTCGTAGGTCTTAACAGCCGTCATCCACGCTGACTGGCCGTACCAGCAGGCACCCTCCAGCACCTCTTCCTCGTCACCATCTTCTTCCCTTGGCTCTGTCTTCTCCGGCGACGGCAGCACAGCCGCTCGCCGCCACCTCCCCCTCTTTCATCTGCTAAGTAGGTAATAACTATTCCCCTTTTTCCCCTCTTCATATCCCCTTTATCTATTTCCTAAATCACTCACTGCCACAAGCCAATCATCATCACCTTCTCCACCTCCGGCAGACCAACCAGTGAGACGAAACCATTGCTCCACTCCCCCGCACACCTCGCCACCTATCTCAGAACCTCCGCCATCACTCACTGATCACCATCCACCCCTTCATCGACCACCAACACCTCCCTAAATGCCCACCGAACACACCCATAAACACGGCCACAGAGCAACCTAGGCACGCATGCCTAGGCCGCCCCGCGGCTCGCCAACCCCCGCCACACCTTCGCCATGATACGGTGCAGGTTTTCCTGTGGTCTGACATGGCCGAAAGGCTGTGCTACTGATTTCAAGGTCAGGCCGCTCTCCGCCATTATTATTAAGCTTGAAGCAAGCTTCAAGCTGCTCCAGGTCGCGCTCGGCTCCAGGCAAAGCCCTCAGGTGGTGCGGGTTTGCAGCACGCACGCACCCAAACTCTAAGTGGAATCGAGAGACTCCACGCCTGCTGCAATTGTGCAGCTTACCTCCTGCGGGTGCCAGCAGAAGCGGGTGAGACATTTAGTCCCACTTCGTTAGTTTGCAAGCGCCCTACCGCACTTAAGTTGAATTTGTGTTTCAGTCTTATTGCCTCGAAACACACTAGGGTGAGGTCCCTCGGCCCTCGCCATAGCTCATCCGCGACACTTCCGCCGCGGACCTGGCACCCAGATCCGATTAGCCTTGGTTGTACACACCTCGCACACCACCCACGCGGTGCGCCTGGTCCCGAGCACGTCACCTGTTACGAACGCGGCTTCAAGATGGTTTTTAAGACGTCTAGAAGGTGGCCCCGACGTCTGGAACCCCTTCCAAGCGTCTGGGATTAAATTTCTGCGGCGTACGGGGTTGCGTCTGCGCGCATGCGCTTGCAGACCTGCAACCGCCACCCTCTTTCCTCTTTTTCCCTCTCTCCTCCTGCAGGGCGCAGTGCTCTCTCTCCCCGCGCGGCCTTAAAAGGCTCTCGCCCTCTCCCTCACCCTCATCCCCTTCGTGTCCCTCTTCTTCTTCTCCCAGCCGGTGCTAGAGCGAGCGAGCGGCGGCAGCAGCGGCCGCGGCAAGTGTGCGGGAGGAGGTGTTGCGCGAGGGAGGAGACGCTCGACCGTGAGGGCTCGAGCTTGCCGGGGAAGCTAGTGCCGACCGGCGGGGGAGCAGCGGGTGTGGAGTGTCGCGGAGGGGCTGCTATAGCTCGAGCAGCTGGCGGACGGGGCGCGGCGCGGCCGTGCGTCGCGGGCGGAGAGTGAGAGGAGCTTTGATTCTGGAAATTTTTCCAGAATCAGACGTCTGGGCTTATGACCAGATGACGATGAAGACGTCTGGAGGATTGTCCAGACGTCTAACAAGTAAGATATTTCATCTTTTTCCTTTTTTTCCCGCATACGGCCATGCAACCGTCCGCCGCGCCTTCGTCTGCGACCCGTCGTACTGAGAACGGGTATGGGTGTGTGAAGGTTCTACTCGGGAGGGCGCGAGACTCACCATCCAACACAAATCGAACGTCTGGCCGCAGTGCCAAACGACAGAGAGGACTTCCAGACGTCCGAGTTGACCATCGGACGTCTGGGAACTAAGCCAGATGCCCCCGTAGGCTTTTGGATGTCTGAGGGACTACACAGAACGAAGGTACCATCTGACCCACATTTTAAGACGTCTAAAAGAGGTTCCAGACGTCTGATTTTGGACTGTTTCGTCTTTTTCGACCCGTTTAGGGCCCGTTCGGAGTCCGTTTTCCGCGTTTCGAGTTGTGTTCTTCCCAAAATAAAATCCTCTACCCGTTTACAGTAATTATATACTGTTCTGAGAAACTCCTTGTATTTGGTCCTTGTGTTAAGACCCCGTTCCATTGCAGTCTCAGGGGTTGCATAGGCGCGCGGGATTTCCGACCACGCCCCCAGTACTCCCGTTGTAGCTGGTAGAGTGGCTTGTAAATTTATTAGTACAATTTGTTACAATTATGGAATAATTAATAGAACCTACGGCATTGCATTAATCCTAGGAATGAGAACTAGATTGAATGATAGATCCTAGGATATTGCATGAATCCTAAGGCTGAAAAACTAGATTGTATGATAGATCCTAGGGTACGGCATGAATCCTAGGACAGGAAAACTAGTATAATATATAAATATTGCAGTCTTTGAAAAGTGGAAAGGAAATAATAGCTGCCTGTAAATTGATTTAACAGCTTCCTGTTATGAATAAATAAATATGATTGAGAACATGGGTTGTATGAACGTGAAACAGGAACGGTGAAACCTAAATGTGCTGAGTTAAAAGAGCTGGAACCCTTCGGGGAATTAGGAGTAGAACTCCTGGAAAGAGAATGAAATGGAACTGAGAAAGAAAGATGTGGAAGTGTGTTGTCTCTTGGGTACGTAGTGCCAGGGGAAGCACATGTTACCTGTTTAGTGCAGAGCGGAGCCAGCCGCCCTAGGGACCCGGGGTTAGGTCTGGCCACTTTGTACCGACTTTTGGCCATCGTGTACACAGTACCGAGGAGAGCTACTAGTGTAGAGCGAGTACTAGCTACCCCATGGGCCCCGGGGTGCGGCTAGCTCACCTACACCGACTTGTTCGGCCCACTAGGCAAACCAGGGTAGTCAGGAGAGGGTGCGCGGACTGTGGAGGGGCAAGACCCCTGTTTGGTTACTGTGGAGGGGCTGGACCCCTGTTACTGAGAGGGCCCTGCCCTATACTGGTTCCCTGCTGTGCTTTGGGGTGCACCCGTTAATGGAAACGACAAACCGCGTGCCAGTACGGGGTAGCTACCCGTGCGTTTATCGCGCGTGCCGTAGTCACCGTTACGTCTATCAGCGACCTTGGGGTGGTTGACTGAGGGTAGGGCCACCACGGGGGACTCTCCCGACTAGGAGAGCACCACGTGTTACTTCTACATTTTGGAAAAGACTGCAATCAAGATCATTCCCACGAGGAACATTCGAGATCAAGTGAGGGATCTGAGAAATAAATAAATCGTGAAATAATAGAAAGACGTAAATAAAGAAAGTAACAAAATATAACAGCTACTGTACACTCTACTACTTCTTTAGTTTTAGTTGCCACTCTACTCAGCGTTTCGCTGACGTGTTACACTTGTTACTTTTCGGGATCAAGTGTTGAGCAGCCAGGGTCAGCGGCTGCAGAGGACGCTGGGCCGAGTAGGGTCCAGTAGAGTTACCGCAGTTCTTTTTGTACCCCTTTTGTTCCATTGTAGTGAGTAGTTCTTGTTACTCTCTGTACTTTTCTTTACTTGTAGTTTCATGCTATGTTATAATTGTTGTTCTACTGTTGTGGCGGTACATACTGTAGTAGTTCCTTTTCTTACTGCTGTATTTTGTTACTGCTAGTTATATTCATGCTGAATGTGGTTTATTTTACTGCACTTTTGGTTACTTACTCGTTGGACGACTAGGTCTTGGGATTAGTCGAGTCGGTCCGGTTCTCGTGTCTCGTAGGGACTCGGGAATCGGCTCATTACAAGATGGTATCAGAGCAAAGTCGTCCCGAGAAGTGAATCAACCGACTGGAAAATAACAAATTCACATGTCTATAACTAGAGTAGCCACCACAACATATCTTTTGACATGAGCTCTTAGACGTTTTTGTTAGGTATCGTTCCATATTGACGTGTTTTGTTTTGTTTCGCGTCTCCTTGCAGGAGATGCCTCACCGCGGGACTAGCGAGACGGGCCGCGGGCGCGGCCGAGGACGAGGTCAGCGAAGTGGGCGTGCCATTGCCAACGCCTTAGTGGACCAGCCACTACTCCCGGGCATCCAGGCCCAGGACCTCGCCCAGCTGATACGGGACATTGCACGAGAGGAGCTCCACCCACCGCCCCAAGCGCCTCACCCTAGGGCTGCGGAGGGGGAGTCCTCTGTGGGACCACACGACGGACGCAACGCTGGACACGAGGGAGGGGATGGGCCGCCCCCACCTTCCTCCGACTCTTTTGTGCACGAGGCACCTTTGCCTGGAGGTACACCAGCATCTCCACTGCAGCGCCACTTCGAGCTCTTCGGGCAGTTCCGGAAGCTGAAGCCCCCCTCCTTCAAGGGGGATGAGGACTCGACCGAGGCAGAGGATTGGCTCGAGCAGCTGGAGAAGATTTTCGACCCCCTTCGCCCCCCGGCGGAGTGCCGCGTGGCCTTTGCCACGTACCAGTTAGAGAGTGCGGCACACAAGTGGTGGAGGGCAGCCGGGGACAGGAGAGGGATGAGCCGACCTGGGATCGGTTCGTCACCCTCTTCTACGAGCAGTACTTTCCCCAGACGTGGCAGGACCAGAGGAGGCGGGAGTTCCACACTCTCCGCCAAGGGACGATGACCGTGAGCGCGTACCGCACGCGTTTCCTGGAGCTGTCCCGCTTTGCAGCGACAGCGGCAGCCACTGAGGAGGAGCGCCTTTGGAGGTTCACCGAGGGGCTCCGGCCTACGATTCAGGGGTATGTCAAACCCCTGAAGCTGCCTACATTTTCGAGGGTGGTGGAGGTAGCCATGACTTACGAGGAGACCAACCCGTCCGCGCGAGACACAGACCGCGGGCGGAAGAGGCCCTTTCGGCCTGACTTTTCACAGGGCCGGCGAGAGAGGAGACACGTGGCGTCTGCAGGAGAGCCGTCACATTTTGCAGGGCCATCAGTGGCCTCTGGGGGCCCTCGACAGGGGCCAGTCGCCAGCACCGGACCCCCGCCCAGCCGACATCAGGGACCCACTGAGGACGGGAGTCGGGTTCCCCTCTATTACCAGTGTGGCCAGCCGGGCCACATCAGGAGGGATTGCCCGTCTAGGGCAGGAGGTCAGCAGATACTTCCCGCGCAGAGCACTGGAGGGTGATAACACCACGCAAGGGGGTAGTAATTAGGTTGAATATGGCCCATCTTTAGAATAAAAGGCACAACATAAAGTACAATAGGAGCACTGCATGCATCAAGTACCAAGATTGCTTATAAACTGTATTAATGTCCATTTGTGTAAAGCATTTGTCAAAGCAGGCCTCAGATGAGCAATCAGACCGCACGGATGGATTCAGGACGACGAACGGAGTCTAACGGACTCAAGATCGGCCAAATCCGACATCCGGAGCTCCCACAATGGGCCCAAGAAATCCTGACCGTTGATCTGGAGATCAACGGCCTAGAACGCGCCACGTCGCCCCGCCCCCGCCGCTCGCACGCCCCCAAGCCAGCCAAGGACGCATCTCGGCCGTTGATCTTCGATCGAACGGCCGAGATCCGCGCGCTCGCCCGCGCTCGCCGCGACAAAGCGCGGGCGTGGCGCAACGGTTAGCGCGCACGCCCGCGTCGCGGCGACGCGCATTCGAATCGCGCGGAGCGGAAATCACTTGCGGGCGAAGGGCGCGGCAAAATCGAGCCACGCGATCAGAAGCGAGCGGCTAGGATTGCGTCACGCGGCGCGACGACAGCGCCCCACCTCCCACGCGCACGTGCGCCCGAAGCGCGATCCTAGCGCAGGCGCGGGAGGATCTCAGCCGTCCGATCATCAATCGGACGGCTCTCGTTCGACATCCACGGACCGCGCCTGAAGAGAGAGAGGGGCGGGCGGCTGACCGGTGGCAGAAGGCCTTCACCGACGTATCTGGAAGCGGTTTTAGCGACGTTCTGGATGTCGCTAAAGCACATTCTTCTTTTAGGAAGCCCTTAACTCTATTTAAACCCCCTTCTACCACCATTCAAGGCATCCTCTCCCACTTGCAACTACTCCACTCCTCTCCTAGCTAGTCTTAGGCACTCTTGTAATCGCCGGAGACGACGAGCCGCCGACGGAGCCTCCTCCACCGCCGTGGCTGCCTCGTCGCTCTCCACTCTCTCTCTACCTCTCTCTCTCTCTTTTAAGCTTTCATTTACTTTTGTTGAAGCATGTATTTAATATTGTAAACCATGAACTATGAATGCATGTTTAATGAAGTTATTTTCCATTTAGTTGCCATTTTAATTTCTGTTTAAAGTGCATGATCAAAACCAAGAGCTTTCTAACCCTAAACTCTCTCTATCTCTCGCTTTTCAAAACCGTCTCTTTCGCAAGCAAAACTCCGCCTTTTTCGTGACAACAAGTGGTAAACAAAATCCGATTTCCACGTCTCCCTGAGATCGACACTCGGACTCACCTCCGTTTATTTCTTTTAAAACCGACGTATCAAGTGCAACTATAACGACACCTCTTAACACACACGCACGAAGGCACGTCAGTTTTTGGCGCCGTTGCAGGGGAGGCAACGGATTTGTTTTATCACCTCCATTCCACCTTCATTCTCATATCGTCTAATGCCCTATTTTCCTTTTTACTTGACGGCTGCAGGAATTCGGTGCATGGACGGCGAAGCGACGCATTCCACTATGGTAGTAAGGAAGTAGGCGCCTCGAGGACCGGTAGTGAGTACTCTCTCTCTCTCATTGTTTGCTTGCGTGAAAAAGCTAAAAAAATCATAAAAACTGAAAAAAATTGGCTTGGCGAATGATTGCTTGACCCACATTCTTAACACACCACCCTACAAAAAAATGTACACTCTAATATACTGGACAAATTCTTGGAGTGTTCTTTTCTTTCTCTCTTGAGTGGTGTTTGCGAAGCCACCGTGAGTTGACCTGGGCCGCACCACTCAACCCTAAAAACTAACTCATCTAATAGAAGCTGCACGATCTTTAGGATGAATACACTAGGGTTTTTAGAGCCTCTACAGAAGAAAAAGGAAATCTACTTTCATCAAATTGTGTGCAGAACTTGACGTGCCCATTGAAACTTGTCTGAAAGCATTAAGACACGTCAACCCTAAAAAACACTAAAGTAAGGATGAAACATTAAAAGACACCACACCCTAAAAATTCTTGCTTGAAAACCCTGTTTTATAGAAGCACACACCTTGAAAAGTGGAAAATTAAGAGGCACCACCCCAATCAACGCCTCATCACATTACCCTAAGCACAAGCACTATCCTAACCCGTTAAAACTGAGTAGACATGCCCTAGGCAGGACTGAGTTAAGTCTCAAAAGGTGAGGTTTTGTTCGCTAGGCACTTGGCTTTCATTCCCTTGGTATAATCTGGTGGCTAGGCTGCGGGGCAGTGTCAAACGACCGCGGTTGTGGGGTCTATGGAACCGGAGGCGCAAGCCAAAGGAAGAACCTTCCCTGCAATCCCCTCGTAATCAACCTGGCCAGATTAGCCTTGGGAAGGGGAGTCCAGTGTTTACGGACTTAATCAACCTTTGTGAGATTTCTAGGTCTCCTAAGGAATACACCATAAGGATTAGGCTTGTTTGTTTGATTGAGTGCACAACTCTCTCTCATCTGTTCTTCCCGCATCCCTCCATGGATTTCAATGCCTATCCATCTTACCCAAATTACCCCCAACAGGATTTGTATGCTAACCCAAGTAGACCATACCCACAGCCGACTTGGGCTAACCAACCACCAAGTTGGGGATGCAACCTGGAATATCCCTCTTGGCCCAACTATGACCAAACCGCACCAACCTCTTATTGGAATACACCTAACATAGCCACCCAAGGGTACGATTCAAATTGTGGGGATCCATATCTCGATTGTCCTCACGATGCCTCCTCATTTAGGTCCGACCCGCTCTACTGTGATAGGACCTACACTTTAGGAGAACACCAAGAACCCTACCCATCTCAGGATAATAACCAAGAAAGGTCATCTGAATTCAACAACCTTGCCTACTTGACCTTTGGATTAGAAGGAGTTCTAGACAAATGGAAGTAGAAAATGCTCAGAAATCTAGGCAAGCCCAGGATCATCAACCTCTGATTTGGTCCCCTGATGAAGAATCTGACTGGGAGGAGGACTTAGAACCTCAACTATTCTGGAGTAGGACCAAACAGAGAATGGTTCCTCTTGAAGAACTGGACCCTGAACATGATAGAATAGAGGACCCACCCAAGAACTTAAACACCAATATGGATTCTGATCCACAACCTCAACCATACTCTCTTAACCTAGATTTCAAGGAGGAAATCCAAAGGACACCAAATGACACCATGTCAATTCTTGATAACCTCCAGTTAGAACTACACAGACAGAATCAAGAATTGGTTAAAGGGCAACATGCCATGTTGGAGTTGTTCCAACAATTGGGGGAAGAAGGCCAAAGAAAGATGTTGCATACAACGCCATTCATGGAATTCATAAAGCAAGGACCTACCATGATCAATTGGACTACACCTAGTCATCCTGATTTGGTTCAGTCCACCATTGATACCCCTCAGGAGTTGGATAGCTCAGTGGATAAGGACAGTAAGGATTCCTTGGAACACAATTTGGGGAGCATTGAGAACAAACATCAGGAGGAAACTGAGAAGGTGAGGGGAGAGACCTTGGAATCTGAATCTAATCGGCTCAAGACAAGTAATCCGGTGGGAGTAGCAGCCAACGTCGGAGATGGAGAATGGAGTTACAATTTCAAAGAAATTGATTATGAATCGGTTAGAATCCCCATCACAAATTTGGAGGAGGGCCGAGAGAAAGAATATGATCTAGAGGATGAAATTGACCCTACCTCTAATGCAACCCCAAACAGTGAATCTGATACAAAGGAGGTTGAAGAAAATATTCTTGAGATCAAGGTCTTGGAGGGAATGAGCAATGAAACCATAGTTGCAGGAAGAGATGGATTCGTCTTTGAAGAGAAGACTCATGCTTGGTTGTAGGGCTCAGTATGAAACTCTGGACTTTGTTACTTGCCCTACCAGAATAAAGATCCCGCAACCCGAATGCACTAGAATTGATACAGTTTCGATGGATTACAATTTTATGGGGACACAAGCTGAATATAAGACCTACATCTTTAGTGTTTGGCACGTCATATTTGGGGTGCGTTCGTCCACAACAACTTGTTTGCATGCCCACAAACTAAGAGAGGATCTGACACGGGCATGCATGATATATCTGTTACAGAATTCCCGCCCCTTAGGAACGAGACTCCACCACAACCTTATTCGCATCTGTGGACTTCTGATTTTGGGTTTGGTTAATTTTGAACATATCTTCTTGACCCAAGTCATTCCTGTTTGTGCACTGCCCAGCTGGAGGCGTTAAACTCAGCGCTTCCTGGGAGGCAACCCAGCGGATTCAGACTGATCTAGTAGTCTACGTCACTCAGGTACTATCTTTTTAAACCCTTCTGCATCCATGAATCTGCCAATGAGGACATTGTCCAACTTAAGCATGGGGGGATGGTAAATTGCATAATCCTGAGCTTAATTAATCAGTCTGAATGAATAAAAAAAAAAAATGAATTTAGGAAGAAAAACTTAGGCATTAGAAACTTGTCAATAGTGGGAAATAATACAAAAAGACTTAAACACTTAGACTTTTCAGGCCTTCAGGCTTAATCAGCCCTGGTGTCCGTTAAAATATAGATTTAGTGGTGAGTCCTGGCAACTTTAAGCTATTCTAATCCACCTACTAAATAAGGTGATAAGTATACGACTTATCAACTCATCCTCTAACTCAGGAAAACTTTGAGTCTAAGCATCTGCACACATTTCTGCACAGACTCACTTCTCGGAGATTTTGACAGAAATTAGGTAGCTAATGAACTCTCTAGGGTGGTATGGCTGGCAAGTTGTCGTGGGTAACAGCCCATTGGCAGGTTGTCCAGAACCCAGCCACAGGCCATTTTTTTTTCGATGCCTCTAGGTACATTTGAGATTAGGGAAGCCACCTACGTAAAAAATAATAATAATAATAATAAAAAAAAAGGAAAAAGAAGAAAAGAAAATAAACCACACTTCACCGCACAAGTATGGCTGGCAAGTGATCGTGGGTAACAGCCCATTGGTCGGTTGTCCAGAGCCCAGCTCAATAATTGCACAAAAAAAGAAGACCAAAAACACCTAAGGAAGAAGCGGGGAAGTAGTACAAGCCGGGGAGATATACACTGGAAAATCCTTGTGTTGACCCCAAGTAAAATGAACGTAGGGAGAAAGCTACCAATCGAACAAATACACCTTCAGGCAAAATTTTATTTTCTTTTCCAGTCACCTAGAGGCGTAGAAACTCGAAGTCTGTCTCAATTACCGTTAAGTAAGTCTATCACAACATTCACACCAAGATGCTTAGCACTTAGGGTTTTGACCGAGTTTTGGGTGGGTTGGGTAGCCGTAAAAAGTTACCAACCCACACTGAATTCTAAAAATTCAAAAAAGACATATATAGATATATACGTATACATAAGTATAGTTATATATACAAAGCAAGGATTCGGGCGATTCGTATTTTGGCAGACACCCGGGCGCTGCTTAGTCTTTGTAGATTAAGATCTTCGTATAGTTCCTCTTATTGACAAGTAACGAAGTGCCTAAGCAATTACGTCTTGAATTCGCCAAAGAAATAAAGGCTAGAATAAACCTTGCTAGGGACTAGCAAGGAGTAAGCATGGGGGTATGATAACACCACGCAAGGGGGTAGTAATTAGGTTAAATATGGCCCATCTTTAGAATAAAAGGCACAACATAAAGTACAATAGGAGCATTGCATGCATCAAGTACCAAGATTGCTTATAAACTGTATTAATGGCCATTTGTGTAAAGCATTTGTCAAAGCAGGCCTCAGATGAGCAATCGGACCGCACGGATGGATTCAGGACGACGAACGGAGTCTAACGGACTCAAGATCGGCCAAATCCGACATCCGGAGCTCCCACAATGGGCCCAAGAAATCTTGACCGTTGATCTGGAGATCAACGGCCTAGAACGCGCCACGTCGCCCCGCCCCCGCCGCTCGCACGCCCCCAAGCCAGCCAAGGACGCATCTCGGCCGTTGATCTTCGATCGAACGGCCGAGATCCGCGCGCTCGCCCGCGGTCGCCGCAACAAAGCGCGGGCATGGCGCAACGGTTAGCGCGCACGCCCGCGTCGCGGCGACGTGCGTTCAAATCGCGCGGAGCGGAAATCACTTGCGGGCGAAGGGCGCGGCAAAATTGAGCCGCGCGATCAGAAGCGAGCGGCTAGGATTGCGCCACGCGGCGCGACGACAGCACCCCACCTCCCACGCGCGCGCGCGCGCCCGAAGCGCGATCCTAGCGCAGGCGCGGGAGGATCTCAGCCGTCCGATCATCAATCGGACGGCTCTCGTTCGACATCCACGGATCGCACCTGAAGAGAGAGAGGGGCGGGCGGCTGACCGGCGGCAGAAGGCCTTCACCGACGTATCTGGAAGCGGTTTTAGCGACGTTCTGGATGTCGCTAAAGCACATTCTTCTTTTAGGAAGCCCTTAACTCTATTTAAACCCCCTTCTACCACCATTCAAGGCATCCTCTCCCACTTGCAACTACTCCACTCCTCTCCTAGCTAGTCTTAGGCACTCTTGTAATCGCCGGAGACGACGAGCCGCCGACGGAGCCTCCTCCACCGCCGTGGCTGCCTCGTCGCTCTCCACTCTCTCTCTACCTCTCTCTCTCTTTTAAGCTTTCATTTACTTTTGTTGAAGCATGTATTTAATATTGTAAACCATGAACTATGAATGCATGTTTAATGAAGTTATTTTCCATTTAGTTGCCATTTTAATTTCTGTTTAAAGTGCATGATCAAAACCAAGAGCTTTCTAACCCTAAACTCTCTCTATCTCTCGCTTTTCAAAACCGTCTCTTTCGCAAGCAAAACTCCGCCTTTTTCGTGACAACAAGTGGTAAACAAAATCCGATTTCCACGCCTTCCTGAGATCGACACTCGGACTCACCTCCGTTTATTTCTTTTAAAACCGACGTATCAAGTGCAACTATAACGACACCTCTTAACACACACGCACGAAGGCACGTCAGAGGGCGCGCAGGACAGCGCGGTTCCCAGGCACGAGGAGGAGGACAGCAGTCACGAGGAGGGAACCGGCCAGCACCTACCCGTCCGACGCAGAGTATGGCTACTTCGTCCTCACCTAGAGCTGAGGGGCGTATCAACGCCCTGACACACAAGGATGCCAGGGCTCCGAGATCGGTGGTGGCAGGTATGGTTTCAGTTTCTGGCAGACTCGTTTACACACTTTTCGTTTCCGAGCTCAACAAGAGACAGAGACGTTGGTTGGAGCTCCTGAAGGACTACGACTGCAGCATTTCCTATCACCCGGGCAAAGCCAATTTGGTGGTTGACGCCTTGAGCCGGAAGGCGCCTGCACACTTGGCCAGTTTACAGTTACAGAGTTGGAGCCTTTTGGAGGAGGTGGGCAGTTGGCGACCCCTAGAGTTACGGGGGCACTGTGGGGCAATGACTGTGACACGACAGACTAGGCCAGAGCTGATAGACCGCATCATCACAGGACAGATGGCCGATTCTTACTTGCAGTCCTTGCGCGACAGAGTACTGTCAGGAGACCCAGGGGACTTCTCTTTCACAGACCAGGTGCTGCGCCTGAGGGGACGGTTGTGCGCTCCCAGAGACGAGGAGATGTTGAGAGAGATCCTGACTGAGGCACATAGTTCCAGATTCACCATACATCCCGGAAACACGAAGATGTACCACAACTTGAGACGTGAGTTTTGGTGGAGGGGGATGAAGCGGGATGTGGGTGAATTCGTGCAGCAATGCTTAGTGTGTCAGCAGGTGAAAGCCTAGCATCAGAGGCCTGTAGGGCCGCTACAGCCGCTTCCAGTGCCAAAGTGGAAGTGGGAGAGCATCACCAACTTGGTAGTGGGCTTACCTGTTACCCAGCGAGGACACGACGCAGTCTGGTTAATTGTGGATAGACTAACGAAGACAGCACGATTCTTGCCGATCCAAGTCACTTTGGGACCAGCACAGTTGGCAGAGAGGTATATCCGCGATGTGGTACGACTACACGGATTTCCGTGGGAGATCGTATCCGACCGAGATACCCACTTTACGTCCCAGTTTTGGGCTGAGCTTCAGCAAGCCGTGGGGATGCAGTTGAGGTTTAGTACAGCTTACCACCCCCAGACGGACGGACAGTCTGAGCGCACGATACAGACACTTGAGGACCTTTTGCGTGCCTATGTACTGGACTGGAGGGGCTCTTGGGAGGAGCACCTGCCCCTGGCGGAGTTTGCATACAACAACAGCTATCACTCGAGCATCAGCATGGCTCCCTACGAGGCTCTGTACGGATGGAGGTGTACGGCACCCTTGAGTTGGGTTGAGGTGGGGACCAAGTGGGAGATTGGCCCTAGGTTGATCCGACAGAGTCAGGAGGTAGTCGAGCAGATCCACAGGCGACTCCGCACTGTCAGGAGCAGACAGAAGAGCTACATGGATCGGAGACGCAAAGAGGTGCAGTTCGAGGTTGGGGACCACGTCTTTCTTCGTATTTCGCCCATGAAGGGCCTGCAGCGGTTTGGGGTGAGAGGGAAGCTCGCACGGAGGTTCGTGGGGCCCTTTAAGGTCCTGGAGCGGGTTGGACCCGTTGCTTACAGACTTGCCCTCCCTCCTCAGCTTTCTGATGTGCACAACGTGTTCCACGTGTCCAACCTCAAGAAGTACGTAGCCGATCCCAGTCATGTACTGAGTCACGAGAGCGTCGAGGTGGGCGGCGACCTAACCTACCCCGAGCGGCCAGTGTAGATTCTTGACCGAGCCGTCCGCAGTTTGAGATGGAAGCAAGTAACCCTGGTGAAGGTTTTGTGGAGGAGCCAACGATACGAGGAGGCTACCTGGGAGCCCGAGGCGGCAATGCAGGAGCGGTACCCGGAGCTCTTCGCGAGTACGTTCTTTCGGACCGGCTTCAATCCTCTTGGAGTTTGTTATGTTTTTATATGACGTTTTTTCCTGCACACTTGTTAGCGTAAATTTCGGGGATGAAACTTCCTTTGAGTTTGTTATATTGTTACGAACGCGGCTTCAAGACGATTTTTAAGACGTCTGGGAGGTGGCCCAGACGTCTGACCAGATGTCTGGAACCCCTTCTAAACGTCTGGGATTAAATTTCTGCGGCGTACGGGGTTGCGTCTGCGCGCATGCGCGCGCAGACCTGCAACCGCCACCCTCTTTCCTCTTTTTCCCTCTCTCCTCCTGCAGGGCGCAGTGCTGTCTCTCTCTCTCTCCACGCACGGCCTTAAAAGGCCCTCTCCCTCACCCTCATCCCCTTCGTGTCCCTCTTCTTCTTCTCCCAGCCGGTGCGAGAGCGAGCGAGCGGCTGCAGCAACGGCCACGACAAGTGTGCGGGAGGAGGTGTTGCGCGAGGGAGGAGACGCTCGACCGTGAGGGCTTGAGCTTGCCGGGGAAGCTAGAGCCGGTCGGCGGGGGAGCAGCGGGCGTGGAGTGTCGCGGAGGGGCTGCTGCAGCTCAAGCAGCAAGCGGACGGGGCGCGACGCGGCCGTGCGTCGCGGGCGGAGAGCGAGAGGAGCATTGATGCTGGAAATTTTTCCAGAATCAGACGTCTGGGCATACGACCAGACGACGGTGAAGTCGTCTGGAGGATTGTCCAGACATTTGACAGGTAAGATATTTCGTCTTCCTCCTTTTCTTCGCGCGTACGGCCATGTAGCCGTCCGCCGCGCCTTCGTCTGCGACCCGTCGTATTGAGAACGGGTATGGGTGCGTGCAGGTTCTGCTCGGGAGGACGCGAGACTCGCCATCCAACACGAATCGGACGTCTGGCCGCAGTGCCAGACGACGGAGAGGACTTCTAGACGTCCAGGTTGACCATCGGACGTCTGGGAACTAAGCCAGACGGCCCCGCAAGCTTCTGGACGTCTGAGGGACTACACAGAATGAAGGTACCATCTGACCCACATTTTAAGACGTCTGGAAGAGGTTCCAGGCATCTGATTTTGGACTGTTTCGTCGTTTTCGACCCGTTTAGGGCCCGTTCGGAGTCCATTTTCCGCGTTTCGAGTTGCGTTCTTCCCAGAATAAAATCCTCTACCCGTTTACAGTAATTATATACTGTTCTGAGAAACTCCTTGTGTTTGATCCTTGTGTTAGGACCCCATTCCATTGCAGTCTCGGGGGTTGCGGAGGCGTGCAGGATTTTCGACCACGCCCCCAGTACTCCCGTTGTAGCTGGTAGAGTGGCTTTTAAAATTATTAGCATAATTTGTTACAATTATGGAACAATTAATAGAACTTAGGGTATTGCATGAATCCTAGGAATGAGAAACTAGATTAAATGATAGATCTTAGGGTATTGCATGAATCTTAGGGTAGGAAAACTAGATTGAATGATAGATCCTACGGTACGGCATGAATCTTAGGACTGGAAAACTAGTGATATGAATATAGATATTGCAGTCTTGGAAAAGTGGAAAGGAAATAATAGCTACCTGTAAATTGATTTAACAGCTGCGTGTTATGAATAAATAAATATGTTTGAGAACATGGGTTGTATGAACGTGAAATTGGAATGGTGAAACCTAAATGTGCTGAGTTAAAAGAGCTGGAACCCTGCGGGGAATTAGGAGTAAAACTCCTGGAAAGAAAATGAAATGGAACTGAGAAAGAAAGATGTGGAAGTGTGTTGTCTCTTAGGTACGTAGTGCCAGGGGAAGCACCTGTTACCTGTTTAGTGCAGAGCGGAGCCAGCCGCCCCAGGGTCTCGGGGTTAGGTCTGGCCACTTTGTACCGACTTTTGGCCCTCGTGTACACAGTACCGAGGAGAGCTACTAGTGTAGAGCGAGTACTAGCTACCCCACAGGCCCCGGGGTGCGGCTAGCTCACCTACACCGACTTGTTAGGCCCACTGGGCAAACCAGGGTAGTCAGGCGAGGGTGCGCGGACTGTGGAGGGGCAAGACCCCTGTTTGGTTACTATGGAGGGGCTGAACCCCTGTTACTGAGAGGGCTCTGCCCTATACTGGTTCCGTGCTATGCTTTCGGGTACACCCGTTAACGGAAACGACTGACCGCGTGCCAGTATGGGGTAGCTATCCGTGCGTTTATCACGCGTGCCGTAGTCACCGTTACGTCTGTCAGCGACCTTGGGGTGGTTGACTGAGGGTAGGACCACCACGGGGGACTCTCCCAGCCAGGAGAGCACCACGTGTTACTTCTACTTTTCGGAAAAGACTGCAATCAAGATCGTTCCCACGAAGAACATTCGAGATCAAGTGAAGGATCTGAGAAATAAATAAATCGTGAAATAATAGAAAAACATAAATAAAGAAAGTAACAAAATATAACAGCTACTGTACACTCTACTGCTTTTTTAGTTTTAGTTGCCACTCGACTCAGCGTTTCGCTGACGTGTTACACTCGTTACTTTTCAGGACCAGGTGTTGAGCAGCCAGGGTCAGCGGCTGCAGAGGACGCTGGGCCGAGTATGGTCTAGTAGAGTTACCGCAGTTCTTTTTGTACCCCTTTTGTTCCATTGTAGTGAGTAGTTCTTGTTACTCTCTGTACTTTTCTTTACCTGTAGTTTCATGCTATGTTATAATTGTTGTTCTACTGTTGTGGTGGTACATACTGTAGTAGTTCCTTTTCTTACTGCTGTATTTTGTTTCTGCTAGTTATATTCATGCTGAATGTGGTTTATTTTACTGCTCTTTTGGTTACTTCCTCGTTGGACGACTAGGTCTTGGGATTAGTCGAGTCGGTCCGGTTCTCGTGTCTCGTAGGGACTCGGGAATCGGATCGTTACATCACCCGACCCGCATACCTGATTAAGGCTCTAGGAGAGCGAACCATGGAGTGAATTTGAGAGAGAGAGAGACGTAGGGAGGGTAAGGGTTAGGTTTTGCCTAACCGTGCACTATGCAGGAAAGCAAGTGAAGAAGGAGGAGGATGAAGGTGTGCAGCAGCGAGAAGAAGAAGAGAAGGAGAAAGAAGGAAGAAGAAGTCAAGAAAGGTCTCGCACAACAAAGGAGGAAGATGAAGGTGGCACCGTAGCCACAGAGAAGCTGAGGCAAAGAAAGAAAGAAAAAGGAGGATTAGGCACACAGCAGAGAAAAAGAAAAGAAGAAGAAGAAGCCAAGATGAAGAAGAAGAACCAGCAACAGCGACAGCTGAAAAGAAAAGGCAAAATACTATAGCAAAGGGAGTTTAAGTCGTCTGACCTTGGAGTCAGACGTCTGAAAAGAGAAGAGAGGAAGACAAAGGGAGAAAGAGAAGAACAGAAAAATCAATTTTCCTTTTCTTTAATTTTTTTTGTAAAACAGTATATATATTGTAAATTGTGATTTTGTATGCTTCTAGAATTAAGTGTTGCTCCCTGAGTTCGATCTCGGAGATTTTCTATTTTCGAATAATAAAATACACATAATATAAACTGGTTCCACTCTTGGCACCAATTAACCCTTGAATTAATTTAGCTAATTAGGTTTTAATACCCAAAAGTATTCAATTTATATCTAAATCCTTTTGGATCAAAACAAAATCATATTTGGCCTAATTAAATGCCAAATCGAATACCATTTAAATTATTAAATAATATTTAATTTCTCTGCAATTAGAAATCTATCAAAATCATGATTAGTTTTTTCACATCACTAATGACCATTTAAGAATTAAGATTTATGACACTACGCCTCATTTAGATATTCCAAATACCTATGAATCATTTACACTGGAAAAGATATGTAACCACGAGGATTAAATCCCAAGTTTACTATCCTTCCTACCATTGGTGACATATATTCATATTCCTCTTGTATCGTTGGGATGAGAACTAAGACCAGTTCCTTTCCAAAATGACTATCTTCTTCTCTTTCATGTATGGATCTAATCAAGACCCATACAACTATGAATGAAATTTTGTATATCCCAATATATGCGTAGTAAACCCATGTCTTTTGATCTACTATGTACACTTACGATAGTAGATCTGTGTGATCATTTCAAGAGATCACGTATCTCTTATGCTCTCATATGTACATTAGCTTTCTAGTTTTCGCATCATTGTGAGTGCATCAACTATTAGTTTACCGAATATACATGTTCAAGTAGATAGTCACATATCTATCTTAGGTTAAAGGATATACCTCTTCCATGATAGTGATAAGAGAAGGACTTCATATCTCCATCTCGTCAAATTAACTCCTTAACTCAACCTACGTGACAAACCCAAATCTTCATTCCTATGCAGAGGATGTGCATCAGTGGCTTCAATCAAACAATAGTCTCTTGAGAAGATTCTCATCTCTTCTCACACTAGAGATATCAATTGAATATCATGATAGTTCTTGATGACGTATCAAAATCCTCAATCCAAATCATTTCAATCTTTGATATTTATGATTATTATATCCAACATGGGTAAAGTATATTCTCTCATTTATACTAAAGGACCCAACTAACCTACTTAGTGTGTCTACATGATTTGACAATCAAATTTAAATCACTAATCAAGTAATTCCACTCAAGATGACTTGCTAAGGGGACATAATTCCAACATAAATATCTATCTAAAGGTTAAAACCAAATCAATTAAAAAGGTTATAGAAAAAAGAATCTTACCATTAAAATTCGAAAGCCACACAAGCTTGAACTTGCAATGAATCCACTTGTCATTAGTTCAAAGATTAGGATAAGACAAATGCATCTTTAATTTTTTCACTTTTTGACCTTTTTATTAAATATTGTAAGTTTCCCACTAGAGCTTATGTAAGGAGCATTTACGCAAAGGCTATCAATCTGGACAAGATTACATGCGTAAACATAAAAGATCCAATACATTCCTATGACATCAACTATTCATGGGGACACATATATAACAAAGCCTCAATACTTCTCAAAGTCGTTTAAATCCTTCACATCTATTGCAATTGTCATCATTAGGAGTGAAATGAGACGCCCACCAACATCGAGGTTCCATCTTGATTGGAGGGTTCACCCTTTGATCAGGCTCCTTCATAAACGGAGGATCCGACTTAATAATCACACACAAGCAATCACAGAAAAGAGATGAGGGAATTGGTAACTCAGTTTCACCGTAAGGGGTATACATGTGGGGGAGGGCAATACTCTGAAAGCTCCACTAGAATTAGCAGTAATACAAGTTCTCTGTTCTTCTCTCTCCCAGATTACGTAAAGAGGACCTTTGAGAGTCCCTCTTCCCTATTTATAACACAGGAAATATCCTAATAACGTAAGATCTTCCACAACGATCCTTGCAGATTCTCCAGCACATCTGTTACTTGGTTATTAATAGTTCTGGTAACGCCTTCGTTACTGTCGACGTAAGCATAGTGGGTGTTATCGCCGCCTCTCTAACTCCAATCAACCTAGGTCCTTCGACGGGTCGTTTCTATCCAGATCCTCCTTGATAAAAACGAGTTCGTATCGATTTGAGGATATGCCGGTCAAGTAAAGCCGGATCCGCCTATTTGCCCAGTATTCAGGTAGTTGAATCCTTTTTTGGGCTCATGGAGAGCTTTAAGTTCGACGGCGCTTTCTTCCCCTCATCACCCTTCTTTAAGCCTGTCTTCTTATCCACTCCTAAGTAGTCTACCAGTTAATGACCTCAAAACCATCAAGAATGTTCTAATTAGCCGCAAGTCACGAGTTCCGATACGACATATGCGTTCATCCATTAGAACCATCATCTACCAAGTCTATCAAATTCCTCTCAAACACATGATCGATACGTTAGACTCAAATTTAGTCGCTCGAATCTAGCACATTTTCTAAACAAAAAATCATCAACTTCACTCCTGGATCTTCAAGTCTCCAATTCCACAAGGACTCCCAATTCTACTCACATAAGACTAACCATCAGATTTGCAATAGATCCCACACCAGGTTCCCCACCCAATACGAGTAGAGTAAAATCTACTTCCATTCTACAAAGCCCCTCAAAGATTTCCACTTTTCCGTCCATTCCCATCCCAACCGTTGGATGATCCCCCATCGTCCACCTTGCACCGGGCCCCACCCGCCCACTCTGCATCTCCCCACCCAAACAGAACTCCAAGGCGCTCCCCACCAACGGTCACATTCCCTTCCCATTCAAAATACCCGATAAGCCCCCAAAGCGCCCAAACCCTCCGACCGTTAGCTCGCTTTCGCAAACACACACAGACCAAAACAAACCGAAGCAAAGCTCCCAAACTCTCCCACCCATGGCCTCTGCTCCCTCCCATTAGCCACCTCGGGCTGAGGGGGTCGATCTTGGGGGCTCGGGGGCCCGACTACCCACTTGCCCACACCCTCCCATGGGGAACCTCCTCGCGTGCTTCGGCGCTCCCAAGAAGGGGAGCCGGCGGAAGCTCTCGCTTCCCGACCATCCGGTGAGATCCCACGGGTCCCCGTAATTTCCTGGGTTGGTGTTCGTTTTCCCGTTTGGGCTTGCCGTAATTGGGTGGAAGTGTTCGCAGGTATGCGACAGGTACGAGCCTCCGCAGCGTGCGGAAGGGCCCGCGCAGCAGCGGGTGGCTCCAGCTTCTGCAGCCGATGGAGGAGTCTCCCGTTGTGGCTGTAAAGATATGGCTACGGTTGCGAGGTATGGTCGGATTTTCCCCTTGGATGGCTTCGCGCGGATCTTGTGTTTGCACGTTAGGTGTTCGATGAATTGCCTCACTGGGAACTGTCTTCAGATTTTCTTCTTCTTAGGGTCTTGATTTATATTGTATGTCCTTAGGTAGTATCAAATTTCCTGTGTCTACTGTTGGTCTCGTGGTAAATATATTCTAAGGGGGCTATGGTTCTTTGAGGACTAAAGAGGTCGGATCTTTCTGTTTACACCCCTAGTCTGCTTTGGTTCTGTTTGTCCAATTGATGGTATCGGTTATAATAGTAGTAAGTAGTGTTGTTTATAAACGGTGTAACTTGAGATCCAAGGTAGAGTTTGGATGGATGGTTGATTGAGCTTGGTGTTCTTCGGTGCATACATGACATGGTTAAGGTAAGGTTATGTTTTCTTGATTTTTTTTTTTTTTTTAAGAACTCTGCTTTGTTGAGTTTTGTTATCAGGTACTGCGTTCTTTTACTCACTCACAAAGTATTCAAGGATGAGTTGGTGCTTGCTGAGATTGTTAATTTAATCTTTTCTTTAGAAGAAGTTGATTACCTAATGGTAGTAGCAGTTGTACAAGGGGTTGTTCCTTTTTGAGTGCTTTAGTCATAAAGTATCCTTGTTTAGTGCTTTCTGAGATTGTTAGATGTGATCTTTAGATTAGTAGATTTAGTAGTAGTGGTGTGGCAGTAGCAGGAAATGCTACGGGGAGGGTTGTCCTTTTTGAGAGCTACTTTAGCTAAATGAGGGTTGTTCCTTTTTGAGAGCTTCTTTAGCTAAATGGTGGTCTTTTTCATTGCTTGCCTCTGATCTGCTTGGTTTGTTAGTTTTGGAGAACCTAATAGGCACAATAGCTCTGATAATATGAAGCAACTGGACTTTGATGGCTCCAAGCAACCAGCCTCGAACAGTTTTAAGAAAGTGGGAACCAACAGCCCTAAGAAGAAGGTGACATTTGACATGAATGTTCAGACATATGAAAGTGCCCCTACCTGCGAGCACCAAAGCTTATTAGAGGACACTGAGGACCAGGAAGAAGAGTTTAAAGAAGAAAAAGAGGAAGAAGAGAAACATCAGAAGGCAGCAGTTCCTACATACCCTCCCAACTATAGGTATCAGAACTGTGTAAGCAGTGATGATGAGAATGATGATGATGATGATGAAGAGTGTTACGAAGAAGATGAGCTCGACAGCAACATGGATGATGAGTGTGATAATCTATTGCAAGAAGAAGAGTCCTTTAACTCATATTTCTCCAATAAATTGGATATAGATTGCGAGAAACTTGGAGATAGCTACTCCAATGCCAATAGTGTCTCCTCCCTGGACATGAAACCATATCATTTGGCAAATCAGAGTGCAAGAGATAGGAGCAACTATGTCCATCCAGCTCTAAATCCAGTTGAAAATCTATCTCAGTGGAAGAAGGTCAAGGGCGGAAACATTGCTCCTAAGCATCCCATGAAGGAAAACATCAATACAACCCCAGAGAAAAAGCTCTCAAAGAGCCCAGAGCTTGCATTTGCAAATACAAAGCATCAAAAATCATTTAATTTGAGCTTGTGTTCGGATGAGTCCTCCGAACAGGAAGTCTCGGTCGATGCAAGCCTTTCAAGCTGGTTGACTCCTCCACGCAATGTCAAGGGATCTGAAGAAGTCAGGTGCACACCAGAAAGGAGCAATTCCAGATCAAACACAACGAGCTTAGATGAGCGACCCATCTTGGGAGCTCTAACAGTTGATGACCTGAAGCATGCAAATTCGATGACGCCATCTCCCAGGAAGTCACCTAGCAGAAGCCCGGATGAAACACCAATAGTGGGCTCTGTTGATCGATACTGGAATCATGCCAACCAGGAAACTTGCTTGGGCTCACCTTGCCTTGACTCAGTTACCAAAGGGATACCAAACACAACGAGCAAATACAGTGAGGTATTAGCTACTTACACAAGGAAAAAGGAATTCTAAATTATATATGACAGTAATTCACAACCATATTGGAATGATGCAGGACAAGCAAGTGAATTGGCACTCCACTCCCTTTGAAGTAAGGCTGGAAAGGGCTTTGAACAAGGGATCTGTGGGCACTATTCCCATGCTGTGCGTTGAAGAAGCTTTTATGTAAATGCAATAGTTGGTGTTTGTGTTTTGTGTGCTACATTGATTTCTTTTCCTAATTTCTCTGTTCTGTATTGTTTGTGAAATAGTTACTGCATTTGTTATTGTTTGCCGAGAACCAGGTGGGAAAAATAAAAGAGAAGGCTGGTTGAGTTTAATTAGTTTTTACATCCCATTTCCACATGAGTTACAGTTGTTTGTCTATTTTAAATGCTCCAGAAGATGGTATCTGTTTCTGTGAAGTAATAACTAGGCCTACCAAACTTTTGTACTCCTAAACTCTTACTTGTAAATTGCTTGTGTTAATTTATTTGTTTGCGAGACGATTCAACTGTATCTTGCCTGACATAAATGTGGATTTCTATGTAATTCAAATGCACAAAATGTGAAAATTTAGCCTTGTAGGTACATTTACAGTTTCCCACCTTATGCATGTCTCTGCATGTTAGGGAACCATTTGGGAGGACCTAGTAGGCTCGGTCGGGCCCAGGCCGGACCTAGTTCACCACTATTTATTAATTTAAAGGAGGCCAACACAACCTAACACATAGGAAGTAGAGGGGTTTCAAGCCATGTCAGGCTACCCTGTCCCAATGCTCAATCCTTGTGAATCTAGGGGTGGTTTCAAGCCATGTTGGGCCACCCCGTCCCAATGCTCTATGCTTGTTGTGAATCTAGGGGCAATCCTGATGAACTTGTTGATGGAACACTGGATCAAAACTCCTGTTTGCACATGTACCTACGCATCTTCCACTTCCTCACAGCACTCAGTCTCACAACAACCTTTGCCATTCTCCATCCCATGATTTGCAAGATTGCAGATAAATGGCATCTATCTTCATCCTCGGTATACCTCCTCCAGAATACGACCTTCGTGGAGTAGAATGACGACAATAGAAAGGCTTTGAGCCTAACCCAACAAAATGAAAGTGGGTGGAGGGGTGGAATTCAGCTAGGTTGAGCCGGTCCATTCCAATGCTCACTGTTAATAAATCTGATCAAAATCTTACTAAGCCCTCCATGAAACAAGTTGCATATAACTTACACACGTACACGAACCCTCCATCTCCTGACCTGCATAAAACATGCATGGACTGGTGCTATAGGACTGCTACTTTGTGATACCATTATAGTACATATCATAACAATTATGTTCTATCATGATCAGCACCACCAATGCTAAAAGCATTCCTATTTGTAACTATGCAGACTCGTGACCTGCGAGTAAATTCGAAAAGTCCAACAACCATCTTCTTCCATTACTCGTTCCTTTACTCCTCCAACTCCTCAGTGCACGTTGTGGGGGCTGATTTGTGGGAAGATCTATCTCGCTGGGAGAGGGGTGACTGTGCAAGTCTTCTTTCTATTTGCAATCTTAAGGGTTAGTTCGGATGAAGAGAGAGATTTTATGAGATAATTTTTTTGCAGATAGATTATTTATCCTCTATTTTTATTTGGAGGTTATAAAAGTTATCATGGTGGGTTAACTTGTGACTATTTAAAAATTTTTTTGGTTAACTTGTGAAAATATATGGGATAATTAACAAAAATAACTTATCTCACATAAACCTTAAAATAACTTGTCCCATGCTAAGCCCTCATCAGTGCAACAATCATCTTCTTACATTACTCCTCCAACTCCTCGGTGCACGTTGTGGGGGCTGATTTATGGGAAGATCTATCTCATTGGGAGAGGGGTGACTGTGCAAATCTTCTTTTTATCCACAATCTTAAGAGAAGTTCAAAATCATTGTGAGTGTAAAGTAATACAACAACAACTATTAAGTCTTCTTCATTCAGATCTATTTTGACCCATAATATTTTTATGCACGTTGTACGAAGGATGGACGAACAACAAACAAATCTATTGCAATGCGCAAAGAGCCGTGTAATTAATCAAACCACCATCAGATCATGTGAGATCATTTACTCTCTAGGAAAGCTATAGGAGACAACAATCCATTTGACACGCCGAGAAGTAGAGAGGCTAAAATGGTTGGTCCTCGTCCATTAAAATAATAATAATAGTAATAATAATAATAATAATAATAAGATGGTCGGTCCAACCTCTAACCTCACAATTTAACACTCGTGGATGAACATTCTTGACAAAAAGATAATTAGGAAAAATAAAACTACTTCGGTGCCATTAAACGTAAACGAGGAACTATCAAAGTTAAAAAAAAAAAAAAAACCAATTCAGCCTCACATTGAGGCAAAAGTAGAAAGTATAAACATACCCTAACTCAGAAACATTGTAAACGTTACAATAATAAATGGAAAAAATCTTATCATATTTAAGGAGAAAGATACGCGAATCGTGAGCATAAACTCACTATCATGCACTGCAACTATCAACATTAGTTCGGCATATATCATCCACTTGATGCTACGTAAAAAATTTTAATGTTATGACAAAAAACAAAAATAAATCAAACATCTCCCTACAAAATAAAATAATTGCATAAAATACTCCTCCAATTATGTGAATCCTTGTAAATTTTAATTGCATGGTAAATCAAAAGATTAATAACTAGACAAAATTATGCTTGAATATTGCTGGTACACAATCAGTAGCGCGGCAAGGAGGAAGAAAACAAATAGCTTGCGGGAGTCATTCAATTTGATGAGGATTAAGACCTTTTCGTGGGTTACGTTTGAGTACGTGGGAACAAGTAGAATAGAATATTTGTCTGAGTAATAGAATAAATGATCCAATAAAATTATTGGAATAATGATATGAGGTTGGTAGATAATTTTTTTATATTATAATATACATATAAATGAGTTGATATGATATATTGAATATATTTTAATAGATATATAATTTTGAAGTGGATATATTTTAATATATGTTGATATTAATGTCATGTAACGAGATATTTTGATATTAATGTTTACCGTTAAAGTAAAATAAATTGTATCCCTTGACTTTTAATTTAATTTTTTTTTACATTTCCTTAGTGATCCTTTTACTTAGGAATAATACTTGAGTTATCCCTCTATCAAATAGAATCTTCGACTGTATTTAGTAGCAAAATAAGTGTTATATCAAAATAAAATAATGTAGGGATAAGTAAAGAGATATTTATTTAAATTGTAAAATAAGTGATGAAATAAAATAATTAATATATTGATGTGATGCTAGTAATTATTTATTTAATATTAAGATATCGATGTGAGTGGATTAATATAATATAATATATATTTTTAATAAATATATTATATTAAACTATATATATATTTTTTGATATTAATACGATGTAACGAGATAATTTGAAGTTAACATGAATTAAAGTGACCAATTCCACAACCCCACCCCACCACCCCCCTCTTCCTCTCCCCAACTCAAAATCCACTGCTACAGTTCCACGATCCCTCCTAAGTGAGACATCCTCTTCCCAATTCCACTACCAAAGGCATCCTCAGTAAGACAATTAAGTTAATGGGAAACCTATAGAATTATACAGTAATAAAAGGAAGCAACGCTTAGGTTCATGATGATCATTTGAATTTTTTTGTTGAAAAAGATGATCATTTGATTTCACGCAGTGAACCCTTTTGGGTGACTCCTTGTAATTGAAGATTTGATAGGATGAACATGTGTCCATGTGCCCACATAGGTCATCATGTGATTCCACCGCTAAGTATTTTTAAGGAAGGTACACCAAAACCCAAGGCATAACAAATGTAATCATCTCAAATGAGCAGCTGCAAATAAGAATATAAGCCAGACTATGACAAGCGAGGTCACCAAAGAAAAACCAACATTAAGATTCCCTAGGTCCATTTGGTAAAAATTTAAAGTTTAAGATTAAATAAAAGTTAGAAAGCCTCGAGAATGTATAAGTAAATGGATAAAAAAAATGTTAGTAGATGTGAATGTGAGAATTGAGTTAATATATTATTATTAATTTTTATTTTTATTTGTATCGAGAGTGAATTAGTAAGATAGATGTGATATGTAGATATAATAAGCAAGAGTACATTAGTGTAGGTAAATATAGTTGATGAGAGATCAATGTGATAGATGATGATAAATGTGACAAGCAGGAAATAAAATTTTTTCACTATTTATACATTATTTACTTTACCCTTGACACATAAGATAAAACATTCCTTTAAACCTCTATCAAGCAAAACCTTAAGCTTTCCCCATGTACACACGCAACTAACATCTTGACTCATTTTTCTAAAATACTTGTGAGCAGAGGTTGTGAATCCAAAGGCTCCTTGTTTGCATTACATTTGGATGTCAACTTGATTACTTGTAAGCAGTGAATTTAAATCCCCAGGTTGAGCGCTTATAATGATCGATATACTGACTTCAATCTGGTCATCTGAGATTGTCATACGATTTCATGAGGAAGGAGATAATAGCTCAAAAGAGTTCTGGGCTTAACTGACTTCTCCTTTTGGATAAGGGTGAGGAACTCGAAAGGATGTACGTGCAACATCGTGAAATATATTTTACTTACAGATATCGTAATAAATAAACAAAATTTTGAACATACTAAATTATGAAAATAGGGTTACCCATCCCAAGCGTGGACTACACCAACCACGCACCAGCAGCTGCTTAGGATATTGTTTGGATGTTAGCCTCATTTTCATTTTTTATTTTGGCATGAATCAGTTGAAAGTGATAAGAAATTAAAAATAAAGACTATCTATAATGAGAACCAGAATAATTTCTATTCGATCCTCTTGGCGAGATTATTTGACAGGATGAAATGGTGGTTACTCATTAACATGTATGAAAAGGGCATTTGTTAGTAGAAGAGCGTACAATTCCAGAGAACCGGAGAGGAAAGGAATAGGCAAAGGTATAAATAGTTATTTTCCCATAATGACATACGAAGCATAATTTTGTAAACTCAAATAAGATCGCAGTGCAAACTAATTGATTAGCATCGTCCAACCCGGTCCAACATTTTCCAAACTTCCTTAAAATTTTCTGAGTAAAATCTAAGAGTCAACTATTTTCAACGTTTGAAAAATGTATCGACTTGATACATTTCTTGCAACGATCAATGATTTAACTACTTAAAATTTTTATTAAATAATTTAAGTACTTGTAATTTTTATTTTGAAACATTAACCATGCATAAAAATTTCAACATAAATTACAGTAACTCGAATGCAGGTAAAATGCAAACTCTCTACCCTCAATCTATAACATACATAAAACATATATGAAACAGCATGGGCATAAAACCATTGACAACGCTGTTCCTTTATTTTTTGTTTACTTTGATATTTGACAGCCGTGGCATTTTGATGAATATCCTGTCCTCTTTGTGGCCCTGCATTACATACTTCATTAATTTGGCAATTGCAATACTCCATATTCATTACAAAATCATCACGTTGTATTGGCCAGTAAGAGAGGCGATAAGCCATTGTCTAAAAATCTTCAAATGCTGTTCTTAACATCATCTTTAGTGAGCCAAGCATGGGGTAAAGACAAACAACACCTTGAAGGGAACAGAAGCAAACGGTTAATGCAATTTCAAAAATCATGGGTAAAGCCAACTAAATAATTATTACCTTGATGCTATTTATTCAATCACATCACAGACAAAAATTTCCAGTGTACCATTTAAAACCATTTCATGGGTACTTCGATCGCACAGGGAATACCTTATACCACCATAAACATGAAAGTTCGAACTCAAAACACCAAAATCATTAAGGGCATGAAATTTAGGAAAACATACGCACCAGCCACATCAAGACATGCCTGGGTCAAACAATGGGTGGAAACAGTCTCTTCAAGATGGTTTGTAAGCAGAACAGCAGGTTCTTCCGCAACCGCGCAACCTTGTGCGTAAGCTTAGCACTCCAAGGAAAATCATTCAAATATCCTTGTGAGAGGCTGGCTGCAAGCATTCATGGCGATTCTCGCGAAAGTGGGGAGCATTCATCACTTGCAACCGACATCCACTTGCAATGACATCGAGATTCAATCAGTCACAAAGTTCCTCTAATAGTTGGAATCTACCTGGATCTACTGCAGCTAATACTAAGCCTCTAAGCTGATATAACTTACCACCAAGAAAGATGAAAAATACAACATTGGGAATCATACCCATGATTAATTACGTGCCTTAAATCCACGTCTACCCTTGACACAAACCATGCCAGTCAGATCTAAGACATCTAGATTTATGTATCAACTATAAAGGAGGAAAAACCCTATAAACTTGTAACATCTATGTACCTCCTGAAGATAATAAAACTGAAATTGATCTAATACATACCTATGTCACAAGAAGCAAGAAAAATGTCCTAAATACATGTCTTTATCTAAAACTTTAACTGTAAAGTCCTAGAAGTACCAATATGAGACTACATCTACTACATCTATGGGATATTTATATAAAGTTCAATAAAACAAAAGGTCATCTATGACATCTAAGGATCTCAAAGATGTAAAATTTTCAACTTACCACCACCTGTGACAAGGGGCCAGAGACAATTGAGAGGAGGTCCCTGACGTTGACCAACAGGGCTTCTAGCTCCTATCAATTTGGAATTTCCATTGATCAAGACATCCATCAAAACCTGCTCTGCCCTCCAGACAAAACGCGAATACTTGTCAAGCAGATTTCTCTCAAACTGTACACTTCATGGTAACAGAGAATCCAATGAGAAAGCGCCATCAACTACCAGCATCCCCTGTTCAAAAGGGAACATGCAGGACGAAAGAGACCATTATGCTATTGTAAAATATCTCAACTACTACTATGACTGCCTTATTCTCTAATCAGCTGTCACTTGATAAGCTCCTCTAATCTTTGTAACTTGTATCATACCAACAAAACTACTGAAAGATACTCAGATATGTCTACTGTACTGTGCCAAAGATGCTCAGATACGTCTACTGTACTGGACCAAAGAAGTTACTCTGCAAGTCTACAGCTCTACTCTCTAGCATATTTCCAACTAAGTGAGCTCTACTTGATGCAGAAACTGCAAGTGACTCTACAGCTAAAACTAATGAATAGAGAACAAAATTTAATGGCAGGAATCTTTTAGCACAGCGAAGCTAGACATTTAGACAAGATGCCACACAAAGAAACAAAAAAATAAATAAAATGAAAACTTCTACTGTAGCAAAAGCACTAAAAAGACATAGATAGGCTAACTTAGGGATTGTCTACAAGCAAATATAATCACGCCAAACTTAAAGCCTGCAGAAAACATAATGTAAAGCCAACCCCACAAGCACATGGATGAAATAGCGAGTTGTGACTAGTCATTAGATGGTAGATAAAATAGCGATTATTTGCTAAACTAGTGGGTTTCAAGCATTCCAACCAGTCCACAAATCCTCCTTGAAAAGACCTGGTGTCCACCACAAGGCAGAGAAAAACCAGCGAACCTCGTGATACGAGAATCTCTCCGGGAATTACTGTTGTGCTGCTTGCCTGGATTGTGCACCACCATAACCACCATAGCTTGTGGGACCACCAGGAGGCCCGTTTACCTGAGCAGCTCCAGAAGAACCGACTTGCGAGGGATCTGACCTCCAGGAGTTTGCATAACCAGAGCCACCATAGGCATCATTATAGCCACCACCCATGTACCCTGAACCAGACCCTTGATCACCACCACCTCCAGCAGCACCAGCAGAGCCACCACCACGCCCTCCACCAGAACCATATCCACCCTGACTTCCATATGAACCATCACCACCACCATAACTACCATAACCATATCCTTGATTTCCATACCCTGTGCTGGTGGGTTGAGAAGTAGGTGTCGCAGTATTGCCACCACCACCTCCTGGTGCATTCCATCCAGCAGCACCACCACCATATCCTGGGCCTGATCCATAACCTGCAGATCCATACCCAGATGGTGCTTGGTTGCTCCACGGGCTCCTGGGTGCACCAGGCGGGCCAGTTCCATAGCCTCCTCCAGCTGCATTTGGGTTTCCATAAGCCCCAGTTGGCCCACCATACCCAGCAGTAGGTCCACCATATCCACCCATACCATAGCCACCATAACCTACACCATTTCCAGCAGCCCCATATCCATAGCCTGGAGCACCAAAGTTGGGAGTACCATATCCTGGATAGCCACCACCCACAGCCTGAGGCTGCATGTACCTATTTGCATCCATTCTACCATCATACGAACCAGTATTGGTAGAACTGCCATAAGACTGATACGAACCACCACCTGATTGTCGACCACCACCACCACCACCACCACCAGGATTTGCTTCTTTAGGAAGAGCCTTCTTAACTTCTACAAGTTTTCCATGTAGATCATGGAAAGTCTTATGAAGAACCCGATCAACCGCATCTTCTGTGTCAAACGAGATAAATCCAAAGCCACGGGGTCGCTGTGTTGATTGGTCATACATGATAACTACATCAGTCACAGTACCATAAGCCTCAAAATACTGCCGGAATCCATCTTCAGTCAATGTAGCTGGCAATCCTCCAACAAATATCTTCTTAGTCCTCATAGTTCCACCAGATCCCCCTCCCACCCCACCTCCCATACCTCTCCCACCAGAGAAATTTCCAGATCTGGAAGATGTATGCTGCTCCTCCCTGGAAAGAGCCCGTTTAGCTTCAACCTGGATAGGCAAATCATTAAATGAAAGAGGTTACAATCTGAATGATATACGAGGAAAGAGAACCTCGTATTTGCATATATTGAAAAAGTTTGAAAATTTGATCTCAGAATAAAGAAGTTGATAAATTAAAGGAACATGGATCTTATGTAAAAGAACTGACAGAAAGTTCACTGAAATAAAAGAACAAGGCAAAGGGTAAAATGCCTAAAAAATCCATGAAAAAGGCATATCTGTTACAAAAACTAATGAAAAACATGAACAAAGTAATTCAACAATGTAATTTAAGAAACCTGAATCTCATTTTAGTTTTAACAAGTTAAATTTCCATCCATTTTTACATGTTGTCAATAATTGCATCCACAAAGGCAACCACTACAGATTTTTGAATTGGCTCTGTGTATAGCCAGGCTATCTCCAATGCTGTGACAAAAATAAACCTAAGCAAAAGAAACTAGAATAATTACCTTGTTAACCAAAGTCCATAAACTAATAACCTTCACGATTAGACTATCTTAAGCAGTAACTACACAACATTAAACATTCTGAAAAGGCCAAATAGAATGGTGATAGCAAATGTCTCACAGCTATATGCATGTACCCTCATAAAAAGTTAAATTAAAATTTCAATCAAACTCAATTTTTTTGGTTGGAAAAAGGTCAAGAGATTCTGTATGACCATGTGTCCTAAAATGCCTCACCAGGTTTATGCTTCATTCAATGTTGTCAAAGGCAATAGGCATTAAAAGGCGAAGGGGATCCAAAACCCCCGATGTACTATGCGCTTGCTCGAGAAAAATGAGGCATTAAAGGATATATAGATACACATGCACATATATACATATGCAGACATACATACATACATACATACCAAGGTTCGAAATGCTGTGCCGATGAAATTCCAAGTGTGTATTTCGTGGGAATGCCGTGGAAATGCCTATTTTTCGATGGGCATGCCGAGGCATACCGACAAAAATAACAAAAGTAATTAAAAAAACCAACAGCAACATCAACATGGGCACCAAATGCCGACCGTGCCGACGATATCCCTGTAAATCAACATTTTATTCATGTCGGCATGACCCTTGCTCGGAAATAACCTTGCCGACGGCATGCCGTCGGCATTTAAATCAATGATACATACATACATATACACATAATAACCAAAATATGATATGTTATATATAATATATATGATATATAAATACTTAGACAAACCAGCAAAATACGCATACATATGCACATTGATACATTCAGTAGGTGTGTATAAATTTTCATACATTTACACATACACATATGTAAATGTACAAATTATATTTATATACTTTTATGTTTATATGTTGTACGTATATGCATGCGTGTGTGTACATATATATTTATATGTATAAGTTGACAAGTACATACATACACAAACATACAAAATATATGTATATTTGTATGTATATATGTATCTACTATATGTATATATCCATTTAAGCACATATATATGTATATGTCTATGCATATATACCTATGCATACACATACATATGTGTTTAACTACATGACAATACTCAATAATTAGGTAAAAAGAAAGTAAAACCCTTAAAAGTATTTTAAAAAAATGAAAAACCAGCAAACTTGGTTCAAGTACTTGCCTAGGGCACTTAGCACCTTGGCCCAAGCACTTGCCTAGGCAAATCAGGCAAGGCAAGGCCTAACAAGGCACTGGGGCCACGCCTCGTCTCAACCTAATACCTAGGCATGCCTAGGCGAGCGCCCTGACAGCACTAGCTTCATTGTAATAGAACAACAAACTTGATCACCGTGTATAACATGTCGTAATTCTCCCAAACTAAAGGCCAAAGTGGGAACTATAAAAGTTATTACAACTAGAGCATGCTTCCAACAATTGGGAGCCTAGGCAACAACTCAGGAAATTCAGGCGAGGCAAGGCCTAGCAAGGTGCTAGGGCCTTGCCTCGCCTCAACCTGGCACCTAGGCATGCCTAGGAGAGCGCCTTGACAACACTAGCTTCATTGTAACAGAAAAACAAACTGGATCACCATGCATAATATGTCCAAATTCTCCCAAACTAAAGGCATAAGTGGGAACCATAAAAGTTATTACACCTAGAGCATGCTTCCCACAATCGAGATATTCCAAATACATCTCTAGTGGAGCATATATATACAAAGTAAACTTGCCACCAATTCACAGGAACTTGCAGACTTAGGATACACAATTGCGTTCAACTGTAATCCACTGTGGTTGAGTCTAACTATTTGTAAACCTGTCCCACTATTTTTTTCCCGAAAGGGTAACATGTGTGATATTAATTTAGCAATGTGTGGCTTAGAAGACGACACAAGTCACCCACGGAACTCAAAATCCCCACAGTGAGAAATTCAATCACTCGACAACAAATTCCATCCAGAATTGATTTTCTTCAAGCCAACTTACTTCCTAATACAATCACCAGAATACTATCAAAAGATGCACCTCAACATGGTCAGCTAAATATATAACATCACATATTCTTCCCACTTGGGCAATCTTCTCACAATCAGAGGAATTCACATTGCCTTGCACTACACAACTTTTAACTCCACCTCCTATGTAAGTGAAATTATCACCGAAATTCACACCAATTCCAGAGCTCACAAACTCTCCTTTCCATCCTACCCCTCTCACAATCGCTTCCATCTTCGAACCACTAAAATCACACCCATCTAACTCAATCATAAGCAAGCTCCATTTTCTAACCAAATAATTAAGAATTTCTCCAAAGAGATAGAACCAAAGGCAACAATACCACTCACTATAATCACACTTTTGTTTCCGCAAACAAAACCTAATACCATTGCTGCAGCATACAACAATTATAACAAATTCCATTGTCACCCAGTTCTGCTTTCGAGGAAAAAATCAAAAACCGACCTTTTTCCCAACAAAAAAGCCCCCCACCAGAACTCAAAAACCAATCCTCCTTCTCTCACCAAAAAATACAAGAAGAGATCGTATCTTTCAAACAAGAAATCGAACTCAAAAGCAACAACACCAACCAACTTATGTTTCCACACTCAAATCGCCACACAACCACTGCAAATCACAATAATTACACCAAATTCCCAAATACGCCAGCCCCGTTTTCAACGAAAACCGAATCAAATCCAACAAGGAAGAAAACCTAAAAGAAAACCTTTCCAACCCACCTCACCGCATCTCCCGACCCCTCCCAGAAGAAACAACCTTTCCCAACCGAAAGAGCCACCTTTTTCCAACCATGACCGACCCAAATGGCCCAAGCCCCCCACGGATCCGAGACCAAAGGCACAGAAAGATATATGCGGCGATCTCACCGTCCGGCCATCGATGGAGTGCTTGTCCTGGAGGACGTGGTCGAGGACGGAGGGGTCCGCGAAGACGACGAAGCCAAAGCCGCGGGGCCTCCCGGTGACCTTATCCTTCATGATGACCGCCTGCAGCACCTCCCCGTACTTGTGGAAGTACTCCCTTAGCCTCTCCTCCGTCGTCTCCCACGAGATCCCCCCTATGAACAGCTTCCCCTGGTCCGAATCCATCTACTAGGTCGCGGGGATCGGCCTGCAGCGACCCCTCCGGGCAGATTCTAGCGTTGGGGTTTCGCGGCCGACGACGATCCCTAGAGGGAAATTCTAGGGTTAGGGTTTCGCGCCTGCGAGAAGAAGAGTGGGGTAGATAACGAGAGAGGCGCGATTGAGAGGACTCGGGAGGTATGGGGGAGAGGGTTTTGATGGAAGTTGATGTGAGGGAATGGACGGTGGAGATTGGGTTTGGAATGGGGTTGTGTTGGTAGGGATGTAAAAGGGTTGACAGTATTCATATCTTACGTATTTATCTATGGTACGTGTAAATTCAAGCCCATGTTGACGTCCACTTATTCATCGGTTCCCATTCGTCCTCGGATATCTAATTATCTATCGTGAATTTTAAGATTTATCTTTATATATGAAATATATTTAATACAAAGGATAATTTGTCGAAATAGATAATCATGAGTTCTGATCAAAATAATAAAGTATTATTTTTTCAGCATAATATATATTTATAAAATAAGATTATAATATAAAATATTTAGAAAAACAAACGAATAAATAAGCCAGCTAAGTGGGTTATGTGAATGGATAGATATTTGAGTTTGAGTAAATAGGTGAATTACTAAATCTATATCCATTTAAAAATAAATGAATTGGGTGTTACCGATCCCAATTAAGTTGGGTTGACTTAAGTTCAAGTCAGGTGAACACAAGTTTGCATGTTTAGGGGTTCGGGTTATGGGTTGGAAATTTGGAAGCAATGCCTTAAATATTGAACCAACCATGCAATGAATGAGGCATTGATTTGGGACTTTAGTGGCCTCATTGGCGATTCAAACCAATTGAACTAATGATGGCATTAGCATGGCATCTTCACTTGAGAAGACCAGAAAAAGTTGAATCGATGATGATATTAGCATGGCATCTTTCCATGTAGATCTCAGGAACTCTCCCCTCACTCACCTTATTTTGGCACCAATTAACGTAATTTTTTTAGTAAATGATAATATATTTACTCAAAAAGGTCAACTAAATTGAAAATCAACAACCTACGTTACCTAATAATATAAATAAGTCTCATCTAAAGATATTTTACAGACCCAATAAATTTGACTCTATGGACTTAACAACCACTAGAGATTGTGAGTTCCTCTCATCATAAGACTTGCAAGTTTTTCTCCCACTAGATTGACCAGACTGCAACTGTGATTGCTAATGCCAATCGCCAATCATCTGAACTTTGATATCCCTTGAATAGGATGGAGCATTTGACCCAACTTCCCCCAACCCAAATCGAACCTAAAAATATCCATTTTAGTTCTCTTGGACCTTGGGTCACATCAAAGGCTCAAAATTTTTCTTAAATTAAGGCCAATGTTAACGTGCCTCAGGTTGGGTCAGGCACGATTTTAATGTTAGGCCAAGTTTTCAAGTCAGGCCCAAAAAAGCCTGTTAGGACCCATTACCTAGAAAATAAAAATCTACCCTTCTATATATAAATAGTTAGTGGATTTTCAATGTATCGTAAGAAAAATAAAACTTTGATATGGTGGATCAAATGATTCTGTGTTACTAAATTTTCTCACAAGCTAAAGTCATGATTTCTAACCATCACTAATTGAGAGCAGTATATACATCAAATATTATTTTCAAACTTTAGATGTCAATATAAGTATATATATCATATCCTCAGTGCGTGAGGGAAAAAATTAAATCACAAATAAGAAGGAAAAATAAAACTTGAAATGAAAATTAGCCAACAAGCAATCTCAAATTTTTTTAAATTTAGGTTGAATGAGGCCTAAATCTAAATTTATCTAAAAGTTAAACTCCAAACCTAACTCATATAAAATTTAGGTCGGATCGGTTAAACTTTTTGGGTTAAATTTCAGACCAACCTAACCTAAGGCTCCAACCCCCCCCCCCCCCCCCCCCCCCACAGACTTTCATATGTTCCTACATACTCAGCCGAGTATGTAGTCCTAATCTTCGATACTATGATTACATAGCACGCATCTAACATCACCCCCGTATCCCCATCTGCTTAATCCCTTTTTTTGTGAGCAGCCTTCCCTTTAAAGCTAATCAAGTACAGCAATATCATTTAAACACCTTTCTATTACCCCCATATCATTCTCCCAACTGTTGTCCTTTCTTTCGAGTGCTCCGCGTCCCACGGGCTTTGACGAGAAAATCCTCCTTGATGTAAAAATTCTCACCCCTTGGGAAGGGGGGAACGTCATTCCATCAAGGGGTCCACTTTAATTATTTTTGCATCTTGGCGCTTCGACGTGCTATCGGCTCTCGCCCAAGAGTTCAAGGTTTTCCATCATTTATATATTTTCCTTCTTCGGAGGACTTTATCATTGACCACAACAATAATTATCTCAAATTAAAAAACTTTTAAGTGAAATTATTTATATAAATGATATTATAAACTTTTGATATTATATAATCACCATCGCAATATATAACTACATTAACACCATACATCTACAAAAATGTCACTAAAATTAAATTTTACATAGATGATACTACAAATATTAAGAAATGATTGTCTTTGCCCCAAAAATGATGTTGCATTATTCTTCCCCGTTCTTTCTCCAATATTCACCTCTCCAGTCACATCACTCGTCTCCAATATTATTTTCTTAATATCATAAGATCAAAATGCTTCAATGAACCCATCCAACACACAAAGATAATCTTTTACCGGTAGTTGACCCACCATCACCCTTGGCTGCCTTATTATAGCTCTCATCTAAATGCCAGTTATCATAACCTCATATTAACTAAAGTCAAAAAGTAGAGAAATTTGATTCTGACGTAAAAAATGATATGGGATATTATTTTTATATTTTACACAGTATTAAGAATGTAGATCTACTTGATAATTAATATTTAGTATAAAAAAATAAAAGAATATAAGATTTGTTTCATAGTAGACCCCACTATATTCCAAAAAATCATCACATCACTTTAACATAAAACGTACAGGTAATAAATAACTCTACATCGGTGATAAATTATTCTAAAGTATCTTTGCACCGGTGCAATCTCATTTTACACTCGTGATAAATTATTCCAAGGATAGTTTCATTTATTCAAAGTGATTTTACACTCACGCAAAGTAATTATAACCAATGAGTTTAGGATTTAGTGTCTAGAGTTTAAGTTTATTGAAATTAATTTCACGTATGAGAAGTGATTTTTCATCTTAGGACCCTAAACCCTACGATGAAAAATCACCTTTTAAGTGTAAAACCACTTGTCATAGGTGAAGAAACACTTGGAATTTAATTTTATACCTGTACAATCTTACTTTACACCGATGCAAAATTATTTTGAATGTACAAAGTGATTTTACACATGTACAAAATAAGATTATACTCGTACATAGTGATTTTACACTAGTGCAAAGTGATTACGAAAATGATTTGAGTGATTTATATATGTACCAAAGTAATTTATTATTGATTTCAGCAGTGGTAGATCTCACCATGTATAACACTTTTTTTACATAAAAAGAAAGGATGTAAATTAGAATCACATTTACACTGTTACACGTTAACTTTTACCTTAACTTTTATATTTCCCAACCCATATTCTTAACTAAATACCATTGTTATAAAAAAGGGCATGTTTACATTGACCTACATATGAATGTAAACTTCACGGTGACATCTGTCTATTATGAAAAGTCTTGAATGACATTTATATACGGACTACCTTTTTAAGAAGAAAATAATTATTACAAGCTCAAAAGAAATAGGTGAAACTACATGCTAACCTAGACATCGTGATGCACACGAAGCATTACAAGGCCTCGAAGGATATTTCTAAAGGTCATAGAGGACACACATAAAGGTAGTCACCACAATAAATATGCTATAAAATTGCATTATAGCAAAGCAGACTTGAGGCCACCGAGGCGTTGGCTCAATGGTTGAGCACCCTATTGACATCCAAGGGGTCATCTCATTCATGCTGCATTTACCTTCTCAAAGAAAGAGATTGAGACCACCTCTTTTGACTTTTGGAGATCACCATGGAGCTCACCATTTAGGAGGCCTCTTTCGGTTTTCGTAGTGGGAAAACATCCTAATTTCTTATCCTATGCCTCAAATGACTTGTAAGGTATGAGTAATATCTTCATATGCTTACTTCATTATTATTTTAATTTAAAATAGAAAATATAAAATTTATCTATGACCCTTTTTTTGGTTTAAATGGAGAAGGAGGCCAACAAAATTTACACCCCCCACCACCACTTTTTGTCAAAAAGGAGAGTTAATAGTTCCAAGCAATACAACAGGAAGTAAAAAGATATACAGCACCATCCACGTTGGTCCCCTCTCTGAAAATCACTCTACTGGGCCCCAACCACAAAGACCAAAGCAAGATGGAAGTTCTCCTTACTTCACCAAGATCCCACATAAAACCACTTCGCACGCTATCCCAAAACACATACTTCAAATGGTGATCCAATGGCCAACCTTCATAATGAAGCCAGCATCTCGAGGCAAGGGGGTGGGAGAAAAGAAGAGATGACCCATATCTTTGAGACCATAGTCACAAGGAAACAGACCTTATGACTGCTAATGTCTTCAAAAAGCCCGTGTAATAATTCCCCTCCTCGGCAAGCACATCAAAAGGTGGACTTTGAGAGGCAGTCTGAACCATGATTCACTCCAAGATCAATTCCATGGATTCCAGATGCTTCTTGGTCAATAACCTCTATGGCTGGTCGAGTAACCATTTTTCCAACAGTGATAAAAACATTAACTATGTACAAAAAGTTATTCAGTGAGCACCTTTTAGTTGGGATTTATGGGTATAAAGACATTCTTATGCAGTCATAATGTCAGATGTACAAATGACCACAATAATCCTACACGTGCCACTTTGCCACAAAACAGAACTTAGCCTGTCCTTCCAAAAAAGAAAAAAAAAAACCTGAAAATTTGCTGTAAACTGATTTCATAGAGACCAGAAACACCACATGCTCTAGGATAAAAGGAACTCAAACTTGCCAATGTGTCTCATTCAAGTGATAAGAGTGACATTTGCTCTTCGATCGAACAATCCACATGGCAAGAAGTGCGGCAGGACGACGGAATCAAGATGAGCCCCAAGCAGCGCTGGTCCATTGGGGAAGGACCAGAGCGGCGAGTGCTGCGGTATTCTACAGCATCCTGTAGTATTATGTTACCTTGCTTGTCGATACAGTGGAAAGCACCCAAAAAAAATCGGCCATCACTGACGCCCACCAGCATCTGCCTGAACAGCAGTTTCCTTAGCTTTCCAACAAGAGGAGAGGTATTTGTGGACTGAGTTTGAAGTTGATCAAAATGAGGTTGCTCTGGATCAGGAAAAGTAGAAGTTGACCTGGAAGGATACTCCATATGTGGGATTGTCAACAGAATATCACTGAGGATTAGAATGCCCAAAATGTATCTCAGCCCCTTTACCTGTTAACAAGAGTGATTCATGTTCATTAGGATTCTTTTTTTCATGAAATAATGTTCATTAGGAATAAAAAAATATTAAAAAAACCAAGAATTAACAACCATTGGGAGATTCCTTTCGTAAAAGGTAGGCATGCAGTAAAGTTGACAGCTTTTAAGGTTTTCTGATTTCAAGGCATCAAAGAAGTGCATTTCAAATTCCCGTATTTATGAATAATTTTCAGAGAACAATTATGGCACCAGTACAAAGAAAGACCTGCCCAATTAAATCATTGGATTTTCTAAAACTTCATTGGAAAATTTAGGCAACATTCCCCTGCACTGCATGTATTCCAGAAATCTAGATTGAAAGCTGAATTAAAGATCTCAGGGCAAAAAGCAGATGCCAGTTTCTTGTTGAACTGACAACAAGCAGATTCAGCCACCTGCGAACAATTATGGGAGGCCAGATGTGCCAGTAGCAGTTTAACCAGTTAATCCAGTGAACGGAGTTTTATCTGAAAGATGGTCAAAGGAAGCTCTATATTATCCTCTCACCTAAGTTATACTAACAATGGCATGCAACATTTCCTTGAAAATGCAACTAGAGCTTCTTTTCTGTCAGTTTTCAAGTTTGATATTGCTGATCTCCTTGGAGTTGGTTTAAAGATTTAACTTCCAAATGTTGTCTCGCGAGAGATCCATTTGAGTTTAATCCAGACAGTTTTCTTCATGAGTGGTGTGCCAACAAGTTAGATGTGGAGACAGGCAAACTCGACCTCTAATATGCTTTGTAGAGTATGACTCGAAGCCACACGTAGGTGAGTAGTCTCAATGCAGCAAGGAGATGCTGATGGATGTCGTGGTTTCTGGTGCCGCGATACCTCTGTTTTAACAATTAAACCTGAGTCCCAAACATGCCTTATTTACCGGATGTGAACTAGGTCTTCTTCTTGTTGCATTTGATTCCAGTTGTCTTTCTCCGGTGAATGAACACGACATTAAATACTGATATGTAGGGAGTCAAGTCATCAATATTTAAACAAAGGTCTACAGCGCTAACTACTTTCCTTACTACAGCTCCATTCTGCTACTTAGCTTTTCTTTCTTTTACGTGACATACCATGTTGCACACAAGGTTTGACATATCGTCGATATATCGATATCGACAAGTATCTCCATATCGATATCACATGACATTTCTTTTTTTCATGATATCGCCGATATCGTCGATATATCGGTGATACATCATCGATATCGAAGGACTGCAGTTGAGTTTTTCAGTTAAATTGGGGATATGTGATCGATATGGGAGATATGTCGGTCGCATATCTCTATCTGCTTACGCAACTCACATAGACACACTTTCTTTCCATTTCTTTTCTTCTCCCTTGCCCTGTGCGACTCACATGAACACATGATTTGTCGACGGACTAAATTATAAAAAGCCATAAAATATTAATCGATGAATTAATCAATTATTCGCCACTTTCAAAAGGAACACAAAATGATGATGATGATGCAGTGATGGTTGACAAGTCACAGGCAGAAAGTAGCAGCGGAGGAGATGAGGGATATCATCATCAAAGTCCTAGTAGAGACTAGAGAGGATGCCCAACATGAATACATGCAAAGATATACAAATATACATGGAGACCCTATGCCAAGTCCACCTCGTGACTATGATGCAGGAACAGGATATGGGTATGCCTCAGGCCATTCTATCATGTACATCGATGATTTAAGTTCATCAGCGAGATCCCTTAATCTGGCAGCGGAATCAATGTTTGGAGGTGGCCCAGGATTATCATCATCAAGTTACTATGATGGCTACGAATCTCATTACACGAGCCCTCAATACCAACCTCAAGATGAGGCACAAAGTTTATTTAATTACTTCCCTAGCTACACCAGCCCTCCATCTTATTATGGTTTCTCCTATGAGTATGATGATCACCACGAAAGTGATGGTATCCAAAGTGATCCTGCATCTGCAAGTTATGGCTATGGGATAGTCCCTGAGTATTTTGCATTTCAAGGTCCTCAACCATTTTCTTATCAACCTTCCTACTTTGTTGCACCACTTCCTCGACCACCATGAAATTCATCGATGAGACAACGTAAACCTTCTGAAGCGTCAGGTTCTACATTTAACGAGGTGGTTGTATCGGGTCCACAGGTTCAAGAGGACATCGAGATGAGTCTACTTAGGATAGGTCTAGAACTAGAAGTAGGAGCAGCTTGTTCGACAATCATAGTCGATATCAACGTCTTGGAATACTTCTGTATTGCAGTGATGAAGACAATCAACGATACATCAATAAATATAATACTCGATACAGCTACATGGCGTGAGAGTCATATTGTGAAGATGTTCGAGTGCTACGAATAGAGAAAGATAATTAGAGGAGAGATATCAAGCCAAGTCGAATCTCAACCTAGTATTGATTTAGTGTCATTAGTCAATGCTTCCGTGCTTGGTGCGATCTATTGATACTCTAACACTATTGATATTTCATTTCTTCTAGTAAATAGTATTACTATGAACATTTTTCTTTTTTTTTTTTTGAAAAGTGAAAGAGTGGTCATCATTTAATTCATTCCATCAAAAAAAGTTACACCAGAAATTACAGATTAGTTCTCCAGAACTCCACCTGAGACTGAATGGAGTAGAAAAAATTCTCAACATAGAGTCTCTCGCCCCTGAAAATCACCCCATTCGTACCCAGCCACACACCCCATAAGACAGCCAGAACCTTAGCTCAATCCCTCTTGGATCTAAACAAGTATGTACATTTTCTTTTCAATATATGACTTTGTCGATATACGACTAGTGCATTTCTATTATGTTTTTATTTAAAATTTATGATTTTCGTCTTTTGGGCATTCATCATGATGTACTAGTTTTTAAAATGTTAATTTTCATCAAATTTGCGCATTTTAAGTCTTTTTTAGCGATTTTCCCAAAATTCACCGATATCAGCGATATATCTCCAATATATCCCTTTTTCGACTTATCGATACGACATCGATATCAATATTTAAAACCTTTGCACCCTTCTTTATGAAGTCAGGAAGCCAGTCTCTAGCCTTTGATGCCTAAGAATTGTCATAGTGATCTCCCTCTCCCCCTCCTTTGGGAAATTGGTTGAGGAGATCTTCGACCTTCCATTAACCTTCCCATCATACGTTCTAGGCTTTTGATGAAAGATTCCTCACCCTTCATGCAACAACAGTGTTTTAGATGCCAATAGCATACCGACGATATGACCATTTTTTGGCAGTAGGTATATCAACATGGAAAAGTTATCGATATGCAAGTGTTTCACCAGCATGCTAGCAAAATCGTTGGCATACCGCCGATAAGATCTATTGTGTTGCTGCTACTAATGCTGGCGCACACTCCTGCTTTGCTACTAACACACTTTGCTACTATTACTACTGTTGCTACCGGCTAGCCAAGTGGATTAGATTTTCAATATGGAAAATATTAATACGGATAATTTTGGATCGATACGCAGCGTTTCCACGACATGCCCACGATACGTGCACTTGAAAATTTATCAGCACTTCGAACCTTGTGCAAGGATATAGGAAGACATTGGTGCAAAGATAGCTATGCATCATAGCCATGCATAGGAGAATAGATAGCCCTCCTTCATAGCCATACATGGGAAAATAATGGATTCAAAGGTTAGAAAAGTGAGATGCAATAAGAACAAAGAAATGCTTTCTTAAGAAAGAGACCTTGAAGGTAACGGAATTCGTGGAAAACCAGAAGACAAGCCCTTTTTAAGTAATGGCATCTGTGTAAAAAAGGTAAAGGTGTTATAGGCATTGAGGAAAGAGTGCACCAAATCCCAAACCTTTTTCGAGGGGGTAGGCAAACTAAACAAAAGTAATTTCTATGCAGTATTCCTTGATATTTCTTCAAGGGATTCACTCCTTAAGAGAAACCTACCCAGAAATGTCAATCACTCTTTAATTTTCATTGCTCTTTCCGCAAACGAGATACACCAACCAGATAGTGATCCACCTTAAACTCCTGTCAAACAAAATGCTTTCATCTCATCTGCAAATGAAAGAGGATGCCCAAAGAGAAGAAATCAAGCATCCCAGCAAGGATGGATTGCTAACTCCTCATGAGCAACTCCTACCAAAGCTGAGATCCAGACACATGAAACAACACGAAGACAAAGAAAACTGAAACAGTACCATTATTGTCAGAACTACCCTTTCCATTTCCATGATCTTGATTTACCAATACAATGTGGCTCCATAGCTTTAGAACCCAAGTTGATTTGATTCTCATCATATCCAGGGAGAACCCATACTCAAAATAGCCTACTTACCTGCTGGGCTCTTATTTCTCCTAATGTGTATTTTGAAACCTATCACTAAGAATTTACACAATCATGTCCATTTTAGGATCTAACCCAGCCGAAGCAGACTTAAAAGAGAAAAAAAAAAAGCCAAAGCAAATGGATCATTGTGATTGCTGCATCTGCAATAGGCATGGCATCATCAATATCGACGCCAACTCTGCTACCATTGCCTCCAACTATGGCCCCACGACCATGCTTACTAGTAGCTTTCAAGTGAAAACCCCAATTTCAATGGTTTTGGAAGGGGAAGTCACACCGTCACTGATAAATATTCGTGAGACTTCAGACGAAATTGAGGTATTACTGGTTTAGAGTACCTGGGAGTTGAAATGAAACATCATGTTATAGTGTCCACCATTACGATTATGCAAACCATTGTTGGCTCACAAAGACCACCAATATATTGGCTTCGTAAGAACTTATCATGAAGTTCTGTCTTGTCCAAGGAAGCTTGTGCTACCAGAAGTCTAATTGCAGCAATGTCAATGTAATGACTAACCACTTTCCTTACTTGTTATATCAAAGATACTTCTTTGGGGCAAAAATGCTCAACAATAAATCTTCACAACAATTAGCAGGAATGTGAATATACCCTTGGTCTTCCAAAAGGGATGATGTCCATATAGACAACCTCCCTATAAAACAAATGTAGTGACACCCTATACAAGCATAACTTAACGTAGGTTAGATTTGATACATCAGGGACATAGAAGCAAGTGTTGCTTGTTGTTACTTTGTATTGGTCAAAATGAGAGAAATTTCGCTCAGAATCGCCATTTCCACCAGGTGCCCCATTGCAATATACCCACACTATTGAATTTCAATAATTTCAATGGGCTTTGCCAAGATTTTGTCCCTGCTTTGTATTACATAGTCAAGTATCAACCATGGTAGATTAAAACAAAATATATCAAACTTGATGATCATAAGCAGTGGAATAGAGATATGTCAGAGATGCACCCAACATATGCAGTGAGAATATTGAGACAATGTCCCATTTTACTTGTCTCTGATACCATCAAATATTGATCTTGGTTGTTGCTAATCAAGCCTAGGATCAATTAGAGAAGTTCATAGAAGATGGAAGGACAAAACCACAGGAAAGAAGAGATATGAGAAGAACCCTTTCCTAGAAGATAGCCATATTCTGTTTGTCATAATCATTCTGAACAATGCTGGATATACACCAATCTCATATTTGGAAGAACTTAAACGAATCTTGACCTTCAGAATTCTAAACAAACACCTCTCTTGGGATATATAACTCCTTTTATGAGAGGTTATAAAGCTCTTTTAAAATATTGTTAGGGAGGTGGAGATGCAGCATCAATGACCCCATAATTTTTAGATGACTCTCGAAATGGAAATCGCCATTTTCCACCATATGTCCAATTTCAACACACCCATGCTATTGGATCTCAGTAATTTCAATGCCATTTGACGAAATTTTGCATCCGTTTAATTTAGTTTTGACAAAACAAAAGAAATCAATATAAAATTTCCAAGATTGTATCTGAACCTTGCCCCCATTTCATTCACACTCAACCAAAGTTTGTTCAAGCCTCTTCACCTCCATTTGATTCACCTCTTTGCTTTTCCTCTTCATTTTTCTCCTCAAGCTTTGATTGGCTAAATCTAATTTCTTGGATAGATCTAAGATCCTCTTATGCAAATCCGAGCTTACACACTATAGCCAACCACTCTTCCCTGCATCTCCAATCCGAGTCATCTGAGAGCCCCACATTCAACCAGATACAAGGAGGTGGTGACAATGTGTGGAACCCTAATTAGTATTATTGACTCGATTGATGTATGTATGGTTGTAGTGGTCGTCTCTCTAATGGACTCGAGTCGTGTTCCTCTATTAAGCTAGTTAGCCATTTATGCTTTTATACAATATTTTTTTAACTTGATAAAGCACACGATGGATTTTTCTTTATGCCTATGTGAGCATCCTACCAAAGTTCAACGGTGTTTTTTTTTTTTCAACAAACCCAAAACATTATAGGGGCTCGGGTTACCCCATCTTTCCTTGACTGAAAATTGTTTATGTACAATAGCCCTTAGGCTTACATCAACTCCAAAGGCCAAATGGCTGCTTCTCCCTTCACTCCGACACTATATCCAATATGACAAAACAAAAGAGAAACGACCAACTATCCCAAATGAAGAAAACAACTAAAAGCACATGCTCGGCTCTTTATTGTTTGGTTGTGATCGTCCTTCCATCCTTTTGAATCTTCTCCTTTGTATAGCCTACTTCAATGGATGATCCAAATCCTTGATGTACTTGTGTTTAATCTTTTTCATCCCTTTCTTTGATGTACAAGCTGAAATTTCTTTTTAGAATGATGGAGAACCCTCCACCCTAGCCATCAAACAATTCTAGATCTCGATCTGGAAAATATGAAATAGAAACATCTTTTTCCTTCTTGGACCAACTTTTATGTTTAACCAAAAAGAAACTGGGATCATCATGCTTTTCAACCACATCTCATTACCACCTAAAAATATGATCCTTGCCAACGCACAAATCCTTACAGACAAACACCTCAAAAAAAGAATCTATCACTTTCATATTCCTTCTATGGATTATGTTGGCATACCTTACAACTGGTTGACTGTCGGAATTACAACCTAGTTCTTCATCATGAAGAATCTTCCATTTTCCTTTATCTTGCAACATTCTATCAAAGGCATCAAAAGAATTCAAAATTTTCTACTGCTTTTGACTTTTTAAAACATCAAAAGAATCCCTCACTGGAATCTTTGGATGCTGCTGATTTGTTTTTTGTTTCCTTCCTTTATTAACCACTTGCCAACTTTCATTCCTATTTCCCTGTTGCTCCTGTTCTTTTAAACTGCTCTATTGATTCAACTGCTGCTGCTGATTTTGATTCTCCATAGCATCAAACCATTCACCCTCATGAAGTGTTGCCCCATTCTCTGACCATACTACTGCTGCTCTATTTCCTCCCCATTTGCTGCTGCCCATTAGAAATTTAGAAGTTGTTTGCCCATTTTCCTTACCCAACTGCTGCTGCAAATTCTTTTGATTGCCATCATGCTCAAAAACCTGCTGCTGCTGTCCTTTCGTTGCCCATTACTAATCCTAACATTTAAATCCCCATGATGCCTCCCTTGACCAAGCTTTGGCTACCACTTCATTGCCCCACCATGATATTGCTGCTGTCCATTGTTCATTTTAATACTTTTCTCCCCAACCACAGCTTCTTATCTCCCATATTGCTGTCCATTCCTCTCAATCCCAATTTGTTGCTCCCTATCAACTTGCTGCTGTTGCTTTTGATTTCCCTTCTTCCTATAATCTTCATAAGCATGCCCAATCAAAGACCAATAATAACAAAATTTTGGGGAGCCTCTCATGTATGATTTTTTTGATTGAAAATCCGACCACTATTCCTAATCCACAAAGCATCGGGAAGTGGCTTTGATAAGTCAACCTCCATCATTTGAGGAAAACCAAGTCATACAAAATCAAGAGTGTCCACATCAAGGCCAGTAAAATTCCCGATAGCATTGCCAATCACAACTCTCCTCTATTGCAAAGATGCAAATTTAAATAAGGTAAAATCCAATGCAAATTGAACGCAATGGCGATCTTTTATTAGGTCCGAACGTAGGTGTCCATCTAAAAGTAGAGAGACCCCTTTACCATCAATCACGCTTCCATCCCTTGACATTACCATGACAAGGCCATGTTCATTAGCCACTCTAACTAAGACGTGGCGTAAATCAATTGGACCCAATGAAAAAGCATTCTTCAAACACCTTACTTTCATTCCAAATTGCTGGCCATATCGGACCAAACTAACTGAAGAAAAGTAGATAACCGAGCAGTTCATAAATTGGCTTCTTCATCGCACCAACAACCTCTTCCTCGGTACCAAACAACTCAAGTTTCAATGTTGCCTTTGTATCTAACCTCAACGTTCTGCCCCTAAATCAATAGATGGGGTCAAAATCACCCCTAACCGCAGATGCAAAAGACTTAGCAACTCCAAACCAATCTGAACTCCTCAAGAACATAACAGCACACCACCAATCTGAACGAAAATAGAAATTACCTCGTGGAACGATGTCCAGATCAGCAACAAAGACAACGCCACCGCTCAAGCTAATGGCACCGCCACCGGTCACAGCAGATGATAAACCCTTCAAGCAACGATTCAGATCTCACCGATCTGGTCGAGTAGGTTAGCGCCGCCGCTCTCAGATTTAGGCCGTCCTTCAGATCTGAGCGGCCGCCACTCAAATCGACCTCCCCTCCCTCAGGAAGAAGAGGAGAAGAAAGGCGCCACCTCATACAAGACGACTATAAAGAAATTTTTACTTAATAATAAGATAATTAAAGATCAATAACCTGAAACGTTTATCTATAATTAACCACGAAACTCACCTCTTCCTTGCAGATGTGAGTTAGGTAATTTAGTCCCTCCAGGAAGAACGGCACCCCCTAAATGAAACGAAGACGCTGGACGGCTATATGAAGATGGGATTTTGGGGGTGATTTTCTGTGTTTTATTTTATTTTACTAATTCTCGGAGAGGGGTCGATAAAATCATTGAATCACGAACCTTTTAAAATATCTCTATTCGTTCATTTGACGTATTTAACGAAGAGAGAAAGTGAAAAGATTAAAAAAAAGTAATTAGAAATTTGAAGAAGATAAATAATTTTTTCATTTCTTCTTTTACCTTGTTTCACAAACTTACATTTGTTTGTAAAAAATAGTGAGAAGTGGAAAGCTTCGATTATAAATATAAAAGGAAGAGAAGAGAAAGCACGGTAGATGGGTGGATGAATGGAGGTCAATGTAGTCCAATTAGTCATTAGAGGAGGAACCAAAGAAAGAGGATAGTGGAAGCAAATGAGAAATGATTGCTCTTGATAGGTAGATGGATCGAGCTATGGTGGAAGGGGGTTTTGAGGTCTTTTTGTTTTGTTTTTATTATTATTAGAAGGGATTGGTGAATTAAGTTGATGAAACGTCTTCATTTATTCATTCAACACAATTAAAAAAAGGGGGGGTGAGGGAAAGAAAAGGAAAAAAGTAAATAGTGTAAGTAGAAATTTGAAATTAAGATGATAGATCATTTCTTTGTTTTCTTTGTTATATAGACATACCTTTGTTATAAACAAATAATGAGTAGAGGGTTTCAATTCTTGATTTTTCTTCGAGATAATGAAAACGAAACAAAAGGAAAGAGGAGCGCTATCGACAGATGCCACTGTGACCTTATTGGCCGTTAAAGGAGCAAAGGAAAGTTGTTGGTAGAAGTAAATAGAAAATGGTAGTTCTCTATGGGTGGTTGAAGATGGAGTTGTGGTGGATTAGGGTTTTGGGGTAATTTTCTTTTGCTTTATTTTTTTCTCTTTTTTCTAGGAGGGATTGATAAAATCACCAAACCATCAAGTTTATAAAAATGTTCTCATTTACACAATACATTTAAAAAAGAAGAGATGAAAAGAACAGATAATAACACGTGTCGATAGAAATTCAATACTAAAAAGACAAAGCCTTCCTTACTTTTTCTCATTGGACGTACCTACCTTTGTTTCAAATGAATATTGAGTGGAACGCTTCCGTAATTTTTCATTGGAATGATAAAAATGAAACAAAGGCAAATGAGAGTGTTGAGAACGAACGCACAAAGGCTATTGTGAATCCTATTAGTCATCGATGAGTTAATGAAAATTGTGGCCCGATGGGATTTTAGAGTAATTTCCTATTTTTCTTTTTTGTTTCTTAGGAGGGGTTGAGAAAATCATCATTCACTCATTCAGCACGTTTAAAATAGAATAAAAAGAAAAGAAAAGATAAGAAATGGTGTCAAAATAAATTTAAAACTAGGAAAAGAGGCCCTTCCTTCCTTTCCTTTCATTATTAGATAGACCTACCTTTGTTTCAAACAAATGATGAGAAGTGGAAGACTTTGATTTTAATGAAAGAAGAAAAATCTTTCTATCAAGATCAATTCAATAAGTTAAACAATGAATGACAAATAGCCTTCTAAAGTCCAATAAGTCATTTAAACAATACTCTAGACGAATAAAAATGTCCAAACCCGCAAGCCCATCTAGGCGTAAATGAATGGTTATAACCTTGCATCCACCTGCTAGTAGTCGACAAATGCATTGACTCAAGCGAACCTACCTGACAAGTCAAGCTTACCTGATAGGCCAAGTCTACCGTGTAAGCTAAGCCTGCCCGGTAAATTAGGCAAATCCATGAGTAAAATTAACCTCAAGTTGCCCTAAAGGCTAGATGGAGTGTATTCACCTCCCACCTCACAGATAAGTAGGATTTTTCTTCATTACATTTGCCGACAAAGTAACAGTTACTGTTTTAAGAATCATGGTTACGTGGTAGTTATCCCAAGCCAACCAATCGCGTGCCCATGATCCCCACTACCCAAGCATCATACAATAGGTCGCGTAGATTGCTAAAGTGTGTAGCCCATAAATGTTGGAAACCCTAGGGAAGGAATGGTACGCAAGTATAAAGCAAGAGGGCTCTTATTGAAATTTGTATTCAAACATTAACTTAGTGATATTTGAGAGTATTGCTACCCTCCCCAAACGTACATCATTCATGATGGAACTAGGTAACCAATTCTCATGTCTCTTGTGTGTGTGATCGTTTAATTGAGCGAACCTACTTCTATTCTTGAACCTTAATAGGACCCATTTAAGTAGGCCTTAATGAGATTCTTAATTTTTCAATGGAAAAATGAAAACAAAATGAACGGAAATCAGAGTGCTATAGACTAATGTACGAATACCACTATAGCCCTACTGGTCATTGGAAGAGGAGCTAAGGAAGGTTGATGGCAAAAGTCAATAGGAAATGGTAGTTCTCAATAAGTCGACTGAGGTGGAGTTATGGTGGGGTGGGCTTCTAAGGTGATTTCTTTTATTTTTAGGAGGGGTTGATGATATCATCCAACAACAATTTTCTTAAATGTCCTTATTCATTCATTAAACACATTTAAAAAAGAAAAGAGGAAAAGAAAGATAAGAAATGATGTTAGTAGAACTTTGAAACTAAGAAGATGGATCATTTCTTCCTTACTTTTCCTTGTTAGACAGACTTACCTTTATTATGAACAAATAGTGAGGAACAGAGGGTTTCGATTCTTAATATTCGATGGGGATGATAAAAGCAAATTGAAAGGAAAGAGAGGGTAGCAAATACAGAGGCCATCATTGCACTACTAGTTGTCATTAGATAAGCTAAGGAAGGTTGTTGGTGGAAGTAAATGAAAAATGTTAGTTTTCGATGGGTAGATAGAGATGGAGTTGTGGTGGAGTGGAATTTTTTTTTTTTCTTTTCTTTTTCTCTAGAAAAGGTCGATGAAATTATCGATCCACCAAATTTCTAAAATATATTCGTTCATTTACACTACATGTTTTAAAAAGAAGAGATGGAAAGAAAAATAATGACATGACGTCATTAGAAAATCGAAACTTAAAAGACAAACCCTTCCTTTTCATTTTTAAATAGACCTACCTTTGTTCCAAACGATGAGGAGTGGAGAGCTTCGATTCTTGATTTTTCATCGAAATGATGAAAACAAAACGGAGGGAAAGGAGAGCAACTACAACCCCACTGGCTGTTAAAGGAGGAGCCAAGGAAGATTGATGGTAGAGGTACATTGGATGTGGTAGTTCTCCATGGGTGGATGGAGATGGAGTTGTGGTGGGGCAGGGTTTTGGTTGATCTCCTTTTTACTTTTTTTTTTTCTTTTCGTAAGAAGGGTTGACAGATATCATCGAACCATCAAGTTCTCTAAAATGCCTCCATTCATTCGTTCAGGACATTTAAAAAAGAAGAGAGGAAAAGATAAGATAAAAAATTATGACTTTAGAATTTTGCAAATAAGAAAAAGTAAACCCTTCCTTCATTTTCTTATTGGACAGACATACCTCCATTCCGAAAGAATATTGAAGAGCAGAGGGCTTCAATTCTTAATTTTTCAATAAGACGACGAAAATGAAATGAATGAAAAAGGTAAGTGATGCAAACAGACGTACGGAGGCGGAGGCCACTGCAATCCTACTGGTCATCGGAGGAGGAGGCAAGGAAGGTTTATTTGCATAAGTGAATGAGAAATGTTAGTTCTAGATAGGTGGATAGAGTGGAGTTGTGAGAGGGTTGGATTTGGGGGTTTTTATAGTTTCCACACGGGGGGGGGGGGGGGTGTTGATGAAATCATCGAATTGCCAAGTTTATGAAATATCTTCGTTCATTCATTCATTCATCACGTTTAGGAAAAGAAAAAAAAAATAGAGAGAGAGAGAAAATAATAAAAAGAATGATGTCAGCAGAAATCCAAAACTAAGAATACAGACCCTTCATTCCTTTTCCTTGCTGGACGGACCTACCTCAATTAAAGGCCTAACGATCCTCTTTGAATTCAAGGCTTACATTACTGCAACTCTTCGCAACTAACAAGAATTATTAAGTCTTTATCATCCCCCTGATCAAAAGTAATCCCTGATTTAGGCATTTTTAGTATCAAGGTCTCATATACGATAACCAAGATGTCGAAGCTTTCACCCTTAGGATGGAATCTTATTGGGGTTCAATTATCACCGTCACTTATCCCACACGTTTTAACAGCCATTTCCCTATTCTGCAGAACCCAAGACAAGAACATATCAAAAGACTTCTTCCCCACTTCTTACCTTGGCACAGAATTCTCGCATTTGAGGATTTTCACCAACTTATTCCCATTTTGACAGATTTGACCTTCTATCTCTGGCAGCCTTGCAAGTTGCAAACCTGCCTTTCTGTCAACGATGCTCTTTCTTTGAAATCCCGGTTTCACTCAATAATTGGAAAGGCAGTTTTTTTTATTATTATTATTATTTTGGGAGAGAGAGAGAGAACCTACTGTAATTTCCTGCCTATTTCTTTGAATGATTAAGTTGATGGGAAAAAAAAAAAGAAAGAAGGACAGATGGGAATATATCCACCTCATAGTCTAGATGCTGGTTTGCCATTGCATGCAAGACAAAGTAATCTCTGCCTCTGATTCAATACGGGGTGTTGGAATTACAGAGTCAATTCTGCCAGTATGTTTGATAATGCCCCCATATTTCCATATTTTATCTTGTAAAACAAAGGCACCCTTCACCAAAATTACCAACATCGCCATAAAATGTCAACTATTTGCAAATAAAAGAAAAACTCAAAGAAGCTTCCACATTCTTCCACTTTCCAATTGTGCTGGTGCAACTCATGTCAACATGCCTCGTAAGCCAATAAAATGGTACCAGTGCTGCAATACCAGCCACTACTTTTATGATACTGACACCCCAATATTAACATGTCGGTGGTATGACTGTCAAAGTGTTCGTAGTTTTACACAATTATCTAAACATCGAATTATGAAGGACTCTATTAGGTGTTGGTTTGATTTTTTAATAATTCAATCGATGATTTGTATCAATTGAATTGTGATGATGTTTGTATGATGTCGTTATGTCAACATGTGAAAAAATTAAAAAAAAATAAATTATAAGATTTTTGTATTAGTTTGTATTAATTCAACTAAGTCTAACCAGATTTAGGTTAAGCTAATATTTAATAAAACATTATTGACGATAAGTAGTAGGAAAAATTATCTTGAAACTTTAATTTTGTTAAAATTGATATGTTTTTATCAAATAATACTAAATAAAAATAAAAGATACAATCAAAATTGAGAGTGAAGAACACATAAATCTTCAAATCTTTGTTTCAAATAATAAAGTCGTATGCATTTTCCTTTCTTTCTTTATTTTTTAGCTTTTAAGAGAATGGTTAGACCAGATGGCCGATTTAATCAAATTGGTCGGTCTGACCTAATTTTAACTAGTTTACATCGATTTTGACTTTTATTGCCTGAACCAGTTAGTCCGACCAATAAGGCACTAATTTCGGATTGAACTGATTGGATTGGCCAATTTGATTCGTGATGAGAGCCTCATCATGAATCTTAACTAGCACAATTTGATCTAAATAAGTGTGAAAAAGTTCCTACAAAACCTAAAGAGAAGCCTAACTCAGAGAAGTCTGAATTGAAGAATAAAATAAGTCATGAGGGGTAAAACTGTAATTTTACCAAGGCAATACACAAACAGGATATCTAAGGGTCTAGACACAAGTCAAATGAGCTTAATAAGTGAGGAAGTGTGATGATCTGATCTGAAAAAGGTTATAGCAACTTCTACGAATTAAATAACATTCTGTAACCCTAAAAACAAACCCACTTTAATTCATGAGGTTATAGCCAGAGTAAAAATCAACTAAACCCTCTAAAAATCATGGAAAAATACTCCCTAGGGTTTAGAACCTTCAATTTGACCTTTGCAACCTATTTTGACCTAATTTGAGAACCATGCCCATATTTTAACCTAATTTGGGTTTTTGTGCAAATTGACCGATCAAACGTGGTCAAACCCAAAATCAAACTACACCATTAAATTCCTTAGGTTCAAATTAGGTTGGTGCAAAAATTTGGGTCTAAGAGAAGACCATCTTGACCGACTTTACAAACCGATCCTCTTAAATTACTTTTTGATGCTTATCTTTTGAAACTCTTACAATTAGCCCCCTATCTTCCCCTTCGTTCTTTACAGAACGGTCATCCTTGCCACCCTGCGCAGGCACCATACCTCCGGCAACCTTACGCGGAGGATGGCGCTGCGCAGGGTATGGCAACCGTTCTCAGGAACGAACAGGGGGTTCCCTGCATCGTCCTTTGTCGCAGGGACCCTCCCCTGTGACCTGCAACTGCCCATGCCTCTTGTGCGAACGAACGAAAGGCATGGGTCTCCATCTCCGGCGAGCTCCCCACGTCGCTCCCTTGAGACTCTCTCCTCACCAGCACCTTTATAAGGAGCGGCAAGGTCTGCCGTCTCCCCCAAGCTAGTTTTGGCCGAGAAAATCCCCCTCCTTCGTCTCCTCTCTCTCCGGTCAGACAGCCCAAGCTTCCAGCGAACTTTCCTCCTCATCATCGCTCTATTGCCATACCTGCAGCAGAGCTCACTCTGCCTCATCTTCCCACACCAGGCCGCACCAGCTGGCATCTCCATAACTCCTCCTCGTCGCTGCTACTCCTCTAGGCACCTTCGTCCCCAGCTCCAGCAGGCACCAGCCGGGCTTCTTCCTCTCCCTCTTCGTCGATTAAGTAGGTAGGAACCTTCCTATTACACTCCTCTCACTTTTCCCCTCTTAAATTGGCACTTTAGACCCCTCGACTGCCACAACCACCTCCATCTGCTCCACCTTCGGCCACCATCTCCGGCAAGATCGCTCCACCTCCACAGGCCTTTCCACCCCTCGCCGACAAGCCCAGAAGCTCCCCATCACTCCATACAAGCATTTTCCCCACTCCATTCACTGCCCTACACACTCTGAGCACCCCCTGAACACACCCACCTGCATCTCTGCCATGTGCCCTAGGCACACAGCCACAGCCACCTTCCCACCACGACGACCCCCGCACCACCTTCGCCGTCCTCTGGCGAAGCTCCCTGCGTTGTCTGACGTAGCCGTGAGGCCGTCTTCGTGATTTCAAGTCTCGGCCCCCTCTCTGCCATTGCCGAACTGCAGGAGCTGCTTAGCGAGCAGCTCCAGGCGTGAGCCCCAGGCAACGCGGAAGGAATTCGCACACACACCCAGGATAGCAATTGGGGTTGCAAGCCTTGGCTGCTGCCCCGATTGCTCAAAGCTTTCTCCCACAGGCGCCCGAAATCGGAGGTGGGACTTTAGTCCCACCTCGAAAGTGTGTGGGCGCACCTCCACACATAAATTGGAAAAGTGTTATCGGCTGGTTGCCTTCGATAACACTGAGGTGAGGTCCCTCACCTATTTATCGGGTCTCGTCCGCGACACGCCCACGCGGATTTGACCTGACCCGACTTCCTACTCCTGTGCACTCCTCGCGCACCACCCACGCCGGTGCGCCTGGACCGTGGCACGTGACCCGACCCGATTACCCGGCTCTGGGAGAGCTTACCAAAGAGAGCTTCAGAGAGAGAGAGAGACGCGGGGAAGGGGTAGGTAGGTTTTGCGCTGAAGTTTGTGAGTGTGCGCAGGAACAAGTGAGGAAGAAGAAGAACAGCGACCGAGACTTAGCCGCAGTAAGAAAGAAAAGAAGAAAGGAGAAGGAAGGAAGGAAAGAAGCTAAAGAAAAAGAGGAAGAGCAGCACTGTAGCAACCGAGCAATTAAGGCGTCTGATTTCTGAATCAGATGACGGAGAGAAAAGAAGGAGCAGAGCAGAAGAGAAAAGAGAAGGAGAAGCGGCAGCAGCAGACAAGAAAAGAAAAGAGAAGAAAGAAAGAAGAAGAAGAAGGCCTTAGCAGCAGGAAAGAAAAGAAGAAAGGAGAAGGAAGGAAGGAAAGAAGCTAAAGGAAAAGAGGAAGAGCAACACTGTAGCAACCCGAGCAATTAAGGCATCTGATTTCTGAATCAAATGTTGGAGAGAAAAGAAGGAGCGGAGCAGAATAGAAAAGAGAAGGAGAAGCGGCAGCAGCAGACAAGAAAAGAAAAGAGAAGAAAGAAAGAAGAAGAAGGCCTTAGCAGCAGAAAAGAAAAGAAAGAAAGAAGAGGAAGCCTTCACAGCAAAGAAGAGAAGAAGAAGAAAGAAGAAGACGCAGAAAGGCTGAAGAGAAGAAGAGAGAAAAAGAAAAAGCCAAGAAGAGAATTTTCGCTCTCTTTCTCTCTCCCCTTTTGTCTTAATTTTTATAAAACAATATTGAGAATCCATATACTTCTAGAATTATAGTTTGCCCCCTGAGTTCGACCTCGAAAAATTTTTTATTTCCGAGTAACAAATTATATTAAACTGGTGACTATGTCTTTGTAATATACTACAACGAATATAATAACTACAACTCAAAGGACGACACCAATTCGATTTTTAAAGCATTGGCTTTACAACTCAACTTCTCTCCCTACTTGTTAAGTCCTAGTCGAAAGGAATGGATAAAATTTGATTCGAACTTAATCGGATTTAAGTATGGGTTTTATTTAAAAAATCCGATCGGATTTGGGTTTGAGTATAGGCATGAGTCTATATCTAAGTTCTCAACCCAATTATATGAATAAAATCCTCATTTATCAGAGATATATAAGTCCACATTAAGCCCTCTCATTCCCCCAAATCCTAAGAAACTCCTAACTCAAACTCTAGTCTCATCCTACTGTAGCCCAAGGCCCCCTACTGCAACAGCTCCAGACCTAACCCCTTGGATCCCCCCCACGGGCTACAGCATTGTTAGACACTGACTCGACCTCACAAGCCACCTCCGAGTCTCCAACTTCCCTTTAGTTCAACCCCAACTCCTCCGATCTTCCCCACAGTAGCAACGATGTCGTCGTGATTAACCAACTCTACACAACCTTGCTTCGGTCAACCATCATCGCAAAGTCGCCACCACTAGCCAACCTCTTGCTCCCCTCCAATCTCGCAAGCTACCTCCAACCTCCCTTGTTCCCATCCAGCCTTGCTTGATGCTTCCCTCAAGCCTTGCTCGCTACTCTCGAATTCCCCCAGCAACTTCTATCCTATGTATAATGTTAATTTTACTTGATACATATTCATTTTTTTTTCTAAAAAAGACTTATCTAAATATTTGATTTAATGCTCGGATTATTCTATTTTTCATCTTTTTATGTTACATATTGACATTTTTCTTAACTTGGAAGTTGAAATACTATATTTATTAAATTTATATACTTATGCATTGATATATATTTTGTGAAACCCTCTAAATGTATTCAACAAAGGATAATTTTATAATTTCTTACCTTATTTTTTTAAAAATATAATTTTATTTTATCAGGGTGATACATATATAATATTTGTACAATATAGGTCCAAAGGATTAGGAATGCCAAATAATGACTATTTTATCCTTTTGTATATCTTTTTCCCCCTTGTTTTTGGGATTTTTTCTTTTTTCACCTTAGAAAGAAGAAGGGAAAAATGTTTCTTAAATACCCACATTTTGCCTACCATTAATTTTGTTTCGGAGTCGATTGTTAGTTCATATACAATGGATGATTAATTTGTAATTTAATTGTAAGACATATTTATAGATACATATCCAATAAATAAATAAATATAGATATGAAGTGAAATTTTTTATCTAATAAGTAAATGAGTATAATATAAATATAAATTTTATAAATAACATAATTATAAATTTAACCAAACCGAATCCATTTGCATCCAAACTGCCCACCACATGACCTTCGAATGAGTATGAAAAACTCAACACCTTTCTCCACCAAGCACATACAAAATCTAATACTTTCCATGAGAAGCATCTAGGCCTACCTCCAATTCAGCAACCAGGTTGTGTGTATTTTGGGGCACAGGTTATGGAGGTTACCCGTACTTTGGGAGACTAATCTCCATATAATTGATAGGTTAAGCCAATGTTCAAAACATGGTCTGAGATAAACCAAATTTGCTAACACCCATTTCTACTAATTTTGCAGAACCCACGTAAGTTATATCTCCTCTTTGCATGTTCCTTAATGCACTTAGAACAAATTGTCAACACTTGTTATAGTTGTTCAGAATAAAACCCACCATATGACAACATCTTGGTGATCCAAGGGATCAAAGTTGAAGTTTTTTATTAATTGTTAAATTATTTTTAGTAAATTACTTTCAAAAAATTTTCTTATGATTTATTTTAATTAAAAATAAAATCTTTTTCTACTTTTAGAAATGTGATTTATTTTCAATTGTAGAAATTTACTCTCTCTATAAAAAAAGAAAAACCTTTTCATCTTTTATATCTTAAAAACATACAAATATTTCCAAAAAATCAAAACACCTCTCCTCTCTCTCTCTCTCTCTCTTTCCAACCGTCAACCCCCACTACTTCTGTCGATTCTCTCTCTCTCCCTAACCACGCGTGGATAATCTCTCTATTGAAGCTATTTTCCCACGCCCTCCTTTAATATTTTGTCCAATCTTACCAACAATAAATACAAATCAAAAGTAATCAAGACAGTTTGTTAACCAAGACTTCTTGCAGGTGCTTAAATACTCAAGTATCTTGGATGACAGCACACCCTAAGTTCTAGTGAAATAACAGCGCGATTTGGTAATCAAGGGGTTTTCAAAGCAGTGGTCACATCCTGACATCATCCCAGACAACAGTGCGCGAAGTACAGCATCCTATGCTACACTATTGAATGAATGCATGAATGAGCACGTGAAGAATCTACCTCAAGTCTAGAACTCACACATCAGCTTTCACCTTGAAGTTCAAAAAAAGGAACTCAAGCAGACAAAGGAACAGTACCAGAGTTTTTCCAAACAAAAAAATACTAGCTCTTTCCCACATGAAATCAACACACAAATGATGCCCATGTACAAAAAATTAAAAAGAAATCCATAGCTTTTGTCAAACCTGAAATGATCACATGGATGATGCAAAACAGAAGATGAAGAGTGAAAAGGCAGAGGGGTCACTGGTTATTTCCAGAGATGTCCTGGGTTACATCATGAGGAATTATATAGATACAAGGGAATAACAGAAGGTGATCCTAAACAAACCCAAAAAGGGCCTGATGATCCGTCGTGAGTTAACTATTCCCATCACTGAAGATTCCTAAAATGATATGTTAGTGAACTGTGCCTACCAAACCCATCAGATAATTATCATACATACGACACTAGATTAGATACTTGCTAGAACTTGTATTCATTCTTTCAGTTCTCTTGGTAAACCAATCATTGTTGTAAATGGGAATGAGCATCACCTTCTTCTTGGAAAAACCCTTGACAGAAGGCAACACAGAAAGATGAAAATGTAGGGCTGCTAGTAGTCCAGTCTCACCCATTCATATCGTCCAGGAAGTGGGCAATCGTTCACCGGGTCGTAATTGTACCTGCACAAATTTACAAAACACCCATGATGAAAAAGTCCCATATAGATGACAAATAGTTATGACTCCACGCTTCAAGTTCTACTGATATGGGAGAAGCTAGGTTGTTTAAAGCTTTCCGAGAGAAGGCAGAAATTAGACGACAATTAATCTTTGCATGGACCACATATTAACTAGAGATTAAGTAGTTTAAGCATGCTTCTTAAGTTTGTCACCATACACATTTTTACCCCACTTGTTAATCATAGAGCATAAGTCATAAATGCAGAGAAATCTACACATCAACTAGGACTAAAGTAGTGAAGTGCTACCCATACTTTGTTTCAGGCCCATAATAATCTGCTGGCCAGTTTTCCTCAACCAACTGATTCAGCACTCACCTTCATAATAAGAATCCTAGATCAACTTAAAAACCACGTGTATAACTTCGATGGAGAACTGGCGACACATTAATCTAGCTCAGTAGGTAACAAGATAGTAGTATAAAATAGCTACAAAATATAGGATGAAAGACAGAAGACAGAGATCTACATACAATATTGAAGAGGCTCACATCTTCCATAAAAATTCAAGCCTTGATGCAATATGAGACCTTTTTAGACCACTTGCACATACATTGAAAACTAAAGCCTTCCACATGAATACCCAACTTTCCTTCTTTTTTTTTTTTTCACGTTAACAAGTTAAATCCTCGCCATTTCATACTGTAAATACCTTGATATTTAGCTTTGGAAAAGGTACCTTTTCTTTCATTTGCAATTTTGTAAATTCTCCTTAAAAAAAAGATCACAAGTAGTAACTTATAAGAAGAATTGTCTAAGCAATAGGAGCAATCCTGGTAAAAAGTTGGGGACCATGGGTACATACTTCTCTGAAAATATTCTCTGCTGGAGTTGCTCTGCACCAGAGAAGAATTCATCCATTTCATGCATGTTGGGAACACTCAGGGAGGCAGCATTCTGGATTCGCCTGCTGGTCACATAAGAACGCCGGGTCGTAGAGCCTGGCGTAGCAATATTCTCCGAGACATAAATCAGGCTGCAAGGTGTGGTTTCTCTAACATCTCTGTAACAACAAGATCACATAAGGCCATGCTCCTTTTCATAAAGGGACTTTAATTTAAAGGAAAAGTCTACAATTTAGCCAAAAAGAATGAATTTCTTTGTCCATTAAAAAACAGGCATAAAAGGTTCAAAAAAAATAAAGGACAAAGTTCAATAGATTGCATTCATCAACCCCTCTTGTCATGCCAACGACCACTTCTGTATTATTATTAATATTTAGTTGAGCCTCTGATGACAGTTAGCCTCTACAGATTTATTCAACTTAATTCACATGGACAGCACATCCTGCCAACAACATAATTGAGCCCAACAGCCTACTAAATCAAATTCATGAACTTGGGCCTGGCAACTACAGTTCTATTTGGATCCAACCCAAAAGATGTCGGCAACGACAAAGACCAACCACTGGTCTAAATTCCAAGAAAAAGATTTTCGCACGCAAAGTTCGTCTGTCTTGGCCTCTTGCAGACCATTGTCACATGCTGGAAATCTCACAACAGTAGAGGTGAAGCCCACAGATAGAGGGGTCACCTAACTAGTAGACAAATGGAGAGGGGAGGAACCACCACAACAAGGTACTCCATTTGTATGTCATAGCATTAACTCGATGAGACATTCAGATAGCAGATAGGCAGTACAAGTTTCAAAGATTCATAAATAGCATTTTGAAGAAAAAAAACCCATACGGTCAAGAACATGGAAGATGACAAATTGTGGCAGACCATGGAAGGAACACCCAGCAAAGTTATTGGCAGCAGAAATGCTACAGCACTTAAGCGAAAAGGCACACATATTTGCACAATGGCAAATTTTTTGCAAGTATTGGAGAAAATTTGCGTGTCAAGGTAGTTGGTCACCAATACTCTAAATTGCTTTGCAGAAGCAAAATTAAAAAGGATCGTTCCCCTTCCCACCATAAATAACATCGAAACATTTGGAAGAAGCATGATATCCAGTAAGATAAAAGGAGGCACCATGATCTATTCCATGTTTCTATTTGTTGCCAGGAGCTCTAAGCAACCCATGACCCTCATCCTTGACTGCCGCACCCCAACGCTGTTCCAACCGCCTGCCTCAACAAATAGCATGTACAGACACCCCTCGACACCCACAGATACCAAAAATAAAAAATTAAGCTTTGTGTAGGCAATGATATTTTACCCAACTCAAGGTAGAATCAAGGATGGATCATGCAGAAATATAACAATAGCGAGGGTCAGAGAGAGGGAGAGAGCAATAACTATAAGAAGACCTACTTGCAGATATAAATGAGCATCAGAGAAGAGCAGGCGCAGGGCAGAACCAGAGGCTCTGGCTCCCTCAGAAACAAATGAAAGCCCAATAAATGGGCAGAATCAAGTGAACGAAATCACAATGGGAGGGGCACCAGAAAATGAGCACGAAAAGGTCGCACCCAAACTAGAAGCTTTGACACCTCCTTTCTCTGGTGGTACCCTCCAGATGGCACAGCTTCCATTCCAAAGGCCCCCTTCGAACAAAGACCCAGAACCTAGAGATTAAAGCTTCCCATTTCGAGGAAGTTGTATAAATCCAAAAAAAGACCAAAAAACAAGATAAAAAAAGGAGCAGCCCATGCAAAGCATGAAACAACACTGGAATGAACTGCACAGGTCACTAAGCCAAAAAACAAAAAAACCCCTCCCCACCTCTCCTACATGAAGTGAAGGAGGGAAACAAGGAAGCAACACGAAGAGCTTCCACATATATATGAAACGATACGAAACCCTCCATTCACCATTTCTAGGTCACTTGTCTGGGACATTTCATGGCCATGCAAAGCTGTAGTGAGCTAAATACGGATGCAATTGCTCAAATTTTCGGCAGCAAAATCCTCCACCTCCTAAAACAAATGGGAAAAACACGCAAGACCCAAAAAGGAAGGAACAATTGGAAGCAAAAAGGAGGTTCCTTTTTTTCTTCTTTCTCTAATACCTGTCCCAGTGGTCGACCTCAGGGACGTTCTCCCCGAGGGACACCTCGACTCCGCCGTCCGCCTCCTCCTCCCTCGCGGCCCGACCGCACTTTCTCGAGCGACCATCGACGGGAACCGACCCAGAATTGGCGGGCTTCCCCCTCGGCCCGCACGAACCGCCGCGTGGGGAGGCCAGAGGCGGCGCCTTTTCGAGCCTGCGGCTCCGGAGCTGGAGGTAGGAGGCGGGGTCCGGCGATGGGGAGGCGGGGGAGGAGCCCTGGAGGCGCTGGAGGGCGAGGGACCTCGCCCTTGTGCGGACGCCGAGGGTGGACTGCGCGGAGACCTCCACGACCGCCACCTCCCCCGTGACTTTGGCCTTCCTTAGATACTTCCCCATGGCTCGGGGAGAGGAGAAGGTGGGGAGAAAGGAGGGCGACCCAAGAGGTGGGGAGGGGAAAGGGACGGAACCCAAGTGGAAAGGTTGGATCTTGGGGAAGGGGGGAGGGAGGAGGGGAACGTGGAGATCTCGAAGGTGGGGAAGGAGGGGTAGGTGTTTGCGTGACTTTGGTGCTATATGTATACAGGAGAGGAAGGGAGGGAGGGAAGGATGTGACTTGGCCGCCAAGTCCACATTGGATACCCCCACCACAAAACAAGTGCAGGTTTAATATTTTTACCCTCTCTATCTCTCTCTCAAGTGTGCATATAGTAATTAAAAATGAATTTGGATTGTTCTTATTTTATTTGGTTTATCTTCATATTTATTGATGTCCTTGAATTTGTGATTTAAGTGGTAAGGTTAGATTCCTCAAGCATCTGAAATAGTTGAGGTTAATTTAAATTTTATTTCGTAAGACGTATGAGTTACGAGTTAAATTATCTTGAAAAGTTGTGCTATAGAGGAGGAGTTTCTGAGTGACCATTCAGCCTTGGATGATTGTTATCTAGAGATTGTTTAGATATGGAGAACTCAAATATCTTACCAAATTGCTAGAACTCCAAGGATGGGCTTTCTATGCTCCAACGAGATTGGTGCATGGGAGTTCATGAAAAGTAATCTTCATTGTGGGGTGATGTTTTTAAGTGATTTCAGGAGAGCTAAATGATAATCCACTTGTTAAGTAAGGCCTCGATGAGTGTGTTTAGGTAGGACAAATTGCAATCAGGTGCTTACATGGATAAATAGTGAGCTATTACCTTCTTTACTATTTGTGAATGTTGGTCAACCTAGTTACTTGCAAGATCAACCTCCTCTAGACCAACTTGCCACCAGCTCTTGACCTTACACTCCTACTTGCTCTCAACCACACTTCCCTTTCACATCCCCACTCAATTATGCATTGCCCGATATTGCTCTATCCTTTCAATGAGGAAACTTCAAGGCTACTATGGGAGCACATCATCAATAGATCCCAAATTTGCTTGAGTCAAGATAAGTACACAATTGCATTAAATTGAATTACACTTCTTCCTTGTATGAACTTACTTCTTTATTTGTCGTGATGTCACGTGCAATGAAAGTAAAAAATCTTATCAAACAACTCTCTCATCTTCCAAAACACAATGGGAAAATGTTTCATCCAAAATGAACAAGATATAGAGGATGTCATTGTATTTGATTTATATATTTGATTCCATTCAGGTTTCATGGGCATATATAGTTATATTTGAAAGAAATGAGTAATAAGAAGGAAGAAAATCATGCAATGAGCTTAGAACTAAGATTGCAAATTTTATTGGACATTTCAACTTCTACAACTACAAAGTGTAAAATCTTATGTATTGACTACAAGAGAATTGCAAGGGTGGGCATTTTTAGCAAAGAAAATACACTATCTAGATCAACCTTAATAATTGGAGTTATTATAAAAGAAGCATGTCAATAGGACACCACTATTGTAATTTCTACTAGTATGGATAAACATGTTGTGATTATTGTGACCGGTAATACAAGATGTATTATGGATGTAGCCCTACCAACTCATCTGATCTTGATCATCATCTTAAATCCCTAAAGTTCTGAATTACTAAAGAATCCCTTTTGAGTGATCTACCACATTAGTGTGAACATTTTTATAATCAGTTTAATTCATGATAAATTAGAATATCAACACTTTGAGATTGATTAAGAAGAAGGTGACAAATAATTAATGTCACTTGGGAAGGTTACATTAGTTAGAAAACAAATGCAACAATAAAAACTAAAGTTAAGTTTTAATATTTTACATCACAATTTTAAATTAATGTATTGTTTATTAGAAACAAGAGTCATCATTGGTTTGGCATCATGCTCCTGCAAATGAAGTTTTGGTGGATACCAAACTTTTTATGCAAAGGTCAAAGATGAACAATATTTCTACGGATGATGTATTTATCATAATCTTCCGCTCTATGCGAAGCTTAATTTTTTTTGTTCTCGAACCTTTCTTTGATGTAGACATTCGAGTGGTTCGATTTTTGATCAAATACCTTTAAATCTATTGAAATAGAAGTAAAGATGCTATTTTCAAAGTTTTTCCCATACAAGATATACTCTAGGTACTAAATGGAATACCAACTAAACCTCAAAAAATAAAAGAAAGGGAATACTAGCTAACATCGCCTCCAAACCATTGGCAATATCCTTGCATACGATCTTTGGAACAATCTCTTACATCTAAATTAAAGAATAATACCTTTGATAGAGAGGAATCAAGAGTAATGGGGATGAGGAATGTCAAAAGGTATGGGAGAGTCAAGGGTGGTAGCCCAACGGAAAAGGTGAAGGAAAGGTGGAGTATGCAAGTGTCATGAACCTTTTCCCTATTAAAATTAAATTAAAGGATGTCCACACTCAAACATCAAGATACCATTGAATGGTGATTGAAGGAACCTAATTACTTTGAGTTTTCAAACCCTACGTTACCTAAGAGAATGGAGTGTGAGAAATAACTAATCACTTTGAGATTTTGAATCATAAAAAAAAAAAATAATGTCCATACTCAATGCACAAGCGAGTAATTTTTTTGGATAAGTAAAACCTAGGGAAAGTGCCGAACATTCAATTGAGAAACGTGGGATCCCTTTTTTTGACGTAAACTAATGTAAGACCATGCAACTTGTTCATCTCATCATGTGATGTGGGGGCAAGTGGTCATCGGTGTATACTGAGAAATTGACCAGAAATGTGGTTCAAACTAGCTGTTAAAACAGGCGAATATTGCTTACCCTTTACTTAAAAAAAGAAAAAAAAGAAAAAAAAAAAAAGAGAAGGGCGAATATTTCTCGATGGCAAAACCCTTAAAAAAATTAAAAAAATCAGTCCTACGAGACTGAAAAAAAGGGCGGGAACGGTTCCCTCAATTCCCTCCTTTCTCTCCTGTCTCACCCTACGAATGGAATCCAACTTGGACGAAGGGAATCTACTGCGCTTTCCCGCCACAACTTCCCGCCAGAACAAGAGCGAATCCGGTGCCTCCACGTGTCAGGTGCCGCACGGAACACCCCCACACGGTTCCCGCGGACAATTATGCGATGGCCCCCCAAGTAATGAAGTAACGATGGTACTAACGAGAAACAGCCTGTTGGAGAGAGAACCGAAAAATCATAAAATAATATGCACTTTGATGTGATCTGAAAGAAATGCTTCGATCCGCTGCAACCCATATCCCAGCCGAAGTTTATCACCGTCCATGTAAAGGGCCCATTGGTCACGATCGATTTTCTTTGCATCTCCGTAGCAATTTCTCGTCATATATTTATTACAACTTCCATCGTATTTTTCTGCCATGATCCAAAATCGTCTTAAGAAAGTTCGCGTTCACGTTTGTAAAAAATTCAAACTACGTGACAATCAAGAGCTAACTTATTTGAACGGCCATTCTTCTTTTACTTAAAGAGGTTAGTCTACATGGTCGGAATTTGAACGGTAAGGATCTTAACATAAATTTTATTGATATCAATATTGAGAGATGTTATAAGTAAAATCCCACTCCTTACGTTACGAAAGGTTAACCACAATTTAAGTAACTAAAAATCGTTGATAATATCATTTTATAAGTAAATAAAAATAACATTCAATATAAATTTTATATTTTTTAGTGTTAATTTCTTAATTAGCAACAAGTAAATTAACTCAGAGATGCCAAACCAATCAAGGGGGTATGTCACACTCGACACTCCTCCGATAGCTAATCCAATAAAATGAAAGCTTTCAAAGAACTAGACGTATGGGTTTCACTTTTCCGACTCAGGTACTTAGATGCATGTTTCGAGCTTTGCTCTCTATCACATTTTTAATTGTTTAATGAAGTAATTCCTTGTCTCTTCCTCTGGGTTAAGGTAACACTTTCTTAACGCATAGCTGCGCACAAAAGGAGGAGCCGTTTGATGGGAGAACTTTTGCTGGGAAAGAGATGAATAAATGGATGAAACGTTTCTTTAATAAAAAAGTAAATATAAAAAGTGTCGAAAAGGAAAAGGTCGTATATTTTTGCGTGTCTCTTCCGGACTTTATGTCAACTGGCTATTATCTTTTAAGTAAAAATGCCTCAAATCACGACAATCTCTCCCTTTCCTCTCATAAGCGGATTCCATTGGGCGCAACACTGATGCTTAAGATCACTGACATCGAGTCTTCGGAGTTAATCTAATTGACTTGAGTCACCTCGCAGTAGCACTCAGGTGATCTGTGTTACCATATACGTGACAAGTGGATTTGGGTTTTTATCGTAGCCATTCCTGGTGGACTGTGATTAGCTGAAAAATGTATGCTATTTGACTATTCTGCCCTTATCCCATTTCCGGCTACGAAAGCTACCATCGCCATGCTTATTTGAGAAAGGGATTTGCGATCAAACTTCTCTTAACTTTATTTGCTTTGCGCTCTTTGGCATCTATAAGGGTTAATTTATTTAGTGAGTTAATCTTACCCTTAGTTATTTGAGGGATTAACTTGTATAATGAAAATTTGGATTAAGAGTTCTTAACATCGATTTTACTAATACTAATTTTGAGAGGTATTAGTAAAATAAATATTAACTTCATCACATCTAAATCTTACTCTTTTGAAACTAATGTTAGCATCCGTCCAAGTAAATACCATAAAGACCAACGCCATAGCCTAACATTAATTCAAGTAGGTAGAAACTGACATTACCACTTTACAGGTAAAAACAAAAAAAAAAAAGTTAACATCAAATTTATATTTTTTCATACTAATTTCATAACACCTCAAGTAAACTAATCTTAAGAGCTTTTCTTGATGTCAATTTCAGAGTTAATAATCTTAGGGAATGTTTTGATGTATGAGAAAAGGTCTCGATTTATCCCACATTCGAGAGAGTCATATTTCTTATTAAAGCTAACTCTACCTCTCTCTCTCTCATTGTTCTTTTCTATTTTTTGTTCCATATATCTTTCTTTTAATCACTCTTTCTCTTTGGGTCATCCAATTTATCTATCCATATCATATATGAATGTCCTTATATTAACATATATGATGAGTATGGTATTTACGTTTAACTTATCTATGATAATAGATAAAAAATATTTCTTTCTAGATTAGGATTAAGATTTTTTTTTTTAAAATGAGTATAGAACCACGCATTGCAATGTATTTCTTAACGCACGTCCACCACTTAATAAACATATCAGTGTAATTTGATTTTTAATCGATATATTTTAATTTTCACCGGTGGAAATTTAAAATACACTGGTTCGATTGGTTTACATCTATATAAAGTGATTTTTCATTTATGATAAGTAATTTCTTACTTAACACCAGCAATGCATTTGTAATGCGTGATGCTTTTTGATTTCCAATTGATGTTTTTGATTTTCTACCAATTGAAAATCAAAATATACCATGCAATGCATTTTGTAACGCACATTGTATTTTGATTTCGATCGATGTATTTTGGTTTTCCAAATTAGGATGAGTTTTTTTTTGACAAAGGGCAATGCATTTTGGAATGTGCGATGTATTTTGACCGGTGCATTCGTTGCAATGTATTTTAAAACGAGCGATGTATTTTGATTTTCAATCGATGGATTTTAATTTTCCAAATTAAGATTCGATAATTTTCTTAGGATAAGGACAATGCATTTTACAATGCATAGTGAATTTTGATTTTCAATCTGTGTTTGGAAAACTAAAACACACCATTGTGTGTTTTTAATTTCAACCGTTGTATTCTAATTTTTAATTAGTAAAAAATTAAAATACACCAATTGAAATCACCACACTCATGCATCAAGACACATGACATAAAAATTAGTTAACTATAATTACTTATGAGGGGCAAAAAATGTCCTCAGATCCAAAACTTCGCACCTAACCTAACAGAGGATCCGACTACCCAGATCAAGGGGACACGGGCGAAACTAGCACCTCGCCCCACCTAAGCCTAGCCGGATCCCAATCGGTACTAGCCCAACCTGCCAAAAGATTTAGCGCAGCAAGTACAGAAGATACGATGTGATGGGCCTGACCACCTATACACTGACAGCTACCAAGCACCCTGACAAGTAGGGGGATCAGAGCCCACTGAGTGAGGGTTCGCCCCCATGTTATAAATAGAGAGAGAGACCCTCAGTAGAGAGGGGCCTCCACCCCCAGAGAGAAATCATGTAATACCATGTAATCCCTGAAATTCTAGTGTATAGTTGGGAGTACCATCCTCCCCCATACGTACACCCCTTGTGGTGGAACTGAGTTACCAAATCCGTGTTCTCTATGTATGCTTGTTGATTGACGTTCTACCCTCCTATGCAATGAACAATTAATGGTTAAGTAGCGCCTCCTACGGTAATAAATCTTTTGGTTGCCTTCCAAAGCTCATCAAATGATGCTATCCGTGGGAAGCGTCAATGAAAGAGCCATCGCTCTACAGAGCATCCGATCGCTGGGAGGAAGGGCCCCTCTGGCGCCATGCCTCGGCCCCCCTTAGCGAGAACTATTGCGGTGGTCGTAACCACCTGCGGTCCCAATCGGACGATCAGAAATACTGAAAAGTATGCATGGGTTATATTTGGTGGATCGTAATGGGTGTTTTTGTTGCCTCATTGTTATGGACACCTGATAAAATAGACACCTAAGACAACTATAGCTAGAACATTTTTTTATGTATATATCTATATATTCCTTTTCTTCTTTTTCTCTCTCTCTTGTTTTCTTTTTTTCTCTTTCTTCTCTCTTTTTTTGTATATATAATTCTAACACAACACGACGTAGACTTTTATTTATGAGGCATTATTAGGGATGATGATGGTCAAGAGGATATTGTGCGGGAAGGAATGGATAGGACAAGCGCATTTCTGACATTGGACACTACCACCCTCCTTTAGCTGATGTAAAGACCCGTCCCACTTTTAGTCTTTTAAGACGTCTGGACCCTTTCCCGAACGTCTAAAAATGAAATTTTCGGACGCGCTTTACGCTTTGCGCGCGGGCGATGCGCAGAATGTCTTCTTTCTCTCTCTCCTTTCCTCCCTTCCTGCCTGAACCCTAAACCCCAGCCATCTATAAACGCCCCCCTCCCCTCCTCTCCCCTCCACTCCACACACCACCACCTCCACCTTCAAAGCTGCAAGAGTGGTGAGAGAAGGCGAGCGAGAGGGCGAGAAGGAGGAGAGTGCGGGAGGAGGAGGAGGCCGAGGTCGGAGAGCTTTAGTGGAAGCTCGGTGGAGCTCGCACGGCCACCGTGGGCACGTGCGGGAGGAGGAGAGAGTCTGGAGAGGCGGCCTCAACCATCTGCAGCGGCTGGAGTTGCGACGAAGCGAGGAGGGGCGCGGTGGAAATCACTGGGAGCGGGTTCTGGTACTTTAAATTTTCCAGTATCAGACGTCTAGAGCAAAGTCCAGACGGCTGGTGGAGCATCTGGACATCTGAAGTTAAGATCAGATGTTTGAAAGCTCATTTATCGTGAAGGTACGTTCTTTTCGCGGTTGTGACCATGCAGGCCTCACTGCAGAAGTGTTTGTTGGGCTTGATTTGGTGGCTGACTGTCGTACGTGCTGGTGCTAGAGCACCGCAATCGTTTGCTTTGATGATAACAAAACACGTGTCATTTAACATTTGCACTTGGAGTCTTAGATTTCAGGTCAATTGCAAATGGAGACCTGATTAGACGGAATTCGAACTTGCATCCAGGACGGATTGGAGGAGCTTGATGGAGAACAGAGGGGATTCGCGAGGAGCGATAGATTGAGGATGGAAGGACAAGAAGAATAGGATAGAATTCTATTTATTCCTTTCATGTACTTTTGTCTTTATTTTCTTGCTTTTTATTTCCTTAGAACATTATGTTAAAGATCCTCAAAGTACCCTAACAGTAGTCCTAGGAATACCCGCACAACCCTAGGATACTTAGGTTTTCTGTAGAGAACTTAGAAAACCAATATAGGGTTCAAACAGAATTTCCAGACGTCTAATTCTTAAATCAGACGTCTGATAATGTGTTTTAAGACGTCTGATTGTTGATTTAGACGTCTGATAACATTTAGGCTGGACATAGTTAGTTCTGTCTGATGAAATCAGACGTCCAGACCTTAGACCAGACGTCTTAGGAGACGTCTGATGACTTTGCCAGATGTCCAATTAGTGGACCATTGGCTCTCTTAGCATACACTCAAGGATATGACCGTTAGAGCCTTATCAGACGTCCTTAAGCCCTTCCAAACGTCTAATAATTGACCGTTTTGCCTCGACTGACACGAAAATCTCTTCTCAGAGATTTTCTAGCCGTTGCAAATCCATTCCCACGAAAAAGTAGGTTTCTAGACGTCCAGACATAGTGCCAGACGTCTTGTATGTCGTCTGATGGACTTGCGCTAGAACCCTGTTTAGATCTGATTCAAGTCAGGAAGAGACCTGCCCAAAATTAGACGTCTTAAAGTGGTCTTCCAGACGTCTAATGCCAAAATTAGACGTCTAATTACCCTGTCAATGCAATGATTGTTCCTGATTTCGGGCTGATTCACTTGGGCTTTGCATCCAACGGTTATGGAAGATTTTCCAAGCCTTCTAAAGCCTTCCTAAGGCCTCTATAAATAGAGGGGTGCCTTTACACACCTAGACACACAAGACACACACCTTGCAATACACTTTCAAATCATTTTGTGTCTCTCTTACTCTCTAAGCTCTAGTTCTACATCTAGAGAGCATCAAGCTGTTTTGCGCACTCGCTCTCCCGCCATAGTTCACGAGAGCGACGTTGCGCCGTCGCGTGGCTCACGCACCCGCGTCATCAATTCGACACACTCCTTGCAAAGGGAAGCATCTTAATTCCTATAGAAGCTTAGGTTAAAAATTACTTTGTTGGCTCCATAGGATATTTGTTATTTTACTTTGTTATTTGGTTGGGTATTCTCTTTGCGAATTCCCGTCTCCTTCATGAGACAAAATCCTTCTCGTGAAGAGAAGGGGTTTGAGGTATGCTACCATCGTATAAAGTAGCGTGGTTGTAATTGAGGTTAGTGGATTTGATCAACTTGGTTGATCGAAAAATCCTAACTCGAGAGGATTAGGTGGTGGTTTTCACCCGGTTTGGGTTTCCACCTAAAAATTATTGTGTACATTGTGTGATTGATTTTTTTGAGATTGTTTATATTTTATTTCCGCATTTTATTACGTCACCCCCTCCTCGTAGGGCTGTCGTTTTTTCCTACAGTACGCAGGAGCAGCCTTGGGAAGGAGTGCGGAACGCTCTCCCACGTACTTTCGGACGTCTGATCAACTCACCAGACGACCGGAGGTGCTTCCAGATGACTGGAGGAGTGGTCCGATGTCTGGAACTGCCTTTATATGATCGCAGAGGAGGCCTGGACGTCTGAGGACATCGCATGGACTTGAGGTAAGTTTCTGTATCTTTTAAGATGCCTGAACTTATTCCCAGACGTCTGATTTTGGACAGTAGACACATTTTTGACCCGTTTGATGTCCGATCGGAATCCGATTTACTCAAACGAAGTACCTATAGTTTCCTTGTGAGTTTCTCTACGTACTAAAGACCTTTGTACATTGTTCTGAGCCTTCCTTTTGTAATGTACTCCCTGGTATAGGGTTTCAGCCTCCTGTGTGTTTGGGGCTCTCAAAGGCACCTGGGTTTGCAGTTCGAGCCTTTAGTACTCCCGAATTATCTGATAGAGTGGTTTAATGCTTTTAATAATATTCAAATAAGCATGTGTTGTAGAATTAACTGACTGGAACCCTAGGATGTGGCATGAACTCTAGGATAGAGAAATGAATGAACCGTTTTGTACCGATATGCAAAATTGAGATAAACTATTAGCAATTGCCTGTAAAATAATTGTGGATTGCTTATTAGAATACTAGCTGCATGTATTTTATAACCAATTGCCTGTGAAAACACCAGTGGCATGTATTGAATTAAGGAAACATGAGCTGCTTGCATATAAATGAGAACTGAATTGTAAATGGTGGAATCTGGGTCGGAATAAATGTGGTGAATATGAGCATGAACCCTACGGGGAATTAGGAGTAGAACTCCTATGGTTAGTTGGAAACTTGGAATGTAGACGGGAAGTGTGCTGACCCTTATGTATGTGGTACCAAGGAGAGCGACTGTCCCCTTTTTGTGTAGAGTGGAGCTAGCTGCCTTTGGGTTGCGACCCGAGCTTAGGATTGACCACTTTACACCGACTCCCATTGGCCCTCGTGTACACGGTATCGAGGCGAGCTATTAGTGTAAGGAGAGAGCTAGCCACTCCACGGGGCCCAGGGTTCAGCTAGCCACCCTACACCGACTTGTTAGGCCCTCTGGGCAAACCGGGGTAGTCAGACGAGGGTGCATGGACTGTGGAGGGGCGAGACCCCTATTTGGTTCTGAGGGGGCGAAACCCCTGTTCTGAGAGGGCAAGGCCCTATACTGTTCCATGCTGTACTTTGGGCGTACCCTCTAGCGGAAATGACTGATCGCGTGTCAGTGCGGGGTAGCTACCCATGCGCTTATCACGCGTGCCGTAGTCACCGCTACGTCTTGATAGTGACCTTGGGTGGTTGACTGGGTGTAGGACTACCACGGGAGACTCTCCCGGCCAGGAGAGCACCACGCGTACCTTCTACTCTTCAGAAAAGAGTGCAATCAAGATCGTTTCCACGAGGAACATGTAAGATCAAGAATATCTGGATATTGAGAAGAATGGGTGAAAAGGAAATACACATAAAACAAAATAAATAGAAAGGAGAATTAAACCTGTTTCTTTTACTGTTTTAGATAGTATAGATACCACTCTACTCAGCGTTCGCTAACTCTATTTTTTTAATATCATTGTTTAGGACCAAGAGTTGAGCAGCCCGAGCTTCCGGCTGCGAAGGGTGTTGGGCCCAGTTGAGCCCAGCCGTAATTTTCTACTCTTTCTTGTTGTACCCGTACTGTTGTAGTAAGTATCAGACTTTTTAGCTACTGTTGACTCTACTGTTACTTTCGTTTCCGTTGTTTCTGTTGTTGTGGTAGTATGTAATGGAGCAGTAGTTTTACTTTATTTTACTTCTTTGTACATTTTTATTGTTTAGTTATATTGCATATGTGAATGTGGTTTACTTTCCTACTTTTCGGTTATTTCTTGTTGGATGACTGGGTCTTGAGATTAGTCAAGACGAGCCAGTCTCAGGTCCTGTAGGGATCCGGGAACCGGGTCGTAATAGCCGAGGACTGTATTAAAGACCGTTGTAACCATCCACCACAGTCATTATTTTATTAGAACTCAATCTCTGTGTATCTACCTTATTTAGTGACTCTTAAGAATTCACACAATATTCGCACACAGGAACAGAGAGCAAAAACTATGCCTAACTCTAATGTATCATCATCTAATTATCTAGAATTTAAGAGTTATTGCACTAGACTTAGCACACCAGTAGTCTCCCTACTTTCTTCTCACAAATATTAGGTGGATCTAATAGAAGATAGTATGCCTGACTCCCTTCAAACTGTCCAATGATTCAGCAGACTAAAAATGCTTATTGGTTTTCTACAAAGATCCATTACCCAGTCTACGTGCAATTGAAGTAAATGTACTGGTTTCTGAACTTAAGAAACAATTTAAGAATAAAATATTCAATGAAACCTTCTTGATAAAGATATTTTGCTAGGGTTAACCAATTCAACTAAAAAAAATAAAATAAAAGAGAGATTTTTTTTAATGCACGTAACCTAAATGCATGAATGCTACCTAAAAATGCAAAATGCACCCACCCATGCCTAAATCTTACAAAGTCCTCATTGTAAACTTAAAATAGAGGGAGAAAGAAAGGAAATCACCTGATGAAGGCGTTATTCAGAACATCGGGTTGCTTCTCAGCAAGCCTGCATTTTCTGTCAGCAGCTAGACTTACAGGGAACCTGTAAGTCTGGTTCCAAACAAAAAGAACAAGGCCCCAAAAATATGCATAAAAACACAGGCCTAAAGAACAAGTAGCCTTGGATGTTGGTGAGCTGATGATGCAGCGTTATCACAAATGCTCTCCAGAAGACATGATAGCAAACAATCTTGCAAGCTACCTGGAGAGGTCAACAAAAAAGAGTAATAGAAGAAGGGACCTCTTGAAACATGAGTAGAGGATAACAAGGATCCTCTAAAGCATGAAAGGTTTTAAACGATATAATCATAAGTACGTCAAACCCTTAAATGGAAAGAGTAAAAGTACAAGCATCAATCCAAACTCGCCATTCCACCCGAGGATGTACTGGCCTGATCTACTCCCCCGAAAAAATGTATGTGAGTAGAGACCTGAGCCGAGGATTAGGTAAGGAATCTATAGGTTTCTTGAGTGATTGGGTGGTAATTATTAAGTCCAAAGAGGGCTTAGTCTGATTAGGTTCCATTCCCAATAAGAATTCTTCTTTCACATCCTTATATAACTTCATTGTTTCATGAACCTCCAATTGCTTCTCATTATCATTAGTAGACTCATGATCAATATGCTTTGACGACAGTTGGGTTTCCTGGGAAGTAGCAAAATCATAATTATCATCAAGTCCATCCCCCGGTTCTTTCTTGTCAATTACATCATTTCCGAGGACTTTGTGTGCTACTTCATCTTTAATATCTTTAGGAAGATTATCATTCTCAATGTTATGGAGAAAGTCTATATCACTCAATTCATTGTTATGCTCGGGGCATAAATCATCAATTGATACATATTGTCCCTAAGAATCTCTCTTAGGTTTCTCAATCTTGTGTTCGTCCTCCTCCAACATCAACTCTATATCTTCCTGATTTTGCGGAGGATGCTTTTCAAAATAAAAAGAAGGAAGGAACCCAGATTTCACCAACTCATTAATATCTTTGAGGGGTAAGTCCTCAAATAACACATAATCCCCTTGAGATTCACTCAAAACTCTAAGTCCGGGTTCCTCTATTGGCTTATCATCCTTCTCTATGATAGACTCTTTGTATCCCTCAGACCAAAATTGATTCAATTCATCCTCCATTTCGTTAGGGTCAACTTCATTGGGTACATGTAAATCCTCAGAATGCTGAATGGTAGATGTTGGTTCCCTAAGTGGAGGGTCAGGATTAGGCTCACTAAGGGTAGAACAGGGTTCCACCACATGATTAATAGGGGAAGTGGCATGAACAATATGACCTTGACCCGGGTTATCAGGGGTAAGAAAAATACTGTCAATGGGGTCAAGGTCCTCAAGTGGTACCATCTTCCCTTTCTTTTGACTCCAATATAGCTTGGGTGGATAATCATCAAGATAATTCTCCTCTAGTGGCAGTGTCTCATGGGAAGAGTCTAAGTGATAGCTGCTCAAAACGGGATCCCTATTATCCGTTGTTTCCTCGTAATCTTTTTGATGATCACAGTTGTACAGGTAGGGATCAGAATCAATAGTAAGAGAGTAACTAAGCTGACGAATTTGCTTATTCAATTGCTAACTATTCCTTAACATCTCTCTCATAGAGTCCATTTCTTTTTGTTGTTTTTCCATTTTTATCATAAAAGAGGATATGCTAATGTCAGATTGGGGAGGATAGTCAGTCTCAGGCTCTGGTTGCTTAGGGGTAAAAATCCAACCTTGATGAGAAAAATCATGAAGGGTGGGAGGGTTGGGTGCTTGCAAACTGGAAAATTCTACTCCTAGGCTCTACTCAAAAGTAGGAGTTATCGGGCAAATACTCCTAGGATAAGAATATAATTGATCCCATGAATTATCATTATACCTATCAAATGATGGATATACTCGGGGCATGGGATCCTTATTAAAAGATGGGAAGTATTGACTTTGATAATCTAAATATAGGAGTAAGGGTGATCAATTTCTTCAAGCTAAACAGATTTTAACTCTCTTACGACTTAGAAGAAATTAGAATAAAAGCAGAAACTTCTTAGAGAGTTCTACTATTGTCAAAACAAACGCAAATACAGTGGGATCTATTTTTAGTAGATTTTAGGTCTTAGAATTAAGTGTTCAGTTGGTGGCCAAACAAGTTTTGCAAGAGTTACGCTTCCTAGGCCGACCTTCATTGGTGCCTACAACCTACTCGCAAGGGATGGAAGTCTTGAATCGAGCCCACGTACGAGGAACCGAAGTAACTTGGTGGATAGGCTTATTGATTTCCGACTAACTTCTCTTGTGGTGCAAAGAGGAGAGGTAAAAATTTATCTAGTAACCTTATGTGTGATGTACACAGTGTCTCATGTGCAACACACGTACGCGTTTTGAATTTTGAAATCTCGCAAACAAGTCCTTTTGCACACAATTTCAAGTCACTGATTTTCAGGTCCAACCTCTTAGCAGTCCTAATTTCTTAAAAGTGACCACTGAATTAGTTAGATTCAAACACTTTAGTAGTCTTAGATTTAAGTCCAATGTGGATGCATGACAAGTAATTGATACTCAAGAAAAAACGTACCTTACTCCGGCTCTCTTCAATGCAGGATGTTTGTAATGCAAAATGAAAAACTAGATGTTGCTTAAACAATCTTAGATGGTCGCCCTATAGATATGCAGGTTGTAGCAGGTAGTTTGATTTTTTTTTTTCATAATAAGCAAACAAACCTATTCTAATTTAGCTACCTAACTAATGTGCAGTTTAAACAATTCCAATAAACCTATAATCTAAATAAAATGGGAACACGCTCCCGAAAAGACACTCCCGCATACAAGAGCGATGAGCAATAAAAAACACTGGGAACACGTTCCCAAAAATGCCCAACATGGATCCACAAGATAGAAATTTAAATATATAATATTTATCTAGCCTGATCTAAATCTAAAAGAAGCAAATAAGTCTTTAGTCTCCAATCCTCCTTCCACGCGTGTAGGATCAAGGCCCACGTGCTCTTGTTACTGCCCTCTAGGTGGCTCAAGGTCCACCAAACATATCGTCTCCGTCGTGCACTCCTGTCGCGTTCATTCGTTTTTGCATGCAAATAGAAACATGGTCACCAATTTAGAAAAGTTTCAGAAATAGAATAAAAATAATATAAATTTCCCGAAAAGATTAATAGGCTTATTTTCTCCCCGGTAACGGTGCCATTTGAAAAAGCGATCTTCGATTTTGTTGAATTTTTTAAACATAAAATGTCACATCGTTGTATTTAGTCGCATGGTAGAAAATCATTTTTCAAAACATTTACAAATTCAAAACTAACCACGAAAATAGTTAGGTCGTCTCTATAGGGGAAATAAGACTATTAAACTAGTGAATGGTGCCTTATTTATTCAAGAAACTCAACGGGTGCGCATATTAATTCGTACAATTCATTTTCAACATATGTCATCATTTTATGTAATTAATCAAGAATGTAGGTGTTTATATGCCAAATTACCACAAAATAATTTTTAGTTAAATAATGATCTTGGTAATGCCAATCACCGTAAATATTAGTTTCTAAAATATAGCTTGTTCACCATAATCAATATGACATGCTTTATATCATTTATGAGAGATATTCATCTGTAAGCAATTTTGATTGAGTAAAAGGATGCCTATGCAAATTCGTCTCAATAAATTAATTCATTAAATTACATAATAGTGCACCCCTGTATCCTTTCAAAAATAATAGTGCACCTTGCAATGGCAAGGTATGTAAATACTAATTGGAGGAGAAACAGAGGATTTCTCCTCTCTCCTCTGTGTGCGCGTGAAGGAGACTCGTCGGCAGGAAGGATGGTGACTCGCCTCTCATCTATAGTTCTAATATTTCGTCGTAGTATAGTATAGAGAAGCGGTTACCAGTTTAATACAATTTGTTACTCGGAAATAAAAGTTTTCCCGAGGTCGAACTCAGGGAACAAACTGTATTCTAGAAGTACAATGTTTCTATTACAAAAATGAGAGAGAGAGAGAGAGAGAGATAGAGATTTGTCTTGTTGGCTTTTTCTTCTTCTCTTCTTTCTCTTGTCTTTGTCCTCTTCTTTTTTCTTCTCTTCAGTTCCTCAGTCTTCTTTCTTCTTCTTCTTCCTTTTCTGTTCTTTGGTTCTTCTTCTTTCTTTTGCTTCCAAGCTTTTCTTCTTTCTCTTCGTGTTCTGCTTCTCTCTTCTTTCACCTTCAGCTCTTCGTCTTCTTCCTTCTATTCTTTTTCTTTCTTTCTTCTTTGCGGTGCCTGCTCTTCTTTCCTTCTTCTTTTCTTTTTCTTCAGAGCGTCGTCTGATTTTTCAATCAGACGACTTAAGTAGCCTCTGCTACAGTGCGTCCTCCTTTCTTCTTTCTTCTGTGTCTTTCTTCTTCTTCTTCTTCTCGCAGTCCTTCTTCTTCTGCTCTGCTTCAAGCAGCCACGGCTGTGGCTACTTCCTTCTATTCTCTTCTTCTTCTTCTCTGCCTCGGCCTGCACACTCACAGCTTGGTCAGAGGGCAAAACCTAATCCTACCCTCCCCCGCGTCTCTCTCTCTCAGATTTCGCTCGTAGGATAGCTCTCCCAGAGCCGCTGGGTATTCGGGTACGGGTCGCGCCCGAGTCCAGGCCCATCGGCGTGCGGTGGTGGGCGAGGAGTGCAGGTTGGGCCAGGTTCGCAGGGGGTGGTCGCGGAAGAGGCCGGGTATGCAGGTGAGAGGGACCTCACCCCGTGTAACTGAGGCGATAAGCCTACAACACTTTTTTCATTTATGCAGGTGCGCGGCCTTCAGAACTACCAAGGTGGGACTAAATGTCCCACCCCAATTTGGCGCCTGCAGCTGAGAAAGCTGCAGGCAATTACGGCTGCTGCGAGGCTTTCACCCCAGCTGCAGGCCTGGGCAGCTGCATGGGGGCGAACCGCGCGTGCTAGAGCACAAGCCTGGTCGAGAGCGAAGCTGCAGCGGAAGAAGCTCCACCTGCTCAGCAATGGCAGCGGAGGACGGGTGACCTGTTCACAGAAATATGCCCTCTCGGCCTAGTCAGAAGGTGCAGGGAGCTTCGCCAGAGTGCGACGAAGCTCTTGCGGGTGGTGGCGAGGCGTGGGGCGGAGTGTAGGGGCTGCCCTAGGTCGGACTGTGGCCAGGGGAATGGGTTTTTTCGAGGGGTCTTTAGGTAGCGAATGGCAGGAAATGAAGGGGCGGAAGTGGTTCAGCGTGAAGAGGCGGAGGTTTTGGGTCGGTCGGCGAGTCGTGTGAAGTGGTGGAATGATGGGGGCGATTCGCCAGAGGTTGGCCGGAGATGGAGAAGGTGAGGGTGATCAGGTGCGGTCGAAGGGTAGTTGAACAAATTGAAGTAGGGAAAAGAAAGAGGGGAGGAAGGGAGACAACTGTACCTACTTAGAGGGACGGAAGGGGGATGGAGCATGGTAGCAGTCGTATCGACTGTCGTCGGAGAAGAAGGTGCCTTGAGAGAGGGGGCAGCGGCGAGGAGAGAGCGGGAGAGCGCGCACTGGGTACGGCGCGACGCGGGAAGAGCGGACGAAGGCAACTCTGCTGCTGGTATTGCGGCAGAGCGACGAGGAGGAGGAACCGCCGGAGCTGGAGGGATACTACCGGAGTGGGAAGAGAGGAAAGTTGTGGGTGATTCTCCGTCAGAACCGAGCTGCTGAGTTCGGCAGACGGGGGTGGCTTTTATAGAGGTGAAATCAGAGAGGAGGGCGAAGGGAGGTGACGTGCCTCCCTCGTCGGAGGATAGCCAGAGATGGAGACCCATACCTTCCGTGCGTTCGCACAGGAAGTATGGGCAGCCGCAGAGACCATGGAGGTGTCCCTGCGACAGCAGACGTCGCAGGGAACCCCCGATTGTCTTGGCAGAGGGTCTCCCTCACCTTGCGCGGCGCCCTGCTCCGCGCAAAGTCGCCGGAGCATGGCGCTGCTCAGGGTTTTGCAGGGAGGATCCAAATGCTAAGATCGAAGAAGACTTAGGGGCCAAAATGTGAGGGTTTCAAAAGTTGAGGGTCAAAAAGTAATAGATGAGGACCAAAATGTGAAGTTGGTTAAGAAGGTCTCTTCCTAGGCTCAAGTTTTTATACATGACTAACTAGGACCTAAGGATTCTAATGGTGAATTTTATTTCTAGAATAGACCTTGTTTGACCGGTCAATTTACGTAAAAACCTAAATTAAGTCATTAATTGGGCATGGTTCTCAATGTAGGTTAAAATGGGTTCCTAAGGTCAAATTGAAGGTTCTAAACCCTAGAGATTATTTTTCTATGAATTTTAGAGGATTTGGTCGATTTTTTCTTTACCTCGAACCTCGTGAATTGAAGTGGGTTTATTTTTAGGGTTACAGGATGTCATTTAATTCCTTAGAGTTGCGTAGCCCTTATTGGATCAATTCATCCCACTTTTCTTCTTATTAGGTTAGTTTGACCTATGTTTGGACCCTGAGTTACCCTGTTTTCAGATTGAGTTGGTGAAATTGCATTTTTACCCCTTAGTTCCTGTTTTCTTTACAAACTCAGAATTTCTCTGAGTTAAGCCTTTCTATAGTTATGTAGGAGCTTTTTCTTGCAAATCTGGGTTAGATGGTGCTAGTTTATTGTTTATAACGAGGTTCTTATCAGATGGTCAATAGGGAGGAGAGCTTCAAGATGATGGTGACGAGGCGGCAAGAGGCGGCCGGTGGTGGTCGCTTGACGCATCGAAGGTCGATGGCAGCTTTAGTAGAGGAGGTTGAAGGAAAGTGGATGGCACAGAGAGGTGGTTGCGGGTGCTGGGTTCCTTTGGAGTTGTAGACGATGAAGAAGAATGGAGGAGGAGGGTTAAAGATGAGGGTGACGAAGAGTGGGAGGGCTGTGGGTGAGGGCAGTTGAGAGGTTGTTGGGTTCGGTGGGTTGTAGAGGAGGGTAGTGGCGTTGGGTTGTGTTGGAGAAGACGATGAACAATGAAGAGACGTGGTGGTGTGTGTGGGGGGGGGTTGTTTTGGCGGGGGAACTTTTCGGTGGAGAATGTGTAGGAGGTGATTTGGTGGTTTGGATGGTTTTGATGGCGAGCGGGTGAGGGCGACATGCACGCTATCACCATGCATGCCCAAAGTTGATGAAAGGTGAAGATCACTTAAGCTACAGTGCAAGCCTCTGACCACGGTGTACGCTGCTTCCACGGTGGAGCGGATGAAGGAGAAGATCCCCCGTAAGGGGAACAGATAATCTCTGTGGATGGCCGGCCGTGCCTTTTTAAAAACTTTGTCTGTTGTTTCCTTCGACTGTAAGCCTCTCCAACCACTCGGTGAGGATCGCGAGTGGTTGGAACAATAAAATCCGCCTGGTGATATCTCCATCAAACGTCCAATCAACATGCCAGACGTCTTAAAAGTGTGGTTATCAGCGAGTTCATGATAGCGGTTCCTAGACATCTGACCTTATCTCCAGACGTCTTATAGACGCAAAAATGAATGTCTGAACTCTTCCACCTAGCTTGCATCCATCAAATCAATTATGTTACCATATCATATGTTATTAAGTGTAAAATTGATGCATAAAATTTTATGCAAACTAAAGTGCATTATCATATAACTCCTAATCAATTAACAACTAAGAATAATTAATTAGAGAGTATCTTAGGCCAAATAATGATCCACTAAAGTGGACTTATTAGGCTCCTTCCACAAGTGAAGGACCACCTCTCTCGCAGCAACAAATCCTCGGAGGGTTGCAATTGCGGACCACACTGCGCGAAGGAGTTCCTCAAGGAATGAGCTCCCTTGGTCATGCACTAAGCAGATGTCTTTAAGAGGAATTGATCCACCAAAGGTTGCCAGGGCGGACCTCGCCACGCCGAGTATGAGCCCTTAGGAGAATGCAACCCCTTGCCCATGAACTAGGCAGGCGCGCTAACAGGAGGCCAATCCATGAGCCAAGACCCGTTATCCCAAGGCTCCATCGAGCAAAAGGATAGGAGTCCTGCAAAGCACTTGAGGGACCACCCTAAGAAGGGGCCCCGACAACTGTGGGCAACCGATGCAGTCTTCCAAGCAAACTGAGAGCTAGGTGGGTGGTGGGACTGCATTCCCTCTCTAGGGTTTTGTCATAGTATAGTGCAAAGAAACGGTCACCAGTTTAATATAATTTGTTACTCGGAAATAAAAAGTTTCCTAAGGTCGAACTCAGGGAGCAAACTATAATTCCAGAAGCATATAAATTCACAATACAATGTTTTACAAAAATTAAGAAAGAGAGAGAGAGAGAGAGAAAGAGAGAGAATTTCTCCTTTCTCCTTTCCTGCGGCAAGCTCTTCTTCTCTTTTCTTTTCCTTCCCTTTCTGCTTCTTCTTCCTTTTCCTTCTCTTCTTTTCTGATTTCTTGTGCGGCAGTTTCTCTCTTTCTTTTGGCTTCTTCTTCTTTTCTTTTCTTCTTGGCTTCCTCTTCTCTTCTCTTCTCTTCTCCTTCCTTCCTTCTTCCTTCTTCCCTGCACTGCTAAGTCCTGGCCACTGCTCCTCTTCTCCTTTCTTCCTTCCTGCGCACACACACAAACGTCAGCGCAAAACCTACCCCTACCCATTCCCCGCATCTCTCTCTCTAAATCTCTCTTTGGGAAGCTCTCCTAGAGCCGGATAATCGGGTCGGGTTGCGTACCCGGGTCTAGGTGCACCGACGTGGGTGGTGCGCGAGGAGTGCACAGGAGTGGGAAGTCGGGTAGGGTCAGATCCGCGTGGGCATGTCGTGGACGAGACCTGGCGAGTAGGTGAGGGACCTCACCCCAGTGCTATCGGAGGCAACCAGCCGATAGCACTTTTTCAATTTATGTATGGGCCTACACCCATACACTTCCAAGGTGTGACTAAAGTCCCACCTTCGATCTCGAGTGCCTACGGGAGAAGACTTCGAGCAATTGAGGCAACAGCCGATGCTTGCGACCCCAATTGAAGTTCTGGGTGTGAGAGTGACTCCTTTCCCCGTCACTTAGAGCTCACGCCTGGAGCTGAGGAGACCTGGAGCTGCCTGCGGAGAAGCTCCTGCTGCTTGTTAATGGTGGCGAGGAGGGCGAAACTTGAAACACGCAAACGGCCTCGCGGCCACGTCAAAAAGGTCCAGGGAGGTTCGTCAGAGCGCGGCGAGTGCGGTGCGGGGGTCGGCAAGGCGCGAGAGTGCCTGTGGCCGTTCGCCTAGGGCACTCTGTGTGCGTGAGAGTGGGTGTATTCATGGGGTGGTCTGGAGGTGCTAGGTGGTGAATGGAGGGCGGATTCGGTGTCGGTGAGGTGGTGTGGAGCTTAAGGGGTAGCTGGCCAGGCGGATGGAGGCGCGGAGTGGGAACTACGCCTCGCCGGAGGGCAGCCAGAGATGGAGAAGGTGGTGATGGACAGTGGTGGTCGGTGGGTTGAAATAGTAAATTAGGAAGGGGGAAATAATAAGGAGAGAGAGGGGAAAGTTTTTACCTACCTAATTGATGAAGAGTGAGGGAGGTGGCGCTTGACGCGTACCTGCCGGCGTCGTAGACGAAGGAGCCCAGAGGTGAGTAACGGTGGCGAGGAAGAGGTCAGGAAAGTGCCGGCTAGTGCGGCCTGACACGGGAAGACGAGGCGGAGTGGGTTTTGCTGCAGGTGTGGCCGCAGAGCGACAAAAGGAGGAGGAAAGGGCCATCGGAGCCTACCGGCGTTTTAGCCGTGGGTGGAGGAGACGAAATTGGGGAGGGAACCTCGGCCAATTCAGGCTTGGAGTGGACGGCAGCCCCTGCCGCTCCTTATAAAGGTGTTGGCGAGGGGAGAGTCTCGAGATAGCGGCGTGGGGGAGTTGCCGGAGATGGATGGAGATGGAGGCCCATGCCTTTCGTGCATTCGCACTAGAGGCATGTGCAGCTGTGGGTCACAGGGGAGGGTCCCTGCGATAGAGGACGACGCAGGGAACCCCCCGCTCGTTCTTGAGAGCGGCTGCCTTACCCTGCGCGGCGTCATCCTCGGCGCAAGGTCGCCGGAGGTATGGTGCTTGCGCAGGGTGGCAAGAAGGACCGTTATGCAAAGAACGAAGGGAAAGATAGGGGGCCAAATGCAAGGTTTGGAAAAGATAAGGGTCAAAAAGTAATTTAAGAGGACTAATTTGTAAAGTCAATTAAGATGGTCTTCACCTAGGCCCAAATTTTTGTAACAACCTAATTTGAACCTAAGGAATTCAATGGTGTAATTTGATTTTATGTTTGACCATGTTTGATCGGTCAATTTGCGCAAAAACCTAAATTAGTTTAGAATTTGGGCATGGTTCTCAAATCAGGTCAAAATAGGTTGCAAAGGACAAATTGAAGGTTCTAAACCCTATGGAATATTTTTACATGATTTTTAGAGGGTTTATTTGATTTTTATTCTGCCTAGAACCTCGTGAATTAAAGTGAGTTTGTTTTTAGGGTTGGAGAATGTCATTTAATTCCTAGAAGTTGCTATAACCCTTTTAAGATCAGATCATCCCACTTCCTTTCTTATTAAGCTTATTTGACCTGTGTTTAGACCCTTAGATACCCTGTTTGTGTATTTCCTTGGTAAAATTACAGTTTTACCCCTCATGACTTGTTTTATCCTTCAATTCAGACTTCTCTGAGTTAGGCTTTTCTTTAGATTTTGTAGGAGCTTCTTCACACTTATTTAGATTAAATTGTGCTAGTTAGGGTTCATGATGAGGCTCTCATCAGTGGGTTAGCGCCCCACCCTAGCAGATTGGTAGTATCACTCCGGCTCCCCCACCCGGTGGACATCGCCGCTAAGTTCTGGCGGAGACACTCACGCCACCCGAGGTCCTCGGGCCGACGTCACCCCAAACATCCGAGACCCTCCTTCTGAGTTGACTCTCTCTAGGTACCTCTCAACTTTCATCCAAGCAAGGAGGATATGACTGAGTCTCCCCACAGGATCTGGCAGAGCGTCCAGGTTCGTTGCGGTAAGAGTCTCCCCCCTTCGGGGCAGCATCAACCCCTTAGAAAGACATGCTCCCTTGGCCATGGACCAAGCGAAAGCCACCATCATGGCACTCGCAATGGTTCGAGGTCTCTGCTTCTGGCATCTCGGGTGCATTAGTGAGTAGTCCGAGGCAACCACCGAGAGCGTCAACGCCCAAAATGGGCCTACATCCTGCCTAACCCACTTCCAACGGTAACGCCCGCAGTGCTCTGAGGTGCTTAGGTCGGGTCACCTTTCAAGCTACCCTTTTAGGGTCAGCACGCCCGTAGCACATCCACCACTTTGATGAAGATGCCTTCCTCTCCTCCCGAAAGCCATTTCGGTCACAGACCTTTGGCAATCAAGAAAAGAGGTGCGAGGAAGAGAATGACCCTCCGCTGACAAACTTGGACGAGGATGGGAACCTCAACCGGGCTGCCACACCTAAGGCGACTAGTTTGACGGTAGCATTAGGAGGCCCAGCCAGCTAAACCACTTGTACGCTCCTACTACCAGGCCATCCAATTACGTGATTGAGAAGATAAGCGCCGGATGTGGAGGAGCCGCAACCTGGCGTAAGCCCCCCCCCCCCCCCCCCCCCCCCCCCCCCCCAAGATTGGGGCGAAGTTACCCAAGAGGACCTTGTAAAGAAGGAAAAGGGGAGCCAAGTCCGTGCAATCCAGCAAGGGGCTAACACCGGTTGATCTGCTAAGCAACTTTGGGATTGAGGTCGAACTCTTCAGTCATGGTATTCCCCATTTCCTGCTCTTCTCTCATGAAGGCTTCCGAGCTCGTCGAGAGCCGGGAGGGGGATCTCAATTTCTCCAAAAGTTCAAAGGCTACGACCGCCCTCGGCACGAAAAATCCCTCACATGCGTAGTTTCTGTTGCACGAGGAGCAATCCTGCCACCGCCAAAATCGGTAGTTGAGGCCCTTATCCTCCCCTAATGGTTGTAAGAACCTCGACCTATCTTAGCAAGGGCAGGGCCTTACCCCTTGTGACAAATGGCCACCGCTCGCAGAGGGTGGCGATCGCTTCTTGCTCTCACTTGGAGACTCGCCTCTAGAGGATGATCGGGATGAAATTTTGACCAAGCAAGACACCTCTTAAGGTCGGCTAGAACTCAGACGAACGTGTCCAACATTTCATCTATTACAGCCTCTTTAGGCCGGCAAGCTGCCTCGTAAAGTCAACGAGAACTAGGACGGACACGTCCGACATTTCATCTATTGTTGCCTGTTCAAGCCAGCAAGTTACATCTTAAGGTCGGTGAGAACTCGGATGAGAGCATCCGACGTTTCATCTATTGCCTCCTCTTCAAGCCAGTAAGTCGCCTCTTAAGGTCGGCAAGAACTTGGACCGACGCATCAGACGTTCGGCATACTACAGCCTCTTCAGGCCGACAAGCCACCTCTTAAGGTCGGCGAGAACTCGAATGGACACATCTGACATTTCATCTATTGCTGTCTCTTCAGGACAGCAAGACTCCTCTTAAGGTCGGCGAGAACTTGGACGAACGCGTTGGCGTTCCTTATATTGCCGCCTCTTCAGGCCGGCAAGCCACCTCTTAAGGTCGGCGAGAATTTGGACGGACACGTCTGACGTTTCGCATGTTGCCATCTCTTGTGTCTTTTCTCAACACAAGTCATTAAGGTTGTTAGTCTTAATTAATCATGTAAAGAATGGACTTAGGTTAACTTAAATTATTAAGTTGTTATCGTTAATTGTATTATAGGGTCAAGTTAACCTAATATTTTAGATTTTATTTCTTTTAACTGGTTAAGTTCAGGTTGTTCACTAGGAGGTATAAATTTAGTTTAATTCACCATTTTTATTCTAATGCATAATTAACTAATAACTTGATTAATTAAATTTATAATTAAGTAATATTTTAAGTATATGAACAACTGCACATAAAATTCAACAATGAAAACTTGCAACTATTCCATTAATAAAAAAAAAATTACATGAATGATTTTACAATGAATAGCATGGAAAGAAACATTGATTACAAATGTTTACAAACTATAAGGCATAAAAGAATGTTTACACTAAGTACAAATGCCTTTAGTCTTGATCATCAGACGGCTCTTTAGGAAATTAGATAACCTAAATATCAAAATCAGACTTCCATTTAATCCATCAAACATCTCACTCTCTCCTTAATCTCTTCTCTTTCTCAACTAAGCCTTTTCCTCTTTTATTCTTTCTTAATTTCTTCTTGCAGCTCTTTCATAAATCCTCTCCCTCTCTTTTCACTTCAAATTCTTCTCTCTTTCTCTCTTACTGTGCATTCATTTCCCACACTTAGTCGATTTCAACCCTTATTCGATGTTTAACACTTAACAAAAATTTATTTAATGGGTAGCTCAGGCTCTTTCAGGGATACACAGCACCCACTAAGGGTAGGACCAGATCCTACTTGAGGCCAAGCCTAGTTAATTAGTGGTGGATTTTAGCATTCTACATTTGCACAATACTAGGCCCAACCAAACCCACAAGCTTACACCCATACCCAGGCCCACGCACATGCTTGCACGTGCACATGCATGTGCTCAAGAGAATCGAAGGTATATAGGTTTTTGGTGTGCCTAGTGTTGACGGAAGTGTTGGGTGCATCGTTTTCTTTTATATTCGCGCAGCCATTCCTACCCTTCTAAGGTGGGACTAACTTCAACCTATCCTCCTTCAGTGAAAGTGTCCACTGTCGTGATCTTCAAATGATGATTCCGATCAGCTTAGTGGATCAAATCGATCTCACAGTAGCTTGATGGAAAGCTCTAGGAGTCCTCTATCCAATTTGAGCACCAATTTGGTGCTTGGATCAAAAGTGATCCAAGGACTTAAAGCATGAAATGGCATTGTTGCCATACATTAATACGTATTGCAGAGAGAGTAATATCAGGCTAAATGACCTACATAGGGGTTAATAGCCTCAATTGGGGGTTCCGGAAGTCTTCAGGAGATCATTCCGCATCAAGAGATTGAGGTTAAGTAATGCTTCAGGAGCATCATAAGCTTAAGAACTTCAATGTTACAGTTCAGAATTTTGATTCAAACTTGGATAGACTAACAGAGAGAATTTAACTTCAAAAAGAGGTCTGAGCTAATTCAAATGATCGTAAAGGTCTAATCTGGGCTAAAAAGGAATTAAAATCTCGGCAAAGAGACAAGGAATAGCTTTGGGTTCAGATGAACCCAAACAAGTCAGATCTTGAACTTTGCATAAACACTCAGTAAAACATGTTCAAACCTATTCTAAATAGTCCCAAATCATCTCAAGAGTTCAAATATTCCATCAGATTAGAGTTGTGAACTCATTACTCTCAAGAATAGTTTCAAGTTGACCTTTTGAGCTTGAAAATTGACTTTCAAGATCAAAGCTTTCTAAGTCAAATTAAGGTCTTAAATGAACTAAATTCAACATGAAGGAGTTGCCGAATGCATCAAAACAATGTTTTGTTCACGGGAAAGGTGTCTCCGAGCTCATCGCTGAAGGTTTGAAGTGAGTCTATTTAGTGGAGCTAACAGTAGGTTGTTAAATCTAACAAACAACTTTATTGAACTCAATGTAACCTCTTCATGCTTCCTAACCTATTCAAGAACTTTAAACATCAATGAATCAAATCTCTCCAACTCCACCGGAGTTGGAGAAGATGATAGACAATCTAGGCTTGCACTCATTAGAACTCAAATCCCTTAAATAAATTTGACTTCTCTGATCATAGGAAGCCAATATGGAGCTCATCTCATCAAGTCAAAGGCTGAAGATCTTGATTTGATTCACCAGAGCCTGCCAGAGCTCCGGTGAACACTAATTTTGATCGCTGGAGATAAAATCTCCACGAAACATTAAAAGAAAGACATTATCGTGTTGCTAACGCCATGAAGAACCTCAAGAACACAACCATTAAAGCAATTGATGAAGATTTGAGTGATCTAACCAAGAAGACACAGTAAATCTTATCTTAGGTTTGAACAAACTCAAGATAAGTCCTCTCACTCAATTGAGTAAGGGAAAATGCTATCTGGTGGCCCGGGTTTTGTCTGTCTTTATAGTTATTATAGTCGTTGTGGTATATGACAAAATAGTTACTAATTTAATACAATTTTTTTACTCGGAATGACAAGTTTCCCGAGGTCGAACTCAGGGAGCAACTATAATTCTAGAAACATAAAGGTTTACAATTCTGTTACAAAAAGAATAAGAGAGAGAGAGAGGGAGAAAAAGTTCTCTTTTTTGGCTTCTTCTTCTTCTCTCTTCCTCTTCTCTTTCAACTGATTCTTCTCTTCTTCAATCTGCCTTCTTTTCTCTTCTTTTCTTTCCTGTGGCTGTGATGACCCTTTCTCTTTCCCCTTTCTTCCTCTCTGATTTTCTTCTCTTCTTCCTTGCGACTGCAGAGGCTTCTGCCTTCTCTCTCCTTCAGCTGCTAAGTCTTCCTTTCTTCTTCCTATCTTCTTTTTCTTTGCTTTCTTTCTCTTCTTCTTCTTCTTCTTTCTGCTCTGGCCCTTTCTCTTCTTTCTTTCTTCTTCTTCTTTTTCTTCTTTCTTCTGCTCTGGCCGCTGACCTTCCGTCGTCTGACTTGGTGCTCAGACGACTTAACTGTGTGTTTGCTACAGTGTGGCTCTTCTTCTTTTCCTTCAGCTCCTCTCCTTCCTTTCTTCTTCAGCAGCTGCTCAGTGTGGCTAAGTCTTCAGCCGCTCCTCCTTCTCTCTTCTTCTTCCTTCACCTGCTTCTTCCTTCTTTTCCTTTCTTCCTTGCACGCACACACAACTATCAGTGCAAAACCTACCCCTACCCCTTCCCTGCCTCTCTCTTTCTCTCTGAATCTCTCTTTGGAAAGCTCTCCCAGAGCCGGGTAATCGGGTCGGGTTGCGCGCCCGGGACCAGGCCCACTGGCGTGCGGTGGTGGGCGAGGAGTGCTTGGTCGGGTAGTCGGATTCGGTCTAGACCCGGGGGCAGTGAGCGAGGGCGAGGGTGGGTGCGAGCGCGTGGCGCGCTGCGTGCGTGGGTGAGGGACCTACCCCTATGTATCGAACACGAACAACTAAATTCACAAAATCAATTTAAGTGTGGGCGCGAGGCCACACACTTACGAGGTAGGACTAAAGTCCCACCTCCAGTCTGCGCGCCCGCAGGTGAGAAGGCGCTGCCAATTGGGGCAGCAGCGAGGGCTTACGACCCCAATTGCGAACCTGGGCGCACTCGCGAAAGCACTCCACGTTGCCTGGAGCTCACGCCTGGGCTGGAGGAGTCCTGGAGCTGCCTGCGAAGAAGCTTCAGCAGCTCGTCAATGGCGGTGAGGAAGCGGAGACCTGAAATCACAAGGGCAGCCTCACGGCCACATCAGACAATGCAGGGAGCTCGCCGGAGTGTGGCGAAGGCAGTGCTAGGGTCAGCGAGGCGCAAGAGTGTTTGTGTCAGTGTGCCTAGGGCAGACTGTGTGTGCAGAAGTGGGTGTGTTCAAGGGGTGGTCGGGAGGTGAAGGGCGGTGAATGGAGTGGGGGAAACGCTTGAGTGGAGTGAGGGGGAGCTTCTGGGCTTGTCGGCGAGGGGTGAAATGGCCTGTGGAGGTGGAGCGACCTCGCCGGAGATGGCGGCCGGAGGTGAAGCAGATGGGGGTGGAAGTGGCAGTCGAGGGGTCTGAAATGCTAATTGAATAAGGGAAAAGAGAGGAGGGTAATGGGGAGGCTCCTACCTACTTAGTCGACAAAGAGGGAGAGGAAGGCGTCTGGCTCGTGCCTGCCGGAGCTGGGGACGAAGGTGCCCAGGAGGGGGTTATCGGCGACGAGGAGGAGATCTGAGGACGCCAACTGGTGGGCTGGCGTGGGAAGACGGGGCAGAGTAGGCTCTACTGCAGGTATGGCAGCAGAGCGACGAGGAGGAGGGAGGATCGCCAGAAGCTAGGGCACTCTGACCGGAGAGGGGAGAGACGAAATCTAGGGTTTTTCTCCACCAGAAGTAGCTTGAAGGAGATGGCAGACCCTGCCGCTCCTTATAAAGGCATTGGCGAGGAGCGGGGACCGAGGGAGCGACATACCGTGCTCACTGGAGATGGCCGGAAATGGACACCCATGCCTTTCGTGCGTTCGCACGACAGGCATGACCGGTTGCAGAGGTCAGGGGAGGGTCCCTGCGACAGAGGACGACGCAGGGAACCCCCCACTCGTCCTGAGGATGGACGCCTTGCCCTGCGCGGCGCCATCCTCCGCGCAAAGTCGCCAAAGGTATGGATCTGAGCAAAAATGGCAGGGAGGACCGTTCTGCAAAGAACGACGAGAAAGATAGGGGGCCATTTGCAAGGGTTTCAAAAGTAAGGGTCAAAAAATAAATTAAGAGGACTAATTTGTAAAATCGGTCAAGATGGTCTTTTCTTAGGCCCAAATTTTTATACCAGCCTAATTTGAACCTAAGGATTTTAATGGTGAAATTTTATTTTAGGTTGGACAATGTTTGACCAGTCAATTTGCACAAAAACCCAAATTAGGTCATAAATTGAGCATGGTTCCCATTTTAGGTCAAAATAGGTTGCAAAGGCCCAATTGAAGGTTATAAACCCTAGGGAATATTTTTCCATGAATTTTAGAGGGTTTAGTTGATTTTTATCCTATCTCAAACCTCGTGAATTAAAGTGAGTTTGTTTTAGGGTTACAGAATATCATTTAATTCCTAGAGGTTGCTATAGCCTTTTTCAGATTAGATCATCCCACTTCCCTCCTTATTAAGTTCATTTGACTTGTGTTTAGATCCTTAATTACCCTGTTTGCGTACTGCATTGGTAAAAGTACAGTTTTACCCCTTATGATTTGTCTTATTCTTTAACTCAGAATTCTCTGAGTTAAGCCTCTCTTTAGGCTTTGTAGGAGTTCTTCATACTTATTTAGATTAAATTGTACTAGTTAGGGTTTATGATGTGGTTCTCATCACTATCTATGAATAGGCGAAGGTGATTAGGTGGTCAATTAGGTGACTAAACTCTTCTAAGCTCGCCATGGATAGCAAACTTAAAAGTTAAAATGAAAATTAGGCGATATGATGATTAATCGACCAAATTAAGTCGATGATAAGGGTTATTATGTGATGGAAAAGTGGTGGAGAACCATGATTGGATCAGATTTAGTCTCGGATACCTCCACCATAGACAGCGGAGGAGTTCCGATGAAGGTGAAATGGATCTAGGCGATTAAAAAGCTAAATCATGTAATTCGTGTGATAGAAGTGATTATGATAGAGTTAAGAAGGTGACTAATGTGTTTAAAAGACTAAAAAAAGCTCCAGTCAAGCTCAAAGAGTTTGCCGGAGTCAGAGAATACAGATTCAAATCATCATGTAAACTAAGCTAAATTAACTATATAATTAATCTAAGCTAATCTACACTACTCTAAGATCCTATTTTCACTGTTACCCGGATGAAGGGGATCAAGAATCTCTGTCGAAGGCTCGTGACAGAGGAGGAAATCAGAGGGATTAGGAAGAGCTCTGACAAAGGGAAATGTGGCATGAATGGACGGATGGCAACGTAGCCTCGTCTCAAGATAGGGCATGGAGTATGGCGAAGGTAGGGAGGAGGTCGTTCTCCTCGAAGAAGACCAAAGATGGGAGAAAGAAGTCGCCAGAGTTGTGGACGGATATCCTATTGAACAACCTCTGTGGGGAAGAGGGTAGGGGGTTGCTATCTAGAATCTAAGGTAAGCATGGGTATTTATAGGTGGAGTTGGGGGTTAGGGGGGATGTATCTGGACGGTTTTAGGTCTAGGTTCGTTGTAACCTCCGGTGTTGTCTTCGACGTCAGTGAGGTTAAACGCCTAATCGAAATAGGATTAGAGGGCGATCCGATCTGTTGGATAAGAAGATGGTGGTGAACGCAAGCTTGTTGGCAGCTACGCTGAAGTTCTGATGTAGGATAGTTGGTGATCGGGAAGTCTGGAAATCGGACATTGTGGACTATCCACAACAAGGATGAAGATGAAGAAGAAGATGCACTATTCACAAGGGTATATTTGTAAATAAAAAGGACCGAATTGAAAATAAAAAGGACTCACTTGTAATGAAAACTAAGAACCTTGATGTAAATACATTTATATCACATAAATTATCTATTTTTTTAGTATTCTTAGACATATAGTTGCATAATTGTTAACAGGGCGAGATCGTGGTTTTAAAAGATGTTTGTTTCAGTATACATGAAATCGCCGTGAAAACAAATAAGAATTTATTATTCGAAAACCTAGGTATCCGAGGTCGAATACAGGGAGCAAATTAGTATTTTAAAAACTAAATCACAATCTCAAAATATAATGTCTAACAATAATATAAATGAGATTCAATGTATATGGAAACTAAAAAGAGAATAGAAATACAAGAGGAAATTGAATATTCTCTCTTCTTTCTTCTCTCTCTCATGGCTTCTTCTTTCTTCTCTTTCTTCCTTTTCTTTCTCTGCTTGGCCGCACCTTCTCCTTCTTTCTTTCTCTGACTTTCCTCTTTCCTTGTGAATCAGCTGTCTGATTTTGTGAATCAAACGTCTTAACTTGCGATTGCTACGGTGCCTTTGGCTCCTTCTCCTTCTCTTTCTTCTCTGCCTCTGTTTGTCTTCTTCTTCTTCCTTCTTTCTCTTCTTCTGCTTTCTGTTTTCTCTTTCTTCTTCCTTTCCTTCTATCTCTGCGGCTCCTTCTTCTTCTGCCTTCAGCTCCTCCTTCATTGGCTTCTTCTTCTTCTCTTTCCCATATCTCCTTCCTTTGGCTTCTTCTTTCTTTCTTCAGCCTCTTCTTCAGCGGCACCTTCTTCTTCCTTGATTCTTCAGCTTCTGCCTTGAAGCCTTTCTTCTTCCTTCCTTAGCTGCTTCTACCTTCAACTTCTTTCGCAGCTGCCTCTTCCTTAGCTTCTCTGTTGTTGCGCCTCCCTTAGCCCCTTTCTCCTTCTTTCTTCTCTGCCTGCACATTGAAGCAAAACCTACCCCTACCCTCCCCCGCATCGCTCTCTCTATTTCTCTCTTCGCTCTCTCAAAGCTAGACAATTGGGTATACGGGTCGGGTTATGCGTGTCTGGGTCCAGGCGCACCGGCGTGGGTGGTGCGCGAGGAGGGCATGGTAAACGGGTCAGCCAGGTCCGCGTAGGAGTGATCGCGGATGAGGCGGGTGTACGTGAGCGAGGGACCTCACCCCATGTATTGGAGGAAAAGAGCTAAAAACAGAAATTCAATATAAACCACTCACCGCGCTCTTAAGTTCACGAGGTGGGACTAAAAGTACCACCCACTTCTTCGTGCACACCCGCAGGAGGTGCTTCGCCTAATTGCTGCAGCTGGGATCCTCGCAGAGCCTCTCACTTGTCTGGATGTGTGCACGAGACCAACTCGCACCTCCTGGGCTCATTCGCTTGGAGTGTAGCAGCCTGGAGCGAAGCTTGCAAGCAAGCTTGCTCGTGCTTCAATGACGGAAAGGGGGTCTGACCGGAAACACACAAATACGGCCTTGCATCCCTGTTAAACCACATGAGGAGCTTCACCGTGTCATGGCGAAGGTGAAGCAGTGGGTGGCTAGCCGCGGGGCAGCCTAGGCGTGCGTGCCTAGGTCGCTCTGTGGTCGTCTTTATGGGTGTGTTCGGTGGGCGTGTGTGGAGGTGTTGGCAGTCGATGGAGGGGCGGATGACGATCAGTGGGTGATGGCGGAGGTGATGAGGGGTCTGGCTAGGCATGTGGAGGTATGGAGCAGTGGAAGCGCCTTCACCGATGGTCGGTCGAAGATGGAGAAGGTGATGGTGGTCTGCAGTGTCGAGAGGTTGAAAGTGCAAATTAAGAGAGGGGAAATGAAGATGGGAGAAAAGGGAATAATTCTAACCTAACTAAGTGGATGAAGGGGGGCAGGAGGCGGATGGTTCGTTCCTACTGTCACCGGAGACAAAAGCCCTGAGGTGAGGATGATGGCGACGAGGAAAGGGTTGGAGAGGCATGCGCGGGTACGGCGCGATGCGGAGGAGCAAGGCGGAGATCACTCTGCCACTAGTATGGTGGCAAAGCAACGAGAAGAGGGAGGAGAGATTGCCGGAGTTTGCGGGCAGTTGGCCGGAGATGAGAGAGGAAGAAATTAAGGGGGTATCCACAGCCAAAACAAGCTTGGAAGATGCGTTTAGGACCGGGGATCCGCTTATAACTACTGACAGAGGTCCTTGTGCTCAGAAGGCAAGCTTCCAAGCGCAAGAACCTCACCGGAAAATGCAACGGACACCATACCTTGTCATTCACACGTTCGCACAAGGGATATGGTGCGAACCAGATCATGGGATTGCGTTCAGACAATAGGGGATTCCTCAAAGGATCCTCCTACCAAATTTGAGAGTAGGTCTCTTGGGGAAACAGGGACAAATCCACCTCGAAACCTCGCCGGAGGTATGGCTCCTCTTCTAAAATGACAAAGGGACCGAAATGCAAAAAGTGACGAGGAAGATGGGGGGGTCTACGTAAGGATTTTCAAAAGTTAGGGCTAAAATGTAATTTGGTGGACTATTTTGCAAAGTAGGTCAAGGTGGCCTTCCCTTAGGTCCAAATTTTGGTATAAACCTAATTTGGACCTAAGAAATCCAATGGTGAAGTTGGATTTTAGGTTTGACCACGTTTGACTGGATATTTTGCACAAAAACCTAAATTAGGTCAAATATTGAGCTAGGACCCAAATCTGGGTCAAAATAGGTTCCAAAGGCCAAATTGAAGGTTCTAAACCCTAGGAGATATTTTTCTATGAATTTTAGAGGATTTAGTTGATCTTTATCCTGACCATAACCTTGTGAAATTAAGTGGGTTTGTTTTGGGGTTACAGAATGTCATTTAATTATTAAATCTCACAATAACCCTTTTCTGACTGAACCATCCCACTTTTCCTCTTATTAAGTTCAATTGACCTATGTTTAGTCCCTGAGAAATCCCGTTGATATACTGCAATGGTAAAATTGTAGTTTTATCCTTTAGTTCATGTTTTCTTCCTAGAACAGTAATCCCTTGAATTAGACCTTCCTTTAGGTTATGTAGGAGCTTTTGTTCACTTTCTTAGGTCAAAATGAGCTAGTTAGGTCTCATGATGAGGTTCTCATACATTATAAATATTACATAACATGTATCATATTGCATTTAGGTTAGATTGTATAAAGTTTAGGTTAATTTTCTCCTTTTGTGATCAGGTAATAGGGCAATATCACATCGGAGCCTCGGATTGAAGATCCAATTGTACGGATTTGATCAGGGCGACGATTGGATTCAACGACTCCAAGATCGCCCCGATCGAACTTCCGTAGTATTAAATGTAGTCTGAGAAAGATCAGAGGTCAAGGGGCCAGGTGATGTAAATCTGTTCTTTAGATGACAAATCCGACTGCACGGATGGGTTTGGATCGACGGTCTCAAACCAACGACGCAAAAATCGATCCAATCCGATATCCGTGGTACCACCTATGAGCATATGAAGATGGACGACCAAGATGGTGCCACGTGGTGCCATCTCAGCTGCCCAAATCGATCCAACTGAAAGTGCGAGGACTCACCGCTCCCTCTCTCTCCTCAACCGCACGATCAGATCTGGGCTATTGGATCTTAGTCCAATGGTCATGAGTGTGCACACCTCAATTAGAAACTTGACAATGCGGCCAGATGGCGCATTGGTCATGACCTTGCATGCGAGGGAGAGGTTGCAGATTCGAGCCCTGTGCACCTCAAATCAAGAGCCCAGGCATGGAGTAGTCAAATTGGATTGTTGGATGAAGCGTTAGCAGCTCAGATGGGTGAGACGTGGCACGAGGAGATGTACGACCGGGCGCATGCGAAATCAGACGCCCAAGCCCACACGTGATCGCACGCGCTGTAGTTGGGTGCATTGAAGAGGAGCGGGCACACGCAACTTAAGTTGTCCGATCACAAAGATGCGCAAACGTGCACATGCATTGAAGCCAAGGGAGAAGAAGCGGCTGGCGAGCGTGCGCGCACTAGGCCCACGTTCAGGTCTTTAGTGACACTTAAATACATCACTAAAGGCCCTTGCATTAATGTTTTTAACTTGAAATGACCTAATTATCCCTTCAAACCTCACCTATAATTTGCCATACGACCCCCACATATTTCTCATTCCTTCTTCTCTTCTCTCACCCCCTCAAAGGCTCTACAAGCTGGTCCCAAACCCAGGATGTTCCATTAAAGTTACAAAAATAAATTTCAATCTTCTCACCACCTTCGTGGAGCATCTCGTGGTTGTCTTCTCACCACCTTTCAAGAAGTGGATCCCACTATGATGTTGCCTTGCCCTATTCTCCATAGTCCATCGTCGTTCTCCTTCGTCCAATGGTCGCGCTTGGGATTGGTTTGTATTTGTATTTTTATTTTATTACTCGAAAATAGAAAATCTCCAAGGTCAAACTCAGGGAGCAACACTTGATTCTAGAAGCGTACAAAATCACAATTTATGATATATATACTATTTTACAAAAAAGATTAAAGAAAGGAAAATTGATTCTTCTTTTCTTCTCTCTCTCTTTCTTCTTTTTCTTCTGCCTCTCTCTTACTCGTTTCAGACGTCTGACTCCAAAGGTCAGACGACTTAAAATCTGCTTGCTATAGTGTTTTGCCTCTTCTTTTTAGCTGCCGCTGCTGCTGGTTCTTCTTCCTCTTGGCTTCTTTTTCTCCTTCTCTGTTGAGCTATGCCTCCTTCTTTTTCTTCCTTTCTTCTCTGCTCTGTGCCTCTGCTCTCTCTTTTCTCTTCTCTGCTCTCTGCTGTGCCAAGTCCTTCTTTTTCTTTCTTTCTTTGCCTCAGCTTCTTTGCGGCTATAGTGCCGTCTTCATCTTCCTCCTTTGCTTCTCTGCTGTGCGAGTCCTTCTCTCCTGACATCTTCTTCCTTCTTTATCCTTATCTTCTTCTTCTTACTGCTGCACTATCTCCTCCTCCTTCTTTTCCTGCTTTCCTGCACAGTGCACGGTTAGGCAAAACCTAACCCCTACCCTCCCCCCGTCTCTCTCTCTCTCTAAAATTCACTCCAGGGTTCGCTCTCCCAGTGCCTTAATCGGGTAAGCGGGTCAGGTGATGCGCTTGGGACTAGGCACACCGGCGTTGGTGGTGCGCGAGGTGTGAACAGGCAGGGTTGGTCGGATCCGGGTGCTAGGTCTGTAGGGGAAGTATCGCGGATGAGGCGTGGCGGGGGTGCGAGGGACCTCACCCCAGTGTGTTTTGAGGTGATAAGCCTGAAATACAATTTCAATTTAAGCGCGGGCACCCGCTCGCGAACTTTCGAGGTGGGACTAAAGTCCCACCTGCTTCCGCGCTTGTGCCCGCAGCAGAAGGCTTCCCTGATCACAGCAGCTGCTGCTGCCTTTGACGCCAATTGACAGCCCCGAAGTGTGCGCGAGTGCCTTGCGCGCAACCTAAGGCAGAGACTTGGGACTGTCGTGGCCTGGAGCGCTGAAGCAAGCAAGCTGCTTGCGGTCGTCAATGGTGGCCGAGGCTAGGATCTGCAAGACACGAAAATGGCCTTGCGGCCCTGTCAGACTACGGGAAAACCTTCGCCGTATCACAGCGAAGGTGAAGAAGGGGTTAGCTGGCCATGGGGTGTCCTGGGCGTGCGTGCCCAGGTTGCCCTGTGGCTGTGCAGGTGGGTTTGTTTGGGGGGCGTGTCGGGAGTGTGTGGCAGTGAATGGAGAAGGGGGTTGTGATCAGTGAGTCATGGGGGAGCTCTTAGGGTGTCTTGCGAAGCGTGTGGAGGTGTGACGCGGTGGCTGCGCCTTGCCGGTGGTCTGCTGGAGGTGAAGGTGATGGTGGTCATCGTGTGGCAATGAGTGATTTAGGAAATAGATAAGGGGGAAATGAAGACGCGAAAAAGGGAAATAGTTGTTACCTACTTAGCAGACAAAAGAGGGGGAGGAGGCGGCAAGCAGCTGTGCTGCCGTCGCCGGAGAAGACAGTGCCCAGGGGAGAAGGCAGCGACGAGGAAGAGGTGCTGGAGGGTGCCTGCTGGTACATCCAGACACAGTGGACGACGGTGAGGGTAGCCCTGCCACTGGTATGGTGGCAGGGCGACGAGAGCGGAGGAGGAAGGTCGCCGGACCATGCAGGCGAATGGATGGAGGAGGAAGAGATGAATTTTGAGGGAATTCCTTGGCCAAGACAAGCTCGAAGGAAGTGGCAGGGGTTGCCATTCCATAAATAGGTGCTGGCTGGGAGGGAATTGCGAGGAGGAGGCGTGGGCTCCTCGTCGGAGGCATGGTCGGAAAAAGACCCATACCTCTCAAGCGTTCGCACGAGAGGTATGGTGGCCGATAGGGCATGGGAACTGGTCCATGCAAAAGAGGACAACGCAGGAAATCCTTCTTTCAAGTCTGGGGCCGGCTCCCCAGGTCTGTGCAGTGCAATCCTCCGCATAAAGTCGCCGGAGGTATGGCCTGCGCAGTGTGGGGGCAGCACCTGTCTAAAGAAAGAGACGAGAAAGATGGGGGGGTATCTGCAAGGGTCCACCAAGCTAAGGGTCAAAAGGTAATTCTTGGGGACCGTTTTGTAAAGTGGATCAAGGCGACCTTTCCTTAGGTCCAAATTTTAGTATAACCCTAATTTGAACCTGAGGAATCCAATAGTGTGGTTGGATTTTAGGTTTAACCATGTTTGACCAGACATTTTGCACAAAAATTCAAATTAGGTCAAAAATTGGGTATGGTTCTCAATATAGGTCAAGATAGGTTCCAATGGCCAAATTGAAGGTTCTAAACCCTAGGGGATATTTTTTCATGAATTTTAGAGGGTTTAATTGATTTTTATCTTGCCTATAACTTCGTGAATTAAAGCGGATTTGTTTTAGGGTTAGAGAATGTCATTTAATTCCCATATTTTGTCATAACCCTTTCCTGATCGAATTATCCCACTTTCTCTCTTATTAAGTCCATTTGACTTGTGTCTAGACCCTTAGAAATCCCATTTATGTACTGCAATGGTAAAATTGCAGTTTTACCTCTTGTGAATTGTTTTATACATAGATTTGCAATCCCTTTATTTAGGCTTTCCCTTAGGTTTTGTAGGAGCTTTTGTACAATTAATTAGGTCAAAATGTGCTAGTTAAGGTTCATGATGAGGTTCTCATCATCCAACATCTCATCATGTTCTTCCGAGTGCTTCGTTAACGCAGCTCGTCCTCCAAACAGCCGTCGAGAAGGATAATTTCTCACCTCCCTTCTCTTTACTGCTTTCTAAAGTAGATTTACCGCTTTCTAGTTGTAATATTTCCAACTTTCTAATGTATTGATTAGTTGTAAAGAACATTACTTTGTGGTTATGAAATCTGTATTTATTCTATCTCTATTTTATCTTTATTGATATTATTTTCTCTCTCTTCTATTCATTATTCTTTAAGGAGATAGCTAACTTAGATTTAATTTGACTAGCTAATTTGCTTCGTGACAACAAATCAAATGCGGTTTTTAATCAAATGTCTGCCTCTCTATGTTCGACTTGGAATTCCTTTTGAGTTTAGGTTAAAATTATCTATTGATGGATTTTTCTAGCAAATTACGCTACGACAACGGGTTTTCGAAACTCAACTCCTTTTGCGACGATTCTCCGCTACAACAAACCTAAACGTAAAGAATGAGTTTTAAGGCTTATTTTAATTTATTTCTTTTTCAACTTTTTATATATTATTATAAATTAGGTAAATATTGTATTTATGACTTGAAATTACGTTTTTTCCCTTTTAAGCTATATTTATTTAAATGATTAATCTAAATAGGTTAATTACATACTTAGGTCTTAATATTAATTTAGTTTAAATGCTAAATATCTAGCTAAATGGTTATTAATTGAGTCCAAATTATTAATTAAATTATTATTATGATTAATTTATATTTAATTTAGTGCTTTAAACTTATTTTGCATGTCCTTGGTGTTTTAACCCTTATATTATAATTATCTCTGTAATTAATGTATTCTTAGTTAATTAACTAGGAAAACTAATCAATTAATAATAATTCGGAGCCATGATAAGTCTTTCATCAGTCGCCTCTTAAGGTCGACGAGAACTTGGACGGACGCATCCGATGTTCTGCATATTGCTGCCTCTTCAGGCTGCCAAGCTGCCTCTTAAGGTCAGCAAAAACTCAAATAGACACGTCCGGCATTCCACATATTGCTGCCTCTTTAGGCTAGCAAGCCGCCTCTTAAGGTCGGTGAGAACTCGGACAGATGCGTCCGACATTCCGCATGTTGCCGCCTCTTTAGGCTGCCAAGCTACCTCTTAAGGTCGGCTAGAACTCGGATGGACACGTCCAACGTTATGCATTTTGTCGGCTCCTTAGGCCGGCAAGTCACCTCTTAAGGTCAACTAGAACTCAGATGAACGCGTCCTACATTCCATGTATTGCTACATCTTCAAGCCGGCACAAACCTGGACGGACGCGTCCGATGTCCTTTACCTTGCCACCTCACAAGGTCGACACGGGCTCGGGCTCATAGGCCCCACGCCTAAATTTTGCCTTCTCTTAAGGCCGGCACGGGCTTAGGATCATACGCCCCACGCCTAAATTCTGCCTTCTCCTAAGGCTGGCATTGGCTCAGGCTCATACACCCCATGCCCAAAGACTGCAGCCTCCTAATGCCGACACAATTTCAAGCTCATATGCCCCTAATAAGGAACCTCTTCCGCCCAATCGGAAGTAGGAGAAGGCCACATAACTCTTCAATCATAAATGTTCCCCCCACTGCGATACAGTTGGAAGGACATCTGGGGGCATCACCTAACGCAGAGTTTTGGCAACTTTCACGACTCTCTCAGTAGTTCACACTAACTAAAAAGTGGGGGCATATGATGAGAGGCAAAAAATGCTCTCGGATCCAAAACTCCACACCTAACCCGATAGAGGATTCGGCTACCCGGATTAAGGGGACACAGGCGGAACTAGCACTTTGCCTCGCCTAAGGCTAGCCGCATCCCAATTGGTTAGCGTAGCAAGGGCAAAAGATACGATATGATGGGCCTGACCATCTATACGCTGACAACTACCAAATAGCCTGAGGGGAATCAGAGCCCATCGAGTGAGGGTTCGGCCCCATGTTATAAATAAAGAGAGAAGCCCCCATTAGAGAAGGGCCTCCCCTCCCAGGAGAGAAATCATGTAATGCAATGTAATCCATGAAATTCTAGTGCATAGTTGGGAGTATCATCCTCCCCCCAGACGTACACCCTTTGTGGTGGGACTGAGTCACCAATTCCCTGTTATCCTCTGTGTACGCTTGTTGATTACCGTTCTACCCTCTTATGCAATGGATGATTAATGGCTAAGTAGCACTTCCTACGCTAACAAATCTTTTGGTAATCTTCTAAGCCCAAGCGCTCGCCCGCACTCATGCCCCGCGGGTCTGGGCCGGATCCAACTACCCGACAAAGCACTCCTCGCCCACCACCGCACGCCGGTGGGCCTGTTCCCGGGAACGCTACCCGAACCCGGTTACCCAGCTCTGGGAGAGCATTCCTAAGAGAGATTCTGAGAAAGAGAGAGACGCGAGGAAGGGGTAAGGGTAGGTTTTGCATTGACCACTGTGTGTGCGCGCAGGAAAGAAAGAAAGAAAGAAGAAGAAGAAGCAAGCTAAGGAAGAAGAAGAAAGGAGGAGCGGCTGAAGCCTTAGCAGCACTGAGCAGCTGAAGAAGAAGGAAGGAAAGCACTGTAGCAAATGCATAGATAAGCCGTCTAAGCACTGCATCGGACGTCGAAAGGGCAACAGCCAAAAGAAGAAGAAAAGAGGAAGGAAAGTCAGTGGCCAAAGCAGAAAGAAGAGGAAAAGAAACGAAGCAGAAGCAGAAGCAGAGAAGAAAAAGAAAAGAGAGAGAAGAAAGAAGACACGGCCGCACGCAAGGAAAGAAAGAAAAAGAAGAACAAGAAGAAAAGAAGAAGAAAAAGAAGAAGAAAAGAAGAAGGCACAGTCACAAGTAAATAAGAAAGAGGAAGGCAGGAAGAAAAGAAGAAAAAGAAGAAAGAAGAAGAAGAGGAACGACCAGAAGAAGAAAAGAAAGAAGAGGAAGAGAGAAGAAGAAGAAGCCAACAAAACTCTCTCTCACTCTCTTATTATTTTTGTAACATAATTGTGAACATTTATGCTTCTAAAAACACAGTTGCTCCCTGAGTTCGACCTCGGGAAAACTTGTTATTCCGAGTAAAAAAATTATGTAGTAATCTAGTAGCTGTTTTTTCATATACTACAATGATTGTAAACCTAATAAACATAAAGACGGAACAAGCCTCAACCAGCATTTTGGCGCCGTTGCAGGGGAGCAACGGCTATTCTAGAAGCCATAAGATCTCTATTTTTGAGTTCCTACTAATCTCTTCTCGTTTGTGTGCAGGCACAGAAAAATCAAGAAGCAGCTGCGCAACAACCACTCCGAGGATAGGTAATTTTCTATCCTCCCATTCTAACCCCTAAATTCTAAAGATGAAGAAAAAGAAAGAACAAGCAATATAGGTATAAACTGTCTTCCATACTTAGTAAATCATCAAAGCTGCATGTTTTTAATTTCAACCCACTATTTCTGCACACACTATTTAGGGTATTTAGGGCTAACACCTTCATGCCTGAGCCCTAATTACCCAACAAGGAGCTAACTGGACCAAGTAGAGCCAACATAAGATTCAACATTAGGGTTTTAGAGACACACTTCTTAAGAAAGAATTGAGAATTCCCAAAAGAAGTGTGCCCAAGCCATTGTTTGAAAATACCTATTCAGAGAAACCCTAAGAAAATTGGCTCTTTAAAAACACTTGAATCCTAAAAGACAAGACCTAATAAGCTCTTAAAAGAACTAGCAGGTGAAGTTGACCCCTGGGGTCAACCAACCTTCAACTTAGGTCACTCTTTGCACTCAAAAGACTAAAGTTTAAGTGAAAACCTAAGCACCTTGATCTTAACTAAAAGTGGTAGACTTAAGAGGTCAAGATCCCCATTCTGGTCTACCTGGAATCTCAGTGACAAAAGAGGTTAGGTGGGGGAAACCCTGTAACCCGTGGGGATGCTCTATCGTGTAGGGGTCTTCGCGAGACTCACCTTCTCTGGCTGCCCAAGTAATTCTCAGGTGGTCAATCTTTTGATTAACGGGTCCATCTGCCCCTCACCTCTATAGTCGCCTAACATTCTGGGTGTCTTGATTGGGTCCAGCACCTGCTAAACTCATCCTCTCCGTCAGTGTATGTTTGGTAGGAGAGGATGAGGAGAAGATCACCGGAAGCTCGGGCGCTCTGACCGGAGGGGGAAGAGATGAAGTGCAGGGTATTTCTCCGCCAGAGGAAGCTTGAAGGAGTCGGCAGACCTTGTCGCTCCTTATAAAGGCCTTGACATGGAGAGGGGACCGAGGTGGCGACGTGCGAGCCTCGCCGGAGAGTGGCCAGAAAGGATACCCATGCCTTTCGTGCGTACGCACGAGAGGCATGGTTGATGGCAGAGGGCAGGGGAGTGTCCCTGCAATAGAGGACGTCGCAGGGAACCCCCCGCTTGTTCCTGAGGACGGCCGCCCTGCCCTGCGCGGCGCCATCCTCCGTGCAAGGTCGCCGGAGGTATGGTGCTGCGAAAAATGGCAGGGGGGACCGTTCTACAAAGAACGATGAAAAGATAGGTGGCAAATCGTAAGGGTTTCAAAAGATAAGAGTCAAAAAGTAAATTAAGAGGACAAATTTGTAAAGTCGGTCAAGATGGTCTTTTCTTAGGCCCAAGCTTTTATACCAAAATAATTTGAACCTAAGGATTTTAATGGTGAATTTTGATTTTAGGTTGGACTATGTTTGACAGATCAATTTGCGTAAAAATCCAAATTAAATCATTAATTGGGCATGGTTCTCATTTTAGGTCAAAATAGGTTACAAAGGCCAAATTGAAGGTTCTAAACCCAAAAGAATATTTTTCTATGAATTTTAGAGGGTTTATTTGATTTTTATCCTGCCTCGAACCTCGTGAATTAAAGTGGATTTGTTTTAGGGTTACATAATGTCATTTAATTCCTAAAAGTTGCTATAACCCTTTGCAGATCAGATCATCCCACTTCCCTTCTTGTTAAGCTTATTTGACCTGTGTTTGGACCCTTAATTACCCTATTTGCATACTGCATTGGTGAAATTGCAGTTTTACCCCTTATGATTTGTTTTATTCTTTAACTCAGAATTCTCCGAGTTAAGCCTCTCTTTAAGTCTTATAGGAGCTTTTTCTCACATATTTGGATTAGATTGTGCTAGTTAGGGTTCATGATGAGGTTCTCATCATACCCCCATGCCTAGCTTTTGCTAGTCCCTTAGCAAAAAAATTTAAGGTTTCAACCCTTGTTCTAGACTATGAAGTTCTTAATGATTTCAGATAAGTGTTTTTCTTTTGAAACCTAGATTAGGTCAGAATGCCAACCATAGGCCTAAAAGGTACGCTAGTACCAACCAAGATCCAGATCTGTCTAGCCTCAGCCTCAGTCCTTAATAAAAGGTTTTTAAGGCCTACAAGAACTAACCTAAGGCTTATTGGGCTTTGTGGTCAAAGCACCCGTGCTTGAGATAATTTTAGCCCTGGCTCAGTTCGTAGTGCGTTTTGTAAGAAGAGAGGTAGAAGATTTATATGTTTGGAGAGTTTTCTCTCTCTCTTTTTCTTTTTAATTCTAGCTTAGGATTGGCTTCTCAACACAGTCTATATCAGATTCCTTGTCCCCATCATCAATCCTCAAGGGTTCCTGGCAATCTATGCTTCGAGATAGCACTGCCCATGGTAACCCCCAGAACCCTGGCTGTTGAGATTTCGAGATAATCCCACCCATGGTGTTCCGTAGCCAAATTTAGACCCTAACAATTGACATTTCGTGATAATGCCATCCATGGAATCTGAACCATCAGAGTGCTTACATGCCCCCAGTAGGATATGTAAATATCCTAAGAGACAAGCACCGATGAGATGATATTTTGTTACGCATCTTCGAGGGGAATTTCCCATCTCTCCGCACTGGGAATTCGTCCAAATCAACTTGTGTTGATCGGCCGCTCCTACTCTAGGTGTCATTTTCAGAATTTTTGCAATGCTTCTGCGTGATTTTGATTTTTATGCTTACTGAACCAGGCTGTGTGAAGTTAGGGTGCTTAGGTTACTGAGTCCCGTAAACCAAAAGTTAGTTAACGAGGCCAAATACTCCCTGAGCCTTAGATCTAATACTTAAGCTTTTCATTTTCCTCAACCACTTGAGGAATGTCTAGATCTTAATGGGTACTAAGAGTCTATCCAAGAATGCCTAAGGTTCGCGTTCTTACTAATCTCACTGTGCACTTTCCATCTCTTTTCCTGAATGAGGTCTAGAACTTAGGTTAACTCCTTAATTTCTTACTAATTACTATCTCTTTTCTTTCATTTTGTGCTCCTTTTTATTTTGTTCCTTTTTCTCCTCCTCCTTTGTAGAGTCCACAAAATTTTCTTTCCTCCTCTCATTTCATTATTCTTTTTCATATTTTTTTTTAATTTTTACGGTGTTTTTGGCATATGTGAATTTTTTTGTTTAAAACCTTTTCTTACAAGTTTTGCACTTTCACACCCCCCCATGCCTAAGATTTGCAATGTCTTCATTGTAACTTAGGGGGTTTTTATTCAACTTAGTTCATACATTAGGACAGATGTTTTGATCAGTCAATGGGTCGAGGTGACTGTTGCGGACGATTTCTAATCTTAGGTGCAAGCACCTGAGGTGGAGTCGGCTGTCCTAAAGGGTGAACCTTAAGTGCGAAAAGGTGTCAGAAAAGGTTTCAGGTTTTCAAAAAGAATGACGGGCTGCCTCCAGTTGAGGTCTGAGTTTTATGCCATCGGCTGGGTGCAATATGCTTAGGGAAGATGGAGGATAAATGATAATTCAGCCAAATCAGTAGAGGCTACACCAATGAACGGTTTGAGTCTCTGACCGTTCACGATGAAAGGTTCAGAATCATGGCTGAGCGGACTGATTTCAACGGCTCTATTTCCAAAAACCTGTTGGACAAGGTATGGTCCGACCCACTTGGATCGTAGTTTCCCAAGGAAAAGTTTGAGTTGGGCATCAAAGAGTAGGACCTTCTGACCAGGATGAAAGATCTTTCTAGAGATGTGCTTGTCATGGAAGGCTTTAACCCGCTCCTTGTAGATTAGCGAGTTCTCGTACGCATCAAGGCGTAATTCATCGATCTCGCTGATTTGAAGCTTTATGTGGGTTCCAGCCTTAGAAAGATCTAGATTACAACTCCGTACTGCCCAATAGGCTTTGTGCTCTAGTTTGACGGGAAGGTGACACGCCTTCCCGTACACCAGTCTAAAGGGAGACATGCCTAATTGGGTTTTGTGGGCGGTCCTATAGGCCCACAAGGCTTCTGGAAGTCGGGACGACCAGTCCTTCCTGTCAGGCCGAACAGTGACCTGCAGGATTTTCTTGATCTCCCGATTTCATAGCTCAGCTAGACCATTAGTCTGGGGGTGATAAGGAGTGGAGATTCGGTGAGACACCCCGTATTTGGTCATCAGCGACCTGAGCTGAGAATTCGTGAAATGGGTCCCCCCGTCAGAGATGATAGCACGAGGAATCCCGAACCGTGAGAAGATATTGTGATGAATGAATTTGAGAACGATTTTATGATCACAGGTTCGGGTCGGTATGGCTTCGATCCATTTGGACACGTAATCCACAGCCAGGCAGAATGTACTTGAAGCCATCCGAAACAGGAAAGGGGCCCATAAAATCAATCCCCCAAACATCAAAGATTTCGCATACGAGAATCGGCTGCAAAGGCATCATGTCGCGATGGCTCATGTTGCCCAAAGTTTGGCAATGACTGCATGCCTTGCAGTGATTGTATGCGTCTTTGAATAGAGTGGGCCAATAAAAGCCACACTGGAGGATTTTCGATGCGGTTTTGTGCCGAGAGAAAAGGCCACCGCATGCCTAGTCATGGCAGAAGGAGAGGATATCATTGATTTCACCTTTTCGGACACATCTCCAGATGATTTGGTTGGCACCTATGCGAAAGAGGTACGGATCTTCCCAAATGTAGTACTTGGCATCAGAGCGCAATTTATCTTTCTTGGCACTTGGCCAATCAGACGGGATCTGATGAGATGCCAAGTAGTTTACTATATTAGCAAACCGTGGAAGTCTAGTACCAATAGTAAGCAGGTGCTCATCAGGGAAATGCTCCGTGATGGGTCCAGAAGGGTTTATGATCTCAGAAGGAAGGCGGGACAAATGGTCAGCTATCATGTTTTGTCTTCCTGCCTTGTCGCGAATCTCGAAGTCGAATTCTTGCAACAGCAAGATCCATCAGATTAGTCGGGGCTTCGCGTCCTTCTTGGCAATCAGATGCCTCACAGCTGTATGATCCAAGTAGATGATGACGTGGGAACCCAGGAGATAAGATCGAAAATTTTCAAGGGCAAATACTACGGTTAGCAGCTCTTTCTCTGTAACTGTATAGTTACGCTGAGCCTCGTCTAGTGTCTTACTAGCGTAGTAGATGACCACAGTTTCCCGTCAACTTTCTGCCCCAGAACCGCTCCTACAGCGAAATCAGACGCATTTCACATGATCTCAAAGGGTTGAGACCAATCAGGGGATTGTAGGATCGGGGCCTGGGTGACTCGGTCACGGAGGTTTTCAAAGGCTTGAGTGCATTCCATGGATATCTCAAAGGTTACATCCTTAGAGAGAAGAGTAGTCAGGGGGCGTGCGATTTTCGAAAAATCAAGAATGAAACGACGGTAAAAATCGATGTGCCCCAGAAAAGAACGGATGTCCCTAATCTAGCTAGGCATAGGAAGACAAGAAATTAGATCAACCTTGGCTCGATCCACTTGGATGCCTTTCTCAGAAATTAGATGTCTTAGGACGATCCCCTCAAGCACCATAAAATGGCTCTTTTCCCAGGAAAGAACCAAATTAACGTCGATGCAACGCCTAAGTATATGAACCAAGTGCTGGAGGCAATCATCAAATGATGCCCCAAAAACTGAGAAGTCATCCATGAAGACTTCCAAATAATCACCTACCATATCAGAGAATATGGCAGGCATGCACCTCTGAAAAGTCGCGGGTGCATTGCAGAGACCGAAAGGCATCCTTCAGAATGCATACGTTCCGAAGGGGCAGGTGAACGTGGTCTTCTCTTGGTCCTCAGGATGAATAGCTACTTGGTTATAACCGGAGTATTCATCAAGAAAGTAGAAGAATCGATTTCCCGCTAATTTCTCGAGAATCTGATCAATGAAAGGTAGTGGGAAATGATCCTTCTTCGTGGAGGAATTGAGTCGTCAATAATCTATGCAGACTCTCCACGAGTTGGCTAATCAGGTAGGTATGACTTCTCCGGTTTCAATTGTAATGGTGGTGAGCCCTGCCTTTTTAGGCACGACTTGAATGGGGCTCACCCAACGATTGTTGGAGATCGGGTAGATGATCCCTGCATCTAACCACTTAATTATCTCCTTTTTCACGACCTCCTGCAAATTGGGGTTTAAACGTCTCTGCATCTCACGGGAAGGTCGTGTGCCCTCTTCTGAATAAATATGATGTGTGTAATAAGAGGGACTTATTCCAATCAAGTCATCGAGAGTCCATTCAATGGCTCTGCGATGTTGCTGGAGAACAGCAATCAGACGGGATTCTTGATTAGGAGTGAGCTTGAAATTTATAATCACAGGAAAAGTCTAGCTAGAACCTAAGAAGATGTATTTCAAATGATCGGGAAGGGGTTTTAGTTCAAGGATGAGGTTATTAGCAGCAGCGGGTGGGTCAAGGTAAGTGTGAGGTTCAAGGGTAGGAGTTATGGGTTTGTCTAAATCAGGGTCTGACTCCTCTAATTGCGGTTCAAGATCTTTTTGTGGTTGATGAGGTATAATCAGGTTATTCTCAAAATGTGTTTCATCAACTAAAGCCCTAATATCACAGATTTGTTCGATGACACCGCAATTGATTCCTTGTTGGGCCTTAAATATATCAATTTTGAGGGTTTGATTTCCAAATTTCAGTTCTATTTGGCCCTCCTCACAACTGATGTTGGCTCTAGTAGTAGCCAGGAAAGGTCTCCCTAGAATAATCGGTGTATCCCTTGGGTTTTCAAGTGCGTCCATGTCCAAAACTATAAAGTCTACAGGGAAATAGAAATCTCTCACTCTTATAATAACATCCTCAAGAATCCCTTTAGGTGACTTTATAGATCGATCTGCTAATTGTAGTGTCACCTCAGTTGGTTTTAGCTCAGATTCTTGTAGGTGGTTAAGTAAGGATGTGGGTATCAGATTTATGGAAGCACCCAAGTCTAGCAATGCTCTGTCAAACTAGGTTTCACCTATTTTGCATGAAATCAGGGGAGTACCTAGATCTTTTGCCTTGGGTGGGAGTCTGCTCAGGATTACAGAGCTTGCTTGCTCTGACAGTACAATTGGACTCCCACTCTTGGTTCGCGGCTTACGCTGAGGTGTACACACATTCTTTAAAAATCGTGTGTAAGCCGGTACGTGGCGAATCGCATCCATCAAGGGGATGTTTATTTGGACCTGCTTAAAGAGCTTGACCAGGTCCTCCTCTGGTGCCATGGGCTTGGTTGTCTTCTTTCCCTTGGTCAAGGCCTCGGGAAATGGAACCTTGGTTGGTTCTTCTAGAATAGGTCCAGGTTTTTGATCTGGGACAGGGATAAGAATGTCCTGGATTACTATCCTAGGGTTCGGATCACTACCAGGCTTGGAGTGGTTTGGATAGGGTGGATCTTGGGTCTCCTTACCACTACGGGTGGTTACAGAATTTAATCTTGCCTGGTTTTGGTTAGGGTTTGATAGGATGGGTTGTTGCTGATAACCCGTATAAGAAGTGGAAGGCTCCATCCCGTCAGGTGAAGGAACAGAGGGGGCCTCATAAATCATGTGTGCTTAGCCCGGGTTTGGGTTCATAACGCACCGCTGAGTCGGCACGTTAGTCGGGTTAGGAAGAGGTTGAGAAGGAAGTGTGCCTGGTTGGCGAGAATTTGCCAACTGGGCCAGTTGATTTCGAACCTCTGTGAGTTCGTCCTTGTGTTGGTTCTGAATAGCCGCATTTGTTCTTTGAATGTCAGCCAGAGTATGAAGGATGAGGGACATTAGGTCTTGGTTTGGCCCTGATGAACAAGTAGGGTTGGGCCGAGGCTGAGGCGACTAGTAAGGACGAGGTGGTTGTGGACGGGGCTGAAAGGGTGGTCTTTGAGTTTGGGAATTTTCCGTCCATTGGAAGTTGGGATGGTTTCGCCATCCGGGGTTGTAGGTGTTGAAGAATGGATCATTCTGGATGGCGTTGAGGTCCTCACAGGTCTGAGGAACCTCCAAAGAATCAGAGAATAAGGGAATGGAATTCCCTGGGCTAGTATAGAAAGGATCGGAGGATCCTCCGATCTGGGAATCAGATGGGGGTGGATACGGATCCATCCCAGGAGAAGGTCGGTGGAGAATGTTTTGCACAATCTCCCGTGTGGAAGGAGGCTGTGCAAAGGAACTATGCGTAGAGGTGGCTCACTGCAAGTGCTGAGTCAACTCATCCACCTTCTTCTCAATGATAGAGACCTTGTTCAATCAACTGGCCATTAATTCCAGGTCGACTGATGCGGACAGGCCCTGTGTCTCGTGTGCTCCCCTAAGGTTTGTTGATGCGCGGGTATTCGTCCTGTCGAGTAGTCCCATGAAGTCATTATTGATGGAGTTCTCGCACATGATTTCGAGAATCTCCCATACGGTGTCCTCATGCTGACTCATGATATTCTCTCTGCAAGTTACATTGACGAAAAGCCTAATATCTTCACGGAGTCCCTGATAAAAAGACTGGACTTGTTTCCATTTAGGAACTCCATGATGGGGGCACTTTCTCATGAGATCTTGAAAGCGATCCCATGCCTCATGGAGAGGTTCTCCCGTTTGCTGAGTGAAGTGGGTTATCTGATGGTGCAAGGCATTAGTCCGACCAATGGGAAAGAACTTTTTCACAAACTCGGACTGAAGTTCTTCCCAATTGTTGATCAGCCGGGTCTTTGTTTGGTGCCAATGAGCGGCCTTGTCCATAGGGGAGAAGGAGAACATCTTCATGAGGAGAATGTCCCGATTTTGTGCATCTGACCCAAAAGCTTGGGCCAACTGCTTTAGCTATTGATGTGCTGGAAGGGGTCTTCAGAATTAAGCCCATAAAATTTAGGTATGGCATGAATCATATTGGGCTTTAATTCAAAATCAAGTCCTCCAGTCGAGATTCTAACTCGAGGCTCAATAGCCACCGTAGCAGGATTATAATGGTCCCGCATCATAGGACGCTGCGGTGGGTGCACAAAGTTTTGGAAGAGGTCATTGAGTCGTTGGAGCTGGTGCTCCAGATTGTTCTCTTCCTCAACTGGCTGAGCCATTGGGGAAGAAGAAGGTGAGTTGGGTTCGGAGTCGGAGGAGAGGTCTATGTGAAGTGTTGTTTGCTCAAACAAGGGCACTGAGGCTCGGCCTCGAGGGGAGTGAATTTCTAAAGGAGGTTTCAAGGACCTCCTACCAAACATACACTGACGGAGAGGTTGAGGAGAAGATCGCCGGAAGCTCGGGCGCTCTGACCAGAGGGGGAAGATGAAGTGCGGGGTATTTCTCCGCCAGAGGAAGCTTGAAGGAGTCGGCAGACCTTGCCGCTCCTTATAAAGGCCTTGGCGCGGAGAGGGGACCGAATGGCGACGTGCGAGCCTCGCCGGAGAGTGGCCGGAGAGGATACCCATGCCTTTCGTGCGTTCGCACGAGAGGCATGGTTGATGGCAGAGGGCAGGGGAGTGTCCCTACGACAGAGGACGTCGCAGGGAACCCCCCGCTTGTTCCTGAGGACGGCCGCCCTGCCCTGCGCGGCGCCATCCTCTGCGCAAGGTCGCCGGAGGTATGGTGTTGCGCAGAAATGGCAGGGGGACCATTCTGCAAAGAACGATGAAAGGATAGGGGGCAAATCGTAAGGGTTTCAAAAGATAAGGGTCAAAAAGTAAATTAAGAGGACAAATTTGTAAAGTCGGTGAAGGTGGTCTTTTCTTAGGCCCAAGTTTTTATACCAAAATAATTTGAACCTAAGGATTTTAATGGTGAATTTTGATTTTAGGTTGGACTATGTTTGACTAATCAATTTGCGTAAAAACCCAAATTAAGTTATTAATTGGGCATGGTTCTCATTTTAGATCAAAATAGGTTGCAAATGCTAAATTGAAGGTTCTTAACCCTAAGGAATATTTTTCTATGAGTTTTAGAGGATTTAGTTGATTTTTATCCTTCCTCGAACCTCGTGAATTAAAGTGGATTTATTTTAGGGTTACATAATGTCATTTAATTCCTATAAATTGTTATAACCCTTTTCAGATCAGATCATCTCACTTCCCTTCTTGTTAAGCTTGTTTGACCTGTGTTTGGATCCTTAATTACCCTGTTTGCATACTGTATTGGTGAAATTGTAGTTTTACCCCTTATGATTTATTTTATTCTTTAACTCAGAATTCTCTAAGTTAAGCCTCTCTTTGGGTCTTGTAGGAGCTTTTTCTCACATATCTGGATTAGATTGTGCTAGTTAGGGTTCATGATAGGTTCTCATCAATATATTGTGGCAGCATCAATGTTATGTAATATCGTAAAATTGTTGCTATATACATGAGTATTATAGCATCAATTTTACTTGAGCTCACAAGATTAATGCTATGAAGCACTTAAAATTGATACAATGCATTGGATGAATAGTGTGTAAATGACACATAGCATGTGGAGCAGCGGATATGTGCGATAAATGCTCGTGTGGGTAAATTTTTCAACGTTCTGTTATTGCAAAATAACCTCAAATTATTATTTTTTTAAAGAAAGAATTATTTGTTATTTACCCGCCCTTGCACGGATGCACAAAACCTGAACACAAGCACTTCTCATACATGTTTACATCTAGCTTTAGGCCTAATTTACTTGGAAGTTAACTCCTCAAAAGGAGGGTTAATCTCTGTTTATTTGATTACTTAATCACCCATTTGCTACCTCTAGTTTAGTTACTTTAACATGAATTTATCTAACACTAATTTCAATTTGTATTAGCTAAACCTATGTTAAAATCATATATCACTCGTGTCTCTGATACCCTTCTTGTTTTATATACTTAACATCCTACTACCAAGTAAACGACATAAGAGTTAACACTACAACTTAATACAAATTCAAATAAAATTAAACTGATGTTAACACTTCTCTACAAATAAATACAATTACAGATTAATACTAATTTTATATTTCTTAAAATCACTTTTCTATCTTATCAAATAAATTAGTAGCCACCAACCCCACTACAAAAAAAATAAAAAAGGTAAACTAATATTTAGAGATTTATTTCTTTCTACCAAGAGTGGACCTTTTAGCTTTCTTTTCGAGGATAAAAAAAATCATATTTCTTTTACCTTCGAACAAATATTAATGCAGTTCTTATTACATATTTTATCTCCACTCTTTCGGATCATACTTTGGAAGAGTGTCTTAGCATATAAGAATATAGATTTTCACAAAATCAGATTCTCATTCTCTGCTTTTTATTTCAAAAGATTATTTATTGCTGAGAAAGATGTGCCTCAAGTTTTCTCTGGACTAGTGCACGAACCCGTGCATCACATGAGGAGTGTCTGATCTTTTTTGTAGGATTCTTGTTTTGCTTAAAGTATTTTCGTAAATAGGAGATATATATAACTTGCATAGAAGTCATGTAACTCTCATTATGTAGTGAGAATATGTTTGCTTGAACATTAACATTTAGTTGCGGCTATGCTTTCTCCCATGTGTGTATTATCAAAGATGGTATAATGACCAATGTGTGCAGATCATCAAATGATAGCATATTTCCAATGTTAAGAGGAAATTAAGATGACCATAAGATGTATCTAAGGATCAAGACAAATTCATACGAAAAGAGAATGTAGCTGAGAAAGTTCTTGCTCTAATAAACTATGAGCATGGAGATTGAAAGCCAATTTCAATGTTAATTAAAGCCGATGATAACGGTGGAAATATAAAGTTTTTTGAAATAAACTAGTTAATAAACACATCCATTGACATCCACCCAACTTCAAACACTATCTCATTGTATGCAAAGTAGATATTTCAGTATTGAACATAAACCTCAAATAGTATCACTCTTCCTACTTTAGTGCACATCTTCTCCTATGCCTGTACATCAGTCTTCACATTGAATTTTGTTGACCTCCTGCAAAATCCCATAACAAATTATAGGATGTAAGAAGATGACATGTCCTTGCTCTACATGATGAGAGAATAAAAACATCTTGTGCCTTTCATTAAGGATTTGTTATGTAAATGCAAATCCCAAAGTTAGATGATGAAATAAGATAGAAAATAAAAACACATATACCTAATTTTGAATTTTCAATTAATCATGAAGGCATCAAGAACCTATCAGCATCATTTTTCTTTAAGAGCTTCTATGCTTATTAACCTCTTGAGTAGAAGTTGGTGGTGTTGAGTGACTAATATCTAAACATGCACTAATTTTTTTATTGGTTTCATCAATTTTCATATAAGAAACACACAATTTTATAAACAGATTTTATAGAGAATTTACCATCTCAATTGGCCACTTCCAGATTTTAAAGTGAAGCTCTTCAAGATCTCCAATTGAAGTAGAACATAGAGACAAGCAATTTTTTCGTTTTAGTGGTTGTGGACATTGACACTATGAATGAAGTTAACAAAATGTCTACACAATTACAAAGAAAATACCCTAACCTTCAGGGCATGCCCTTGGGTGCTTATACATCAACCAACGTAGACCTTGCTTGTTAATAATTGCACTCCCACAAGATATTACCCTACATCCAATGAAGTATTTATAAACTGCAGCATATTGTAGTACTATATATAACAGATAAGAAAAAGCTCCTGTAGTTGGTCTGATGAATAAGAAAAAAGTTCACTGAAAATGAAAATTTATTGGTAAAAGAAAATGCCTTTATTAGTCTGATGAATAATAAGTATGAACTTAACTTCAGTTTATTAATAGAAAATGGATTTTTCTCATTACTGGCCTTTGATTCTAAACCATTGGAATAATGAGATAAACTGTCACGGTACTGGTTGTTTTATTCTTGTCTCGAAATATTCAGGTCGACATAATAAACTTTGCATGGGACTTTACCGTACCCATATTTGTAGCATTAATTTTGACCTCAAAATTTCTAAAACATTTGATGGGATACCACTCTTGCAAGTCATGAGACAACTAAAAATAAAACATGCATAGGTGCAATTGTTCTTCTTTAGTATTTCCACAAAACTACCGCTGTTATAAGAATCTAAAATCCTGCACATTTTGATTTTTCTCAAGCATTTTATTGTTGTAATTCCAACAAAGGGTTGGCCTTGATGCCATCCCATATGATGCTTTATGCCCTGCATGATGGGATGGAGTACTGGCAAAGGCCGATGGAATCATGGAGAAATATACAACCAGAAATGATGGAGTCAATGTCCCAAGAGAATTTGCCTATTGTACCTTTATTCATGTTGGTAAAACCCAACTATTTATTCTTATCTGAACAGGTAGAAACACCAATGGCTTCCTAGTTAGTAACTATATATCTCTAAAAGGATGCTATATATCATATTGACAGCATAATATTTGTAATAGTTCCGACAAAGTCATGCGCTATATCATCAGTAACAAAAGTTGCTGGTGGTGTTGAGTCACAAATATCTAAGTAATGCAGCTATTTTTAAATGATTTAATCAGTAACATTCGATTTAAACTCTCATGAGCAAAGGTTAATGGTAATCAGCTAATTTAAACAAAATTCTAACAGAATGCACCTGTTAATGGTCAGCCAATTTTTTTGTCGCATTTTAGACCAATATATTTTGAAGGAGGTTAATGGTCCTCATAATTCTAACAGAATGCTCCTGTTTCGTTCTTCCAGAATCCCCTATGTAGTCATGATAAGAACTGCTTTCTACTATAATTTACCTTGGATTAGGTTATAAGAATTGGAAAGGTGCACTGATTGATTTAAGGATAAAGATAGAACAAAGATAACAATCTAAACACCTGATTCAAATATGGTTGCCAGGTTTGGGTTATGATGGTTGTGTTTACCTTGGTAGCTTTCAATTCCATAGCTTTTATCATTTGGGTGTCTCTTCACTCTCTTCTTGACGTGGTGTTGATGGGTCTTGGAAGCCGCCGTCACTAATGGCCATCAAAAAATTTACATGCACGGAAAACATAACATAGTCACTAAAATAGAAATATACGCAAGCAACCATGTGAAGACATGAAGTTGTTGACTCAGTTCCATCTAGTAAGAGTGTATATCGGGGGGAGGGGGATCTAACCCTTAATATTCATTATCAATGATATGGTACATGAAATAGTGGACTGTAAGTCTTTTGAGTTGCTCCCATTGGGTGTATGTCCCTTCCATGTGGGTGGGAAACTTTTTATAGATGCCATGACCCGGTCCCAGATCCCTACAGGATTTGAGGCCGGCTCGCTTCGATTAATCTCAAGACCCAATCGTCCAACAAGAAATAACTAAATAACATTCAACAAACCACAATCACACAAGTACAGTAGCTAAGCAGAAAGAAATTTATAACAGGGGAAAATGAATAGTAATATTATGTCATAATACAGTCATCACAACAAAAACGAGTACATATAGCAGAAGACAAAGCTATAGAAACTCACTACCAGATAGTAGAACTAAAGCTAGGCTCGACTAGGCCGAGCGTCCTCAGTAGCCAGTAGCTCGGGCTACTTAAATCCCTATCATGTACAAAATTTATTTAACTGGAGTCAGTTAACGCTGAGTAGAGTGGTGGCTAAGAAGTAACATGCATTTAACAAGTAGTTACCATAAAATTTTCTGTTTTTCAATTATATTATACATGTGGGTATGTGAGATCTCTGGTACGAGTTTATAAAAAATTGACCAGTTTGATTTTATTTTATTACTCGAATACAAAATTCTCCGAGGTCGAACTCAGGGAGTAAGCTTGATTCTAGAAGCGTAAAAAATCACAATTTACAATATACTGTTTTACAAAAAGTTTAAAGAGAGAGAAAATAAAAATTTGTCTCTTTTCTTCTCTCTTTCTTCTTTTGTCCTCCTTTCTGTCTTTAGACGTCTGACTCCGTGGATTAGATGCTTTAAGTAGCCACTTGCTACAGTGCTTGTGCTCTCCTTCTTCTTTCTTTCAGCTGCTGCTGCTTCTTCTTCTTCTTCTTCGTCTTCTTGGCTTCTTCTTTTTCTCTTCTTTCAGCTGCTTGGCCTTCCTCTCTGCGGCAGCTTCTTTCTATTCTTTCCTTCCTCAGGTGACTTCTCGCTTGATCTTCTTCTTCTTCCTTGAGCTGCGTCTCTTTCTTCTTCAGCTGCTTCTCTTCCTCTTCTCCTACCTCAGCTCCTTGGTGCGGCTAAGTCCTCGGCCACTCCTTCCTTGCTTCCTCTTATTTTCCTTGCACAGCATACGGTTAGGCAAAACCTAACCCCTACCCTCCCCGCATCTCTCCCTCTCTCTCTCTATTTCGCTCTCAGGACAACTCTCCCAGAGCCTTCTCGGGTTATCGGGTCGGGTATGCGTGCCCGGGACCAGGTGCACCGGCGTGGGTGGTGCGCGAGGAGTGCACGGGTAGTCGGATAGGATACCAGGTCCACGTAGGTATGCGCCGCGGATGAGGTGTGGTGGGCGAGGGGACCTCACCTCGTGTCAGGAGGCGCTAAGCCCCTTGCACTTTTGCAATTTATGTCGCTTCTCCCTCTCCTGATCTTCCAAGGTGGGTCTAAATGTCCCACCTTCCTCGCAGGTGCTTCCACAGTAGGTGGTTGTTCAATTGCAATAGATGCGAGGGACTTGGACTCAATTGCTGGGCTGGAAACGTGCGCGAGGGAGGTCCGCGCGTCTGAGACTTGAAGCCTGATGCCTTGCGCCTGGGATGAAGCTTGCAAGCTTCTTCGAGCTTGCTCTAATGGCGGCCGAGACCTGTACCCTGTCCACAAGAAAAACGGCCTTACGGCCTCGTCAAAACACACAGGGAGCTTCGCCTTGGCACGGCGAAGGTGTCACGGTGGTCAGCGTGGTGCGGGGTGGCCTGGGTGTGCATGCCTAGGTCACCCTGTGGCTGCGAAAATGGGTGTGTTTAGGGGAAGTGTTGGGAGCGGGTGGCGGTGAATGGGAAGAGGGGTTATGATCAGTGAGTCGTGGCGGAGCTTGTGAGGTGATTGGAGAGGTGGGTGGATGTGTGGAGTGATGGATACACCTCACCGGTTGTAACGAACGCGCACTTCAGACGTCTTTTAAGACGTCTGGGAGGTGGCCCAGACGTCGGTTATTTTTGGCACGCGCAATTCGTCTGCGCGCCTGAGCGCGCAGACCTGCGTACGTTCTCTCTCCCTCTCTTTTTCCCTCTCTCCTGCGGCCGCAAACCCACCATGTCCCGCTCTCTCTCTCCTCCTCGCGCGGCCTTAAAAGGCCACGCCCTCCCCCTCACTCCCATCACCTCCGCCCCCTTCCTCTTCTCCTTCTAGTCGGTGCGCGAGAGCGAGCGCGAGTGAGCAGCGGCGGCGACAGCCGTGGCGGGTGCGGGAGGAGGTGCTACGCGGGGGAGGAGGCGTCGGCCGTGAGGGCTCGAGCCTGCCGGGGCAGCAGGAGCCGGCCGACGGGGGTGCAGCAGATGCGTGGTGGCGCGGGAGGCCTGCTGCAGCTCGAGCAGCAGGCGGAGCACTCGCAGCGCGGCCGTGTGTCGCGAGCGGAGGGTGAGTGGTGCCCTAATTCTGGAAAATTTTCCAGAATCAGACGTCTGGGATTCCAACTAGACGACGGGGAAGACGTCTGGAGGACTGTCCAGACATCTGAAAGGTGAGTTATTTTCATACCTTCTTCCTTTCCTACGACCGTCCGCACTGAGAGAGAGAAATGGGTATGCGCAGGTTCGGGGATTCGCATCCAACGCGAATCAGACGTCTGTCTGCAATGCCAGACGACGGGAACGACTTCCAGACGTCCTGGGTGACCATCGGACGTCTGGGAACTAGGCCAGATGCCCCCGCAGGCTTCTGGATGTCTGAGAGACCACGCAGAGCAAAGGTAACCCCTGATCCACTTTTTAAGACATCTGGAATAAGTTCCAGACGTCTGATTTTGCACTGTTTCGTCGTTTTCGACCCATTTGGGGCCCGTTCGGGTTCCGTTTTTCGCGTTTCGAGTTGCGTTCTTTTCGGAATTAAATCCTCTACATGTCTACAGTAGGTGTATACTGTTTTGAGAAATTCCTTGTGTTTGATTCTTGTGATAGGACCCCATTCCGTTGCAGTCTCGGGCGTTGCGAAGGCACGCGGGATTCCCGACCACGCCCCCAGTTCGCCTGTTGTAACCGGTAGAGTGGCATTTAAGTTTATTAGCATAATCTGTTAAATTATAGAACCATAAATAGAACCTAGGACATTGCATGAATCCTAGAAATGAGAAACGAGATTGAATTATAGATCCTAAGGTGTTGCATAAATCCTAGGGCTGGAAAACTAGATTGTATGTTAGATCCTAGGGTATGACATGAATCCTAGGATGGGAAAACTAGTGGAATATGTGAACACTGCAGTCTTGAAAATGTGGAAAAGAAATAATAGCTGCCTGTAAATTTGTTTAAACAGCTGCCTATTATGAATAAATGAACATGATTAAGAATATGGGATGTATGAACGTGAAACTGGAAAGGTGAAACCGGAATGCGCTGAGTTGAAGAGCTGGAACCCTACAGGGAATTAGGAGTAGAACTCTTGGAAAGTGAATGGAATAGAATTGGGGAAGTGAGCTGGCCCTTGAGTACGGAGTACCAAGGAGAGCAACTGTCCCCCTGTTTAGTGCAGAGCGGAGCCAGCCGCCCCAGGTACCTGGGGTTAGGACTGGCCACTCTGTACCGACTTGCTGGCCCTCGTGTACGTAGTACCAAGGAGAGCTACTAGTGTAGGGAGGTACTAGCTACCCCACGGGCCCCGGGGTTCTGCTAGCCTCCTACACCGACTTGTTAGGCCCACTGGGGCAAATCAGGGTAGTCAGGCGAGGGTGCGCGGACTGTGGAGGGGCAAGGCCCCTGTTTGGTTACTGTGGAGGGGTTGGACCCCTGTTACTGAGAGGGCTCTACCCTGTACTGGTTCCGTGCTGTGCTTTGGGTGCACCCGTTAACGGAAATGACTAACCGCGTGCCAGTGCGGGTTAGCTACCCGTGCGTTTACCGCACGTGCCGTAGTCATCGTTATGTCTGTCAGTGACCTTGGGGTGGTTGACTGAGAGTAGGATCACCACGGGGGACTCTCCCGGCCAGGAGAGCACCACGTGCTACTTCTACTGTTCGGAAAAGACTGCAATCAAGATCGTTCCCACGAGGAACATTCGAGATCAAGTGAAGGATCTGAGAAATAGATAAATTGTGAAACAATAGAAAGATGTAAATAAAGGAAGAGAGAAAATTAAAACAGCCATTGTACACTTTACTATTTCTTTTGTTTTAGTTGCCACTCTACTCAGCGTTTTGCTAACGTGTTACACTCGTTACCTTTCAGGACCAGGTGTTGAGCAGCCAGGGTCAGCGGCTGCAGAGGACGCTGGGCCGAGTAGGGTCCAGTAGAGTTACCACTGTTCTCTTGTACCTCTTTTTGGTTCCACTGTAGTGGGTAGTTCTTGTTTCCGCTGTACTTTTCTTTACCTGCAGTTCATATTATGTTATGAATGTTGTTCTACTGTTGTGGTGGTACATACTGTAGTAGTTTCTTTCCTTACTGCTGTATTTTCTTACTGTTAGTTATATTCATGTTGAATGTGGTTTATTTTACTGCTCTTTTGGTTACTTCCTCGTTGGACGACCAGGTCTTGGGTTTAGTCGAGTCGGTCCGGTTCTCGTGTCTCGTAGGGACTCGGGAATCGGGTCGTTACACCGGTGGTCTGCAGGAGGTGGAGAAGATGGCGGTGGTGTGTGAGCGGTGAGGCGAAGTAACAGAAATAAATGAGGGAAAAATAACGAGCAGAGAGAGAGGACTTATCTATGGGTCTCTGAACAAAGGGGGGAGGCGGAGCGCGAGCGATGCGTATTAGCCGTCGTCGGAGACGAAGGCCTTGAGGTGAGGATGACGGTGACGAGGAAGGGGTCGGAGGGGCACGCGTAGGTACGACGTGGTGCGAAGGAGCTCGACGGAGATTACTCTGCCACTAGTATGGTGGCAGAGTGACGAGAGGAGGAAGAGGAAGTCGTTAGTGCCTGCAGGCAGACGGCAGGAGATGAGGAAGACGAAATTAAGGGGGATTCTCAGGCCAGAACAAGCTTGAAGGATGCGGCAGAGGGTGCCGCTCCTTAAATAGGCGTCGGCGGGAGGTAGAGCGCGCAAAAGCGGTGGGAAAAATCCTACCGGAGATGTGGGTAGATGGAGACCCATACCTCTTACGTATTAGCACGAGAGGTATGGTGGCAGACAGGGCATGGGAGCCGACCCATGCGGTAGGGGATAACGCAGGGAGTCCCCCTTTCAAATATGGGGCCAGCTCCCCATGCGGTAGGGGATAACGCAGGGATAACGCATGTGGGTGGCAGAGGGACCTGAATGAAGAAGATGACGGGAAAGATAGGGGGTCTTTGCAAGGTTTCAAAAAGTTAAGGGTCAAAAAGTAATCATTGAGGACCATTTTGTAAAGTGGGTCAAGACGACCTTCCCTTAGGTCCAAATTTTGGTATAAACTTAATTTGGACCTAAGGAATCCAATGGTGAAGTTGGATTTTATATTTGACCATGTTTGACTAGACATTTTGCACAAAAATCTAAATTAGGTCAAAAATTTGGTATGGTTCTCAATTTAGGTCAAAATAAGTTCCAACGGCCAAATTGAAGATTCTAAACCCTAGAGGATATTTTTATATGATTTTTAGAGGATTTATTTGATTTTTATCTTCCCTGAACCTCCATGAATTATAGTGGGTTTGTTTTAAGGTTACAAAATATCATTTAATTCCCAGATTTTGCCATAACCCTTTTCTGACAAACCATCCCACTTCTTTTCTTATTAAGTCCACTTGACCTGTGTCTAGACCCTTAGAAATCCCGTTCATGTATTACAATGGTAAAATTATAGTTTTACCCATATGTAATGTTTTATTCTCTGCTCAATAATTCCCTGATTTAACCCTTCCCTTAGGTTTTGTAGGAGCTTTTATTCAATTTATTAGGTTAAAATGTGTTAGTTAAGGTTCATGATGAGGTTCCCATCAGTCTCTAATTAGGATTTATTAATTAATCTTCTTGTTCCCTATAGGAACGATTTTGCTTGCAGCTTCCGGTGATATAGGATGCCCACGTGGCACTCTCCTGGTCGGGGGAGTCCCACCGTGGTAGTCCTATACTCGGTCTACCACCCCGAGGTCACGATCGTGACGTAGCGGTGACTACGGCACACGTGATAAGCGCGTGGGTAGCTACCTCACATTGGTACACCTTCAGTCATTTCTGCTAGCGGGTACACCTCAACGTACAGTGCGGAACAGTATAGGGCCTTGCCCTCTCATAACAGAACATGGGTCTTGCCCCTCAGGGGTCTCGCCCCTCCTCAGTCCGCGTACCCTCGTCTGACTACCTCGGTTTGCCCAATAGGCTAACGAGAGTCGGGGTAGGGTGGCCATACCTAGCCCTGGGCCCCCTAGGGCGGCTAGCTCCCCCCTACACTAAGTAGTTCACCTCGGTACCACGTACACGAGGGCCAGTAAGAGTCATCGTAGAGTGGCCAAACCCACCCCAGGTCCCAACCCAAGGGCAGCAAGTTCCCCTCCACACTACAAGGGATAGTTACTCTCTTCGGTACCACGTACACAAAGGTCAGCTTACCTCCCTTAACAACTGTCCATGGGCAGCAAATTTTCAGAACCATCCGATTCTCCGTATTACGATGTTCTTGTCTACATTCCCTGTGGGGTTCGTATAGGAGTTTCTTTTTCATATCCGGGCTGGAATGTACGAAACAAACAGTTCAATTTCCATTTTATCATAGTAAGAGTCCATTTTAGATAAAAATAGACAGTTTTTGATTACTCAATCATTCACATGTAATTTCCTCTAACCCTAGTGTTCATGCCATGACCTAGGGTTCAAGAATTTACTCTCGAGTATGCATTTATTCCTTCATAGGGTTCATCTCAAGTCCTAGGATTACTTACTTGCATGTATTAAATTAGAGTTTTAAGGTTATAACCACTCTACTTGGGTAACCAGGTGGAATGGGGGCTCGTACAGTGGCTCCTGACGTCTCCGCAGGTCCCATACACCCGACGGATTGGAGACCTAAAACATGGATTGATGAGCCAAAAGGTTCAGAATGATACAAACAAGATACCATTATACATAAAAACTCGTACGGAAAACAGAAACGGTTTGTTTGCGGAAAAGCGATAATATTAGGGCCTTGCACGGCCCAAAAACACGCTGTCAGAGAGAAATCAGACGTCTGGGAAAAGTCCCAGACGTATTAAAACAGTTTTCAGGGATGCCTCTCTCGGTGTTCCTCTATCAGACATCTGGAACTCAATGCCGATGTCCAAGGACTCCGTCAGATGTCTCGGGGTGCTCCCGAACGTCTGAAACTGCCTTGGTCCGCTCTCACCTTCTGACACATATACGTACGATGTCAGGACTTTGTCAGAGAGAAAATACAAAAAGTAGATCTCTACCAGACGTCTTGCTCTACCTTCGGACGTCCAGTATGACGTCTGGGTGTCCCTCCGGTCGTCTGATTCCGCGGAAAAATGACTTCTGTGGAACCCTCTGGCTTCCCTCGCCTGCAGGCGCTGCAGCAGAACGGCGCTGCACCCTCCGCTCTCGCGCTTCCTCTCGCTCTGGCTCTCCGCCCTTCACTCGCTCTCGCCCTCGCTCTGCTCTCAACTACGAGGTGAGCAACGAAGAGGAGGAGGAGAGGTTTATAAAGGGAGAGGATGTGAGGGGGGCGAGATGGCGAAGCGTGGCGCGGAGTGGCGTCGCAGGAGGAGGTGTGGTGAGGTGCGATAAGGGAGGAAGCATGGCGTACGTACAGTTCGCGCCGAATAGAAAATGCATTTTCAGACGTCTGGTGAACATCCCAGACGTCTTAAATGACCAAAGGGTGGTGGGTCGTTTCAATAGAATACAAATTGTGGGAGGCTACACATTTGAAGGCGTGTAATCGCTAGAGTTATGGGGAGATAATGAGAAATTATGGAGAGTTGATTGCTTGACAGTGGTCTTGCATCTTGTATTGTCATGAGTCTTGTTGGCCTAATCACAAGTTGATTGGACTTAATTATTGTGTGAGGGTAATTTCTTCTCTCATCAAATGCACATATCCTCCTTTCCAACAGCTTCTCCTCTTGCATGTCTTTTTCCACCTCCTAAGCTCGATGTTTCGTCAACTTCCTCTGTAACTCATCAACCATGCCATTGCTCCTACTCACCTGTACATGGTGGGAGAAGACTTGAGTCTTCCCAAGCATTGCATGCTCCTCCTATGGTTATTGTTGTTACTTGTGCTCCTCCTCTCCCTTCACATCATCCACTTGTTGCTTGTGCTACTTCTCGCTTGTATGAGCTCCATCTTTGATCCGGTGATGGTTGGGGAAAGAGGTGTATACCTATGAGATGAGATCAAAGAAGATGACATGCGAAGGAAAGTTGGGAAGCCGTGTGACGTGTATAGAGGTGAAGAGGGAACAACAGATAGGTAAGGGGTGAGGATAGAGGGGATGGGGTGCTAATCAACATTACGTAATACAATAGAAAATTGATTGTTGTCTTGCTAGAATCCTCTCCACGTAAAATCCACTATATATAGTACGTAAAGAAAGAAGATAAATGATATTGCTATAAAGAAATGTTTTTTCTTCCCTCAAAACTTGCACCTGCACCTTTCTCATGTAGCTACTGTTAGGAATATTGATCGTGATAAATATGGGATCACACGTGATCTCCAATAAAAATAAATAAATAAATAAATAAAAAAGAAAAGACCACACTAACTCCATCACCTAAATCAACCCTCAAACAGCTCCCACTACCCATAGCACCAATCAACGTCGTGACAACCACAACCACGATCTCAACCGAATGCCACATCTACAATCGATGCATCCGATCGCCACAACCGTAGCGCTTCGACGACAACGTCGACCGCAAGCACAGGCAACCGCCATGTCATTGATCGCCACAACCTCGGACATCGTCGACTGCCACAATCACAAGCACCGTCGAATACCACGAATCCGAGCTCCAATAGCCACAACCTTGACTGCCACCGCATGCCACCACCAAGAACACCAACGGACACCAAGCACGAGTAAATGCATGTCAAAAGGAGGGTTTCGCACCCGCTCACTGTTAGGTTGGACCTCGGTTTCCAAGCAGTATGATTTGTCACTCGATTGCCCTTTCCTCTGTAGAAGATTCCTTTGTAGATATTCTTGGTTTTCTGCACGAAACCTCTGAGCTTTGATCAGCGCAGTAACATTACAAAAGCACGTGTCTTGTCACTAGACACCTTTATAGCTTTGTAGCCTCTCCCTCCACTCCCTAGTAACCATCTTTCCCCATTGATAGAGCGAGGACATTAAGCATAGGATACCGCCAACACCTGGCTTCGTTTATGGTGTCGGTTCTCTCTGAACATATATAGCAGTTCGTGAGAATCGTGTGACAATGACATTCTTCGTTGGAGTTGTGGTTACTGCATGCACATTTACTAGTTGGCTTCAAATGAAAATAATTTTCCTCATATGACATACATGTGGGGTTTTTTCTACCATATCAATTAGTACCATTCCTATTTGAACAGATGGAAAATGCAGAAGGTGAAGGGGTCTGTGCATCAGTGCTGAATGCGTGCAAGATCATCTGAGAGCTATTTTTCTTAAATGCCAAAAGTCAAGATATCGAAACAAACTCTGGTCGACAAAAAGGACATCGAAGCAAAACATGTGAAAATTTGTTGGCCAACCATATGAGATGAAAGTTTTCCCTCCTTGCATGTGAGACCTAACATACCCAACGTCAATTCCTAGAGGAACTTTAGAATTTGTTGCTGCTTTGCAAGGTGTCGAAAGGAGAAAAATGAGGGAAACTGTTAGAAATTTGAGAGTATTTCTGCTTATATTTGGCTTGATTTTTAAGTAAGTAAGAGTTTCGATAGATTTAGGATTCCTTTTTTCTTTCTCGACGCCTCAAGACAATTCTATTAGCAAAGACAAAATATGTCTGATGAGAACTTAAATGTCACGAGACAATAAGCCAGGAAGGGGGGAAAGAGACAACATCCGAGTCTCGACGAAGACTCGAGGACATCATCCGTCGAGCCCGAAGGATGTAGGATGAAAATCCCAAAAATATCCCAAAAATAGGGAACTAAACCCCTTGAAGGGGGAAAAGACAATAGAAAAAAACAACAAAGTAGAGTAAAATAAAGAAGACATGAGAAGGGGATAAGGAGTGGTGCTTCTACGTCGAAAGCATCTTCGATGATCACCCAAACATCAAGACCTACTAACGAACTATGTTGACTTGCACATGCACGGAGGTAGGAGTTGTCGAAAAGAAGCTTTGATTCTACTGCTACTTAGAAAGGTGGCATTTGAGAGTACGGACTCGAGGCTACCGGTAAAAAAAAGGAGACTACAATGGTGGTAAGTAGAGTTCGAGCAATTCGAATCCTTGGAGCTCGATTCGTGCTCCTCAACCATCTTCCACCCTCAATTGATGGATTCCGAAGCATTGTTGTAAGCATTGCCTTCGTAGCCACACACATCCAAAACTGGCTATCTCCAATAGCCAACACGACTGGGTTTGGCTTTCTCATCATCAAGCCTTGCCTTGCATTACACATCAGTTGAAGGGCACAAAGAGGTTGACATCTCAATAAGTAACCGCATTTATTTTCGTGCCCTTCCTTCCTCGTAAGAGTGTCAAATAGGTCCAGTCGGGTCAGATTTGACTTGTTATTTTAAGGTTCACTCTTTAAAGAGTCAAGTTTGACCCGACTCGATAGGAAAATGAGTCCACAACTTGTAATGTAAGACCCAACCTGGCTCGACATATTTCACTGAGGCCTGACCTAATCAACCCATTTGCAATGAAGTTACGTGGGTCGATGTCGAAAAGGATGCCCTCATCTTGAGAAAATAAGAATTAATAAATCTAAAATACCATCCAAGATTGAATTTTTTTCACTTCCTAAGCTAATTGCAATACTCTTTGCACATGGTTCCCATTAATTATAAATTCAGGTGTATGGAACGAAAAAGTCGATTGTACCATGTCATGGATTGGATAATTTGAACTTATCTTGCGTATGTAATCTATATGTGAGTCATGTATATGTGTGATAATATCTTTTATTATAAGTAATATTTTAAATTAAAAATGTAAAAATTAAGATTATTTTATATAAATATATTATATATAAAATTTGAAATCAATCAAATACTTCTAATACTTACGTTAATTAAAATCAAATTTCGTAATACTTAAATTATAAACAATGAATTCCTTTTGATGTAAATGTTAAAAATATTAGCTAGATTAATTTTAAATTTAATATATATTAATATATTCATAGAGTGATCCTAACCTCCATATACATAACTTACCTACAAATAACTTATACGATCCTGCCCCCATGATTTAATATTAGACTAAAGCCAAGTTTAAGCAACCTAAGCGTATCAAAAAGAATTAATTCTAAGTAATCTAAATGTATCATACATACATATTATATATATATATATCCAAAGGATATCTTTCTTTCTTTGATCCATTTCTATAAAATATATTACAGTTGCATTAAGGGTGGTACCTTGGTGGCAACATGATTTAGAGTATCCAGATCGATTTTTAACCATCTTTATAAGCAAGGAAGTGGATAAGCCGAACTAAGTCGACGTTTGATTTGATATAAACTAAGACGTTTACTAAAGATTTGTATATGGATGGTATTTGCATCAAGCATGTCATCAAACAATGGTAACTTTTTAGTTTGGGCTTCATGCAAGTGTTATTAGAAATTTTCGATATCACAAAATTAATATTATAATTCTCTCATTTACACGGATGCCACCATAATATTAATTACATTTAGAAAAATGCTACTTGAATCAAATCTTAGTAAATGGTGGTTTCCGCTTCTAGCTCTACATTATATGATAAACTTGAAACAATTGTAAATATGATAGAATTTTTGTATACGTTAACAATTCTATGGTAGCATATGCATAAGTGGAAATGCAAAATCTACGGTGACAATCATGTAATGTCGAAGGTTATTTTGTTACATTTGTGTAAAAATCAACTTTTTTTTCCTTTTATGTCATTTTAACACTCATAATAAATCTTTTTTTCTAAAAAAAAAAAAAAAGACTCCGAAACCATTTGGGCAAAGTGGAGACAAATTGGCATTTCCCACACACTTATGCAAAAATCATGATGATGAGTAGAGATGTTTAAATTAGTTGTTCAACCGTAATTAAATCGTTCAAATCGGTTTTGAAAAAAAAGAAAAACGATTCTTGAAGTTAATTGATTGAATTCCATTTATGGATTTCGGACCAACCGAATTTCGACTTTTGAAAACCGGACCAGACCACGCATGCACCCTTAATCTTGCTGTGCTCGTTAAATCTGGGAAATTAGATGTTGTGAGGGTAAATATATTTTTCTAATACATTAAAAGTTTTGTCAACACTGGGGTGGTGGCGCAGTTGGCTAGCGCGTAGGTCTCATAGCTAAAGAGTGATCCTGAGGTCGAGAGTTCGAGCCTCTCTCACCCCAATGGCCTTTTACTTTTACCCTTTTTTTTTTTATCCCATTTACTTTTACCTTAAGAAGCAAATAATGGCTTCCTCAGCACAACTCTTGAGAAATTTAGTTTGAAGCATTCATTTTTTCAATAGAAGAGCTTCTTTCGATCACTTTTTAGAGATGAGTCATTATCCCCCAATTTAACTCCCAATATATCATATTGATGATTATTCAACACTTTTGTCTATGAGAATTGAGGTTTTCGGTTTCCTTTTTAAATTTAAAATGAATACTTCATATGGCATTAGATGCATTTGTTGCACATATATATTCTCTCTCTATGTTAGAGTTTAGCACCATATCCCACTTCCTACACTAGTGGCATCTATATTTTATGATGTTGTGTCTCTTTAGCTCTATTTTTCCCAATTGATTCTCTCTCTCTCTCTCTCTCTCTCAAATATTTCTTTTGTCATCTATTTCTCGTCTATTATAGTAATTTAAAAGTTTTTCCCTAAAGCATTGAAAATCCAAAATTGTACCAAATGAATTTACAAGGCAAATATATCAAGATATACAACTGCACATTAGAAACCACAATACAATCCTCATCCTACATAATACTCACTCATTTATTAAAACTCAATTATTTTTCCTTTATTAAAGCTCTACCATTTTCTCTTTCTTTTGAAGCTTCGATCCTCTCCTATTTCAACTATACGAATGTGCTTAATATACTTAGAATGTATTGTTTTAAACATTGTTTTGATTTGTTTTAGGCATTGTTTTAATTTTCATCTCCATCACCCAAATAACAAACTACCATACAATCCTCTGGATCTGGATCCCATGCAAGACCCACTATATTCCCTTTCTAATTACAAACTTTGGTCCTTCTCTTATTCAAACTATGCTTACATGTATAACATATTCTTCAAACATTATTTTGATTGATATCTTTGATCTCTTAGATGATCTGAAGAAGTGCTATTCTTTCCTTGGCGATTTGAATGCATCACATGTCATCAATCGCTACGTCTTTGAGAAAACAAAAGACGACCTTAGTATTTTTGAAACTATAAGCAAAGCATAAGTCAACTATAAAACGCAAGAAGAATAGAAGACATCATATCCAATCCAGTTATATCAATTTATAAGCTTCTTTACTTGTATTGGTCTCTCATGCAAGAAATCCTTGCAAATATTACATGACGCATAGACAGTTTAACTACCTTTTTTTTTCCTTTCTAGACATTTTGACCATTCTATTCGAGAAAAAGTAATGCCTAGATAACTATATTCAAGTCACAGCCATTCTAACTACTTTGCCACAATTAGTGTTAGGATCTTCTATCATGGTGACTTAGCTACAATTTCATATTTTATCCGTTGAAACTTACCATTCATTTTAATGTTTTGACCACCTAATTTACATGGTTTAAGAATGTAGTGCCTAACTTTATACCATGACTACTTCAATCGCTTGATCACAAAATCATGATATAGTTTTGCATAGCTAAAAAACTTAGACACGACGACTTAGTTTACTTGAGTAATTAACCCCTTTAAAAGATGATTAATTTATATTTACTTCACTACTTAATCCTCTTTTACTTGACATTAATTTACCTAACGTCAGTTGTCACTAATATTAATCAGACCCATATTAAAATCATATGCAACCCTCTCTCTCCAACATCAGCCGCCACCTTCACTCTTTCACGCCAGTCATGTTCCTCTCTCTCTAATACTATTATAAAATAAGTACTATAAAAATTAACATTACAATTTAATATAAATTCAAATAAATATAAATTGATATTATATTAATTTAATATAAAAATTAAAAGTTGAGATAAATTTCCTAGCTTCTTTGGTGAATTAGCCCTACACTCACGTCTAGCCGTCCATCTCCATCAACTGCCGGCGACACCTCCCCGTCACCAATCCAACGGCCACAAAACCACGTCCCTCCTATCTCCAACCCCTCACCACCCCTACCAACACCCCCAACAATCGCCCATGGCGTCGAAGGCCAAGGCCGCCATCGCCGCCGCCGCCGCCGTCGCCGCCTCCCCGAGGGGCCCCGGCGCGGGGGGTTGTCGGAACCGGTGGAGGGAGAAGCTCGAGAGGTACAAGGACGAGCTCGCCAAGGGCGTGTGGGGCTACTGGGAGCTTGGCGCCTGGAAGCCCCTCGCCATCAGCGCCCGCCACCGCGCCAAGATCCGCAGGGAGGTCCTCCTCGCCGGCGAGTACGTGGCGAGATCTTCGATTTTGGGGTTTGCCCATCTGGCCAATTTGCTCAGTTGGGTGTTCTGTGGGGTAAAGTTTCGATCTTTGTTGTATGTGCTCTCAGGGAATGGCCGTACGACCCGCCGAGGAAGGAGATGAGGAACGTCAGGAAGGGGCACAAGTGTGACCGGATCGCCGCCCAGAAGTGCGTTTTTCTTTTTTCGACAAATTTTTTGAGTTTTGTGATGTTTTTTGATGATTTGCGCATGGAAGGTTTCGTGTTTGATGCCGCGTGTTATTTGGATTTCAGGAGAGCAAATACAGAGGAGTTGATGAAGAAGATGCCGCAGATGCTGCTAGATTACAAGGTTGGATCATCCATCTCACCATCCATCTCTGTTTTTTTTTTGGTTTGTCTTGTGGATGAAATGTGTTCTTGTTTGGTGTTGGTTTTAAGTGCTTGTTTGCATTTCGTAATTGTGATTCATACTTGATTGTAGAGGCAGTGTTAGATGTATCGCTCATTCTCAATAGGTACTTGGTAGAAAAGGTGGGTGGTAACGAGTGATGCACATCCTCTCACAAGTTTGCATATTTAATGATTGCAACAAAGTTTACTAACACACGGCTGGATAGTCTCCCTACTTATCAACATAATTGATTTTTGATGTGTGCTTGTTGTTGAAGGATGCGGTATCACTAAGATTTGTTGAAAAATAGTTGTAACAAGCTTGTATTGATGTAGGTTCTATTAAATGGCGTTTGTTTTGTGGGACTGGATGTGGAATCCCACCTTTGGGACCATCCTAATGCTGGGTTTGCCAATTCCTGAATTGCATGGCTTATCCCGAGATTGCCCAGTTCCACCTACATCTAGGAATGGCTTCCTCTGCTGTTTATTCCCAAACAGAAAAAGTAGGCTTTTTCCACTATTTTGGCTACTTCCCCCACTTCTTAAAACTTATCCCATATTTCCCATTCTGCAAAACAAATGGTGCCGTAGCTTCTTCTGGCAAATGTTTGCCATCTTTCTTCATCTCTTTCCTATAAAAGCTTCCCTTCGTTCTGCCTTGTCTCATTCTACCTTGAATGTCCACTTACAGTTGACTTACAATGGTTGCACAAAATTTATTAAGGACATGGTTTCTAGTTTAGTAGAATCAGAATGCTGACTACTGACCTCAAGTAGTCATCCTTTTTCCTTCTAAAAAAAGTAGAATGCAATTTCTTTTCTGAACACCTGGAAACTCCCATCAACAAACTGCATAGAAGTACATAGAGCCCATTCAGTGAGTGCCTGATAGAACAGCAGACCATGAAGTATATGGAGACGGTAGCTTTGTAGTTGAAAAAAGAGAATGACTGTGGATACAATGACCTCCTAAGTATCAATGGGGGATTCTAGCAGCAAGTCATATCCTTTGGCTTAACGATATGCCCCCTCTGCAGACTGCCATGCATTGTTTTCTTTTGTGTTCATAACTTCATATCATGTGGGTATAATGCAAATAAGAGCTATAAGGTGGAGCATGGAATATCCATGGCAGTGCTTCTCCAACTTTGTTTTGATGAATTTTCTTGTAATGGTCACATCTTGTCAACTTCACTGATCATCGTGTTGTTTTGATTATGAATCTCTTTTGCCACCAACTGCCCCAAACTCTGTTCCCTGGGTCTTGGAATGATAATTGTAACAACAATCATGATAGCAATAGCAAACAAGATAGCCTTTGTTTTCTGAACAAGCTCAATTGACAAATAGGAAACTTATTCACAAAAAGGCTGTTATCTCCATCTTTGCATTGAAACAACAATTTTTTTGTTGTATTCAGTTGGAGAATTTCCTCTCAAGATGGGTGGTGCTGCAGTAAATGTTTTTTTAGTGTCACAAATTCTCGAAGTCATTGTTGAACGTAATCAACCTTTGTTGGGAATATCATCTGGAAGGCCGCTATGATTGTGAGTTCTTGAAAACGTCTGGCAGTATCCATCCAGTCCCAAACTTTTCCTTACTATATATTTGTTGATATTTGCCCTATCCAAGATAGCCTAGTATTTTGTTGTCTTATCCTTTTCAAAGAAAAAAAAGGATTTTTGTTGTCTTAAACCATCCATTGAGTGATGACCTGGTCATAATTCTCCATCCCATAAGTTCCAAATTACCACTTTTTTTTTTTTCGACCATAAACTGATGCCAATGCTTCTACATCAAGATTTTCCTTTGGATTCTAAGGAGGGATGGTTTGGTTACTAGAAAGAGAAGGAGGAGGTGGATGGAAGGTCTTGAATCTACTTGATGTTTTTGTGGTCGTGACGATGAAGATATCTCCCATCTTTTTTGATTGTGTGATTTTTCCACTTTAGCTTGGAGCGCCCCGAATCTTTTTGGTGTCAATGTGGCGTTTGACGATGCCTTCTGGAGTTCCTTTCAAAATGGGATCCAGTCAAATACCCATGCTTGGGTGGCTGCGGTAGTGGTGGTGTGGTTTATTTGGCTTCAATGTAATGCTTATATTTTTAGAGGGGGGAGTGTGTGGGTTGAGAATGCTGTCAATGGGGCCTGTGCCTTGTCTGATTCATGGATGCAGTATCTCTAATGTTTTTCAATGATTAATATATTTGGCCTGTGCCTTGTCTGATTCATGGATGCAGTATCTCTAATGTTTTTCAATGATTAATATATTTGGATGACTACTGACCTTTGCTGGTTGTCCTTTTTCCTTTAAAAAAAAACCTCTTTTTGGTTAAATTGACCACCTACTTTTAGCCTTTAGTGCTATACATCCTCAGTACCAATGCTAAAACCAAAAAGAAAGAAAGAAAAAAAGAATGTTGCAAATAAAACTTTTCATCAATAAGTGAAAGGTAAACGGAGCATTAGTGAGCCTTATGCCTTCACAAAGGACCTATGATATCTGTCACATGCTTTACTGACTTCTTTATGCATGTCCTCTCCATACGATCACACATTATGACAGTCACATGGGGCCTGAGTTGGAGCTTTGCTATGGTATGAGATATTTATATTCACAGTTTTCTCTTTTCTGGTCAGGGGCTTCAGGACAATTTCCAAGTCCATTTGCCTTTTCAGTGAGAGGCTCATAGTGGTTTATAAGGACAATCACATTTAAGGAACCTGATTCTGTTCTTAGGAAGTTTTCTCCTTACATAGTTGATGCCTATATTGAGGTCATTAAATGGCTCGTAGTCAGCATAATGTCAGAATCATGGCTTCTCTTGGTGGCAGTCCTTTTGGAGTGGTAAACTCATTTTCTCCATTGGTCTCATATCATCCTTCTATTGATGCTCAGTCTTCAACACAGACATGCCTAACTAAATATTCTCCTGTGAGTTTTTAACCATCTTCAATAGTTCCATGGTCAACTCTTGAATTCATCCTTGGATTTGAACAGATTGAATCCCATCTTTGTATTGGTAAAATGTCACTGAATGGTTTGTAAGGTTCCAATGATGGAAACAAGAGAATGGGAATGGATATCATGGTCAACATGGTCAGCATGTGAAATCAAGTCTTCATTTGTGGCTACCCATACTTGCTATATTGTTCGAAGCACCCTTAGGCAGCATTGGCAATGGAGATGGGATAAATCATAAGCTGTTAGTCTGGTAAGTTGGTGATGTGGGAAGATCTTCCCACAAACCAAGATCACATGATCTTGGTTTGTGGGTGATACTTGCTAGGGAGAATGTTGGTGGATTGAATGCTAAGAACAACATTGCCAAATTGCCCACCTCTTTTCGAAAAAAAGAAAAAAAAAACAAAGAAAAAACATTGGCCACCTAAGTGGCAAGAGACTCAAGTGGTAGTTATGCTTGTTGGTCAAGACTTCCCGCCTAAAGAAAGCAGGTGATGTTGCTCATGTTGCTCTCAGGACATTCTGACATTCACCACATGAGTCAGCTCATATTAGGAGGAGAGAGAAATCTTTGCCCCTTAAGTGTGGTGGGTGATGCGGCAGCACCAAAACCATTTGATCTCGACTTATCAACCAAGAAACAATCTTTTCCGTGTAATAATTTACCCCAGATGCCATCAAGGGGTTGGTGGAGTGGCAAAGTCTCCTTGTTGTCATCTAAAGATCATAAGCTAAATGCCATGCCCACCATGTTACCTTAACAAATAATCTACTCCCAATTCATGTAGTTGCCACCAGACCTTTTGTCATAAAAGGACATTGACAGTTATTGTCAAATGATTCATATTTTGAGAACTTATACAAGGCACACGTGTTACTTGTAACAACTAAATATCTAGTGAATTGGAAGCTCTTGCTTCCCCACGACATACACCTTTAGTAGTGGAACTGGGTAAATTTTTTTAGCTTGTTTGCACATGTGCACTTTTTCTTGATGTAAAAACACCCTTAAGTAGATCCCACTATCATGTTTGACCCATTTTATCTGAAATTTTCTTGTAGTGAATCAAGCTTTCCAATTAGTGGTTGCTATAGGTGGAGAAATGTTGCTCAGTAGGGTGGTGGGATAAGTAGTACATTGGATGTGGTTGGTGGGTGAATATGTTGTAAGTTCAGTTTTTGTTAAATTTGAATTTGATTGAATATTAGGTTAAATAATTGGTTTGCTGTGGTACATATAACAACAATATGGTCAAATCATGCTAGGACAATCATAAAGTGACGAATCCATTGGTTTTGCCATCCTTGTAAGGGACTCATCTTAGGCAATCAAGTGTCATCTAAGAATTAGGCAGGCTTGCACATACATGGAGAAAGAAGAGGAGACAATCCATCCAACCATATATGCTAATTAGACAAAGTTCATCTAAAAGCCAACCCATGTATAACACTGATGAAAAAGCTGAAGACACGGAAGGTCTTCATCCCCTTCTGATCACTCACATGTTATGTACCTCAGAATACTTCAATCTCCACTGCTGGCAGAAGTTAGTTATCTATGCTTAGAAGAGGATGAGTACCTGCCTATCCGAGGAGAAGACAATGTTGTGGGAGGAAGAGTAGAATAGAGATTGAAGAATGAAAGAAAGGGGAATGAAGCAAACTTTCCTCTTATACGTGTTGCACGTACCAAATGCTCATACAAGAAAGTGAACTCTAGGGGTCGGAGGCATCATTTCTTCTTGTCCATCCTAGGGTGTGTAGACATCCTTGTGTGAATTACAGGTGGTGGTTACTAGAATGGAGGGGACATGAGCAATAGCCAATGGACAATGGCAATCGGGGATTAATGTAGACCCATTGGGCATGGGTAATCATTCCAATCTTGGGAGAGGTAGCGAAATCAGCCTGACTTGAGGTTAGATGAGTCGCTAAAGTTTTTCCTTCTCGGAGTTGCAGTGGCAAAGGTTAACTTTAACAACTATAAGCAAGAGTAAAACTTCTCAACTTCATGGAAAGAAAGCTGGAGCCCTTTTATCTATTGGAATTCTTTTAGAAAATCTCTATCATATGCACATCTCGTTTTGTTTCTCTTACTAATTCCGTTTTTCCACTTTAATGGACAATTCTGATTGTGATACTTAATGAGGGAGAATGGGGAGCAAGAGGAAAGCTACTTGCCTTCATAGAAAAGAAGTTGGAGCCCTTTTATTTGATTGGATTTTTTCTTTCTTTCTTTTTTTAAGCAAATCTTTATCATATGCACACTTCATTGTTTTACTTCCCTACTAATTCCAATTTTCCACCATAATGGACAATTCTGATTGTAATACCTAATGATAGAGAATGGGGTTTTTTTTTCAAATTATTCTTTGCACGTTTTGCAAGGTCTTTTTTTGGTGGGGAGGGTTTGTGTGGGGTGGTGGTGGTGTGGAAAGGAAGGGGGTTGCTGGGCATTAGTTTTGATAAAAAGGAGAAGAACATTCATGGAATGACTATGACAATGAGGGCAAAAGAAAGAAGAGGGCCTCCAAAATTTTGTCTTGGAATTTTTCTAGGAAGGGAAAAGTCTTTTGCAAAGCCTCATGCTGGAACTTGTCTCTTGTCTTGCTTATCCGATTCCACATATAGTTTTTTTGGACACAACATTAGCAACAACAATAATAACAACAAAGCCTTTTCTCATACTAGGTGAGTCAACTACAACATTTTGTATTTTGGAGCTTAATTTTTCGTGGAAGGGGCAATTTTGAAACCTATAGATCTTATTTTAGAAAACTAACATGATGATATGCAAAGGTCTTCATTGTTGTTTAATTCCTAAATGAGCCAAAGTTATTAGAGCATTATCACCCTTTTCTTGTTGACCTGTGTCTGTTGAAAAACAAAATAGCTGCAATTATGAGCACTTGCAACTTTTCTTGATCTAACCTTCACAAACAAGGTTCTGCTGTTGTATTCTCCATCTAATGTTGAGAAAGCATTACGTGCATTTAGATCTGATGGAGCTTTTCAATCCTTCATTTATGGACTCCTGGAGCATCATTCTGGAGAGAGCATTTATGTCAAAATTAGTGTTTCTGCCTCTTTTGTTGTAACTGCAAAGAAGAAAAGTACTGCAAGAGTGTTTCCCTTCTACTCGGACTAGAGATGAAAATATTATAGCTGCAATATTTTCTCTGTTTTTGCACGTTTGGCATATATCTGACTTGTGAACCTGATCTTTTTGAAAATACATGGAAATTACTGTTCAATTCATTCCTTTTCATCCTTGGAGTATTGTCATTTGATGACTGTGAAAAAAGGTCTTGTCAGGTATCACATAAATAATCCATTCCATCTGTCAGATTTTATAGCTTTTAACATTTCTTCTCTAACGCTTTCCAGAAGCGACGATGGGCGAAGAAGATGAAGGAAGAGGAAGGCAAAGAATAAAAAGTCACCATGTAAACTTTGATCATTCTCCAGCGTTTAGATCCTCGGAAATTTGCTGTGGACTGTGGGGCCTGCTTAGGGGCAATATTTCAACATTGGCAGGGCCTGCTAGAGATATTGTAGTTGCTTTCTCACACAAACTAGCTTTTGCTTTCAATCTGGTTTCTAATTTGAGCTGCATTGCCTTGCCGGATCAAGGATCTTGGTATTGTGATCCTAGGAGTTCCTTTCTCCAGTCACCTTCTCCAGAAATTCCAGAAGATAGAGATTCCTCGTGAATAAAGACAGAGTAGAGTGATCGACTGAACATAATGCAGGATGGAATCGAGTCTTATCAATAGATTTTGAAGGGTCATTTTACTGTCGCTTTCTTGTCCTTTGTTGAAGTTGTGCAGTTCAATTTGGCTTCCTGTTCCCATAACCCAAATATAACACCCCATGGGTGCTCTTTCAAAAAAAATACCCCATGGGTGTTTTTATTTTGCAAGTAATACTCCATAGGTGTCGAAACTTGGGACTATTGTCCTCCACGATTGCTACAGTATTTTCTTCTTTTTTAAAACGTAACCATAGCCAAATCTTTTTTTCTGAATAGCTATAGTCAATTGGGCAGTGGTCGGAGGAACATCTTTCTTGGAAAAGGGTGGCATGTAAAATAATGGAAGTATCGAGGTGCGTGTTCTTCCTCTTGGATCAAGATACAGAATGTGTTTTAGAGATGTGTAAAAGCACCACTTAAATAACATAGCCTCACGTTACCATCCAACTTGTTTGGTTGGTAGGATCTGATGTCTGGTTTGGCTGGCAGAATTTTTCAAAGGGCAATGGCTTGTTAACTAACTTTTATTGAGAATAAGGAATAAGTTGCAGCATGTATCCTCATTTATCCTTCTTTCCATATCTTTTTGCTTTTGGGTTTTTTTCATCTTCCAAAAAAAAATTAACATCTAAGCCTCGTATCTAAAAAAAGAGGAGGTGTCATTGCTGGCATAACAAAGTGAGGGAGATGGATTGAACATTCTGCAAGAAAATGTGAAATATAATGTCGGGCTAGCTGAGGGACACGGAAGAAACATGGGAGAGGCGTGCCTGAAGATCTTGATTATTCACTTAGGGTTAGTTTGGATGGAGTAATATATTTTATGGGATAATTTTTTTAGTTGAATTATTTTTAATTTTTGTTTGAAAGCTATAAAGATTATTTATGATTATTTGAAAAGTTTTTTTTGTTAATTTCTGAAAATATATGGGATAATTTACAAAAGAAAAAATTTATCCTACGTTAATTTCATAATAACTTATCCTAAGTTAAATCTTTTTAATTTAGGTCGAAATATCCTTTCTATCGAACATGATTAATTTTTATTTTGATGGGTTATTTCTCTTACTAAATTAGACCTTAAAACATTAAGCCAACTGATGTTGAGCTTGTCACGAAGTTGTTGAGTCAAAGGTAGCATCAAGGTAAGACCTTATCATCTTCCCGGTGAGGAACCTTCATTTGTAGGAGCAAAATCTACGAACCCCATGAAATTTGTTGTTTGTTGCACCTTTAGCCTCATTCTTTGTCTAATCATGACTTACTCTTACTTCTATGTGATGCATACTTTTTGTGTGAGGCCGTACGTGCAATTTCTTTTTTCTTTTTAAACATAATTTTCTTTTATCAAGGGAACAAAAATGATACATGATGCAGGGATAATCTCAACTTTTCTTAAAGAGAGGGAAAGTAGTTCTCCTTAAAGGAGGGGGAATTTAAAAAATAACAACACGAAATAAAATAAAAAGAAAAGAAAATAAAAAAGAAGTACCTAAGATATTATTTTCACTGTAAGCAAATCAGCACAATGCATTAGGTACAACAAGACATCAATGTCATCGACGTATCACACCAATAGTTGAGAAGCGATCTGAATGAGATCAACTATCAGTCAAGTTGTGGTGAGTCTGACTTTAATCTAATTCTGAAAACAAAAATAACGTGGAATATTTTAGTATTATATATGATGGGCTAAGATGAATAGTGACATGAGTTTTGTAGGATTTACCAGGTGAGTTATCTCATGCCTTACTTACAATATATCAACTCTTTTGTCACATTTAACAATTACTTACTCTATTTTTTAATAAAATAACAATAGAAAAGTTCAATATTGGATATGAAAGAAAAAATTTACAATCCTGTTTTTGCACCACTATTTTCGTTACAAATATAAAACATATAATTTATAGCATATCCAGTCACCATTGCCTCAATAATTTAAAACTTTCAATACTTTAACCCATGCTAAATACAAAGACCTATGCAAACGCAACCAAAGAGATCGTGCAGTTCACTCACACAGGCTACGTTCATTTTGTGTGCTGGCCTGAACTGCACTTTGTCTACTCCCGCGAGGTTTCCATGCCACTTTCGAAAAAAATAAGGGCTATCCAGCAAGTTCACCGCCAAATGCCCTAATCTCTGCCCCGCCATTTCCCGCCAAAACCCTCCGCAGTCCCCCGCCCCTCGTTTCTCCCCTCCCCCACCATCTCCCGCCTTCGGAGCTCCTGAGGGATAGGGTTAGGGTTTCCGCTTCACCCAATCTCCAGACCTCCCACCTCCGCCCGCCAACGGAGATCGAAATGGAGAAGGACGCTCCCTTCCCTGACGAGCTCGAGTGGCTCGAGAACGCCAACGCTCAATTCGACGAGCCCGACCCCACCGGCTACGACGACGACGACGACGAGCTCCTCGAGCTCTGCGGAGCATCGCCAGGCACCGGATAGCGCCCTTTCTCGACGAATCCCCACGAAAGGTTCGTTTCTTGACTCCTCTCGATCTTTGATTCTGCAGAGGAGGACGACACGGATTCGAGGAAGCGGCAGCGCGGGGAGGAAGCGAAGGGGTCTGATGATGCGCCGGTTGCGGAGAAGAAGAGCAGGAGGGGTGGAGAGGGGGAGGAAGAGGTGGCGGATGTGGAGAAGGACGAGGATTGGCTGGGGTACTCGCCTTCTCGGGAGGGTGAGATAGGGGAGGGTGAGGTTGAGGAGGTAAATGTGGAGGAGAAGATCGTGTCCAGGTTTGCTTCGGAGATCGACGGGGATTTCGTGGCGGTGACGGGTCCCGATGGAGAACGGGTTTACACGAAGATGGGACCGGGGTTGGGGGGTGTGGATGTGAGTAGGAGGTTGGAGAAACCAAGTAAAGGTTAGTTTCAGATCTAGACTTTCGTCGATTTGTCATAATTTTCTGGTTTTTGTGCAAATGTGGTATTATTGTGTGTTTGGAGGGTTGTGGGGTGTATGGGGATATTGTTAGATTGTTAGTTAGCATCATTGATGATAGTGTAGGTTTCTTTCTATTGGTGAGGAAAAGGAACTTTGGAGAAGCAGAAGGGCTTTGTTGTGTGATAGTGTAAGGTTCATTGAAGGAGTGAGTGCATAGCTTAGAATGTATGAATCATTTGGCTGTAACATGTACATGATATCTGTATGATAATCTCCTAGATGCCCTTTTTTGATGGGTGAGTAATATACCTATAAGGATTTAGAGCTTTTGTTATTTGTTAAAACTTGGAATAGTCCTATACATATATGGGAAATGATGTTCCTATTTCGTAACATGTTTGAGAGTTCAACCCTTTTTTTTTTTCTTAATTCACTGAAAACCTGCATTTGGAAGTTGCGATGCAAGGCAAACCCACTTGATAACCCGTTTTGGACTTCAAAGAAAAGGATCAATAATCTTCAGAACATAACATGAGGAATTGGATCTCCTTCCATAATCCAATTATCCGTTCATTACTTTAGATATTTATCTCAAGGTACTCATTGGTGCTAGTCATGCCCAATCTCTTAGGATTTTGTTAAAGTTGAGCTTAAGGGAGGCATTTACTCACCCATCTTTGTCTACAATGGCTTTTATCTCCCAAGTATTTTTTCCTTAATTTTTTTTGAAATTTCTTTCTTTCTTTACCTACCAACTTTTTTATATAGTGCTATGAAGCATTCCAAATGCTTATTATTTCTTCATTATTGTGAAAGGAAAGAGTTGTCTTTGTTTCAAATAAGAAATCCTAGTCTCTTTTAAATGAGAGAGATTTGGGTAAATTACAACTACATCCATTAAGAAAATAAAAGAGCATGACAACTCTCTACAAAAATAAATATGCGGTCACACTCCTCAAGGTGGGATGTAGATATCTTCTAACCCCAACTTGTCACATGGAAGCACACTTTTTCTTCTCCAAGGCCTTGGTGACGATGTCAGCAAGATGCATCTCTAAAGTAATGTAAGGAGTATTAATCCTCCCTTCCATGACTTCATTATACGCAAAGTGACAGTCGATTTCAATATGTTTAGTTCTTTCATGGAAGATAGGATTAGAAGCTATATAAGTGACAGACTTGTTGTTGCAGTACAATGGATTAGGTGCCTGTATGGATATCTTAATGTCACTTAGGAAGCTCATTACCCACCAAGGTTTTAAAAAGTGTGAGGCGGTACCAATGCAGTTTACCTTCATGTCAATAAAAACTTTACCTAGAAGATAAATAATTTTAAACAATATTTCTCAGAACCTTAGTTTGTAAGTTTATATATTATAGTTCAACAAAATATAAAATTACATATTACCTTTACCCTTGTCCTTTCTCTTTTGTATCTTTCTTCTGCTTCCTCCTACTTGTATTCCTCCCACTGCTCTTACTAATTGCTCAAGATCAATAGGATCTTCTTCTAGAGCTACAGTTACATCAAGCTCTTCATAAGCATCAATCTTTGTTTTACAAAGTTGTAGCTCAGCGATCCACTCATCATCTGAGACCACTACTTCTGAGCATAGAGGATCCTCTATTGTTTTCTTTTTCACTTCCTTGTGTTTCAATTTTAAATTGAATATACGATAAACCAACTCCTTGAGTTTATCTTGTTTAAGCCTGTTCCTCCTCTTAGTATGGACCTACTCAATGAAAAGTTCAACATTAAATTATTTATAATTATAGCCTAACGATTATATATTACTTTAAATTTAAAATACAAAGATGATCTTTTTACTTGATTAAAAGCATTTCAATTTCGCTCGTATGCGGATGCACTACAAGTTAAACTTAAAATGCGCATGGCAACTTCTTCAACTCAGTTGTTTCATCACCAAATGCTCACCAACAATTCACTGTAATGGAAAATGTTGTTTTAGTATATAGGAAAAATTGCACAAAATTTATAAATTTAAATGATAGAATCATAGAAAGGAGTCAATGATTTCTCTTCTTCCGATTCTCAATGGCATTGGACCATCCAAATAATCCTCTTTCATTAACAAATGCATCTGTTTGGAGATTTACATTCAATCTCTAATCCTTGTTAGGAATCAACCTCTGGAAGAATGAGTACAAGCCCATCTTTACTTTTGAATCAACTGAAAATGTTGGTTCATACTGGCATTGGGGATTCAGAAAATAGGCAGCACCATGCAAGTGTGTGTAGTTGCTTGCCCCATCTTGTGTCAATGTTATCCCACATTGTCTTGTACTTCTTTTCATCATTACCCAAATTTTTAGCAATATCTTCCTTGGCCCCATCCATAACCTCATAAATAAATCTCATAGGTGGATATTGTTTAGTGTCCACTATTCTTAAAACCAACTCTAATGGTTTGATTGTCCTTATCACATAAGATACATCAGGTTAAAATGTTATACTTTTGAGGACAATATTTTGTACAGCCTGTCCTTGAACCTTCAATGTACAACTGCTACACTTCCACCTTTTTGAGGTGAAAAAAGACTCAAGAGTGTCTTTTGACATTAGTAATCTCTGTAAGGTAAGGAAAGTAGTAGCAAACTGAGTGACGACATGTCTCACTAAGTCTCCTCCTACATGCTTCCTTACCATGGCCACCACCCAAGCATGCGTATATATGTAATTGATGATTTATTTGGCATTCTTGAAAATAGAGTCATGAAGAGGTAACTTCATGATATCCCTCAACATAAGGTCAATGTCGTGAGCTGCGCATAGAGTCCAATACAAATGTTTCCTCTTTTTCACCAATTTCTCTCTAGCTTTTTTATAAGCTGATGCATTATTTGTTATCACTTGAATAACATTGCTTTCCCCCACTTCAACAACATTATCCATTAATTTGAAGAGATAATCAGTTTTCTTGATCTCATCAAAGGCATTAACAGGAGCCATGTACCTTTTGGGTTGTTAACAAAAAAATTGATCAAGGTACATTCTTTTGTATTTGTCCAACCATTAGATATTTTGCTACATCCAATTTCTGCCCAAGAGGCTTTTGCTTGGCCAACCATAGTAATTGTCTTGACTTCTTTTAAAATCCAAGTTTGTAACTCATGCATTGTAGGACCTTTGAATCCTCTTCCATAGTTGCTTCCATCTTGAAGTATTTGCTAGTAAGATGAACTGGTGGCCAAATTGAATGGCAATTCATTTTCAATGAAGAATCTCCCAATACTAAGACACGCTCTTATTCTTTGTTCTTTCTTCTAAGAGGAATTCAAAGTAACCTGCGTTAGAGGACCTTGAGGAGCACTATCAAGTCCATCACTTCCAGGCCTGGCTTTTTGTCCAACTCCTGGAACAAATAAATCCAGAAGACCCCTTACCACTCGTGCACCACTTGATCTTGTAGGTGCATTTTCATTATGGCCAAATGAACCTTCTACTGTATATGTACCTATGTCATATGTTACAAATTTTTTCCATTTCTTCAAATGTTCTTCTACCAACTTTCTTATTTGTCAAGAATGCTTTAATTTCAGTTTCAACTTCAGGTGGTACCTTAGCACATGCTCCCACATTTTTGTGTCTTCGTTAAGTGGTCATTTAATCTTGCAATGTCAGCAGTGATAGTTTTCCTACAGAAGTTGCGCTTCATATACTTATATCCTTTCTCCTTTTAAGATCCTTGAAGGTTAATTTCTGTGGAGTACTTCCATCGAAGATCAGACGTGCCAGTGGATTCTTCTTTTCCTCCTCTTTTCGCACTTGGCGCCATGTTTAAAATTATAACAATTAGATCACAAAATTCAATTAAAAATTATAACATTGTTTTTCCTAACAAACATGGTAAGTTGGTAACTTACAAAGAAATGAACCTAAAAGACCTAACCTAAACATAATTACAAACATGTAAACCCCCCCACCCTCAGAGCTTGAGGAAGGGGCTGTTGATGTGCAGGAGATGGAAGCGGTGGTCGGGTTCCGTCGGGTCATGAGGGAGGTCACTACGTCTACCCAATGATTAGTGTCCTCTCTTAGAATGTCAGGGGGCCTTAACGATCCATTGAGGAGGGCGATGTTGGGAGGTTATCTCCGCCAGTGGTGAGTCGATGTTGTTCTCTTGCAAGAGACGAAGCTTTTGTCCTGCGATGGAAGACTTTGGAAAGAGATCGGGGGATTCTTGGACGGAGGGGTTTCGTACCCTTGATGTGACAGGCCACTCCAGTCGTCAGATTATGGGTTGACATGAGGACATCTTCGCTTGGGAGGGTGGCTTCACGGGAAGCCATATCATCTTAGCCAGGCTAGTGAGGAGGTCGGACGGGTCCAAGGTGACGATAATAGACGTCTATGGTCCGCTGGAGTCTTAGGCAAGAGACGTTTTATAGGAGGAGCTTGCTTCGGTTGCTACGGAGTGCAATGGGTTGCCATGGTTGATTGGGGGTGATTTCAATACTACTTTGCAGATTGATGACAAACCTGAGGGGCGCGGGAGGTAGGATCTTGGCTCAGAGCAATTTGTTGGGTTCGTGGATCTTCATGGTTTGATTGATTTGGTCCCTAGATCTTGTGCTTATACGTGGTGGAGCTTTGACGAGCAAAAATCTAGGATTGTCAGATTCTTGTCCAAAGTGGAGATGGAGATGTTCCCCTTGGTCGACGTCTTGCTGATGGACCTTTTTCAGTCCACACGCCTCTGCTGTGGAGATCAAATGAAGGATCTTTCTTCGGCTCATATTTTAAGTTTGAGAGATCTTGGTTGATGGAGGCTGATTTCAGTGACCATGTGAAGAAGTGGAGGTCCTTGAGAGACTAGGTTGTCGAAGAAGTTGGCCACCTTGTGGGACTATTTAAGGGGTTACAAGAAGGAGCTCAGGGAGACAAGATTTGGGAGGAAATCTAAGGCATTGGCTGAGATCACCAGACTTGACAGGCAGGAGGACAGTGGTGCGCTATCCGCCGAAGACAAGGAGTGTAGGGTGAGACAAGCCTAGATTGTGCAGGAGGAGGATAGGAAGGCAGAGGTGGACTGGAAGACGAGATCGATATAGAAATGACTGAAAGAAGGGGACTCCAACACTAGATTCTTCTACCAAATGGTGTCGGCTAGGAGAAGGAATTGGATTGATAGGTTGTTGGTTGGAGGGATGGCTTTTTCAGGCTGGGAGGAAGTGGGGAGAGTTGCTCCAGATTTTTTTAGGGAGTTCACAGGTTTGCGCAGGAGAGGCATGTGGCGATCACTGGGTGAGGATGTGCGGAGTATCTTGGTTGAGCAGGTTGGGTCCCTTACGACCGATTTCTCGGAGGATGTGGTTAGAAAAATGATCTGGGGCCTCAATGCGGACGGATGCCCGGGTGATGGGCTTCCAATCTTCTATAGGGAGTTCTGGCCACTTGTGAAGGAGGACGTGATGTAAATTATGGAGGAGTTTGCAGCGGGTAATAGGGGCTTCGACAGGTTGAATAAATCCCATCTCTTTCTCTTGCCTAAGAAGGACGGTACGGAGGCCATTGAAGATTTTCGGTCGATTGCCCTATTGAATGCTTCCTATCTTATTGTAGCGAAGGTCCTTGTCAACATGCTTCGTGGGATGCTTGGTGATATTATCTCACCAGTTCAAACGACCTTCATTCCAGGGCGGGGCATTCTCGACGGCTTTGTGGTGGCCATGGAGGCTTTAGCAGAATGGAGGAGATTGAAGAAGGCGGCTTTCCTCTGGAAGGTGGATTTTAACAAGGTCTATGATTCCATTAAGTAGGATTTCCTATGGGCCTCTATGGTTAGGAGAGGTTTCCCTTAGGTATGGATTGGATGGGTAAAGAGATGCGTCACAACCACATCCTTTTTTGTCCCGATGAGCGGGAACCCTGCGGGTGGTTGGATACAACCTAGGAGGGGGGTTAGGTAGGGGTGCTTGCTTGCCTTGAAGTTGCTTGTTTTGGCTATTGACGCCTTGGCTAGAGTGATTGCCAGGTTGTGTTCCAGGGGGATGTTTAGGGTTTTCTTAAGTGGGAGCAAGTGGGGAGATTCCATTGTTGTAGTATGCGGATGATACACTGTTCTTGGTGGAGGGATCCTTTGTAGATGCAGGTAGACTACGCATTCTCTTGAAGTTGTTTGGTGAGGTGTCAGGGTTGAGAATTAATTATGACAAGTTCAGTTTTGTTTTGTTTCATATGGCAGTTGGGAGGCGAAGGCCTGTAGCACTGCACTCCGAACTGCCTTGGGAGCCCTGCTGTTGCCCTACCTGGTCCTCCCCTTGATAGATAGGCACTTTCGCGTGTAGGATTGGTTGCCTTTGTTGGAGAGGATGGAGAAGCGGCTTTCCTGTCTATGTTCAGGATCCCCCATCAGTTAGAGAAGATTACTAGCTTTATGTGAGATTTCTTCTGGTCAAGCCCTGATTCGGTAGGGAAAGGGACAAGGCTGGTGTCCTGGGAGGAGGTGTGCAGACCGATGCAGGAAGGTGTCTTGGGGTCAGAAACGTGGAAGCCATCAACCTCAGCCTCCTCACGAAGTGGATTGTTAGGTTGGTGGGGTAGGAAAAGGGTCTTCTTAGGGACACCTTTTGGCGGTGCTATGGCGCCCTCCTCTCCTGGGGGGCCCTTGAGTCCCCTATCCCTGACACGCCACGCTTCATGCGGGGATTGCCGTTGGTGGTACCGAAGGTGAGGAATTTCTTCTCGCTGTGTGTGGGAGATGGTGACACCTTTAGATTATGGACAGATGACTGGCAGGTGGTGGTCGCCTTTGTGATAGATACCCGAGGCTCTTCTCACGAGCTGTGTGCAGGGAGGCGACAGTGGCGAGTTATTGGGATGGTGCATGGTGCCCCATCTTTGAGGGGGTGTTGTCGGATCAGAGGTGTGTGGAGTTTCAGCTCTTGCTAAGGGAGTTAGAAGGATGGGAGTCGGAAGGTGTGTGGGATGCTCTTTGCTGGGAGGAAAGGGATTTCTCTGTTGCAAAGGCTTTCTGCAGAATTTGTTCACACACACAGATGGTGGATGTTGATTTCCTGAGGGATTGTAGGCTGCGTTGGTCGGTGAACTGCTCTGCTAGTGCCCTCTAAAGGTTAGGATCTTCGCTTGGTTTGTTAGGAGGGGCAGAATCCTTACCAAGGTCTGGAGGGTGAAGTGGGCAGACATGGATGACCTTGGCTACCCCCTGTGTGGATGGGTGAATGAGGACATTCAACACCTTTTCTTCCTTTGCCCTTTTGTGAGGTAGGTGTGGAGGAGGATTGGGTTGGACTGGATTGCGATTGATAGCTTTAAGGGATTTTGGAGCTCCTTCAGGAGAGGTACTATAGCTAGGGGAGGTAACATTTTGAGATCAAGGAGAGGCTGAAGGTCCTGGTAGCGCTGTGGGGTGTGTGGTTAGGAAGGAATGGAGTTATATTTAGGGGAGATACACCATATGTTGAAAATGTTGCTTGCTCTATGTCCTCTCAGCTAGTGTTTTGAGAGTCTGATTTGTAGCCTCGGTGTTGGCCTTGTAATTTATTATTTTGATTAATGAATTTGGGTGGTTATCACGCTCTCTTTTAAAAAAAAAAAATGCAAACATGTAAATGATGTAATCTACAAGAAATCAGTAATCAAATAAATAGCCTAAATGGAAATCCTTTTGAGTCAAAATAACAAAATCCTAAATAAATCGGTGAGCCAACAAAATCGTCTTGAATACACTTAAAACACCATCAAAAACTACCTAAATGACCCAAATCAGTGAAATAAAGGAACCTAAATGACCTTAATCAGTGAAAGAGGAAATCAAAGTTGGAGTTTCAAAGTTCAGACCAAAGAAAACTTAGAAGAGTTACTAGGGCAGCGTTAGGGCGATGCTGAGGCGGCACTGCTTGACCACTAATGATGCTGCTTGACCTCCAACGACCTCCTCTTCCTCTAGCAACATTGCACTAACTCTAGTGACGCTGCAACAAGGAGCTCCAATGTTGGTTCAATAAGGGTCGGGAGTTGGAGATAAGAATAAGGCTTTTTCTTTGTCATTTCTTGTTTTTAAAACATGACTGGATGTTATGTGCTCGTTACATGACTACTTCTAAAGCCTCATACACTGATGTGGCACCTCAACAACACCTCAGTGCCTCATCACCTTGTCTACGCCCCACTTAAATGAGATGCAGTTATCACTGTTGAAGACTGAGGATACTACATCGAGGCTTTTTCTTGGCACATTGCCTTGAGGTGTACGCCTCTAGCGCCACGAGACACATTTTTTTAAACGATGCTACCCACATGAACTGGATTGTTTTCACTTCTTGCATAACTGAGTTGCTCGATCAGCGATCATCTTTACATCTTGTCTATATTTCCTAGTAGTCTTCAGTTCAAATAAGTTCACTAATACAAATAACTGCATGAATTTTATAGAGAAAAAGTTATGGTGACACAGATGGAGGAGAAAAAGAACGAGGCACATTTAGGGTAGGCTGGACATCAATAAAGAAGACCAAGTAATCCTCAGTCAAGAGATGTATGTAGTTGAGTAATGAGCCTCCTAGGGGAGAGTTTGCAAGGCTAGATAAGTTTTCGAAGGAAATGATTAGAATGATCTTCATTACATCAATTTAAGCCTAGAAATGACTCCATGTAGATTTGAATGAAGGCAAAAAAATCCAGGTAGCCATTCCCACCTTCCTTCAGAAGAAGCCTTTTTTGTTGGTGGTTGTTGTATATGCTAAGTTTGTAAGTTCATGTAAACATAACTTGGTATGAAACTAGAGAACTTCAAATATGATAATGCTGGCACACGATGATGGGCAGAAATCAATTAATCTTCGTTTGCAACTATGGTCTATGTCCTCTTTGACACCAGTTTGATTATTTAAGGATTGTTTAAAACCTGCATGTCAAGTCCTGAAAGTGCACCCTCTAATTGCTGGGAAAAGTGAATGGTGTGACCCTCGGAACCTAGATTAAGAAGAATGACCTAAATTCACAACGGAAGTACTTCACCAAGATTTTTTGGGGTCAGAAATGGTTGCTCATTAACTTAAAACTTTAGGCTTAGCATGTATCTTGAAATGGGCTATTTTTTTTTTCCTGAAAAGGAATCTTGAGATGCACTAATGACATGCATTTTATAGGGTAATGTATTATAATTCGGGATTGGTTATTTTCAGGTCTTCTTTTGGAGCCCATTGAGGTCCTGATGGAAAGACTGGAGGATCAGGACATTCAAAAGGTACTGATTAATATTCTGTTGAAGTTAATTTTGGACAGAGATGAATGTATTTTCTTGCCCAAGCTTCAAAAGGGGTTTTTGTTGTATTTTTGCTACATCTTGTTGGTGGGACCACTTGTGGGTTTTCATGTCTGTCAAGTTCATAATTCATCTACAGAAATATTTATTGCCAGTTTATCATTTTGTCCCCATATCATTCCCTTATTCCGCTTTAGAAAGTTGTTTGAAGTTGCTCTTTAAGACCGAAGTCTTCATTCAAATTAGAGTTAATAAAAAGAATTCACCTGCAAGTAATTTGTTTGAGAGGTAGAGAGGAATATCAGAACTCTTTCTGGGAAAACACATGAATGAGAACAGTCTGAAAAAATAACTTTTCAAAAAAGTAAGCTGGTAAAAATGGTGCCTTGATACTCACACCATTTCCATCCAATTCAACCAAAAAGATTCGCAATTTATGGTTTCTGCTGTTTTGTGGAAAGCTCAAATTACAAAATCAAGCACAAGAATATGCATGATATTACATGATTCACTGTGGATCTACCACCCTACTCTATCAGGAATAGTGGCTTGGACAATAATTCCTATAATAAGAGGAGAGTACAAGAGTATACATAGGCACACGTACCCTGAACACAATACATGGATCCTCCCCCAAGGTCCTTTTTAACAGTGTAACTGTCATCCTTTTATCCATCATTTTCCATGAATGTAGGTCTGCAGATGCTGAACAATGTTTATAGGGAAGCTTGGAGCGTTCTAATAAAATAGTTGACTTCATTTTTGTCTGAACTTTTTATTTTGTTACTTCTTATGCTTCAGTTCATGTTTATTGTGTGCAAGTTTTTCACTGTCTAAACTAGGCAATGCAACAAAGTTTTGGGCCTCCATCTTGCTCATCAGATTCCACTGGCACAATGGTTAGTAAACGCCTTTGGGTTGAAAAGTATGCTCCGAGCTCCTTTTTGGAACTTCTTAGTGATGAGCAAACAAATAGAGAGGTACTGTAATATTCTTTTGGTTTGTCAGCCATAAGATAATGGCCTAAGCTGTTTGCTTTACTCTGGTGGGCAGCCTCTGGAAACATTCATTTGTAACTTCTTGTCTCAGGTTCTTCTATGGCTGAAGCAGTGGGATTCTGTTGTATTTGGATCTCAGATTTGTACAACCACTGAAGATGTTTTATCTGCTTTAAGGAGGCATTCGACCTCTGTACAACATCAAAAAAGCTCCGACAGTAAGATCTTTAGCAAGGACAAGAGAAATACCTTAAACAATAAAAAATTGGAGCAATCAAAATATCTAGAAAATAGAAGTGAAAGTTCAAAAGGAATTATAGAATCCAGCAGAAAGACTAGCAGCAGTCCTCTGGAACAGAAGGTTGGTTACAAGTAGCCTTAAAATGGACATTAGTGATGAGCTTTTTATGTACATTAGCTGTTTTTATTTTGTTCTTTAAATGACAAAACCAAGATACATCCATCTCATGAGATGAAATTACTACGGTATGTTTCCAATTCCATGTCTTTCTTTTTAAATTGGCATAATTTTAATATCTTGCATCATTGTAAGTGCTACTTTACTCAAACCAAAATCACACTCTTCAATCAACCCCTTCAATCCCTGTTGACGGATTGGTAGTAAATATAGACATTTTCCCTCTAAAGTACAGTATGAAAAATGTGTACCATCTAGGAGTGAGAAGCATGGATATTGTGTGGATGGGATGTTGTAAACTATAATAAATGTGGATTGCATGTTGATCAGAGAACAGATGCTTAGGAAAATGGCATCTAAATCTTAAGATTGGCTTTTGGTTACATATTTGGAGCATTACTCACTTGTTTATCACCTTACTTTACTAATGCCCATTTGAATTGAATAATATTGATGCTGGACTAGGGTTTGTACAACTTGTGCATGTTATGTGATAGTAGTATTTCCCAAGTAGTGTATTCTGGAGTAGCGGTTGTACTATTTGTACATGCTAAGGGTTGAGACATCCAAGCCTTACCAATGACTTTTCGTCATGGCTAATTTGTTTGGACCCTTTTTTAGACAAAGCAATAGTCACTTGAGATTGCAATTTGGAACGATACAATGGCAGCTCTACTGGAAAAATGGGCTATTGTGGTCACCCTCTGCCGACAGAAATTCTTGGCTTACCATACTTCAAAAGATATCTTGCCTTAAATTACACAGCTGATTAGCATGGAATACCACGTCATTGACATTTTAGGCAATTTTTGTTTATTCTTTTTATTTCTTGAGTGTTTCTCAGAAAGTATTAGTCTATCTTACTTGTTTAGTCGTGACTTGATAAGTGAACTTACCAAATACGCAGGTTCTTTTACTCTGTGGTCCACCTGGTCTTGGGAAGACTACACTTGCTCACGTAGCTGCCAAACACTGTGGCTATCATGTTGTTGAGGTTTGGCTCTGAGTTAAGCTATCCTTTCTTGATTATTCCTTGATTCTTTTAATAGTTCTACCCTGCTGTGGTATAAAACCTAATCTTTTAACTTTAAAAAAATACTGTAGAACTTATCATGCAATCTCGGGAATGGAGTTATGTAATTACTGGTTGTAAGTAATGCCTAAAGAATTATGAATAGAGATGGCTCTTGCAGCGACTCATTCCAGGAAAAACATTACCTGGGGTTTATCTTGTAGCATTTTTTCTGTTTTGGCTTCATTTTTTGAAGGCTTATGCTCTATTGCAGATTGCATGCGTCCTTTCACTTTTAATATAAATAAAGATAGTGTCTCTCAACATTTATGAATTTAAAATTCTTTTCAAACAAAACATTTATGAATTAAAACAGATTTAACTCTCTAAATAACTTGATGTGAAATTATATAGAATATTTTTTTCCTTTGGACTGGTTCTGAATAATCAAGGTGTGTTTTTTTGAACAAAAGTTGGCACCTTCCAATCTTTTTGATTTCTTTGAGACAATAAGCTGACAACTGCTGAAACCTGATCTGGTGAGTTGTTAGATAAATGCAAGTGATGAGCGATCTTCTTCAGCTGTTGAGTCTAAGATACTAGATGTCGTTCAAATGAACTCTGTCATGGCCGGTTCCAAGCCTAGATGTTTGGTGAGTGCGCATCTTATCTATCTTGATTATACTGAATCATCCCTAGATCTGATTCTGCTTTATCTCTTTAGGTGGTTGATGAAATTGATGGAGCATTGGGTGAAGGGAAGGGTGTCGTTGAAGTGATTCTGAAGATGGTAAGCATTATACCTGTTATCTTGGAAGCAATGTTTTCCTTGACATATCCAGAACCCTATCAGCATTTCTGCAAGGGGCTCTTCTATTTTTCATTTTCTAGTTACTGTGTCCATCCCTCCTGCCCACCTGATTTCATTCTGACCTGGACCATGTTTACACTTTGATGAGCCAAAGCATTGTGCCACCCTTCTTAGATCTCTCTTATTAGGATGTTCTGTTTATGTTGAGGTCCCCACTTATTCCCCATGTGTTCTTCCTTGGGGTGCTAGAATACTTGGTTTTCTTGCATGTGTGCTCCCTATATGCTTCTAGATGTGAAAGTTACATCCCTTTGACTTTTCTCTTTATATAATGTGTTGGCATGCAATTGGATTGTACGGTGGCATTGCAGAAGAATGAATCATGTGTTTTAAAATTTTTAGATCTGTTCAAATCGATGTTAAAATCCGATCAAATCAAATACATAAAATGCCCTATTAACTGGAACCAATTGATTGGAACTAGTTTCAATTGTTTTGGGATCCCACGAATAAGGGATTATACCTTTGTGAGTGGTGTAGAACACCACACGAGTAATGTCTCCTACAATAAGTCTCGACGCGTCTCGGAATCCACCTTAATGGGTGGATGGAGCCCTTCATGTTGAGGATATCAACCACGACGAATCCTGTGAACTCCTTCGCAGGAATCGAGGATGACGTTCGTCCTCCTCCTTATCGAGTTGTCTCGACGATTAGGAGAAAAGCACAAGAGAGATCATGGAAATCAGATGTTCAGAATAGCTTTTGGCCATTTGATGTCTTCCTTCTTAGACATCTAGAAGGGTGTCTGGATGTCCAGGAGAGCGTTCAGACTTCCGACGCAAAGTCTGGAAGTTTAATTTTGACAAGTTTGAGAGAGAGGCAATGTTGCTCCTCTTATCTTCTTTCTGTCTTTTTAGGGTAGGGAGGGATTGTAGATTGATTAGGGCTCTTAGGGTTTGCTTTGAAAGATATTTTTAGGGATTCCAAGGCTAATCCTAATTTGATGGGATCCTTTGGATCTTCATCTAAGGGATGAGATCTATTCCTACTTGAATTTTTTAGGATAATCCCATAACAACTTATGTGATGTTTGAATCTAGTATCCAAACATTAATTAATTGCAATCAAACTCTTAGATTTAACTTAATCAAATTAAGTCTCATTAATTATCAAATCAAATGCAATTTAACTCTTTAACTAACATTTGATTTATCTTACGAATAGGAACTCATCAAAATCATTATTGATTTCATTACGCCAATAGTGAACAATTTATGATTTGTGGAATTATGGCACTATGCCTTACGTATTCCAATACCTGTGAATTCTTTATACATGGAGGATAATATTATCTTGAAGTCTAATCCCATTAGACAGCCATCATTCCTCGGATAATATTATTTTTGACATTTCTTCGTATCATTGGGATGATAATGAAGATCGACTCCTTTCCCAAAGGACTGTCTTCTTCTCTATCTTGCTTTGAGTTTGATCAGGATAGATTCATTGTCTTTCCCAATATATTTAGAGTGAGCTCATTCCTTCAATCTGTCACATAAACTTGTGGGATAGATTCATGTAATCCTTTCGAGAGTTCATGTGCCTCGTGTCTTTTCTCAAATACACCATTTTTCCAGTACTAGCACCAAGGTGGGTGCATCTATTATTGATTCACCAAATGTATGCGTTCGTGAATAAAGACATCTATCTCAGGTCAAAGGGTATGCATTCTCCATGACAGTATTGGAGAAGGACTTTGACTATCTCTTGTTTCATCACGTTAAGGAACGCGTGATAGTTCTGAATATTCATTCAAGAACATCAATTAGACGACGGTCTCTAAAGAACGTTGCCATCCAAACTCTGACTAGGCACAAGTGATCAAATCATATGGTTTCGTGATGTGTTATTGGATTATCTAAATCTTTTAGATTTTCGAATCAAACATACATCGGATTTATTCGATTTTGCTACCCTATTTGTGCTAAGGGATCCAATTCATGTATTGGAAAATAATTTAATTTTTTTATTTAGATGTAATGTAATCATATTACATTATTTGGATGGCTCATTTTTATGCATACAAAATCTAACATAATGCTTGTCCTTTCTCTACTGACTAGTGTCTCTCTTATCTTTATATGAAGGTTATGCATATTAAAATCGGATAGAATAGATAATCTTGGTCTCTCTAATACTTTCGCAAAGAAAATATGGACTTGCTGCAACTTACTAACACTTCAGTTTGGTTTAAGCAGTTGGCTGTAGTGGTTGTCACATGCTATCATTCTATTAAAGCATGAAAATCTGGCCTTTTTCCTGTATTAAAGTGGAAAGGTTCTATGCGATTATCTTTGCCATTGTGGCATATCTTGATGTAACCACACTTCACTCCAAGTAAACAAAGATCATAGTAAAAATTTCTAGTGACTGTAAGGGAAATGGTTTTACATCTCGAACATAATTTGTTACGATTTCTAAGATTGTATCATCATTTCAAATCTTTTGATTGGAGTCAGGTATCCTTTTATGCCCCTGCAGATTACTGCTGACAATAAGTCCAATAGTGAAATTACTCATCCTGATACTTCATCTGGAAAAGTTCACAACAGAAGACGGCGCAGAACTGTGACTCTTTCAAGACCGGTAAGGAACAAAGCTGCTAGATAATTTAACTTCTGGAAAGATATGTATTTATTTATTGCTTAATTGGTTCAAGGTGATTTGTATTTGCAATGATCTTTATTCACCAGCATTGAGGCCACTACGTCAAGTAGCCAAGTAAGTCTGAAATTTGTGTTCTCATGTTAACAATGTTTTGAGATCTGAAAATCCAGTTTCAATAAGTTTGCCGTTGTTTGACAACTTTGGATTGATTGATTGCCTCAATATCTAATCATGAATTTCCCCTGATAATTTTCAAAGCTGTTCCCTAAGCACTAATGAAAAAAATCCTTTAATCTATGTATCTGGGTGCTAGGCTTTACCTCTGTTTCTGTGTAGGGTGCATACATTTGTACAACCAACAATAAGTCGGGTAGTGAACAGGTAAATACGTGTTCATACTAGTAACTCAACTCTGCCTTAATTTTTCGTAATAGCTTCTTATGCCTTTATATTTAATTTTCTTGTGATGTCTCTAAAACCTGTAATTTACTGATGGCAAATATAGACTTAAGTACATTTGCGGAAAAGAAGGCTTCAGGACGAGCTCTGTTGCACTTGCTGCACTTGCTGAATGTACTGGTAGGTTTGGAGTGATTTTTCTTGGGTAGAACTCAAAGTTTAAGTTTTGTAACACATCATTCATTTTTATGACTGACCATTTTAAATTCAGAGCTATATCAAACATTGATGGGGAAAAAGAATTTGCATAGTTAGGTTTTCTAACTTTAAGATGGTTTGCCTAAGCCAATATGATATAGTGGCATCATGTTTCTTGATAATGTTCTTATTGTTTTGTTTCAACTGCTTTAACTTTAATAAATGGATCTCATTGTATTTTTTTCTCTTTTTACCTGCAATTTTCCCAGAATGTGATATTCGATCCTGCTTGAACACACTTCAATTTCTTAACAAGAAGAAAGAAAATCTCAACATTGTAAGATCTAGTGCTTGTTGCTTTTGTTTTTGTAATATTGCAATTGTTGTTAAGGTTGTTTTCTGACATGATATTACTGCAATTAGTTGGACATTAATTCCCAAGTGGTAGGTCGGAAGGATATGTCAAGAACAGCATATGATGTATGGAAAGAGGTAATGCCATTGTCTTGAGAAAATAATTCCCACTTCACCATATATTTTATCTAAGTTGAACTCAAAGTCCTACTTGAAAGGAATGGGAGCCTTGGTCTCTCTGGCCTTTTCAAACTATTCTGGGAGAGAGAAATGAGCATTATAATTGTTTTACTTCATGGAGGCACATGATGCCTGAAGAGAGCCATATTTGATATTAGTTATTCTCTATGTGTTCTACATTACTCTAGGCTCTCCCTTTAAAAAAAAAACTCGAGGATTTTTAAGCAAATTATCAGTGGATTCACTGTAATACTGAATATTTCACATTTACATATACAAGTTTTAATTCTTTGTGGTATAAAATTATGGCAAAACATTTCTGTAGGTCCTGCAACAGAGAAAACAGAAAAGAGGAAAGCCTAGAAATCTTAGTAGTTCGTCTGGGGATTTTGAGTTTCTGTACAACCTAATATCTAATTGGTATTCTTCTCTGCTGGTCTAGTCAGCATCTGTCTTTTCTGACTCATCGTGGATTGCTAAGAAAACTTAATCATAATGATTTGCAGTGGTGAATATGAACTGACTATGGATGGTATCTATGAAAACTTTTCACAACTTGGCTATCATGATCCTGCAATGCATAAGACCGTGAGTCCTATTTTTCACGTTTCCCTATCTTGCTGCATGGACATGTGCTCTCTTTTTGAACTTCAAGTTGTAACAGGTTATGTCTTTAATGTGAAGGTTGGTTGCTTGGATGTGCTTGGCATTTCTGATTCACTAAACAGGTTCATCATGCGGACCCAGCAGATGCCACTTTATGGTGCTATCCCTTGTTCTGTAGTGGTTTTTTACATTCTTCCGAGTTTCTCGACCATATCATTGCCATATTCTTGATTCCCTTGCCTAATATGTATATTATTTTGTAGCTTATCAGCCTTTTGTTGCAATCCATGTGAAAAACCTTGTAGCACAAGTTGGCAGACCACAAATTGAGTGGCCAAAGTCTCTACGAAGGTGCATTATCAACCTAGTAATTTTTCATGTTTTTCACTATTTACAATTGAACTATTGATGTTATGATCATTTGAATCAGGTGTCGAACTATGTTGATGGAGAATAATGATCTCTTCAAGTGTTGGCGTAATAAACTGTCTCCATCTATCTCAAGGCATCTGTCAATGGACTCTTTTGTACAAGATGTTATATCTCTACTGTTGCATATTTTAACTCCGCCAACTCTAAGACCGGTATTTTGCTTTACTTGTAATGTCAATCCATCTGAAAACTTGTGGTTGTTCTTGCTTCTTCTTCTTCTTCTTCTTCTTCTTCTTATGTGTGTGTGTGTGAGAGAGAGAGAGAGAGAGAGAGAGAGAGAGAGATGTGGCTGAACACCGTGCTACCAAATACTAGATCCTGCAAATGATCCGAGTTGGCTGCCGGACCTGTTTCTATAAATGGTTTTTGACATATATTGCTACACATGCAATGCTGTCTGAATGTAATCAAGACATCCCTTAAGATGCCACTCTTTTACTGACGGTAGCACTCCAACTGGTCATATAACTGTTATGCTAAATGGTGATAAAAGGTTAGCAACCGGCACACATTTTAAAGCTTATTTTAAGGATTTACTTGCATATTGTATATTAATATCCAAGTATTATCTAACAGCTAGAAAAGTATTTTGAAGTGAAATCTACATCTAGTGGTACACAGTGGATGGGATGTTTTGGTAAGATCATTGTAACAGTGGACTTAAAATGCTCTGTAGCATTCAATCTAACTACAGTCAAGACAAGTTGAAATTATTTAGGGGTGTGTGTATATGATTTTATAAAACTATCTAGGCAAAGATCAATTATAAGTACTTTTCAAAAAAGTCAATTATAAGCACTTTTGAGCATTGTAATTCTTTCAGTGGTACCCCTCAAAAAAAAAATCTTTGAGCTATAAATAGATTTAGAGGTTGGGGTCTCAAGATTGCTTTATCAAAGTGGGAGCAGGAAGGGATATCTTTGCCTATCTCATTGACGGGAGGGAGGGAGGGAGAAATCCAATTGTATGGATTGAAAGGTTTATTGGCCAATAAGTTGCTTATGAAATTTCATCGAGAATGGAAATGCTTTTTATAAACATGTAAATGAAATTGTTTTAAAACATTTTTGTAAATTACAAGTTACGTTTTGTAAACAGGCGTAGTTTGTAATAGTGCAATATTACCTCTATAAAATACATCATAAGTTTTATAAGACATACATCAGGTATTTGTAGTGGTATCAAATATTCTACTCCCATGAAAATTGTATAGAACATCTGTCTTACCTTTCATGAGCATTGGTCTAACACTTGCTACTCATCTATTCATAGCCCTGTTTCTGAAATGGCATAAGACATTAAGTATTTCTCCACCATGAGAGCACAATAACACATTGGGGAAAATGCTTTGTTAAATTTGGTCTAATCTGTCGCCTCTGTTATTTATCATGTCCCTTATAGGTTGCGCTGCACTTATTATCAGAAAGAGAAAAGGATGACATTTCTCAGCTTGTGGATACCATGGTTTCATATTCGATTACGTATAAACATTCCAAACCTGAGATGGTGCCAAAGACTAGGAGATATGGAGCAGGTTCTGATGCTGATTTGTTGACTTTGGATCCCCCTATTGATAGTTTTGTCAAGTTCAAGGTTTAATTCCTTACTTAAGTTCATTACCCTTATAACTTGGCAAGATATTTTGCTAATACCTTTAATGCCATCAAAAGGATCACCAGGTTCAATATTCTGGACTCTCTTCATCCGTGAAACAAGTGCTGGTGCATGAGGTTTGTTATATGCTTTCATCAACTAGGGTGTTTGGTCCTTCGTATCAATGTTCTTCTGTTTTTCATTTGTTGGGCTCTTTTGATAACACAACCTGATAATTTCATGAATATCTATATCCATGTAAAAAAAGTATACATTGCTTACTATTTTGACTAGAAAGTGAAGTGGGATGCAAGGATGCGTTTGTCTTGAACATTGATCTTGATCCTTCACCAAGTGGGAATAAAACATGTGAAACATTTGCAAGAATCTGGGACTTCCAGATGACAACAACCAAGCTTTTTCCCACACTAAATGGGGTCAGCCATATGCATTCTTTGCTTCCACATAGATCGATTTTCAGCCATTTCAGAACTTAAATTAAAGTAATTAAGGTCATGTTTAATAGTTTTCTTCCAACACTTGTTTGATCTTTCTCGTCCCCTCTTAGCGGGTTCAGCCTCCATCGTCTCGCATCTCTTAACTGGAGCATCTAGTGGCCTTCGTTGTAAATGTCCAAACCACCTTAGACGTGCTTCTCTCATTTTATCCTCTATCGGTGTTATCCTAATTTTTTTTCTAATAATCTCAATTGCAATACGGTCCTTTCTTGTATGACCATAGATCCATCTTAACATCTTCATTTCTGCCACAATCATCTTCTGTACATGTCTATAGTTGATGGCCCAGCATTCAGAACCATACAACATGGTTGGTCTTACCGTATCTCGATAGTATTTTCCTTTGACTTTTAAAAGAACCCTCTTATCACAGAGAACATCAGGTGCACCCCTCAATTTTAACTATCCTGCATTAATTCTATGTGTAACATCTTCATCAATTCTATCATCTTGTTGGAAAATGGATCCCAAATTCTTAAAAACATCTTTCATTAGAATGCACTCTTCTCCAATTTTTACATCAATCCCTTTATTGTTCTCTCTACACTAAACTTGCATTTCATATACCCAGTCTTCGTCCTACTTATGCGTAATTCTTTATCTTCGAGGACTTCTCTCCAAAGTTTAAGTTTTCTGTTCACTCCATCTCTTATCTCATCAACCAACACAATGTCATCAGCAAAAAGCATACACCATGGCACCTCAATTTGGATATGCTTTGTCAACTCATCCATGACTAAGGCAAAAAGATAAGGGTTTAAAATCGATCTTTGATGCAGACTAATGGTGATATCGAAGTAGTCTGTCAAATCATCCTTAGTCTTTACACAAGCTGTTGCTTCATAGTACATATCATTTATGAGGTTGATATATAAAATTGGCACTTGTCTCTTCTCTAAAATTCTCTATAAGATATCTCTTGGGACAGATTCATAGGCATTCTTCAAATCAATAAAAATCATATGTAAATCATTCTTCTTGACTTTATATGTCTTCATCATACGTCTCAAGAGATGTATTGTCTTAATAGTAGATCGGCTTGGCATAAAGTCAAACTGATTTTCAGTTACCACAGAGACTTGTCTTACCCTTCTTTCAATTATTTTCTCTTAAAGTTTCATCGTATGACTCATCAACTTAATACCTCTATAGTTGGAACAATCTTGTATGTCACCCTTATTTTTATATAATGGTATCACAAACTTTTTCTCCATTCTTCTGGCATCTTCTTGCCTTTCCAAACAGTATTAAGTAAATTTGTGAGCCAAGTTATACTCCGTTCTCCCATCATTCTCTAAACGTTTATAGGAATATCACCAGCTCCAATAACCTTTCCACTTTTTATCATCTTCAAAGCCTTCTTTACTTTTTTCTTTTGTATCCTTCGATAACTTACTTAATTCACATAATCTTCTGAGTTGGCTAATTCCCTTAAGATGATATCATTCATTTATTTTTATTAAAAAACTTATGAAAATATCTTTTCCATCTTGTCTTTATATCTTCACTAGCTATAAGCACCCCTCCTTTATCCTTGATGCATCTTACATGTGTAAGGTCCTTTACTTTTCGCTCTCTTGCTTTAACTAACTTAAAGATATCTTTTTCGCTTTCTTTAGAATCAAGTTTCTTATAAAAATGTTCCTAAGCTTTTGCTTTTGCTTCACTAACTATTTTTTATATTTCTTTCTTTGCTCTTTTGTAGTTTTTCATATTTTCATTGGTCTTATCTCGATACAAGACTTTAAAGTAGGTTTTTTTAATTTTAAGCTTCTCCTGCACTTCCTCACTTCACCACCAAGCCTCCTTTTATCCTGGAACACCTCCTTTAGACACGCTTAACACCTCCTTTGCTACTTTCCTAATGCAGTTTGCCATATTTAACCACATTTCATCTGCACTACTATCCATATCCTAAGTCTTTTGTTTCATCATCTTCTCTTTCAATGTCACTTGCTCTTTCTTAAGATTTCACAATTTAATTCTCAAATTCTTAAACACTAATTTTCTCTTCTTTGCCTTCTTCAAATGAACATCCAACACCAAAAGTCGATGTTGAGCAGTTAAACTCTCCCTTGGAATAATCTTGCAATCTTTACAAGATAAACGATCTCTTTTTCTCAAAGCAAAGTAATCAATTTGCGTTCTTGTTAAGTCACTTTTATATGCGATCAAATGCTCCCCGCTTTTTGAAGAAGGCATTTGCTATGAAAAGATCATAAGCCATTGCAAAATCAAGGAAAGTCTTCCCTTCTTCATTCCTAACATCAAACCATGATTTCCATGCACTCCTGCATATTATAAAGCATCTTTTCCCACATGCCTATTTAAATCTCCACTCAAGAAAATCATTTCTTTGTGGGATTCCTTAAATTATCACATCAAGCTGCCCCCAAAATTTATTCTTTATTCTTTCCTCCAGACCTACTTGAGGTGCATAAACTAAAATGACATTCAAGATCTTTTTTTCTAAGATTAATTTTATCAAAATAATTTGATCACCTAATCTCTTAACCTCAACCACACTCCTTCAAATCCTTATGAAGTATAATGCCTATGTCGTTTCTACCTTTGTCCCTTTTTGAATGCCACAATTTGAAACCTGTTCTCTCGATTTTCTTTGTTTTTTCTTCAACCTACTTGAAGGCAAAGAATTTGAATCATTCTCCTTACCATTGTATCCACAATCTTCATGAGCTTGCTGGTCAAAGTACCAATATTCCAACTACTGAATGTCAACATCCTTTGTGATACACTTCGATGGCGAAGTAGTGGAATTAGTTTCTTTACTCGCATGTCTTTCTCATGCGAGAACCCTTGCTCATTTTGGACTGCATCCAGGTGGCGATGTAGCGGAACTAACTTCTTTACTCGTATGCGTTCCTCATGTGAGAACCCTTGCTCATTTTGGACTATATCCGGGTGACGATGTAGCGGAACTAACTTCTTTACTTGCATGCGTTTTTCATGCGAGAATTCTTACTCATTTTTCACTACACTCGGGCACCGATGCAGCGCGACGCAAGTAGGGAACGTCCAAACGAAATCCGAGTGTTTGCTAGAATCCATGTTTAAAGATTCGACAAATTTTACGCTGGCTGTCAGCTACCCAACGCAATCCTCCTTTACCTAGGCTTGGGATCGACAATGAAAAGGCACACGAACCTCAACATAGGTGGAGTTTTGGGACTTCTAGACTACTGAAGATAAATGCCTAATATGCACCAGAAGCAACAATATGGATATCTAAAAACTAGGGGATCTTTACAAAACGTAGGAATATCATTGTAGAGGGACTCCCGTCAGCATGGGTTGATCCTTTTTAGGGTTTTATTTGAGTTTGCGGTTTGATGATTGCAATATGTGGTTGCCATGTTTAAAGGCATGTTGAAGAATTTTTTGTTAGAGATGCTTTTACATGCATCATGTTCATCATTAAGCTATGCAGAGACATTCATACAATTGGATGAAATGACTTAGTTTCATTAGAAATCTCAGGAGTTTTTTATATATAGAGAGACCATAGAGTCAAAAGTATAGAAATGTTCCTGAGGGACAAAACACCCATAGCCATTACAATAGGGAAAAATAAAAGATCATATATGCTAACACTTTCCCTTAAAGTTGGAGCATAAATATTTATCATGCTTAGCTTGGATATACAATATTCAAATGAAGATTTGGCCAAGGGTTTAGTGAAAATATCTGCAATTTGTTCTTCAGAAGCAACAAAAGTGGTATACGGCAACTCTTTTTGAATAATGTCCCTGGTATAATGACAATCAACCTCAACATGCTTCGTCATCTTGTGAAATGTTGGGTTGTTGGCAATGAAAGTGACTGCTCTATTATCATATCGCACCTCCATAGGGCTAGAAAACTGCACATGTAGGTTAATAAGCAATGATATGATCCACGCCATCTTTGCAATTATCTGAGCCATAGCTCTGTACTCAGAGTTGGCACTGGATCTTGCAACTGTGTCCAGTTTCTTGCTCGTCCATGTGATCAAATTTCCTACTAAGAAGGTGCAGAACTTAGTAGTGAATTTGCAATTTACATGACATCCAGCATAGTCTGCATCAGAGTAGCCAACCAACGTCATAGAAGACCCCTTGAAGAAAAACATATCCTTCTCAGGAGCCTTCTTGACATATCTAAGCACCATCAAAGTTGCATCCCAATGCTAACGTATTGGCTTGGCCATGAACTGATTCAGTTTCCCAACTGCAAGAGACATCTGGCCTCGTGATAGTGAGATACAGCAGCTTGCCCACAAGCTACCTGTATTGCCTGCTGTCCACCACCTGTGCATCCTTATCATAGAGCGGCACCTTGGGTTCCATACGAATGTTGGCCTCCTTGGCCCTAAGCATACTAACCTCCTGTAGGATATCTAAAGCATACTTCCTTTGAGACAAGACCTCACCTTTCTTACTGTGAGCAACCTCAATACCAAGGAAATAGCATAGAGCTCCCAAGTTCTTCATGACAAACTGCTCTGTTAGGATGCGTTTAACCTCAGCAATACCCTGTTCACCGTCTCTTATGATGATTAAATCATCAATATAAATAAAAAGTACCACAGTAAATTATCTAGTTCTCCTGATAGAGTAAAAAATCATCTGTTGATCTCTTGAATTCAGCTGCTTCCACAACCTGTGACAATCTCTGGAACCAGGTTTTGGTATTCTGTTTGAGGCTATATATAGCCTTCTGTAATCGGCATACATTCCCCCTGACTCTCAAAGCTAAGTGGCTGCTGCATATAGACTTCCTCTAGGAGATCACCATAAAGGAATGCATTCTTCAGATCTAATTGCTGTAAGGGTCAATCTAGTTGAACTGCCACTGCAACCAATACCTGGATCGTGGGAAGCTTGGCAACTAGTGAAGTGTCAAAGAAGTTCACCCCATAAGTATGGGGTGAACCCCTTTGCCACGAAGCGGATTTTGTACCTAGCAACACCACTATCAGGATTGAACTTCACAGTAAATACCTACTGATAGTCAACGAGTGGTGTCATCAGGAAGTGGAGTGAGTTCCTAAGTCTCATGCCTCAAAGAGTGACCATCTCATCCTCTATGATTGCCTACCGTTTTGGATCAAGCATGGCCTTACGATGAGTCGCTGGAATCTACGTAGTGGCTAACGCCTGAATGACTCCAGCAAATCCAGGAGCTAGATTGTCAGTAGCAAGTGCCCCCGCCGTGGGATAAGTAGTGTAAGTTCGTGGTTGCTTCTGAATGACTATCAGAAGATCAAGATCGCCTTACACATCACTTGTCCTGTCCCTGTAACCATCACATGGCAAATATATGTCAGTGTCTAAAGGACTCACCTGAGAAGCTAACGATGAAAGCGAGGATGGGGGTCCCTGATAGGTAGTATAAGGGTGGACATCTCTGGAGTGGCCCAGTCAAGCGTAGAAAGGGATGCGTAGCAGGAGGTAGTGGTGGTGTAGTAGGGACATGAATCCCAGGAAAGCTCCCAAAGCAAATGGGAATATATGGCATAGGTGTCATATCACCCTTAAGAGGCATCTTAACAGCCGTCACAGAAAAGAAAGATACAAACTCATGAAAGGTAACATTCGCTAAAACATAATGTCGAGAAGTAAGCAGATCAAACAGTGATACCTCTTTTGTGACTGGGTATACCCAAGAAAGACACTTAATTGCTCTCGGTGCTAGTTTATCTCGACTCGGTCCCAATAAATGGACAAAGGCAACACAACCAAAAGTTCGAGAAGTGACGTGAAATAGGGGTTGATCATGATACATGACCTGACGAGGAATTCATTCATGTAATGCAGCATTTGACATCCGATTAATAAAAAAATATGCAGTCAAAATAGCGTTACTCCGGTAGAGAGAGGAGGCCGAATGGTGAATCAACAAAGTGCAAGTAACATCAAGAATATGGCGATATTCCCTCTCAGCAACACCATTTTGCTGAGAGGTATGAGGACATATCTCATGGATAATGCCACAACTAGAAAAGAAATTGCACTAACACATAATATAAAACTTCAAGGCATTATCAAAATGAAAACACTTCACCAAACAGGAATGCTGAGTTTTTATTTTCTTGACAAAGTTTTCAATCATTTGTCCCACATTGGACTTATTTTTCAAGAAAAACATCTAAGAAACACAAAAGAAGTCATTAACTAAAACAAGATAATATTTGTTCCTAAGTCGATCAGGAGTACGATTAGGACCCTATACGTCCATATGAATCAAGCCAAATGTAGCAACAGATGAAATAGAAGTAAAATTGGAAAAACTAGCCTTATGGTGCTTGCTAAGTTGACAAGCATCACATGTGAGAGCAGTAGTGGAGGGGATGTGTGTAAAACACGTCTGAGGCGATGAATGGGTAGATGGCCAAGGTGGTGATGCCACTAAAGAGGAGATCCAGCAGACGCAAGGCCTTGAGTAGTAGAGGCAGCAAAAGTAGTATGGCTTAGATGGTACATCCCATGTTCTTCATGACCACCAATCGTCTTCCTAGTGAATTTGTCCTGTAAGACACAAGAGAATGCATAAAAAATAGCTCGGTAGTTCAAATGTGAAGTGATAATGCTAACAAACAATAAATTCAAAGGAAAATCAGGCACATAATAGACATCTGTTAGTCTCAAAGTAGGGGATAAAGACATCTCTTTTGCCAATAAGTGACGGGTGTCTCCCATCAGCCACCTGTACTATCCTTGCAAGTGTAACAGGTGCTACTTGAGAGATAGAGCCTCTGTCGCCACATAGGTGCTTGGATGCACCAGAATCAATCAACCACTCACTAGAAGACAAAAGAGACGACATACCAGTCGTAGGTGTCTCTGAAGAGGTAGCCATAGCTGTAGTATCTGGAGTTTGAGAGGAAGAAGCCTGAATTAACTAAGCAATCTGCTATTGCAAGATCTCAATCTCAATACTCAAGGAATTAATATCAGTAGTAGGAAGAGCTGCATCTGAGATCTCAGCTGCCTAATTGGCCACAGGTGGTCTACCATGCTTCTGTTAGCATATAGCCTCAGAGTAATCAAATTTGCCATATTAAGTACGCGGAATCCTAGTACGTGTACCAGAAGAGCGTTCACGTCCACGACATGTGCAGGATAAGTGGTACCCTTGCCATATCTAGGGATCGCAGCAAGTGCGGACGATTGAGCAGTAGAGTTAGGAGTAGGAGTGTGCACTATAACTCTGCTGAATCTACTGTATGCTTCCTCTAGGGTAGGAAGCTCAGGAGCAGTGGGGATCTGATCTTTGGCTACTACATACTCAGGTCCAAGGCCAGCCAAGAAAAGAGAGACAACCAACTGTCTCCTAAAACTCTTCTAGGACTCACAGGCACACCCTGGCAGGTAGGAGTAGTGCCTCTCTAACATTCCCTTCATGAGGGAGTAATACTGTGACAGCGTGCGTTCCTCCTGACGTAGATAGAAAAGGTCGTAAAAGATCTGAAAAACTCGTGTGGAGTTCTTGGCATGTGAATATGTATTACACAAAGACTCCTACATATCTTTTATTGTAGTATAGTGCATGATCTCATCTCCTATTCGGGGAATAACCGTTTGCATCAGCCATGCACAAACCATGGCATTGTCATTTTCCCAGTTGGTATTTGTGCCAGTCTTGTTCTCAGTCTCCGGATCTACAAGAATATGGCTCTTTTTATGACCCTTGACGGTCATAAAAAAGGTCTGGGACCATCGCGGATAGTTGGTCTCATCCAACTTAACAACAGGACCAAAGAATGGGTTCTTGAGTACCCCGATGTCTAAAATAGAGTTTGAAGGCACCTCGGACTGATCATCGAAGCCATCTTCGCAATCCGGAGTCCATGATCAAGCGTCTATCACTAAGGAACCATCAAATAATATTAAATCAAATGGATTTAGATCTGCATCCTTGATAAAAGGCCTCCTTGGACAGATGTTGGCCTCACCTGGGTGTAAGGAGAACACCCAAGGTGGCCCTAAAGAGATCTAGCCTCCCTCATGCAACAACTACAATGACTGCAGTCCCTAGATCAGGGTAAGAAGCCTCTCATGATTGTTGCATAGCAAGGTTTTAAATATCGATATCGATATTGTATCCGTAAGTCAAAAAAGGGATATATTGGGGATATATCGCTGATATCGGTGAAATTTTGGAAAATTACTAGAAAAGACATAAAATATAAAAAATGTCAAATTAATATTTTTATGACTAGTATATCATAAAGGAATGGCGAAAAAACGTGCGTGCTTGAGTGCGTGTGTGCGTGCTTGCGTGCATGCGTGTGTGTGCGTGTGGGTTTTGAACAGTGCCAGTCCTGTCTGTGTGTCTGTCTGTGTCTACCCATTTTCAATCACGCCTCCCGTCGAGTTGTGCCCTACTGTTTTCAACCTCCTACCCAGCCATACCATTTCAACAGTGCTACAACACCATTTTTCCCACCCAATCGGCGATATATCGCCGATATCCAGGAAAAATACACCTTGGGTGGTATCGATACCACCCAACCCGTTGATATGCGATATATCCCCGATATATCGAGATATGTCAAACCTTAGCAAGTACTTAGATAAGCCATGCTGAAATAAGTGAGCATGTCAACCCTAGGTTGTGTGGGAAAGAAAGAACCATCATGGATAACATTTTTTAATCAAAGGAAGATGACAAGATAGTCCTTTCAATACCCACATGGATTATCAAAGTGCTTAGTTTTATGCATTATTTTATAGAGGTTTGAAGATGCTAATGTATTTCTCATTGACATTTTAGAATCTTCTTCCTATTTTTTAACAAGTAAAATCAAGTTCAATGATTGAATTGTCGACAGAGAATATACAGTTCTAAAGTTGACATATTTGATGGATTACAAGGAAGCAAGAACCCTAGCATGTACAGCTCTAAAGTTCAACAAAAATCCATGATATTGGCGATATATCGGTGATATTATGGAAAAAAGATATTAAAGCTGATATCAATATGTGCTGGCATGGCAATATCGATATATCGCTGATATATCAATCCTTGTTGCACAGGGATCGAGATCCCGTGCGCTGCCTATGTTGTCGGTCTTTGCTGCTCATCGCTGCTGCAAACTACCGTTGTGGCACTGCACGAGTCGCTACCGCCAATCTGAAGGCTGTCGTTGCCTCTACTAGCTGCTGTAGAGCGTCGCCAACGCTTCTCGAAGCCGCAGCACCGTCGCCTACTACTGTAGTGGGTTACTGCGCCGCCGCAGCGTCGTTGCCTTGCCGTAGCAAGGCCTACGCCGCCGCAGCCCCACAATGAGGGCTGCTGCGTGCCGCCGGAGTGTCGCAAGGGGCCGTTGTAGTTGCTGAGGAAGAGAGGAGATCGGTATTCGGTGGTAGGGTTTAGGAGGCCTTGAGAGGTGTGGGATACCTAGAGCCACAATTTAAGATTGGTGCTCTGATACCAAATTCGATAAAATGACTTAGTTTCATTAGAAATTCTAGGCCTCTCTTATATAGAAAGAGATCATAGAATCAAAAATACAGAAATATCCATAGGGGACAGAACACTCGTAGCCCTTATAATAGGGAAAAATAAAAGATCATGTATGCTTACACATACCAAATGAACCTTACTATTTCTGAGAGATTTTAAGCATTTATACCGAGCCAAATAATGGGATTTTGATTCAGAAAAACAAATCAAAATTTCCTGTAAAGTTCAATAAGCAAACAGTTTGCGAGCTTAATCCTCTGTCATGCAAAATCAAATATCATCTCAAAAGAAACACGGGCACACACCCATATTGTGCATCTAACTAGGATATTTAGAACTTTAGCTGTAAGTAATTTTGTTGCTGGAATAGTTCAATGCATGAAACCTGGACCCCTTCAGTTCCACGAGGTTGAATATCTGAGGGGGGGGAATCAGAGTCAGTGTTGTGATTGGTAACTGATCTGGTGGTGCTACATTTATATATACAAAGGCTCTTGAGCGAGGACAGGGGCCAAGTTTGGTAGATCCAGAGAATTTTTCCAGTATTGTTATTGGGCTAGGGCTGCAATACATTGCATGTATCTTATTTAACTATTATGTTTCTTTTTTAATTTGCTGATTGGTTAATTGAGAAATGCTGCAGGTTGAAAAGCACAAAATCTTGTGTGAAGGTATTGGAAGATGTTTGGATGTAAATGATGAAAGCAAGGGGAATCAGGTTTCATCCCACGGAAGCACTGCCAAAAGGGTTATGAATACTGTTGATTCAGTGACTCCATCTAACATAATGAAGAATGGGATGCCAAAGAACAAGCCAACCCCAGATTCTGCTCGAATGTCTGTAGCTCTTGGCACAAAGTCAAAAGTTCCAGGGAGTTCTACAAAGACTGCCCGTCATCCCTCAAGCTTCTTTGATAGGTAAAACCTTCTATTTTATTTTAGGTTTCCATCTCATTTCATAATTTACAAAAACTATTTCATATATGAATACTGAGTTTTGCACAAGCATTCTATCATGGTACATAAAGTTTGCTTCGGACTATATATGCTTTTAAGGGAAAGGAAATCGGTCAGAGTATGGTATTGATGCTTCGCTATAAATACTAATTTTGAAAGGTCTTTTCCACATTCTTCAATCTCAGTACTCTTTTGCTGAAGTATTTGCTTCCAGATTTAGTTCAAATAACTGCTAAAATCGGGGTGTTCATTTGACAATTGACGAGTTTCCTTTGCATCAAAATTCATTTACTTGGTCTGTTTTCAGTAACAAAGTGATCTTAATTGGAAAGGACCACTAAATGGAAATATGAAGTTGGATGTGTTATTTGAATATGTGTTTGTATGATAACAAAGCTGATATGGTGCACTCTATTTCATAGATTTAACTCTTTTTTATTGGAGCAGATTTAGGAAAAGAAGCAAGGATGATGAAAATCCTGGGTGCACTTTGCTTAAACCGGCCACAATTGAAAGAGATCAGCGGCCTTTCCTTTTCAAATATAATGAGGTACTTCCTTAGCTCAACTTTACAATTTTAAAGCGTGGCATCAGGGTTTGCCATTTTTCAGAAAAGGAATCAAGCTTTATATGCTTTGTATCATTTTGAAGTTTGTTAATATAATTGTTCAAAATGAGATAGGATGCTTAGATTGATTTCAAAGAAGCTGGGGGGGGTTGAATAGTATGTGATAGAAATTCAATCACAAATAAGTACTTACCACAGCTAACATAAGTTATTTTTAGGTGAAAATCTAAGCTAAATAAAAATCATCACCTAAGTTTCCTTGACTTATGATTTTCTCTATCGACTAAGTCGATCAAATTTACTAGTTAGACTACTTTGAACGAGGGTAATGTAACCTCAAACAATAATGTATCAGATCGAAGCGATATAATGTTGTCTCCGAGAGCCAAGAATCAACAACTTGGATATCCTTACAAGAAAATAGACATAAAATACAAAACTCTTATAAAGCCACAATATGAATGTAAATACTAGTTTCTATAGGATGGGAGTGTAGGCACAGCGATTTGGTGCTATGAGGCTTGGAGAGTTGATGTTGAATTTCTTATCAATGATCTTCTCTTAATGAGTATAAGGTGGAAATAATTATTTCTAAGGTGCATGCAACAATGGTAAGCCTGTAAGATATTTTATAAAGGTGTTTGGAGGGCTATAGAATACTTAGAGAGAGGGCTTATTCATTGGGAACAAATCCAAGAAAATTTGGTTGAAATCCAATGAATGCAGAACAAGTAAGTACTGGCAGAACAAAATCAGAAGTTTGGACCATAAGGATTAAGGTTCTAAATGTCGATTTCAACATTATTTTAATAAATTTTTAAATGCGCATTTCAGAGGCACGTCGTGGAAACGATTTTGATTGCCCAAAAATAAGTCATTTTGGAGGTATGTCGATAAAAATGACAGAACTAAAAATAATATAAATTTTAAGAAAATTACAAGCTTAAGATAATTTATGTAAGAATAAGAGTATTATGTCATAATATTCATATACAACGTATAGTTTACCATACCATGTTCAAGTTTAATATTCAAATATCAAATAATTATCGTCTAAATTGAATTTAGGAATATAAAGAATTTAAGAATGAAACAATCAAAATAAGGGATTCAAATATACACTTGTATGTACCTATGGTAAATTAAAGTAAAGAAATTTAAAAGTTGAAACTGTAATGTTTAAGCAATTGATGTATAAGATGTTAGAACTCAAAAGTCACGACTTAAGACATCACCGCGTGAGTTGTGACCCAATAGAGACTTGCGCAATGCGGCGACATCGGGAGTCACATATAGTGCACTACATAGTAGCAACAGTAGTGCAGGCCAGCAGTAGTAGTCAGCGTAGCAATGCAACATCGATCGTGCCGATCAATGTGTCGATTGCTGAAATCACCAGCATGCTGCTGGCATCCCTGAATTTTGACTTTGTTATCGTGTCGATATGGCTTTATCAGCAGAACCCCCATTTCGTGGGCATGCTGACGTGACCTTGATCACTGATAAGGATCACACGCCCCGAACAAATATCAGAAGCTGATAATGTGAATCAAACTTTGTTCAAAACTCTGAACGTACATTGTTGGGATTGGTCTATATCATAAGACTTATGGACAATTAATCACATGTCTTATATTTTAATATAGGTTCAAAAATAAATCTCTCGATTAGTGGTAACATAGGATTATGTATGACACGAAAGGAGTTGGATTTTTAAATATCAACGTTGAAATTTCATGTCTGATAATGTAGTCTTGTGGATTTGTCTTTCCAATTTGATTTAAAGTTTTGCCTAAATGTCCTAAGGTTGTAAGTGTGTTTAAGATTAAAGTTATCTTGCTGGAGCTCTTACATCACATCTAAATAAAGAAATACATCAAAATGAATAATAAAAATTAACTACAATATTCAATCTCCTTCTAGCTTCTTTCTTGAAAATCAACATAGCTCATTCTTTCTTGCTTTGGTTCTTTGTTTATAAAATGTCAGTCTTTCAAAGAGCAATATAACGATTATATGTTTTGTTATTATCAAAGTCAAATATGATGGTACTTATGCACCAATACATTTTATGATTGAAATTGGTAAATATGTGATCACATCTATGTGTCAACTCATTCAACTTCCTGGATGAACTCTATTTTCTCATGGTGACTTGCAAGAATGGTGCTTTGAACCGCCTACCTGATCTTTTACTAGTATAACTATTGTTCTGTTGGGAGAAAAAAAGTAGTATAACTATTGTGTGGCCACTGGCATCTTTCAATTTGGCAGGGTTTCACGAATGCTATCAAAAGACCAGTGCGGATGCAGGAGTTGTTGCAATAGAGATTGCTAATCGGCTTTTTTTTTCATGGGGAGACAAAGAAGGCTGTTATTGGTGAATGTAGAGTGTATAGAATGCATACTTTTCTCCCCGCCTATTTAGAGGAGCTTGTGTAATATATTCTGAAGAAGAGCATTTTGAGCCGCCAAAAAAGGATGGCTTCTCTCTACTGCCCATTATGTTTAAAGAAAAATGCATTTTTAGTAAGAGCAGTTTGTATAAGGTATCTTCATTCCCTTTTTTGGTTGACAATATCTTATCGGGGTTATGTTTCATGATTATCTCCCTTGATAAGCATATAAACATAATCTATTTCTGTGACTTTAACACGGTAAGTAGTTCCATACAGACCGATGTCCTCTCTCTACATTGTATGGAAGCAGTAGGTGCTAGATTCTGATATGGTTGTATATTCAAAATTTCCAAGGATAGTAGGGAGAACATTAAATCAAATTAAGACGAAGCTCTAATGCAACTGCCACCCCAAATATACATTCAAATAATCAACTAGGGCTGGAAATCTGTTTACTAGAAAATCTGAATTTGCCTTATACAGAAGGATTCTCTTCAACTTGCAAGGCCAATTGGATAAGGAGAGGAATAAACATTTCTCCGGAACAGGAGACTTTTCAACTTATTCCTTTGATCTGAGGGTTTAAATATCCCGAATTGATGCATTTATATCCATCTACAAGAGAATGTTGGTACGATAATACAGATACTGATTTATCAGTCCAGTTGTGAAATCCACATCCACAAATATGCATACTTGTTTATCCATTTTGGATGATATATGAACATTTGTAATTTTTATTTGGCATTATTTATACCCTTTTTTACCATCTTTCTAAGGATCTTGGTTAATTCACCATATAATTCTTGCATTTTTTCAGACATCTCTCAGAGAACTAAATATAAGTTGAAAAATCACAAGTGGTTTGGTTATAGATTAAAATAATATCACTGGCGATATTTAATATACAAATAAATATTACTAGTGGTAGGGAAAAAGAGCAGTGATGATATCTAATTGTATACTAAATATCAGGGATGGTGTTTAGTTCTGGAAAGGAGTATGACAAAAGACATCAGCAAACGTGTTAATGCGCATCTGTGCTCTCTAATATAGATTTTGTATGTTCGATAAATTTATCAACCATTGTATGAGATGCATGTTGCCTAACACATAAATCTACGATACAAGACAAACCCTTTGCATGACATTTGTACATGTTATCTGTTTTAAGGAAATGTAATGATTTTTTCATGTAAGTAAATATCCGAATCCGGATTCACTTTTAAACAAGAAAGTTATGGCAACATTCACATTCATATTTGTGCCCAACGAGGCCAACCGTACTATGGACTACTTTGGGTGACGTATCTCAACCTCAATGCTCCGCTAGGTTTACATGCCGTCTATAAGATATTTTGCCGACCATGCCCCTATTTTATTCAAGCATTTGAGTCAGGCTGCTAATTTCTTGGCCAAGTGATTCATACCAGCAAGATTTTGTCGCGGTTTGATCACTTGGTAGTTAAACTAGTTGCAGTGTGGAAGTATTTGCAACAAACATGTAAGTAATAACACATTCTTTAAACGAAAATAGTTTAAGGAACGCTATTTTGTATCCAAAATGAATATTCTCAAGACTAGACAAGGTTGCAAATTGCTTGGCTATTTTTTTACCAAAAAGCGTAGAGGACATCCATCCCAATGTCCAAAGAAGCATGCATAATTAGCATCCTTTTTGAAATCATGCAGATAAAATGTGCAAATTAACAATAAATTTAGCAACCACATGGCTACGCCATAGCCAAGCTGTCCAAGCAAACACATCCTTTTATCTTTTACTCCAGAAACTTATTTCACAATTTTCCCCTCTCCCCTTCCAAGAGAAGGAAAGAAAACATAACCAGCATCTCCTAAATTAATGGAGACACGTGAACAGCCCCTCATGGTAATTCTCGATATATACTATTGGATTTGATCGATGGATTTCCAAAAAGGCATCATGCCACGTAAAACTGAGGACCAAATCCAATGGAGTAACAAGGCCTTCGTTCGCCACCAAAGAAAAGGAGACAGACAGATTCAAGGGCAGTTGAAAGCTCTTGGCGTGGTTTTAGTCATCGACTTTTTGGAATCAGGTTGGGCTTCTTTTAGCTTTGTTTTGTTGGAAATAGACTGCCACTTTTTCTGCAATCGGATCTCAACTCTTATTTTGTTTTGAGGTGTATAATGTGTCTTGTTTGTTAGCTATGGGTCCTCCAATTTCCCTCTGATTAGCAAGCTAAGTTCAAATCTGCATCAAATTGAAGGAGAGCACATTCGTGAAGTATATAGGGTGCAATGTCATACTTAAGAGGCACCGACTAAATAAAAGGAACGCGATATCACAGTTTTTCTTTTTCCCCTTTTTATTTAGGAGGGGCTTATTTCATGATCAAAATAATAGTGGATAAGTTCCATGCATTTAGGCGAGGCGAGAAGACAAAAGAGAGTAAGCTTGTCGTTATTTCATGAAAGTTCTCTCTGCAACCAATGCCTTGTGATCCTTTGATTGGGAATTAATCGTTTAAACAAGTTGTTTGGAACAAGAATAAGAAATACTTTAGATCTTCTTTAGCACGAATAAAAGAAGAGTACGATTGATCATCTTCGTTTGGTTTTAGTTGTTGTTGTCATTATGATGGTGGTGGCCCCTAAGGTGTCATTTGATTAGTAAAATTATTGTGTAATGAAATTTAGAAGTAGGAGGAATTGAAGAATTAAGAGATTTTAATACTTTGTTGGATTTTTAGTCTTGTCAAAGTAAATAGGGATTTTTATTTCACTGAGGTCTTTGTTTGGTCGAATTAGGAAAAAAATAGTTGAAATGAGGAAGTAGTCATAATTAGATAATTCCACGAAAGGGGGTGGATTTGCGAAGATCAGAAATTGCACCCCTAATTCTGATATGGTGGGATTCTAGAATTGTTGGCATGAAATGGGGAGTCAAGGGAGCAATTCTCTCAAACCTTAATTTTATAAGTGATGAGATTATGAGATAAACTTGGAATTGTAAAGTTTTTGTGTTTGATGGAAATATGGGGTCAAATCATAAGATGATTGGAGAGATAGGTGGAGGTGTTCTCTCACACAATTTCGAGTTAAGTTCATCCAACCCTTCCTTTGAAATTGAATAATCCTAGGATTAAGGACTCTATGTTAAGATAGTTATAACTAAGAATTGAAGGATCTAAATGTAGTACAAATGACTTAATTCCTGCAAATAAAGTGTTACAAAATATTTTTATTTAAACGATGTTAGCATCAAGGAAATGATTTGTACATAAAACTATCCACAACTATATTTAACATCGAAAATTATTGGGAAACCATTCTTAGCATGGAAACCCAAACAAAAATTGCAACATGAGATTATATTTATGCTATATTTATATTATATATGTATATATGCCAGGTACACAAGTTGAGTAAATGGGTATATAATCAAATTTATACTTATATCGGTTGACGTTAATTCCTTAAATTCTTAGGAGCTTAACATAAATTAATCCACCTCTAGCTTAGGATGGACCTATATATGATCTCAATTGGACTTCATGTTGACTATGACTTACTGTCAAGGATTCCATATTCAATGGCTATCGGTACTGATGTGAAATACTGATACTCGTGTTACTATTTGGAACACAAGTCCAAATGAGTACTCATCTAGTATTCATCATGTACTAGTACTCGTTTTGAGTACCGGTACTCCATGCGTACTGGTAACACTCTAGGAACCAACTGGTCTCAACGAGTATCGGTACTCATGAAAAGTACCAGTACTTGTTGAGTACTGGCAATTTGCTTGTAACCAACGAGTACCGATACTGGTGACCAGTACTGGTACTTGTAAGTTACAGGTCCTGAAGACTTGTACCTTACCCGGGACTCACTTGTACCGATACTCATGGTGAGTACTAGTACATGTAAGTCTCAGTCTTGGACTTAGAATGTCCTGGAGTTGATATGGGGCTAGAAGTACTGGTACTCATGAAGAGTACCGGTAGAAGCTAGCGACAATTCACTTCACTGTAAATAAACAATATACCAACTGTACTGGTACTCATGACGGTTACAGGTTGTATATTAAGGTTTTTTGGGAATTCCAAAGGCTAGATCTAACATGCAGATTACAAGATGATGAAACATATTATTTTAACAGTACTACCTATACAAAAGTGGCATTCATTAACAATAAGATAATATATTCAAAATGCAAGTAAGATATATGATTATGTTCCTTGATCAGAATATCAAAGAGAATATTGTGGAGGAAAGGTTACCTGGATTCATTTTCTACAGAGAAGACATAGGTTGCAGTATGGATCTTCCAAGAGTTCCTAATGCTTTTAGGAGAGGTATAACCTTTGCTCTAAAAAGAAGAAGAACCTCTTCTTCTCCTAGCCGACACCCTTTTTCCCTCTCTTACTCTCTACTCACGATGGGGGTTTGCAAGAGAGAAATCACACTTAGGGCTCTTGGAGACCATGACTACGCTAATAATCAACAATTAGTGTGACTAGTTGTTTGAGTGAATTGTAACTTCGCCCATCGAGAAATCACTATTCACAACTTAAGTTTCTGCACATACAAAACATGTTCACACTAGTTTTTTTGCATTCATTCTCATATCCTTAATAAACCTTAAATTGATCACTTTTGATGATGGGTATAGCAAGATAATCAATTAACTTATTGTTATTTGATTACATCTACATGTACGTTTATATATAATTCATACATTGGATTTTAATCTAACAATATCTGGATCTAATCAGATTTTTAAATAAACACCCATATCTATAGCCATTTATAAATGGGTCAATTTTGATGGCCGGGTCGGGTCAATCAGCTTTGCATTGAGACGAAGAAAACTTACATCCCTAATTCCAACAATTTAAAATTGTGAACTTAGGCAGGAATCCTCCCATGCACTAAAAATGGAAATTACATGTATAAGAACAGAAATTTCAAACCCCTTTTGGTTCTGCCTTAGTAATCATGACAAGGGACAAGGCCTTTTGGGGGCATCCCCTTTGCCCCTTGAAAACATGCAACTTAAAGTAATTTCCATGCAAGTTTCTTTTGGCTAACACAAGAACAGAATCACGTTATATAGGATTTGAATCGATGACAATGGATATCATTATGCCTAGAATTAAGAGGGAATAAAATGTCGATTAATACATAAATTGCTAAAATCATGTCTAACTTTTATGTGGCATAAAGATTGCACTCTAGACCATTACAACCACGAACATATGAACACTCATTTTAGTGATTAAGGGGAGCTTGTGGCTCTACTAATCGGACAAAATTCATTCTATTTTGGGATGGATTTGGTGAATATTTGAAGTGAAAACTTGCACATGAGTTTCATCTTAGTACCATGTGCAAGTTTGCTGTTGGATGATGCCATTGTAAAGTAACAGGAAATCTTGTTTTCTTTGAGTGACCATATGTTTATCGTGTATACTTGTTCCCAAGATGTGCACGTGGATTTAGTGAAGCTATGGATGATGGAGTTCCTAGTGCTTTGTAGTTTTACTTTGTTGGTTTGGGTTTTACGATATTATTTTCCTTGATCTTCAACTAACTTGGTACTGGTGGTTATAAAAGGTACCATTGGTGCTTTTTTTGAACCTTGAACATTCTCATATGAACAAATAAGATGGATAGGGTACTACTGTGAAATATAATCTTTTACTAGATGATAGTAGTGGACTCATATGATGATAGTTAGGATTGAGAATGCAATGAATGTTTGGTACTTACTGACTATTCATCGCCTTTGCATTTTCTTCTTTCTTTTTCTTGTCTTTTAACAGTAGGAAATGTGTGCTTGGAAGATGAACTGCAGGCATTCTAAGCTGCTTCTCTTCTTCGTCATGGCCTTACTCTTGGTAATGTTCACTTAAACTCACAAGTCATTTGTTATCATCATTGCATTTCATATTGTCATCTTGTTGAATGTCACTGAAGAGCAACTCCATATGTGCACATAATATGTGTCTATGATTTCTTGCAAATTCACAATATTGAAAAAGTCACTTCCATGGCACCCTTCTCTCTCTCTCTCTCACTCTTCTTATATTACAGATGTCAGTTGCATTGGCGGCCATGGTCTTATGGGCATGGAGTCACACCATCAAGTATTTTGCTGAAGCATTGAAGGACTCCTCCAAGGAAACACAAACATTTTTATTGCAGACTGTTCGCACTCAAGCCATGTTTAGAGTAATTGACACTTCTACATTCAATCTAGCTAACATCTTAACTTCAACAGTTGAGGGGGATTTCTCTTCTTTTCACACTGGTGTGAAGCAGGTGTGTCAATTTGTTATAAGCACAGGTTACTACTGAAATTTGTGTTATTTGTGTGCTCTTATGCTGTAGCATATGACAGTGCATTTTAGTTTAGCACCACAAGACTCTCCATGTAATGTTTAAATGCCCCTTGTCGCAGCTTAAGGTACAAAAGTTGTCGATCCACGTTAGTGTCAAGGCTTGTAATGGTGAAATTTTGCACTGATGAAATTCTGCCAGAGGATGTTGACTTTTAAACCAGAGACTTATCTCTTAGGACCCTTCTCATGGAATATTTTGCTACTGCTTTTTAGATGAGTATGACTTGAATTGTGTATGGTAGTGCTTGAGTTGCAACCTTCCACCTTATATACTATGGTTCATATAGTGGACATCTCAAAAAGAAAACAAGAACCCAATAATTCAATCCTTGATATTTTACTTTTCCATACAGAATTTTCATTGACCATAATGGATTGAGTGAGTAGAGGTTTGTGAATTATTTATGTGCTCATGAATACATGATCCAAGTAGGGTTGGTGCTGGACCCTGTTTAAGGAGTAACCTTTGTCCCATGCATTGAATCATGTAAATACAAATTTTTTGTTTTAGAGCTCATTATATATAGAATTTCATATATCACGAATCCTGGAAATTATTTTGTTGTTTATGTCATAGTAAAAATGTGGATTTGCTCGTCACATTAATGGTCTCTGGTAGATTCAAGTGAGACTGATGTTTATGAGTTTATAATCACAGGTAATAGGCGTTGATGAATATTGGTTTGTCCCATTTTCCAATCGGAGTAGGTTTATGGATAAATAAAGCTCTGAATTTTCATTAATGCAGGCTGACAACTAGTGCAATAATTTCTTTTAACTATGCTCATTCCTTTCCCTTTATGTTCTACAGGTTGCTCCTGCTCTTTTTTTGGCTTATTCAGCAGTACCTTACCTATCTCAATCCTTATATATTGGGAACAACGGCCTTGTCTTTTCTTATGACAGAGCTATATTCTCCAATTCATCGTGGTATTTTTGTGTTGGGAATTTAACAAATGGTAATGTGTTCAATCACTCCTCAAAGTACCATTGGTATGGAGAGTTTGTTGATGGAAGTACTGGGCTTTTAAAGGGGAATTCTGTTGATCTATCTCACTTGCTTCCCTTCCACTCCTACTGGATCCAAAAGGCATTGCAGCATAATGGTCAGTCTATAATGATTGGACCAAAGTTGGTTAGTGATGGAAAGCAATCTTTTCTTTTCATTGCTTCAATCGTGGGAAACTCTTCTAATCAACATCAAGGAATAATTTCTCTTGGAGTATCTGTAGAGCAGTTTATGAATTACTACGTCAGTGATACTGACATTCAGAATCTTGGGATTTTTTTGGCTACAAAAGATGGGCAGATTGTGGCAAAAAGGGACGTCTCCTCCCCATATCCATTGCATATTGATCATTCTATTCTGCAGGAAGCCTTGTCCTGTATATGTAACCATGGCAATAGCTCATCTCCCATCACTAATTCATCAAACTTGGAGATACATGGAGCAGTCTACATGATTCATTGTGTCCAACTAAATACTGCAGGGAATCCATCGGTATGCTTTATGGAAAACGATTCCTTATTGTAGAAATCTTAGGTACACATTTGCTTGAAAAATATCTGGATTACTTTCCTGTATTGTATGCTAATGTCTTCATCCTTTTGATAGGTACTTTTAATTAGTTTGCCTCATAAGGATATCTTGCGACAAGTTCATGCAATGAGTGTCATAATACTAGTAGCTTTAGCAATGATGTTTATAATATCTGGTTTTGCAAATTCTGCCGTGTATCATTTGGCAAGAAGATATCAGAAAAACACATCTTTTCTGCATGCATCACTCATTAAATGCAAGGGAGCTCTTCAACAAGCAGAAAGGAAGAGCATGAACAAAAGTCTAGCATTTGCAAGCGCTAGCCATGACATACGTACATCCCTTGCTAGCATTAATGGACTAATAGAGCTTTGCCGCTCTTATACTTCTCAAGGCCTTGATTTGCTCACATACTTGGAACATATGAATACTTGTGCTTCACATCTTTTAGGTGGGTTAATACTTTTTTTACTTGAAAGTTGGTTCACTCCATGAAAAATAATGATGTTTTATTCAAGATTTCTAATCATATCATATTTACATGTGAAACTTTCTTACATAACAAACCAGTGAAGGAAAATATTGTACCATATATCACCTATCTGCGCAACATGTTATTCTTAGCTATTATTCTTTTGTTCTATGCGTTAACCAAATTTTCATTTTCAGCTATTGTGAATTCTATACTTGATACAAGCAAAATCGAAGCTGGGAAGATGCAACTAGAGGAGGTTGAATTTGATATGTCAAAGGTTCTTGAAGAATCGGTTGACATTTTCCATATTGTTGCAGTAAACAAAGGTCTGGAGTTGATATGGGATCCATGTGATTTTTCTGTTTTGACATCTTCTACTGTCAAAGGTGATTGTCAAAGGTTTAAGCAAATATTGGATAACTTACTTGGAAATGCTGTGAAATTTACACCACAAGGTCATATAATTTTGCACGCTTGGGCAAAGAAGAGAGATTTTGAAGGTTCAGGATGTCCACCTGGCAGCACTTGTCAAATTTCAAACATATGGAATCCTTTGGGAAAGTTGTTTGATGCAAATGAAGACATTTACAGGGTACTGGGCTCTACAAATGATGGCACAGCTTATATTGAATTTGTTTTTGAGTTAGATGATTCTGGGATAGGAATCCCAAAGGAGAAAAGTGCATCAGTTTTTGAGAATTATATTCAAGTTAAAGAATCAACTGCATGTGCAGATGTTGTGGGCACTTGCTTAGGACTTGGTATTGTTCAGTCATATGTAAGTGGATGTGTAAATTGGCTTTCATTTCCTTTGCTAATGCAATTCTTTCGAAATGTAGACAATATATGTTGGTGCCTCTTGTTCTTAGTCTAATTGTGCCATTTTTGGATTCTTGTTTAGGTGCACTTAATGGGTGGAGAAATCAACATTGTGGACAAAGATATGAATGAGAAAGGGACATGCTTTAGGTTTAATATATTTCTGAAGCAAGTGGAACCATCAATTGACATAGAACTGGATAGATCCTCTTGTTATAATCAATTGCTTGACAAGGTGCATCGGCTTAATGTTTTACACTTCATCGAAGGTGTGCAAACACAACAAATATTACAAAGATGGATGGAAAATTTTGGAGCAAAGGTATTGGAGATAGATGCTATCGAGCTCTTTAATATTTCTGTAGAGAAGATCAAGCATGGGTTGGCTAATGGACATTTTCATTATCAAGAAAAGTTTGATCCCATGCCTCCAAAGGTTCTTTTTGAACATAATCATATGGAGAAGATGCAAGAGGATCTTCACCCATTAAGGAGGAATGTTAATGCAATTTTCCATTCAAAAGAACGCGCTCTAAGGTCTCATCGACAGATGTTCTTATCATTGTTGACATGTCATATCAACCCTTATCGGAGTTAATATCCATCTTGAGTAATAATTTTGTGAAAGGTGCAAAACAGAGATCGTTGCAAGATCATTTGGTTAAGGGATTCAAAAGTTCCCTTAACTGAAATAAGAAAATTAATGGACAGAGATATGTTGTGTGATTTGATGCTAGAGAAACCATTTCATGGGTTCACGTATGTACAAGGTATTGGAACTTCTTCAAGAGTTAAAAATAACATCATTGGAGGAAACTAAATCTACAGCTTCCACGGGACTGTTGGCAAGTGGAAAAGGTCATGAGCATGTTGTATCCATCAGTACATTAGTTTGTGATAAGCCACTGATTGGTTGGAATATCCTAATCGCTGAAGATAACCATGTTATGCGTCTTCTATCATCAAGTATGATTTCTAGCCTTGGTGCTAATATTCAAGTAGCTGAAAATGGAGAGGTTGCAGTCAAGCTTGTTAGAGAAGCACTAAATGAACTTAATTGTTGATGGTGGAGCTAATGCTGACAGAATACAGGGAAGAGCTAAAAATTTCCTTTATGATCTCACTCTTATGGATTGTAAGGTATGCAGATATGTTGTTTTTGCTTTTACCTTTGAGACTGCACTGTGAATAGTTCCTTTTCATTTTTAAAAGACTAGCATTCAATGCCTCACACAGGCTTAGTAATTTAAGTCAACTATGTAGCTTGTAGAATTGCACTTCTAAAAGAATAAGATGTTCCAAGTTAGTTCTTAGCTTTTTAAATTTCTTTTGTAAGGACCTTTTTCCATCATTTCTTTTATATATTGTATTGTATTATATTATATTATATTATATTTTCAAACTTTAAACTTTTTTATTTTTGTTTATCAAAAGATGCCAAAGATGGATGGATATGATGCCGCCAAACAAATTCTCATGGAGGAGCAGCACCATGACCTTCACATTCCAATTATAGCCCTTTCTTCCCACGAAGAAAAGGAGAAAGTACATATGTCTATCAATGCTAGAATGGATCTTCATGTGTCAAAACCACTTTCCAAGGAGTTGTTAAATGTACTTCCTTTTCTGTATTCTTATTTACCACGAGTTTTACTTGTTTAAGTTACGCAATCTTGGATTGGTCCATTTTTCGCTCAATCCAATTGCAATAACTTTAGATATTTGGATTGATCTGTCCTTAGATCAACCCTACTGTATAGAGGAAAAAGTGTTTTTTTTGGCAGTTAGTCTCTCTCTCTCTTTGTGTTTATCTCTATAATTTGTGGATTACTTTGTACGTACAATACTCCATTTCTAATATATATATTTCTTTCTCACAGCAATATATATATCTTTTTGAAAGGATTTTCTCACAGGTAATATATTGCAATCTTTTATTTGCTTTGCATTAAATTCTTTTGTTGGCAATCGAGTCTCTTTCCCAGAATCTGTTGATATAGCGTGTTCCCCGCGAGTCTTGCTGTATGCCCTTGTGAAGAATAGGACAGGGATGTCAAAAAAAAAAAAAAAAAATCTTTATAAAACGGGAATAATATATATTTGGCAAAGGGGATTACGCGGAGGAGAGGACGTGGAACAACCCCACTCCCTGATTGGCCCACAAACCCGTACGTGACCACCATGTACGTGACCACTCTCTACTCTTGCGTGAGTGTGCAAACATATATATATATATATATATATATATATATATATATATATATATATATATATATAATCGCTGCAGCTGCCTCATGAGCTTCTCCGATCCCTCACAAGTAGAAGCTCGATCTATCTTCATCAATGGGGACCCCTTGGAATTAAGGTTGCTGACATTCCATTGGGCACCGATCTTGACAGTAACGGAGGTGGGAGCTCATGCATGTTGGGTGGTTAATTACGAGCTCCTGCAGTGGTGGAAGAGGAGGAGTTTGGCGATCTTGTGCTGCTGCACATTGACGGGCAGGTGCGCGTGGGCATGGACTGGATGGGTCAAGGAGATGGGGCTTGTCTAGCATGGGTTGCACTTGACTTGGGGATTGAAGCTAGGCTGTCCATGGGTGGATAAGTGCATTGCTGAGTGGGTGAGCAAGTAGAGAGAATGGCTGAAGAAGGATTGTCAAAGGGACAAAGGTGATCGTGGCAAAGGTACGGTGAAAGCCATGACCCTCGACGAGGAAGAAGTTGGTCGGGAGGCGAAGGGTCAAAACCTGTAGGAAGAGGGATTGTGCACTACTGTAGGAAATGAACCCTTTGATGCATATTGGTGTATGGATGTACATCGGTCGGATTCAATCTGAACTCAACTCAATCCTTAATTTGATACAATCTGATTTATGTATACATATATATTATAAAATAATAATATGACTTCGTTGGCAAAATTCTCATCTCCTCAATCTCGATATCTCCTCACTCAACATTCCCAATTTCTAGCTTGTATTGACCTCTCATCTCTCATAATCACCTCTACCAACTCAAAAAATCCTTGTCACTCAGTGATCAGAGAGAAATCCAATGGTTGGGATTAGTTTTTCTTGTCTTCTTATGAGAAGCCCATTCTCATAGGTTTATTCTTATATATATGTGTGTGTGTGGAAAGATGGAGCTTACATTTTTGTGTACATAAGAAAGTTTTTCTACATTAACCTTTATATTTCTGTGCACAAATATATTTTGAAAAAAATTGTAGAGATTTAGATTATCTCAAATAAATATGTCATGAATCAAATTTCAACTCAATCAAACACCTTTAGTATTTGCATTAAAAGTGATCAACTTTTAACAACAATTTAAGAATTGTTGAAAGTTGACCTACATGGTGAAAGGTTATGAATATTTATTTTGGATGAAGTTTAAAATACGTAGTTAATAATTTCATTCTACATAATTTTATTTCAAGATATTACACGTGATAAAAGATATAGACATGAGTGTAGATTGCTTTTTCTATGCTTTACCGGAGGCTCCCCAATGCACCCCCGCCCATCACACCATACAATCACCACTTATCCCATTTCACTTATTCAAGGTTAAACCTTAATCGACAACGGTACGTAGCTTGAGTGAAATTGTAGAGGAAGATTCCAAGGGATGTGCTCGGTCACTAGGAGGTGGAAGGTAAGCTGGTTGTTGCCGAGCCCTACGTTACTTAGCCTGTCAGGGTAACCCAAATGTTATCTAAAAGTCAAATGAATATTAAGATATAAATCTTTGGGTCAGTCAAAGGATTTTCACTTATCTTATCATATCAAATCAATGTCATTTGTTAAAATATATTATTTTTAAATTATTACATCACATCACATCAACATTAATATATATTAAAATATATTCACTTTAATATAATATATTTATTAAAATACATCTAATATATCATATCAATTAACTTACACCTATTTTATAATATTAAAATTTCATCCACTGACACTATATTATTATACTAATCATTTTATTCTATTACTTATCACTTTAAATAAAAATTATTTTATCTCTGAGATGGGAGTTATCCGCCGCGAAGCGCCGCCCTGAAAGTTGCACCTACTACTCAACTTTCACTGCTTGCACATTGATTGAACACCAGCAAACAACGGCCTCTTAAATTCTTCAAGGAACTTTTGGAACCCCACCAAGCAGCTACTTTGTTCATCCAAGTGCATGCTTTCAATTTCTAGACCACAACTACCAACTTGTTAGGGGAAAAAGCAATTCAAGTCAAGCGCCTGTTCCATTACCAACAAATCAATCCTCCTTAATTTACTCACCGCCATGACAGGAAGATGCACGTACGTGCACCTCCACCACCATGTATCTTCCTCTATTTAACAAGCTCACCTTCACGATCTTCTTGCCCACCACGTCCACCACCACCACCACCACCACAAATTAAACACCAGCTTATTACCTGTTGGTCCTTCCTCGTATATGGCCAACTTTCATATTTACCACCTCCTCCTCTGCTCCATTCTCCTGCTTGCCACAACCGCTGCCAGCGGTAGGGTGGTACCGGTGGCTGGCAAGAAGCAACCAGTGGCTTCCAGCACCACGGACGACGTCGATGTCAAGAAACCCGAGACCCTGTTCCACGAAGGGACGGTGCTGCTCCCGGGCATCGGACGATACAAGATCGGCGACAAGAGCCAACCGCCTAAGGTGGGAGAGCTGCTCGGGGGTAGGGACGGTAGGAAGGCCGCCGCACGTGGTAAGTTCGTGCCGGGACTCGACGACACGTTTGTGCCAAACCCCGGCTACGAGGTCCCCGAACCACAAATGCCATGAACCAACGACCCCCTCTCTCTTGCGTGCTATATGGTGCACTGTTGGGGGAGAGGAGTGAGGTCGGAATAAGCTCCCTTTGCTAGTGGTACTTGTTATGCGTCAGTCTGCGATTCTCGTTCTTCGTGTGTGTTACGGCGGAGAGGCTCAACGATTGTTGTTCTGTTCCGTTAGAAAAAATAAAACCCAACCTCTTGCTGTTCTTAATTATTTAGAATTTGGAGTAATGCACTTGTCTAGAATTGTTGAACACGGCTGGAACTTGTCCGTGCTCGGGCATTTGTCAACGTACGTAGAATATATATTACAACAAAAAAGATCCTAAATGACGTTTATTTGTTTTTATTGACAGTGACTGTACATCAACGTTAAAAGTAAATGTCGCAGCAAATAACGTTGTCGACTGCAATAAATTTACTGACGTTGATAAAAGTGACGTCACTTAGTATTAAAGTTATTCATTGGACAACAAAATATGGATTTGGTGTTTACAAAAATAAGGAAATTATATATATATATATATATATCTCTGAAAATATAGGAAAAGATGTATATACTCACATAAATTATATGTATGTATCCCTACAAAATTATTATAGTTGTATACCCTTGTCTCATTAAACTTAACTAATAACATTTAAAAAAAACATTAAAAAAAGCTATATTTATCTCCATGTAGTTTTTCAATATTTTCCACCTCCTCTTCCTCTTCCTCTTCCTCCTCCTTCCCCCTTCTCCTCCCCCACCTTTCCTTCCTTCCCGACCTCTTCCTCCTCCTGCCTTTACCCCTCCTTCACAACACAGCTGCAGCAACCTTCCAGCCTCAGAGGCACTCATCACCCTCGTGTAGCCCTCGTCCCCAACTACAGAACTAGAGACCACCCTCGACCCTTTCCCCGTCTAGGTCTCCCTGGCCAATGCAGCAGCAGCAGCAACAACCTCCCAACTGAGGAGCAACCCTCCCCTATTCGCTCCACCCATCCCAGCCGTCCCTCGCCAGCCTCAACTGACACAACCACAACAACCGCATCTTCCTAGCTCGTCCTCGGCCACATGGTCATTGCCATAGTCGTCATCTACTCCACCCACATGGTCGTGCACAGTGCCCTCGTAGACATGGGCCTCGCCAAGTAGAGGAAGGGGTCCCGGCACCTCTCCTTCTACTTGACCCCCCATTGCGGGCTCCTCCGTCCCTGCCATTGCCCTCACCTTTGGTTGGTAAAGGGCCCTCCATGCATGGCCTTTGCTGCCACCATGTTTGAGGAGGAGGATGAGCTGGAAAATGAGAGATATTATGCAAGGATAAATATAAATTAAAAAAAAAAAACTCACTCTGTTAAGTTTAACATTACATACGTATAGAACCATAGTGAGTAACTTTACAAGATAAATACATAAATATAAAATATATAGAGAGGTATAGACATCTTTATTACTATTTTTAGGAACATATATGTAGAACCCCCCCCCCCCCTCGAAACAAACATCATTGACAAACTCGACGTTTGATGCGGACCCTATACATATATATAGGAGGGCAGGATCGTGGACCAATAAAATCCCCTCAGCACCAACTATAATAGGGCCAGCAGGGCATGGCTCACCACAGAGCCTATTTTGGGATACAAGTAGAGGCCAAGGTTATGATGGGAATGGAGAACAAGAACAATCTGACTTCAATTTCCTTGTCTAGTGGTTGTTGGTCAATTATCCACCAACGACGGCACCACGCAAAACCACCCTTATATCTACGACGCTCCCCACATCTCCATCCTCAGATCAACGACCCTATCAACCTAGTATCAGAGCACCTTGATCCTACAATGATTGACCCGTCTGCAACAAGTAGGGCGGATGACAAGCTTGATTTGTTGGTTCGTTCCCAACAAGTGATGATCGGTCTCATGCAACAACAATCAAATGCTTTGAACGAGATCACTCACCTCTTGAAAGAGACAAAGGGCTCAAAGAAGGCGCCCACCAACAAGGGTGGAACGACCACCACTGCCGGTGGCGGAGGGAGTAGCATTGGGGTGGCCGCCATCACCAAGTGGGTCAAGTTGAACTTCCCGCAATATGATGGGAAGGAAGACCCGTTGGGATGGCTCTGCTTGGCGGAACACTATCTTGCATTTCACAGGATAGCCAAATACGAGCGTGCCGCTCGTGTCCTTGCATTTGATGGGCGAAGAAAAATCAGTGGCTCCATTGGAGTGAGGCGAGTGGTCGCATCACCACATGGGATGAGTTTCGAGAGGAACTCCTTGCGTGTTTTGGCAAGAGGGCGTATGAGCAACCCCTTGGGGAGCTTTGTCGGCTCTGCCACACCTCCACTGTTGCAAACTACTATGGCAAGTTCGAGGCCCTCTAGGACCTCGTGCCCCCTATGTGCAAGGAAAGCCTCATCGAGATCTTTGTCTCAGGGCTTAAGGAGGAGGTCCACATTGAGGGCTTGGTCCTTGAACCAAGGACTACGGCGTAGGCCGTTTGCTACACAAGGGCATTTGAAGAATGCAACACCTGGAGGACGAAGCTTGGAGGGACGTGGGGGCCAACACGTGCGATGCCGCCCGTAGTTGCTCCCCCCGCCACTGCCACAGGCACCGGCCATCTCACGTAGGCACCTGTCACCATCAAGAAGCTCACTCTCGTGGAGATGGCGGAACGCCATCGACAAAACTCTGCTATAATTGTGACGAAAAGTATGTGCTCGGCCATTGTTGCAAGACGAAGATGTTCTTCATGGTGGATGACCATGGAGAGAATTGGGAGGAGGCATTGGACCAACCCTTAGATGGCATGGACACGAACGGGCAATTGTCCTCCCATGCCTTGATCGGTCGTAGCAACGACAACCTCATCAAGTTGGAACTCGTGACGGCAACCAACAGCAGCCTCGCCCCTCGCCCTTGTCGACTTGAGAAGCCTGAGCAACTTCGTCGACCCCCGGTTAGTCCTAGCTAGCCATCACCGGATCACTCTTCCCCGACCCGTACGCGTTGTGGTAGTTGGAGGGACAATCTTTTGCACAGAGGCTAGGGTCTCCAACCTACCCTTCACCATGCAAGGGCACCACTACCACCTTAAGGGGTACCTCCACCTCGGAACGTTTGACGCCATCTTAGGCATCCCATGGATCCGGTCGCTCGGGGCTACCTCCTGGGACCTAGATTGCCTTACGCTGACCAACCGCACCGCCGAAGGCCCAATCGTCCTCTAAGGAGTCCTCCCCCAGCGAGGGACCCTAATGCCGGATGAGTTGCGGCAAGCTGTGGCGGAGGCCACTGAGCTTTATCTCGTTCGCACTTGCCTGCCCGATAGCCATCCCACATCCGACGTAGAAGCCACCACCCTCTACCCAGATATGCATGCTCTCCTCAGTCAGTTCTTGGACATGTTCACAGAATTGCATGGTCTCCCACCCAGCCGTGATAAGGAGCATGCCATCCTCCTTAAACTGTACGCCTAGCCGGTTGCAGTTGCTCCCTACCGCTATGCATGGGTTCGCAAGAATGAAATTGAACGTCAAATCTGTCTCCTCGAGGACGGTCTCATTTGGCCAAGCCATAGCCCGTTCACCTTGCTGGTCCTTCTCATCCGGAAGAAGGATGGGACATGGAGGTTCTACGTGGACTATTGTTACGATCCAGTTCCCGAATCCCTACAGGACACGAGACTGGACCGACTCGACTGATCCCAAGACCCAGTCGTCCAACGAGAAAGTAACCAAAAAGCAGGAAAGTAAACCACATTCACTATGCTAAGTAACTAATAGTAAAAAGGTATAACAGTAAAGAAGTAGAAGTTGCTACAGTACGTATCACTACCACAATAGTAGAAAGTAACAAGGTACAGGAATATAAAGTATAGAACGTAAAAGTACAGAATATAAGGGTACAAGAGTTTACTCACTATAACAGAAAGAAGTACAACAAAGAAGCTACAACTACGGGATTCTACTGGGCCTAGCACCTCAGCAGCCGTAGGCTCTGGCTGCTCAACACTTGAACCTGAAAAGGGGTTATGAGTACACAACGTCAGTAGATGCTGAGTAGAGTGGCAACCAACTAACTAAAGCAGTAAAAGTGGACAGGTAGCTGTTGTTTTTCAATTACTTTCTTTAACTAATTATTCTTTTTCACCACTTGGTTTATTTATCAGGATTCTTTCTTGATCTCGAATGTTCATCGTGGGAATGATCTTGATTGCAGTCTATTCTGAGGAGTAGAAGGCACACGTGGTGCTCTCCTGGCCGGGAGAGTCCCCCGTGGTGATCCTACACCCAGTCAACCACCCCAAGGTCATGGACAGACGTAACGGTGATTACGGCACGCGCGATAAGCGCACGAGTAGCTACCCCTCACTAGCACACGGTCAGTCGTTTCCGTTAGCGGGTGCACCCAAAGTACAGCGTGGAACCAGTATAGGGCCTAGCCCTCTCAGGAACAGGGGTCTAGCCCCTAAGAACCAAACAGGAGTCTCGCCCCTTCACAGTCCGCGCACCCTCGCCTGACTACCCTGGTTTGCCCAGTGGGCATAATAAGTCAGTGTAGGGCAGCTAGCTGAATCCCGAGTCCCGTGGGATGGCTAGCTCTCTCTCCCTACACTAGTAGCTCTCCCCGGTACAGTGTACACGAGGGCCATCGAGTCGGTGCAAAGTGACCAAACCCACCCCAGGTCTCAACCCGAAGGTGGCAAGCACTCCTCTACACTAAGAGGTAACATGCGCTCCCCTTGGTACCATGTATTCAAGGGCCAGCACACTTCCCAACGCATTTCCAGATCCATTATATTTATTTCCAGGAGCTATACTCCTAATTCCCTGTAGGGTTCATACTCATATTCCTCATATCAAGCCATACCAGGTTTCATCATTTCTATTTTCATTCTCAGGTTATACATATGCAGCTCGTATTGCTATCGTTCACATTTCCATATACAGGTTATACACAGGTAACTCGTATTTCCATTATTCACATTTCCATTCTCAATTTATATACATGCAGCTCGTATTATATCATTTAACGTATACAACAGGAAATTTACATGCAACAGTTAGCTAGTACAAGTACTTCATATTTCACAGGCAGCTGTTATTTATTTACAGGCAATTATTATCATTCTATCTACTCATTCAAGACTTCAATTCAACCATCCAATACAGACTTTTCAAGTGTTTCTCGTCCTATGATTCATGCCATATCCTAGGTTCTAATCATTCATTCCATACATGCATTTAGATTATAATCAAATTAGGGATAAGCCACTCTACCAGTAAACCCAGGAGTATTGGGGGCTTGAACGGCAGGCTCACGCGCCTCAGCAAGTTCCGAACCCGCAACGGAACGAAGTCCTATCACAAGAAACAATCACAAGGGAACTATCAGAACAGTATGGAAAACCTTCTAACAAGTAGCGTAACTCACAAGGAACACATCGATATCTTATTTGAGTAAAACGGAACTCAAACGGACACTAAACGGGTCAAAAATAGGGTTTCTGTTTCAAATTGGACGTCTGGAACAACTTCCAGACATCTTAAAAGTGCCCAGCAGCATACTTAAGTCTCTGCGCCAATCCTTAGACGTCGAAGAACCCTTTTGGACCATCTAGACCCAGCTCCAGACGTCCGACCACCTCTCCGGACGTCTGGAAGCACTTCCCGTCATCTGGTACATTGCCCAAATGTCTGAAATGCGTAGGAGGGCGTCTCCCGCGCCTTCCCAAAGCAAATCCTGCACGAAACCATGCAATCTTCTCAAAAGGGCATGCAACAGGGTATTGGCGGAGCGGCCTGAATGGCCGTATCCGCAAAGAGGACGTACCTTCCCGAGGCCCTCTTCTCAGACGTCTGGAACCACCTCCAGACATCCGCACCGTCGTCTGGAGGTCACTCAAGACGTTTGATTCTGGGAAACACCAAGAACCTGCTTTCGCTGCTCTCGCGCCTAGCGTGGCCGCGCTACGCTCCCTCGCCTGCAACTCCAGTTGCAGCAGTGTCGGGGAGGATGGTAGCATCCTGTGTTTCGTCTTTATGTTATTGTGGTTTACAATCGTTGTAGTATTTGACAAAACAGCTACCAGATTACTATTTAAAATTTTTTACTCGGAACAAGGTTTTCCCAAGGTCGAATTCAGGGAGCAACTATGTTTCTAGAAGACTAAATAAGATCTCTATTATGTACAAAAATAAGAGAGAGAGAAAGATCTTGGCTTCTTCTTCTTCTTCTCTGTCTCTTTTCTTCTTCGTCTTCTTCCTTAGCCATTTCTCTTCTTCTTTCTTCTTTCTTCTTCCTTCCTGGCTTGCAGTTGTGCCTTCTTTCTTTCTCTTTCTTCTTCTTCTCTTCCTGCCTTCTTCTGTTCTTTTCTTTCTTTCTTTCTGGCGGCTGTGTCTTCTTCCTTCTTTTTCTTCTTTTCTTCTTGCCTTCTTCTTGGCGGCTGCAAAGGCTTCTTTCTTCTTCTGCGGCTGTAGTGATTCCGACGTCAGATGTAGTGCTCAGACGACTTATCTATGGCTTTGCTACAGTGCCTCCCTTCTTCTTTCTTCTTCTGTTTCTCTCCTTCCTTCCTTCTTCAGCTGCCCAGAGCGGCTAAGGCTTCGGCCACTTCTCTTCTTCTTTTCCTCCTGCACGCTCACACAAAGGACAGAGCAAAACCTACCCCTACCCTTCCCCACGTCTCTCTTTCTCAGATTTATCTCTTAGGACGGCTCTCCCAGAGCCGGGTAATCGGGTGCGGGTATCGCGCCCAGGACGAGGCCCACCGACGTGCAGTGGTGGGTGAGGAGTGCGTGGTTTGGGTAGTCGAATCCTGCCCAGACCCGCGGGGCGTGAGCGTGGGCGAGGGCGAGCGAGCGCGTGGCGCGCTGCGTGCGGGAGAGGGACCTGACCCCTGTGTTCGAAGGCAGTAAGCCTTAAGCACTTTTCAGTTTAAGTGCGGGCGCTTGGCCACGCACTTACGAGGTGGGACTAAAGTCCCACCTCCCAATTTGGCGCCCGCAGGCGAGCAATCTGCGGTGAATTGAGGTAGCCCGTAAGGCCTTCGCCCCAACTGCAGGCCTGGGCGCCTTCGCGACTCCTGCCTGCACAACCTGGGACGTGCGCCTGGGCTGGAAGATGCCTGCGGCTACAGGTGAAGCTGCTGCAGCTCGTCGACAATGGCGGCGAGAGGGTGCGAACCTGAAATCACAGCTACGGCCTCTCAGCCCAGTCAGAACATGTGGGACGCTTCGCCGGAGTGTGGCAAAGCTTGTGCGATGGTTGGCGGGGTGCGGGAGTGCATGCAGAGGCTGACCTAGGTCAGACTATGGGCGGAGAGGTGGGTTTGTTCGGGGGGTGGTTGGGTAGCGCTTGGCAGTGGATGAAGAGGGGGGATAGATGGAGTAGAGTGTGAGGGAGCTTCTGGGCTGGTCGGCAAGGTGTGAAGGGGTCTGTGAGCATGGGGTGGACTCGTCGGAGGGGGTGATCGGAGGTGGAGAAGGTGGGTCTGGATAGTGGCTGGCAGGTGGTCGAAAGGGCAAATTGGAAGAGGGAAAATGCAAGAGAGAGAGAGGAAGCTATCTACCTAATTACTCGACGAAGGGGGAGGGCAGAGCAGCCGGCTCGTATTTGCTGGAGCTGGAGACGAAGATGCCCTGGAGGAGGGTTTCGGCGATGAGGAAGCAGGTGGAGGGTGTTGGTGCTAGAGCACCACGATCATTTGTTTTGATGATAACAAAACACGTGTTATTTAACATTTGCAATTTGAGTCCTAGATTCCAGGTCAATTGCAAATGTGGACGTGTTTAGACGGAGTTCAAGCTCGCATCTAGGACGGATTGGAGGAGCTTGACGGAAAACACAGGAGGTTCGCGTGGAGCGAAAGATTGGAGATGGAAGACAAGAAGAATAGGATAGATTCTTTTTTATCCTTTCATGTATCTCTTGTATTTATTTTCTTGCTCTTTTTGATTCCTTAGAACATTATGTTAAAGAGCCTCAAAGTACCCTAAAAGTAGTCCTAGGAACACCTGCACAACCCTAGGATACTTAGGTTTTCTGTAGAATACTTAGAAAACCAATATAGGGCTCAAACAGCATTTCCAGACGTCTAATTCCAAAATCAGATGTCTGATAAAGAATTTTAAGACGTCTGACTGTTGTTTAAGACGTCCGATAACTGTTAGGCTGGACATAGTTAGTTCTGTCTGATGAAATCAGACGTCCAGACCTTAGACCAGACGTCTTAGGAGACGTCTGATGACTTTGCCAGACGTCCACTTAGTGGACCGTTGGCTGGCTTAGAAGACACTCAAGAATATGACCGTTAGAGCCTTATCAGACGTCCATAGGGCTTAACAGACGTCTGATAAATGACCGTTTTGCCTCGGCTGACCCAAAATCTCTTCTCAGAGATTTTCTAGCCGTTGCAACGTTTGGAAATCAATTCCCACAGTAAAAGTAGGTTTCCAGACGTCCATACTTAGTGTCAGACGTCCTGTATGTCGTCTGATGGACTTGCACAAAAATCCTGTTTAGATCTGATTCAAGTCAGGGAGAAGCCCGCATAGAATCAGACGTCTGACCTTGGAACCAGACGTCTTAAAGTGGCCTTCCAGACGTCTGATGCCAGAGTTAGACGTCTGATAACCCTGTCAAATGCAATCATTATCCTGATTTCGGCCTGATTCTCTTGGGCTTTGCACCCAACGGCTATGGAAGCTTTTCTAAGCCTTCCAAAACCTTCCTAAGGCCTCTATAAATAGAGGGGAGCCTTTACACACCAAAAACACAACAAGAGACACTTAGAAAAACACTTGGATACACTTAGACACACAAGATATACACCTAGAGAGACCAAGATACACTAAGATCAAGTATTTCCACTCTCTTGTGTCCAAGAAGCACTTGCTCTCTAAGTTCAAGCTCCATCATCTTGAGAGCATCATTCCCGTTGCGCACCTGCTCTCCCGGCGTTGATAACGAGAGCGACGTAGCGCCGTCGCGTGGCACACGCACCGCGTCATCGTCGACGCACTCCTTGCAAAGGGGAGTTTCCTATTTCCTATAGAAGCTAGGTTTAATTTTGTTGGCTCTATAGGACTGTTGTTTTATTTTATCTTTGTATTTTGGTTGGGTATTCGCTTTGCGAATTCCCGTCTCCTTCGTGGGACAAAATCCTTCTCGTGGAGAGAAGGGGTTGAGGAACGCTACCCTCGTACTTGTAGCGTGGTTGTATTGAGGTTGAATCACCCTCGTTCAAAGTGATTCGGTTAGTGGATTTGATCAACTAGGTTGATCGGAAAATCCTAACTCGAGAGGGTTAGGTGGTGGTTTTCACCCGGTTTGGGTTTCCACCTAAAAATCTTTGTGTACATTGTGCGATTGCTTATTTTTGTGAGATTGCTTTATATTCTTATTTCCGCAATTTTATTACGTCACCCCTCCTGGTAGGGACGAACCTTCAGAGGGTGCCAGCGGGTACAGCCTAGCGCGGACGACAAAGTTGTTGGTGCTAGAGCACCACGATCATTTGTTTTGATGATAACAAAACACGTGTCATTTAACATTTGCACTTGGAGTCTTAGATTTCAGGTCAATTGCAAATGGTGACGTGATTAGACGGAGTTCGAGCTCGCATCCAGGATGGATTGGAGGAACTTGATGGAGAACAAAGAAGATTCGCGAGGAGAGATAGATTGAAGATGGAAGGACAAGAAGAATATGATAGAATTTTGTTTATTTCTTTCATGTACTTCTGTCTTTATTTCCTTACTCTTTTTTCCTTAGAACATCATGTTAAAGAGCCTCAAAGTACCCTAACAGTAGTCCTAGGAACACCGGCACAACCCTAGGATACTTAGATTTTCTGTAGAAAACATAGAAAACCAATATAGGGTTCAAATAGCTTTTTCAGACGTCTAATTCCAAAATCAGACGTCTGATAATGTGTTTTAAGACGTCTGACTGTTGATTCAGACGTTTGATAACATTTAGGCTGGACTTAGTTAGCTCTGTTTGATGAAATCAGACGTCCAGACCTTAGCCCAGACGTCTTAGAAGACGTCTGATGGACTTGCCGGACGTCCAATTAGTGGACCGTTGGCTGCTTAACAAACACTGGAGGATATGACCGTTAGAGCCTTATCAGACGTCCTTAAGCCCTTCTAGACGTCTGATAAATGGCCATTTTGCTTCGGCTGACCCAAAATCTCTTCTCAGAGATTTTCTAGCCGTTGCAACTCTTGGAAATCCATTCCCACAAAAAAGTAGGTTTCCAGACGTCCAGACATAGTGCCAGACGCCCTGTATGTCGTCTGATGGACTTGCACTAGAACTCTGTTTAGATCTGATTCAAGTCAGGAAGAAACCCGCCTAAAATCAGACGTCTGACTTTGTTCCCAGACGTCATAAAGTGATCTTCCAAACGTCTGATGCCAGGATCAGACGTTTGATTACCCTGTCAGTGCAATCATTGTTCCTGATTTCGGGCTGATTCTCTTGGGCTTTGCACCCAACGGCTATGGAAGCTTTCCTAAGCCTTTCAAAGCCTTCCTAAGGCCTCTATAAATAGAGAGGAACCTCTTGCACACAAATACACACCTAGATACACAAGACACACCTAGTAATACACTTTCACACTCTTTTATGTCCAAGAAAAGCTCTTGCTCTCCAAGCTCAAGTTCTATATCTTGAGAGCATCAAGCCTTTGCGCACCCGCTCTCCCGCCGTAGTTCACGAGAGCGACGTTGCGCGCGTCGCGTGGCTTACGCACCCGCATCATCGATTCGATGCACTCCTTGTAAAGGGGAGTTTCCTAATTCCTATAGAAGCTAGGTTTAAATCTTTGTTGGCTCTATAGGACTATATTTGTTATTTTATCTTTGTTATTTGGTTGAGTATTCGCTTTGCGAATTCCCGTCTCCTTCGTTGGGCAAAATCCTTCTCGTGAAGAGAAGGCGTTGAGGAATGCTACCCTCGCATTTGTAGCGTGGTTGTAATTGAGGTTGAATCACCCTCATTTAAGTGATTCGTTTAATGGATTTGATTAACTTGGTTGATCGAAAAATCCTAACTCGAGAGGGTTAGGTGGTGGTTTTCACCCGGTTTGGGTTTCCACCTAAAAATAATTGTGTATTTTATGTGATTGAATTTTATGAGATTGTTTTATATTATATTTCTGCAATTTATTACGTCACTCCCTCCTAGCAGGGCGAATCTACACAGAGTAGGGGAAACCCTGCTGCAGGTAGGGCAGCAGAGCGACGAGGAGGAAGAGGAGTTTGCCGGAAGCTTCGGGCTCTCTGACCGGAGGAGAAAGGGATGAAGAGGGGGGTAGTTCTCCGTCAAAGGAAGCTTGCAGGAGTCGGCAAGGTGTGCCGCTCCTTATAAAGGGCTTGGCGCACAGAGAGGGGCGAGGTGGCATCGTGCCAGCCTTACCGGAGTATAGTCGAAAGGGACACCCATACCTTCCGCCCGTTCGCACGGAAGGTATGGTGGTCGGCAGAGGTCGTGGGCGGGTCCCTGCGACAGAGGATGTCGCAGGGAACTCCGCTTCTGTTCTAGAGGACGGCAGCCCTGCCCTGTGCGGTGCCATGCTCCGCGCAAGGTCGCCGGAGTATGGCGTTGCGAAGAAGTTGCAGGGAGGACCGTTCTGCAAAGAATGATGAAAAGTTAGAGACCTAAATCTAAGGGTTTCAAAAGATAAGGGCCAAAAAGTAAATAAAGAGGACCAAATTGTAAAGTCGGTCAAGGAGGTCTCTTCTTAGGCTCAAGTTTTTATACAAGACAAATTTGAACCTAAGGATTTTAATGGTGAATTTTAATTCTATGTTGGACCATGTTTGATCAGTCAATTTACGTAAAAATCTAAATTAAGTTATTAATTGGGCATGGTTCTCTTTTTAGGTCAAAATAGGTTTCTAAGGCCAAATTAAAGGTTCTAAATCCTAGAGAATATTTTTCTATGAATTTTAGAGGGTTCAATTGATTTTTCTCCTACATCGAACCTCGTGAATTGAAGTGGATTTGTTTTAGGGTTACAGAATGTCATTTAATTCTTAGAAGTTGATATAACCCTTTTTAGATAAGATCATCCCACTTCCCTTCTTGTTAAGCTTGTTTGACCTGTGTTTAGACCCTTAATTACCCTGTTTGCAAACTGCATTGGTAAAATTACAGTTTTACCCCTTATGATTTGTTTTATTCTTAAACTCAGAATTCTCTGAGTTAAGCCTTTCTTTGGGTCATGTAGGAGCTTTTTCTCACATATCTGGGTTAGATTGTGCTAGTTAGGGTTCATGATGAGGTTCTCATCAGAGGACCTCCCTGACGCACTCCTCCGCCTCGCGCACGCGTCGCTCCGGTCGTGCACTCACCAGTGAGCTCCCACACGAGCTCGCGAGCTCACTCTCCTGCTCTCCTCACGCCACTCCTCCTTGACGCCGCCCGCGCGCTCTCTCACTCGCGCTGCCTCTCTCGCTGGAATGGAGAAGAAGAGGGGAAGGGGCTGGTGGCTGAGAAGTGAGGACAAACGAGAGAGGAAAAGGGGGTTTTATAGATCGATGGGTTAGGGTTTTGCTGGAGGCGGGAAGAGAGAGAAGAAGGGGAGGAAAAATGAGAGTACTGTCTGCGCACAGCACGCGTGCAGACGCAAGCTCGTATTGAAAATTTACGATTTCCAGACGTTTGGGAAGGTGTCTAGACGTCTGGCTCACGGTTCAGACGTCTTAAAAGGCTCAAACAGCAAGGGTCTTAACAACTATCGAGCGCTCAATGGGCACACGATTAAGGATCGCTACCCCATCCCCGTCATCGACGACCTCCTCGACGAACTACTGAGTGTCATCTATTTCACCAAGATGGACCTCCGTTCTGGGTACCATCAGATTCGCATGAAGGAGAGCGACATATACAAAACCACCTTCCGCACCCATGACGGGCATTATGAATTCCTCATGATGCCGTTCAGGTTGTGTAATGCACCCTCCACCTCTCAGCGCGTTATTAACAACCTCTTCTGTCTCTACCTGCGCAATGTCGTATTGGTCTTCTTCGACAACATTATCGTCTACAGCAGGTCGTGGGAGGTGCATGTCGGGAAGTCCCGGAGCTCTTACGAATGTAGCGGTTCTTCGTTAAAAAGTCTAAATATTCCTTTGGTGTCACCAGTGTCGAGTATCTAGGTCATATCGTCTCGGTAAGGGGGGTTGAAGTAGATCCCAAGAAGATCGAGGCTGTCCAATCATGGCCGACCCTGATGATGTTGCGAATTCTTCGGGGCTTCCTCGGCTTGGCGAGCTACTACTGCCGCTTCGTTTGCCACTACGGCTCCATAGTGGCGTTGCTTCACTGCTTCACCAAGGCCGCTGTCCTTCAATGGTCCTCAGAAGCAGACCACGCCTTCGTAGCCCTCAAGGCGGCGCTCACCACGACGTCGGTCTTGGCATTGTCGAACTTCTCCACCCCCTTCGTCTTGGAATGTGACATGTCGGAGCAAGGAGTCGATGCGGTCCTCATGCAAAGCGGGCATCCGTTGGCCTACTTGAGCCAAGCTCTTACACCACACCAAGCTACCTTTTCTACATACGAAGAGGAGCCCTATGCATTGGTCTTGGCCGTGCGCAAATGGGAGTGTTACCTTTTAACAGGGCAGTTCATCGTTTGAAGCGGCCACCGAACTGTTCGCTACCTTCTTAGCTAGCACCTCATGTCGGTCTGACAACAAAAATGGGTGGCACAACTCTCTCCCTTTGACTTTGACATTATTTACAAGAAGGGTGCACTCAACCGCACCGCGAACGCCTTATCTCATCATAAGACCACCCTCGCCACTATCACACAAGTCCAGTCCTCTTGACCAAATCACCTTCGCGGCGAGTATGCCGCTCATCCTGACTACCAATAGGTGCACACCCTCGCCGATGATGACAAGGTGGACTTTGCCAAATGGACTCTCCAGGACGGGCTCATCTACTACAAGAATCGTCTCTTCGTAGCATCCACGTCCCCCTTGCTTCCCTAGATCCTAGCTGAGTACCACTCCACATCGATGGGGGGCCATGCCGGCATCAGAAGACTTTGCAACAACTTTGCAAGGATTTCTTTTGGCATGCGATGCACTCCACTGTTCGCCAATGGGTGCGTGCGTGTGACGTTTTCCAACAACACAAGGCGTCCACACAGGCTCCGATTGGCCTCCTTTAGCCACTCCTCATCCCAAACCTCATATGGGAAGACCTCTCGATGGACTTCATCGAGGCCCTCCCTACGAACCGCAGGTACACCGTTATTTTCGTCGTCGTCAATCGCCTCTCCAAGTACATTCACCTTGCCCCTTTTCGCCACCCATTCTTCGCTGCTGAAGTAGCTCGTGTCTTCTCCGACACGATCATTTATCTCCATGGCATTCCCAGCCCCATCGTTAGCAACTGAGACTCCATCTTCACAAGTCGATTCTGGCAAGAGCTATTCCGACTGCAGGGGACACACCTCTAGTTCTCCTCGACATATCACTCCCAAACCAACGGTCAGACAGAGGTCGTTAACCATAGCGTTGGAGCCTCTCAGATGCTTTTGTTGTGAACACTCGCATTCTTGGGTCTGCTGGCTACCTTGGGCCGAATACTCCTCCGACACAGCACCATTTGGCCATTGGAATCACCCCTTATGAAGCGGTATATAAATCCCCCACACCATCTGTGACTACGTCAGAGGCAAAGCTCACACAGAGGAAGTAGCGGGACACCTCTTATCCCACGATGCCATACTTTGCGAACTAAAGGAGCACCTACACCACTCCCAGGACCGCATGCGTTCGAGCGCTAACCACCATCGCCGGGACATTCGCTTTGAGGTCGGCGACCAAGTCTATCTCCACCTCTCTCCCTTTCACACAACAATTCTCACCAAGAGGCCTCACAGCAAACTCTCCCTGAAATACTATGGTCCGTACGTCATCATCAAATGTATCAGTGAGGTTGCCTATGAGCTGCACCTTCTCCAAGGTTGTCAAATTCATCCCATCTTCCATGTGTCCCAACTCAAGCACTACCATGGACGTCACGTGCCAATCCCCATACCACCCTATGATTGGCCACCACAGGATGACCAAGGATGTGTTCCTGACCGTATCCTTACTCGTCGTATGGTTCGATGTCGAGACACCCTAACAGCTTAAGTCTTGGTTCTTTGGCAAGGCAGCAACGACACCATGGCCATGTGGGAGGACTATCAATCTCTACGCCGACAGTTTCTTGAATGGGCAATCGAGGACGATGCTAGCTTTCGAGGTGGCGGGAGTTGATACGAACCCCATGGTAAGGCTTCACATGTAGCTGAGGAGGGCAGGACCATGGACCACTAGAAGCCCCCCAACACCAGCTATAACAGGACTAGTAGGGCATGGCTCGCCACAGAGCCTATTTTGGGATACAAGCAAAGCTACAACTCTACCATTTTGGAAGCCTGATAAACTTTCTTCATCATAGAGGGAAGATTGCGTTGGTTGTGTGATTCCTTGCATATGGGAGATTTGGGTAGATTTTGCTAGGAGACTATGTTTGTCCTCTCTGAATTGTAAGGGCTACAAATGCCCAAGGTTATGATGGAATGGAGAACAAGAAGAACAATATGACTTTAATTCCCCTGTCTAGTGGTTGTTGGTCAATTATCCACCCACCATGACACCACACAAAACCCCCCAACCACCCCTATATCTACAACACTCCCCACGTCTCCATCCTCCTATCAATGACCCTATCAACGTTAAGGTGCACACCACCATTAATCAACCCTTGCAACTTTTCCCACTCCAGCCAAGCGTTAAAAAGTGGTAACCTGTTAGTCCACTAACCATCTCTAACTCTGATCCCATTCCCATTCCAAGTCTCCTCTAGCTCGTCGTTTGCAATTGCTATCTCCGATTACCGCCTCGACTCCATCGTCTCCCTAAGGAACGTCGATCTCCTCCCCACCCACGACACTGTGTATATATATATATATATATCTGACCCCCAACACTTGATCTCAATTACTTCCTTTCCAGATCTCCCTACGTATGGCTGCCCCATCTCTGCCCAAGGTCCCTCCATTGTCGCCTCATCGTGATCCCTCCAAAGCTGCCTCACCTTTGTCTCCCTCCAAATTCGTATCCAATCCAATTTCATCCCTAAATGCAGTACAAACTTGAGCAGTTTCATGCAACACAAGGTTAAGAACACGGAATAAATCTACATTTCACATCATAAAACCTATTGAGCTTTCACAACGTGCAGAGACAAAAAGCTTTGAGTCCCATTGTGGTAAACCAGATTTTTCATTAATTTCCACAATGATTGTGAAAGCATCATACAAAAAGGCAGTGGAATCCTTTCCTTCTCCAAGGCAGCGAAAGCGGCAAAATAGAAGGTTAAGCTTCTGCAAAATGTGCAGAGGAAGCGTTTAGTCTTTTAACAGCAATCTGTGCAGCAGAAGCATCAGGCCTAATACAAGCAGCAGCAGCCAAGCTGCGATTTTCTTTGCAAGCAACATCAACAAAAATCTGACGCTCCAAGCGGCCTCCAAGCTCAGAAATAACCTGCAGGTGACCCAGAGAAATGTTGTTATGCGAGGAGATAGAAATGTCGTACTTAACAGGAGCATAAAAGAAGTAAAAGTTCTTAGCATGGGCAATAATTTCAAACAGGTCAGTTTCATTCCATTCAAATAATAATTTGCATCTGGCAACATCCAATGGCTATAAAGCTGAGGACCAATGTAATAGGAGGTCCAAGTCAAACCCATGGTCCCATGCTAGGAATCTCTCAGCTAAAGAGTAGATGCCTAATGAATATATGCATTGGGTCACCACTAGGGAGGGAGTCGGCATTTTTCTAGAGAAATAGCTACAGTTGAAGTAGTAGTTTGAATTCCAAATTTTTCTGATGGACCTGAGAGTACTTTGAAGGTACAGAGATGAAAATAGTTGATGTGCTGAACAGACTGGAAACAATCCTCTTGGAGCCCAAACAATATCAAAAAATATCATCCATAGCATTCCCCATGAAAACAAAAAAGAGAAAAAAATACTCCATAGCTTTAGCAGAATATGAGGGTATTTTGAGTAGCAATAATTGCATGGGCATCAAGATCATAGAAGTCCCTTCGCATTAGTGATTCATTACAAGAATTTGTATGGACTGATCAAAATCTTTAACCAAGGAGGGGAATGTGTCCCTACGAGTGCTGATGCTGCCACTGTTTTTAAGCCTCCAGAAATTCCCCTAAAGACTAAGAGTTGAGGTTTAGTTTTTTTAAAAAATTGTCCTTACAGAAAGTGGAGTTCCCAGGAGAGTATTTGGCCTCCCCAAAACAGAAAGAAATATCCCACTCAAGTTGACTCCTTCCAGAAACTGTGGGAGGAATCAATGAGTCACCAGCCCATTTTAGTGAGCAAGGCCTTGTTATGTAAACTGGCACATCTGATACCCAGTGGTCCCAGGTGTTTAGGCAGAGACACTACAGTTTCTACTACAATTTGCCATTTTTCCCCAGCAGAAGTTTTTGGCCATTTTATCCAGCTGGGTGGTGGTTTTTTTTTGGGTGGAGGCCGGACATTAGGAAGATGGGAATCAAAGCCAGGGAGGACTTGATAGGGGTAGTGCATCCAGGTTGTGAAAAGTGTGATCTTCTATTCTTTGAGTTTTGACTGGAATTTATCAAGGGAGTCCAAGATTTTCTTCTTTAATCTTGCATTCTCAATGGAGGCATCCAAATCAACAATCACCTTGGAAAGCATTATGTACATCTAGATACGATGGGATATGGCATACTCCTTTTAGGATACAACAATCTACTTCCATGAGCAGCATACTCTGATCACAGATGTCCTTGAATACCACCTCGCAGAATAATAGTCGAGAGGGTCAGGAGTAAGAGTGGCGGCCATAGAGAATAGAATGAACAAGAGTAACTTAAATAGTCGACGTGATGTGGATGGAAATTGAAGAGACACGTGTGAATGTGTATGACTCAAAAAGTTGTAATGTGTGGGGAAATTTAACGGCTCAAAATAAATGGTTAAATTGATTAAATGACATTATAAAAACTCTTGATTTTTGTAGCAAAAATATCCAAATTGTAAGTTGATTCTCACTCGAGTTGGAGCCAAGCCAAAGCATGTGTTTGTGCGTGTAGTCCCCAACTCCTCCCTTAGTCTTTTGCTACATGAGCCATGGGAACTAAAGTACTTTATACCACACTAATATTCTCACTCATTTCTCGATGATTTCAACATAGATTCTTCATGTCATCACTATATATATATATATATATATATATATATATATATGATCTCTTAGAATCAACATCCTCAACTGTTTATATCTTTGTACTCTCAAAATGCTCTCAGTTTCATTTTTGTGGAATTCCAGAATGTTTCCTCGACTGCAGCTATTTCTCTAGGAAAATACCACCAACTCCCCTCCTACTGGTGACCCAAAGCATATGCTCATCAGGCATATGCTCTTCAGCCAGGAGATTGCCAACACAGGTCTTTGGACCTACAATTTACTCTGGTTCTCATCTTTATGGCCACTGGATATGCCACATGCAAATTATTATTTGAATGAAATGAGTTTGATCCTTTGAAAATTATTGCCCATGCAAAGAATCTTTACTTCTTTTATACTCCTATTTACTACCACATTTCTTCATCCACACATCACAATGATTCTCTGGCTTCTCACCTGCAGTTTATTTCTGAAATAGGAGGCTAACTTGGAGCATTAGCTTTTTGTTGTTGTTCCTTGCAAAGAAAATCATAGTCCAATGGCTCTATTGTCCAGATTGCTGCTAACAGACTTGAGCTCAACTCAGCTCATTTTACAGATGCTCAAGCCTTCCACTTTACCGTCTTTGCTGCCTTGAACAAGAGAAAGAACTCCATTGCCTTTTTGTTTGATGCTCTCAACATCATTGTGGAGATCAATGAAAAATCCCATTTACCACATGAGGAGTCAAAACTATTTATCTCTCAACGTAGTATCAAATGAGATATCCCTATGTTTGTCAGCAATCATAAAAAATAGGTAGAACTTACTATAATCAAGGTGCTAATTCTAACTTTATCTATGTCACGCTTTGTGATGACCATGAATCCAGGAATACATTTTAACTTGGGAAATGGCATGCAACAGTCAACTTCTGAAACCCTATTCCTATCGCTGCACCGGCTGGACATAATTTTAGTTTTTTTAAAAAATCTACATGAAAGGCAATTAGAAGAGAGATAATTATGGAGAATATTGCACACCTATCCTCAGTGTGTTGAATTGTGATTTCAGGAAACTTATGATATTCTTTGAATTAACAAGCATCTGATATATATAGTAATTTAGTACTGAACAAACCAAAAACAACCCACTTTTACGGGCCCCTAAACAATATCACCCATAACATTCGGACCCCATCAAAAAAAAAAAGGGAAAGAAAAATCGTCCACTAGCTTTAGCAGCAGAATTTGAGGGTATCTGAGTAGCAAGAATGGCATGGGCATGAAGATTATCAAAGTTGCTTCAGATAAGTGATTCATTCCAAGAATTTGCATGGACTGATCAAAATCTTTAACCAAAGAGGGGAGTGTGTCCCTCCAAATGTTGCTGCTGCCACTGTTTTTAAGCCTCCAGAACATCTCCTAAAGAGTCGAGGTTTAATTGAAAAAAAAAAAGTCTTACAGAAGATTGAGTGGTTAGGAAAACATTTGGACTCCCAAAGACAGAGGGAAATATCTAGCCCATATTAAGTCCTTCTAGAAACTGTTGGTGGAACCAATGAGTCACCAGCCCATTTTCATATGTGAGGTCTTCTATTTTTTAATAAGTGAGACCTTCCATATAAACCTCCACATGGGATACCCAGTCCTCCAAGGTGTCTAGGCAGAGACAATTTGATCCATACTACATTATGCTTTTTTCTCCAACTGGAAAATCTCCATCAGAGGGTATTGGGCGTTTTATCCAGCTGGGAGGTGGTTTCTTCTTTGGGAGAAGGCCCAAGGACATAAGCAAGGTGGGAATCACTGCTAGGGAAGGTAGTGTACCCAGCTTGTGAATGAGTGTGATCTTCCATTATTTGAGTTTTGACTTGAATTTATCACAGAAGGAATCCAGGATTTTCTTCTTTATCTTGCATTGTCAATGGAGGTACCCAAATAAACGTCACCTTGGAAAGTATTATGTACATCTAGTATATCGATGATATTGTTTTGAATTTGGATATTGAACTTGGGATCTATTTAGTTTGAGGTGTTATAAATGGGAAGTATGCAAAGAAGAGCAGGGAAAAGGAACGGCAAAGGTAGGGGCAGATAAGGGCAAATTAGTTTCAGATAGGAGGAAAAGGGAATGGAAGCAAAATGAATGTGTCATCCTTCATCAGCTTGTTTGTCAACATATTCGATCAAGAGTAAGATGGAGTAAAAGGATTTAACATTTGCATGCAGGTTCCGAAAACCTATGTCTTACCACTTGGCTACACTCCATGTGAAACTGGGGAGAGGGCAAAGGAAGAACGAGCTATGCAAGGAAGCACAGGGCCAAGCCCGATTAAATGTCCCTTTAGGACCAACTATAGCAAGCTTGTGACTCAGAGATCAATTAAGGGTCAGCTCTCTACTTTATTTGCTTGCAATGTAAATGAATCCAGTGAATCTTTTCTTGCAAAGAGTCAATATACCCATGTGTGTACGGATGAAATTGTTTTTGATATGGATTCATTTCTGTCATTCTTTTTATTTTTGTTTTGCTCGAGCCAAATGATGAAAAATTAGCATGTCAGATTCCTTCAGGCGGTGTTTGGTACGTGGAATTAACACAAATTCCACCCTCAATTCAGCATTTGGCACCTCTTAATTCCAGAATCACATGATTCTGGAATTAGGGGTGTAATTCTAGAACTAGGCAATTCCGCTCCCCCCGTGGAATTATCTAATTCTGCCTGTTTCTTTATTTCAACTAATTTTCTCCTTATTCCATTAACTTATTCCGCCAAACAAACACCCCAAGCGGAATAAAATCCTTTAATTCCTTTGACAAGACAACAAATCCAACCAAACACTCAGGTGGAATAAAATCCCTTAATTCCTCCATTCCACCTACTTGTAATTTTTATTCATCCTAATAATTTCCCTTACCAAACAACACCTCAAGGAATGAATACATAAGAATTCACCCATCCCAATAACAAACAAACCTGATTTCAATAATCCAGCTAAATTGGCGAAAGGAAAGGACTTTCTTTAGAGGCAGCCTCCCTTTCCATCAGTGGCCCACGAGCCCCTATTCTAGTCAGGGGAAAGCCACAACTACTTTTTCCTACTTTTCAAAGAAAAAGGCAACAATACAACCTATTTTTGAGTGGTCACAGACTTCGTCCGGTAGCCAAACTTACAACACGACTTCTTTCGCGGTTGCAGTGGATCTGATACACAAATTGGAGGAGGAGAACTGTTACCCATCTAACCTTCATAGGCATGAAACACTTCTTGTGTTTAACAAGGAAAGAAGATTCCAAACCAACTAGAGTACACGAAACATGGACAAATATCTAAACAACATCCAATGGTTCGAATGTGTATCAACTAGCATAGAAGCTCCAACATGTTGTCAAGTGTGTTAATTAATTTAGAAATGCCTGCCCACCATATCCAGTGGTCACCAGATTAAGTCCCACCCAAGCAATTATTTTGAGTTAAGGCATGTGGGTCCCACCTTACTTCTTTTTCCCTACTTAGAGAAGCACTTGAGAATGAATCAAAAGACTACACGCGAAGCAAATGAAATCTAAATGTAAGCATCACATATATTGGAAAAGTATACCTGCCTAATACATACCAGGACCCCCAAGCAACTGCTTCCTCCTGGACCTGACGGCCTCCCTGGGCGATATAAGACTAGCATTGTGAGCGGAGACGTAATTTATCTTGCCCGACTATGGGGAGGGCAGCGGGAGGGGGATATCCGCCTCAGGGCCGTTGCTCCCATCGTGGTCCCACAAGCGCCCGATGCGGCCGTCCAGCTCCTGGTCATAGTCCCAATCGCGCTCGGAGCTCCACAGGAGCAGCCGCATCCGACCCCCGCGGTGCCACGTTCCTGTGAAACTCACGTCCTTCGCGTCCGGCAATAAGATCTTACGCGTACACTCCCCACCTCTGTCCACATGTACCGGGCCCCATGGAGATCCTCCGGTAAGTACACGGCGTTCTCCGCGAACGCGAGGCTTCGCTCCAGCAGCAGGAAGTTCGAACGGTCGGCCTTGGGGTCGATCCGTGCCGTGCCCGGCGGCGGAAGGACTCGGTCCCGACGTCGAAGGAGATGACCTCCCCCGTGAGGTAGAAGGGCCCAGGGGTGCCGCCAAGGCCGATGATGCAGCCGTAGAATCGGTCGAGTTATCCGGCGGGGAAGTTGTGGTAGAGGGGCCTCCAAGACCGGTCGCCGAGGGAGATGACGAGGGCGGAGCACCGGCGTGGGAAGGCGAGGACCTTGTAGGAGCCGGCGGCCTCGCCGAAGCCCTTGCAGGGGTGCGAGGAGGGAAAATCGCGCCTCGCGAAGCGCGGGAGGGCGGGGCGATCGCTCGTGTTGGGGTTGGCAACGGAGACGCGCGCGCCGCGGGAGTAGCAGACGAACCCATGGCAGAAGAAGGGCCGCGCGAGTTCGAGTCGGTGGTCGAAGCGGCCGTGAAAGAGTCGGAACGGACCATGTGGTGGAGAAGGGGAGGCGAGGGACCTTCTGGATGGTGATGGGGCTCTCGTTGGCGCCGTCGTGGGCCTCGACGTAGAGTTCGTGTACGTGCTTCCGCTGGAGATTGGTCATTCTGTCGAAGGCGGTTGCGGCGGAGCGGGAGAGGTGGCCCGGGGACGAAGAGGAGTAGGGATGTCGCTGGGACTCGGAGGAGGATCTCGAAGAGGAGCTCGACGGGGAGCTTCTCGATTGCAGCTCCACCTCGTATTGCTCCCACCGTCTTCGCAGACTCCTCTGTTTCCACCATCCCCATCCACCGCCGTCGTTGGAGAATAGGAGGAGAGGGGTGACGTCGGATTGGGGTCCATCGAGAACCCAACCCTGTTTTCAAATGAAGAATGGTTTGCCCGGGACGAAATCCAAGTCAAAACCCCACCACCCACACTCCCTTTCAAAATGATCAGAGGAAAGGGACAGGTGGTGTGGAAAAGAGTTTTATTTTAATTTAAATTAATTATTATTTTTTTAAAATTTAATTAAAGGACACTTAAATTTTGGATTTACGTTAAAATTGACACTCCCTTTGGCAAAATGGGGGGGATCTACAGCTAGCATGCGAAGCACATGCTAGAGCACCTACACATATCTTTTTTTTTTTTTTTTCACACATAACTTAATCCCTTTCAAATTATGCATATAACTTAATCCTTTTCAAATTTGTGAGAGAGAGAACCCAACCTTTCTTTTTTTTTTTTTTGTGTGTCTATGGAATGGAGATTACAGAGAAGATAAAAATGAAATTTAGTATGAGAATATTTTATTAGGTAGAGTGGTGAATTCTAATTAAGATGAATTTGATTGGTAAAATGATGTATTATAAGATGTAATATTTGATATTTGATTTGAAAGTAGACGATAGATGTGGTGAGGAAGCTGTAATATTATTTTATTTGACTTGAAAATGAGAGTTAGATATGATAAGTGGGAAATAGACATGATAGATGATTGATGTAGATCGATGATAATGTGACATGAGGCGAGGGGGTTGGACTCATGCATGACACATAGGAAAATCCTCCCCTTTAATACGCAACCAAGCATAACCTAAGTTTTGGTTATAGCCTAAATCTAAATACTTGTTACATTATTGGTCCATATCCAATTAGATTAGGTGGTAGGGAGATGGTTATGGTGTAAAATATTATTTATGTATTTATTTATTTACAGAACATTTCACAAGCATACATCTATAGCAAAACCCTTGTTGGCATGTTTGGTAAGTAGGTTAAGTCAGTTAACTCAGATTTGCTTGATACTTAACCCGCCTGCCACTTGTGCAAAGTTAATGGGAGTTAACTTGGTGTAAAGTTAACCCGTCTCCTCTGTGAAACAAAGTTAACCTGCCTAACCACCCAAACATTAAAACCTACTTATTCTACCACTCTTTTCCCATTCCTCTACTTTTTCCACTAACATAACCTATATACCAAACAGGCCCTAAGTCTTACATGAATCATTCTCTATGTTTGACACTAGAAGGATCACCTACTTGACTTTCCACAAAGATCTATCCACATGTGTTAAAGCTAAGAAAAACCCCTCTCATGTCAAGTCTTGGATGAGACATTCTCTGTGTTTAACAACGCATTAGTCAAGGTCATCTCTTGCCTCACTTGTGTTTCCACCAAACTAAGCTTGCTTAGCTATAATTTTAATACCCTTACTAGATCCATGTTTTGCTTCTTTAGTATTCTTGTTGTTTCTCGCAGAAATCACCTTCCACTCTACCATCCCTAATGCTTATATATCTTCCTTTTTTAAAAAGGTAAATGTGTTGGATATGGAATTTAATCCTATGACTACTTATATGATATAGGTAAGTTCTATCACTGAGCCAACCCATGGGTAACGGTGTTATACTATTGCAGTTGTAGGTGCAAATAGGAGGAAGGATTGTGGTTTGCAATTTATAAAGATATAGAGCAAAATAATGTAAAGTAACCTTTTCTTTTTCCTTTTCAAAATGATGCGTATAAAAAACAATAATTTGGAATGACTTTTTTAACCCTATGCAACCTTTAGTGTCGGTTGCTTTGGTTCAATATTCTCAAAATCTTGGTGTGGCATATCAACAGTGCATTTAATTTTATCAATTTACGAGATCAACGCATTGGGAATTAAGAGAGGTGTCACTTCTTAATTAACAAATATAAAATATGTGAAGCATCCTTTTTTATCTTATTGGGAATTTAATTAACATATGCGAATGTCATCTCTTCTCAAATATAAATATGTGAAGCAACCTTTTTTCTTCCTTTTTAAAATGATGTGTATAAAAAACAATAATTTGGTATGGCTTTTTTAACTCTATGCAACCTTCGGTGTCGGTTGCTTTGGTTCAATATTCTCAACAAGATTGTTCTAAAGCATCTTAAAAGCATGCCAAACTGATTTCAACAAAAACCAGCCTAATTGTTTTCCCTGGAGTCTTGGTATGGTACATCAACAATGCATTTAATTTTATCAATTTACGAGATCATCGCATTGGGAATTAAGAGAGGTATCACTTCTATGACATTTTTATATTAGGGATGTTCATATTTTCCATCTTTGGCAAAATTTCATATCACTGCAAAGATTTTGTCAAAATTTTAGTGAATTAAGCTCTCAAAATAATAGTGTCTCAAGTTTAAATTGAAGGTAAAATTAGGAACATAAAACTCCAAAGAGAAAGCTCCTGATTTTGGTTGGTCAAGGACTAAGGCGAAGTTTATCAATTACTTGTATAAAATTCACATCCACAGACAATCCTCTGACATGAAGATCTTGTCAAGGTATTAAGCTATAGATAACTACACAAGGGAATTTTCTCAAGAGGTAGCCATACGACACACCTCAACCAGGAACATATCTATAACCATGCTCAAAGCAAAACGGGTATAATTAGTTGGCCATATCCTAACAACCATAGCAGCAAGGGTAAAGCATCTCATGTGTAATTACAAATTGTACCACTACAGGGGAGATACGTATGTGTATTTATACGAATACCCCCTCTCAAATAGAAGCTACCTCTTGAAGCTGACATTTGGATCAAAAAATTTGGCATTGGATAGAGGTTTAGTAAGCGAATTAGCTTAGCTACCCATTCATGTGTAGGAATGTAACATATCTAGAGTTTTTTTGGAGGTGACTTTGTCTCACATGAAGTGAAAACCTATTTCATGTGTTTTTGTGTAGGAGTAAAAAAAAAATAAAGTTGGCAGTCATATATGTTGCTCCAATGTTATCACAATATAGCATTGGGGCTAATGGTAAGGCAATGCCAAGCTTTATAAGAAGAGAAGTGAGCCAGATTAATTCTATTGTTGCAGTTGCTAAAGCCCTGCATTTGACTTTAGTGGACGATCTTGCCACAGTTTGTTGTTTTTTACAACTCCACAAGATAGGGCTATGACTAAGATAGACTACAAAACATGTAGATTTACGATCATCTATGGATGAGGCCCGATCCACATTAGAGAAGGTCGTGATTTGTATAGATGGTGTTTTGGAAAGGAAAATGCCATAGTTGGTAATGCCCATGAGGTATCTTGGAACACGCTTTAGTAAATCAAAGTGGATATCAGTTGGAGCAACCATGAATTAGCTTAGATTGCAAATGCTATTTCAAGCGTGGTGAATAGATGATATTGCAAGCTCCCACCTATTTGATGCTATGGCAATAGATCGGATAGGGTGGTGCCAACTGATTTTGAGAGAAATGAGACAACCAATGCTTGTAATGGTGTTTTAATTGGTCGTATGCCATCAAAGTTAAATCATAATAATAGATCAGCTAGATATCTAGATAGACTAATAGACTAAGAAGGTCGTTTGGGGCAAAAAGTATAATTTATGTAATCCATTCTTCCTCTAAGTGCATAAAGACATGAAAAGAGGAGCTCGATCACATCTAGGAGATCGAACACGACCACTATCATAAATCTCTCGCTCACAAGAGACTTGATTAATGTAAATATTTAGGGTTTGCTAATTATAGTGGATTATAACATACTCTGATACCACATCAACATATCAAGCTACAAATAATTACACGAAGGATTTTTCTCAAGAGATGGCCATACCACACACCTCGACTAAGGTATATTTATAACCATACTCAAAACAGAAAAGATACAATTGATTGGCCATATCCTAACGACTATAACAACAAGGGTAGAAATACATGTATATTAATACTAATAACAATTCTTATAGAGTGCATGCCCCTCTTCCTTCCATATCCACAAGAACTCGTGACAATCCCTTCCCTTTCCCCCCACAGCCAAACGCATAAGAAGAGAAATGGCTCCTTTTTGTTAAGGAGATAACTCATGGTTGCTTTCCCATTAATCTCCTCCAAAGAAGAGGAGAAGAAGAAGAAGAAGAAACCTTGCTAATTGGTCATGGTGATAATTGAGCTTGTGATTGTGAAAGAAAGCTGCAAAAATATGGGCGCTATAAAAAAAAAAAAAAATTACGTAAATTACTCCAGAATATTAAAATATTTTCAATACTCATCCATGATCCATCGCTTGGAGTTCCCGGGAAGGTTCGGCGGAGCATTAAATTAAATAAAGGAAAAGGCCTCCCCCATACACCCACAGGGAAACCTCTGGACTCCCCCACCCACAAGCATATAAACATATACGTACATATGGAGGCCGCAGTGGAGGGAGGATCGATGGGAGGAGGAGGAGGAGGAGGAGGAGGGCACTTCGAGAGGATCACACGCGACCTCCTCTTCGAGATCCTCCTCAGAGTTCCAGCAACGTCTCTGCTACGAGCAAAGCTCGCTTGCAAGACGTGGCGCGCCGTCATCGCCGACAACCGCTTCGTCGACTCCCACCACGACCGTGCCGTGACCGGAGACACCGGTTTCCTCGTGTCCTTCCGCCAAGAGGGCGACCACGACTACTTCGTGGAGGCCGACGACCGCACGGGAACCGCCATCACCATCTCGAAGGTCCCACCCGTTCCTTCCTCTACCTACATCCGGCGCCCCTCGCGCTCCCGTCACGTGACCGCCAAGCCCTTCTTCTGCCGGGGCCTCGCGTGCCACTACCGCGACGACGCGAGGACGGGCATCGTCGACGTCACGGTCACCAACCCGATAACACGCGAGACGGTGGAGCTCCCGCCGCTGCCCATCCCTCCCATCACCGAGATAGATGACGACGAATCGTGGATGCTGCCACGGTTGCAGTGCGGGATGGGCTTCGACGAGGCGACCGGCGCCTGCAAGGTCCTCGTGGTGCGCCTGTGGAGGGAGGCGGTGTTCGTCATCACGTTGGGAGACCGGACGTGGAGGGCGTTCGAACGCAACCACCAGCACCTCTTCGAGATCCACAGCTCCGAGATCCCTCCCGTACACCACGGAGGAGCCCTGCATTGGTTCGACGAATCCAGCGCGATCCTCTCGTTTGACATCTCGTCGGAGTCCTTCTACAACTGGAGATGGCTCGGCATAGACGACAGGTTCCACGCCCCCTACCGGATGTACCAGCTCGTGTTGTTGGGGGGACACGATCTGGCCTTCGAGTCCAGTTATTGGATAACTGCTGGGACCCCGGAGAACAGGGACTTGAAGAAGAAGTGCGAGGTGTGGGACGTGATGCCCGAAGGGCCATGCCCACTTCCTCCTAAATTCGAGTTGCTTCTCGATCCCGCCGCGACGCTGGCTGGATCCTGGTGTGGCGGCCGGTTACTCCTGTGGAGCTCCAGCTGCTTGTGGGACCACCCTTATAAAAGCGGCCTTGCCTCGGACACCCGCCGCCGCATCCTGCCCTCCTCCTCCTCCTCCTCCTCCAAGGAGATAGAATACGTCTCCGCGCACCATGGTAGTCTTATGTCGCCCAAGGAAATTGCGAAGTCAAGGAAGAAGACGCTTGCTCGAGGATCCTAGTTAGTTTCTGTGGCGAACCCTTCCCAAAGTTTCGGGATTTTAGATTTCAAGTTATTTTGCTGTGTCTTGTTTTGCTTCACGAGTTAATTGGCCTTGCCGAAGTTCTCTCGATGGGTCTTCCTTTTTGATTGCTGGTTGAACTGCATATGATAAGTTGGTTCTTACTTCTTATGATAATTTCCAAAAGGCTATTTTTTATACCAGTAAAATTGCTGCAAATTACTCCAATGTTCTTCCAAACGGCAGTCATCCCAGGGTGATTCCATTTCGCGGTTATGTTTCCCTTTTCTATCTGGGTGATTGCAGTGAAGCGTATCCAATCCATTTATGAGAATGTTGATCGATTCAATCTTTGCTGTCCCCACTGGCTGACGCTTTGTCTCTTGCATTCGCATAGGGTCCAACATCCGCATCAAAGTTCTCTCAGGAGACTTTTGTTGCAGCAGGGCTATATACAAAATATGCATCCTGACACGAAGATCTCCCTCCCTCTCGCTCGATCAGGATTCAGACCTTACAGAGTGAAGAAGCTGAAGCAGAGGCAATCTATCAAGGTACGATAAGATTGGCCTTTGAGAATAGCTTAAAGGGAAGCAGTGGTTTGGAGTGATGCCGTCTCCCCTGTAACTGTCAGATTCCTGCTTTAATGCAGCCAAGCTTAAAGGGAAGCAGTGGTTTGGAGTGACTTCATTTCTTCAGTTTGGGCAATCTGAAATAAGTAGTGTTCCCTCATCTCCATAACTACTGGTCCAACTGGACGCAGGATGTCATCAGTAGTGTTTGGGGTGCATCAACCCTAGTTTATCCCACATTAAACTCATTATGCATCTGTATCTGGAGTTCAGGCTTCCGCAGGATCTTATGGAGAGATTTGGTTCTCGAAATAAATACAATTGCCTTGTCAATTACTGATGTGAAGAATTTTGAGCTCTCAGAATATCCCACATGCAACAGATGCACGTTTGAGAGGAGAGGAGATCCACGCAAGGAGGAGGGAAGATGGTTGGTGTGAAGAGGGAGAGAGGAGTTGTAGAGATAGAGAACTTTATTCAATCAAGTCAAGGAAAAACAAGATAATTTGGTTTCTGTTATAAGATATCCAATCCTAATTATAATCCCAACGAAATTAGGATATGGACCATAGTAATCATAATCCTCTTTTCTAAAATAAACTCAATCAAATCACCAACTAATCCTAAATCGACTCCACTCCTAATTTGGACTCTAACAACTATAATCAAATCTCTACTAAAAATAACTTGCCATATGTTGTATCAACCAAACTTGACTTACAAGCCAAACAAATGCACACGCACATACATTCACGCTCATATGTGAGCACACCATTGATTGACACCTGACACCGTCATGTGTCATTTATTTTGAATTCTCACACTCCCTTCCAAATCGGACTCCTAGAGAGAAGGAGACAATTGTTGGAGGCAAAACTTGCTTGGTCAAGGAAGTAGACAAACTTAATCCTCGAACACATGTTGATGGGCACCTTATCTCCCAAGGGGAAAATCCTCTTCTCATGTAGAACAAAAATCGGGTTACAAAATTCCATCAATGGAGAATAATTTCTTAATTATTGTTTACCATGAGATAATTCTCTCCTTAGCCTCAACTCTTTCACACGCTTTTGATGCTTTTTCCGTGAGCACATTAAATTTATCTTATTTTCCAACGACGATCTTGTAGTTCAAGATCTCCATCAACTTGATGGTAGTGCCTTAAATAAAAACTTTGATCTCCGTGGTGATTAGAGTCTCAACATCCGCCATAACTGAACTTCTTTTGCCTTTAAAGTTGAGGCACCTCGATTGTTCTCGGCTCAACTAGAGAGGTTCCAAGTGCCTCTTATTGGACATCTTAGAGTCGAGCAACCTCGATCATTTCAAGGTACGTGAGAGGCTCACATCCTTTTTTAACTTGAAAAGTTGGCTTTGTGCTTGACTTCTTGCTTCACATGCTCCACACCAACAAGAAGTCCATGCGTGGTGCACACAAGCACCTACTCTAATACCACGTGAAGAATTTTGAGCCCTTAGAATGTCCTATGTCCAATAAGTGCACACTTAAGAGGACACCAGATCCACATGTGGAGGGAAGATGGTTGGCGTGTAGTTGATGGTGGTGTGGAGAGGGAGAGAGGAGATGTTGAGATAAAGAACTTTATTCAATCAACTCAAGGAAAAATAAAAGTATTTGATCTTTATTTAAAAGGATTCAATCTTAATTATAATCCTAACAAACTTACGATTTGAACTCTAGTAATCCTAATCCCCTTTCCTAAAACAAACTCAATCAAATCCCCAACTAATCCTAAATTGACTTCACCCCTAATTTAGACTCCAACAACTAACCAAATTTCTACTAAAAATAATTTGCCCCATGTGACATCAACCAAACTTGGCGTGGAAGCCAAACATATGCACACGCAAACACATTCACACCCACACGTAAGCACACCACTTATTGACACGTGACACTGCCACATGTCATTTATTATGAATTCTCATAACTAAGAATGGACATAATTACATTTTATAAATTACCCATGAAAGGCCACTAGCCCATTAGATTGTGTAGAAATTTCTAGGTGGGCACAAACGAAGCACGGAGGCTCTTAAGCATGGAGAGATCCAAAAATCTCATACACAGTACTAAAACATGCGTACAAGACATCTGGAACAACTACCGGACGTTTGATCTGGGTGATCAACGAGCCAGTTGAGAAGGCAGCGACTGGATGAAGGAGCAATTGCTCCTTGTTGACTGGCTGGAGGCCTGATTTGGTCTTGGTGATTCACGGCAGAAAGAGAGAGAAGTAGAGAGAGGAAAGGAGCTTTGCTGTATTGGAAATATTCTTCTATTTACTCAATTGAAAATAATTGAAGGCTCTCTATTCTATAGAGAAAACATACCCACTAAAAATAGTAAAGATTTTATTCCTATTAGAGACTATCTTTTCTCATTTGAAAAGATTGAATTCTTTAACAAATTCCACAACTAGTTTCCTAAACTTACTAAAATAGGAAACAATTAAGAATAGAAAACAACCAACTAGGAAATAATTAAAGCAGAAAACAACTTGTTTTTGGTGTACCCAAAATTGGTCCAAAGGACCCCTGCATTGCCGATTGGTGGACCTCCAGATGGCTGCTACCGCTGCCACCACATGACACTACCACGTGGTCTGATGTGTCACGTAGCGGTGTCCATGTGGCTTCTTTTCATATTCCCAACACTCCCCCTCAAGTCGAAGGTCGAGAGGTTGAAGACTTGTCGAAATTGATGCATCGTTCTTCTTCTTAGGATTTTAAGGATCTTCGTGTCTCTTCTTCTACATTCGAGAGTCAAGCTCTTCATCTCGACGTTCCTCGATGTATTAGGAAGTTTCACGTGTCTCCTCGAGAAGTATGGTGCCTTGCTCCCAAGCCGTCAAAGATCTTTGACTTTACTTCGAGCCAAGGTTATCAAGAAAAAGTGTAAAAGTCAATGCATTCTTGGTGCTCTTCTAGAAGCTACACTATACCTCTTCTGATAAATCTCCTTCTTGTACTTCTTGTCGTCCTTGAAGTTCGATGCCTCCTCTAGGAGAATACTGAGTTTCTCCTGTTCACCAACGAAAACTTGAAGATGCCAGCCCACAAGACGTAGTTGGCAGCACCACTCAATTTGATGGTTGTCTAGGACACAAGCACCTTGCTCTCTTCAAGGCCAAGCGTAGCATCTCCGACAGTCGTGGTAGATTCTGTCATCTCTTGGTTTTCCTTCTTTTTCGAGCAAGTCGTTGGATTTGAGGACTTCTTCGGATGCATGAATCTCCAATGAGTAGTTGAATCTACGCATGCAGTAGCATAGATCGTAGATTCTGATATCATGTAGAGATTTCTAGGTGGGCGTAGATGGAACATGGAGACTCTTGAATGTGGAGAGATCCAGAAATCTCACACACAGTACTGGAACATGTGTATAAGACATCTAGAACAACCACCAGGCATCTGATCTGGGTGATCAGCGAGCCTGTTGAGAAGGCAGCAGCTGGATGGAGCAATTGTTCCTTGTTGACCCACTGGAGGCCTGATTTGGCCTTGGTGATTCACAACAGAGAGAGAGAAGTAGAAAGACGAGAGGAGCTTTGCTGTATTGAAAATATTCTTCTATTTGCTCAATTGAAAATAATTGAGAGGCTCTTTATTTTATAGAGAAAACATACCCACTAAAAATAGTAAAGATTCTATTCTTATTAGAGATTAGATCTTCTTTTATTTGGAAAGACTTAATCTCTTTAACAAATCCAACAACTAATTTCCTAACCAGCTTGCTAAAAATAGGAAACAACTAAGAATAGAAAACAACCAATTAGGAAATAACTAAAACAAGAAACAACTTATTTTTGGTTCACCCAAAATTGGTCCAAGGACCCCTGCACTGCCCATTGCTGGACCTCCAGATGGTTGTTGCTACTGTCACCACATGGCAGTGCCACGTGGCCTGATGTGCCACATAGTAGTGTCCACGTGGCTTCTTTTCAGATTCCCAACAGATTGCATAATGGCAATCTAGAAATGTAATCCATGAACACTCTAATTGCAAGGTGGCAAAGAAAAACAGATGAGTGTTAGTATCCCTTACCACTATTATTTTTGTCACTCAGCTCAATACATGTACTTCTTCCTAATTTAATTCCTTCCCTATTACATAATCAAGCATCTTGAGACAGCAACGATCATCTACTTCAATTCTCACCAACATACTCAAGAATGAAGCAACGTTATATATATAAAGATGACACGTTATCCACAATAACATGCACCAGGTGGATAGCCCTCTGTCCTAAACAAAGACAACCGCAAAACAAGAGCGATCCATACAAGATACATACACAACAGCCACAACCTCAACTTCCCTGAAACAACCGACAATAAAACAGAAAGGGAAAAAGGACTACAAAAGGTACCTCCACATTGCAGGGCGATCTCTTGATATGAGCAGCACCCTCCCCCCAATGTAATCAAAAGAAGGCCTATAGAGGTCATCAGGCCCCACCATCTCCTTAAGTCCTACACCTTCCCCTCTGATCCACTGTCTCGATCCTTCATCCCTCACTGCATCAAACACCGATAGACCCATCCCACTTATGCCCAACAAAAGGTTGGAATTTCCCCACACCTGAGCCAGGGAGGAGTGGTGGGGATGTGCCCCTGCTGAACCAGGAATTGAATATGTCACTGCAAGATTTGCCTTGCGAACTGAGAAGCTTTGGATGAAAGAAGAGGTGGGCTTGGAAGCAGAGTACACATCAGTGCAGCCAAGGAAAATGGAGTCACCACGAGCAAAGACAGAATGAGGGTTTGATACCGAGATTGGGATCTTGAGACCAATGGCAGTGGGATGGCGGTGATCAAGGATATTGATGCTGTCTGAAGTGCAGAAGACGCCATCATTCCCTTCAGCTTCAGAGGAGCTTATCCTGTAGTGTTTGTAGTGGGATAATGAGAGGTCAGTAGCTTCACTGGAGAACTCATGTGAAACAGACATTTAGTTCTTGCGAAGATCTTCAAAATGATGTCTGTCTAAGAATATGTGTTGTGATCTTCAAAAATTCAAAACTTACAGAATCTTGAATAGTAAATGGAGAAGCATACTTTCTAAAAACAACTGAACATTAGTTTATCTGCTTCTCATCTCCAAAAGAAATTGAATTACCAAAGTACAGTTCACATCTCATAAAAATACAAGACTACATAGAAGAAAATTCCAAATATATATCAAAGTACAGTTCACATCTCCATTCAATTTGCATGAAATATCAAATTACCATTCATGAATATATCAAAAGACCATTAGGACAAAGTAAACAATTACAGTGCAGTGCCACGTATAATATAAAAGCAAGCTAAATTTTAGGTGTTATCTATTGTGTACACATACACCTTTTTTAAATGCATAAAAACAGAAATAAACTTGTATTCATCTTTCTTTCCAAATCTTTTATACCTCAAAGCATATATCAAACTCAAGGAGTAGACAATATTGTGAAAACAATCAATGCAAGAATCAATTCACACCAAGTTATAGCCTATTTATCAACCACGTCCAATATGCAAACATTTTTTTCATCAAGACTATTCTCAATTATTTCAGTAAACCTCCTGTTTGACCTACTGACCAACAGGTGAAAGACAAATATAAGGTAAACATGAAAGTCAACTTCAGTCCTATCTGGCTTTGCTACAAGACCTCATCAGCTCATAACAAACTGCTATTTGCAAGACCACTTACCTGCATGATTTCAAAATGTGGAACCACTCTAACGAGCATCAAGACAGTTTTAATAAAATGAAGGGGAACCTTCATTTCAGGGAAAGAAAAGAATGCATAGTCAAATAAAAGTACGCGGCAGAATGTATAATGCTAAAAAAAGGGTAGTTGATGTAAGGAAACCAAACAAAGGCTCACCTCTGTCGAACTCCACCACCCAACTCAGCATCAGTGTTGTTCACATGAAGAGCCAGGACCTTCTTGCCATCACAAGTCACAGATCGCAGTGGCTGGGGACTGAGGGAGTTGACATCCCAGAAGCAAATTGTTTCTGTTCCTGCTATGACCACCTTTCCCCTAGTCCTCCATTGGAGAGGACAAGAATATTCCATGGATGCAACAGGATCATGTGTTACCCAGGTCATAGACAATGCTCCATCACGCACGTCATAGGCACTAACAACATTCTGCTTGCTTGAAGTTGAAACAATGAGGTATCCACAAGGTCTATACCACCACTGATGGACTTCTGCAGGTGGGGCACATGAAGAGGTCCTTCTGCAAGTATCAGCATTGGAGAGTGGAGCCAACACAGTCCTAGACGATGAAGATGCTGATGTGTGAGAGGAGTTAGGGGCTACAGGCTCTAGTCTGGCAGCTTGGATGTCCTTTTTATAAAAATCCCATGAACAAAAGCCAGGCTCTAACGCATTTCCAGCAGAAGCGGCAACTACATATTTTCCTGAACACCCATCAACTCCTGGGGCACGGATTAACCAACAATCTCCCCATGAATTGTGTGAAAACCCAGGAGGGGCCTCGTATTGAGCTTTTTCCTGACATGAAGAAACAGCAATAACATGTTGGTAGCTCTACAAGTGGTTTTACAGGGACTCAGAGTTGGAAGAATCAGGCTTTTTTTTTTTTTTTTTGGAGAAAAAAAGGGTGAGGGTCATAAAGGCCCCCACCCACTGCATTAAGAGGCCTTAGCGGCCAAGAACAAACATTACATCAGCAGGCAATATCCCAAAATACAAGTTGTGTGGAAGAATCAGGCTTTGAGGTGACAAGAGCAAGCAAAAGCCCATTTGCAATTAAATTTGAAACCTCATACAGATGAAGTGAAGAAATTGAAACATAATAGTGGTGCAGTTGAGTAAAAGGAACCGAATCTGCATGCAGAAATTCGAAAGATGAAAATGCAAGTTGGTATGATGAGAAAGTACCTATAGCTAATGCTGATTAGGTCAAAGATTTAAAAAATGCTATCACAACACATTAACACTTTATTAAATGTAGCTTAGCTATTGTATAACCACATGGTAAAACCTTTAGACACTGATACCAAATTTGTAATTCTGTTTTTAACTTTGTACATGACAAAGGAAGCTTGCTCTTAGTAGCTTCCAAGGGGCATGAGTTTGACATGAATCAAATGTCATGTTAGCGAGAAACTAATAATAATAATAATAATAATAATAAGGCCATGTGAACTGCCACGTGGCCTGCTTTGGCATCGACAATTAGGGTCAACTGTCATCTTGCTTAAAGTCCAAGTTTGGTTTTCTGTTTTTGGCAGTAAGTCTGGTTTTCTTCTATTTTTGGCAGTGAGTCAATTCTGTTCCTTGATCCTAGGAATTGGTTTGTGATTTGTTGTGATTTGTTTCTAGTTTTAGAACTTTGCTTATTCTATGTAAAGAGTCCAATTAGTCCATGTATTAGTTGAGTTCGCATTAATAAAATTCTTCTATTCAAGAGTAACTCCTCTCCATGTTTCACCTAGAACTCTCCCTCTCTCAATCCTTGAGCCCCAGAAGCAGCAGCAGCAGCGACTACACTAAGTTGATGCCCTATTTTGCCCTGTTCTTTGCACTAGAACAGGGGCTGCTGCTGCTGCATGGATTCTTCCACACACAGCACCGCTTCGTGGAATCTTTACCGTGCTTTCGAGCCTCCACACACCGCAAATCTCCACATGGTATCAGAGCAGGCCAACTCCGGGCTGATCTAGATTTCCATGTTAGAATCTGTGGACTACTCCTCGCAGGAAAGCAGTCCCTGTTCTTCGAAGCTCTTCGTGCTTCTTGTGAAGAGAAGCCATGGCAGATGCAGAAATACAATTTGCTGCTGTTGGAGGCAAAATGTAAAAGGTGCCTCAAACTACTTGGTTTGGGCACATACATTCAAGGTAGTGATTGAGGGACAAGAAAAGCTTCATATCATCCTCGAAGAACCCCAAGATTATGAGGGAGCCAAAGCCAAGAAGTGGGAGAAAGAAAACTATCTAGTAATCAATCTCCTTACGAACTTTGTTGAACCCATGATTGCTTCCACTTTGATTTACAAAAGGACGACCTACGATACGTGGGTCTCCTTGAAACAGAGGTTCAGGAAAAAGACTAGCAATGCAAAGATTATGGATCTTTATTCGCGAATCTGGAATGCAAGTCAAGGTGCCCCATCCCTTGACGACTACTATTCCTTGATGGAATCGCTATCTGAAGAGTTGAGCATCTACGATGCCAAACTACTGTGATAAGCAACTTGAGATCTGAAAACGATGGCAGGCGGCCAAGTTTCTCTCTGAACTCAATCCTAGTTATGCCTCGGCTCAAGATCAACTCCTAGTAGCCTACGAGAAGATGGACTTGAAGTCTTTATACTTTAGGCTGACAGAGCTTGAGGGAATGCAAAGCGAGCAGCCTTCCCCTGTAACTACTACTACCACAACAATGGGCACTATGAGAGAGATGATCAAGCACGTGCACGTAGGCGTGATCAAGATGCCAAGCATGACTATCCACCTTCCATCCACTTTGGCTGCACAAATCATCTCTTAGAAGAATGCTGGAAGAAGTTTGGACAACCATCCCAAACTCCCAACACTCAAAACAGGAGTCTAATCTCATAAAGGCAGACTTAAAAGTAATCCGCACTATGATATATGAGGAGCGAAAGACAAACACCGCCGCCAGTGCGTCGACTTCCAATGGGGCCAAAGAAGCACTCACAACTGAAGATGCATTGGGACTGGTGGTTGCAGTTTTGACTCTGACAAAGAACTCCAACAATGAAGATTGAGAGGCATGGTGGGGCCTCTAGATCAACATCACCAGATCCTCAAGGTCTCCACATCTTGACTTGCAGGGGGGCGTCAGTGAGAAAATCAAAATAATAATAATAATAATAATAATAATAATAATAATAATAATAATAATAATGCCACATGGCACCTCCTGCTGTGGCCTGCTTTGGCATCAACAATTAGGGTCAACTATCATCTTGCTTAAAGTCCAAGTTTGATTTTCTGTTTTTGGCAACAAGTCTGGTTCGGCAGTGAGTCTATTATATTCCTTGATCCTAAGAATCGGTTTGTGATTTGTTTCTAAGTGTAGAACTTTGCTTATTCTATTTAAAGAGTCCAATAAATGCATGTATTAGTTGAGTTTGCATTAATAAAATTCTTCTATTCAAGATCAACTTCTCTCCCTGTTTCACCTAGAACTCTTCCTCTCTCACTCCTTGTGCGCCAGAAGCAGCAGCAGCAACTACATCAAGTTGCTGCCCTATTTTGCTCTGTTCTTTGCGCTAGAACAGGGGCTGCTGCTGTTGCGTGGATTCTTAGCTATCATTTGCTTGCATTTCACCAAAGCAAGAGGCAAAAACATGTCAAGCAAAAAAAAAAACAATAATCTAACAAGATTTAGTAGTCAAACACAGCTTGAGATATTGCAGTGCTAATAGCAAAATTTGATGAGTGTCACTTCCATAGATATCCAAAGAGGAAAACAAATCCTTAAGAATTTACATGAGGGATACATGAGGAACCCAAATTATAGATGATCGGGTGTATTTTGCCATACTAAAACCAAGAAAGTGTAGCTCCTATTTATTCATATTTCCAACAAATTTACATGCAAAATCGTATGCTTCAATTCAGATATCATAGATTTACTTATAGAAACAAATCCTTTCCAGAGGCTAATGTTTTTAGCAGGTGCAGAGAAAAATAACCAGATATCAAGACTGAAAAAGGGACCTAACAAGCCAAAATAACCAACAAATACCTCATTGTTTGCAATATCAAAATAGGTGCATGAACCATCACCGTGGGCAAGAAGAACAGCCTCCCCTTCAGAAACAAACCAGCCCCCAGTGGATGTCTTATGACCAATCTCTAACACACGATCCACAAAAGACTCATCGGAATCCTCTTTCAGCACCATCAACGGCTTGTTCTCCTGATCATCAAAGTCATCAAGCCTCTCATCAGCAATCAGAGCATTTGCTTCATGATGACCAGATATAATGTCCTTTGGAACACATTGCCCATCCATAGATCCGGCATTTTCCGACATCATTCCTTTAAGCACATTCACAGTCTTAACAGCCTTATTTTTCAAAGTTGTCTTCGCTGTATCATCATCTAGCGATGCCAAAAACTCAAGCGCGATGGGATTCTCTTCAATATTACCCAACTCGGCCCTGGTATCAAGGTGAGAGCTGTTCTCCTGCACAGCAGGCTTGGAAGGGCCATCCTTCTCCGCCGGGATCCCACTCAGCATCTCACGTCTGAGCAACTTCTCATGGGGGAAGAACCGAGCTTCCAACTCTTTTTCATTCAGACCTCTAGTCGAAACTTTCGAAAAACCTGCATTCCTCTCCGTGTGCTTTGCATCCCGGCCCTCCTCTTTGGCGGGTGCATCGACACCAAGAAGCTCCCCTTGGCTACCACTTACCACATGTCCCACAGCCTTCTCAATCCCCACAATCTTTCTCTGAATATCAGAGAGCATCATCCTCGACGTGTCCATGCTGCTGGAGTCCAGCAGCTCCTTAGTCTTCCTTATGTCTGTAGCGATCCTCTGGACCTTCCCTTCCAGCACTGCGAGCTTCTCGTGGAGTTTACTCGGGTACCTCTCCAAACCCCTCTCACCTTTCTTATCCCCCTTTAGTTCAACTCCATTCTCGTACACTTTGACAGTGTCCAAACCCCGTCCTTTCCGACATTTCCCACCGGCATTTTCCAATCCAACAGAGCCCACTTCGAGTTTCCGAACCGTGGAATTTGGGGCGATTGCTCCGAAAGGCGCTTCCTTTTTCTCCAATGGAGCATTCCCAACTACCAACGGCGGTTGCTTGCAAAGCTTAGAATCGAAAACCACGAGATGCCCCCCTCTGGGGTTAGCCGCTACCCGAGCAGTCGACGGGGCCGAACCGCGAGCACTCCTCCCAACGCTGACCGATCTCCTCTCCCCATCTCTCCTCGCGCTCCCGCCCAAGGCGCTGCCTTTCTTGCCGCCATCGTCGCCTCCCACCGGACCCCGGCGCGTGGCCGCCACGGGACCCTTCAAGGTCCCGTTTTGGAGGTGGTGGCAACTCTCCAGCACCTTCGCTGTGGCGGATCTGGAGGGCTTCGAGTCGGAAGAGGCTCGGAGGGCGCTGGGGGCCGCGGGGGGACCGCGGGTTTTAGGGATGGACGAGGTGGACCAGCGGATGGCGGCGGCGGTGGGCTTCTCGATAGGCTCGAGGGGGCGGTGGTGGCGGGAGAGGGAGGGTCTGCCGGCGGAGACAGACCTCTGGTTCTCCTTGCCGGAGGGAGGGGCCTTGAAGAGGGGCTTGTCAGCAGCGGTGGTGGAAAGGTGGGGCTTGGCGGCCATGACCTTGCCGCCGGCGCCACCGCGCTCCTTGAGCCTCGAGGACATTGGCGTTAGGGTTAGGGTTTGGGGAGGGGAGGGTGGAGGAGGAGGAGGAGGAGGTGAAGTATAGGATTAGGGTTTTGTTGGGGGGCGTGATTGGGGGAGGGAAGGCATGGCTGGAGGGAAAATTTGAACTTTAAAAAATAAAATTAAAAAAAAATTGCGAGCCCCACGGTAGGAATGGACGATGGATAGTGGAGTTACGTAGGGACTTCCCAGAAGATGGGATGGATGAGAGGGTTGATAACAATGGCCTCGGCATGATGGAGTATTGTCCCAAACCGCTATCGTCTGATTTTATTTGTGAACTGTTGGCCAAGCCGAAGGCCTGAAGATTTTGGTGAACTAAGACCCAGGTCTAGTTTATGGTTTGTGATTTCGGGCCTAGGTTTGAGTAATGTTAGGATCGATTCAAATTTAAAATGTAGCTTTATCAAAAGTGAGACCTAATTAAGTGTGTATAAGACAATTAAGATACCGTAGCATGTAACCAGTATGAACTTGTGTATAGTAATTACACATGTGGCATGTAACTTCCCATAAAGAAGAGATTGCAAGCTAGATAATGATTCAAGCTCGATCCAACACGAGTCCTACTAACATTTTCAATCCTAAGACAAGTCGATCCCAAATGCTTAGGATTGATGGACAAAAGGTGCATGACGGATATGGATAGGAGACAAACACGTTAGGGCCCTAGTTATTTCTAACATTAGAACGTGGAAGTTGCTTATTTGAGTGAACAAATTGTGATTACAAGATTCTGAGGTAGGCTATGGTTGAGTAGTTAAAGTAGTTTCAATTTCAAAGAGTCACTTATCTGATGTAAACTTACATAATTAGGATAATTTTTTAAATTGATAAAAACTTAGTAGGGAAACTACTAAGTTGTGGACTAGCTACGCAAAGAAAAATATCATAGATATTTTTGCAAAATAATATGTAAATCAGACAACTCTACATTATATCAATCTCCGCTAAAAAGAGCAAAAAACAACTATCTTATCACATACAGAAATATTAGAATCCTAAGAAAATACATAAAGTACACATAAACATTAATCATGAAGTATCCACAGGAACACCTATCATTTGAAATAGTCACATATTTTGATTTCAATTATTGTAAATTCAATTTTTTTATATCTTCTTATAGATTATGTGGAATTCTTTTCCATGTATTTTGATGTTTACTTAGATAATACAATCATAGCAGCCCCTAAATTAGGGAAGAAATATAGGATACTTTCAACCTCTGAGGGCTAATTTACGGTAGGCATTAACTAACATAGGTTAACACCTTTATAATAGGGGATAACTTATATTTATATTTACTTGAGAAAAGTAATTAATCCCTCTTTGTGTTTGAATTAGAGTTAAGAATAACAGTTAAGAATGAAGTTAACTTGTGATGTGAAAAGAGGATGTTTAATTAAATTTTAGGTAGAATGAGAGATAAAATGATAATAAACATTTGCCTTAGGAATTTTTTTTTTATGTTAAATTAATTTAATATGGGTGATAGCATGGTAATTTAAATTATAATAACTCCATTAATTATATTTTAATAATTATTAACATGCTTAGTTAAGTATAATCTTATTTTGATTTATAATTAACTATTAATTATAATATTAGATAATAATTATATTTTATTATTTAATTCATTGATGAGGATAGTTAGCCGGAAATGAAGCCTAGAAAAGAATTTTAGAAGCATTCTCAAATCTAGATGAGTCGCGCAAAATCAATGTAAGAAAAAATATATATATAGATTAAGTCAATGATAATAAGATCTCAACTTTTGCTCCCAACTAAAATGAGATTTCATCTCTAACATACACTTAACATTTAACGTAAGGTGTAAAATCAACGTAGGAGATGGAGGGCTGCTAGAGGAAAATGAAGACAATGGATAATGTCGTATTAAAGGCAAGAATAAAAACTCAAATAAAAAATTATCTCAACCACCCCCCTTCCAACATAGGTTAACTTGTCCCATGTTTATAATCCAAACCTAGGTCCACCTAACATCCAACGTAAATAAGAGTTAACCTTCAAAAAGAGAGGTTAACTCTCACCATAAAGTAACCTGTCGTTTCATTTTACCCCACTAAGAGAACATCATACCGACTTCAGTCCTCTATTCTTTCATCAACCATCATTGTTTTAAAAAAAAATGGATATTGCTGAACCCCGTGGGTGGTTTTCCAACAATGTAGCATTAGGGGTTCCTGATTTGGGAAAAAATGTCAAGAACGAGCAAACTACGGAAGACGATATTACGAGAGAGCCACCAATGGATTAAAAGAATGGTAAACCCTCTCTATTGACATCTAGAGGTCATCGTACAGTGGCACGATCACCACATTTACCCTTCCATAAAAAAAAAAAAAAAATAGAAAAACAGTATGACAAGGTATCCCCACAATGCAGGACAAACCCTAAGCCAGATAGGTCATAGGACACTAATATAGCATATTCTCTATTGACATATAGCGTAGGGCAGACACATCACAGACACTATCGAGAATTTTGATAGTGCCCGCAAAAGGGTTGAGAGGAGCTGAACTTGAGCAAAGGCGAGACTCCATGCTGTCTTGTGATCAAAGATTTGTACAGACAGACTACCTAAACTGCACATTTAAGCAAGTACACCAAATTTGTCCAGTACATTCATTGATTCACAAATTAAATGATATAATTCTCTGCTTTGGAGTAAAAACAACGATGCGTACGTTATTCACTTTCCATAGAAAAAATTGAGAGGTCTGTAATCACTTGGGGGAAACTTACTTCTCAAAAAAAAAAAAAAAAACTTGGGGGAATCTTATTTTGGGCTTATCTATACATGAATGAATCAAACTCCTCAAAGGACACCAAACTAACATTTAAGAACTTCCTCTTCAATTGCTTCAACCAAGAGACTACACACTCTAAATGAAAATTGGCAAAACATAAGCAAATGTATCTAGACTCTTAACTTCCGGTATCTCTCCAAAGAGCATCTTGCTTCTGCTCAGCTCGAGGTCGAGTCCAAGCCCTTCAACAAGAAACTTGGACCGTTATCTGAGGAAAGGAACATCCTGTACACGGAAACCGAATATCAAAACCAAAAATATGGCAACAACTTGCTGAAAACGCGGCTATTGAAAACAAATTCATGACAAATGAATCCCTTGTTTAGATATTATGCCTGTATAGTAGATTGCAGCAAGTAGTCACAATCAGCAATACAATCCTCATTAGATGAATTCGTTTCTCATTAAGTGTTCACTGTTGCAAAAGGCAGCCACATGAGACATGAGAATGCCCTATGTGCAGGCATCTAACATGCTAAAGCATGAAGAGTAGATCTCTAGTAAGCCTCATTATGAGATCAAGTGCGTTATATCTGTTCATACACCAAACCAAGCTGTGTCAAACCCCTCCTTTTGGGCCCAGCTCATTCAGAGATAATTATGCATACCTCTTCCAAGTATTATCATCAAAGTTTGCTATTACAGCGGTTTCTTATATGATTTTTTGATGGATCAAAGCATTCAAGTTGATCAGAAATCTAAACTTTGTCATCTCCATGACAATAACCTAAACTTGATTGTCTTGGAAGTCAAGCTTTATCCTATCTCTAGGAAACAAGCCTTGGTTTATTGATAGTACTACTAACAGAAAACTTGGCAATTGTACACGGAGAGGGAAATATGCAATAATATAAACAAGCAATACTATAGTTACATACCAGGAATGAACAAGCCAAAAACCCAAGAAATTTTCACATGGAGCCCTCCAGAGGATCACCCCAATTATCTCCGCTGCCATTTGAAGCATCATCAACATCTTCCTCCATAGAAAGCCTTATATACTCCCGACGTGCAAAGCGATCCCACTCAGTCCAAGTTGGGTTTTCCCTCTCCTGTGCAAATTCATAAATGTCCAAAGTTTATTTGTATTTCATGTTATTGCTCCAGAACTTTCCATTATCATCATTTGTCAAAGCATCTATAAATAGATATCTCACTTGACGAATAAGAAATGGATCCCGAGTCTCAAAGGCCATGAACTTGCTAAGGTTGATGAGAATATTAAAAACATGCCCCGAAAGCTTGCAGCCTTTTAGGTCTTGTAAGGTAAAATATAACTCATTCTGCACAGAGCAAATAGAAAGCAGTTTGTGTCAAAATGGTGAAATATCCATCTTTTTTCATGGGAGAGAATTCAGTGAAACCTTAGGACTGATCATGTCAATGATCTGGCATAGAATGTCCTCAAATAAAACAGGCTCCTGGGTCATGCACTCCATTCGATGGAGCTGTTCTTCGTAGAAAAATTGCATCTCATTGTGCGTGATAATGCTATTGCCATCCAGATCTATGCACTTGAACCTAATAATGGTAAAATGACAATATCATGTTGCTGGGATTGGTCTTGTCTTTTATCTTGTATTTCCTAGCAATTACATATGGGCATGATATGCAATGGTAAAGAAACAAAAGGATACCATAAGATTAAAAACAATCATGTACATGCATATGTGTATCATGAAGATTAAAATATCTTAAGAAAATATCACTCCATCTGCTAAAGAGATGTATAAGAGAAACAGACAAATAATACAGAAATGCTCAGAGGAGATACAGTAGAGATGTACGCTTATCTTCCAAAAATAAGAACATATAACTTGCTAAAGTATGAATCCATATGAACATAAGAAAAGCCCTAATCTGCACATTAATATAATAACCTTTCTGAAAATATATAATACAGTTTTAGGATTTATTTAACAAGATAAACACACAGGCACACAGAGCCAATATCATAGAAATGGAAAATTGCCATCTATATGCCTAGACATTATGTTATTTGTAGCAAAATTTTCATATCCAATGCAACCTGTGTCTATATCCATTTACATCTAGTCGCATGAGGAATGGCTTGATGAATACAGACAATTGATTCAGCACACTAGCGATCTTACACTAACAGGAGGAAATCACATATTCCCCCAGCTCTGTTGGTAATCTAAGCAAAAAGAAAGCATCCTTACTTCAGAAAAGGGACCTAAGCTTGAATGTGGGACCAATTGTGTCATAATTATGTATTGCTTTCCAAGAGAAGACTTTCCAAGATTAAACTAACAATTTGTTGACAGCAATATAGGGACACAAGTTTTACCAAAGCAGCTTTTCAATCAGATCGGGGAAAGTTTCAACAGTCCAGTATTTTTTGAAAAATACAAAGTCAAGTATTAAGACAGAAGTTCAAAATAAACTTTCAAATCTTAAACTATATGAGACCCATTACCAGTATTCAAGGCTAGGCTCAGATGTTTTATCCTCTTCTGACAGGATGAAGTAAACAAAATCCTCATATCCCATTTTTCCTTCAACGTTGCATTTAAATTTTCTAGGAACCTAAAGGCAAAAGGTAGAATCAGCCAGGAAAATAAAGCACCTAGCTACGAACTTGAAATAGTGACAGGAAAGAAAACTGTAAACCTGAGAGAAGACACGTTCAACAATTCTGTAGGTTAATGAGTGGTTTCCATATTTAATAAGGTTCTCTTTACCGATCAGAAAGTCATGATCAGTGTCCAGCTCCCAGAATTTGCAATATATCACATAGAAGTGCTCATATGAGAAATACCTGAAGATTGCAACATATCAGAAAGATCACAAAACAGCTGCAGTACTGTTGAATTTTTTCAGAAAATGCACTCATGTTACTATTTCACACAAATGGCAAGTCTACTGCAGTCCATATTTCCTAATGTGAGTAATGATGTCATAAAGTCAAACAAGAACCTACGAGAGGCTTTATTTCAACAGTGGCAGATTACAAACTGAATCAATTAAACTGGCAAATGAATATTATTATCAAAGCAACAATAAAAATGATAACAAAGCCTTTTTCCTGCACCAAGTGGGTAAAACAATAAATGAATTTCGCACATAACTGAATGGAGGCCTGCTTTTGTAAGCTTGATGCAGGCAAATCAAGTAGTGTTTTTTCAGTCAAGACATAATATGCTAGAAATTAAACAGCCAACTTTCATTGCATAAAAACATATAGCAAGGAGCTGGATATGCAAAAACCCCTTCGAAACCATGCATTTTGCAGACAATTTTTAGACTTGCAATTCCCTACTCTGAGTACTATATGGTTATCCATTGTCTGTAATAGTAAAAATTTACTGACCAAGCCTAATCTTCTTACTTTGCAACTTTTATTTGTGTTGAATTAAATTGAATATTGACTATCCCATCTAAACTTGGAAGGGAAAAAAATTTTGTTGCAAAGCAATTTTCCAAAAAAAGAATAGTAAATTATGTAGGGATGCATCAGACATCCATGAACAAAGAAATGAAAGACAAAGATCTGTGACATGTAGAGCAGTTAATGATGCCTCCCCTACTTCTGGGGACAACGAGAACAAGGTTAAATGCCATAGGAATTAATAAAAAAAAAAATCCAAAGAGATTTTTTTTTTTTTTGAGAGGCAAATGATGACTACTCAAGATCAGTGGTCAACCCATTTTTTTGGAAGAAAAAAGATGATCAAATGTGATTAGTGATGATCCGCTAGTAACTCATTTTATCAAAAAACATGAGTTGTTACATCATTACAGGTTGAAATTACAAACCCACTTTGAAGAAAAGATCTAGCAAAAGACTCAAGACTCTCAATATAAGGTTGTTCTTTCCCAAAACTACTCCTATTTCTTTCCTTCCATAAAACCCAAAGAAAAAGCAAGCAAAGTTTCCCTTTCCATCTTCATACGAAAGTGAGTGGATCCCACAATAGAGCAACCCTTCCTAAAAGATAAATGAAGAATTGAGTTTTTTTATTTATTCAACTCTTTCTGATTAAAAAAGAAGAAAAGCTCAATCTGTGATTACCATCCTCATACCCCTTATTATCGATTTTGCTTGTTACTAAGGCATTACATATGCAAAGTTTGTTTTTGATTTATTTTTATTGCAGTTATTATTCGGATTTAGCCAGATAAGTATTAAGTTACTGGGTTTCTTAAACTAAATGTAACACGTTTCTTGGATTAAAAATTCATTTGGTGGAAATAACCTACTCCAGAACTTTTTACACAAAAGATTCATAGTTGTATAATAAAATATAGATTACCAAGGGCATGCCGGTAAAGTTTAGTAGGTAATGGCATCTGTAGCCAATGACAACTTTTGATCCCAATACATTGGATTTGTTGTTACTAGCTAAGAATCTTTTGTTCCTAAGCTAAGTGATGCACAGTGGCATGCTTTTGTGGGTTTCTTTTTCCTGTTGTTGGTGGGGCAGGGGGAGGGATCTTAAAGTAAGTGGTCCCCAAGGATCCTCAGAATCTTGCACTCTAAAAGTGGCATGAAGAAAATGTTGCTTGCAAATGAAATGAATACAAAACCTCGCCACAATAACAATTGATTTGCATGCTTAAAATATTTTAAAGGTTGCTATTAGAACATCTTCGAGAAAAATTCATGAGATTTTTTACAAAGCAGTTTTCAGTAAAGCATTCACCATAAGATGAGTAAAAAGAGCGATCAACTGCCAAAATATGGTCAGGTATGCCACATTGGAAACAGCTACCTTAATTCTTTGTTTATGTCTTCTTCTTCATCCGCATGCTCCATTGCAGCAATAAGATTACTACGTTTTAACTCCCTGAGGGTGATATGATCATTTGCTGATCTATTCACATGGTAAAATATTCTGTAGACAACAGTTTCAGCTGCTCAAAAGGCCACAATTCAAAACAAGCACATTAATATATAAAGTGAATAGGGCAGGACAATCAATATGCCACAGTACCCACAATATTACTAACGCCAAAGCAAGAAAATAACTATCACTAGTATCTTTAAAAGAAAGTTAGTTTAGCTATTATTTAGTAGAAAATAACTATATTTCTTTCAATATGTAGTTTCATCTAATTTCAGTTATTATACTTGTAACAAACAGCATCAACAAGAAGTACCATAATGCACCACAAATAAAATAGAAAAAGTGAAGAAAGGAATGGCAAAAGCAGGTCGTATGACGACAAATGTTTACAACAATCACTTTCAACATAAAGTATCCATCTACAAAAACTACTCGTGCCTAAACGTATTTGCACCATATAGGATAGCCCATTATTGAAGCTAAACTGGAAAATATCTGATGCAATCCATGTCTAGCCAACATAGCTTGTTCCAGAAAATTTACAAGTCTAGAAATTCCAAAATGCTACATGCATATTAGTATAACAAAATATGAAGTGAAAATGACATCAACAAATTCCTGATTGACAGAAAATAACCAATATGTATTTATCATAAAGCATTCAATCTGACAAAAGATGTACCATATCTTTCTTGGAACTCTGGCGTATTCTGCAGAAATTCCAATCCAGGATGAGTTGCCAGAAGTTCTTGAAGTACAGGTTTGAAATCATCCTATTTTTCCAAACAATTGCAAGACAGAGACAAGAAAGACAAAGGTAAGCATTCACATATAGTCCAATTTAATAATCACCAGAAAATTCTAGCATGAAGGGAAAACTCTTCACGTCAGCCGGTATTATAGAGACCTGACCTGCACCAGGTACTTGGGGTTTGGTTGCTTTAAAAGATTGAAAACCAGGGTTGCAATATCCATTGTCATCATGTTCTTCTTCACCCAAAAATCAATGAACATGTCCCTGAATTGTCAAAATCATCGTGCAACTCAAAACAGATGCAGACACGGAATAAAAGTAGAGTACAACAACCGAAAAGAAATCGCAGGCCACTTGAAAGCATATGAATCTTCTGACACATAATTTCTTGTGTCCAATGTAGAAGTCCAATATAGAAGATTACCACTGTAGAAATGACAGATAATTAGTAGTGTTAGAGCAAAATGATTTCATTAGTCTCCAAAAGAAACTCTAACCCTCTTTTATATAAGGAGGACTTGGTTAATTACATAAGTATCCCCTCAAGATAAAGAAAAATACCAATACCCCTTTACAACTCAACACTCCCCTTTAAGTTGAGGCATATATGTCAATAAGCCGTAACTTGTTGCTCAAGAACTCAAGTCATTTCTTCTTAAGGGGCTCGGTAAAAATATCAGCTAGTCGTAGCTCAGAAGAAATATACGGGATACTTATCCTGCCCTCCAAAATGGCATCCTGTATGAAATGATAATCAACCTTTATATGCTTCGTCCACTCATGAAAAAAGGGATTGAAGGCAATATACGTGGTAGATTTATTATCACAGTAAAGAGACACCAAAGTATCAACAAGCACTCCCAGATCCTGTAGAAAACTAACCATCAACATGATCTCACATGCGGTCTGTGCCATGAATCAGTACTCTACCTCTGCACTAGAGCGAGCAACAACGCTCTGCTTCTTGTTTCTCCATGAAACAAGATTTCCCCCAAGATAGACAGCAAAACCTAATGTAGATCTCTTGTCCTCTATAGATCCAACATAGCCTGCATCAGAATAGACCACCAGATCCAGAGTGTCACTCAGACAGTAGTGCAAACCTTGTCCCGAGGTGCCCTTCAAATATCTCAGGATGAGATATATATCATGCTAATGATTGTACCTAAGATTCTGCATAAACTGGTTGGCCCAACTAACTGCAAAGCTAATGTTTGTACACGTAATAGTCAGGTATAACAGACGGCCAACAGTGTTGCGATACCTGATAACATCCTCAAACAAAGGATCTGTATCATCTAAATGGTGACTGGGGAGTGCCTCGATTGTTATCCCAGACAGCTTGGACCCAAGAAATCCAACTTCCTCTAGGATTTGCAAAATATACTATCTTTGAAATAAAGACAAACCTCCTTCCTGACGAGCAACCTCTATCTCCAGAAAGTAATGAAGATCACCTAAATCTTCGGTGACAAAGGTAGACTGAAGAAATGCTTTCATTTTTGCTATACCATTAATAGCATCACATATGAGGATCATATCATCAACATATACTACTAAAACCACAACTCTCCATATCTTACCATGCGTAGTCCATATGATGAATATAGAATGATCTATGGTAGACCTCTAAAACCCCAATTTCTTGATCTCTAGATTGAGTCTCACAAACCAGGCTCGTGGGCTCTACTTTAGGCCATAAATGACCTTCCGCAAGAGACAGATAAGCTCCCCCTGACTGTCATAACCTGGTAGCTATCGCATATATACTTCCCCTGCTAAATCCCCATATCCCCATATAGAAAGACATTCTTTATATCAAGTTGATGCAACGGCCAATCTCTAACCACAACAAATGACAAAATAATCTTGATCGAGGTAATGCATGCAATTAGTGAAAAGGTCTCAAAGTAATCCACCCCATATGTCTGGGTAAATCCCTTAGCCACAAATCTGGCTTTGTATCTCTCTACTGTCCCGTCAGATCTGTATTTAATGGTGTACACCCATCTGCGACCAACAATAATGGCACCTTCAGGACAAAGAACAAGATCCCACATTCCTTTGGTTTGAAGAGCCTTCATCTCCTCATCCATGGCAGCTTTCCACCTCTGATCATGAAGTGCCTGCACAAAATCTCTAGGAAGCATTGTAGTAGTAATAGTAGACGTAAACTGCCTGGCCTCTCCCTAGAGATGAGAAACAGTAGTATATCGAGAGATAGGATGAAGAGTAATATCAAATCTCCTCTGCACAGTCTCCTCCTCCCTATCTGACTCACCTCTATCTAAAGAAATAGCAAGATGGGCTGGCTCCTCCCATGGAAAGTCTTATGTCTGTGGCCTCCTGTGATACACCTGTGTCTCATCAATAGCAGCCTCTATGGTTGATCTTTCTTGTGAGAAATAAAGAATCTTCTCAAAGATGGTCACATACGCAAAAACAAGATATCTCCTACGTGCTGGATCATAACACTTATATCCTTTTTGAGTCCTAGAGTAGCCCAAAAAGATACACTTTGTGGCACGGGGGACAAACTTATCTTGGATACCATAATTCTGAACTAAATATACAGATCCAAACACTCTTAGTGGCATAGGGAAAACCCTACTACAATCAGAATGTACAAGCTGATATGGAATCTGAGCCTGAAGAACAAAGGATGGCTGCTTGTTAATCAAATATGCCATTGTGAGTATAGCATCACCCCAAAACTGCTTAGAAACCTTCATATGAGACATCAAGGTCCTGACAATATCAAGTAAATGTCGCAACTTGCGCTCTGCAACCCCATTCTACTGGAAAGTATGAGCACAAGATGTCTGATGGATAATCCCCTTAGCATGAAGGCTTCCTACAAGTCACTATGCATAAACTCTAATGCATTATTACTGTGAAAGGCATGAACAATAATACCATACTGTGTTTGTACCTCGAACAGAAAATGTTGTATAATAGTAGGAATCTCACTACGAGCCTTCATCAAAAATACCCATGAGTCTACTACTGTCATCCACTAAAGCAGCAAAGTACCTGTATCCACCAGTGGAGGCCACTATAGAAGGTCTCCAAACATCACAATGTACTAGTGAAAAAGAAACTGAACTCACACCAATGTCTCTCCCAGGATAGCTGCTCTTGTGATGCTTCCCCAATTGACAATCTTCACAGTTCAGAGCTAAAGAGTCTGGTAACTCTGGATGCATTTGGTGCATCTTCTTCACAAAAGGATGCCCAAGTCTCCTATGCTAAAGCAGAGGATCACGAGAAAAAGACACCACCCCAGCAAACAACGTGGGCACGTCCAAGTAGTAGAAACCATCTCTCTCTATGCCACTTCCAATAATCTAATCTATATTTCGATGTTAGAAGTACCAATGCTTCTCATTAAAAATAATGCGTCATCCAAGATCCTTACAAATCCTGCTCACCAACAAGAGATTCATAGGAAATTCAAGGGTGTAATATACATCTTCCATCTTTATCCTAGGTGTAGCATCTACACACCCAACTACAGTTACAGGAGAGGTCTTCTCATTAGTCACCTGCACTTCTCACAGTCCACATGGAATCACCGAGTTCTTCAGACGATCACGGTCTGCGATGAAATATACAAAAGCTCCTGAATCTATCACCCATAGACCTTTGTATCTTATCTTCTTTTCAACCTCTTGGACTGCGCACGCAAGTCCTTCTATATTTGAGTTTGATTTTTCTAACGTATCAAACTTATCTTCTTGGCATAAGAGAAGACTCATCATGCTTGGAAAAGATTTCTTCTTCATTGGTGACGAGAGAAGACTCATCACCACCTCTGCAATGTGTGAAATAGGCTCTAACACACGCATGATAGCATCTGTCCACCCCCATGGGCTGCACCACCACCCATTAGCAGCGACACACCCAGTGGATGGAGAACATCCACTGTCCATGGCTGCAGGAGGGTGCCTCAGATCTACTGCAGATCTCTGCTTCAGACAGCCCGCGCTGCTGCTGCAGACAGCCCACATCATCGGGTCTGCCACCTCCAATACCTCAGATCTTCACTGCAGAAGTGCAGAGCCCATGCTGTCACTGCAGAGAGCTGTGCACAGCCCTCGCCTCTGCCGCAGACATCCCACACCATCAGACCTGCCACGGTGCCACTGCAGACAGGCTGCGCACAACCTTTGCCGCTGCAGACAGGCTGGGCACAGCCTTCGCTGCTGCTGCTGACATCCCACGCCGCCGGATCTGCCGCAGCGCCGCTGCAGACAGGCTGGGTGCAGCCTTCGCTGCCGATGCTGACATCCCACGCCGCCAGATCTGCTGCCTCCAATCTGCAGTAGATCTTCATCACAGATCTGGCGGCCGGCGGCAGAGATCTGACCATCAACAAACAAAGATCTTCATGATCTCCCCATGAAATCACCCCCTCTTGGGTGATCCAATCATATTTTTGTGATTTTTTTCGGTGGGATACCAAAACATCGGAAGGACCGCTACTCTTATACCATGTTGGAGCAAAATGATTTCATTAGTTTCCAAAAGAAGCCCTAATCCTCTTTTATCTAAAGATGACTGAGTTAATTACATAAGTATCCTCTCAAGTTAAAGAAAAATACAAATGCCCCCTTACGACTAAACGAGTACCAATTTTATTTTTTGATTATTTTTAGAGGGTTTATTTCTCTGATGATCGGCCATAAAGGTAAGTACTTAAAATAGAAATTTTCACTGTGAGCCATCTAGACATGAACCATGGTAGTTAAAAACAAAAATATAGGGAGAAAAACAAGTTTGGAAAATAAATGAAAACAAATCCCACAAGAGATGATGACTTCAATAATCACTAAATTTTTCAAAATGTTCTTACTTTTTAAGGATTGGCTATGCAAAAAGCTCATTGATGGGAATGACTATTGGCATACTGTAAGTCTAGAATAGCATCTCACAGAATACCTAAATCTTTTACATTTAAAAAAAAAGGATAGCATGTTACTTCTATAAACTCTTACATCATGAAAGATCTTTATGGTGAAAGATTCATCTATGAAGAAGATAAGCTGCTAATTGAAAAGAATGGCTTGTGCTCTTCAAGATAGGAAAAGCACAACCAAAATTGTTATTTTAATCACACAAATGCAAGGATGAGAAGCCAAAACTGAGAATGATAACAAGAGTAGTAAGAAATCCAAGAATTCAAGGAGGATAATGTTATGAGTGGTTCTTTATTTAATTATTGTCTTTTTTTTATTGGTCCATTGTATGGGATTATGTCTGTAATTCTCCCTTTGGGTGTCTCTCTATGTAAAGACCCCTAGGATTTTTTCTAATGAGACAATGCATCTCTTTCCATCAGCATAGTGTTAGAACGGCGGTTCTAGGATGGCGTTCCTATATCCCAACAAACACAACCAAATATCAATCTCCGAGAGCGAGATCTTCAATTTAGAGATCTCCAGTGAATCTCCTGCCCTCCACCAATCTCACCAGCCCTAAGAAGCAGTGCCAAGGGCTGTTTAATCACCCAAGTCTGCTCAGTGCTGCTGGTGATCTGGGCAGCAGTGCCTACAGCAGTGACTGGGTAGCAGATCAAGCCTGGATCTTCACCGCCAGATCAGATCCAGGCTGCAGCTTCAACGCCAGATCTGATTTGGCGTGAACATCCACCACAGATTTGATTTTTTACCTCCTCCTCTCTCCTGTAGCCATCACCCAAATCTGATTCTTGAGCTTCTCTTATCAGATCTGGTTTCATCTTTACCAATCAGTGATGGGATTTCCATGAATTACATCTATTTGATTTTATGTGCTGGTTTTTCAAACTGCAAACCAGGTAGTCATGGCCAATGGTAAAGATGCCCTTGGTGACTCAATGGAAAAAATGTCTACCACAAGCACATTTCATATGCAAGGGACATCTATTAAGTTGAATGGTAGCAACTTTCGTTTATAGTCCACATTTTTTGTCCGATTTGTGAGATCTCATAGAAAGAAGTACATACTTCTTAAGGATGAGCTTGCAAACGATAAGAAAATAGATGATTGGGAAGCACGACAATGACTAGGTAGCCACATGCATGTTGATATAAAGGAGCCTATTGCCAAACAAGTGATGTACCACTGTTTTGCAAAAAAAAATATAGGAAGTGTTACATGAGATACATTCTTAGAAGAATAATATTGTTCGCTTGTATCATGTCATTGAGGACATTCATACATTCCAAAAGGGGTCTATGTCCTTAGCAGATTGTTATGGCTCCTTGAAGAATCCATGGGATGAGCAAAACACCTATTAGCTCTTTCCCTAGATGTGTCTGTCATGGCCAAGAAAAGAGAAATGATTAGATCAATTTAGTTCTCAACCACTTTGGCGCCAGAATATAAGACAGTGAAAGAGGAGTTGATGACTCTGGAGGAGATTCCTACTCTTGCACAGATTTATGCACATTTCTCTTGCCTTCAAGTGTCTAATACTGCTCCCATCTCCGACTCCTTTACCATGGCATCAATTGGTCACGGCCAAGGTGGTTTCTCTAGCAGGGGGAGAACACATCCTCCTAAGGTGATTGGTAGACGTGGACAAGGTCATGGTGGCTTGTTCTATGAACATTGTCATCGCACCAATCATGTGTTGACAAATGCTGATAAAGCATGCCTACCCATAGGGCCAACTTCCACGTGCCAACCAGGTCTCCTCTCCTACGAATGAGTCCATGTTCCAGGAGGATGACACATTGGCCTCCCAGGTTACTATTTCTCGAAAGGAGCAATAAGTCGTTAACCACTCAGTTTACTACTACTGGAGCTTCAGTGGTTCGAGCAACAAGTACTCATGCTTTTTTAGTTAGATCTCCTAACCCTAAGTGGATTGTCAACTTAGGTGTTTCTTTTTACATTAATGGGGATGCCTCTTTATTCAACTCCCTGTTTCTTTCTAACCCATTTAATGTGAGAGTTGCAAATGGTGCCACATCTCTTGTCACGAGTCTTGGAGATCTCTCTTACCAAATCATTATTATTGACCGGTGTTCTACATGCTCCTAATTCTGCTTTGAATCTCATCTATCAGTTAGATTATCAAGTCTTAAATTGTCGAGTAGTGTTTTATGACCATTTCCAGATGATGAATTGGTGGAGGATTTGAGCGTGATAGCCTTTACTACCTTAATCTGCCTCCCAAGCACTCTTCTGCTATTGTTGCGCTTACCACTATTGCTCCTCAGTGGCATCGTCATTTCGGTCACCCAAGTATCCCAATTCTTCGCCGCTAGTTTTCTGATCTCAATTTTCTTGAGTCCTTTCAGTGTGATGCTTATTAACTTGGCAAGCACCATAGAGTGTCATTTCCTTCCAGTACAAATAAAAGCTTTAAGTCACATTTTGCTTTAGTTCTTGTTGATCTATGGGGCCCATGTTGGGTCTAAAGTCTTAGCGATTTTAGGTCCTTTCTTGTGCTCATTAATGACCATACTTCTGTTAATAAGCACCACCCAGAGAACATATTAATTAATTACAAACCAAGAAAGAGGCCAAAATTACATAGTGCTTGCCAAATAATTTGCTAAAGATGAAATATAATTCCTAAAATTTTTAAGATAAGGATGCTGCCTTTTGAAAATAGTTGCATTCCTTCTAAGCCAAATGCCTTGCACTAATGCCAAAGCTTTAGCCTTTTCTTTCTTTGTCCTAAGGTGTTCTATCCTCCATTAAGATTCCCACTCCAAAGGAACTCCAAAACTCACTACCACTAGAGTGCACTATCCACGTTAGACAAAAGTGTTCCCATACTTGTGTAGAAAAAGGACACCCAAAGAACAAATGTTCTATATCCTCGTCTGTTGCCTAGCAAAACAAGCAAGTCTTGTTTGTCTCTACCACCCATCTAGCTCTCCAAATGCTTGTCCTCATCCTCTTTCTTTCGAGCAACCACGTAAAAATTTTTATCTTCAATGGGCATGAGGCTGACCAAATCTATCTGCAATCCCTAATGAAATCAAAATTTGTCACCAGCCCTCCATTTCTTAACCTTCCATATGCCTCTCTAACAGTGAATTCTCCACCATCCCACAGAAAAGAATCCAAGCCACTCTCTGGTTGAAAGCCTTCCAATTCCTGCCACAACGATTGAAGTTCTTGAAACCTCTAATCTAAAAGGTTGCCCACAAAAGTAGGGTTCCAAGACCCCACCCAGAATCTATGACCTTCGCCTGTTGATCTGCAACCAAAGCAAATAATCTTGGAAATTGATCACTCAATTCATCTTACCCCATCCAATCGCCCATCCAGAAGAAAAGGGCATCACCCTTGCCCACATACAGGGAGAAAAGCTCTGCACCTTTGGCATCACCAAAGACAAACCCCTAAGGATGTAAGAAGCTCCATTCTAGAGCAAAGCCAGTAGGTCCCAGCATCTAGGAGCACCATAGTAGGACTCCAAAATCCTCTTAAACAAATCCATTCTACGCTCCAAAAGTCTAGCAATCCACTTTGCCAAGAGACTGTCATTCATCTTCCTTAAATCTCTAACTCCCAAACCCCCTTCTTTAATGACTTACAATCCTTTTCCCATGCCACCATTCTGGCACCTTTCTCAATTGTGCCATAATTAATCCAAAAGAAATCTCTCATCATACCGAAGATCTTTCTTTCAATTTTATGTGGCATCTCTAGAATAGACATAAAATAAGAGGGCATGGAGACCAACACTGCTATCAAAAGGACCAGTCTTCCATCCTTGGATAACACTTTAGATGCCCAACCCGTTAGTCTTTTCTCCAATCTTTCAAGTAATGGCTTCCATTCCTGCAAGGAAACCTTCTTATCTAATAGCGGTAAGCCTAAATATGAGATTGGAGGGAACCCTCCATTGTATGCAAAGCCACGCGACATGCATTTGCCTCATACGGAAACATATGGAAAGGAACAAAAGTGTATTTCAAAAATTTTATTTGGGACCTTGAAGCCTCTCTAAAGATTACTAACAAGATGCACATCCTTCTTGCTTCATCTTTAGATTCTTCTACAAAAAATACTGTGCCATCCGCATACTATAGGACCTGGATCTAAATCCCATTTCCTGCCAAGAAACCTTTAATTAAGTTTCTCTCACAGGCTCAAGTTGAAGGTCTTACCAAGACATCCGCCACTAGTACAAAGAGCATGGGAGCCAAGGGGCATCCCTACCTAACCCCTCTCCTAGGCTGGATCCATCCACTTGCCAGGTTGCCATTGATCAACCTATGTTACTTAGGTTTGTATGTTAAAAGAGATTCGAAACTCCTGTAATTATCAAAAACTTTTTTATGGAAATAAAGACCCAATTTACTACTATTATTTGTATTTTTCGAAGTGAAAATGGCCTTGAGTTTGTGAATCATACCTTGGTTGACTTCTTTACTTCTTTAGGGGTTATTCAACAGACCTCTTGTATTCACACTTCCCAACAAAATGAGGTAGCTAAACATAAATTATGACGCTTGATATTGCTCGGGCTATAATGTTTTAGATGCATATTCCTACTCAATACTTGGCTAATGTTGTTCTTATTGCGGCATTCCTTATTAATCAAGTGTCTTCTTCTGTTGTGGGGGAAAAAGTACCATACTTTATGATGTTCCATGGTAAGTATTCCCTCTTCCTCCTATGATTTTTGGCTGTGTATGCTTTGTTCGTCTATTCAAGGTGGATAAGCTTTTCCCTTAATTTGTCAAATGCATCTTTCTGGGATACTTGCGAACTAAAAAAGGATACCACTATTACGACCCTCTGACACATAAAATTTATGTGAGTGCAGATGTTATTGATATTTTCATATTTATTTATGTCAATTAATACATAACTAATGTTAATCTAAGGATAATTTAGGTTAGATTGCACTCAATTAGGTTAGATTAGTCATTTTAGATCATTCTATAAATAATGTATATTTGTGAGCTTTTGTGGATTTTTTCCTACAATTGTATCTGGTAACTTGATGTGTTCATTTTTATATGTGCAGATACATAATTTCAGGTTGTTTGGAGCAAGGTTGAATGAACTTTCTGAGTTGAGCTCACGTGGAAGAGGATTGAACCTAATTGGTGGACCTATTTGGAAACTTAATTAAACCTTACCCTAACCTAATTAGGAATCCAAATTTCCAAACCTATGACCTAACCTATGGACCCAATTTTTCACACCCTAAGGCCGACCATGCACCTCAAATTCTAACCTATTTGCTTGACCAAACTAGATCATATCATTTCCTAAAAGAACCTATCCCTTATCCTTAGAAACCTAAATCTTAACCCAGCAAAGCTTATTTAATCATCCCTTTTATCCTTAACTAAAAATTATTTTGGATAGTCAAAATACACCATAATTTATCCACCACTAGATCTAAATCCTCGAGTTCTAAATTTCCTACCTAAATCCTTATCTTAGAATCCTAAACCAAATCATATTCCTAATCCTAAACTTAATCTTGAAATTTGTCGCAGTATGACACATCTTTAATTGAATCACTCAATTTGTAACAACATGACGCACCTTTAATATTTTGGCCATAACTTTTTCATTTCAATTCCAAATTGAGTGATTCGAGTTGCGTTGGAAAGCTAATTTCGAGGGCTACAACTTTGCTTTTATATGCACCTTAAAATTTGAAATATAAAGAGGCCAAAATTCGAAAGAACCACAACCCTCCATTATCCTCTCAAAGCCATCCTAACCCTCCATCAATTCCAATAACACCTATTCCTTGATCCTACCCCTTGATTCCTAGACTCTTAATCCTAGCCCTTTATCTTGGTGATCCAAGGCAACTTGGATCAACCAATCACAAGCCTTCTTGACCCCTATATACACCCTAGCCACGCCCCTTAGGATCATTCCTTTCTACTTCCAAATAAAGCCCATCAACTAGAACTAGTTTTTCCTTTCTTCCTTCTCCCCTTGGAGATCTTAGGTGCGCTTTCACATCTACTTCTACGTTGTCGCTTTGGACTTCGCCTTCAAAGCCCCTACTTTCCATTGTTTTCATTCTAGTTCTAGTTGTAGTTAGAATCATTCTTTTAATTGTAATACTATTTCTAGTAGTTCCTTTTCAACTTGCCTTCAAGTTGCATGCTTTCTAATAGTATTTATAATAGTTGCATGTTATTCGCAATTTAGTAGTAGTAATCTCATATTCGAATCTACTTATATATTTCTTAGCATTAGGAAAGCGAATTATTCTGACTACCTCCCTATGAATGACTCAGACTACATTTTTGAACTATGATTTTCATATTTACGAGTTTGATCTAAATATAAATTTAAGGGTTTCTAACGTGATTATATTATGACAAACAATTACCTTCTTTGAAGATGCTCTCTACTTAAATCCCAAGGAAAAAGGCTTGCATACCTATATGGCCCAAGAAATTCCTTTACCAATGCCAACTAAGTCACCACCAGTGCCCACTAAGCCACCACATATATCCCCACCATCACCTTCAGGGTCACCACCACCCCTTCCTCTACGCACTTACTAGCATAGACAACCTCTCTTACCTCATGGGTAAACCCTGTCTACCATACTTGCACCTCAATCCTCCATCAATTCAATCTTGCCAGAAGGAGATCACGTAATGCCTTCCACAAATGAGTCTAATTTGGACCTTCCTATTGCACATCACAAGGCCCAACGATCTTATGCAAAATATTCTATCTCTCATCATATGTCTTTTAAAAAATTGCCTATTATTGCTCGACAATTTTCTCTTGTTATTGATAGTAATAAGGTTCCCAAGAGCTACATTGAAGTTATCCAACATTCATCGTGGAAGGCAGCAATAGAGGAAGAAATGTCTGTACTATGGTCCAAGCAAATATGGAACCTGGTTGACCTACCCCAGGAGTAGCTATTGTGTGGTGTAGTAGGTGTTTACCTCAACTCTCTCAAATGACTATTGAGCGCTATAAGGTGCGACTAGTTGCAAAAGGCTACATACAAACTTATGGCATTCATCACTTTGAGACCTGCTCTCTTATGGCTTGACTAAACTCAGTGCGGATTCTTTTATCTATTGCTGTCAACTCCGGATAGCAAGTTTCCCGATTTGACATAAAGAACGCATTTCTCTATGGTAATCTTCATAAGGAGGCATACATCCATCAACCATCAACCCCTTGGTTTTGTGATTCAGGGGGGATGTTATAAGGTGTGTAGGCTACATAAAGCTATTTATGGTCTAAAGCAAAATTAGTGTGTATAGTTCGAAAGATTTAGCAAAGCTATTCAGGACTTTGGCTTTACCCAATCATCTTCATATCATTATGTTTTTATGTTGCACAAGCCTGTTGAGTCGGTCATGTTAATTGTCTATGTGGATGACATTCTACGGACCGATAGTGATCAAAATGATATAGCGGCTACCAAGACATTCCTACACTCTCAGTTCATCACAAAAGACTTGAGAGCGATCAGTTATTTCTTAGGCACTAAAGTACATATACATGGAGGTTTAGTTCTCTCCCAGAGAAATGATATTCCCAACATGCTTTGTGAAACATGAATAATGGGATGCAAGCTTGTTGCCATTCCATTCGACCCTGCTACACATCTTGCAGATTCTATCATTCGTAATTTTGAGGATGTTACTAGGTATTGTGGTATGGTTGGCAAACTTTTCTATCTTACAATTACCAAACCTGATACTGCTTATGCAGTAAGAAGACTTAGTTTGTGCAACGACCCCGAGAGATACCTAAAAAATGCTCCATGAAAGGGTTTATCTTTTCAGAGGCAAGGGCACCTGAAAGTATGGGAATACTCTAATGTTGACTATGCAAGTGCACATGAGGATCGATAGTCTACTACTAAGTATTGCACATATGTAGGTGAAAAATTGGTAACATGGAGAAGAAAAAAATAAAATGTGGTGTCACGGTCCAGTGTTGAGTCTAAGTATCGAGCTATAACCCACATTGAAAGTGAACTACTATGGCTTCAATCTATGATTCGCGTACCTATCTCTGCTCCAACGTCCATGTATGGTGATACTAAGGCTGCAACCTTTATTGCAAACAATCATATTCTTCATGAATGAACCAAGCATATAGAGTGGACTATTACTTTATTAGAGATCCAGTGATAACCGGGGAAATTTTTACCCCATATATTGCTATTGAGGACCAAGTGGCTAACATCTTTACCAAAACTCCTCGACGTCAACTACAATATCTATGTTCCAAGCTAAGTATGTCTGATATCTATACTCTAACTTAAGGGAGGTGTTAGAAATAGTTCTTTTTTTTTATTATTGTCTTTTTGTTATCGGTCCATTGTATGGGGTTATGTCAGTGATTCTCCCTTTGGGTGTCTCTCTACATAAAGATCCCTCGAATTTTTTCTAATGAGACAATTCATCTCTTACCACCAACAAATAAGATCTGCCAATTTGCATTGCAATGTTTCTGCTGAATCCTGACCATAGTTTTTTAGTTTGAAAAGAGTACCCTGCAACAAATATTTATTTCTATAGATTATTTTCTTGCAAGGGAATGCAAAATTTGTTTGACCTAGAGGTGATCGGACCTATTCTTATCTAACTCTGAGGAATTTAACCATATCCAGTGGGGGCTTTTACTCTCTTAACTATTTTAGAAAAAACCTGACAGCAGGACGTGATCTAACTTATTCTTAACTCCATACTAATTCCTGTGAAGGCTCCCATCTCTACCATAGAAAACACTTAAAATTAACAGGACATAAAAGCAGAAACTGCTAGTTTGTTAGAAAAGTGATTAAGCCTTTCCTTTTTTTTTCAGAAAGGAAGCGATTAAACCATGTTCTTAAGTGTCAGGTGGAAAAAATTAAGGCATCTATGAAAAATAACGATGATGTAACACATTGAAGAAGAGCATAGATATATAAAGTGATAGATAAACACCTAGTTAAAGGAAACCAATATCAACATGGTTCTGCTATACTGAAAGGGCTTACTGTTTGTCAGATGCATTTTAATCATTGAATACAGGGCATACCTTGAGATGATTCCGGTGCAATCTGAATTAATTTTTCTGAAAAGGATGGTGGAGAAAAACGAAGGAAGCTTGCAAATTTCCTTTGTGACAGCTACAAATTCTGGAGCAACTCAAGAATAAATCATACAAGGAAGCAACTCAAGGAAACCGCCAAGCCAAAAATTCTTTTCTTTTTTATATTTTTATTTACCCTGTACGGTTAATCCATCCATATGACCAAAGAAAGTGCGTTCAATTTTGGACAAACATTGGTCTTTCAAATCATTTGGTGGGGGACGACCATTCTGGAAATAGAACTGCACAATCCCAAGGCAACCCGTAAGTGTATTTACAGAGTATCAAGAAGAGCTAAAACTTGAATGAAACAAAACACGGAATGGAGTCATTACTCGAGGAATGACTTCTTTTGGTTGAGTAACTACTCTAAGTGGAGAACCTAAAGAAGAAGGCCCTGGATTTTTACGTCTGGCCACACGTGGTGATCCAGCAGTGCTTCTTGGTGATAGTGGAGGTGCACTGCCAGCAAGGAATGAAGGCAATGAACCATTTGCTATGGCTTTTGGGCTATTGGAATTTCCAGCAACATTCAAAGATGTACCCGCCTTGACATCCTTAATCAAAGACTTTACCTGCATGGCACACGCAACAATTCTAATAAAAAAGAAAGAAAACAAAACAAAAGAAAAAGGATGGGCAAACGGCTCCAAGACAAAATCAATTAGATTGGCAAATAGCTCCAGCAAAAAAAAGGATCAAATAATAAAATATAGTCATTGCTAGAGAAAATTTAGGAAAATAAAAATTATCACAAAAAAACTGAGTTTCGAAGGAACTTCACACTTTTGTCTATTTCACCATTTTTTGATTATTTGGATCCGGAGGCAATAGAATACCGATCACATGATATGTCATCGGATAGTTGGATAGGATAATTTTATGTACTATTGACTAAGTAGTATAAGTCTCCATATAAGCGACTAAGCAATATAAGATGTAAATAGTATTCTAATTCTAAGGTGGAAATCAACAATAGAATCCTATTAGGTGGAAGGAAATAGTAGAATTCTATTCCAATGGAATTCTATCCAATGTGAATTGGATTATCTTTCTATATTTATCTCTTTCCAAATTATTAGAGATAGATTTCAGTATGTTTAGAATTTGATTTATTTCATGTTTAGGATTAGGATTGAAGTATGCTTGATCCCTCTCTATATAAAGGGATGAACTCTACTTGTTTTAATTGAACAAAATAAATCAACGGAAACGTAAAAATCTCAAGCATAAACAATAATAATACTTGAGTTTTACGTGGAAACCGCACTTGCGAAGAGCAGGGAGAAAACCACGGGAGAAGTGTCTTATGGGTGTGTGTGTTTCTGTATTAATCTTCTTAAAAGAATAAGTGAGAGATGCACACCTATTTATAAGCCACCACACACTCTAAAAAATCACATCTTAAGATGTGGCACTAAACACCAATCCACATTCTCCAACACTCTCCTCAAGTCAGAGTATGGAATGCTCAGCTTGTACAAAAAATGAAACATACTCTACACAACAGAACACAACTCTGTGGACTAGTTCTTACTCGTAGGCAGGTATGTTGATGATGACACATCAGTGATATCTGGAGCTATTGAATGAACTGTAGCTGGCTCCGACAAGGGCATCTCCTCTGGAGACTTGGTGTCGGTGGCTCTCCATTCAGTATCCCTGTAAAAGGTCTTCCTCTGAAGATCTTGAAGCTGGATCTCTCACATAGAAATTGGCTGGGCCCTTCCTCTAAGGACACCGAAAAATGATCTCCCTCTTTAGAGACCTCAAAATTCTAGACCTCCCAGAATTTGGTTTCTCATGTGAAGATCTGCAACTCCAAAAAGTTCGTAGTGGTCTCCAATGTCACCAATTATCCCATACTAGTATGGGAGAAGAAAATAATAACGATAAGATATTCAATCATAAACATAGGAAATGATAATACTAGGGAAGAGCTTCTCCACCTCTTCTCTCAAACATTCATCACCATTTTTTCTTTTCTTTTCTTCTTCCCCTCTCTTTTTTTTCTCTTTCCTCATTTTTTCTTCCCTTCCCTTCCTTTTTCTTTCTTTCCTCTATTTCCTTTTTCTCTCATTAGATATTTTTCTTCATAGTTTACTTGGCCTGGTACCCCTTTATTTTCTTTTGCAAAGCTACAGGCCCAATGAGAGCCCAAGAGAAATAAAAATAGGGGTACTACAGGCAGCGAGACTGCAGAGAACAAACTACACACTAAAGCTACGAGAGCAGCGGGGACTTGGTCTCCTCGAAGACGCCATCGTCGCCGTGGATGATCGACATCGCTAATCTCATGTGTGAGATCTTCGCGCAAATTGTCGTCACTATCTCTGCCAAGCCTCTCAACTGCGTGCATCGCCTTGTCTTCATCTCGCGCAATGCTGCTAGGGTCTACCTTAGCCCCATCGGCGCCACCTAGCCCACTAGTGCTCCAGCTCCATCTGCTTCCTTCCTCGCCTACCACGCGGAGACTTGAGCGATGACAAGAAGCTCTCGACCTCTCTGACCTCAACTTGTTAGTGATTACATCGTCTGAGGCCCTCCTCGCTTTGCCGCCTCATGCGTGATCGCCGCCTCGTGGATCTCCTCAAGATCTACTCAAGGATCGCGTCGTCGCTACCATCGCTTACCACACGGCCATCGTGCACTGCTTCTTCACATCATGCACCGCCAACGCCATCGTTGCCGCCTTCTTGTGAGATCTCCGTGATCTGCAAGAACCTCTCCATCACACATCATCGCTACTGATCAAGGGCAATCATATTCCTCATCGTTGACTCAATCTGGGATCCTCCTCTTTACTGACCAGATTGCAACAAAGCACCGCCACTACAGCCCCTCATGATGAACTCGAAACAAAAGAAGGTAAAAATTCTATAATCTCAAGCACAAACAAATAAACCCAAGATCGATTCGCTTTGATACCAAGTTGAATAAAATAAACCAATGGAAGAGTAAAAGTATCAGGCATAAACAATAATAACACTTGAGTTTTACGTGGAAACCCCACTCACGAAGAGTGGAGAGAAAATCACGGGAAAAGTGCCCTATGGGCATGTGTTTCTGTATTAATCTTCTCAAAAAAATAAGTGGGGAATACACACCTATTTATAGGCTACCACAAACTCCAACAAACCACATCTTAAGATGTGACACTAAACACCAACCCACATTCTCCAACAATTATCTTTGATATTTGAGATGAATGAATTCTAGTTATAAAAATCCTCGCATGATATTAAAGCGGATCCATCTTGTGAGCCCAATGTGTTCCACCGTGCTCTAGGCGCGCAACCAGCACCTCCATACCTTGGGGTGTGTATGAAACCCCATGGCTTCTATTTGCAACAACATGTATTGATCTACTGCCGAGACATTAATCTTAGTTCTCCTCTTCCTCCTCTTTGTGTCGATCTTCATCTCACCCAAAGCACAGTCAAGCGTCAATGCTTGGCTTATCTCCAATGCAACACCGATTGAGGGGACTTAATCTGATCCTTGCATCACTGCGTGGGCCCCACTCACGTGGCAAGGGTACTGCGTGATTGGGCGACACCAAGCAAGAAGATCGAACCAGCTTGGGCTTAATTCAACAGTTCAATCTTCCTCTTCAACCAGTTTCTAATCTTCTTTTTTTTTTTTTTGGAAAAGGAAGGGGTAGTTATCATCCTATATTAAAGAGAGAAATAACGGCTTCCGCCAATACAAAGGGCAAACCCCAAGGTTCCCTACTCACAAGAACTCACTCCAAAGATTAAACAAAGTAGTAACAGACTCCACAAAACTCTCCACATAAGGCCTCTGGCATCTGAAGACCACAGCATTCCTGCCCAACCAAATCCCCCATAACACCACCAACATCTGGCCCTCTCCTTCGTACGGAAGATATTCTGCCCAACATTACCCCCTCCACCTCTGAAACTGCACCAAAACCCATCAAAAGACCGGCAATTCCATCACCCCGCTCCCGCCCAGCTCCATATCTGTACTACAAACAGGCAGGTGAAGAAAAGGTGGTCAATCTCTTCCTCCTCACCTCCGCACAACGGGTAAACCTTACTCTCTCCAGGAGCCCACCTCGCCCTCCAAACCTTAGTCACGAGTCTCCTCCTCCTAAGTAGCCAAACAAAAATCTTGACCTTCAATGGACACGCGGTCTTCCAAACCTGTCTGCAATCCCTCACCAGATCCAAGTCACCTGTGGAGTCTCTACTGGACAATCTCCTGTACGCAGCCCCCACCGAGAAATCACCTTCATCCCAACCAAACATATCAATACCGGAAGCCGGCTGCAGCCCTTCTAACTCATCAAGCAGTCTCTGGAAATCGTGAGTTCTCGCATCTGAAAGATTCCCTGCAAAGGATGGGCACCACCCACCTTCCCACACCTCGGCCATTGACGCCTCTTTATTTTGAGATACTAAACAGTCTCTACAAATCAGTTTCTGGTCTTCTTGGTTGGCAAGATTTCAATTGCTATGATGGCAGACGAATAAACTTCAATGTAATTCCTTAGGAATCTTCTGAAAGGCAAAGAACCCTATCCTACAACTGTTGCAAGTGTGACTGCTACTGATATCGCAAAAGTACTCTCTACCCAACCAGTAACTAGCTCGAAGGACTCTACAAGAAGCCTCGAGCCACATGCTCGACACTAAATATGTCGATGAGTGGTGGGGTAATTAAGCCATGCATTCAGCACCATCTGTAAATACCCTACGCCAGTTCTACCTCCTCACATCGAGAATGATTTCTTGCTGATGTAAGGCAACTTCGATTGCTTGGGATCGTCTCCCTTGCTTAGGATAATCTCCCCTTTGTTAATTGATTCGGATTATCTCCCTACTAGTAATTGCTTGGGATCGTCTCCCCTACTTAAGATAGTCTCCCCTACATTGCTGCCTACTTGGGATCGACTCCCTATTCCACTACAATGTGGAATCATCTACTCTACTACTGCAACCTGCTTGGGATCACCTCCCAACCACCTAAAGGTCTCCGAGTCAATTTTTTTTTGTCCCAACTCCCTTGGAGTTAGGCTTCTACTGGTGAAGGGATGACAACCTGCGTGCCTGCCTAATTGCACGCCTACATTACTTGCTTCAACCCCGAACTGCATCAAATGAGGGGAGCTCTCTTGTTGCACTATTCATACAAGTTAAGCATTGCACGATCCAGCTTGGGGCGAGTGTTGGAGATAATTTAGGAAATAGTATTTAGGAAAGCAAAAATTATCTCTTTCTATGTTTATCTCTTTCTAAAATTATAGGAGATATGTTTTAGTTTGTTTAGGATTTGATTTGTTTTCGTGTCTAGGATTAGGATTGGAAATAGGATTGATCGATCTTTATATAAACGGATGAACTTTATTTGTTTCCTTTGAGATTTAAGATGAATGAATTCTAGTTATAAAAATCTCCACAACTATGTTTAGAAGATGAAGGCCTATCGTGTTGGTTGGGTACACAACATAGATCGGCACCATGGTTTGGATGTGTGTCTAGGATATCTCACGCCTGTTATTCACATGCTGATCTGGACATAAACTTTGGCACAACCAGCTATTTAATGGGTGGATACAATGGACAATGTGGCCTTTTTGGTTTTTACCATCCTTCAGAAGGGGAAGCTTGGACCATGATTTTAGTGTCTACAAATGAAAGCAGGAGACTGCAAGGGTCCTAGCAGTGCTATGATCAATTTGGCTTTAGAAGAATGGAGTTCACTTTATGAGTACAAGGCCTTACATAGAAATGTTGTTCATGCTACTTTGTACTTGGCCTCTGTTTGGTGGCATCTTTGCAACCTTCATGGAATTATAATTGATTTGTAATTAATTAAGTCAGATAACTATTGACCTGAAATTGTCATTCTTTCACTCTATGAAAAAAAAAAATATCCAGGAGCAACTTAACATAGGACATAAAGTAAACTGAAGAAACTCCTTTTTTTCCTGAAAAGTCTGAAGAAACTGAATATACAAAATCTTTGCATGATGATGTCAGTGTTTCTGAGCTACACGCCATTTCTGACATGATTCATGAGATAGCAAAAACAGAGATGTTATTTCCAAAGAATGATATCTCGTTTGTATTTTGTGCATCTCCATGAAAGCAAAAAGCACTATGTTTCAATTCACTTCATGACCTATAGCCTATATCATAGTTCAGCAATATTAAATCATTTTTGCATGAAATTTCAAAAAAATGACTTCATTATCTAATAGTTAAAATGTCCATAAACTTATCCATAAGAGCCTAAAAGTGAAGAAGAATGATTGCCAATTTCAACCGGAAATTCAAAAAAAAAAAAAAAAAACATAATCTTCCAAAAGAAATCCGGGGGACATCCATACAAAACAAGACGATTGCAACCAAACAAATTGCAGTACTCTGATATTTTCAGCATGCCCTTTTTTTCAATTTGAATCTGTCCACAAGCAAATTTTGGAATGCATGGATGTACAGCTTTCTCCGATTTCATGTTTGAAGGATGCATGTTGCATGCCATTGTCTGAAACCAGCATCCTGACAGCAACCACTTCCACTTTTTTATGGAAGGACCATTTCTACTTCTTTGTAAGATGGTCAACTTGCTTTTGTGCAGCCTAGGTAAAAGGTTTTTCCATTGCTTGCAAAGAAGCCAATTGGCATCCAAGGGCAAGCTTTTCTCATTAGAATCAAAACCTAACCAACTGCATTATGATCTTTTAGACATCATGAGCAGCAGATGACGAAACATGCTATATCTTCATCCTTGAATGTGCCAATAAACAATGGTAAGTCTATTTGTAGACGTTGAGGAAAATCACGAATCAGAAATAGTATATATTGTCTGTATGTATTATTTCAAACAACTTAGAGTTTTTTAAATTATTTATGTCCAAAGATAAGAATCAGTTGAATGCAATGAGACGGGTCATAAATGCACCATCACTAATACTACAGATAGAAATGGAGAAATCTGCAAAGAGGACATGTAAGAATAGATATCATGGAGAATCTTCATGATAAATCATTGAGTGAAAATAATTTACTAGCTTTACACCACTCAATATGGAGCTACATGTCTAATGTCAACTTTGTATTGACCCAAAATAATGACCTTAAGGAAGAGTGGTAAACAAATCGCCAAGCTTTCACACTGTCAATGAGCTAAGATTACCAACAGTATTTTTGTCCTTTACCATCAACCACTCAAAAAAACAGCAAGAAAAAGAAAAGAAAAATAATTAGCGCTGTCAGACAGCTAAGATGATCTGCATCATTTTACAAACTACTCAATGTCTTTGTAGAATGATTCTATACTAGATTGGCTCACAATAATCCATGGTGGAATTTCCTCCGTGTTACAAAAATCACAACCTACAAATATATTTAAAAGGCACCCACGACAAATACCATCTCCTTCAAGAGTTAAGACTTGAGGACAAATGGAATTAGCGTAAGGTTGGAACCAAGTGCAGACATTTAATAGATAACATTATCATAATAAGACCATTTTTATCACAAGAAAGACCTTCATTTTTTGCTGGGAACAAGAAACATTAATTTTAAGGGAAAACCTCGGCAGGTTCAAGCTTTCTGACAACCTTCTGCCACAAATAGGACTTGGTTATGGTCATGCCATCAATGTCATCATTGGCAAATGATGTTATCAATATTGCTATATAAGTCACCATAATGTTAGGCCCTAAGTCCAACCACTGCACGAAAATGGACTATTATCTGCAATAGATTTTAAAAATTGAATGCTCTATCAGCTATGCCCAAGTTTTAAAACCAATCCAAAATATTTCTGTCCTCAGCCTGTAAACATAGATCTTAGAAAGAATACCAAAACACGATAATTGATAAAGATAAAGCCTTCAGATAAATCTCTATAAGATGTTGTGTCTGTTGCATCTGGTTAATATTTAACAATAGACAACCATCTACTACCTACATCCTCAAACATAAATGGTTAACTAGATCCCAAGTCGCTTTCACATAAAAAAGGGCAAAGGAGAGAGTCCCAATCACACCTGGACTCTAAAGCATCCTCTTATCTACATGGCTAATTCTCAGACTGAATAATAACTGCCCAGGTGCATGTCCAAGATATATTATAAGGTACTCATAGTTTACTACCAGAGCATTTTTTTTTTTTTTTGAAAAGGACTGTAGCTTATAGTTATAGTTTCCATGACAAGGCATGTCTTCACCTCTGGGTTTTAATTTATATTTTTAAGTTTACAGATGCATTTTTCCATCTCTACCTCATATGAATTACTAGATTATGTTGTATCTTAAATGTTTATCACCACTCCTTGGGCCCCATCCTGAAGCACAGCCAATTCCAGCCAAGCAGCATATGGTTCAGACTGTGTAGGTTATTACCAGAAGAGGTTGCCTGGCAATGTCTGTTCCTCTGCCCGCATCAGTATAATTTGAGTGCATTTGCCAGTTGCCCTGCTAAGTGTAGTATGATCTTAGCCATGGAGACAACCATAAGCCATAAGAAGATACTGCAATCAGTGGCTGCTATCCAAAGAACATGTGCCAAACAAATGAAAATTGCAGTTATTGCTAATAGCCGAATGAGCAAGAACTTGGGCATATGCCCTTCAGCGAATATCCATCAGTTTTCTTACTTTGTGCATCCTACACAAGCTTCCTGTCCTTCATTTTGTTTGCTTCATACCATCCGTTTGTCACCCCACAATTCAGAACACATTCAAAATAAACATTGAACTGCATATAGTTCACAGAGGAAAATTGCACAGAAAATCATACAGACCAACAACACCAATGATAACCACTATGTCTCAGACCCTACCAGGGGGGCTCACCAATGCTGATCTTCAAACTAAGTTTCCCCAACCAGGTAACCTCTCATGGCATAACTATAATTTACATCGTCACAGCATGCTACCATAATCTCTAAAGCAAATAGTGCATCTTTTTTCCTAAGACTACCTTCAAACCCATTTTGAGTTTTCAACTCCATATCCAACTGATGCAAACTGTATATACCGAACTACCACAATCGTCCTAAAAGAATCCGCATCTCAAAACCACCAACACCAAGAATCGACCTCTCAAAATTCCGGCTTTAGTATATTCCTTTGTGGTAGTATCGATAAGTGAACCCATCACATTAAACTATACATCCTTTCGGAAGTCGTTTTCAAAGTTCCTGATCCAAAAGCAAATGTATTCCCTTCTCCAAACCAGTTGCGAACAAGTACAATTTCCCGATCCCGTGACATCCAAACAACACACAACTCTACAAGAATCCCCACACAAGAAGAAAACCAGAGATCACGGTCAAGATCCCACCTTTTTCAATAAACGGATCCTCCCAACCACTTCCAAACACCTCACCACTCCAACTCCACCTCTCTCCATCCAAAGCTCGCCACTGTAGACTCACCTCACACCTCCAAACCCCCAACGAACCATGCAACGGCACAAACCACGAGCAAAGGCGGCATCTTTGAGGCTCAACATCGATAGGGGGTATACCTGAGTGGTGGTCTCCGGGAGGGAGAGCCAGTGGAGGTACAGCTGCTCGGCGACGTCGGCGTTGGCCTTCAGAGCGAGGGTTGACACGTCGGGGATCTGGAGGAGGAGCTCCAGATCCAGCAACGACGCATCCTTTGCCGCCCCCATCACGACGCGCCGCCGAAAGGGGCTCTCATGCACGCGGAAGCGAACGCGGAGGCTACGGAGGAACCCTACTGGCGATCGCCGGCGGCGGGATCGGTATCGGACGCTGCTCGAGGGTCACGCATTCGCGGCGGAGTTGGGGTAGGGATCGGAGATAAGGATTGATCTGTAGGATCGCGCGTGAATGGATCGATCGATCGATCGATCGTGTAGAGAGAGAGAGAGAGAGAGAGGTGAGGATGGGCGCAGAGACGAGAGGTCACGTTTGTTGGTATCCCGTTCTTCGTAATTCGTCCCGTCTCTCTCTCCCCCGCACGCTTCCCCGTTAGTGACAGGGTGGTGGGGGGAAGGGAATTAGAAGGGAAATTTTGTGTTGAGGCCCAACTTCTCCGGTTGGAATTACCGCTCGGTGGGGCTGAACGCGGGTGAGGTCGGGTCCGGTTGAGGCCTAGATCATGACCCGATCCAAGGTGTGTAGGCTGGGATTTTTCCATTTCCATCGAGGCCATAATACTCCTAATTCAACCTAACTCAACTTCTAAAATTGGGTCACGCATGAGGACCTCAATGCAATCGCTAGAAAAGTGAATCATTCTAAGACATAACTAACCCTTGCTATTCTCAAAGTTTGATACATATTATAGATAATATCGAATGAAATGTTATAAATAATTTCGATTGACGGTTACGCTTTTGACATGTTGCCTCAATGCCAACTAACATAAAGTAGCATAAGATTTATCCTTTGGTTTATATTGAGATATTGATTATTTGGCTAAATGATGTATGGCTAGCCCAACAATGAAAGTACAGTTTATTAAATTACAAAGGATAGAAAAGAAGAGATGAGCGAAGAAGATCTTCGATCTTAAAAATCATGGTCAAAGTGCATAAATAATATAAGAAATATAGAAGTAATCCATCATGAGAAAAATGATAATTTGCAAGAAAAATCACTTACTATAAGCTTATACTTACAAAGCATCTTATTATTTTTAATTCACATCTAGGGTTTTAATTTTCGAAATAATGGTCGATGCTAAAAGTGTTAATTTATGTAAGTGTTGCCCTTACATAACAAGCCTCTCCTCCACCTCCTATGCCACTATGAACTCATATACTACAAAAGCAACCATTTCAAAAAAAAAAATGCTCCATTGATAAGATAATACCATATTGCAACTAGACAAATGAACAAAACAAGAGATATATGTTGGAAGTCCTACACTAATCTTACTTGACCACAACAACAAGAGTAAGCATAAAATATCAATTGTGATGTAAAGATGAAGAAATAAAAGCAATCACACAAAATACACAATGATTTATAATATAAAACTCCTTCGGATAAAAATCACTATCTAAACTTCCAAACTTAGGATTTTTTCGATTAGTTTGCATCGATCAAATCAATTAGTACGAAATAGTTAACGGGTCATCTCAATCCAATATAAAACCCCAAGGTAAAGATTAGGTCACCTTAACCCAATACAGCTCTAAGATGATTATTGGGTAGTCTCACCCAAATACAAATAATAAAATAAGAAATACAGTAATTGACATAATATAGAACAAATTGAAGTATTCTTGTAATATCTCTATCCCTCCAAGAGATGCTTGTGGACAAATACAGCTTGGGTGGAGGTGAAGCTTGACTTGAAAGAGAAAATGAAGAATTGAATGAGCAAAGCCTTGCTCTTTTTAAGTGTATATGATAGTATATTGTTCTTGTATGTTAAAAGGGTGGCAAAAGGCTCCATTTATAAGTTTCCATAGGATTAGGTTCAAATATTAATCGTTAGAAACAAATTAGGAACAAATCAATTTAAAATCAATCCAGAAATGAGAACATGATCTTTCTCGATAGTTACATATGCCAATATAGATTCATGAGTACTGATACAAGGCACATGCAATCTGGGTTAACTTAAGTTCTTTTTACTGGTGTAAACAAGGTGTACCGATGCAAGGTACTCATTGTTTTGGCTTTATTCCAAACTTAACAAGAAGCTGTAAGTCACTTGTATCGGTGAAAAGGGCCAAATGAAATGAAAAACCAAAAAAATTTGTTGAAGCTCGAGGGGGCGATTTTGCAAATTGGCCATGAGGAGGGATGACTCTAATGTGAAGTATCAACCCCCCATCCATAAATTGGGGGAGTGACAAGAACCCCCCCGCACCACACACCAAAGATCACCTCCTCTCCCTTTCAGTCCCTCACTACCCTTCTCCAATCCACCTCCCCTCGCCTCTATTGGTTGTCTCCGCCAGCACCATTGATTCTTGTTACTAACACCACCAATTAATGCCACCTTCCACGGTGAACAACGCTCCTCGCGCCCTCTTACGTGTGTGCAAGGTCTCTCTCCTCTCGCCGACAACCTCGTTGAGCATCATCGGTGATCAACTCCATGCAGTCGTCGCAATCACCATCTTCCTTACACGTAGCATTGGCTGCACGCATCCTCACCAGTTCCGTCTTTCTTCCCCATGGCAGCATCTTGCCGGTGACCTCACTGGATGTTGATGTTGTGTGGGCCATCGAGGACGTTCCGAGCAGAGGAGGAGGGACGTTGGAATACTGTCGCTCCAACCTGTAGCCACCGTGCTCGCCAACAGGGCCTCCCTGTTTCTCTACCGGGTGGGTAGTCGAGGAACATGAAGGTGGTGGGAGAGCACTACTGGGACCACACGAGAAAAATGTGTGACAAGTGTTCCACGGATCAGGATAAGGCAGTCCCTTCTTCCCCCCATGTAATTTACTTTAAATTCCATGTCGTGAACAATGCAAAACCTATTATAGTTTCACATGAAAACTTGGTTGGGTGGCCAAAGTTCATGGGAAGGGGATGCACATGTGCAACCCCTCCCATCTCATGTTGTAAATGATAAATTTCCCTCATTAAACAAATATTTCTGACGGCGCAATTTACTCTTGATTTTGCAATTTCTTACATCTCCGTGTTCATTCGCAATTTCCTCAAATTTTAAAAACGCTATCTCCAGATTGATAATTTTGATCTATTTTAAAGTGATTTAAAATAAAGATGTCAAATCGAGGATAAATGAGCTTTTTAGTATATATTTTGACAGGTAACATATAATTTCTTTTTGGTTAAATTCTACGATGCAAGTCTAGCGTACTCTAATGCAATTTGTGATTGTGTTGACGTAAGAAAATTTACGAAGATCGAGAGAATGAAAATGATTTCCTTCTATACAAATTTAAGTGAATTCTCTAGAGTTAGTGTCACCAAAAGAAAATTTTGAAATTTACAAGATATACTATTATATACCTACGTAGACAAGGACATAGGGTTAGGTAAATTGCCTCGTGAAAACCTTTGTGCCTGGATGCACATTTGAGTGCTGATGGGGGCACAACAACATATCTCCATCCACCAAACGGATGACTGGACAAGGGAATTGACTTGAGGACATGGGAGGGGGGGAGCAACTCCATCGGGATCCTTGTGACTTGAAGGGCGTACCTCTTGCCTTGATGAGTTAGATTCACCAAGCTTGATCGACTAAGGTGAAAGATCACAATTAAATAGAACGTAATATTGGGTAGGCATCCAATGAACTCAGAGATTTGGAAAGAATAGAATAATCACATGTCTTCTCGAAGAAAAAGATCTTGGACCTTAACACGATCCTCAAATGGTGGCAAATCGAGGAGAAATTGGATTAGTTTCAGTATTGATTGTTGTGATACTCGAAAAAGAATACTTGATGTCGTGAAGGCAAAGGATAGCTTTTGTAAGCAGAATACCTATGGATTAATTGTCTAAAGAGTAAGAACCATCCATAATAGAAATCGGGATTGAGGCGACCGTTGGATCCTATGTCGAGTGTCTCTATGTAGATCAATGTCATCTAACGCATGCATTCAAATATCTAAGATTGAGGAATCAATCTTGTTTTATTTTACGAAGGCATTCTATAAATACAACTTCCATGAATTTTTGGACTTGAACCATTTTTATGCATCTATTGTCAATGAAGTCAATCAATGAGAAGGACTTCCTTTCTCGGATCTAATGTCTACATGCCATCTTGCCTCTAGCTACACATGGATATTAAACTCCACTTGCAATATCCTCATAATTATCGAGCATTTGATGGAATTAAATATGTTTCAAGAAGATTCTTAGGATCAAGGAAGACTTTGGGCAAGGTTGGAAGGTTAGCTCAAGAGGGCAAATCTTCAATGAGTAGAGTGAAGGATTTAATAAGGGAAGGACTACGACCATCATCGTAGAGGGAAATGCAGAACTTCACAAACTCTAAATAATATTTTTAACCTCATTGATACCACTTACCTTCATTTAGATTCTTGACCTCTTGTCGCTAGGTGAACCACAAAATCTACTTTTCTTCTTGATCCCTGAAGTACTTCTAAATCAAATAGTCGGTGACATTTTACTCCCAAATCAGTAGTTGATGGCATCATCCTTAATCTCTTTTATACATGAATATTATCGTCTAAATGTCTTTCTTTTCAACTTACATAAAAAAATAAAATAAAAACAAAGACAAAACGAAAAGGAAAATGAAGTAAACTTAGATGAAGAAGCCGATTCTCTACATTAGCTTTCGTTTACACGCATCATAAACCATAACAAATGTACAGTCCGGAACTTATCAATATTGTATGATTCTTAATATTTGCTCGAGAATAATAAAGTCTAGCAATCGTCATTTCAAAGTACCAACCCTCCCCACACCATATTAGGAACAAATCTAATATGGATGACTCTTCGCATATCTGACTGACATGATTTTTTTTGCAATAATACAAGTTACCAACCAAATTGGTAGCTATGTCGAGACCAATTACAGACGAAAATATGACAACAAACTACAATAGAATAATGCTAGCATTCACTCACATCAACCACATGCTAATTGAGTATAAATAGAAAAAAAAGGTAGCTAACGAAAGAATAAAAAACATTCAATCAGATTTCAAAACTTAGAAAAGAGTTAAAGTATAAATCAGGTGGTTCTCAGGAAAGATGCAAATTTTTGAAACAATCAAATGCAAAGTACCATACCAATTATGTTACATGGCCATGAGATGAAACCAATCTAACAGGTGTTGGAATTTGAAAAATATCCCACAGCCACATGCCACATGGCAATCAGTAGATCACGTGATACTGTCACGTGGCAGTCATCTGGATGCCCAACAAAATTGATGATTTGGATTCCTAAGAATCAAACTTAGGTACATCAAAATTGGTGATTTCCTATTTTTAGTAAAGTGATTTTAATAATAAAAGTTATGGGATTAATTTTTTTTTAAAAGATAAAAGCTTTTCGGATGAGAAATGATTTTATCTATTTAAAAAACAAATCTTACGATTTATCTTAGGATTTGAATATTTACAACACACACGAGCCTCCACGCTTTGTCTACGCTCACCCAAGAAATCTCTACAACAAGGATGACAAACTTGAATCAATGATCACATAGGCATCTAAGGAAAATCAAGTATAAAAATTGACAATATTTGAAAAATAATATCCAACCACATCACTAATTACTAAGAATAGAGATGGAGGTTCTTGTAACTTCCTAGAGGGAGGCATCTTTCTTTCAACTTTGCAGGTTCTTGCCTGATGAATGAGGACCTCTAGAAGAATTAAAAATAAAGAAAAATTAAGTAAGGCAATATCATGGAAGGCAAATGCAACTTGTGTTCATCATCGGATAAAAAATCGATCAGCCGTCTGCGGTAATATAATTATTTTGAATGTATGTTGGCATCCTTTGTAAAGGTATGGTGATTATTATTCATTCATATGTACGGTGAGATTGCATGTAGAATATTTGATTCTTAACCCACAAAAATGTTGACGAACGGTAAAAGTGTCGTTAAATTTAAAATTTTACACGAAACTTGAAGAAGGATCCAATTACCTAGATATAGGATAAACAGGTGGATCTAATTCTGCCCGACCCGCCTACTTTCGGACGGATTCGGATATGACCGACTCACCGAAAGACCCGGACTGACCGAAGTTGAAGAAGCGACGACAACGCCCACGACACCCATGTCGGCATTCAACGGTGTCGTTACTTGCACTATTAATAGACAAATAAAGGACGTGTCAGAGAATCCGCAAGGACTGTTACATGGGATTCTACGTTACAACGATATTTCCTGTACTATAAATAGGGAAGAGAGGCCTTTCGAGGTTCTCTTTAGACAATCAGAGAGAGAAAAACTATAGCTTATAATATCAACATAATTTTAGTAGAAATTCGGGAGCACTATCCTTCCTTCAGACGTACACCTCTTAAAGTAAAATTGGGTAAATAATTTTTTTGTCTCTTGTGTGATTGCTAAGTCGTATCTCCTTCTACCAAAGAGCCCGATTATATCCCAAAACACACCTAATTGCACTAATCAATGCTTTAGAAAAGTTATAATCGGTGCCTTGTATCTTGACAATAAAATTATCAAGAAACATTTGTTCATTTTCAAGAACTTGATTTTACTTGAAAATTCTACAAGAGAATGATAAATAGCAAAGTGCCGCATACCAAATCCCAAGCCTTTCAGCAAAAAAAAAAAAAAAATCTCAAGCCACTAGTGGGTTGTTGTGTCTTTGTTTTGGAACGTTTTTACCTCGAGAAACTGCATCAAAAAACATTTGATAAAAAATCTGGGAAGTGCTTTGCAGGATTTCCATAGTAGGGACCTAATTAATTAAATACCATGCTCTAATATTATAAAAATAAAATTTAACTTCGGAAAGGAAAACCCTTCTTGAAGGAGTCTGCAACAGACCTTGATTTTTGCTAACATGACCTTGAACCTGTCAGAGTGATTAAGGGAAGCTCTTCTCTTCTGGACAAGGTGCTTCTTGCCCTATGAACTGCTTTCCCACTTGCTTTTCACGTATGAGAAAACAGACAAATAATAAATATACAAACTTAACTCATAAAAAAGGTTCCTAAAAAAAAATTTGAGAAAAAATAATTTCTACCAGCAGATTCCATCTCTGCGATCAAGGCCTTCTTCTTGGGCATCCCCTTGATATCAATCTCAATATCTGTAAGTGCATCGGATTATCCCTGGAGCATCTATCAGAGCCTGGAAAGCAAATCAGGCCAGGATCAATTAAACATTATTGCATCACCTAAATGGTAGTTTTTGTGAGCAAGTGCATGCCCTGCCCAAAACATTGGGAAACAGATTCGCCAATAAAAAGAACAAGCTTCAAGATTGACCGAAATCTTATTGTCAAATAGGGCATCAAGCAAACACCAAGATAACGAGGCAGCTGTTTCAGTAAGCATAAATCAGATTTTTCGTCCATGTGCAACTCCTTTCCAGCAATAATGAGAAATTGGACATGGAGATCTTCTCACATATCCTCTCTTGATTTCCCTAATTTCTCTCGTCAATCTCTTAAGATATCTGAAAATCATGAGCTAACCACAACCAAATCAGGAGGGAGGTGCTTTTAGAAAATGAGAGAGAGGAATGGAAAGGAATGGAAAGCATTTTCTCTCCAAGGAATTTACATTATTTCCTAAGGCTCTCCTAATGAAATAAGGATGGGGATAAGAATAGATCACTTCAATCAATATCTTTACATATCATCTATTACATCACATCAATACCAATATATATTAAAATGTATCAACTCCAATCCGACATATTTATTTAATATATTTATAATATCACATCAAACTATTTCTATCCCTATCTTAATATTAAATAAATACATATTAATATCATATCAAATATTATCTTTCTATCAATATAATATCAATATTATCCCTATAATATTTTATCTTATGATAACTATTACCTCGCTGTCAAATGCAGCCCCAAGGGTTCATGCTCTTTCCTTTCTTTTTTTTCAGACCTACCACGAGGTCCCACTATTTAGATTGTGCGCATATGGGATTCCCGATGAAAGAATAGAAGGTAGGCCCCCAACTTGGATCTCTTAGGCTTGTCATGCCTCTTGTATCAAAGATCCCGTTAGATATAGTTTTTGAAACGTGTTCGGTAGAAAATGGCTTGCGAGTTGCAATTTTTTTCGGAGGTTTAAAGTTTAAAATTAAAAGATCTAATCTAATTGAGAGATTAAAAAATTAATATTAAAAAATATAAAATTAATGTTAACTTTCATATATATTTATTTACAAAGAGATATTAACATCGATTTTTATTTACTTAAACTTATATTAAACTATAGTGTTAACTCTTGTCATATTTACTTGAAATGATGTCAACACATATTTTACTAATATTTCTCAAAATTGATGTTAGTTTAACCTGACTTTTCGTCATATAAGTTAATCCCTTAAGTAAACAGAAGTTAACTCCTTTTTTGAAATGTTAACTTGTCAAGTAAACTAATCTTGAGTTTTGGAAACGATAGTATAAGTGGTGGATTAATGAAGTGTAAATATAATGATTAACTTGATATATTATTATTGATGTCATGTATTATAAGATGTAGGAGCTTTCCATGTATTAAAACTCCACTTTTAAGTTAGCCATCAAATGGAGCCTCAGTACTATAATCATAAAAAATTTACAAAATAATATTAAATTAAAAGGTTGATAAAAAAAATGACATGTGTTTATAAAGAGTCAAGAGCTATCACCTAAAAACTTGGATTTAAACCATTTTGGATTGTTTATGGGTCCATTAGATCCAAACTTCTATCAACAAGTTGTTAAGGTTAGACATTAGGCCACCTCTTAAATCTAGAGTACGAATATCACTTAGCAGTTGACTGATTGGCCTTCAAAAATCCGATACATGATTATGATAGTTGAAAATATGTCTTAATAGTTAGGATTCTCTGGATGGAAGCATAAAACAGGCCTACTTCTCTTGATTGCGCTCATACTTAGGCACAGATAATTATAGCAATTAGGTTCAAAAATTCATTTCTGAATAAACTAATTGCAAGAGAATGCGATTTCACATGTTTGATTCACAATCATTACCTTATCAAAACTAATATAAACGGAGTTTAAAAGAATACATATATAAACATGTTTAAAAATAGAATTACTTTCATAGATAATCTAGTTAAGTCCTAATCAAATTATACCACAAAGCAATATTGTTCATCAAAACCAAAATACAATATATGGAACCATGGAATAATGATACCCAGCAATCATATCAGGAAACCAAAGATGTAGAGGTGGTAAGATGACGTGCATATCCGATTTCCTTGCAGCTCTATCCATGTTAAAGAAAATGTCTAGAGAGGATTAGTGTGCAATTTTGATCTCCATAAGGACATAAACTAAAATTTTCTATGGAGATGTTGGCATGATCGGTTGATCTCACGCTTATGCTGGCAAAGGTGCAGTCAGCCACATCAATCCGAATCCATAATCTAAAAAAAGGGCCAATCCAACTCCACCACCGCCAACCACTTTTCCTCCGCCATTTCCTCCCCTCCCTCCCCTAAATCCAGGACCTTGACCACCACTACCACCCCTTTCACCTCCCTTGTTATTATTGGATTTCTCCTCTCTTCTCCCTCTGCGAGGAAGGGAGACCAAGAAGACGAGGAGACCAAGGCAGAGATCCGTCTTGGTTTCTCCTCTTTACCCTTGGCCACCCTTCACATTTCAAGTACCAGTCGAGTCAATCTACCTGTTGAGAGATTGATGTCGCCAAGGAAGGTCGGTGTGGCGGAGAGTGAAAGGTGTTGTCTTCGGGTTGTGAATCGTGAAAGTTACCTTAATAGGATTCCTTTTTATGGTTAGGTATGGATTTCTTATGATTTCTTCCACAATTGTTGCTCATTCAATCATTTGTATTAATAAGTTTGGAAAGCAACATGTCATTGTTGATTTTGGTCTAAGATAGTGCATGACCAATGTGTTTCGTAAGCTAAAACCTTGATTTCATGGATAAAATGACACCCATCTGTCTATGACTAAGTTATACCATTGAATACGCGTCGGGACCTTTGTTGATGATCATTTTGATGCGTTTGTTGGATGAATTGATTCCATGTCTTTTTTGGGTAAGCAATTCGATAAAAAAGTTGTGGCGAATCATGAACAATTATATGCAAATGAATGGACACTTTTAGTCCTCTTTCCTCATTCTACATGAAAATATTGTCAAAAGACCAAAGTCTTAATGGTAGTCGTATGTGGTTATGCATCACATCAATATTGAGCTCGTCAAAAATAAGAAGCTATCTACCTTGAGAGAAAAATAAATTGTTAAACAGTTAAACTTTTGGAAAATTATCATGAGAACTCCTACACTTTAGGGATTTTTAAAATCATCCATGGCTTTCTCTGAATTTTTCATTTTTGTTATTTCCTTTTCTCTCTGATTCATTACTTGATAACTTAACAATTTTATTACCCATCCACAAACATGACGGCATAAATATTTAGTCCTACTGTCAGTCAATTTTCAATTTGCTTCCTTTCTATCCTCTTGTAATTCTCAACAACTTCTCAATCTGACAATAGTAGAGTTTGGTTCCTATCTGAACGCTAGAAAAGGCAACATATTATTGGATATGGTATTTATATAGGTGCTTCTTTCTTTTATGCGGAAGAACTAAATGGTTTTCCCTTTTTCCCAACATCTGGCGGAAAATAAATATTTATATCAGTCAAGTTGCATTTCCATCGTAAAATCCATCTGATGATTTCCCTTTTTTTTTTTTTTTTGACAGTTGTACAGATTGTGGAGACCGCAAAGATACATAGGAAGAGATGAAGGGTATATTCAAACCGTTGAGATACTTCTCCCAGATGTTCGGTAAGTTTCTCGCTCGTTAGATCTTCTATCAACGGCTGAGATTGTTCGGATGTAACGCTGATCGGGCTTCCGCAGATGGCAAAGAGCAAGAGATGCAAATCGGATTCCCAACGGATGTGAAACACGTGGCACACATCGGATGGGATGGGCCCTCCGTCACCAATCCCACCTGGGTAACTACCAACTGCCTCTGTCTGCCTGCATGCAAAGTTGCACAAGGGTCCAAACTATTGAGGGAGTTTAGTTTTTGGTCCCCAAGGTTTTGACGTCAGTCAAAAATTGCTCTTTAATGATGCCAATTGCAGAGATTAAGGGATAACTTCAACATGTGGTTATACGATGTTTTCCCGTTACTGCCCCCCACGTTATCATGTTAATTGGGGGCAAAGAGAATGGAGACATCTTCTTCCATAAAGCATGCTTGATAAAACGTACAAATCATATGGCAACTCAATGCCTATGGTTTACCAAATGGATGCTTTTACAATAATGTCACCGGAAGCTTTTGGTGTTACGAAAGATGGTGATGGGTTTTGCTGAAACTTACCTTATGATCGTTAAAATGGCTTGGCTGCACGTCGACGTATCAAAGGAGGCAAAAGTTTTGTGGTATCATTGGAGAAAGAAAGGCGTTATCATTAGCTAAGAAGTAGCATACAATGTGTTTACAAATTTACATATTATTTCAACTTCCTTGTTAAAACATAAATCATTGCACGAACCTTGAAAGAAAGGAAAATTTCTCGTGAGCACGGGTGTCTATATGTATTTATACACACACCCTCTCACCAACACGTGGGATCCACTGTACAGGAACCAACGCCCCGTGATAAATGACATTTTTATAAGGACAATAAAATTTATAGTGATATCTGCGTAATTATATAAATTGCAACGACAGTTATAAGTCTTGAAGATTTACAATAACATTCATATATGAATCCCTGCGAAATAACACATCTCACGATCAATTTGATAACTCCATTTTTATCAATTTCTGGAGATTTAATCTCATAATTTGAAGTTTTCAAATGTGTTGGATGTGCTGATCAAATGGCCGATGTTTTTTCTTGTACTCTGCTCCGCAGATGAACGAATACAAGTCTGCACCACTTGACACAACCGGCTCGGAGCCCATGGCAGATGGCGCAGCCTCTTCTCACTCCCACGGTTCGTCCTCCTCTAGATTCCCATCCGGTGCTCCACACCCATTTCTTAATTTTGCTATGCTGGTAGTTGTCATAGTCCCACCAACGCCAAACTCCCACGTAGCTAATGGGATGGTTAAAGATGCCTGCTATTATACCCTCCGTGTAAGAGCGAGCTCCCTTGGAGTTACTGTTTGTTTGTAGGGATTGATTTTGAAGGATTGTAAATTATGTAGATGGGATTACGAGGTAACTTTAGGATTGTGGTTATTTTGTGTTTGTTTGCGCTTTTACATCAAATCAAGGGATTGGAAGAATTAATTCTCCGTTTGGATAGTTAAAGTATTTGTTGATGGGGTAGTGTGAAGAAGGTTTAATCCTAAGAGAGATAAAACCAAGGGATTGTACAATCCCACCCCTTCCTCCCGGATTAAACAATCCCGAATTAGTGAACTCAATCCCAAAATGATCCACTCCAAGGATTGTGGAAGTCAAACACAGGATAGGAAGTTCAATGCCACGAAACAAACGAGACCTGAAACAGGAGTACAACCTTTGGTAGGTTTTGATGAGAGAATGATAGCAATTGTTCTCAAGTTCTTTTCTATGATTTTGAATTACTCGGGGGTGTGAGTACAAAATCAAAAGATGATTTTACAATAATATGAAAAATAAATTAAAAATTAAAATTATCGTTATTTAGAAAAGACAATATCACTTTTGAACAAAAAAAAAAAAAGGTATAAAGATGCTAAATAAAAAATATATGGATGTAATGATTTTACAATAATATAAAAATAAAAAGTCACCTTTAAAATTATTTTATATCATAATATAGTGCAAAATCACATAATCAACTTTACAATTATTTTACATCACTATAAAACCATTCCATACTTACATAAAAAATAGAAAATTACAACAGTGCCCGTTAACTCACAAAAATGATGGTAATTTTTTTTTAAAGTAAAATGTGATTCACAACGTAATAAAATTTACGTTACTTTATAAATTTTTTATATTAAATATCAATATAATAGTAGGAATTACGTTCGTAGTACAGCATACCGCAAAACATGTCAACTTTTAGGCTGTCGTACGTTTCTACGATTACTTACGTTTACCTTTGCAAAGCAGATTTGAGCCTCTCTGGAGCTACGGAGCCGGAAGCAAGCGAAAAACCAGATCCAGCAGCTGCGACAGCTCCAATTCCGAAACCGTCCAGGAGAAAACACTCCATCACCGAGTCTCCCTTGGAAGGCTCGCAACGTGGGGGCGAGTCGCCGGCCCCGAAGCCATCTCGTCGACATGCCTCCTCCGGAGGGCTCTCGGCCGACGGATCCTCGCCCGACCATGCTCGGCCATCCGCGCCTCGCCACTCACGTCGAAACAAATCCACCGAGGCCGCTTTCGTCGACACGAGCGGGCCGCAAGACCCATCTGAGGGTTCTACCAGGCGGGGTCGCAGGACAAGCCGAGTCAAGGAGCCTGGCAACGACTCGGACTTGCCGGCTATTCCCAAGCAAGGGGCGAAGAAGAAGAAGAAACCCAAGGGTGGATCCTGCGCGGACGAGTCGTCGATCAAGTCCAAGGCTGCGGAGGCAACGGTGGAGCCACCTGAGACCCAGGAGAGTACGAAAACAGGAGAGACACCGGTGAACACAGTGGAGACGCCCGTTAATGATGATGATGAAGTCAAAGTCTCAGAAGCGTGAGGAAAGAAACAAACAAAAAAAAGTATATATATATATATATATATATATATATATATATATATATATATATATATATATATATATATATATATTGAAAGAGCAAAAAGAAGACTGTTTTTCTTTCTTCTTTTTTCTTTTTAATTTTCAGAAATGCCCTTGTGAGGGACATACTGCTCCCTCCAAGTTCTTAGGATTCGTTGCGTACTTTTTTCCTTCAAAAAGGGGGCACTGATAGGTTGCGGGGGGGTGGGGGTAAATCGGGAAATGGGTGGAATGGTCGACGGACGATGCTCTGCGGGAAGGAAGTCTCTGTTATTAGTCCGATTGGCATGTGCATTTTGTTTGGCTTTTCTCCTGAACGATTTCTCTCTTGCCTTTTCATCATTAGAACTTAATTTGGGGATTTATCATGTTGAGAATAAAGTGTAAAGTAGTACATTTCTTTTGCGCTGCAGCTGTCTCATGTCAAGGATGGTGAAATGAAATTGTGGAGGTAGAAAATAATAGGTGAATGCACCTCTGTGGTTTGCCATACTCCTTGTGGTCAGCTCCGGTACTTGATATGTATACACACACAAAAAGTTGTTATGGTTGTTGGAGCGACCTGTCAAAGGTGGGTGCATGCATAACTGACATAGCACATAAGGGTAGTAGAATCATTTGATAATTACGTGGGCTACCATTGAGCCCGTATGAAAACGGAGTGATCGATACCTTTCATTTTATTCCTTATCATCCCAAAAGGCACTAGTTTCTGCCATGCGTTTTACTTGTGAAGAGCAAAGGAAGGAAGTTAATTGTATAGATCCTACACATGCAACCTTCAAGTAGATTTAAGCTCTATTTTCATTGAAAGTACGTCCAACGAGGCATTTGAGCTGATCGCGATTAATAGGACCAGGTCATTTATCGTATTCGTCAATGTTACAAGGAAGATCAATGGACTTCGTTGGAGTTGAAGCGAGTGGGTTTTGTATGCTAAACATTGGCAAATTCGATGGTTATTTAGCCATAAGGTAGCTAAACTAAGCTTAGATCATAAGGTAAGTACTTGTGTGGATTTGGAGCGTCACAACTTAAAATGTCACTAGGTGAATACCAGACAATGCAAAGATTCATTTGGCTAGCACACCCTTTAGCTGACCCTTTAGCTGATGTTTAGTTGCAGGAATTTAAATTATATATGGAATTGTTATAGGATTTTGCTGAGAAGGAAACGAGGAAAATAATTAAGAACTTTTGATGCTTAGATGTTAAAATGCCATCATAAGAAGGCAGATGAATTTTGCAAGGAATAGATTCATTCCATTCTTGATATTGAATTAATCCACGTTGGAATTAAGAGTCCAATTTTAGAGGTAATGTATTTCGAAATTTGGCTTGCGAAACAAGAAATGGAGAGTTCAAATCCTACCATTTGATGGTGTCATTTGAAGCAATCTTTGTGGATTTGGTCCTTGCAAAGTGCTACTACATACTGGATACCTACCGGATTTATCTTTGCGTAGCTAAGCTCTAAACTTTTACTTGGTAGTTTGCACTTGTAAGCTTTTTCCTTACTTTTTTTAAAGAAGGTAAAAGAGATGGGCATAAGAATTTCTAGCAATGCATAGTATCCATCGGCGACTTACTCTTTTTATGTATATGCTCTGTGATGGTTGAACCACACAATGGATCCGTTATATATGGTTGCACCTCTCACAGATACAGGAGGATACCATCTAAATAACCATACATGCAAAATTGGGTCATCTATCGTATGGATCCTTATAGTATGTGATGTCATTCAGTCTCTCACATCTCTTCCCCTCCCCTTTCATTCCCTCGAGGCTTTTAACTCATGCAAACTTGAAAGGAGGAGACCGTTAATTTCCTCTTCGTTCATTCATTGTGAAATTAGCCTCTTAATTTCACAACAAAATAATTCCAACTAAGTGGTGAAATTATTTTATTCTCCTCATATGTTCAATGATGTGATATTGTTTACTCCTTTAAAAATATAAAATATCCAACATCTACCTTCTACCATTCCCGGCAGCCACCATCAAGTTGATCTGCTAACGACCTTGCAACGACCTTTCAAAATACCGCGGGAAACGGAAGCCAAGTCGGTTAAGATCCGACGATCATCAACGAACCCCACGATCTGGACAGCGTAGATTCACCCCCTCAACAGCTCCCGCCCAAAACTCCACACCCTCAGCATTTAAATCTGCTTCTCCTCCCCCCATTCCTCCCTCTGTCTCTCCATCTCGTCTCTCGCGGGCTGAGCAGCTGTTATAATTCTCCATCTCCTCGGTACAGAAGTCGGAACACGATGCCGCAACGCGATCGGTAATTAAGCTAACCGGTGCTGTTGATTGGTTTCCCGTGTCGACTCTTTTGTTCCTGTTGGTGGGTCTGCTCCTCTTCCACTGAGTTCATCCTTTGAAATTTCGTTTCTTTCAACCTCCTTTCGATTTGAGGAATGAGCTGGATGAATTTCTCGACAGAAATTAAGCAAAAATAAAAAAGATTTGGAATTTTCGGAGAAACAGAACAGATACCTGATCTCACGTGATAGGATGCAAAGGAAGTAGCATGTAAGAACGAAGAACAAAAGCGGGATGAATTCGTTATGTAAGAACAGAAGTAGCAATATTCCCTTTTCTAACCAACTTCCAATGTGATGACACAAAGAACTCATCTTACCAATGAGTTGCTGTAAAATAAATCCCATTTGGAAGGTGTATGGGGCTGCATTTATAAATTTTATGATGCTGACCATTATGTTTTGTATTCTTTTTACATTAGTCACTGAAATCTAACGACTACTAATCCTCTTCTCCTTGAAAAAAAAGAAAAGAAAAGAAAATGCAATTATTTTAACTTTTGGATCTCCTGGTGCTGCATGCTGAAGACCTGGAAAGACTGATTGTATGATCGTATGCGTACCGGAGCCAATACCGGTGATAAAGAGAAGCCTCGTATTGAAGAAGCACTGGCCTTTGTGTTATACGTTAGATCCACAATAAGCCTCCAAAGATTACAGAAAGGATGGTGATAGGTGTGAAATTGCGAGGAGGGGTAAATAGTGAATTTAAAAAAATAATTGCAAGATGAAATATAATCATAAAAAGGAGGCACAAGAATTTTTAGGTGGAAATTCAAATTAGGTGAAAACCATCACCTAAGGCAATCCCTTGACTTAGGATTTACGATCATAAAGTAGTCAATCCACTAACCACACTACTTTAACGAAGGTAGTGTACCTCAAATATAAATCCCACCTCCGATCTTTAAACGAAGGTTTCTCTGTTCACAATGAAGAGACGGGGATCCGACAGACCGGATACCTAACTACAACAAGTAAAATGCACCCTATAGAGCACCCCAAAATATGAATACTTTGCTTATCTACTAAGGGTGAAGGAAACTCCCTGAAGATGAAAATATGTAGCACGGTGAAAATGTTGGTTTGCCCCAAACAGAATGATTGCACAGCGCAAGGTTAAAGGAAGCAATAACCAAGTGAGCAAGTGATAATCTAAGTGAATTATATCTCAAAAGGTGTGTTTTACCTAAGAGGGATTACAGTGTATTTATAGATAAGCTTAGAACCTTCAAAAAGGCTTAGGAGAAGGCTCCTAGCTGTTAGAGGCAAGTCCTAAGAGATTGAAACGAAATTCAACTCAAATCAGGATAATTATGATTCTGGAAGCAGAATCAAACATCTGATTTTTGGACTACAATTATAGACGCCTGATTTTATGGGTCAAACTTACTGTTTTCATAGGATCGAAACAGAGTTTTAGGTGGACATCTGATATGCTATTATAAGACGTCTGGTAATAAAATTAGATGTCTAATTATAAATAGGTTTGTTGTTATTTTAATCAGATCCAAACAAGGTTCTAGATTTTAAGCATTAGACATCAGTTTGGACGTCTGACCATTAGAAAGAGATTAATGTCTTACAAAGGAAGTAAAAAAGGCGAGATTTGATTTCTGACAAATCTCCGCAGAGGAAGGGGCTAATTGTTATGAACGGGCGCTCCAAACGTCTTTTAAGACGTCTGGGAGGTGGCCCAGACGTCGTACCAGACGTCTGGAATCACTTACAGACGTCGGACCAGATGTCTGGGATCATTTCCAGACGTCTGGAAATCAGTTATTTTGGCACGCTACTATTCGTCTGCGCGCCTGAGCGCGCAGACCTACGTTTTCTCTTTCTCTCCCTCTTTTTCCCTATCTCCTGCGGCCGTAGACGCCTCTGCCGCGTTCTCTCTCTCCTCCTCGTGCAGCCTTAAAAGGGCCACGCCTCTCCCTCACTCCCGTCACCTCCGCCTCCTTCCTCTTCTCCTTCAGCCAGTGCGCGAGAGCGAGCGCGAGGGTGCAGTGGCAACGAAAGCTGCGGTGAGCGTGGGAGGAGGTGCTGCGCGTGGGAGAGGCGCTCGGCAGTGAGGGCGAGCTCGCCGGGGTTGCTATGGCCGGCCGGCGGGGGGGCGCAGCGGGCGCGGAGCGACGCGGGAGGACTGCTGCAGCTCAAGCAGCAGGCGGAGCACTCGCAGCGCGGCCGGGCGTCGCGAGCGGAGGGCGAGTGGCGCCCTGATTCTGGAAAATTTTCCAGAATCAAACGTCTGTGCTTCTAGACAGACGACGGGAACGACGTCTGGAAGACTGTCCAGACGTCTGAAAGGTGAGTTTTTTTCCGTCTCCTTCCTTCCCTTCGATTGACCGTACTAAGAGAGAGAGGAAATGGGTACGCGCAGGGTCGGAGATTCGCATCCAACGAGAATCAGACGTCTGGCTGCAGTGCCAGACGGCGGGAACGACTTCCAGACGTCCTGGGTGACCATTGAACGTCTGGGAACTAGGCCAGACGCCCCCGCAGGCTTCTGGACGTCTAAGAGCCCACGCAGAGCGAGGTAATTCCCTGATCCACTTTTTAAGACGTCTGGAAGAAGTTCCAGACGTCTGATTTTGCACTGTTTCGTCGTTTTCGACCTGTTTCGGGCTCGTTCGGGCTCCGTTTTCCGCGTTTCAAGTTGCGTTCTTTTCGGAATTACATCCTCTACCTATCTACAGTAGCTGTATACTATTTTGAGAAGTTCCTTGTGTTTGATCCTTGTGATAGGACCCCGTTCCATTGCAGTCTCGGGGGTTGCGGAGGCACGCGAGATTCCCGACCACGCCCTCAGTTCGCCTGTTGTAACTGGTAGAGTGGCTTTAAGTATAATCCGTTAAATTATGAAACTATAAATAGAACCTAGGACATTGCATGAATCCTAGGAATGAGAAATGGATTGAATGGTAGATTCCTAGGGTGTTGCATGAATCCTAGGGCTGGAAAACTAGATTATATGATAGATCCTAGGATATGGCATGACTCCTAGGACGGGGAAACTAGTGGAATGTATGAATACTGCAGTCTTGGAAAATGTGGAAGGGAAATAATAGCTGCCTGTGAATTGAATTAACAGCTGCCTGTTATGAATAAATGAACATGATTAAGAATATGGGATGTATGAACGTGAAACTGGAATGGTGAAACTGGAATGTTCTGAGTTAAAGAGCTGGAACCCTACGGGGAATTAGGAGTAGAACTCCTAGAAAGTGAATGGAATAGAATTGGGGAAGTGAGCTGGCCCTTGAGTACGGAGTACCAAGGAGAGCGACTGTCCCCCCTGTTTAGTGCAGAGCGGAGCCAGCTGCCCCAGGGACTCGGGGTTAGGACTGGCCACTCTGTACCGACTTGCTGGCCCTCGTGTACGTAGTACCGAGGAGAGCTACTAGTGTAGAGAGGTACTAGCTACCCCACGGGCCCCGGGGTTCTGCTAGCCTCCCACACCGACTTGTTAGGCCCACTGGGGCAAACCAGGGTAGTCAGGCGAGGGTGCGCGGACTGTGGAGGGGCAAGGCCCCTGTTTGGTTACTGTGGAGGGGTTGGACCCCTGTTACTAAGAGGGCTCTGCCCTGTACTAGTTCCGTGCTGTGCTTTTGGCGCACCGGTTAACGGAAACGACTGACCGCGTGCCAGTGTGGGTTAGCTGCCCGTGCATTTACCGCACGTGCCGTAGTCAACGTTACGTCTGTCAGTGACCTTGGGGTGGTTGACTGAGAGTAGGATCACCACGGGGGACTCTCCCGGCCAGGAGAGCACCACGTGCTACTTCTACTGTTCGGAAAAGACTGCAATCAAGATCGTTCCCACGAGGAACATTCGAGATCAAGTGAAGGATCTTAGAAATAGATAAATTGTGAAACAATAGAAAGACGTAAATAAAGGAAGAAAGAAAATTAAACAGCTACTGTACACTTTACTGTTTCTTTAGTTTAGCTGCCACTCTACTCAGCGTTTTACTGACGTGTTACACTCGTTACCTTTCAGGACCAGGTGTTGAGCAGCCAGGGTCAGCGGCTGCAGAGGACGTTGGGCCGAGTAGGGTCCAGTAGAGTTACCACTGTTCTCTTGTACCTCTTTTTGTTCCGTTATAGTGAGTAGTTCTTGTTTCCGGTGTACTTTTCTTTACTTGCAGTTCATATTATGTTATGAATGTTGTTCTACTGTTGTGGTGGTATATACTGTAGTGGTTTTTTTCCTTATTGTTAGTTATATTCATGCTGAATGTGGTTTATTCTACTGCTATTTTGGTTACTTCCTTGTTGGACGACTAGGTCTTGGGATTAGTCGAGTCGGTCCGGTTCTCGTGTCTCGTAGGGACTTGGGAATCGGGTCGTTACACTAATGGTCCATGACTGGATGTCTAGAGATATGTCCAGACGTTTAAAAGTGTATCTAACCGTTAATATTAAGAATGATGAAGGAAAAATTAATTGGTGTCTAACGGTTGGCTTAATGACGTCTGGGGTATGTAAACTTATGGAATGTTTAGAATACGGAGGCAAGACTATAGGAAATTGGACTATTGTAATTATGATCAGACGTCTTAAAGTTGAATATCAGACGTCTGACATGTGCGTTGGACGTATGATATGTGTTTTGTGTTAGGCTTTTGTTTTTAATTTATCATAAGTATAGAGAGTCTAAGTTAGCTATGTATATGTTATCTTTGGGAGCTCTTTACAACATCTCTAGACTTAATAAAAAGAGGATTTCAACCTTTTGAATGCGTACATAAAAATGCCTAAGACCTATAACAAGATGCATCTTCACGTTCCTAATCATCTGTCTTGAAAAATCCACGAGACCTGTAATTATGCCATTACGGAGAAAAATATGCTATTTTTGTGTTTTATTTCTTTTTGTTTATTTTATTAAATCATTAAAATATTATTTATAAGGGGTTGAACTAACAAGGTATACACAATTTTGTACATAGAATTGTACACTCACTCACAGAAAATATGACACCGTCTAACCTAACATGACATAATCTGGCTATATGACCTCCTTTTTTAATATGTGACGGGTGTCATGTGTGTACACTTTTGTGGACATTTCTGTGTACATAAAATGTTTTCCTTATAGAAACCACAGGACAAATGCTAGATTCTTTTCCCTTTGCTACAAAGCACCATATAATTCTTCTCTTTTTAAAAGGAAAACAAAAATTCTTTGTTTTTGCTACATTTTGCATCATAATTTGCAGAGTAGTAGCACACACAATTGAAAAAGTGAGGGAGCTCGTCCATGGCCGCCCCAAAAGCTCTGACGTTCTCTCACACTTCGGGACCTTCCTGCCTGAGGATTATGACATCACCCTCTTAACAGATAAGGGAAGGTGCAATAATTTGGAAATGGACCTCAACTTTGTAGGAAGAATTGAGGTGTGGGTATCAAGGTGTGAAGGAATTCCCTCCTTTTGCTACTGAAATTGATAATAATATTTTATGGGCATCCTTGATCAATATCCCAGTGCAATTAAGACAAACCAGCTTGTATACCTTATCCGACATATGATATGATATGATAGACTGAAGCCAACCGTCCAAAATACTTTAACCTAAGTTATTACGTAGTAGACATCTTGGCATCCCTGTAAGAGTTCATTTGATTGGCAAAAAAGTTAACCCTGATAACTTATCAGATATAAGACAAAATCTACCCAAGTTAACCATTTAAATGCTTAAGCTAGTACTCAATATTTTGAATTCCCTCGTATTGTTCTATTTTGGAAGTGAGCATAGAAGAGTGCATGTTGAAGTACTTGCAGTCTAAAGAGAACTAAACAGAACATTAGCAATATTTCTGAATAATCGTCGCGCTTGCTTTGTTTTTTCAGGCTCGCTTCGCTGACAGAAAAGACAAGTACGAACTGTTCTTAGATATTCTGCGCTCCAACCACACGAGGGAATAGGAAGCATCGGTCTAGTCAAATATAAGGCACGTTTCCTTTTAATCTTTTTGCACCCTCCTCTCTTTTTGTCATGCATCGAGTCTATATATATAGCAGGTGAATATGTTTGATGCAGGTGTCGTTGCTATCAAGATTTGCTGAACGAGTTCCCACTGTTCTTTCCGAATAGATTTACTGCTGCTACTGAGTTCAAAGAACCGCCAAAAGGCCGGAACTTGGCTTCTTCTTCCTCGAGACCCGACGGCAAGTCATAAAAAGGCTTGATTGGGCGAACCGTTTGAATTGGTCATAGGGATTCCTATCTTAGCAATAGCCAGTAGACCATTTTTGCTTTCATGTAGAGGATTTCTAAACAGTCGTTTCGAGCCAACGAGCAAACAAATGATCGAAATTTTACATTCAATATCGATTGCAAAGTTTACATGTCCCATTCCTCTCCATTTTCTTTTTCCTTATTTGTTGGCGTATCTTTTCATCAGAGGCAACGGATACAGAGTGCATGCATAATCCACTCGATAATGGTCCAACGGTCACCAATTAATCACCATATCTATGCACGTGTCGAGGAGCACGGTTAATCACTGTCCAAAGAATGAAGCTTGAAGAACAAAACAGTACTTTTTCCACGTGCTTGGATCAGTTAGATCTGCTAATGTAACAGATTAACTCATTTAACAGTAGCCTATTCTGACATGGATTAAGATCTGCTAATGTAGTTGTTAATTTATAGAGCGTTTCGGTCTGTCTGGGACCTTAATTCGTTGTATCCGCACCCTACTTAGTTTGAGCCTATGGACACACTTTATAGTTTATACTCTATGTGATTTTCTTTCATCTTCAAACGTTAGCATCCCTTTCTGCATGGGATCTTTTTCCTTTGATGTTAGAGAAATTTCTTCACATTAAATTCCCACGTTTTTGAGGTTAGATTTTGTGTGCACCCGTTTTGCATCATTTAATTAGTGGCATTCTGTGGATATTTGATGCCAATTGAGTAAAAAAATGAAAAAAAAAAAAAAATGCTTGACAATTGACAGATATTTCTTGTAAGAAAATTTGTCCATCTAATTGATGACAACCTGCATAAATGAGATTAAAGGTCCTAAAGGTAGAAAGTGATATCAAGTATTAAATTCTAACCCTCTTCTCTTGAGTAGGTGAGCCCTAGCACATTCACTTTTTTTGTTTCACCGAATGGATTCTTTAGCTAATTAAGGTCGAAAGAAAATGAAATATTGCATAATCAACACATATTCCTGGAGGAGATATAGGTCCTTTGTATGCATTTGTCATAAGGACTTTCCAACAAATGCATCACTCTACCTCCACTTCTCGCAAATCAACCACTTCTATGCTTGAGAAATTAAGTGTGTGGCATCTGAACTCAACTTCTTGTTAGAACGACTCCAACCAACCCTCAAGATTGTCGCTAGAATGTGGAGTGAGTACAAAGAATATTGTAGTGTAGATCAATTCTTTGACTGGAAATCAAATGGAGAAATTGCCTGTAACAAGGTAGTCGATCTTCTAATGGTTCAGATCAAAAGCTACGGTGCCATGAACTACTCAAAAATTTCGATTCCAGTGTCCCAAACTACGGCGCAAAATTGCCAAGTTGGAAATGAATCCTCGATTCGTAAAGACACCACCTATTTGTTTCCCTTTAAAACTGGAGGAGGGAGGGTCGCCCATACTTTCTAAATGGTACCTCCCTCACTGGACTTTGCACTCTTGCCAGCACTTTAAAAGGTTCCGATCTTCAGACCCCACTACTACTGCTGAACAGGCTTTTGTCACGTTTATAGAATTAAGCTTCCATTTACCCACAATGGAGGACCTCACCAACCAATGTGAATCTAGTCTTCCATTTTTTGTTATTTTTATTTTAAGTAGGTAAATGTGGGAATCATTGAATTTGATTCTACATGTTAATGGAGGTGATGAAAGGAGAAAAATCACCTAACAGATCTAATTGTCCGATGCCTAAGTGGATCCAACTACTCGGGATCGTGGTGGATCCGACTACCCAACATCTTGGAGAGATTCAACAGCTGGGGAAGATCCGACAGTCTAATATATAGGATCCAACTACTCGGATCCATCTACCCGACTACGAAGCATATTCTACCCAATCCAGGAAACAATTAACCGACCATTAACCGTATTGATTGAAGAGGAAACATACAAGCATTGTACTGACATATGCACTAACGATTGATTGGTGGTTACCTGATTAAATGTCATTAATAGCCAAACCTTAGGATAGAGGGAACGAAAAGAGGCTGGCGATTGTAAGAGGTTCATCTTATAAAATACTTAAAATGAGTTAACTTTTATGTTTTCACATAATTAGAGAGGAAAGAAAATAAATGAGAGATTATACTACAAAATTAATAGTAAAATTTGGGAGATAAAATTAAATCATCAACTGTATGTGTAAATTTGTTGTAATTACTTATTTGAGTCGAGATTCCTGTGAAAGATCTCAATCGAGAGGATTTAAAACTAACTCCTTACTGTTAAAGCTTCCATTTTACTGATACTGGACAACATTATTACTCCCTCGTCTATTAGTTCCCACCTACTCGTCCAAAGAGACGCCGAATAGCACATTGCTCTAATAGGATATTTCCAAATAGTATGACAATGCCACGTGGGTTTCGTGAGCAAATGTTCGAGTACCATAATCCGAGTTAGATGGCTGAATCCAAAATTACATGGATTTACTTGGAGGGTAATAATCATCAGTAACTTGAACACGATTTTTCTTGAGCTTAATCTAGGGTTATGTTTGACAGGGTGACAATAGTTATCTCAAGATAAAATATTATAAGAATAAATAGAGTAACGTTTTTGTTAGAGTAATAGAATAAATAGTGAAATACAATAATTGATATGATAATATAATATTGATAGATGGTTTTTTAACAATATGATATTGATGTGAGTAGTTTTATGTGATATAGTAAATATATTTTAATAGATATATTATATTAAAATAAATATATTTTAATATATATTGATGTTAATATGATATAATAAATTAATTTAATTTTGATCCTTATTGATGAAGTAAAATAAATTATATCTCTTTAATTTTAAATTTAATTCCTTTGGATATTTATCTAATAATCATTTTACATAGAGATAATCTTTTGAGTTAACCCTTTACATTCTCAAGTAACATACAACTCATGATTCTAGTACATAAAAGTTATGTAAAAGTTGATGTACATTAGTGTGAACATGTTCCTCATTTGATATATGTTAAGATCCCGACATCAAACGTCCTTTAAGATATCTGGGAGTTGGTCCAGACGTCTAGTTAAACGTCTGAAAGTCTTCCGAGACGTCTGAAAATTAATTTTTTCGACGTACGGTTTCGCGTCTGCGCGCATGCATGCGCAGACTGAACCGCCGCCCTCTTTTCTTCTCTCTCTTTCCTCCCCATCTTGCAGGCGTAGCCTTCTCCCTCTCACTCTCCCCACGGCACCTTCAAATACTCCCCCTCTCCTCTCCCTAATCCTCACTCCACCGTCTTCTTCTTCTTCTTCCTGTTAGTGTGAGAGCGAGGGGGCGAAGGCAGCAGCTGCTGCTGTGTGTGCGTGGGGACGAGCTGCAACGAGAGGGAGAAGAGTTAGAGCGCGAGAGTGCGAGCTCGCCGGAGCAACCATGGTCGACCGGCGGGCGCGCAGCGGGAGCGTGGCGCTAGAAAGGTGCTGTTGCAGCTCAGGCAACAGGCGAGCACGGCGCGGCACGGCCGTGCGCAACAGGCGGAGGGCGATGAGGTCCTGATTATGGGAAAATTTCCTAGAATCAGACGTCTAGACCTATGTCCAGACGATGCGGGAGACGTTTGGAGGAAGATCCAAACGTCTGAAAGGTATGATATTTTTCATTTCTTCTTCTTTCGCGTGTACGGCCATGCAGGCCGTTCCGCTGAAGGGTTCTGCTTCATTTTCGTGTTGAGGACGGTCGTGTACGTGTGTAGGTTTCGTTTGAGAAGGCTCAAGGGCACGCCCTCCCACATAGATCGGACGTCTGGGTACAGTACCAGACGGCGGAAAGGGTCTCCATACGTCCAGAGTGACAGTCGAACGTCTGGAACTATGTCCAGACGGTTCAATGGGATTCTAGACGTCTGAAGAACCGCGCAGAAAGAAAGTATGGCCTGAACCATCGTTTAAGATGTCTGGAAGATGTTCCAGATGTCTAATTTTTGCCAGACTTGTCGTTTTTGACCCGTTTAGGATCCGTTCGAAGTTCGTTTTCCGCGTTTTAAGTTTCGTTCTTCTCAGAATTAGTCCCTCTACTTGTTTACAATACTTGTATCATGTTCTGAGTAATTCCTTATGTTTGATCATTGTGTTAGGACCCCATTACGTTGCGGCTCTGGGGGTTGCGGAGGCACGCGGACCTGCCGATCACGCCCCCAGTACTCCCGATTTTGCCGGTAGAGTGGCTCCCTTTAATTGTTTATCAACAATTATGCACTTGTGAGATAATTAATAGATTCTAAGGTATGGCATGAATCTTAGGACTGTAAAACTAGATTGAATGATAGATCCTAGGGTGTGGCATGAATCATAGGACTGGAAAACTAGATTGAATTATAGATCCTAGGGTGTGGCATGAACCCTAGGAACAAAAACAACAAAACGAATGTCGTAAATATATAAATTACAGTCTTGGAAAAGTAGAAAGAAAAATGATAATTGCCTAAAATTGGATAACAGTTGCTGGTTTATGAATGAATATTAGCTGTTGAGAACATGGGCTATATGAAAATAAAGCTGAAATGATGAAACCTAATTGGCTTAGTTAAAGAAATATGAGCATGAACCCTACGGGGAATTAGGAGTGGAGCTCCTGAGAAGTGAATGGAATAGAATTGGGGAAGTGACCTGACCCTTGAGTACGGAGTACCAAGGAGAGCGATTGTCCCCCCTGCTTTAGTACAGAGCGGAGCTAGCCGCCCCAGGGACCCAGGGTTAGGTCTGGCCACTTTGTACCGACTTTTGGCCCTTGTGTACACAGTACCGAGGAGAGCTACTAGTGTAGGGAGAGCACTAGCCACCCCACGAGCTTCGGGGTTCTGCTAGCCTTCCTGCACCGACTTGTTAGGTCCACTGGGCAAACAAGGGTAGTTAGGTGAGGGTGCGCGGACTGTGAAGGGGCAAGACCCCTGTTTGGTTACTGTCGAGGGGCTGGACCCCTATTACTGAGAGGGCTCTGCCCTATATTGGTTCCGTGCTGTGCTTTGGGGCGCACCTGTTAACGGAAACGACTAATCGTGTGCCAGTGCGTGGTAGCTACCCGTGCATTTATCGCGCGTGTTGTAGTCACTGTTACGTCTGTCAGTGACCTTGGGGTGGTTGACTGAGGGTATGACCACCATGGGGGATTCTCTCGGCCAGGAGAGCACCACGTGCTACTTCTACTTTTCGGAAAAGACTGCAATCAAGATCGTTCCCATGAGGAACATTCAAGATCAAGAGAAAGATCTTAGAAATAATTCAAGAATGAGTAAAAAAGAAGAAAATAAAGAAAGGAATTAAAGATAACAGCTACTTGTCCACCTTACTGTTTTCTTAGTTAGTTGGTTGCCACTCTACTCAGCATTTCGCTGACGTGTCACCTTTGTCACCTTTTCAGGGCCAGGTGTCGAGCAGCTAGAGCTGGCGGCTGCAGAGGGTGCTGGGCCTAGTAGAGCCCAGTAGTTTTACTTGTGTAGTACCTACTATACCGTTTCTTCTGTTGTAGTGAATATTTTCTGTTACTACTGTACTCTTTTATTATAAGCATCATGTTTATGTACCTGTTTAATTCTCTACTGTTGTGGTGGTGTGTACTGTAGTAGTTCTTTTCTTTACTGTTGTACTTTTGTTACTGCTAGTTATATACATGGTGAATGTGGTTTATTTTATTGCTATTTTGGTTACTTACTCGTTGGACGATTGGGTCTTGGGATCAGTCGAGTCGGTCCGATTCGCGTGTCTCGTAGGGATTCGGGAATCGGGTCGTAACAATATATATCTTTCTTTTATGCAAAAATCTACCACTGTTAAAACCAACAAGAAACTACTTTTGTATGAGTACAAATCACTCAAATCACTTTCGAAACTACTTTGCATCGGTCCAATCTTATTTTGCACCGGTGCAAAATTACTTTACACCTTTAAAATAATTTTGCACGGGTGCAAAGTAAGATTACACCAGTACAATCTTAATTACTTTGTGCCTATGCAAAGTAAAATTGCACTGGTACAAAATTAAATTCGAAGTGTTTCTTCACCTATAACAAGTGATTTTACACTTAAAAGATAAACTTTCCACCTTAGGATTTAGGGTTTACACTAAATACTAACCCCTAAACCCTAAGGTGGAAAAATCACCTTTCAAGTGAAAAATCACTTCTCATACGTGAAATCACTTTCCATAAACCTAAACTATAAACCTTAAATCTTAAATTCATAGGTCAAAATCACTTTGCACAGGTGAAACCACCCTTGTAATAGTTTTAAACAAATGCAAAATTAGATTTTACTAGTACAAAGATACCTTAGACTAATTTATCATCGGTGCAAAATCACCTAGAATAATTTATCATTAGTGCAAAGTAGTTTATTACCGGTGCAAAGTTATTTATCACCTGTGCGTTTTAAGTTGAAGTGGTGTGGTGACCGCTTTGAATGTGGTGGGACCCACCACGTAATAAACTTTATGTTCTTTTATTTCTTTACATTAAATATCAAGTGGGTGCACGTCCACAACGCCACGTGAAGCACGAAATAGCACTCACAAATTTCTCGCGTCACTTTTTACGTCAATATCTACGTTCCTCTACTTTTTAACTTAGTTTTTACTTGTCAACACCAATATTATGTAGTATTCCATTTCTTTTATATTGTTTTTCGAAAAAATATTCCATGTTCCCAAACCTCACTCCAATCATGTCATGCATACCAGTATATGGAAATACCTTCCATCTTGGATGATAGATCTTCTGGTAACCATTTTTAAGGAAAAGTGTTTAGGCGATCCCCACATATATCTTGGCCAAATTGAATTATTTTATACCTCACTTGTAACTGTTTCCCCTACTTGGAGAGTGATACGAAAAATACGCGGTTTGTTAAATGCGGGATTTTGTCGTTGAGACGTGTAAAATCGATAAATTCTTAAATTTATAACCTAGATAGAGTAAATATCTAGGGTCGTCTAAGGAAGCTAATTTGTTAATCACAAAGATGGTTCTCTCTCTCACCTCTCAAATCAACACATGTATTTTTTTTATTTTTCATTTTGATATTTTTATGAATTTCAAAATAATCATGTATTTACAAGCGAAGAGTACACTAAAGAGTAAACCTATCACTAAACCTAAGTGACATGAATGAGTCTTCTCTTCTATGATCACCCTAGGCAAGTGCGCCTAAGGTAATTAGAAGAAGATGAGGTGCACTAATTAACTAATAGCATGAAAAACACACTAAACTAGAAAATAAAAATTGAAAGGCAATTGAAATTTGTATTACTAGTAAGTTGATTACAGGTAGATGAATGCTTTACAAAAAAAATAGTAAACTACTAGCTAATACAAAGATAAAATAAAGATGAAGGAGGGGAAATCCTTTGGTTGAAGATCTGGTTTGCCCTTGCTCAAAGTACAGTTGCTCCACACTTGAAAAGGGTTCTCCTTTTCTTCTTGAAGTATTCCTCCTCCAAGCTCTCTCCTCAAGGTGGGCGTCAACCACCTTAAGGTTCTTTTCCTGGTTGTCCCATCTATATAGAAGATCTCCTCCTTGGCGTGGCACAAGGGAGAAGAAGGAGAGGAAGAAGTCACCAAGGGAGCGGGTAGGTTCTCCCCTTGATCTTCTTCTCTTCTTCTTCTTCCTTGGAGTGAAGATGGGATGTAGGGTGGTTAAGGGTAGAACCTAAACTAATGGAGAAGATGATTTTTGGGTGGTGGTTAGGTGGGGTACATATATGAATGGAGAGGGGAGTTGGCGTGACTTTTGGATGTAGGGTTAGGATTGGTTTTGGTGGGTGGTTGGTAATCCTATGGCCTAGGATAGTTGGTGCCAATCCTGAGGGTGCTATAGGTGGTAGTTGTGGGTGGTTACCACCCTTGGTGGATTTTGGTTTTGGTGCCAAAATGGGTCTTCTAGAAGGGGGTTTTTTGGAGGGAAAAATGGAGGGTAGTGATGGCATTTAAGGGTGAATGGATGGTTGAGATGGAAGGGTTTTTGGAGGGAAAAAAATGGCGCTAAAAGGGAGGTGGTTGGAGGTGGTTTTTGGGTCCACTTTTGGTGTCCTTTGGTGGAGGTGTGGGTTGAAGGTATGTATGTTGGTTGGCGCCAACATGGTTAGAAGTAGGTGGACTCAAGTGGACTTGAAGGGTTACTTGGTGGAGCTTAGGTTAGGTTGGGTTTTAAGGTTAGGTATTGGTGCCATGGAGGTAGACCTAGCTAAGCTAAGCTAGCTTAGCTAGTAGGGAGTTGGGTAGGAGGCAGATGGAGCTAGCGTTTTGGAGGTGAGGAGTTGGAAGTAGCTGAAAGGAGCTGCACTGAAGTTGGTGGTTGCTGAAGAGATCTGTAAGGAGCTACCTTAGGTGGCTTAGCTTCCTGGTTCTTTGCTAGCTGCTAAGCCAAGCTAAGATGAGCAGGCTTCTGCTAATATGAGCTGTGTCTGGTCTTCCCGGAGAATACTTAGCTAGCTGTAGTAGCTAGCTTATTTCAAGTAGCTTAGCTCAACTTAGTTGAGCTGAGTTGAGCCTTCGGGAGCTGGACTTGAGCTGGCTTGAGCTGGTTGATGACTTCTTCAATTGACTAGGTCTAGCTAGTTGATGGTGAAATTGCACTAGAGGGGGGGTGAATAGTGAAATTATAGAATATTGTAATAAAAAAGATTCAATCACACAATGTACTCAATTATTTTTAGGTGGAAACCCAAGATGGGTGAAAACCACCACCTAAGCCAATCTCTTGACTTAGGATTTTCGATCACAAAGTGATCATTCCACTAACCACACTACTTAAACGAGGGTAGTGTACCTCAATTACAAATCCCACCTCCGATCCCTAAACGGAGGTTTCTCCCTTCAAAATGAAGAGACGGGGACCCGACAGATCGGATACCCAAAGTACAGAAATTATGAAGTAAAATAACACCTATAGAGCACCCCAATAATTTAGTTGCTTTCTTATCTACTAAGCATGAAAAGAACTCCCTGATGACTTGCAGAACGGAGTGAGCCGGGAGTATGGATTTGCCCTTTGATCAGAGTATTAGCACAGCATAAGGGCAAAATGGAGCTTAAAGTAGTGAGCAAGAGATTTTTCTAATGGATTTGTATCTCAAGAGGTGTGTGTTGCCTAAGAGGAGTTGTAGTCTATTTATAGGCAAGTTTGGAACCTTCAAGAACACTTGGGAGAGCTCTTCTAGCCGTTGGAAACAAATCCCAAGAGTTTAGGATGAAATCCACACAAAATCAGGGCAATGATGAGTCTGACAGCAACATCAGACGTCTAATTATAGGATCAGACGTCTTACAGGACGTCTGATTTTACCTCTGGTCGTCTAATATTGCAGGACATCTCAACAGACTCTATTGGATCAAAAGAAGGACGTCTGATATTATCTCATAAGACGTCTGATTATTTCATTGGACGTCTAATGAATGGTGGATTCGTTCCTGTTGTCATCAGATCCAAACAGGGTTCTAGGTATATAGGATCAGATGTTGTTATGGACGTTTGAGAACATTACCAGACGTCTGGAAACCTAAATACTGTTCCCTACTCCTTCTGCCAAAAGATTTTGTGGCCGTGAGGAGATACGCATAGAAAATCATGTCCAACGGTTCAAAGGCAGACGTCTGTAAGTGTGTCAAGACGTCTGGAAATTATTTTTACATAGACGAAGTCTAACGGTTAGTATGAGGACCTCTGGGTAAACAATCAGACGTCTGTTAAAGATTATTGACGTCTGAAAGTGAAGTCCTTCGACTGATGTCTATGAGGAGACAAATAAAGGCAGAAATCTTTGAAATTAGACGTCTGATACACTTGTCAGACGTCTTAAAGTGGAAAATCAGACGTCTGACCACTGTTATGGACGTCTGATAAAAGTATAAGTGTTTGGTTTTTGTTTCTTATTTATCCTAAGTGTAGAGAGCCTAAGTTAGCTATTTATAGGTTTTGTTCGGGGGCTCTTTACAATATTTCTAGACTTAAATAAAACGAAAATTACAACCTTTGAAAGTTTACATGAAAAAGCCTAAGACCTAATACTTATGCTACTCGTCTTTACGCTTTTAATCTCCCGTCTTGGAAAGCTTTTTGAAATCCTGCAAATATGTTATTACATAGAGAATAATATGCTACACTTTATTTTTTTTTATTTCATTTTCTTCATTTTGTAAAATCATCAAAATATTATATACAAGTGGTTGAACTAACAATCTCCCCCTTTTTGATGATTTTCAAAATATAGTTGTACGTTCCTATTTCCTCCCCCTAAAGGTTGTACTTGGTAGTCTTTATTTATTTAGGAAGTTTTTATATTATTCCTTAAGTTCTTACCTACATTCTTCTCCCCCTTTTTGAATATCATCATGAAGGGTTGTTAAAGGGAGTTGAAATCCAAACTACAAGAGTGATATCTATAAAGTAGAGTGCTTGAATAAAATTGCATGTTTAAAAGATGACAAGGCATTAAGGAAAATTGATTAGGAATAGAAATATTTAAGCACGGACTAGTTATTTGTTCTCAAAAATATTAAGTACGGGGTCAAGGCCCCTTAATACAAACTTGGAATGAAAGGCGGAAAAATAGAAGCACTAAACTATTCTTCTTGATCTTGGCAGCGGCGACGACGAGCGGGTCCTTGTCCCATTTGCAGATTTTGAACATCTGATCTAAGTTTGTTGATGTCGCGGCGCATGCTTCCCATGTAGGTGTACATCTCGCCGGTTCGACGCAGCAGGAGGGAGATGCCGGAGGAGAGGGAATCTGTGGCTGGATCCCATGCTTCATCAAAGCTCGAGCGGGGAGCTTCTATTTGAAGGGTTCGTGGTTCATGGAAGTCTAGAAAGGGTGGAAGGGGCTCTTCTTCCATGGGCTCGTCAGCGGGCTCAAGATGCTCCCTAGGTATATGCATCTTGGCGGCTGTGGCCCGGTTGTAAGGCTCAATTTTCTTGTCAACTGCTTGGTCAGGTATGGAAATCCGCTGGGTTGAAAAGATTTTGGATAGAATAGACCCAAACGGAAGTGATGCCCCATGGTCTTCATTCATGACGCGAACAATGAGGCGGCAATAATTGAAAGGAATATGATGGACGGCTGCAAAAAGGAGAGCCTTGTGTTGGCGCGAGATGTAATCAAAACCTCCCGATTTGTTTAGGAGGTCCCACCCAAAAATGCGAGAGAGTAGACGTGGAAGGGGTTTGAGATTTTTGCACGGTAGGGTGCCAAGGTTTTCAACATATTTTTCAGGGAGAACTAACTCTTGATTGATGATTTCTGGGTCGTATTGCCTCAGAATATCATTGAAATCATTTCCCTCATTGGGGATGGCTAGAAGGTCGGAAATAGTTTCGGATGTGATATGTATTTCGCGACCAAATAGGCGGGTATGGAGTTCAAGTTCATCGTTGCTGTAGTCCTCAACGATGTTGGCATAAAAGAGACGGCAAAGATCAGGGAACACACCAAGAGTTCCAATGCCGGAGTGGAATTGATGGTCAAAATATTGAAAGAGATGGAGAGTTTGGAAGTGTTCCCGAAGGTTCAAATGGGCAAAATCATTCCAAACAATAAAACGAGGGTATTTAACTTTGGCATTCGCAAAACGACGAAATCGTTGCCTAGCGATGTCGCCCCGCAATTGATCTGCCAAATAAGTGGAAGAGGAAGTGGAAGATCCCTCAACTTGCTTCCTACGGGGAGGCATATTTGGTGGAATGGGCGGTTAGGTTTTTGAAAAAAAATGGGTGGTGTTTTGAGGATAGAATACCTGCAAAAAAGAAACATCCATACAAGAACATTCAACCAACCAAACAACATTCACTCAAAACATAGATTCAAACAATGCAATCATCATTGAAAATGTGTGGCAGTATGCCTTGAGGCAATACAACCTGCCATGTAGTTGTGGCAATATACCTTTGGATTCAAGCCACTAAAATGTCGGCTTGAACCTCATGAGGTAATACCCTTACCATGGAAGATGCAGCTAGGGATAACAGGGTTTTCTTGACCGAGGGTTAGGGTTCTAAGGCTGATAATGATATGAAATGTGCAAGTAGGTCAAGTGAATCAAGAAGCTACTAGATGCTGCACGGTCGTGGGAAAAAAAAGGCATGGAGACGCCCTAGGAGTTGTGAGGGTATACCCACGGGAGGAGGGAAGCCTGCAAAAGTGCGGTCGAGAGGCAGGGAGGACGCGCGCAGAGGAGCAGTAGTTCCGTCAGTCGTCGAGGAGGCGCAACGGTCGTCTGGCGGTGAGCAGAACTTCACCAACTGCTGCTGTGGGCCGTCGGGTGTGAGGGAGAGCGGTAGGGATTTTGGAGCGGAGAGTGGGACCTTTGCGAAGGGGATCTTATATCCCAAGGTCACGGAGCAAGTCTCCCCCTGAAGTTGGGGAGATTTGCATTTCAAACCGTCCAGAGAACGGTCGCGATGCGCAGATTCTTCCCCGATCAGACGTCTTGGGATGATGTCAGACGTCGGGATTTGCCTGAGGGATTTTAGCCCTTTTATGGCAACGTCTGTTTTATTCATCAGACGACAAACCAGACGACTAATTATATAATTAGACGTCTGATTTCTCCAGGCATCCTCCCTGGAAAATGATTTATTCTCCAGGTTGTCGTCTGATTTCTGCCTCAGACGACACTGAAGACGGCTAAATCTAATATTAGACGTTTGATTTCTGCAGACAGACCTTCCTGGATTTTCGCCTAAAGTTACAGAGTTGTCTGATTTTCCTATCAGACGACCCCTGCGACGTCTAACCACATATTCAGACGTTCAACAGGTAGTATACGTTTTGTCTCCGAGATAGATGTCTGTCAACACATCTGGACGACGAGACAGACGTCTGTGATGGATTCCAGACGTCTGATATGACTGTTTTGTTACATAAAATCATCGTCTGTCCCAGTTGTTTAGACGACGTATTTTAATGTATAAGACGTCCGATTATTAAATCAGACGTCTGATATAAGACAGAATGTGCATTTGGATGTTTGAACTTAGAATGAAGGCCTCTAACTTAGTGAATCAAGGTTCTATCTATTCTCACGACAAAGGAGGTTCCATTAAATCACTAAATTCTTCAAATGTCACTTAGCTTACATATGCCTAGTTTCCTACGTATATAATTAAAGCGATCATAATTCAAAGGTTTTGTGAAAATATCAGCTAATTGCAGTTCAGTACAAATAAATTCAACTTCAATTTCTCCCTTAAGTACATTATCTCTCAAGAAGTGATGTCGAACATCAATATGTTTTGTGCGAGAGTGATGTATAGGGTTTTTCGAGAGGTTGATAGCACTAGTATTGTCACATAATATTTTTATCTTATTAAATATCAAGTTAAAATCCTTTAAAGTATTTTTCATCCAAAGCACTTGGGAACATGCTAGTGCGGCGGCTATGTATTCAGCTTCTGTAGTTGATAGAGCTACACTAGATTGTTTCTTTGAGAACCAAGAGATTAGTGATTCGCCCAAGAATTGGCACGTCCCACTAGTACTCTTCCTATCGGTGCGGCTACCTGCGTAGTCCGCATCGCTATATGTAACTAAGTTGAATTGTGGACTCCTAGGGTAGAATAAGCCATAATCAGATGTGTCAACTAGATATCTAAATATTCATTTTACAGCATTTAGGTGTGATTGTTTAGGGTTTGATTGAAACCTAGCGCATAAGCAGGTACTAAACAAAATATCAGGTCTACTGGAAGTTAAATACAGTAAAGATCCAATCATGCTACGATAGAGCTTTTGATCTATCGGCGTACCTGATTCGTCCAAGCCTAGGGAAGCTATGACACTCATAGGAGTGTTCTTCCCTTTACTTTTGTACATATCAAATCTCTTCAGCATCTCCTTTGTGTATTTTGATTAACACACAAAGGTTCCAATTTTGAGCTGAGTGATTTGCAAGCCCAAGAAAAACTTGAGCTCACCCATCAAACTCATTTCGAATTCATCCTGCATAATTTCTGAAAATTTTCTACACATAGATTCATTAGTAGCACCAAATATAATATCATCTACATATATTTGAACTAATAAAATATCTTTTCCTTTTCTTTTAATGAATAATGTGGAATCAGCTTCCCCTATAGAGAATTTTGCATTTAACAAGTAGTCTTTGAGCCTTTCATACCAAGCTCTTGGAGTTTGCTTTAGACCATATAGTGCCTTGTTTAATTTGTAGACAAAATGAGGCTTATCATGAGACTCAAAACCAGGAGGTTGTTTTACAAAAACTTCCTCCTTAATGAATCCGTTAAGAAACGCGCTCTTAACGTCCATTTGAAAGAGTTTAAAGCCAAGAAAGGCGGCATAAGCAAGAAGCATGCGAATTGATTCGAGTCGAGCTACGGGAGCATAGGTCTCATCAAAATCAATTCCTTCTTCTTGGTTGTACCCTTGTGCTACCAACCGAACCTTGTTTCGAATAACCATATCGGATTCATTTAACTTGTTCCAGAATACCCATTTGGTACCTATTACCGTTTGCCCTTCAGGCTTAGGTACTAGATCCCAAACTTCATTCCTTTGGAATTGGTTGAGTTCCTCCTGCATGGCCATCATCCAAGTTTCTTCGGAGCACGCTTTCTCGACACTCTTGGGTTCAACTTGAGATACAAAGGCGGAGAGACCAAAGGAGCAACTAAAACGAGATCGGGTTTTAACGCCATCAGAAACACTTCCAATGACTTGACTTTCGGGATGATCCCTTTGATATATCCAATCTTTTGGAAGATTATGGATATTGGAGTTTGGAATGTTAGACACATCAATAGTAGAATCATCTTCATCATCCATATTGACTCGGTCAATGGAGGAATGAAGAGATTCATCGAAGGAAACATGGGGGGTTTCCTCCACTATTAATGTGGTCTTGTTAAAAACCCGATATGCCTTACTATGTGAGGAATAACCAATAAAGATGGCTTCTTCACCTTTGGCATCAAATTTATCTAAATTAGAGCGGGTATTCAAGACAAAACATCGACATCCAAAAACTTTAAAATAACTAATTTTGGGTATTTTCCCATAGTATAGTTCAAAATAAGTTTTTCGCAATCCGGATCTAATTAAGGTGCGATTTAACATGTAACAAGCCGTGTTAACCGCCTCAGCCCAAAAGTACTTCGGTAACCCCGAGTCTATGAGCAATGTTCGAGCACACTCTTGAAGAGTACGGTTCTTTCTCTCAACTACCCCATTTTGTTGAGGTGTTCGAGGAAAAGAAAACTCATGAGCAATACCATGCTCTTGACAAAAATCATCAAACAAGGAATTTTCAAACTCGCCCCCATGATCACTACGGATACGAGTGATTTGGTAGCTTTTTTCAGTTTGAACTTTCCTACAAAAAATAGAAAAGACGGAAAACACTCCTTCTTTGGATATCAAGAGGGAAACCCATGAAAACCTCGAAAAATCATCTACAATTACAAGGCAATATTTGCATCCACTAAGGCTCTCATATTTTGTTGGTCCAAACAGATCTAGGTGAAGTAGTTCTAAAGGTCTTGATGTAGATATAACTTCTTTGCTTTTAAAATTAGATTTTATAATCTTACCTAATTTACATGAATCACAAATAGGCTCATTTAAAAATTTTCCTTTAGGAAGACCTCGGACTAGTTCATGTTTAGCTAATTTTTGAACCAGCTTCATATGAACATGTCCTAGTCTTTTATGCCATATACTTAACTCATCTTTTGCTACAAGACATTCATAAGTGCCATTTTTATCAAATTCTACGACATAAATGTCTTTAAATCTAGTTCCCTTAAGAAGGGTTTCATTGGTTAAAGCATGCATAATTTCAAATATTTTAGATGTAAACACTACTTTAAAGCCCTTATCACATATTTGACTGACACTTAAAAGATTATGTTTTAGTCCTTTAACTAGAGAAACATTTGAGATAGGAGAGAGAGGGTTACCTATTTTACCAAGGCCAATAATATGGCCCTTGTGGTTGTTGCCAAATGTAACTGTTCCTCCATCCGTAGGTTGGAGGTCCAAAAATAGGCGCTTGTCTCCCGTCATATGTTTGGAGCATCCGGAGTCCATCACCCATCGGCCTCCTTGGTGGCGGTGGTCTCCTTGTCTTTCTCCTTGTAGACCTTCTTCCTCCTACAAAAGATCTTCGATGGTGACTTGGTGTTTCTATAGGCTTTTCTAATTTGAGTCGTCCATCCTTCATTTTGTATATCCAATTTTTGACATTATGATGTCCTTTCATCCCTACAAAACAAAGTGAGAGTTGTCTTTTTGGTATCCATTGTAAAGTGGATCCGTATTTGTTAGTGGTCTCCTTTAGAGGAGGGTCCTTTTTCGGCTCACTTTGACTAGGTTCATAAAAGCCTAATACAAATTTACTTGAGGAAGGTTTTTGATGGGCAATGAGTTTGTCCAAGTTATTTTTCCCCTTTGTAAATTTGGCTAGGTCCTCAAGAAGTTGGTTTGACTTTTCTTTGAGATGATTTATCTCTATTTTCATTATATCTAATTTATCTTCTAATGCCCTAATCTCTACTCTAAGTAAGCCATTTTCATCCTTTTTAAAAGAGTTTGATTTTTCAAGCACATGAATTTTGTCGAGTAATTCTTCTCTATCTAAAAATTTTTGTTCACTGATTGCTGTATACAAATCATTTGTTAATGACTCTTTCTCAATCATTAGATTTCTTATTTGCATATTTAAAGCAGTGGTTTCTTTGGTAAGAATTATATTCTTTTCTTCAAGATCATTGATTAACCTCTTATTTTCTAACTTTTCTTCTTTTAAAGCCTTGCTTTGGGTTTTTGTTTTCTTAAGATCTATATATAATGAATCAAAGGCATCTTATAATTCATCTAAAGAGTAGGGGTTTACCTCTGGTTCCTCCGATTCAGACTCGGAACCATCATTTGTTGCCATTAGTCCTAAGCATGCCGTTTCTTCATTTGTTTCCTCCTCCTCTTCTTCTTCGGAGGTGGAGTCATCCCAAGTTGCTTGAAATGCCTTCCTCTTGAATCCTTTCGGCTTGGAGATCTTCTTGTAGTCGGAAGGCTTCTTGGGTTTCTTCTCCTCATCCCTTTTGAGTAAGGGATAATCTTTCCTTATGTGACCTCTCTTTTTGCAATTATAGCAAATTAGAGGTTCTTCCTCTCTTTTCCTTCCCTTGATCTCTCTTCTATTTCTGAGAAACTTTTTAAACTTTTTAGCTAATAAAACAAATTCTTCGTCATCGGTACTTACCTCATCATCCGAAGTAGCTTTGAAGGCTAAAGTCTTCTTCTTTGTCTCCGATGAGATTGATTTCTTCTTTTGCTCCATTTTTGATTCGTAAGCCATGAGATTCCCAAGTAGATTTTCCATGTCTAGATCCTCTACTTGGTTGGCTTCTTCTATTGCCGTTACCTTTTGCTCCCACTCGGGTCCAAGGGAGCGAAGGAGTTTCCCTTGAAGCTCCCCCTTTATAAATGTCTTTCCCAAAGACTTGAGGTTATTCACGATTAACGTGAATCGAGGGTACATGTCCCCAAGTTTTTCATTCTCCTTCATAGAGAAAGCTTCGAATTCCTGCGATAACAAGTTTATCTTTGAGGATTTAACTTTAGATGTACCTTCGTGAGTTACCTCCAAGGTTCTCCAGATCTCGTGGGCGGTTTCGCATTGGCTGATGCGGTTGAATTCCTCCGAGCTGAGAGCGCAGTAGAGTGAGTTCATTGCCTTGGCATTCAATCCACGGTGATGGATTTGCTCCACTGTGTAACCTGTTTCTGGTTTCTCAGGAATGACGTATGCGGATTCGCATTTCTCCCAAATGGAGAAATCGTTGGCTTGAAGCCACATCTTCATTCTCAGCTTCCAGTAAGTGTAGTTGGTTCCTTCGAAGAGTGGTGGTCGAGTGGTGGATTGCCCCTCCAATCTGCTTGTGGAAATGGCCTTCCCCTCCATGTGATCTTTTCGCGGATGTTACTCCTGTAGGCGGAAAATCTGCTCTGATACCAAATGAAATTGTACTAGAGGGGGGGTGAATAGTGAAATTATAGAATATTGTAATAAAAAAGATTCAATCACACAATGTACTCAATTATTTTTAGGTGGAAACCCAAGATGGGTGAAAACCACCACCTAAGCCAATCTCTTGACTTAGGATTTTCGATCACAAAGTGATCATTCCACTAACCACACTACTTAAACGAGGGTAGTGTACCTCAATTACAAATCCCACCTTCGATCCCTAAACGGAGGTTTCTCCCTTCAAAATGAAGAGACGGGGACCCGACAGATCGGATACCCAAAGTACAGAAATTATGAAGTAAAATAACACCTATAGAGCACCCCAATAATTTAGTTACTTTCTTATCTACTAAGCATGAAAAGAACTCCCTGATGACTTGCAGAACGGAGTGAGCCGGGAGTATGGATTTGCCCTTTGATCAGAGTATTAGCACAGCATAAGGGCAAAATGGAGCTTAAAGTAGTGAGCAAGAGATTTTTCTAATGGATTTGTATCTCAAGAGGTGTGTGTTGCCTAAGAGGAGTTGTAGTCTATTTATAGGCAAGTTTGGAACCTTCAAGAACACTTGGGAGAGCTCTTCTAGCCGTTGGAAACAAATCCCAAGAGTTTAGGACGAAATCCACACAAAATCAGGGCAATGATGAGTCTGACAGCAACATCAGACGTCTAATTATAGGATCAGACGTCTTACAGGACGTCTGATTTTACCTCTGGTCGTCTAATATTGCAGGACATCTCAACAGACTCTATTGGATCAAAAGAAGGACATCTGATATTATCTCATAAGACGTCTGATTATTTCATTGGACGTCTAATGAATGGTGGATTCGTTCCTGTTGTCATCAGATCCAAACAGGGTTCTAGGTATAGAGGATCAGATGTTGTTATGGACGTTTGAGAACATTACCAGACGTCTGGAAACCTAAATACTGTTCCCTACTCCTTCTGCCAAAAGATTTTGTGGCCGTGAGGAGATACGCATATAAAATCATGTCCAACGGTTCAAAGGTAGACGTCTGTAAGTGTGTCAAGACGTCTGGAAATTATTTTTACATAGACGAAGTCTAACGGTTAGTATGAGGATGTCCGGGTAAACAATCAGACGTCTCTTAAAGATTATTGACGTCTGAAAGTGAAGTCCTTCGACTGATGTTTATGAGGAGACAAATAAAGGCAGAAATCTTTGAAATTAGATGTCTGATACACTTGTCAGACGTCTTAAAGTGGAAAATCAGACGTCTGATAAAAGTATAAGTGTTTGGTTTTTGTTTCTTATTTATCCTAAGTGTAGAGAGCCTAAGTTAGCTATTTATAGGTTTTGTTCGGGGGCCTTTACAATATTTCTAGACTCAAATAAAATGAAAATTACAACATTTGAAAGTTTACATGAAAAGCCTAAGACCTAATACTTATGCTACTCGTCTTTACGCTTTTAATCTCCCGTCTTGGAAAGCTTTTTGAAATCCTGCAAATATGTTATTACATAGAGAATAATATGCTACGCTTTATTTTTTTTTTATTTCATTTTCTTCATTTTGTAAAATCATCAAAATATTATATACAAGTGGTTGAATTAACAGATGGCAGTATCTAATCCTAGTCAGGTTGAGCTTCCAGTGAATTGTTCTAAGCTGGAGGAACTGAAATGGAGATGGGATCAACTAGCTTGAGCTAGTTTGAGTTGCCATCCAGCTGAGGTGAACTAGCTAGAGCTACCATTCAGTTGAGATGAGCTGAATGGAGCTAAAGATGAGTTGATCTAGCTAGAAGGAGTTGGGATCCAACTGGGATGAGCTGGATCTGGCTGAGATCTAGCTAATAGATGCTTCTCCTTCATCTTTTGCCTTCCTGAGTGCCAAAGTATGTGGGATCTGACATTTTTCCTAATCCTGACACTCGGATAAATACATCAAAAATACAATTAAAATGCAATGCATACCTAACCTAACTAAATGCCTAAATGCAACTAAAAAATGTACCTATTTACGAAGTTAAAACCCTAAGAGTTAGATTAGTTTTAGGGCATAAGAATGATGATAAACTGATGTTTATCAGCAGGTAGAAGTAACATCCAAAATTCAAGAACATATTTCCTTGGAGATCGAGGAAGTCAATTAACTAAGAATAAGTTGATCCTTGCAGTACCACAAAATATATTTCTCATTAGAGATTAATTGACCTAACGTAGAGTCAGTGACCATTTTGGGGGGACGAGGTTGTGTGCTATCAATAATCTCAATCAAATCCTAGGCGTGTAAAATGGGAATGAATCTAGCCTTCCATAAGATAAAATTTGATGAGTTTAATTTGTAGGGAATGCTATGATGCATCATAGCTGGTGGTGCATTAAGAATAGCAGAGACTTTCCCAGAAGCAGAAGTAGTGCTACTCATACTGGATTTTGTCATCACTAAAAAAGAACAAGAAAACCAAGTCGACGCAGAGAAACCACACTGAGTCGATAAAAAAGAAACAACACCTCTAGAGAACACACGACCCAAACAAGAAAAATAATATGCGCGAGAGAGACTCAAAACACACGTGCAGGATGAAACATGCAGGAGAAGAAAACTTCGATAAGGAGCAGCACCTCAAGACAAATCAGATTGGAGAGAGGGCTGAGCTAATCGCTAGCCTCAGGAAAGCAGCGCACATGGGGAGCAATACCTCTGATTCCATGTTTGGATAGTGGAAGAAACCGTACGTGTGGTTGTTACAACCACTACCACATGTCACACATATATAGTAACTGTATTTTACAATTTGTGTACACACACCTGCATGAGTTATACAATTTACAATTTAATACACCAACAATAACCATCTTTAATATGCTTCATAATTAATGGGTCTTTGAACTGACTCTTGATCAAGTTTACCATATCTTAGCTACATAAATTCACCTCTCAAAGTTTGCCCTTTAATATACAGCCATGGTTAGCTAAGTTGACATCCCCTCTAAATTGGATCTCAAGTTGGATGTTTGTTTCTCCACCCATCTTTATTAACCCAGAAAGATCACATAGCCCGGCACATGAAAATGTAGTAAAACTATGTGTTGAGATACTAGAAGATACATGCTTGATTGATATGAGCTTGCCTCTAGTGGATAACTCTAGTGGATGCTTGATTAAACCGCCAGCAAACTTGCATGTGATTTGTCTTGGGAATTGTATTGTACAAATGACCTTTGTTTGAAAATCCGTAAATTTTATTAGATTCCTTGTCTCGTAATGATTACGGCGGTATGTGTTTCAATAGAATTGGAGCTTGTTTGACTATTACGAGAGCTCGTAATTGTCAAAAGTTAAAAAAAGGGATTTTGACAAATATGCCCTTAGTAATATTTGCAAATACATATATACCCTTACTTAATTCGTATTTACATATATACCCCTACTAAATATGTAACCAAAGTAGGTCATACCCTCAGTTAACCTCTGTCACTTGTCGGGGGTAACGGTCGTTAGTGTAAAGTTAAAAAGTTGAAAATGTTGTAGAAGCCCTCGAACGTCTCGAAGAGGAAGCTGCCCTTGTTACTGTACTCGATGCCACCATAGTTGCTCTCAAAGCCCTCGATGGCGATGAAGGTGGAGTTGGTGGCGGTGGCAGCAGAGGTTGGGAGGGTGGTGATGTTAAGCAAGGCGAGGGCATAGGCGGGCTTGGGTTGGTCATCAAGGGTGGGGGGGAGGGAGGAGGTTGTTGCTGCCTTGACCTTGTCGTCGTCGGCGAGGGTCTTAGGGAGGAGCTCGAAGGAGGAGGAGGGTGTTACGACCCGATTCCCAAATCCCTATGAGACACGAGAATCGGACCGACTCGACTGATCCCAAGACCCAGTCGTCCAACGAGAAAATAACCAAAAGAGCAGTAAAATAAACCACATTCACCATGTATATAACTAGCAGTAACAAAATACAGCAGTAAAGAAAAGAACTACTACAGTATACACCACCACAACAGTAAAGAAATAAACAGGTACATAAACATGATGCTTACAATAAAAGAGCACAGTGGTAACAGAAACTACTCACTACAACAGAAGGAAAGGTACAGTGGGTACTACACAAGTAAAACTACTGGGCTCTACTAGGCCCAGCACCCTCTGCCGCCGCCGGCTCTGGTTGCTCGACACCTGGTCCTGAAAAGGTGACAAAGGTGACACGTCAGCGAAACGCTGAGTAGAGTGGCAACCAACTAACTAAGAAAACAGTAAGGTGGACAAGTAGTTGTTATCTTTAATTCCTTTATTTTCTTTTTTTTTACTCATTCTTGAATTATTTCTAAGATCTTTCTCTTGATCTTGAATGTTCCTCATGGTAACGATCTTGATTGCAGTCTTTTCCGAAAAGTAGAAGTAGCACGTGGTGCTCTCTTGGACGGGAGAGTCCCCCATGGTGGTCCTACCCTCAGTCAACCACCCCAAGGTCACTGACAGACGTAACTGTGACTACGACACGCGCAATAAATGTACGGGTAGCTACCTCGCACTGGCACACGATCAGTCGTTTCTGTTAACGGGTGCGCCCCAAAGCACAGCACGGAACTAGTATAGGGCAGGGTCCTGTCCTCTCAGTAACAGGGGTCCAACCCCTCCACAGTCTGCGCACCCTCACCTGACTACCCTGGTTTTTCCAGTGGGCCTAACAAGTCAGTGTAGGAGGGCTAGCAGAACCACGAGGCCCGTGGGGTTGCTAGTGCTCTCCCTACACTAGTAGCTCTCCTCGGTACTGTGTACACGAGGGCCAAAAGTTGGTAAAAAGTGGCCAGACCTAACCCCGGGACCCTGGGGCGGCTAGCTCCGCTCTGCACTAAACAGGGCGACTGTCGCTCTTCTTGGTACTCCGTACTCAAGGGCCAACTCACTTCCCCAATTCTATTCCATTCACTTCCCAGGAGTTCTACTCCTAATTCCCCGTAAGGTTCATACTCTTTTAACTCAGCCAATTTAGGTTTCATCATTTCAGCTTTATATTCATATAGCCATATTCTCAACAATAATTATCCATTCATAAACAGGCAGCTGTTAACCAATTACAGGCAGTTATTATTTCCTTTCAACTTTTCCTAGATTGCAATGTATATATATTCAATCTAGTTTTCCAGTCCTAGGATTCATGCCATATCCTAAGATCTATCATTCAATCTAGTTTTCCAGTCCTAGGATTCATGCAATACCCTAGGATCTATCATTCAATCTAGTTTTTCAGTCCTAAGATTCATGCAACACCCTAGACTCTATTAATTATTTCACAAGTGCATAATTTTTGATAAATAATTAAAAGGGCCACTCTACTCGCAAAATTGGGAGTATTGGGGGCATGATCGGCAAGCCCGCGCGCCTCCGCAACCCTCCGAGTCACAACGAAATGAGGTCCTAATACAAGGATCAATTACAAGGAGCTACTCAGAACAGGATACAAATATTGTAAATAGGTAGAGGAACTAAATATGAGAAGAACGAAACTTGAAACGCGGAAAACGGACTCCGAACGAGCCCTAAACGGGTCAAAAACGACAATCTTCCCAAAATCAGACGTCTGGAAAATCTTCTAGACGTCTTAAACGGTGGCTCAGGTCATACCTTGATCCTGCGCGGTCCTTCAGACGTCCAAACTCCCGCTGAACCGTCTGGACTTAGTTTCCAGATGTCTGGAGACCCTCTCCGTCATCTGGTGCTGTGCCCAGACGTCCGATCTGAGTGGGAGGGCGTGCCCTTGCACCTTCTCGAACGAGACCTGCACGCACACGCGAACGTCCTCAACACGAAATGAGGCAGAACTCCTTGGCGGGACGGCTGCATGGCCGTACATGCGAAAATAGAAGGGATTGAAAAATGTCGTACCTTTCAGACGTCTGGACCTTCCTTCAGACGTCTCCTGCGTTGTCTGGACGTATGTCCAGACGTCTGATTCTGGGAAATTTTCCCAGAATCAGGACCTCCTCGCCCTCCGCCCGCAGCACACAGCCGTGCCGCGCTGCGCTTGCCTGTTTCTGAGCTGACGCGGCTCCTCCCCAATACTACGCTTCTGCTGCGCACCCGCCGGTCGACCTTGGCTGCTCTGGCGAGCTCGCACACTCGCGGTCCAGCTCTCTCCCTCTCGCAGTAGCCCCTGCTCCCCACGCACTCACAGCAGCAGCTGCTGCTACCCTGGCCTACTCACTCGCTCGCTGACAGGAAGAAGAAGAAGGCGGTGGAGTGAGGGTGAGGGACAGGAGAGGGGGTATTTGAAGGCTGCCGTGGGGAGAGAGAGAGAAAAAGGTGTCTGCGCTTGCAGGGTGGAAGGAAAGAGAAGAAGGAGGACGACGGTTCAGTCTGCGCGCGCATGCGCGCAGACGCGAACTCGTACGCCGAAAAAATTAATTTCCAGACGTCTGGACCAACTCCCAGACGTCTTAAACGACATTTGATGTCGGGTCATAACAACATAACAAACTCAAAGGAAGTTTCGTCCCGAAACTTGCGCTAACTAGGGTGCGGAAAAGAACGGTATATGTATAACAAACTCAAAGAGGACCGAAGCCGGTCCGAAAAGACGTACCCGCAAAAAGCTCCAGGTACCGCTCCCACATCGCCACCTCAGGCTCCAGGTAGCCTCCTCGTACTGCTGGCTCCTCCCAAAACCTTCACCAGGGGTACTTACTTCCGTCTCAGGCTACGGACGGCTCTGTCGAGAATTTGCACTGGCTGCTTGGGGTAGGTCAGGTCGTCGCCCACCTCGACGCTCTTGTGACTCAGGACGTGACTGGGATCGGCGACGTTCTTCCTGAGGTTGGACACGTGGAACACATCGTGCACACTAGAAAGTTGGGGTGGAAGGGCAAGCCTGTAAGCAACGGATCCAACCCGCTCAAGGACCTCAAAGGGTCCCACGAAACTTGGCGCGAGCTTCCCTCTCACCCCAAACTGCTGCAGGCCCTTCATGGGCGAAACGCGAAGGAAGACGTGGTCCCCAACCTCAAACTGCACCTCTCTGCATTTTCGATCTGCATAGCTCTTCTGTCTGCTCCTGACAGTGCAGAGTCGCCTGTGAATTTGCTCGATCACCTCCTGACTCTGTCGGATTAGCCTGGGGCCAACCTCCCACTTGGTCCCCACCTCAACCCAACTCAAGGGTACCGTACACCTCCGTCCGTACAGAGCCTCGTAGGGTGCCATGCCGATGCTCGAGTGATAACTGTTATTATATGCAAACTTCGCTAGGGGCAAGTGCTCCTCCTAGGAGCCCCTCCAGTCCAGTACACAAGCACGCAAAAGGTCCTCACGTGTCTGTATCGTGCGTTTAGACTGTCCGTCCGTTTGGGGGTGGTAAGCTGTACTGAACCTCAACCGTGTCCCCAGGGCCTGCTGAAACTCAGCCCAAAACTGGGACATAAACTGGGTATCCCGGTCGGATACAATCTCCCATGGAACTCCGTGTAGACGTACCACGTCGCAGATATACCTCTTTGCCAACTGTATTGGTCCCAATGTGACTCGGATCGGCAAGAAACGCGTCATCTTCGTCAATCTGTCAACGATTACCCAGACTGCGCCGTGTCCTCGCTAGGTAATAGGTAAGCCCACCACTAAGTCCATGGTGACGCTCTCCCACTTCCACTCTGGCACTGGAAGTGGCTGTAGTGGCCCTGCAAGCCTCTGATGCTCGGCTTTCACCTGCTGGCACACTGAACACTGCTGCACGAATTCACCCACATCCCGCTTCATCCCCCTCCACCAAAAGTCGCGTCTCAAGTCATGGTACATCTTGGTGTTTTCGGGATGTATGGTAAATCTGGAACCGTGTGCCTCAGTCAGGAGCTCTCTCAACAGCTCCTCTTCTCTGGTAACGCACAAATGTCCCCTCATGCGCAGCACCTGGTCTGTAAAAGAGAAGTCTCCAGGGTCTCCTGACAGTACTCTGTCACGCAAGGACTGCAAGTATGGGTCGGCCATCTGTCTTGTGATGATGCGATCTATCAGCTCTGGCCTCGTCTTTCGCATCACAATCACTGCCCCACATTGCCCCCGTAACTCTAGGGGTCGCCAACTGCCCATCTCCTCCAAGAAGCTCCAACTCTGCACCTGTAAACTGGCCAAGTGTGCGGGCGCCTTCTGGCTCAAGGCGGCAGCCACCATGTTGGCCTTTCCCGGGTGGTAGGAAATGCTGTAGTCACAATCCTTTAGGAGCTCCAACCAATGTCTCTATCTCATGTTGAGCTCCTTCTGATCAAACAGGTATCTGAGGCTCTTGTGATCTGTGAAAATCTCGAAGGTCTCACCGTACAAGTAGTGTCTCTAGGTCTTCAGCGCGAAGACGACAGCTGCCAGCTCCAGGTCGTGGGTAGGGTAGCTATGCTCATAGGGCTTCAGTTGCCGCGAAGCGTAGGCGATAACGTGACCCCTCTGCATAAGCACACCCCCTAACCCCTGCAAAGAGGCGTCCGTGTACACAACGAACCCGCCACTACTGTCTGGGATGGTGAGCACGGGAGTCGAAGTTAGCTTCTCCTTCAGCTCCTTAAAACATGGCTCACAGGCGTTGATGAGAACCTCATCATGAACCCTAACTAGCACAATATAATCCAAATATTTATGAAAAAGCTTCTACAAAACCCAAAGAGAGGCTTAACTCAGAGAATTATGAGTTAAAGAATAAAATAAATCATCAGGGGTAAAACTGCAATTTTACCAATGCAGTTTGAGAATAAGGAAATTAAGGGTCCAAACACAGGTCAAACAAGCTTAACAATGAGGGAAGTGGGATGATCTGATCTGAAAAGGGTTATAGCAACTCATAGGAATTAAATGACATTCTGTAACCTTAAAAATAAACCCACTTCAATTCACGAAGCTCGAGGTAGGATAAAAATCAAATAAATCCTCTAAAAATCATTGAAAAATATTCCCTAGGGTTTAGAACCTTCAATTTGGACTTTAGAACCTATTTTGACCTAAAATAAGAACCATGCCAAATTAATGACTTAATTTAGGTTTTTACGTAAATTAACCAGTCAAACATGGTCCAACCTAGAATTAAAATTCACCATTAAAATCCTTAGGTTCAAATTGGTTTGGTATGAAAACTTGAGCCTATGAAAAGACATCTTTGACCGACTTTACAATTTGGTCCTCTTTATTTACTTTTTGACCCTTATCTTTTGAAATTCTTGCATTTAGGCCCCCAACTTTTCATCATTCTTTGCAGAACGATCCTCCCTGCCACTTCTGCGCAGCGCCATGCCTCTGGCGACCTTGCACGGAGGATGGCACCGCGCAGGGCAGGGCTGCCGTCCTCTAGAACAGAAGAGGGTTCCCTGCGACATCCTCTATCGCAGGGACCCACCCACGATCTCTGCCGACCACCATACCTTCCGTGTGAACGCTCGGAAGGTATGGGTGACCCTTCTGGCCATACTCCGGTGAGGCTGGCACGACGCCACCTCGCCCCTCTCTGCGTGCCAAGCCCTTTATAAGGAGCGACAGACCTTGCCGACTCCTTCAAACTTTCTTTGACGGAGAAACACCCCCTCTTCATCCCTTTCTCCTCCGGTCAGAGAGCCCGAAGCTTTCCGCGACCTCCTCCTCGTCACTCTGCTGCCCTACCTGCAGCAGGGTCTGCCTTGCTCTGTCGTTCGCGCTAGGCTGTACTCGCTGGCTCCCTCCGTCTGCTTCCTCGCGCCGAAACCCTCCTCCAGGGCATCTTCGTCTCCAGCTCCGGCAGGCACGAGTCGGCTGCTCCTCCCTCCCCCTTTGTCGAGTAATTAGGTAATTAGCTTCCTCTCTCTTTCACTTGTATTTTCCCCCTTTTAAACTGCCATTTCGACCACCTGACTGCCACTGTCCAGACCCATCCTCTCCACCTCGATCACCCTCTCCGGCGAGTCCATTCCATGACCACAGACCCCTTCGCACCTCGCCGACCAGCCCAGAAGCTCCCTCACACTCCACTTCACCGATTTCCCCTCTTCATTCACTGCCAAGCGCCACCCAACCATCCCCCTAACGAACCCACCTTTCCGCCCACAGTCTGACCTAGGTCAGCCTCTACACGCACTCCCGCACCTCACTGACCACCGCACGAGCTTCGCCACACTCCGGCGAAGCTTTCCACGTCTTCTGACTTGGCCGAGAGGCAGTCACTGTGATTTCAGGTTTGAGCCCTCTCGCCACCATTATCGTCGAGCTGCAGTAGTTTCACCTGCAGCTGCAGGCATCCTCCGGCCTAGGTGCACATCCCAGGCTGTGCTGGCAGTAGTCGCGAAGGCACCCAGGCTTGCAGTTGGGTCGCAGGCCTTACGAGCTGCCTTAATTAGCTGTGGATTGCTCGCCTGCGAGCGCCAAATCGGGAGGTGGGACTTTAGTCCCACCTCGTAAGTGCGTGGCTGAGCGCTCGCACTTAAATTGAAAAAGTGCATGGGGCTGACTGCCTTCGAACACAGGGGTCAGGTCCCTCTCACCCGCACGTAGCGCGCCTCGCGCTCGCTCGCCCTCTCCCGCGCTCACGTCCCGTTGGTCTGGGCTGGATCCGACTACCCGAACCACGCACTCCTCGCCCACCACCGCACGTCGGTAGGCTTGGTCCTGGGCGCAATACCTGCACCGGATTACCCGGCTCTGGGAGAGCAGTCCTAAGAGAGAATTCTAAGAAGGAGAGAGATGCGGGGAAGGGGTAGGGGTAGGTTTTGCTCTGACCTTTGTGTGAGCGTGCAGGAAGAAAAGAAGAGGAAGAAGAGAAGTGGTCGAAGCCTTAGCCGCTCAGCAGAAGCTGAAGAAGGAGGAAGGAAGGAGAGAAGCAGAAGAAGAAAAGAAGCCACACTGGACAGCTGAAGAAAGAAGAAGGAAGGCATTGTAGCAAAGCCACAGATAAGTCATCTGTGCATTGCATCAGACGTCGAAATCACCACAGCCGTAAGCAAGGAAGAAAAGAAGAAGAAGAAAGAGGAAGAAAGGCCAGCGGCCAAGAAGAAGGAAAAGAAGAGGAAGATCACCACTGCCGCAGAGAAGAAAAAGAGAAAAGAGAAGGCAAGACTGAAGAAGAGCAAGGAAAGCAAAGAGAGGAAGAAAAGAAAGAAAAAGAAGAGAGAAGAAGAAGAAGCCAACAAAACTCTCTCTCTCTCTCTTCTAACATAATTGAGAACTTCTGCATACTTCTAGAAACATAGTTGCTCCTTGAGTTCAATCTCGAGAAAACCTTGTTATTCCGAGTAAAAAATCTTGTATTAAGCTAGTAACTGTTCTGTCATATACTACAACGAATATAAATAAAGATAGAAGTAAAGCCACCAGGCATCTATCCAAGTAAAGGGCACGTCCTTCCGGGTCAACTGTGTCATAGGACGTGCAATCTGTGAAAAGCCCCTAATAAACCGCCTGTAGTAGCCTGCCAGTCCCAAGAAACTGCGAATCTCAGTAACCGTATGCGGTCTCTTCCACCTGAGCACTGCCTCGACCTTGGCTGGGTCCACAGCCAAGCCATCCCCAGAGATCACATGACCTAAGAAGGTCACCTCCCTCAACCAGAACTCACACTTGCTATATTTGGCGTACAACCTACGTCGTCTCAGTGTGTCTAGAACCATCCGCAAGTGCTGTCCGTGTTGCATCTGATCTCGTGAATAGATGAGCACATCATCAATGAATACCACCACGAACTGGTCCAAGTACGGTCTAAACACCCGGTTCATCAAGTCCATGAAGGCACCAGGGGCATTGGTCAGCCCAAACGGCATGACCAGAAACTCGTAGTGTCCTTCCTGGGTGAGGAAAGCTGTCTTGGAGACATCTGCCTCCTTAATACTCAATTGGTGGTATCCAGACCTCAAGTCGATCTTGGAGAATACCGTGGCACCTCGCAGCTGGTCAAACAAGTCATCAATCCTCGGCAGCGGATACCTGTTCTTGATGGTGACCCTATTCAGCTGTCGGTAGCCCACACAAAGGAGTAGGGTACCATCCTTCTTCTTTACAAACAGTACCGGGGCTCCTCAGGGAGACACGCTGGGCCTCACAAAGTCCTTTTCCAAAAGATCCTGCAACTAAGACTTAAGCTCTCGCAGCTCAAGGGGTGCCATCCTGTATGGTGCTGTGGAGATGGGGCTGGTCCCAGGTACCAGTGAGATTTCAAACTCGATCTCACGCTCGAGCGGTAGTCCTGGCAACTCGTCTGGGAACACGTCGGGGTACTCTCTGACCACCGGGATACTCTGGAAGTCTGCCACAGTGCTGGGCTTTGCCACCACACAAGCTAGGAAGCCCTCACACCCCTGGCTCAAAAGTCTCGCCGCCCAAAGTGCAGAATGCACCTGAAGCCTCCGTCCACTTGCTGCCCGTGGAACTCGAAAGAAGGCAACTCCGGTATGGAGAAGATTATCTTTCTCTCAAAGCAGTCCACCAAGGCGTGGTAAGCGGACAGCCAGTCTATCCCTAGAATTACGCCAAAGTCTTCCATCTGTATCATAATCAGGTCAGCGAGAAGGCTGTGTCCCCCAACATTGATCTCGCAACCCGTGTATACCTCCTCAGCTACAAACAACTGATCACTCAGACCTCTGATCACGAACGGATCCTCTAACAGCATACAATCCTACCCTAAACTAACCGCGAAACTGGCGGCGACAAACGAGTGCGTAATGTCGGAATCGAAAATCGTGTAAACAAGTCTGCAGGAAACTGAAACCATACCTGCCACCACTGATCCCGAAGCTCTGGCATCCCTGTGTGTCAGGGTGTTGATACGCCCCTCAGCCCTAGGTGCGGACGAAGCAGCTACACTTTGTGTCGGACGGGTAGCTGCTGGCCGGTACCCTCCCCGTGACTACTGTCCTCCTCCTCGCGCCTGGAACCCGCGGCCTCTTGCTCGCTTTCCGGTGCTCGGCACGGGAAGCATCTGCTGACCTCCTGCCCTAGACGGGCAGTCCCTCCTGATGTGGCCCGGCTGGCCACACTGGTAGCATAGGGGAACCCGACTTCCGCCCTCAATGGGACCCTGCTGTCGGCTGGGCGGGGGTCCGGTGCTAGCAGCTGGCCCCTGTCGAGGGCCCCCGAAGGCCACTGATGGCCCTGCAAAATGTAACGGCTCTCCTGCGGGCACCACGTGTCTCCTCTCTCGTCGGCCCTGTGAGAAGCCTGGATGATAAGGCCTCTTCCGCCCGCTGTCAGTATCTCGCGCGGACGGGTTGGTCTGTTCGTATGTTATAGCTGCCTCCACCACCCTCGAGAACGTAGGCAGCTTCAGGGGTTTGACATACCCCCGAATCGCAGCCCGAAGCCCCTCGGTGAACCTCCAAAGGCGCTCCTCCTCAGTGGCCACTGCTGTCGCTGCGAAGCGAGACAGCTCTAGAAAACGCGTGCGGTACGCGCTCACGGTCATCGTCCCCTGGTGGAGAGTGTAGAACTCCCACCTCCTCTAGTCCTGCCACGTCTGGGGAAAGTACTGCTCGCAGAAGAGGGTGACGAATCGGTCCCAAGTCTGCTCGTCCCTCTCCTGTCCCTTGACCGCCCTCCACCACCTGTGTGCCGCACTCTCCAGCTGGTACGTGGCAAAGGCCACGCGGCACTCCACCGGGGGGTGAAGGGTGTCAAAAACCTTCTCGATCTGCTCAAGTCAGTCCTCCGCCTCGGTCGGGTCATCATCCCCCTTGAAGGAGGGGGGCTTCAGCTTCCGGAACTGTCCGAAAAGCTCGAAGTGGTGCTGCAGTGGAGATGCTGGTGCACCTCCAGGTAAAGAAGCCTCGTGCACAGAAGTGTCGGAGGAAGGTGGGGGCGGTGGCGGCCCATCCCTTCCCCCATGTCCAGTGCCATGTTCGTCGTGTGGTCCCACAAAGGACTCCCCTTCCGCAGCCCCAGGGAGAGGCGCTCGTGGCGGCGGGTGGAGCTCGTCTCGCACGATGTCTCGTATCAGCTGGGCGAGGTCCTGGGCCTGAATGCTCGGGAGCAATGGCTGTTCTACTGACACTTCGACCTCAACACGCCTACCCCTCCGACCTCATCCTCGGCCGTGCCCGCGGCCCACCTCGCTAGTCCCGCGTCGAGGCATCTCCTGCAAGGAGACTCGAATACAGAAAGGAAACACGTCAATACGAAACGACATCTAACGGAGAAGTCTAAGAACATATGTCAAAAGAAACATTGTGGTGGCTACTCTAGTTACATACACGTGAATTGGTCATTTTCCAGTCAGTTGATTCACTTCTCGGGACGACCTTTCTCTGATACCATCTTGTTACGACTCGATTCCCGAATCCCTACGAGACACGAGAATCGGACCGACTCGACTGATCCCAAGACCCAGTCGTCCAACGAGAATGTAACCAAAAGAGCAGTAAAATAAACCACATTCACCATGTATATAACTAGCAGTAACAAAATAGAGCAGTAAAGAAAAGAACTACTACAGTATACACCATCACAACAGTAAAGAAATAAACAGGTACATAAACATGATGCTTACAATAAAAGAGTACAGTGGTAACAGAAACTACTCACTACAACAGAAGGAAAGGTACAATGGGTACTACACAAGTAAAACTACTGAGCTCTACTAGGCCCAGCACCCTCTGCAGCTACCAGCTCTGGCTGCTCGACACCTGGTCCTGAAAAGGTGACAAAGGTGACACGTCAGCGAAACGCTGAGTAGAGTGGCAACCAAAAGCTAAGAAAAACACTAAGGTGGACAGTAGCTGTTATATTTTTAATCTCTTTCTTTATTTTTCCACTCAATTATTGAATTATTCCTCAGATCTTTCTCTTGATCTTGAATGTTCCTCGTGAGAACGATATTGATTGCAGTCTTTTTCGAAAAGTAGAAGTAACACGTGGTGCTCTCCTGGCTTGGAGAGTCCCCCGTGGTGGTCCTACCCTCAGTCAACCACCCCAAGGTCACTAACAAACGTAACGGTGACTACAACACTAGTGATAAACGCACGGGTAGCTACCCTGCACTGGCACGCGGTCAGTCGTTTCCGTTAACGAGTGCGCCCCAAAGCACAGCATGGAACCAGTATAGGGCAGAGCCCTCTCAGTAACAAGGGTCCAACCCTTGCACAGTCCGCGCACCCTTGCCTGACTACCCTGGTTTGCCCAGTGGGCCTAACAAGTCGGTGTAGGAGGGCTAGCAGAATCACGGGATCCGTGGGGTAGCTAGTGCTCTCCCTACACTAGTAGCTCTCCTCGGCACTGTGTACACGAGGGCCAAAAGTCGGTACAAAGTGGCTAGACCTAACCCCGGGTCTCTGGGGCGGCTAGCTCCGCTCTGCACTAAACAGGGAGACAGTTGCTCTCCTTGGTACTCCGTACTCAAGGGCCAGCTCACTTCCCTAATTCTATTCCATTCACTTCCCAGGAGTTCTACTCCTAATTCCCCGTAGGGTTCATGCTCTTTTAACTCAACCAATTTAGGTTTCATCATTTTAACTTTATATTCATATAGCCCATGTTCTCAACAGTAATTATCAATTCATAAACAGGCAGCTTTTAACCAATTACAGATAGTTATCGTTTCCTTTCTACTTTTCCAAGACTGCAGTGTATATATATTCAATCTAGTTTTCCAATCCTAGAATTCATGCCATATCCTAGGATTTATCATTCAATCTAGTTTTCTAGTCCTAGGATTCATCATTACCCTAGGATATATCATTCAATCTAGTTTTTCAGTCCTAAGATTCATGCAACACCCTAGACTCTATTAATTATTTCACAAGTGCATAATTTTTGATAAATAATTAAAAGGGCCACTCTACCTGTAAAATCGGGAGTATTGGAGGCGTGATCGGCAAGCCCGCGCGCCTCCGCAACCCCCAGAGTCGCAATAGAATGGGGTCCTAACACAAGGATCAATTACAAGGAGCTACTCAGAATAGGATACAAATACCGTAAACAGGTAAATGAACTAAATCTGAGAAGAACGAAACTTGAAACGTGGAAAACGGACTCCGAACGGACCCTAAACGGGTAAAAAACGACAAGTTTGCCTAAAATCAGACGTCTGGAACATCTTCCACACGTCTTAAACGGTGGCTCAGGTCATACCTTGATCCTGCGCGGTCCTTCAGACGTCCAAACTCCCGCTGAACCGTCTGGATTTAGTTTCCAAACGTCCGACTGTCACTCCGGAAGTCTGAAGACCCTCTCCATCGTTTGGTGCTGTGCCCAGACGTCCGATCTGTGTGGGAGGGCATGCCCTTGCACCTTCCTGAACGAGACCTATACGCACACGCGATCGTCCTCAACACGAAATGAGGCAGAACTCCTTGGCGGGACGGTTGCATGGCCGTACACGCAAAAATAGAAGGGATTGAAAAATATCGTACCTTTCAGTCGTCTGGACCTTCCTCCAGATGTCTCCTGCGTCGTCTGGACGTATGTCCAAACGTCTGATTCTGGGAAATTTTCCCAGAATCAGGACCTCCTCACCCTCCGCCCGCAGCGCATGGCTGTGCCGCGCTGCGCTCGCCTGCTGTTTGAGCTACAGCAGCTCCTCCCCAACCCTACGCTTCCGCTGCGCACTCGCCGGTCGACCCTGGCTACTCCAACGAGCTCGCACCCTCGCGGTCCAGCTCTCTCCCTCTCGCAACAGCCCCTCCTCCCCACGCACTCACAGCAGCAGCTACTGCTGCCCTGGCCCGCTCACTCACTCGCTGACAGGAAGAAGAAGAAGGCGGTGGAGTGAGGGTGAGGGAGAGGAGAGGGGGTATTTGAAGGCTGCCGTGGGGAGAGGGAGAGAAAAAGGTGTCTGCGCCTGCAGGGAGGAAGGAAAGAGAAGGAGGGCGGCGGTTTGCGCGCAGATGTGAACCCGTACGCCGAAAAAATTAATTTCTAGACGTTTGGACCAACTCCCAGACGTCTTAAATGACGTTTGATGTCGGGTCATAACAGAGGGGGAGGAGAGGAGAGAGCGGGTGGACGAGCAATCATGTGGGGAGGGGTTAGACAAGGGGAGGAAGGTGTCGCAGGCGTGGAGCTTGGAGTCGAGGTCGGAGAGTAGCATCTTGGCGAAGGAGTTGACGTGGATGGAGGCGAAGAAGGCGAAGAGGCAGAGAGGGTTGACCTGGCCATGGAGGACGATGTTGAGGGCCATGTAGAGCTCGTGCTACTTGCGGGAGAGCTTCTCAAGGGTGACATCAACATTGCGGCAAGTGACGACGATAACGGAGATTGCTTAGTTGAAAGGGATCGACGACGACCACGTCTACACTGTTGCGTGGGGTTGTGGGTCTAAGATTGAAGGGGGGGGAAAGGGAAGGTGGGAACGAAGGCAAATGTGGGAGGGAATGGTGGAACGTGATGTGACTAATCGTAGTTGAAAAATGTTAACTCACTTTGGATTCTTAGATCAAAAGTGCAGCGACGAAAGGCTGTTAACTTTGACGGTGCTTAATTAGTGGTGGTATATACATAAATACGAATTAAGTAGGAATATATATGTATTTTTAAATATTATAAGGGACATATATGTTAAAACCCCTGAAAAAAATGTCGATTGCCAAAATCTAATTAATCCTAATCCCTTTCCAAACAAGTTATTTTCCTAACCCCCTTCCTAATTAATCATAAACCTAATTCCCTCTCCCCACCTCTATATAAATCACCTTCGTTCTTTTTATGTGCAACCACAATCTCCACATCTCTCTCCTTTCCCATTTTTCCTTGTACATGTAAACAATGGAGGGAGAGTGATGGATGAGAGGCGACGCAGATCTTCATACGATGTAAGTTCCTCCTCTCCTTGTTCTTTTTTGTGCATGCATGGGTGTTGCGACGTTGAAGAAGACGAAGGGAGGAGGGGTAAGAGAGGGTTGTGGTTGGCATCTCGTCGGAGGTGTGGCGGCGACCAACAGGGTGATGGCAAGTTCGTCGAGAGGCCAGTGGTGACACTAGAGAGAGGACCTTACATGGAGAGAAGGAAGAAGAACGAGAGCGGAGGAAGAAAACAAAGGAGAAGGAAAGGATTGGTTGAAGGGGAAACAAAATTGCAACATAAAAATAACAAAATTTCAATATTACGAATCGATCCCTGTGAAGAGAGTTATTGTCTTGAGTAAGATTTGACGACTAGATTTGTTTTGTACAGATCAAGGGTATTTGAGGTTGGAATTCGAGGATCCAATACTCAATCTTGGGATTCTCGACCATGTCGAAGACATCCGTATGGTCAAATTCGATGGATTTTGCTTCGAATCTCGAGATGCATATTGAGGAGACACATGTGGTGTTGGAAGTCTCTGACGTATTTTCATAGTGTTGTCGTGACCCTTTGTGACATTAGGTAAAGTAATCCCTCTCTTTCCTTGCGTGTTTTGTCTACATTACAATTTTCTTAGCATATTGTATCATCTAGTGTGCATTCTTACCTTTTTACCAGGATCAAAACCTGTCTTTATATTTTTTACTATTTTTGATATTTGAATATTAAATATTAATGTTGTAAATCATGTTCACGACTTTGAATGTAAATAATTAATTCATATAATTAAATGTTGGATTAAAAGGGATTAATTATCATTTATTAGATGATTTTCATGATTTAACAAATTATGATGTACTTAAGTATATTGAATGTGACACCCTATTATCGTATGTATAAAACGAACTCCATTTTTTTGTAAAATTAGGGCCATTGTGATTATTAATTGATAACTTAATTGAGACCATTATCAGAAATTGAAGAATAAGTCGTTTAGCAGTTAATTTGGAAGTAATGTGATCTAAGTTCTTTCATAACATTGAATTAGCATATTACAAATAAATAATGGGTGTAAATGACATTATAGGAATAACTACTTTTCGCGACTATTCAAAATCATCTCTTAATCATGCAAAATTGTAGTATATTATCGTTGCAAAAATATGTCTTGCATTAGTGTATATACAACAGTTATGTCAAATAACCGTCATCTATGTGTAACAAGACAACAACTTTTATAACCATCGTTTCATTACGTTAGAAGATGGTTTACAGGAAACCACCGTTTAAGGTGTTTCATGATGAGTTTATAACTATCTTTTATTCCATAAATTTGTACGTGTCTTAATTGTTATTATTATGTCAAAGTTGTGTGTTAATTTGTTAGAATATATGTTTCATAATTGGTGATGAGATTTATGGGTTAATTATTAGACATTATTATTTTAGTTATCTAGAAATAAGTTATTAAATTGATAATGATGGATTGATTGCAAATAAATTAGATAATTGATTTAGCGCTGCTGCTTGTCGGGATTTTGGTTGTAGCTTTGATCTTTTAGATTGATTTTGAATCATTTTAGGGAGTTACTGGTCTCTCTACGACTCTTAGTTAGGTTTAACAACTAATTAGGATAGCATGATGCATGACTTGATGGTTGAAACTAACTTTCTTTACTCAGTCGAAGGGTGAGTCATTGGCATTTTTTTTTTTTTTTTCTCTAAAATCAAAACCAAACAACATTTTAAGGTAATGAAAATTTAACTCAGATATCAAATTTCAGTTCCTGCTGGCCATTCACTATGCTATTTCCATCATTTGAATTGTATCTAAACGTATTTACTATAAAATACAAGTCACTACCACATCTGCTATGACTAAAGAAAATACAACACCAATACCATAATTTATTACTTCATTTTTAGCCCTTTTTTTACCTCTGACTTACCCCTCGATTCAGCAGCTATTAACTGGGCCCTCAGCTTAGTGCCCATTGCTTCAAGATTACTCTACATTTTCTCCATAATAATCTTCATATCCTTCGTCTCCATGCTGAAGGAGGCCTTCAACTCGATCAGAAGCTTCTCCAACTTCGTAGATGAGACAGATGACCGCACGGCGTTTCCAAGATCATCGGTGATGGCCTGCATAATTGCTTCCGGCCGTTTTGATTCAATTTCTTGGCTCTCCATCTTCCTCGCCGAAGCGTGGGTGTCGAGGAAGAGCGCACCCTTCCCACTTGGCTTCTGTTCGGACTGCGTGATGCCCCTCTTCCACTCGCACGGTGCAGAATGATCTTTCCACACGGCGGTGTGAGGGTTATAGCCATGAGGATCTCCATGCCCCTCTGCTGGGTGGCAACGGCAGCCATTGAGATGGGAGTGAGAGAACTGTTGCAACCAAATTGGCATGGTGGGTGCTGGTGGGTGGCGTGGGGTGCGAGAGATAGGTGGGTGCATGGGTCATTGAATAATCTGAAGAGAATAATCTCAAGAGAAAGAGTAACACCCTGATTCGATCACTTAGTTTATATCTATTAGAAGGTTGCAATTGACATTATCGATTTCAAGTGATCATGTAAATTACAAAAGGACTTGAACGTTTAAAGAAGATACACCTCCAACATTACAAAAGTTTTGCATGATAGCTTTTTTATAAGTCCTATCATTGATTGTGATGCAGAGCCTAGAGGTTAGGTAACATCTATCACCATCTTTGTGAAGTTTGCGATTATACACTGCTCCAGTTGAAACGGGGTAGGGCTCTTACCTAGCTTGCTTGATGCAAGATGCGTGTTTAATGAGCATGATTTAGACTAAGTGCCCTTCAAATATTTAGATTTTATAATCTAAGAAAACAACTCAAAATGATCCGAGTCTAAGCTACCCAATAATAATTTTTAACTTTTACAACTTATAATTTAATTTTCTAAGACTTTTTTATGTGATACTATTTTTAAGATGTCACAATGTCTAAATACCTATAAAATGTCAGACAGTGACTTCACTAAACTAGAGGTGAATGTCTAATGATGTAAATTCCCGTCGATTAAAAGAAAAAGAAAATCACCGTGAAGATAATTTTATTATTTGTCATCGCTATTTGTTTGGTTTGAGAAGATGAGATGAGTGAAAAAGTGCGGATTAGCAAGCAAACCATGAAAATAATGCTCTACAATTACTGGTTAACATATTGTAGAGCACATTGATCCTCTATGAAGAGGAGGCTTAAAGAGAGGCTTCCCTCTTTATCCCTCTATACCAGACTTTGTATGTTCCTTACATAGATGGGTAGGAAGAAGTACAATATAAATAGCAATCCATGCCTCTTCTCTTTATCCTGGCATGTGGAAAGTCAACTTTGCCTCCTCGATTGATCAACGGTTGTTTGAATCCATGAAATATATCCATGACTTTCCAGAAGTTTCTTAACAAGTGAAGAACTTGTTAATCCATATCCAATGCTTGTTCTATGGTTTTATGCTCATCTTGACAATGTTTGTCAACTCTTCAAGTGAATCCTTCTTAAGGACTGGCCGTATAGCTTTTGACCAACTCTTCAAGCATGATAAAGTGAAGTTCATGTTACCTTCTATTCAACAAGTTATAACCACATGCATTTTTTTTGTCCTTTTTCATTGAACATTTGGGTTTTCTCAAGATATTTCCCATAGTTAAAGTCTAGCAATAAAATTGAGAACTTGAAGTGCAGTGAAAATGAAAGATAAATATAAATTCCACCGACTTTTGCCTAAAATCAATTTGATTTTGTGTCATCACAAAGTAAGATTTTATCTTTGACACCCCCTTAGCGAAAAAATTCTAAGTTTTTATTGCCAGTGGTCTTATTTGTTTGTTTACCTAAATACAAAACCTCGGGCCTTCATAAGTAGAAACCAAAGTTCGGGGACTAAGCAATAAAATACCCAAACCCAACCTTACGATTTCGGTAATGTGACAACCTTTCAAAAATCTCGCTGGAGTTGCAGCCTGTTTGGGTGTGTGGCATTGTGCACGTGGCGTGCAACGGTTAGGGCTGTGCGTGGGATGCGTGACCGCATACGATGTCGAAGGACTTGGTTTTGCGATGGTATTGTCGTTGCGTGGTGTTGGTTTGTCTCGTTTTGCATGCAGGTCATGTGACGCTGCAATTTGATTGTTGTACGTTTATAGATGGTCTGTTCCATTCTTTTTCTTTTGTTATAGTATAATTTATTTTGTTGGAAACCACGTATGTCCCTACACCTCTTCCAATCGAATTTTTTTACTTTTGTTAGGGATCGAATTCAATCTTTTAGTTGAACTAATCGATTCACTTATTGATGCATTCTTCGATATTCGTCTCATTGATATCTTGTTGTACCTACAAGGACAGAGATACCCTCCTTCGAAAGGTTGATTGTTTCTTTTTCAAATAAAGTAGTGTTTCCTTTCCGACTTCCATTATGATGACAGAAGGACACCTGTTATACATATAGCATAGAAACTTTAACAAGTTTTCAAATATATCATCCGGTTGCTTATCTTCGTAACTTTTTTCTATTATCCTCCTTTATTTTCCAAGTGTGTTTGCAACAACTTTGTATCATAAAAAAAGCAGAAAGGCATAAGTTCGATGTATGGCAATTATTCCTCTTACCCCTTCCCTGCTTCTTTAACACGGCGAATAAATCCTTCAATTTTCCATCATTTCCTCCATCTTATCCTTAATCTTTAACAAACTCATGTAATCATCCTGTCCCTGTTAAATAAATTTCCATCGCGAGAAAAATTCATGATGCTTCGCATAATCTTTTTGGATTCCACTTCATTAGACAACCAATCCAGCTGACAACTTCTCTTTTCTCTTATTTCATCTGAACCTTCAATTATTTTGATTTTTTTTTGGATCTCTTATCGCTGCAAATTGAAGAAGTGGAGATGCTGACATGCCTCCTGCGAAGATTGACATATGAAGAGTTACTTTTACACAGGCAATCACTTATGTGCAGCGTGTCAAAGGCGCATTCAAAGATGATGAGCAAACATACAAGGAGTTTCTAAACATCTTGAACGATTACAATAACCAAAAGTCCGATTCCTTATCCTTTTCCACGGGTTTGAGATATACCATATGCATATTCTTCATTGTTTTCTTTCCACCCCTCGTCTTGCCTTCCCATTTCGCTCAATTTGCATCACTGCTTGCAGGCTTGACTTGACTGTAAAGGGGTCCTCGACGAAGTGATGGAACTCTTTGGAGGTCACCCCAATAGCTCAGATCTGATCTTGGGCCTTAGGACCTTCATGCCTGGCGATTGTCAGATCACCCTTCCACCAAAGAAGAAGCCCGAAAAATTGGAAGAGGCCATCGACCTTGTAGGAGAAATTAAGGTATGGTTAATTATTCATGAAGGAATTCCCTCCAATCTGCTCCTGAAATTCAAATAGTCATGGTCCTGTATCATTTGATACAAGAAACATGGAAGTTAGACTAGAAAAGCAGCGCAGTAGAAGTACTTGATGGTCCAAGTGGGATAAACAAAGATAACACACAGACAAGTTCCCAAACAGCCTGAACTCTAATTCTGTTGACATGGCTTGCTATTTATATTATGCCATATATTCCATGAGTAGATTTTTGTAGTTTACCCATCAATCCTCTACATAAGCAGCATTGGGTTTTCATTAATATTACTCATTTCTTTCAACAAATACTGCTAGCAATCATCTGCTTGTTGCTGAACAGTTTCCATGCCTGTTTTGTTTTGTTTTGTTTCGATCAGGATTGTTTCACAGACGAGAAACACAAGTACAATTTATTCCTGGATATTCTGAGCTCATACTATAAGGGGAACAAATCCATTGAGGAAGTCAATCGTGAGGCATGTCACTTAATCTTTTCCTCCCTTTGCACTCTTCTTTCTACCTTATTGTGTAAATATGGCATCTAAATATGTTTGATGCAGGTATCAGTGATGCTTCATGAGCATCAAGATTTGCTGGATGAATTCCCACGCTTTTTTCTGTGCAAATCTACTGCAGCAACCGAGGTCCCCTGAGTTCCGGGCACCATCATGAGGCCTGAATTTGGTTTCCGTCAGGCTGGACAATGGCTAGCGACGAAAGGGTGAGGTCAAATCATTTAAAGTGATTATAGGGGATCCCCTTCTCTGCAACAGCTACCAGTTAAGACCATATTTCTTTATTCCTCTTTACTGTTCTTTGAGCTGATTTCATTTCATCAAAGACAATAAACACAGAGTACATTTCCTTCCAAGAAGGATCTAATGAGCATTGGATACCTGCATTGTCCAGTAATAGTAGAGGACCCCTTGATGTTAATTTGTCTCATTTTCGCAATCATCTCCTTGCCAAGGACAGATCCTACATCCCAAAACAGTAGGATCCCAGCAACCACTTATTTTATCCCTATAATCTAGCTATGAATATGAGCAGCAGTCACTTCCTACCACGCATCAGCCTCCAAAGATCATAGGAATAAGAGCTACTGTCCATCCATTTCCAACCTCCCGCCACGCCCCACCCTAAAAAAAAAAAAAAACCTAAAACCACCCAGCTCTAGGTGGCAACCCACACTGTAGCACTGAATTTCGTGCAAGAGGAGAGCAGCCATGTTCATCATAGAAGTCTATGCTCCCCCAGGGGCAGATATTAAGATCCACACTCCTTAGTAATAAACTGAAATTAAAAGATATCATCAGCATCTACAATAAAGATTAAGATTTTTTCTTTGCCTGCCCAATGGTAGTGAGGGTGTGAACAGAGGCCATGTTAGAATAGATTAACTTTTTCGATGACTTTTTGGCAATCATTCAGGGGCAAAGAATAAGAACATAAATAAGAATGGAAAGCACAATAATAAACATGAATTAACGACTCAAAAAGCAAAATTTAGAATAAAAACTTGGGAAATTGTTAGTCATACTGTTCAACAAGTACCAAACAACTAATTCAAATCTGATAGCCTCAAGTGAAATGAGACACAAGCTGGTTCCATTGACGGCCATTTTATAAGAATTCCACGCAGAGTTATCATCGTGTGCTCATGCATAGCTCCTCGATATTCTAAATGGCTTCATATAATTAGTCATAAAATGGTGTTTGTGTACCGTGAGATGGATAAGGTTGGTAAATTCAAAACATAAATAGATAAACTGACCTCAAAATAGTGAAGTCAGGTAAATTGAAAGAAGTGCATTCCTAAGATAAAAAAAGAATCGTGGACAGATGGATACATCTTAAACAAAGTTCATCCATAGATTACATTCTAGGGTGTCAAACAAAAGATACACTGGAACGTGGAACGATTGCTGTGCCAATCAGTCTCTCTGCTGTAATTCACAAAATTCACGACCCCATGGAGCATGTCATGAATTGCATCAAGAACATAGAGGGAGTTAGATACATACAAGGAACAAATGGGAATCAATGGTTACAAGAAAATTCAGGACATGATGAAGTTCTCAAAATGAGGTAAGCATTTGTCAAACACATTAGATCTCAAAATGACTGGATCCACCATTCATGATGATCCTCATTCTAGGAGGCCCCACCAAGGGATGGTACAAAATCGCCAGAAAGCTGCATTCCCATGAGGTGGGGGAGGGGAAGACAAGGGGATAAAAGGTTTGGTTTTGGAGCAAGAGAGCAAGTTAGCAAGAGGGAGGACACAAAGATCTGCAAGCAGCTGGCTTTGACTCTGGCATCTCAAGGTCGTGGTATCAGATCTTCCCAGAAAAGCTAGCTTTGATTATACCGGATCCCACCTCTGCAGGTTTGAAGTTACAAAGGATAAATTACATTACACAACGGTGCAAGCTGCTAAATGTCATTCACCTAGAATAATCAATCTTGCTGGCAAATGCAGTAACTAATACATCTTTGTGTACTAACTATGAACTGGAACAAAGTTTAGATGAAAAATCTATGAATTGAATGAAAATCTGAATTTAGACATGGTTATAATTCATTTTTTGGGTGTTATAATTAACTGCCTGACATTTGCCTTTGGGCAACATGTCAAGAATTAGCCAAAGCAACTAGACTTGCTCAATAGATAAAAGAAATGTTCTTTCAAAGTTATGTAAAAATAAAACTACACAGGCTGCGTTCACAAGGAAAATTGGATATGCAATCCAGGAACCTACAGACAAATTAACAAGGTTATATCAAATCCGTTATCCATGATTTGGACTGACTTTAACTACAGATTGTTTCCATGGTAGATGAGCATATTCTTTCCTTCCTGTATCAAACAATTAAGAGTGGCTTGTACTACTTGATGCCTTCTAAAGGAAGCCATTAAACCACTTAATTCACCATTTAACTAGGTCACCTGTAATACTCATCAACTTCCAGACAGAAGAAACCAGTACAATGCGTTACTCAACATGTTTAGGTGATGAATATTAAGAAATTTATCAGTTCCACGGATAGATATCAATGCAATCAAATATAAAAAAACTGCAGATTCTGGTTAACAAGTTTCAAAACTCTTGTTCCCAAACTTGAAAAAAGAAATACAATAAATAAAATATCAAAAGGGAGGCTATGGTAAAATTAAGGATGCAAGTACAAAAATGCAAAAGTTGATGCATTTTGCAATGCACTGATATGACACTCCAATGCAAAATGATTTTGCGACGATGTAAAATCACTCAGATTCATTTCACACCAGTGCAAAATCACTTTGCACCTATGCAAAATCACTCCATAATCATTTTGCACTAATGTACTTTGATTTTCAACTAGTTTTTCACTTATGCAAAGTGATTAAAAGTTATTTTTCACTTGGAAAGTGATTTTTTACCTTTGAGTTTAAGGATTTAGTGTTTAATATTTAGGTTTCCTAAATCCTAAATCATAAACCTTAAATTCAAAGGTGAAAAATCATTTTTCATAGGTAAAGTCACATTTCATAAACCTTAAATCCTAAATTCTAAAGTCTAAACCCTAATCCCTAAATCCTAAATTTGAACCACTTTGCATCGGTGCAAAATCACTCAAAATCCTTTTATACCAATGCAAAATCACTTTACACTAATGAAAATTCATTTAAGATCATTTTGCACCGGTGTTGCAAAATTTGCTACATCAGCATGTTGCAAAATGCGTCGCATAATACGTTTTTGTACATCTTGACTAAAATTAAAACATCACTTTCACAATATTAAAGAAACACCTTCTTTTCACCAAAAAAAGAATCCCTTCTTTTAATAATCAACAACTTCCACATTACACACTCCAATTATTTTTTCAAGTACCTTCCTCAATCCACTTTCACCGAAAAGCATGATGCTGACACCAGAAGACTTAACTTTACAATCATTGAAGAAACATCAGCACACATGACATATAATCATGGACAAAACATCTGCTCACGTAGTAAGTATATAAACTTACTTTCATAAATCCATTTTCTGCTTAGGATGGAACACTGGTTCCAATTATTCTTTCCAACTTCGTCGTGCTCCCTTTTCATAAAAGAAGACATGTTTCTTTATACCACAAACAAAACTATAGAATTCAGAAGTCCCTTTCCCAGTCAGACCAAGAAAAATATAAAACTAAACTAAGCTTATCAGAAGCAAGAAAGGTGTTTTTTTTTTTTTGTTTGGGTTTTCATGATTTTGGAACCCAGGCAAAAGAGAAGAGCACGAGAATGATAGCAAATAAACTAGAATTATAAAATGATTCTTCCTTTCTGCCCTTAAAAGGTTCAGGGGCGAGTCAGTGCTACACATATCAAAAATTGATCTTCATGTGTGTGTGTGTGTGTGTGTGTGTGTGAGAGAGAGAGAGAGAGAGAGAGAGAGAGAGAGAGATTACATCAATGTTTAGGGGGCAAACAGAACAATACTGGTAAAAAGAAGCAATCTTCATAAGCATGCGAACGATGCCCATTCGCCACCGAATAATCCCCAATCCAATCGCAAGACATCAATAATCAGATTAGTTAGAGCTTCTTATTCTTCTTCTTCCTCTTCTTCTTCTTCTTCATCATCATCATATGCATAAAAATGGAGGAAGGAAAGGCTTTACTACCACTACATTAGTACTAGTCCCTGGTCTTGATGACCACGCCGTCCTTGCCGGCGACGATAACGGAGGTGGCGAGGCCAAGGAACATCCCATGCTCGACGACGCCGGTGATCCTGAGGAGGGAGTCGCTGACGGCGTCGAGGTCGGCGGTGATGCCGTCCTCGAAGAAGAGGTCGACGACGTAGTTGAGGTTGTCGGTCTCGCAGGGGATGGCCTCGGCGGCGTCGGGGCCCTTTCGGACGACCCTGAGGCGCGCCTCGCAGCCTCCCCAGGGGTCGAAGACGGCCTTGATCTTGCGGAGGGTGAGATGCCACCCGAAGGGCACGACCTCGACGGGGACGGCGTGGCCGCTGCCCCCGAGGCGCTCCACGAGCTTCGACTCGTCCACGATGACGACGAAGCGGCGGCTGACGGACTCGATCATCTTCTCGCGGAGGAGGGAGCCGCCGCGGCCCTTGACGAGGTTGAGGTGGGGGTCGACCTCGTCGGCTCCGTCGATGGAGAGGTCGACGGATGGGTGGGAGCTGAGGTCGGAGAGGGGGATGCCGAGGGAGAGGGCGTGGGCCTCCGTCTTCTTCGAGGTTGGGATGCACACGATGTCGCGGAGCTTCCCGAGGCGGAGGAGCTCGGCGAGCCTCTCGATGGCGTAGTAGGCGGTGGATCCCGTGCCGAGGCCCAGCACCATGCCGGACTCCACCAGCTCAACGGCGCGGTGGGCCGCGATGCGCTTCAGGTCGTCCTGCTGGACGACCGCCCGGGTTGTGGGGATGGTGGTTTCGGAGGAGGTGGAGACCCTGGAGGAAGGGAGGAGGTGGGGGAGCGTGGAAGCGGCCGACATAGTGGCGGCGGGGAAGCCCAGGGATTGCATCCCTTCTGTATATTAAAAAAGTAACAAAAAAATAGGGATTGCATCCATCTCTACTTTACCGTTATTTGAGCCGCTTTCGTTTGAACGCGGGGGAACGTGAATCGTAATGACTTTTGTGATATATGGATTTAAAATAGTAAATTTAAAAGTACTTGCGGAGGTGGTTGTTTGACGTGTTATTCAATATATCTAGAATTTTCGATGGATTAAGTTGATTTGATATGGATTAAAGTTATTTTATTTATTCTATAAAATAATTTTAACGTGTTAAAATATTTAAATAAATAAATTTATTTATTTATTATATTATTTATACTACTTCTTTCTTAAATCTCTACTTATTTCTCTCATCAAATGAAACCTAAATATTTAATTGTTGGGTTAAAGGTACTTAATTCAGCACATGAGGCAGTTAACCTGATCTTAAGTCACTCCAAGTGAAATCGATGCTGATTTGGAGCAACTTTTGTTCCGACAAAGATAACATGTAAAGTTAACCCATTTGAGGTGGAGTTAAGTCAATGTCCTTACCCCTCTTCCTCTCGTTTGCCCTCACGTCAGGGCCGCCCGCCCCTTCCTCGTCTTAGCCATCATTTATTCAGGGGAAAAAAAAAAAGGATTATGGCATTGTGTCTCAATTTTGAGATTATATAGGTTTGGTGTTTATTTTTGATACATAACAATCTCTGGATTAAAATAAGTAATATTTTGTTTAGTATAGTTAGGTGTTGAGACTTAATTGGTGAAATTTTAAAACATACAGGTGTATTCCTAGAGTTTCTCGGTAGATTCGAAGACTTTACATGTGTATTTGGAAGACTTTATCCATAGATTAAGAGAAATGATAATCCACCGATAGATTCTCCATCGAAACATATGTGCAATAGTTGCAGCAGCGAGGAGGGGGAGGGATTGTGTGCAGGATTGTGCACGTGATTAGACTATCCCACCCCATGAAATCAGATAATATGGAGATTGTGAACTTTAACTTAATATTATCCTATCTCGAGATAAACTCTCCCGAACAAGAGATATATATCCAAATCTCGCAAAATAAAGGTTACCTTAGACGACAACTCAGTCCCGAAGATACACTATGATGAATCCACTACTACTTTAAAAAATTAACCCACCACATCACATGTGTAAAAATTAAAATATATCAATTAAACATCAAAACATATCTATTAAAAATAATTTTTTATCGATGAAAAATTATTTTTAACTTAAAAAATAATTAGTCATCCATGAAAAAGTAAAATACATTTAAAAACAAATTTAAAGATGTCTACGAAAAATTAAACTATATTAGTACATTTTTAACTTTCTCTGGTTAAAAATAATTTTCCATGTAAAAAACAATATTTCACTTATTAAAAATAATTTCCATCATTTTCTTTCAAAAAAAATTTCCATCACTAAAAAATTAAAATATCACCGATTAAAAATAAGATATATTTTCTGTAATATGTGGATCCACCGCATACGGTGGAAACACATGATTCTCTTAGAATTCACTGTGAAATGCACTATAATATATATTTCTTGAGTTTTTAACGTATCATTTTATTTGAGACAATAAACACAGAATACATTTCCTTTCCAGAAGGGTCTGATGGGCGTTGGATACCAGCATTATGTTGGCACGGCACCATCAGAGAATGGAGTTGTTGACCATACAAACATCTATTTAGAATATGTAATAATGGATGGTCTTTGATTTAACCGTTGCACTACGACAGCTACAGACAAAAGGGCTGGATGACAAGGATTGTTAGGTCTTTTTTGTTTCAAAGGGAGTTTTCATTCTTAGGAATTGAAAGTCATATAAGTGATGCGAGTTATATATCGAAGGAATCATCGATATCTTTGAAGGGGAACATAAAATTTCAACCAAAGTCTAAAGTAAGGTAAAAAAGAGTATCACAAATATGAAATTTAAGTAGCGATCGGAGATCAAACACCGTAACATGCTTATGGATACGACAATGTTATTAGGAGAGTCCCTAGCCATCACGCTAATGAAAAATCCAGCAAAGGTTGAGCATCGGAACCTAATCTGGGTACTACTCGGTCATAAGAAACGTGGTGTCTCACATGTTCCCCCACACCAAACCTCCAAGGGGAATAACAACATCCCGTAAGGGGAAAAACAAAAACAACAATAACAAAACTAAAACAAACACCAAAATAGCTGAACTGATACAAAAACAAGAACTACAAACTAGGCGTGACCAATGCAACGAACAACCCACCCTTGGGACTAAAAGGAGGTTGGGCGAATGCACGCTGGCTGTAGCAGGTTAGCCACATCATCATTGACACCCCAACCGTCGAACGACGCCACGCACGTTGCTGATTTGCAACCAATGCAAGCCTTGACGAAGCTTCACCCCAGCACACTGATCGACGATTGAAAGCGTTAGTTGTCCGAGCCTCAAAGAAGAACTTCTATCACCGCAACATGCGTCGCCATGCACGTTGCCGCAACATGCGTTGCCATGCACGTCGTTGACCGCCGCACACACTATCACCATGCCCAAGACCAACCTTATCTCGTCGTGCATGTCGCCACCATCGACGAAGGGGAGACCCTACAGGGAGGGAGTAAAGCTAATTAGAGGGGGGGACGATTAGCCTCAAGAGGTTGTTCCGGGCCCCAATTGTAGCACTGGACCTTCGCTCGCTCATAGAGAAGGAGACAAGAATGAAACGAAATAACATCTTGCCAATTATAGTAATATACTTGTGATAACATATTAAAGCATCTACCTCAAAACCACTTACCCTATGTATAGTGCTTATTAATTTTCACATCTTAATTCACAAAATCAAATAGACTCATTTAAGGTAACTCCATACGGAGAGGAGACCTTTTGATGCATCAATTGAAAGGCGTGTGAGAAGTTAGATATCAAGAGGGGGTCAGGGAAGATTAGAAGGGCTAGTTTAGTTGAGAAGTTCTTGTCTATTTTGGGATGTTAACCACCATTTACTTGAGGGATTAAATTTCATAATTTTAACACACGTTTTGCGGGGTTAACACGTATTTTGCTAATATCAATTTTAAGGGTATTAGGAAAATATGCGTTAACTTCGTAACTCCCCCACAGTTAAATTTTATTCTTCAGAATTTACTAATAACATCAATTTAAGTAAACATCACAAGAGTTAATAATACAGCTTAACATCAATTTAAGTAAATGGAAATCGATCTTTAACTCCACCTTGCAAATAAATAAAAATGAAGATTAATATTAATTTTATATCTATTAATTTCACTTTCTTGATGCATGAAGTAAATTAGTCCGGATGAGTAGCATATTCTTAATCTTTTAGATTCAAGTCCTATACTGATCCAAGATGGAATTTTATATGTAGGCAAAAGTCCAAGCATCTGACCTTACTTGAAGCGAAAAGGGATAGATTGTTGTTGTTGAGACGTTTTGTTTAAATGGAGAGGCCTAATCACTAACATATGGTTTCGATCTGCCTACGCTTGGAAAGTTCTTCCATGGCTCATCTTTCGAGCTCTTTATTCACCTCTTTGAGTTTACGTACCGCTATGTGCATGGGATTTCCCTGCACCTGCTTCTCCCACGCCCTTCTAACCAGTGGCAGGAAATCTGAGCGGTCAGCGCAGAAGTTAAAGAATCTGAAGGACCTCCTTTTCCTCTCGAGAGGTTCAAGCGTAGCATTGCATGATCGCTCGATTCCGTGTGAACGTATTCCACTCGCACTAGTGGGAAGTCGGAAAGAGCATCAGAGGGATGGGGGATAAGCCGTGAAATAAAAATGATGGTTACGGACATGATTTTTTAATATTATAAAATAAATATAAGTGGGTTGATATAATATATTAGATGTATTTTAATAAATATATGAGGTTAAAGTGATTATATTTTAATATATATTGATATTGATATCAGATCTAAGATAACTTTTATTTAACATCATTACGAGTAAAATAAATGTCGTCGTAAGTTTTTGTAAATGTTAAAAAAAAATCACTATAAATATTTTCTTAGGTGTGTTATCTTAGATATGTATAGACGTCGAAAATCAAATGTTACCTAATCTATAACATCTAAGGTGACGTTTAAATATCTCCTAAAAGTCCCATCACTTACCCGAACTCATGTAAAACATCACGAAAGAATAATTAAGAAGACGTTTAAACATTACAATATCTTGTGTAAAATAATGTTTCAACGTCACATTAAGTAATTTCAAAGACGTTTAAACATTGTTTTAAATTTTCTTTAAGTTTCTACAAAATCTTTAGCGACTTTTAAACGTCTCCTTATATATCTTACTGTGATGGTTAAATGTTACTTTAGATAGTATTTAAATACATTTAAACATCATCTTATATATCTTTTATTGACATTTAAACGTCCCCTTATTCATCCTACTATAACATTTAAGTGTCACTTCATGTAACTTTCATCAACGCTTAAACGTTATCTTATATAACTTTTAATGACGTTTAAACGTACTCTTACTTATTCTTTGTTGAGGTTTAGATGTTATCTTAGGTGGCTTTTCAAGACATTTAAACATTATCTTACATCTCTTTTAGTGACGTTTAAACATCACCTTATTTATCCTACTAAGACATTTAAGTATCATTTTAGGTAACTTTTACCAACGCTTAAACGTTATCTTATATAACTTTTAATAACATTTAAACGTGCTCTTACATATTCTATATTAACATTTAAATGTTACCTTACGTAATTTTTGAAAACATTTAAACGTAATCTTATATCTCTTTTATTAACACTTAAATGTTATCTTATATATCTTAATACGACGTTTAAGTTTCATTCTAGGAAATTTTTACCCACACTTAAATATTATCTTATATAAATTTTAATAATATTTAAACATCTTTTTATATATTTTATATTGATGTTAAAATATTACCTTCGGTAATTTTTCAGAATATTTAAATATCATATTATAACTCTTTTTAGTGTGATGGAATATTTGACGGTAATATAATTTAATTGATGATAATGTTGATTTATTAAGATGGGATAAGTTAAATCTCTTTTAATTAAATTAAAAATTTATTTCTTAAATATTCCTTTAATTTTGAGATAATCTTAAAGTTATTCCACTGATAAATTAGGTCCTATTATTAAAGGTGACAGGAAAAATAATGTAGGATTCAACAACCCAAACTCACCTCCCAATGATCAAGCACATCCCTTGCAATTTCACTCGAGCGACATATTGTTGTCGAATAAAGTTTAACCTCGAATAAGTGAAATGGGATAAGTGGTGATAGGTATTTGACTGTATGTTGGAATAAGTGGTGATTGTATGACGTCACCGGAGGGGGGAAGGGATTTGGGAGCATGTAGAAAACGTTATCTACAATCACGTTTATATCCTCGTCACATGTAATATTTTAAATAAAATTTTGTGAAAGAAAATTATCACCAAACAATAATATGTATTTTAAATTTTATTTCAAATAAACATTCGTAATCCCTTCACCAAGTAGGTCAACTTTCAACGGTCCTTAAATTGTTGTTAAAAATCAATTACCTTTGATGCAAGCGCAAGAAGTGTTTAATTAACGTGAGATTTGATACATGATGCTGCTTATTTAAGATAATCTAAATCTTCAAAAAAAAATTTCAAAATATATTCGTGGACAAAAATACAAAAGTTAATGTACAAAAGCTTTCTTATGCGCACTCTAATGTAGGTTCCATTTCTTCACACACACACACACTTATATATAATTGTATGAGAATAGGATTTTGACAAGAAGATCAGAAAAATTAATCCAAGTCATTGTATTTCCCTTCAATCACTTAGTGACAAGGAATTTTTGAGTTGGTGGAGGTAATTATGGGAGAGACGATGATTGATACGGGTTAGAAATTAGTAAATTCACATGCAAAAGCAAAAAGGTGTAAAGATCGATGAAATAAAAATTCTGATAAATCATATATATATATATATATATATATATCAAATTATACATTAGATCGAGTTAAGTTAAAATTAAACTTAATCCTTGTACACCCCCTATTCTTACATGAAAGGATTCGTCTCCCACCGTAGTGCACAAATCCCTCTTCCCATAGGTTCTGACCCTTCGCCACCCGACCTAACTTATCCCTTGTCGAGGGCAATGGCTTTCACCGTACCTTTGCCAGTCACTTGGCACCATCGCTTCTTCTCTTTGATAAACCTTCTTCAGCCATTCTCTCTAATTGCTCACCCACTCAACAATGCACTTATCCATCCACCCATCGTCGACTGCGACCCCTGCTAGACAAGCCACACCTCCGCGACCCATCCAGTCCAAGCCCACGCGCACCAGTTAAAGTACCGGTAATGACTACATTTTCCGTTTGTGGGGAACGGGTTTAGGGTTTCGGAGTCGTCGAAATTAAATGTCGTGGGATTCGGCTTTGACATTTTATTTCTCATTTAATTTATATCCATTCCGTCGACATGTATGAGATAGAGAGTATCGATGTCAGCTAGATAATTTATATTTTCCGATTAACAAGTATACATTTTGTATAGGAATGCAGGTGAATTGGGTTAGATTTGATTTGATTAAATTTATATCTATATTTATTTGTAAAATATATATTTATATCACATCGATTTATCCATTAGGTGTAAAAATTTAAATCTATATCCATATCCACCTACCCATCAGATACCTATTTATCTATTAGGTATCTATTTATAAATTGATCTTACAATCAAATCGTATCAAATTAACGTCAAATAAAAAAAATCTATAACACAAAATTATTTATTTTTAGCAAACTCTTGAATATGAACTCGGATTTTTCTAAATTTATTGATCTCCACTAAAATTATTACAAAAAGAACCTTTTAAAAGGAAATACATAAAAAAAAATAAAAAATATAAATAAAGACTAAATACAAGTATATTTCAAATAAAAAATCCTCTTCTCCAAAATAAATGTTTAGTGAAAGCTTCAGAAGCATTCACAATTTTCAAAATTATGGAGGGAATCATAAAGAAGATTAAGGTTGGGGGAAATGAAAAACTTAGGGTGAAATTGATATATATCTTGGATAAATAAGGATTTTATTCGAGATTCGAATATAATAATCAGATATAAATTCATATCCATATTCAAACTCGATCAAATATTTAGATAAAATTCATACCAAAACTCAATCAAATTTAGGTCAAATTTTACTTATTTTCTTCGAATCAGATTTAGATTGAATTTATCGAAACTTACATCCCTTATTTCACAACTTGGAGAGCAAGTTTTCATCGTTTAATAAATTCCGTCGGAGAGAGACTTGTGATATTTTATATTGGAATCTACATTTTAATTTGAACGATGTTGACTTGTGCACTAAGCCTACCTCTCGATGACTTCCCTGCAATTTGGTTTAGCTTTTCATTTTCTGTGATTGTATTGACATCGCAGCAAAAAGAATTTTTCTGATGTTTATTTTCTGAAATGATGAAACAACTATGCTGCTATTTAAATACTTAATCAAATAAATGTTAAGTTAGATCCATCGTAATAAAAAAAATAAATATGTATATGAGAAAAGAAAAAGGATTTAGTCTTCTAGAGAGGAAAGAATGATATCAAGCATTGAGAGAACTTGTAATTTCAATTTTTTTTTATATATATATTTAACAAGTAAGGGTGTCAGGGAAGAGGTGGCGGATGTCAAGGAAGAGGTGACGAGGGGTCGATGAAAGACAAAGTAGGATGGCAAGGGATTGAGTAAAGGGTGGCGGGGCATTAGAGGAGGGGCGAAGGGTGGTGGTGTGGGGTTAGGGTGGAGGTGGCGAGGGTTTGGGGAAATGGAGGAGGGGAGTGGAAAGATATCGATGGAGGGGAGGAGCACCTTACAAATGGGAACGACGGTTGCAGTTAGTGAGAGGTACTGGCGAGGAGCAAATAAGAAAGTGGTGGCAAAGGTGATGGGGACCTAGAGAGAAAGTAGGGTCTTATTTTGTTTGGTTGAAGGGAGAGAAGGTAGGCCTAGGAGAGAGAGGGATCAGAGGGAATGAAATTTTTGTTTTAGGGGAAAATTTCTATGAAAAGGGGAGAGAGGAAAATATTCGATTCAACCCTCTCTTATATCGAGTTGTGGGTTTGGTCAAGTTGATTAAAACTAAAACATGGGTTAGGTCCAATTGTAGGTTGGACTCGACTCAAGTCAACCCTACTCACCATTACGAAGGAGATTAGTGGGAAAGAATCACCCTTAAAGGAAGGAGGTCTAAGTTGATCGAAACATGGATGTTATGAACTTAAAGTGGGAAGAATGTAAGTGCCTTAATATAAGCACCTCAACATGAACACTTCAATCTACTCTTAGAAGATGGTACCACACATCTTAAACTCGAGAGAGTTTCTCGTAGTATATAAAGATGGAAGCATGCTAGTAGTTAACACAAGCTTAAACATTTTAAGCTTGCTGGTGGGGAAGGGTAAGAAGGCGGCAAAGGATCTATATGGAGGATGACTGATTTATTGAAGTGTTTGGATTTCATGATCTTCAATTCAAAGGAGCAACAAAGTAGGCGAATGGCGAAGTTAGAGTGGCAAGAGAGGAGTGAGAATGAAGAGGAGTAATGTGGTAACCTTTTTTTTGAGGTTTATGATGCAATCTAAGAACAAGGCAAACCATTCTTAACATTTTTAGATGAAAATAACACGTTATATTCATAGAATTTGATTTGAACGACATTGTCGTAGAGGTAGTCAACTTTACGAAGACATTTATGTAAATACGAAGATTGCAATGGCAATTACATCATGTGAAACTTTCAAAATGGTGTTTATGTTGTAATCCCTCTTTAAAAGATGGAAATGTTTTGTTTAAACGCAGGTAATTAAACCTCTAAATGGAGATGTTATCTTGAAGATGAATTATATTAGGCTACCACTTCAATCGAATTTCATTTGACCTCTAACAAGGAATGATTTTTCAGATTTTACTTTTGTATAAATGATTCAAAATTAATTGGACTCATGTAATCACTTAGGGAGTGATTGTATGGTCAGGAAGGCATGTGAGGCTATCTTTTAAGAGGTTAGATGCATCTTTTGAAAAATAGAACAAATCATGCCCATGTAAAGGATTAGTACGCTAAGAGTCTATTTATTTACACATTTGAATTGTGATCACAGTGGTTTGAAACGATGATCACTCAAGCGGATTTCTTTCAATTGTCTAAAACAATGGCCAAAGCCTTGTTACTGCTACAACCACTTCAGTTAGTGCCACAACTTTTCTCGTGGCCGCAACAATTACGTTTGTGTAACTAAAATAAGCAAGTCCTAGGAAGGATGACACACCTATCAAATGGTCCAACAACATCACAATGGGCTTGATGGGCTTGATTGACCAATACTATCTGTAATAGCATATCCTTTGAGAAGAGAAGCACAACAACACATATTTAAAAAATTCCTAATTTCTTGATTTAACTGTCATTGTTGAAGATTTATCATGTTTGTGAATCCTTAGTGGAACAGAATTAGTATTTAGTTCTAGAAAAGAGGAATACAAATAATATGATGATTGTGGATTTTCTTTTGAAGGCTACACAGAGATGCCTTGGAAAAATCATGTTAATGTTGGGATTATGTTAGAAAAAATCCTAAGAATAATGGTAGCGGATCAGGAATAGGACCTGGTTTTGATTTTTCTTTTGAACAAGCAAACTTCCATGTTGGGAAAGAAAAAAACTATATGTCAATATTTCTTAATCTTTCTTTGGATATTTAGGCTTAAACCTAATTTGGTTTGGTGCCTCCTCTCCCTATAAGTGCCTTCCTCTTGGAGGATGTAGGTTCATGTCCCCATCTCCTTCCTTTATGGTAAAATTGATCCATCTCCCATCCCCTCGTCGAGTGGTAGAGCTCGGCTCCCGCTTCGGGTTGTAGGTCTGATATCCCATGTGGTCAATTGACTCGCCGCTTGCGACAAGCTGTAGGTTCGCATCTCCATCCCTGATCAAATGGTTCTTTGATGAATTGGCCTACCACCCCCGATCAAGTGGTTCTTCAATGGCTCAACGCCTGCGGTAAGCTATAGGTTCCTGCCCCCAATCAAGTGGTTCTCTAATAATAAAAGTATGGTGATTCATCACACTATCAACACCTTCAGGTACAACAATCATGCAGTCATCATATCCCAAACCTGCCGATGCAATGTTGCTTCCAATCATGAGATTGTATTTACTATATCCAAGTGTAACAATTGAGAAAATTAAGATATATAAAATTAAAAAAATCTAGAAAAACACGGGTTATCCTATTTGGTTTGTAGGACTACTTAACCCAAGTTACCTTATTTGATTTGTAGGATGGCTTAACCCAAGTTGGAGGGATTTAACCTACGATAAGTTATTTTAGAGAAAGGGTGGGATAAGCTTGGCCTGTAAGTTATGTCATCCTTCCTCCTCTCGTACAAAATGACATAAGCTATTAGATTATCCTCACGCATACTGAATGGTTATAAGTTAATTCAATAAGATAATCTCTTTGTATTTCAAGTAGAAATGGGAGAGAACTTAATTAAGAGAAAAATTATCCCGTAAAATCCCTCCCTTATAACTATTTTAGATCAGAGATATGATTTGCAATAAAAAATTGGATAAACTTATATACACATATCAATTATAGTGGATATTTGTATTGTACATTTTCAAAGTTTACGTAAATTGATTTTTGGATGTAGGTACCACGGATACCTTATATGCTACTTTTTGAAAGTTCACGTAAAATGAATTTCCTTTCTTCACACGACAAGATTTAAAATCTTTTTTTTTTAGGGAAACACGAGTGTTATCATTCATCTCCCACCCTCGGGGAGCCAAAAAGGTTGGGGGATCAAACTTAAACCTATCAAATATAAGGAAAGAGGAGACCACGACTCGTGACCTAAAACATCAGTAGAAAAACCAAAACAACAAAAGTAAAGCAAAACAAGCCTCACAAAAACACATGAACATAAGGGAACTGAAGCTTATCAAGCCTAATTAGTCCCTTAGTTCTAACAGGAAGCATGCCAAAATCAGAAAAGACCTTCTAGCCATCAGAGGCTAAAGCAGCAAAATGAGTAGCCAAAGGATTCGCTGCGGATGGAATATGATGAACTGCAACAATCCTGCCCCTGCAAGCTTGAAGTGATCTAAAATCTCTCTCAATAGTCAGGGGGAGAGCCATCCTACCTTTCCACCAAAATTCCAGCAGCATGGAGTTTGATTCCAGATACAGTAAATGAGAATCCCCAGTGTTTGTAAGCTCATGAATGAAAGCCTGAACCAGAGTTTTTTCTTTAAAACCCTCAGGAATGGAACCGGTGGCCCCTCTAATGAAATCGCCTTTCTCATTGCGTGCAACCCATCCAATTTTCAACGAGGAGTCCTAGGATTTCACTGCCACATTAATTTTAAACCCATGAGGAGGATGCAACCAATTAACGACAATAATCTTGGGACAAATGTTATCTAGCCAGGATCTTAAGTCAAACGAATTCCAATTTTTGAAAAGGAGATAATTAAGTTTAGAGAAATCATAATCATCTCTCCTAAGATGGTTCCTAATATACCACACATTGGTCCAAATGAAAGAAATGATGCCCTTCAAATAACAATTATTAGTCTTGGACATAGGAGAGCATAATCTGGAAAAAATGATTAGGAGACATGTGATAAGATTATATCCTCGAGAAAGTCCAATTACTAACCTGGTGCACAAGCTAACTATGGGAAAAGAGGTGTTGAGTTGTTTCGATTTGGGGTTGATCCGGACAACAAAAACGTTTGGAAGGGGCCTGAATACCAAGCTTACCGATATTGTCATCCGTAGGAAATTTATCCAGCAAGATTCTCCAAGCAAGGATAGCTTGCCTTAGGGGAATCTTGAGGTACCAAAGATTGTTGAGATGAGGGGCCTCCAAATGGTTAGAAAATTGACTGAGATAAGCCGAGGCAACAGTAAAATCGCCACGGGAAGATGGGGACCAAGTGGGGATGTCTTTGCTATCATCTAAGATGGTATCAGCAATCACAGCAGTGATATGGTTTGGAAGGAAGCCACGCAAAGGGTGGTGAGGGAAGTCCTCAATGGTCGATTTAATGGGTGTAGGAGTAGGAGCACGATCTTGAGGGAGGAAATCCTTGAGGGCAGAATTCCCCACCCAAAGATCCATCCAGAAATCAACCTGGCCCTCATGGACCTCCCATCGGACCAGAGGTTTCATAAGAGAATACACCTCAAAAAGAGTCTTAATTCTGGCCAGCATGGTAGTAGTGGAATGGGAGAACATGCCATAAAGTTGGACCATAAGGGTGGCATAGGGGGATTGGGTAGAAAGAATACGCCAGACCCGCTTCATTCTAAGGGCTGAAACAAACCAACTTAGGTCATGAACCCCAAGACCCCCATAAGCCATAGGCTTAGCAATCTACTTCCAAGAGACCCGGTGATGATGTTTATCGGAGTCGGTATCCACCCAGAAAAATGAGGCAAAGATAGACTCTAGCCTACGGCTAATGATTTTAGGAACCTCAAGGACAAACAACATATGGATGGGTATAGTTTAATAAGCAACAAGCGGGCAACATAAGAAAGAAGATTTGCCTTCCAACCGACCAATTTGGATTGGATTTTGTCAATAATCTGGTAAAAATATCTTGATTTGGCTCTATCAAAGAAGATGGGGCACCCTAAGTATTGAAAGGGGAAAGATCCCAATTAAATATTGACCAAGCCATGGATGCGCAAGATTCTGCCCGAAGGGAAATGTTTTCGAACAAAGAATTGGCTTTTGGAATGGCTAATACGCTGGGCGGTAAATTTTTCAAAAGTATCCAGAAATTTTGAAAGATACTTTTGAAAAATTCGAAATAGTACGAAGGTTCCCATTCAAGAATAACATAATATCATCAACATATAACAAGGCAAGAGGTGGGAGGACACCACGTTTAACGGAGAAAGGAATGATCTGGCCATGGAAAGCCAACTCCTTAATGCCACAGATGAAAGGCTCCATAAAGATATCAAAAAGCAATGGGGAGATAGGATCCCCTTGACGAAGACCTTGCATAACCTCAAAAAAAGGACCGGAAGAGCCATCAACAAGGACCAAGGAACCTTCATGTTCAACAAAGGATTTAAGAAGGCTGACAACCGAGGTGGAAAAACCAAATTTTCTCAAAATTTGATACAGAACTTTCCATTATACCCTATCATACGCTTTCTGTAAGTCTAATTGGATGATGACATTGGATCCAAAGACTTTTCTATCAATCCTTTGGGTGAGTTCAAAGGCGGTAGCTATATGACCAAATAGGTATCTCCCTATGACAAATCCAGCTTGCTCAGGGGATAGGAGCTTGGGCAAAAGCGAAGCAAGTCTATTGGCGACAATGCCAGAGACAATCTTGTATAGGACATTACACAAGCTTATAGGGCGAAATTCGGAGATATAAAGGACATTAGCTTTCTTAGGGATCAAGGATATGAAGGTGTTGTTAAGAGATCGAGGAGCATGATTTTGAGTAAAAAAGTAAGAGATCGCATTCTCCAGATCATCTTTAATACAATCCCAAAAGTTAGTGTAAAATTCATCATTAAAACCATCGGACCCGAAGTACGGTTAGAGGCCATTTTGGAGAGGATGTTATAGATTTCCTCCTTATCCGAGATATAAAAAGAAAGGAAGAGTCTTCATCTGTGATAATAAAAGGGATGACTTCAAGCAGCGGGGAAGGACCAGGAGGGGAATCAGATCTGAGGAGGTTCTTAAAATAATCGGAGGCCATAGAAGAAGCATCATCCCAGTTACCACCCCCTATGGAATTAGAAAGAGACACCTAATTCCACTTGCAAATCGCTTCTGAATGATAGAGTAGAAGAATTTGGTATTGTGTTCCCCTTCCCTGCTCTAGTCAATTTTAGCCCTTCGGAGTAGAAAATCATTGAACATGACAAGGGCGTCTTTAAGTTGAGATGAATTCCCTGGAGCTCAGCAGCTAGGTTGTCATCCCAATGGGATGCAAGCCTAGAGTCTAAATCGTTAAAGCGAGTCTCAAAGTCTTTAACCACCTCTTGGATATTCCTAAAAGTCGATCTGTTCCACCTTTTAAGATTAACCAATCGGACATAAAATCTAGAAATCGGGTCAAGATTGGTGTCAACAAAGGTATCCTTCCAAGTTCTCTCAACAAGCGAACGGAAGGAAGGATCCCTAAACCACATATTTTGGAAGCGGAAGGGATGCGGACGGGAAGAGGTCTTGGCTGCAGAAACCAGGATCATAGGAGAATGGTTAGAATGGGTCCTAGTAGCATAAAAGCCACAAGTGAATAATGGTAGGGCATCCGAGTTAAGCAAAATGTGATCAAGCTTTTGGTAGATTCGGGAGCTACCCCTACGACCATTGCACCAAGAAAGCTGTGAACCAGCAAGGGGCATTTCTAGTAGGGCCAGACGATAGATAATACAAAGGAAAGGGTTTGCATTCGACTAAGAGAAAGGGATACCACCATATTTTTTAGAGGAACGAATTATGCAGTAGAAATCACCACCAATAGTCCAAGGGACCGGTAAAGGGGAAGAACTATTGGCAAGGAAATCCCAAAGCTCCAAATGCTGTGAGGCCTCACAAGAGGCATAAACATCAGTGATCTTGGACTCCAGACCCCCTAAGGCACATTGAACGGTCAGAGCCTGCTCACAAAAGGAAGTTAGGCTCACAGAGAGAGGATCCCTCCATAAAAACCAGATTTTAGAGGCCTTAGGAATCACAATATGATGCTGAAACGATATTGCCCTTTTAACAGAATCAACGGAGGAGGAATCCACAAAAGGCTAGAGAAGAAAAATGAGGTTTAGATTGTGGGTATGAATAAGGCCTTTCAGACGAGATAATGTAGGTGTATTCAGGATACCCTACAATTCCAAAAGAGCCAATTCATAGAGAAAGAGTTTTTTGAAGTGATTTAGACCGACTTCGAGTAATTTGCCTCGATTCCTCCAGGATTTGACCCCCACCGACTCCAACCATTTTTTGGGAGTGTGCCTCATGCCTTATCCTGGAGAAATAGAGGTTCCGCATCGAAAAAATCCAACACACCTTTAGACTTAACTTCCAATATAATAGATTTGGCATCATTGGTCACACCCTTGTCAAGCCCTTTAACCTCAGAAATAAAAGGAGGATCTGGGTCCGAAGGAGGAGGGGGAGAGGGTAAAGGCAAGTAAATACCCTAAGATAAGCCAACCAATTCATTTGAAGGGCCACAATTAACCATCTGAATATGAAATTCATCAATTTCATCTATAATCTCTCCATAACAGTTCTTATCCATGAAAAAACTAAGCTGATTACCAAAATCCGGAATAACCATAGTAGGGCCATTTTCCGAGCTAAGCGAAGTTAACCTTTTTTTATAGGAGCAATTTAGGTAATGTATGTTATCAGAAAGAGACCTTTGAGAGCGATCAAACTCATCAGGAAACTGCGATCGAGATTGACGAGAAACCGAAGCATCACATCCAACCATAGAAGAATCAAAAGCTGAAAGCGGGGTAGGAGCTAAGATGTAACTTTTACCCTTCGAAGGGAAGGCAGGTCGAGGGCTAGCCCCAGCGACCTTCCCCCTGGAGACCGATAATTGCAAGACACGCTTCATTCTCCGGTGAAGACGGGTACCTTGTTTGACTTTCTTTGCTGCCCAATCCGACAAAGGAGGAACCAAAAAAGAAAACCCCCTAGAAGATTTAGGATTAGAAGTTATACATGCCGATTTACATGAAGAATCAAAATTCCCCCCTTTAGCTGGAGACGAAGATAGCTGCTGACGTAGGGAAAGGGTTAAGCAAGGCTCAGACCGCTTGCTCTTCAGCTTAGAAGCTGACAAAGGATCAGGCGGAGAGGCATCACGACCATGGTTTCCAATCAGAGAGGAGAGGGTCGACCTTTCGCCACCACCAACAGCCTGCATAGAAAATTTAAGGCATCTAGAAATCTCATGACTTAACTTCATACTATTGGTGCTAGAGCACCACAATCATTTATTTTGATGATAATAAAATACATGTTATTTAACATTTGCATTTAAAGTCTTAGATTTCAGGATATTTGTAAATGGAGACATGTTTAGACGGATTTTGAGCTCGTATTCATGGTGGATTGGAAGAGCTTGATAGAGGAGAAGGAGCTTCGTGAGGAGCGAAAGCTTGAAGAAGGGGGAGATGAAGAATAGGATAAATTTCCTTTCTTGTTTCATTGTACTTTGTATTTTGTACTTTGTTTTTGTTCTTTATTTCTTTCTTAGATCTAATGTTAAAGAGCCTCAAAGTACCCTCAAAGTAGTCCTATGAACACTTGCACAACTCTAGGATACTTAGGTTTTTCTTAGAGAACTTAGAAAACCAAGTTAGGCTTCAGACAGCCTTTTCAGACGTCTAAACTGAATATTAGACGACTAATAATGACTTTTAAGACGTCTGATTGTTGACTCAGACGTCTAATAACTTAGGCTGAACTTAATATATTCTATCTGTTGAAATCAGACGTCCAGACCTTAGTCCAGATGTCTTAGAAGACGTCTGATGAAGTTGCTAGACGTCCAATTAGTGTAACGTTGGCTAACAAAATGATCGTTGAGGTTATAACCGTTAGGCTTCTATCAGACGTTCGTAGAGGACCATAGACATCTGATATATGACCATTTTGCCTCGATTAACCCAAAATCACTTTGTGAGATATTCTAGCCGTTAACTTATCTTGGGAATCCATTCCTACGCTTTATTAGGTTTCCAGACGTCCAGACCTAATGCCAGACGTCTTGTACGTCGTATGATGGTTATACACTAGAACCCTTTTTAGGTCTGACGAAAGTTAGTAAGAGAACCCGTTTAGAATCAGACGTTTGACTTAATTTCCAAACGTCTTAAACTAGTTTTCCAGACGTCTGGTGACCTTGTAGAATCATATATGATTTTGATTATGACCTGTTTTGCCTTGGGTTCAACCCCAACGGCTATGGAAGCCATTTAAGGCCTTCCAAAGCCTTCCTAGGTCCTCTATAAATAAAGGAGGACCCTTGCTTGCAAAAACACATCAAGCAACACATTTTCCACATCTTTTGTGTCCAAGAGAAGTAGAAGAATCTCTAGCTCTCCAAGCATTTATTCAACACCTGAGAGCTTCGTCATACTGTGCACCCGCTCTCCCGCCGACATTACGAGAGCGTTGTTGTGCCAAAGCGTGGTTCACGCACCCGCGTCGTCACGCCGATGCACTCCCCCTAAGGGAAGATTCTTCACTGCTTACGCGACGAGATCGTGTTTTAAAAAGACATTCGTTGCAGTGTAGTTTGAAATCGTCGTATAAACAAATAACAATTTTATTACTCGAAAGTCAAAATTTCCGAGGTCGAACTAAGGGAGCAAATTAGTATTTTAGAAACTAAGATCACAATTCTAAAAATAGGATATTTAACAATATAAATGAGAGTCCATGAGGAAACTAAAAAGAGAATGGAAGTGAAAAAGGAAATTCTCTTGATGGCTTCTTCCTTCTTCTCTTTCTTCCTTTTCTTTCTCTTCTTGGTTGCACCTTTTCTGGTGCGGTTAAACCGACCGGTTTGATTTTATTTTATTACTCGAATACAAAAATTCTACGAGGTCGAACTCAGGGAGCAAGCTTGATTCTAAAAGCGTACAGAATCACAATTTACAATAATATACTGTTTTACAAAAAGATTAGAGAAAGAGAGTAAAAATTTATCTCTTTTCTTTTCTTCTCTCTTTCTTCTTTTGTCCTCCTTTCTCTCTGTCTTCAGACGTCTGACTCCATGAATCAGATGCCTTAAGTCGCCATTTGCTACAGTGCTCATGCTCTCTTTCTTCTTCTTTCTTTTAGCTGCTGCTGCTGCTTCTTCTTCTCCTTGGCTTCTTTTTCTCTTCTTTCTCTTCAGCTGCTTGGCCTTCCTCTCTGCGGTAGCTTCCTTCTCTTCTTTTCCCTTTTTCTCTATCTCTGCCTTCTTCTTCTTCTCCTGCTTGAGCTTGCTTCTCCTCTTCCTCTTCTCCTGCTTCAGCTCCTTAGTGCGTCTAAGTCCTCGGCCACTCCTTCCTTGCTTCTTCTGCTTCCTCTTCCTCCTTCTTGTCCTTCAGTTCCCTGCACAGGCATATGGTTAGGCAAAACCTAACCCCAACCCTCCCCGCGTCTCTCTCTCTCTATTCCACTCCAGGGTTCGCTCTCCCAGAGCCTGTTCGGGTAAGCGGGTCGGGTAACGTGCCCGGGACCAGACCCATCGACGTGCGGTGGTGGGCGAGGTGTGCAACGCTTAGGTAGGTAAACGGGTCGGGCCAGGTCCGCGTGGGGTGGTCATGGACGAGGGCGGGTGAGCGGGTGAGAGGGACCTCACCCCGTGTGACTGAGGCGATAAGCCTCAATCACTTTTACAATTTATTCCACACCGCCCGCTTGCAATCTTCCGAGGTGGGACTAAATGTCCCACCTTCTTCTCGCGCGCACCTGCAGCAGGTCGACGTTCAATCCCAGAAGCTACAGACGCTTTGGCCTCCAATTGCTGGGCGAGAGGGGTTCGCGAAAGGAGCCCGCGCACCTAGGACCCTACTTCCTGAAGCCTGGGGCAGTAGGTAAAGCTCTTGAGCTTACTTCGTCCTCCGTTAATGGTGGCGAAGGCTTGAACCTATCCACAAGCAACACGACCTTACGGCCTCATCAAATCACACAGAAAGCGTCGCCGTGACACGGCGAAGGTGGCTCGGTGGTCGGCGTGGCGCAGGGTGGCCAGGGCGTGCGTGCCTAGGTCACCCTGTGGCTGTGAAGGTGGGTGTGTTCGGGGGAAGTGTTGGGAGCGTGTGGTAGTGAATGCGAACAGGGGTTATGATCAGTGAGTCGTGGCAGAACTTGTGAGGTGATTGGCGAGGTGGGTGGATTTGTGGAGTGGCGGAAGCACTTCGCCGATGATCTGGTCGGAGGTGGAGATGGTGAGGGTGGATAGTGGTGTAGAGGGGTCGAAACAACAAATTGATAGAGGGGAATTAAAGAGAAGGGTAAGAAGGACTTAGCTGGTAGGTCAAGAGTGAGCAGAGGAGGCGAAGGTGGCGAGCGGCTGTGCTGCCGTCGCTGGAGACGAAGGTGCCCAGGGGAAGAGACAGCAACGAAGAAGAAGGGCTGGTGGGTGCCCGCTGGTACAGTGCGGTGCGGTGGAAGACGGTGGAGGCAACCTTGCCATTGGTATGGTGGCATGGTGACGAAAGAACAGGAGGAGAGTTGTTGGAGCCTCTGGTGGCAGATGGCCAAAGGAGGAGGAGACGAAATTGGGGGGTTATCTCTGGCCAAAACAGGCTTGAAGGATGCGGCAGAGGGTGCCGCTCCTTAAATAGGCGTCGACCGGCCGTGAAGCGTGCAAAAGCAGCGGGAAAAACCCCGCGGAGACGTGGGCAGACGGAAACCCATACCTCTCATGCGTTCACACAAGAGGTATGGCGACCGACAGGGCATGGGAGCCGACCCATGCGGTAGGGGGCTTCGTAGGGAGCTCCCCTTTCAAATCTGGGGCCAGCTCCCCATGCATGTGCGGCGCCATCCTCCGTGCAAAGTTGCCGGAGGTATGTCCTGCGCAGCGGGTGGCAGAGGGACCAGAATGAGGAAAATGATGGGAAAGATAGGGGGTCCTTGCAAGATTTCAAAAAGCTAAGCGTAGAAAAGTAATTATTGAGGACCATTGTGTAAAGTTGGTAAAGACGACCTTTCCTTAGGTCCAAATTTTGGTATTAACCTAATTTTGACTTAAGGAATCTAATGGTGAATTTGATTTTAGGTTTGATCATGTTTGACTGGATATTTTGCACAAAAACCCAAATTAGGTCAAAAATTGGGTATGGTTCTGAATCTAGGTCAAGATAGCTTCCAACGGCCAAATTGAAGGTTCTAAACCCTAGGAGATATTTTTTCATGAATTTTAGAGGGTTTAGTTGATTTTTATCTTTCCTAGAACTTCATGAATTAATGTGGGTTTGTTTTAAGATTACAGAATGTCATTTAATTCTCAATTTTTGTCATAACCATTTTCTGGCCATACCATCCCACTTTTTCTCTTATTAAGTCCATTTAACCTGTGTCTAGACCCTTAGAAATTCCGTTCATGTACTGCGATGGTAAAATTATAATTTTACCTCTTGTATAATGTTTTATTCTTAGATTTGCAATTCCCTGATTTAGGCCTTTCCTTAGGCTATGTAGGAGCTTTTATTCAATTTATTAGGTCAAAATGTGCTGGTTAAGGTTCATGATGAGGTTCTCATCATTTTCCTTCTTTTTTTTTCTGTCTTTCCTTTCTCAGACACCTGATTCTGTGAATCAGATGTCTTAACTGGCGAATGCTACAGTTCTCACTCTCTTTTTTCTTTCTTCTTCTTTTTCTTCACTTGGCTTTCCTCCTTCCTGTCTTCTTCTTCTGTAGCTCCTTCTTCTTCCTTGGCCTCTGCAGTCTTCTACTTCTTCTTTCTTCTTCTTCAGCTGCTGATGACTGGGGTAGGCTTGTTTACGTTTGTTATACTTTAAATTACAGTCGTTGTTGTAATAAGACAGCTACCAGGTTTTCGTTACAAAATTTTTTTACTCGGAAATAGTTTTCCCGAGGTCGATCTCAGGGAGCTACTAGAATTCTAAAAATACAAAGGTTCTCTATTAGATTTACAAAAATAAGAGAGAGAGAGAGTCTGTCTTGGCTTCTTCTTCTCTTCTCCTTTTTCTTCTTCTTCTTCTTTCAGCTGCTCTCCTTCTCTTCTTCTTTCTTTTCTTCTTCTTCTCTGCTTAAGGCTATGTCTTCTCTCTTCTTTCTTTGCCTTCTTCTTCTGTTCTTCTTTTCTTCTTTTTTTTTCTTTGTTCTTCTCTTTCTTTCTCTCTGGCAGCTATGTTTTCTTCTGTTCTTCTTTCTTTGTTCTTCTCTTTCTTTCTTTTCTCTTCTGGCCGCTGCCCAATCGTCGTCTGATGCAGTGGTTAGACGACTTAACTGTAGGTTTGCTACAGTACCTTCCTTCTTCTCTTTTGTTTCTCTCCTTCGCTTTTTCTTCTTCAGCTGCCTTCCTTCTTCTTCTTTTTTGTTTCTGCACACTCACACAAGGATTAGAGAGCAAAACCTACCCCTACCCTTCCCCGCGTTTCTCTCTTTCTCAGATTTCTCTCTTAGGACCGCTCTCCCAGAGTAGGGTATTCAGGTACGGGTTTCGCGCTCGGGACCAGGCCCACCGGCGTGCGGTTGTGGGCTAGGAGTGCGCAGTTTAGGGTAATCAGATTCGACCCAGACCCGCGGGGCATGTGCGTGGGCGAGGGCGAGCGCGTGGTGCGCGGCGTGCGTGAGGGACCTGACCCTTGTGTTCGAAGGCGAATAGCCTTGAACACTTTTCAATTTTAAGTGCGGGCGCTTGGCCACTCACTTCCGAGGTGGGACTAAAGTCCCACCTCCCAGATTGGCGCCTGCAGCTGAGGAAGCTGCAGGCAATTGCAGCAGCACGCGGGGCCTTCGCCTCAGCTGCAGACCTGGGATGGTTCGCAGCAGCAACCCGCGCGTCCTGGGATGTGGACCTGGGCGGAACAACACTTGCAGCTATAGGAGAAGGAGCTGCAGCAGCTCGGTAATGGCGGCGAGGCGGCTTCGACCTGAGAACAGGAATACGACATCTCGACCCAATCAGAAGATGCAGGGAGCTTCGCCAGAGTGCGGCGAAGGTAGTGCGGGTGGTGGCGAGGCGTGAGGATGCGTGTGGAGGTAGCCCTAGGTTGAACTGTGGCCGGAGAGATAGGTTTGTTCAAGGGGTAGTCGGGTGGCGTTTGGCAGTGAATGGGAATGGGGGATCTGTTGAGTGGAGTGAGGGGAAGCTTTTGGGGTAGTCGGTGAGGGGTGAGGAGGTTTGTGGAGGTGAAATGGGCTCGCCGGAGAAGGTGGTCGGAGGCGGAGCGGTTGGAGGTGGAAGTCTCGTGCGGTGGGGCAAAAAGGTAAACTGATAGAGGGAAAATGTAAGGGAGGAGGAGAGGAAGCTATTTACCTAGGTTTTGGACGAAGGGGGGAGGGCGGAGCCACCGGCTTGTATCTGCCGGAGCTGGAGAAGAAAGGGCCCTGGAGGAGGAGTGCGGCGATGAGGAAGCAGGTGGAGGGCGCCGGCAGGTACAGCCCAGCGCAGACGAGAGGGCAAGGAGAACCCTACTGCAGGTAAGGTGACAGAGCGACGAGGAGGAAGAGGAGGAGGTCGCCGGAAGCTGCGGGCCTTCTGACGAGGAGGAAGGGATGAAGTGGGGGGGTGTTCTCCGTCAGAGACGAGCTTCAAGGAATCGGCAAGGGGTGCCGGTCCTTATAAAGGGGCTGACGCAAAGGGAGGAGCGGGCTGGCGACGTGCCAGCCTCGCCGGAACGTGGCCGGAGGGGGCACCCATACCTTCCGCGCGTTCGTACGGAAGGTATGGGGGCCGGAAGAGAGCATGGCCGGGTCCCTGCGACAGAGGACGTTGCAGGGAACCCTGCGTCTGCTTTGCAGGGCGGTAACCCCTCTCTGCGCGGCACCATGCTCCGCGCAAAGTCGCCGGAGCATGGTGTTGCATAGAGTTTTGTAGGAGGGACCGTTCTGCAAAGAACGATGAAAAATTTGGGGGCCAAAATGCAAAGGTTTCGAAAGATAAGGGTCAAAAGTAAATGAAGAGGACCAAATTGCAAAGTCGGTCAATGAGGTCTCTTCTTAGGCTCAAGTTTTTATATAAGACTAATTTGAACCTAAGGATTTTAATGGTGAATTTTATTTCTAGGTTGAACCATGTTTGATAGGCCAATTTACGTAAAAACCCAAATTAAGTCATTAATTTGGCATGGTTCTCTTTTTAGGTTAAAATGGGTTTCTAAGGCCAAATTGAAGGTTCTAAACTCTAGAGATTATTGTTCTATGAATTTTAGAGGGTTTAGTTAATTTTTATCTTACCTCAAACCTCGTGAATTGAAGTAGATTTGTTTTAGGGTTATAGAATGTCATTTAATTTCTCGAAGTTGCTATAACCTTTTTTAGATCAGATCATCCCACTTTCCTTCTTATTAGGCTTGTTTGACCTGTGTTTGGACCCTTAATTACCCTGTTTGCAAACTGCGTTGGTGAAATTACAGTTTTACCCCTTATGATTTGTTTTCTTCTTAAACTCAGAATTCTCTGAGTTAAGCCTTTCTTTGGGTTATGTAGGAGCTTTTTCTTACATATCTGGGTTAGATTGTGCTAGTTAGGGTTCATGATGAGGTTATCATCATACCCCCATGCCTAGCTTTTGCTAGTCCCTTAGCAAAAACTTAAGGTTTCAACCCTTGTTCTAGACCATGAAGTTCTTAATGATTTCAGATAAGTGCTTTTTCATTTGAAACCTAAATTAGGTTAGAATGCTAACCATAGGCCTAAAAGGTACTCTAGTACCAACCAAGATCCGGATCTGTCTAGCCTCAACCTCAGTCCTTAGCAAAGGTTTTTAAGGCCTACAAGAACTAATCCTAAGGTTTATTGGACTTTGTGGTTAAAGTACCCGTGCTTGAAATGATTTTAGCCCTGGCTCAGTTCGCAGTGCATTTTGTAAGAAAGAGAGATAGAAGATTTATCTGTTTGGAGAGTTTTCTCTCTCCTTTTCTTTTTAATTCTAGCTTAGGATTGGCTTTTCAACACGGTCTGTATTATATTCCTTGTCCCCATCATCAATCGTCAAGGGTTCCTGGCAGTCGATGCTTCGAGATAGCACCACCCATGGTAACCCCCGGAACCCTGGCTATTGAAATTTTGAGATAATCCCATCCATGGTGTTCCGTTGCCGAATTCAGACCCTCGCAATTAACATTTCGTGATAATGCCATCCATGGAATCTGAACCAGCAGAGTGCTTACATGCCCCCAGGAGGATATGTAAATATCCTAAGAGACAAGCACCGAGGAGATGATATTTTGTTACGCATCTTCAGGGGGAATTTCCCACCTCTCCGCGCTGGGAACTCGTCTAAATCAACTTGTGTTGATCGGCCGCTCCTACTCTAAGTTTATTTTCAGAATTTTGCGACGCTTCTGCGTGATTTTAATTTTTACACTTACTGAACCAAGCTGTGTGTGAGGTTAGGGTGCTTAGGTTACCGAGTCCCATAAATCAAAAGTTAGTTAATAAGGCCAAATAATTCCTAAGCCTTGGACCTAATACTTAAGCTTTTCATTTTCCTCAACCTCTTGAGGAATGTCTAGATCTTAATGGGTACTAAGAGTCTATCTAAGAATGCCTAAGGTTTGCGTTCTTACTAATCTCACTGTGTACTTTTCAGTTCTTTTCTTGAATGAGGTCTAGAACTTAGGTTAATTCCTTAGTTTTTTACTAATGACTATCACTTTTCTCTCATTTTTGTTCTCCTTTTTCATTTTGTTTCTTTTTCCTTCCTCCACAAAATTTCTTTCCTCCTCTTATTTTATTATTCTTTTTCAAATTTTTTTAATTTTTATGGTGTTTTTGGCATATGTGAATTTTTTTGTTTAAAATCTTTTCTTACAAGTTTTGCACTTTCATACCCCCCCATGCCTACGATTTGCAATGTCCTCATTGTGACTTAGGAGGTTTTTATTCAACTTAGTTCATTCCTTAGGACAGATATTTTGGTGAGTGAATGGGTCAAGATGACTGTTGCGGACGATTTCTAATCTCAGATGCAAGCACCTGAGGTGGAGTCGGCTGTCTTAAAGGGTGAACCTTAAGTGCACAAAGGTGTCAAAAAAGCTTTCAGGTTTTCAAAGAGAATGACTTGCTGCCTCCCGTTGAGCGTTGAGTTTTACGCCATCGGCTGGGCGCAATAAGCTCATGGGGAATGGAGGATATAAGATGATTCAACCAAATCAGTAGAAGTTACATCAATGAACGGTTTGAGTCTCTGATCGTTCATGATGAAAGGTTCGGAATCATGGCTGAGCGGACTGATTTCGACGGCTTCATTTCCAAAAATCTGTCGGACCAAGTATGGTCCGACCCACTTGGATCACAGCTTCCCAGGGAAAAGTTTGAGTCTGGCATCAAAGAGTAGGACCTTCTGACCAGGATAAAAGATCTTTCTAGAGATATGCTTGTCATGGAAGGCTTTAACTCGCTCCTTGTAGATTCGCGAGTTCTCGTACGCATCAAGGCGTAATTCATCGATCTCGCTGATTTGAAGCTTTCTATGGGTTCCAGCCTTCGAAAGATCTAAATTACAATTACGTACTACCCAATAGGCTTTGTGCTCCAGTTCAACGGGAAGGTGACACGCCTTCCCGTACACCAGTTTAAAGGGAGACATGCCTAATTGGGTTTTTTGGGCGATCCTATAAGCTCACAAGGCTTCCGGAAGTCGGGATGACCAGTCCTTCCTGTCAGGCTAAACAGTGACCTACAGGATTTTCTTGATCTCCCGATTTGATAGCTCAGCTAGACCATAGTCTGGGGGTGATAAGGAGTAGAGATTCGATGAGACACCCTGTATTTGTCATCAGTGACCTGAATTGAGCATTCGTGAAATGGGTCCCCCCATCTGAGATGATAGCACGAGGAATCCCGAACCGTGAGAAGATATTGTGATGAATGAATTTGAGAACGATTTTGTGATCACAGGTTCGGGTCGGTATGGCTTCGATCCATTTGGACACGTAGTCCACAGCAAGCAGAATGTATTCGAAACCATCCGAAACAGGAAAGGGGCCCATAAAATCAATCCCCCAAACATCAAAGATTTCGCATACGAGAATCGGCTGCAAAGGCATCATGTCACGATGGCTCATGTTGCCCAAAGTTTGGCAACGACTGCATGCCTTGTAGTGGCTGTATGCGTCCTTGAACAGAGTGGGCCAATAGAAGCCACACTGGAGGATTTTCGATGCGGTTTTGTCCCTAGAGAAATGGCCACCGCATGCCTGGTCATGGCAGAAGGAAAGAATATTATTAACTTCACCTTCCGGGACACATCTCCGGATGATTTGGTCAGCACCTATGCGGAAGAGGTACGGATCTTCCCAATGTAATACTTGGCATCCGAGTGCAATTTGTCTTTCTTGGCTTTCGGCCAATCAGATGGGATCTGATGAGATGCCAAGTAGTTTACTATATCAGCAAACCGTGGAAGTCTAGTACCAATAGTCAGCAGGTGCTCATCAGGGAAATGTTCCGTGATGGGTCCGGAAGGGTTGATAATCTCATAAGGAAGGCGGGATAAATGGTCAGCTACCACATTTTTTCTTCCCGCCTTGTCGCGAATCTCGAGATCAAATTCTTGCAACAGCAAGATCCATCGGATTAGCCGGGGCTTCGCGTCCTTCTTGGCAAAGAGATGCCTCACAGTTGTGTGATCCGAGTAGATGTTGATGTGGGAACCCAGGTGATGAGAACCTCATCATGAGCCATAACTAGCTCATTTTGACCCAATACAAAGGATAAAAGCTCCTACATAACTCAAGGAAAGGCTTAACTCAGAGAATTCTGAGTTTAAGGAGAAAACAAGTCATAAGGGGTAAAAATGCAATTTTACCAGTATAATCTGCATACAGGGTAATTCAGGGTCCAAACATAGGTCAAAGCAACCTAATAAGAATAAAAGTGGAATGAGATGATCTAGCAAGGGCTACAGCAATTCCAAGGAACTAAATGATAATCTGTAACCCTAAAACAAACCCACTTCAATTCACGAGGTTCAAGGAAAAGCAAAAATGGAATAAACCCTCTAAAATTCATAGAAAAATAATCTCTAGGGTTTAGAACCTTCAATTTGACCTTAGGAACCCATCTTGACCTACATTGAGAACCATACCCAATTAATAACTCAATTTGGGTTTTTGCGTAAATTGACCAGTCAAAAAAGGTTTAATCTAGAAATAAAATTCATCATCAGATTCCTTAGGTCCTAATTAGTCATGTATAAAAACTTGAGCCTAAGAAGAAACCTTCTTGACCAACTTTACACTTTGGTCCTCATATATTTACTTTTTGGCCCTCAACTTTTGAACCCTCGCATTTTGGCCCCTAACCCTCCTTCGTTCTTTGCGTTCAGGTCCCCCCTGCAAAACCTGCCAGCACCATGCTCCGGCGACCTTGCACGGAGCATGGCGCCGCGCAGGGTGAGGGGGAGAGCCTGGCAAGTAAACCGGGGGTGCCCTGCGTCGTCAGCCGTCGCAGGGACACCCCCCTGGTCGCTGTAACCCACCATACCGGCCGTGCGAACGCACGGACGGTATGGGTTTCCATCTCCGGCGTCCTCCGGCGAGGGAGACACGTCGTCTCCCTCCGCCTTCCTCCCTGATTCGGTCCCTATAAATACCCCCGTCGCTCCACCGTTCTTCCCAGCTCGGATCTGACGGAGAAAACCCCCAACTTTCCTCTCTTCTCACTCCGGCAGACGCCCACCAGCTCCGGCGGTTCTTCCTCCTCCTCCTCTTCGCTCTGCCGCAATACCAGCAGCAGAGACTTCTTCCCCTGCTCTTCCCGCGCCACGCCGCACCCAGCTGGCGCCTCTCCGGCCCTCTGCTCGCCGCCGCCCCTTCCCCCGGGCATCTTCTTCTCCGGCGACAGTCGATACGACTGTCGCCCGCTCCGGCCCCTCCTCCTCCTGCTAAGTAGGTAGAACTCCTCCTCTTCCTCCCCTCTTCCTTTTCCTCACTTTAAACATCTACTGTCGCCCTCGATTCCGACCCCTCACCCTCACCTTCTCCGCCTCCGGCCATCCTCCGGCGAGCCGCTCCCATCACTCCAGCAACCCACACGGCTCGCCGACCACCGCAGAACCTCCGCCTCCTCACCCTGATCAACCCCCGCCCTTCCACTTCCCCCACATCACCCTCTGCAACCCCACCGAACAAACCCATCTTCCGACCCACAGTCCGACCTAGGGCAGCCCTTGCACGCCGCCCCACGCCTCGCCACCACCCACACGAGCTTCGCCGCACTCTGGCGAAGCTCCCGGCACCTTCTGATTAGGCCGAGAGGCCGTTTTGCTGTGAACAGGTCACCCGTCCTCCGCCGCCATTGCCGTGCAGAAGGAGCTGCTTCCGCCTGCAGCTGCAGGCGCACCACGCCCATATTCGACTCCCAGGCCGTGCGAGGCATTTCGACAAAGCGTCAGGCTGCAGCTGAAGCGAAGCCCTCGCGCGAAGGCCTCGCGTAACGCCGCGATTACCAGCTGTTTCCTCCGCGCAGGCGCCAACTCGGGGTGGGACATTTAGTCCCACCTCGGAAAACTCTGAAGAGGCGCAGCGGTATAAAGTGAAAAAGTGCTGGAGGCTTATTGCCTCAGCACACGGGGTGAGGTCCCCTTCACCCGCCCGGTTACCCGGTCTCATCCGCGCTCACGCCCCGCGGACCTGGCCCGACCCGACTTAGACTGACCTGCACTCCTCGCCCACCACGCACGCCGGTGGGCCTGGACCCGGGCGCGACCCGTACCCGGCAACCCGGCAGCTCTGGGAGAGCTTTCCCAAGAGTGGCTTCTGTGAGAGAGAGACGCGGGGGGAGGGTAGAGATAGGTTTTGCCCCTCTCTGATCAAGCTGTGTAAGTGTGCAGGCACAGGTGAAGAAGAACCGTGGAAGAAGACGAAGGCTGAAGGAAGGAGGATCACCGAGCGGCACTGTAGCAGCGGCGGTTTAAGTCGTCTGATTGGAAAATCAGACGACGTCCTGAAGGCAAGGAAGGAGAAGGAAGGCGAGGCAGAGGAGAACGCAGAGAGGCCAAGACAAGAACTGAAAGAAGAAAAAGAAGAAGAACCAAAAAGAAGAGAGCAGAAGATCTGAGAAGGAAGAAGAGGAGAAGCAAAGAGAAAAGAAGAAAAGCCAACAAATTCTCTCTCTCTCTCTTTCTTTATTTTTGTAAAAGAAACTTGTAACCCTAGAATACAACTTGCTCCCTGAGTTCGACCTCGGGAACTCTTTATTTCCGAGTAACAAATTGTATTAAACTGGTAATCACCTCCCTCTATACTGTACTACGACGAAATAATAAAACTATAGAGGAAGGACGCACCACCACCAGGAGATAAGATCGAAATTTTTCAAGGGCAAATACTACGGCTAGTAGCTCTTTCTCCGTAACTGTATAGTTACGCTGAGCTTCGTTAAGTGTCTTACTAGCGTAGTAGATGACCACGGGCTTCCCGTCAACTTTCTGCCCCAGAACCGCTCCTACAACGAAATTAGATACATCGCACATGATCTCAAAGGGTTGAGACCAATCAGGGGATTGCAGGATCAGAGCCTGGGTGACTCGGTCACGAAGGTTCTTAAAGGCTTGAGTGCATTCCTTGGAGATTTCAGAGGGTACATCCTTAGAGAGAAGAGTCGTCAGGGGGGGGCACGATTTTCGAGAAATCAGGAATGAAACGACAGTAAAAATTGACGTGCCCCAGAAAAGAACGGATGTCCTTGATCGAGCTAGGCATAGGAAGGCGAGAGATTAGATCAACCTTAGTCCGATCCACTTGGATGCCTTTTTCAGAAATCAGATGTCCTAGGACGATCCCCTCAGGCACCATAAAGTGGCTCTTTTCCCAGGAAAGAACCAAATTAACGTCGATGCAGCGCCTGAGTATATGAACCAAGTGCTGGAGGCAATCATCAAATGATGCCCCGAAAATTGAAAAGTCATCCATGAAGACTTCCAGATAATCACCTACCATATCAGAGAATAGGGCAAGCATGCACTGCTGAAAAGTCGAAGGTGCATTGCAGAGACCGAACGGCATCCTTCGGAATCTATGTGGTCTTCTCTTGGTCCTCAGGATGAATAGCTACTTGGTTATAACCGGAGTACCCGTCAAGGAAGCAGAAGAATCGATTTCCCGCTAATTTCTCGAGAATCTGATCAATGAAAGGTAGTGGGAAATGATCCTTCTTCGTGGAGGAATTGAGTCATCGGTAATCTATGCAGACTCTCCACGAGTTGGCTAATCGGGTAGGTATGACCTCTTCGGTTTCAGTCGTTATGGTGGTGAGCCCTGCCTTTTTAGGCACAACCTAGATTGGGCTCACCCAACGACTATCGGAGATCGAGTAGATGATCCCTGCATCTAACCACTTGATGATCTCCTTTTTCATGACCTCCTACAGATTGGGGTTCAAACGTCTCTACATTTCACGAGAAGGTCGTGCACCCTCTTCTGAGTAAATATGGTGTGTGCAATAAGAAGGACTTATTCCAGTCAAATCATCGAGAGTCCATCCAATGGCTCTGCGATGTTGCTGGAGAACAGCAATCAGACGGGATTCCTGTTCGGGATTAAGCTTGGAATTAATAATCACAGGAAATGTCTAATTAGAACCCAGAAAGATGTATTTCAAATGATCGGGAAGGGGTTTCAGTTCAAGGACGGGGTTATCAGCAGCAGCGGGTGGTTCAGGGTAGATGTGAGGTTCAAGGGTAGGAGCTATGGGTCTGTCTAAATCTGGAATTGATTCCTCTGATTGCGGTTCAAGATCTTTCTGCGGTTGATGAGGTATAATCAGGTCATTCTCAAAATGCGTTTCATCAACCAAAGCCCTGATGTCACAAATTTGTTCGATGACACCGCAATTGATTCCTTGTTGGGCCTTAAATATATCAATTTTTAGGGTTTGATTTCCAAATTTGAGCTCTATTTGGCCCTCCTCACAGCTAATGTTGGCTCTAGCAGTAGCCAGGAAAGGTCTCCCTAGAATGATCGGTGTATCCCTAGGGTTTTCAGGTGCGTCCATGTCTAAGACTATAAAGTATACTGGGAAATAGAAATCCCGCACTCTTACGATAACATCCACGAGAATCCCTTTTGGTGACTTTATAGATTGATCTGCTAATTGTAATGTCACCTCAGTCGGTTTTAGCTCAAATTCTTCTAGGTGGTTAAGTAAGGATGTGGGTATCAGATTTATGGAAGCACCCAAGTCTAGCAATGCTCTGTCGAATTGGGTATCACCTATTTTGCAGGAAATCAGGGGAGTACCAGGATCTTTAGCCTTGGGTGGGAGTCTGCTTAGGATTACAGAGCTGGATTGCTCTGACAGTACAATTGGACTCCCACTCTTGGTTCGCGGCTTACGCTGGGGTGTACACACATTCTTTAAGAATCGTGCGTAAGCTGGTACGTGGCGAATCGCATCCATCAAGGGGATATTTATTTGGACCTGCTCAAAGAGCTTGACCAGGTCCTCCTCAGGTGCCACTGGCTTGGTTGTCTTCTTTCCCTTTGTCAAGGCCTCGGGAAATGGAACCTTGGTTGGTTCTTCTAGGATAGGTCCAGGTCTTTGGTCTGGGACAGGGATAGGAACATCCTGGATTACTGTCCTAGGGTTGGGATCACTACCAGGCTTGGAGTGGTTTGGATAGGGTGGATCTTGGGTTTCCTTACTACTACGGGTTGTTACAGAATTTAGCCCTGCCTGGTTTTGGTTGGGGTTGGGTAAGATGGGTTGCTGCTGACAGCCCACATAGGAAGTGGAAGCCTCCATCCCGTCGGGTGAAGGAACAGAGGGGGCCTGATAAATCATGTGTGCTTGGCCCGGGTTTGGGTTCATTATGCGCCGCTGTGTTGGTACGTTATTCGGGTTAGGAAGAGGTTGGGAAGGAAGTGTGCCCGGTTGGCGAGAATTAGCCAACTGGGCCAGTTGATTTCGAACCTCTGTAAGTTCGTCCTTGTGTTGTTTCTGAATAACCCGCATTCGTTCTTTGAATGTCAGCCAGAGTCTGAAGGATGAGGGACATTTGGTCCTAATTTGGCCCTGATGGATAGGTAGGGTTGGGCCGATGCTGAGGCGGCTGGTAAGGATGAGGGTGTTGTGGACGGGGTTGAAAGGGTGGTCTTTGGGTTTGGGAATTTCCCGCCCACTGGAAGTTGGGATGGTTTCGCCATCCAGGGTTATAGGTGTTGGAGAATGGATCGTTCTGGATGGCGTTGAGGTCCTCGCAGGTCTGAGGAACCTCCAAAGAATCAGAGAATGGGGGAATGGAATTCCCCGGGCTGCTATAGAAAGGATCGGAGGATCCTCCGATCCGAGAATCAGATGGGAGTGGATATGGATCCATCCCAGGAGAAGATCGGTGGAGAATGTTTTGCACAGTTTCCCATGTGGAAGGAGGCTGTGTAAAGGAGTTATGCGCAGAGGTGGCTCGCTGCAAGTGCTGAGTCAGCTCGTCCACCTTCTTTTCGATGATGGAGACCATGTCCAATCGACTGGCCATCAATTCCTGGTCGACTGATGCGGACAGGCCCTGCGTCTCGTGTGCTCCCCTAAGGTTCGTCGATGCGCGGGTATTCGTCCTGTCGAATAAGCCCATGGAGTCATTATTCATGGAGTTCTCGCACATGTTTTCGAGAATCTCCCACACGGTGTCCTCATGTTGACCCATGATATTTCCTCTGCAAGTTGCATTGATGAATAGCTTGATATCCTCATGGAGTCCCTGGTAAAAAGACTGGACTTGTTCCCATTTAGGAACTCCGTGATGGGGGCACTTTCTCATGAGATCTTGAAAGCGATCCCATGTCTCATGGAGAGGTTCTCTCGTTTGCTGAGTGAAGTGAGTAATTTGATGGAACAAGGCATTGGTTCGACCAACGGGAAAGAACTTCTTCAAAAATTTGGAGTAAAGTTCTTCCCAATTGTTGATCGGCCAGGTCTGAGTCTGGTACCAATGAGAGGCCTTGTCCATAAGGGAGAAGGAGAACATCTTCATGAGGAGAATGTCTCGATTTTGTGCATCTGACCCAAAAGTTTGGGCCAGATGCTTCAGTTGTTTGATGTGCTGGAAGGGGTCTTCAGAATTAAGCCAATGGAATTTAGGAATCGCATGAATCATATTGGGCTTTAATTCAGAATCAGGTCCTCCAGTAGGGATTCTGACTCGAGGCTCAATAGCCACCGCAGCAGGGTTATAATGGTTCTGCATCATAGGACGCTGCGGTGGGTGCACAAAGTTCTGAAAGAGGTCATTGAGTCGCTGGAGCTGGTGCTCCAGATTATTCTCTTCCTCAACTGGCTAAGCCATTGGGGAAGAAGAAGGTGAGTTGGGTTCGGAGTCGGAGGAGAGGTCGATGTGAAGTGTTGTTTTCTCAAACAAGGGCACTGAGGCTCGGCCTCGAGGAGAGTGAAGTTCTAAAGGAGGTTTTAAGGATCTCCTACCAAATATACACTGTTGAAAGAGATGAGTTTAGCAGGTGCTGGACCCAATCAAGGCACCCAAAATGTTGGGTGATTATAGAGGTGCAGGGCAGATGGACCCCTTGATCAAAAGATCGACCACCTGAGAATTACCTGGGCAGCCAGAGAGGGTGAGTCCTGCGAAGACCTCTACACGGTAGAGCGTCCCCACGGGTTACAGGGTTTCCCCCACCCGACCTCTCTTGTCACTAAGATTCCAGGTAGACCAGAATGGGGATCTTGACCTCTTAAGTCTACCAATTTTAGTTTAAGATCAGGGTGCTTAAGTTTTCACTTGAACCTTTAGCTTTTTGAGTGCGAAGAGTGACCTAAGTTGAAGGTTGGTTGACCCTAAGGGGTCAACTTTACCTATTGATTCCTTTGAGAACTTATCAGGTCTCGTCTTTTAGGGTTCAAGTGTTTTTAGAGAGCCAATTGCTTAGGGTTTTTTCTGAATAGGTATATTCAATCAATGGCTTAGGCTCACTTCTTTTGGGATTTTTGAATTCTTGATTAAGTAGTGTGTCTCTAAAACCCTAGTGTTAATTCCTATGTTGGCTCTACTTGGTCCAGTTAACTCCTTGTTGGGTAATTAGGGCTTCAGGCAAGAAGATGTTAGCCCTTAATTACCCTTAATAGTGTGTGCAGGAATAGTGGTTTTGAAAACATGCAGCTGTTACTAAGTATGAAAGACAGGTTATACCTATATTGCTTATTCTTTTCTTTTTCTTCCTCTTTAGAATTTAGGGGTTATTAGTGAGAGGATAGAAGTTACCTGTCCTTGGAGAAGTTGTTTGTGTGGCTGCTTCTTGATTTCCCTGTACCTGCTCACAATAAGAAAAGAGATTATTAGAAACTTAATAGAGAATTTATGACTTCTAGAATAGCCGTTGGGGAGCAACGGCGCCAAAAATGATGACCGGGGTAGGCTTGTTTACGTTTGTTATACTTTAAATTACAGTCGTTGTAGTAATAAGACAGCTACCAGGTTATTATTACAAAACTTTTTTACCCGGAAATAGTTTTCCCGAGGTCGATCTCAGGGAGCTACTGGAATTCTAGAAATACAAAGGTTCTCTATTAGATTTACAAAAATAAGAGAGAGAGAGAGAGTCTGTCTTGGCTTCTTCTTCTTCTTTCAGCTGCTCTCCTTCTCTTCTTTCTTTTCTTCTTCTTCTCTGCTTAAGGCTGTGTCCTCTCTCTTCTTTCTTTGCCTTCTTCTTCTGTTCTTCTTTTCTTCTTTTTCTTTCTTTGTTCTTCTCTTTCTTTCTCTCTGGTGGCTATGTTTTCTCCTGTTCTTCTTTCTTTGTTCTTCTCTTTCTTTCTTTTCTCTTCTGGCCGCTGCCCAACTGTTGTCTGATGCAGTGGTCAGACGACTTAACTGTAGGTTTGCTACAGTACCTTCCTTCTTCTATTTTGTTTCTCTCCTTCGTTTCTTCTTCTTCGGCTGCCTTTCTTCTTCTTCTTTTCTGTTTCTACACGCTCACACAAGGATTAGAGAGCAAAACCTACCCCTACCCTTCCCCGCGTCTCTCTCTTTCCCAGATTTCTCTCTTAGGACCACTTTCCCAGAGCCGGGTATTCGGGTACGGGTTTCGCGCCCGGGACCAGGCCCACTAGCGTGCTATAGTTGGTGAGGAGTGCGCGGTTTAGGGTAATCGATCTGGCCTAGACCCGCGGGGCGTGAGCCCGGGCGAGGGCGAGCGCGTGGTGCGCGGTGTGCGTGAGGGACCTGACCCCTGTGTTCGAAGGCGAATAGCCTTGAACACTTTTCAATTTTAAGTGCGGACACTTGTCCACTCACTTCTGAGGTGGGACTAAAGTCCCACCTCCCAGATTGGCGCCTGCAGCTGAGGAAGCTGCAGGCAATTGCAGCAGCACGAGGGGCCTTCGCCTCAGCTGCAGACCTAGAATGGTTCGCAGCAGCAACCCGTGCGTCCTGGGGTGCGGACCTGGGCGGAACAGCACTTGCAGCTGCAGGAGGAGCTGCAGTAGCTCGGTAATGGCGGCGAGGCAGCTTCGACCTGAAAACAGGAATACGGCCTCTCGACCCAATCAGAAGATGCAGGGAGCTTCGCTGGAGTGAGGCAAAGGCAGTGCGGGTGGTGGCGAGGCGTGAGGATGTGTGTGGAGGTAGCCCTAGGTCGGACTGTGGCCGGAGAGATGGGTCTGTTCGGGGGGTAGTCGGGTGGCGTTTGGCAGTGAATGGGAAGGGGGGATCTATTGAGTGGAGTGAGGGGAAGCTTTTGGGGTAGTCCGCGAGGGGTGAGGAGGTCTGTGGAGGTGAAATGGGCTCGCCGGAGAAGGTGGTCGGAGGCGGAGCAGGCGGAGGTGGAAGTCGTGTGCGGTGGGGCAAAAAGGTAAACTGATAGAGGGAAAATGTAAGGGAGGAGGAGAGGAAGCTATTTACCTAGGTTTTGGAAGAAGGGGGGAGGGCAGAGCCGCCGGCTCGTATCTGCCGGAGCTGGAGAAGAAAGGGCCCTGGAGGAGGAGTGCAGCTACGAGGAAGAAGGCGGAGGGTGCCTGCGGGTACAGCCCAACGCAGACGAGAGGGCAAGGAGAAGCCTACTGCAGGTAAGGCAACAGAGCGATGAGGAGGAAGAGGAGGAGGCCGCTGAAAGCTACGAGCCTTCTGACGGAGGAGGAAGGGATGAAGTGGGGGGGTGTTCTTCGTCAGAGAAGAGCTTCAAGGAACCGGCAGGGGGTGCCGGTCCTTATAAAGGGGCTGGCGTAAAGGCCGGAGCGGGCTGGCGACGTGCCAGCCTCACCGGAACGTGGCCGGAAGGGGCACCCATACCTTCCGCACGTTCGCACGGAAGGTATGGGGGCCGGAAGAGAGCATGGCCGGGTCCCTGCGACAGAGGACGTTGTAGGGAACCCCGCGTCTGCTTTGCAGGGCGGTAACCCCTCTCTGCGCGGCACCATGCTCCGCGCAAAGTCGCCGGAGCATGGTGCTGCATAGAGTTTTGTAGGAGGGACCGTTCTGCAAAGAACGATGAAAAATTTTGGGGCCAAAATGCAAAGGTTTCGAAAGATAAGGGTCAAAAAGTAAATGAAGAGGACCAAATTGCAAAGTCGGTCAAGGAGGTCTCTCCTTAGGCTCAAGTTTTTATATAAGACTAATTTGAACCTAAGGATTTTAATGGTGAATTTTATTTCTAGGTTGAACCATGTTTGATAGGCCAATTTACGTAAAAACCCAAATTAAGTCATTAATTTGGCATGGTTCTCTTTTTAGGTCAAAATAGGTTTCTAAGGCCAAATTGAAGGTTCTAAACTCTAGAGATTATTTTTATATGAATTTTAGAGGGTTTAATTGATTTTTATCTTACCTCAAACCTCGTGAATTGAGGTGGGTTTGTTTTAGGATTATAGAATGTCATTTAATTTCTTGAAGTTGCTATAACCTTTTTTAGATCAGATCATCCCACTTTCCTTCTTATTAGACTTGTTTGACCTGTGTTTGGATCCTTAATTACCTTGTTTGCAAACTGCGTTGGTGAAATTGCAGTTTTACCCCTTATGATTTGTTTTCTTCTTAAACTCAGAATTATTTGAGTTAAGCCTTTCTTTGGGTTATGTAGGAGCTTTTTCTTACATATATGGGTTAGATTGTGATAGTTAGGGTTTATGATGAGGTTCTCATTAGCTGCTCTTCTTCCTCTTCCTTTATCTACAGCTTCCACCTTGGCTTCTTCTTCTTCTTTCTTCTTTTCTTCCTTTGCCGCTCCTCTACCTTGAGTTCTCCTTCCTTCTCTTTTCTTCTTCAGCCGCGCCTTCTCCTTTCTTCTTCTTCTTCTTTGATTTCTTCTTTTCCCCTACACACACGAAAGAGTGCAAAACCTATCCCTTACTGATGTAAACACATTTACACTACTTAAAATGTCTATTTATACATGTTCTTAAGCATAGGATTGCATCTCATGATATAAATATTGCATAACATGCATCATCTTGCATTTAGAGTAGTTTGAATAAAATGGAGGTTAATTGTCTCTTTTTTTGTGCTTGGACAGGGTAAACATTTTATCGGGGCCTCGGATCAAAGATCCAACTGTATGGATGTGATCAGGGCGACGATTGGAGTTCAACGAATCCAAGATCGCCCTAATCAGGCATCCGTAGCATCAGATAGTGACCGGGGAACCCTAGAAGATCAAGGGCTAGGATGGTGAAGATCCGCACTTCAGATGACAAATCCGACCGCACGGATGAATTCAGATCGACGATCGCAGCCCAACGACACAAAAATCAAGTCAATTCGACATCTGTGGCACCATTTACAACTTCCAGAAGATGGACGGCCAAGATGGCGCCACGTGGCGCCATCTCGGCCGCCCAAACGGCCGCACGAATTCTACGAAGGCCCCGCACCAACTCGCTCTCTGCCGTTGGATCTTGATCCAACGGCTGTGGTCGGTCGCACTTAAAAGCATCCGCTCGACCATCCGCGCCTCGTAGCGCAGCGGTCGAGCGCACTTACGCGACCGGCGGGTGCGGGTTTGAGCCGCAGCTGAGGGCTGGAGGCGCGGACGATTGGGCGCGGGCGGGCGTTGGATCGCGATCGGACGACCGCGCGCGCCCAATAGCGTTCACGTGCGATTGAACGCGCGGCGTCACGCGCGATCGCACGCGCCAGGCAGGCGTAGCGCAGCGGGCGGAGATGCGTCTTAAGCCGTCCGATCTAGCGATCGGACGGCTAAGAATCAAAGTGCGTGCGATGGCGTTGAGCGCGTGGGGAGCTGAAGCGGCGCGTGTGGGCGCGGAAGCTACGCCCACATTTGGGGCTTTAGTGACAGATTTATCCGTCACTAAAGACTCCTCATTTATTATTTTGAAGTTGTAATGTCCATTTTCCCCCCACTCCTTGCAACTATAAAAGGAGACCCCCTCCATACGAAATTCTCATCGCTTCCTTCTCTTCTTTACCCCTCCAAAGCTCAAGAGAAGCTTCTCCCACACCCGGGATGCTTCTCGCGAGATAAAGTCCAATTTTCGTTCCCTTTCGGAAGTGGATCCCGCGACGACGACGGCGTGCTGCTTCGTTCCCATTCTTCTGCTTTGTCCTCCTTCGTCCTGCTTCGTTCTCCTTCTTCCAGGCGTCGTCCCGTTCGGCTTATCCTCCAAGCAACCGTCGAGGAGGATTTCTCTCTCCCTATTCTTTTTACTGCTTTTTAGTATAGATTTACTACTTTCTAGTGTAGTTTTGCTCGTCCTCCAAGCAATTGTTGAGGAGGATATTTCTCTCTCCATTCTTTTAATGCTTTCTAGAGTAAATTTATCACCTTCTAGTGCACTTGTGTTATGCTTTCTAGTTGTAATGAACAAATCCCCCTAATGATAAATTCTCTGTTTATTCTACATCTCATTTTGATTTCTTTGTGTAATATTCTCTCTCTCTCTCTTACCCTCTCTTTCTCTTCTATTTATTGTAACTAATTAGATAGTTTTAAATTGAATTACTTCATGATAAATAAAAAGAAACGCGTAATTTTTAAATCAAACGTCGCCTCCCTGTGTTCGACCCGGAATTTTAATTTCGGTATAAATTTTATTTGTTGAACACGAATTCTTCGCTTTCGAACTACAACGACAGGTTTTCCAAAACCGAACACGTTAGCATAGCGATTCGTAAACGTTCAACACTTACCCTCCCCCGTGTCTCTCTCTCTCTATTTCTCTTTAAGGTACGCTCTCCCAGAGCCGGGTAATCTGGTCGGGTATCACGCGCCCGGGTCCAGGCGCACCGGCGTGGGTGTTATGTGCGAGGAGTTCGTGGGATAGGTAATCGGGTCGGGTGCCAGATCTGCGGGGGCAGGTCGCGGACGAGGCGTGAGGGCGAGGGACCTCACCCCTGTGTGTTGGAGGCAAACAACACAAATCACAAAATCAATTTAAACTACGTAGGCGACTCGAAACTTACCGAGGTGGGACTAAAAGTCCCACCCGCTTCTTCGCACGCTTCCGCAGGGGATGTCCCCTAATTGCTGCAGCTGTAGAATGCTTTGGGCCTCAATAAGTGGCTGTTGTGGTTCGCGGAGGAAAGCTACGAAGTTGGGACTTGGTCTCCTGGGGAGGGGCCACCTGATGCAAGCTTGCAAGCAAGTTTCAGTTCGTCTCCAATGGCGACGAGGGGTGACACTTATCAACACAAATATGGCCTTACGACCCTGTCAAACCACAGGAAAACCTTCGCCGTATCACGACAAAGGTGAGGTGGGGGTCGGTGTGGCTTAGAACGGCCTAGGCGTGCGTGCCTAGGTTGGACAGTGACCGTGTGTGTGGGGTTGTTCGGTGGAGGTGTGGAGCGTGTGTGGCGGGAAATGAGTGGGTGGAAAGTGGACAGTGGATGGAGGCGGAGCTTGTGAAGTGGTTGGCGAGGCGTGTGGATGAGTGGAGTGACGGATACGCCTCGCCGGAGGTTAGCCAGAGATGAGGAAGATGAGAGTGGACAGTGGCAGTCGAGGGATGGCTTGTGAAATAAGAGGGAAAATAGAGAGTAGGAGAAGAGGAACTTATCTGGGGTACTTGGAGCGAAGGGGAGGCAGAGGGGACGAATGGCGCGTATGTGCCATTGTCGGAGAAGACGGCCTTGTGGTGGAGATAACGGCGACGAGGATGAGGTCAGAGAGGCGTGCGCTGGTGCGGCGCAACGCGGAAGAACGAGGCAAAGCGAACCCTGCCACTGGTCTAGTGGTAGAGCGACGAGAGGAGGGAGGGAGAGTCTCTGGAGCTTGTGGGCTACTTGGCCGGAGAGGAGAAAGAGGAATTCTGGGGGATTCTTTAGCCAAATCAAGCTTACCCCCATTGGTTGGACCTGGTGCTTCTTATATAGGCATGGGCAGAGGGCCAAGCACAAGGAGGTGACCAAAAGTCCTCGCTGAAGGCATGGCCAGAAGTGATACCCATACATGTCGAGCGTTCGCACGAGAGGTATAGGGCGATTCAGGGCATAGGGAACTGCTCAGGTGGTAGGGGGTTTCGCAGAGGACTCCCCTTTCAAATCTGGGAGCAGATCCCTGGGGAAGCGAGGAGAAATCCTCCTCGAAACCTCGCCGGAGGTATGGGACCTGAATGCGAAAAGTGACGAAGAAGTTGAGGGGGTCTTTGCAAGGGTTTTCAAAAGTTAGGGGACAGAATGTAATTAGATGGACCATTTTGCAAAGTAGGTCAAGATGACCTTCCCTTAGGTCCAAATTTTGGTACAAACCTAATTTTGACCTAAGGAATCCAATGGTGAAGTTGGATTTGAGGTTTGACCACGTTTAACTAGATATTTTGCATAAAAACCCAAATTAGGTCAAATATTGGCTTGAACCCCAATCTTAATCAAAACAAGTTCCAAAGGTCAAATTGAAGGTTCTATACCATAGGGGATATTTTTTCATGAATTTTAGAGGGTTTAGTTTATTTTTATCATGCCTGAAACCTTGTGAATTTAAGTGAATTTTTTTTAGGGTTACAAAATGTCATTTAATTCTTAAATTTCACAATAATCCTTTTCTGACTGAACCATCCCACTTTTTCTCTTATTAAGTCTAATTGACCTATGTCTAGACCCTGAGAAATCCCGTTGATGCATTGCAATGGTAAAATTACAATTTTACCCTTTGTTTCATGTATGCTTTTCAGATCAGTAATCTCTTGAGTTAGTCTTTCCTTTAGGTTATGTAGGAGATTTTGTTCACTTTATTAGGTCAAAATAAGCTAGTTAGGGCTCATGATGAGGTTCTCATCATTCACCTATAGTAGCTAGGTTCATTTATATACTTTGTTGGCTTTATAAGTTTGTATTGTATTTTTCTTTTGTTATTGGTTGGGTATTCGCATTGCGAATTCCCGTCTCCTTCGCAAGATAAAATCCTTCTTGTGAAGAGAAAGGGTTTTGAGGTACACTACTGTTACGACTCGGTTCCCGGATCCCTAAAGGACCCGAGATCGACTCGCCTCGACTAATCCCAAGACCTAGTCGTCTAACAAGAAATAACCAAAAGTAGGAAAATAAATCACATTCACACATGCAATATAACTAAGCAGAAGAAACGTACAAAGCAGTAAAGGAAATAGAACAGCTATCTCAGTATATACCACTACAACAACAACAATGACAACAACAACGGAAAGCGATAAAGGAAACAGAAGTAGCAGAATAGTAACTAAGAGTCCATTACTTACTACAATAGTAGATAAAAAGAAAGTGCCGAAGAAAGACTACGACTGGACTTGACTGAGCCTAGCACCCTCTGCAGCCAGAAACTCGGGTTGCTCAACTCCTTGTCCTGAACAGTGTTATGAACAGACAGAGTCAGCGAACGCTGAGTAGAGTGGTGTCTATATTATCTACGTATAAAATAGTAAAAACAACAGATTTAATTCTCATTTCTATTTATCTATTTTATATGTTTCCGTTTCACCCATTTCTCAAAGTATCCAGATATTGCTTGATCTTGCATGTTTCTCGTCAGAACGATCTTGATTGCAGTCTTTTCCTTAGAGTAGAAGGTACACGTGGTGCTCTCCTGGCCGGAAGAGTCCCCCGTGGTAATCCTACACCCAGTCAACCACCCCAAGGTCACTGTCAAGACATAGCGGTGACTACGGCACACGTGATAAGCGCACGGGTAGCTATCCCGCACTGACACACGGTTAGTTGTTTCCGCTAGCGGGTACGTCCAAAGTACAGCACGGAACAGTATAGGGCATTGCCCACTCAGAAAAGGGGTCTCGCCCCTCAAAACCAAACAGCGGTCTCGCCTCTCCACAGTCCGCACACCCTCGTCTGACTACCCCGGTTTGCCCAGAGGGCCTAACAAGTCAGTGTAGGGTGGCTGGCTGAACCTCGGGCCCCGTAGGGTGGCTAGCTCCTTCCCTACACTGGTAGCTCGCCTCGGTACCACGTACGTGAGCGCCAACAGGAGTCGGTGTAGCGTGGCCAATTCTAACCCCGGGTCTCAACCCAAGGGAGGCTAGCTTCGCTCTGTACAAAAAGAGGACAGTTGCTCTCCTTGGTACCACGTACTTAAGGGCCAGCTGATGTAAACACATTTACACTACTTAAAATGTCTATTTATGCATGTTCTTAAGCATAGGATTGCATTTCATGATATAAATATTGCATTACATGCATCATCTTGCATTTAGAGTAGTTTGAATAAAATGGAGGTTAATTGTCTCCTTTTATGTGCTTGGACAGGGCAAATATTTAATCGGGGCCTCGGATCAAAGATCCAACCGTATGGATGTGATCAGGGCGACTATTGGAGTTCAACGACTCCAAGATCGCCCTAATCAGGCATCCGTAGCATCAGATAGAGACCGGGGAACCCTAGAAGATCAAGGGCCAGGATGGTGTAAATCCGCACTTCAGATGGCAAATCCGACCACACGGATGAATTCGGATCGACGATCGCAGCCCAACGACACAAAAATCGAGTCAATCCGACATCCGTGGCACCATCTACAACTTCCAGAAGATGGACGGCCAAGATGGCGCCACGTGGCGCCATCTCAGCCGCCCAATCGGCCGCATGCGTCTTGTGAAGACCGCGCACCATCTCCTCTCCGCCGTTGGATCTCTATCCAACGGCTGCGGTCGCTCGCGCTTAAAAGCGTCCGCGCGACCATTTCGCCCGCGTAGCGCAGCGGCGACGCAGCTGCGGGCGAAGCGGAGGTCGCGGGTTCGAGCCGCGGTGAGGGGGTGGAAGGCGCGGGCGAGCGTCAGATGAAGATCCAACGGCTGCGCGCGCTCAATCAGGACGACGCGCGATTGCACGCCGGGCGTAACGCGCGATCGCACGCGGGCGGGCGCGCTACGCAGCGGGCGCGAACGCGATCTAAGCCGTCCGATCTCGCGATCGGACGGCTGAAAATCAAGCGACGTGCGTAGGCGTTACGCGCGGGCAGCCGAGCGGGCGCGCGTGGGCGCGGCGGCTACGCCCACGTTGAGGGCTTTAGCGACGGTTTTATCCGTCACTAAAGACCCCTTATTTATTATTTTGAAGATGTAATGTCCATTTTGCCCCCACTCCTTGCAACTATAAAAGGAGACCCCCTCCATACGAAATTTTCATCCCTTCCTTCTCCTCTCTACCTCTCCAAAGCTCAAGAGAAGCTTGTCCCACACCCGGGATGCTTCTCGCGAGATAAAGTCCAAATTTTCGTCCCCCTTCGGAAGTGGATCCCGCGACGACGACGGCGTGCTGCTTCGTTCCCGTTCTTCTGCTTCGTCCTCCTTCGTCCCGCTTCGTTCTCCTTCGTCCAGGCGTCGTCCCGTCCGGCTCGTCCTCCAAGCGACCGTCGAGGAGGATTCTCTCTCCCTATTCTTTTTACCGCTTTCTAATATAGATTTACTGCTTTCTAGAGTAGTCTATTCGTCCTCCGAGCGATCGTCGAGGAGGACATTTCTCCCTCCATTCTTTTAATGCTTTCTAGAGTAATTGTTTTATGTTTTCTAGTTGTAACGAACGAACTCTTTTATGATAAATTCCTTGTCTATTCTACATCTCATTTTGATTTCCATGTGTAGTATTCTTTCTCTCTCTCTTACTCCCTCTCTCTCTTTTATTTGTTGTAGATACTTAGATAGTTTAAATTGAATTTCTTCGTGATAAAATAAAAATAAACGCAAAGTTTTTAAATCAAACGTTCGCCTCCCTGAGTTCGACCCGGAATTCTTTTTTCGGTATAAATTTTATTTGTTGAACACGAATCCTTCGCTTTCGAACTACAACGACGGGTTTTCCAAAACCAAACACGTTAGCGTAGGTTCGTAAAACGTTCAACATTTTGGCGCCGTTGCCGGGGAGGCAACGCTCTTTGATTTCTCTTCGCGTTTTGTAACTTACAAATCATTTACCTCACTTTTCTCCTTTCTTATTGTAATTGCAGGTACTCTTTTGAGACAGGCAAAAGCGGTAGATCGGAGTAAAGTGCTGTGGAAGGTTTTGTAAGTTATCCCCCACCTCCCACCCATTAGATTTTATTTCATCACATAATAATTCAAACATCAATCAACCTAGGTGTTCTTATAAACTCTAAGGTTAGATTGTTTGTTGTTTGACATCCATACTCACTCCAACCCCCACATTAAAAAAAATAAAAAATAAAAAAAATCTCACAGAGGTACACAACCTCATCTGATTTTCTAACTCAACCGGTAAACCAATCTTAGGAGCCGGTACACACATCCAAACACATAATCGAGTAGAAATCAGATTGGGTAATCATTTGTGTGCCTAATTAGGTGGTGCATCAGGCCAGTTGTTTGAGTTGTTTGGGCCGCACCACTTCAAATAAAATCAACTCATCAAGTAGCTGCCAATTAGGTTCAACTCTTAGGGATCTACCAGGCACTCCACATTCTTTTTAAACTTTAAAGGAAAATATCTTCACCTGTGCTTGCAAAACCTGGTGTGCCAATGAAACTTGATTGAAAACACCTAAAGATGAATCCTAAAAGCTACTAAGCAAGATTTGAACCTTAAAATTCACCACATCAAAAATAATCTTGCTTGAAAACCATTGGTTGTGCACGCACACACAAAGCAATCAATCATTAAGGGCACAACCCATTTAAAGGGCCCATCACATTCCAAAGCACATTCAAACCTAGCCCTAAATAAAACAGAATAGACGTTGGCCTTAAGGATTGGACTCGCTCTTCAGAACTCAGAACGAGATTATTTTCGATTAGTCTGTTTCTACTGTTCAATCTGATGTCTAGCTAGGGGAGCAGAGTCAAACGATCGCGGCTGGGGGGTACACTAGGAACCGGAGGCGCAAGCCGAAGGAAGAACCTTCTCCCCAGTCCCTCCTTCTAACTGGTTGGATTGAACAGACAGAAGTAGATCAAATCGTTCATTTATCTCAAGACGGGTTTTGGGAGTCTGTAGGTCTGTCGGCTAACCCATTTAAGGATAGGTTTGATTGTTTGTATTGCAGGGCACCTTTCTTCCTCCCGTGTCTCATGAATCCTTCCACATATTTCACGCATTCCCGCTCTTTCCCTCCTGTTGTAAATTATCCTCAACATGACAATTATCCCAACTCGTATTGTAATCGACCATCAGTTAGTTGGGATAATTCGGATTGGGGATACAATTCCGGACCCCCGTGTTTAGGGTCTAACCCTGAACACTTTGATTCTCAATTCTATCCTTCTCAGAGTTGCATCGATTATAGATCGTTCTCCTTTCATGAACAACCTAATGCGATCTACAATCAAGAAGGATACACTGATTCTTACCCATCCTCTGATTTCACTGCCTTTAGGTCATCTCCATCTTTTGAACAATCTGAAATGACCTATTATCAGGATGGGTATAACGAATCTCAATTCGTTAATTCCTCTACATTGATGTCAAACCCGCCCAACCCTGAACCAACTCATTTGGTTCAGATTAATCAGGTTCAAGATAAGGTTCTGGCTAACTTGAGGAATATCATTCAATCTTTAGAAGTTCAGCCAATACCTTGCATTGAGAGATTGGAGCCCCTGATTGAAATGATTGATGATTTAAATAAGTCTTTGTTGGATTGGCTCCAGGATGTTAAGGATAAGAACCCGGGTGAGTTTCTACTTGGGAAATTAGCGAAATTGAGGATGAGATTCGTGGTTGCTTTGATTCAATCTTGGAATAATTCCCAGGATGAACTCTCTTCAGGAAAGCCAATGACAGAACCCGCTCAGGCACCTGTTGGGGGGGACACGTGTTACGAAGCTGACCAGATTGAATTAAAACAACCAATTAAGGATGATTTGATTTCTTCACCTGAAATCCCTGAGCCGGGTTACGAGGAAACGTATGTCTCCTTGGAACGCAAAGTGACAAATGATTTTGGGACATACATTGATACGGATCCTGATGGTGAAGATTCAAGTTGCGAAGTCTCACACGAGTTTTCATATCACGATTTTTGTGAGACGATTGGGCCTGAGGAATCTGATAGATCATTTGATAGCCCAATAACTGAGGAAACTGATCTTATTAGGGCACACGATACAGATCCAGAATCGCATTTTCTGGAGGAATCAATTCAATGCCCTGATTATCAGTTACACCCTGTTGAGCTTATTGATGATTCTAATTCTGAGATAATTAGACCCAAGTCAATTTTGATTCTGCCACATCATTTAGACTTGGAGATTCCATACGGGGTGATGAATATACAAGATGTCCTGGAATTTGATACACTTAATGAGGAGGATAGGAGCGGGGAAGTTCTAATTTGGGAAGTTAATTTTGGAGGAAATGGAAGATTGAGTCGAAGGGTTCCTTTTAATCTGAAACCATTAAATCAGAACCCTTACGACATTTGTTTCGAGGATGTCAAACTCAAGGACACATTTAACGATTATCCTTTTGAGCTTCAATTCTCTGTAACCCGACATTTTGGCCTTGGGTTGCATCCTCACAAATCGCAGGCCCGACCCCGCTTGCATTCTGATTTTAGGTTTTGGGTAATTTTTATCCAGAACCTAAGATATTCTCGATTATGGGGGATGGGTCTGCACCACAATCTGGTCCACATCTGTGGACCTCTGTCGACAGGTCGGAGGATTCTTCTGTTTATTCTAATTTTGACCTGCACTTCTGAATTCTTCATTTCTTTTCTTTGTATAGTGTGCCTAGCTGAAGGCACTAAACTCAGCACATATACAGTTCTTTTTCATTTTCATCTCGGAGCGGACCCGATATCCACGCAATTCAGGTGCTTTCTACGCTTTTCCACTCTGTTTTATGTCTTTTTAATACAATGAGGACATTGCATTAGATAGGCATGGGGGGGTGGATATTTATCTTTGAATTCATTCGTCAGCTCCGTAGATTTGTTTTATTTTATAAAAAAAAAATCAAAATTAGGAAAGAGAATTTGGGTTTAAGAAAATTTTCGATCTTAAGAAATACTATATTATGTTCTGAACACAAAGACCCTTCAGGTCTTTGGACTTAATCAGCCCGTGTATCCACTAAAATGTGGATTTGTTTTTCGAGTTCTCGCCAACTTGAATTTTATTTTAATTGGAGTAAATAAGTTTGGGTGATAAATACACGACTTATCAACCCACCCTCTGATGTGAGGGAATTTTGAGTCTTAAGCATCTACACACTTTCTTTGCACTGACTCGATATTTGGCGATTTTAATGGAAATTGGGTAGCTAATGAACCTTCTAGGGTGATATGGCTGGCAAGTTATCGTGGGTAACAGCCCATAGGTAGGTTGTCCAGAGCCCAGTCACTGACCTTTCTCTTTTTGCTGCCTTTAGGTAAATCTTAGACAAGGGAAGCCACCTACTTAAAAAAAAAAAAAAAAAGAAGAAGAAAAAAAATCAAAAAGGAGAAAAGAACAAAAAGAAATAAGCCACACTTCGCCGCACGAGTATGGCTGGCAAGTTGTCGGTGGTAACAGCTCATCGACCGGTTGTCCAGAACCCACCTCAGAAAATGCACTAAAAATTCCCAAAACACTTAGGAAGAAGCGGAGAAGTAGAATAAACCGGGGAGATATACACTGGATTCACCCTTGTGTTGACCCCGTTAAAAAAAATAATAATAAAAGTAGGGAGAAAGCTACCGGTTGTAAAGATACACCTTTAGGCAGAATTCTTTTTGAGGTCACCTAGAGGCGTAGAAATCCGAAGTCCGTTCTAATTGCCGGTCAACGAGTCTATCATAATCACAATAAGATGCTTAAAACTTAGGGTTCTCATCAAATCTTGGGTTAGTTGAATGGCCGTAGAAAGCCACTCTTAAACCCTAAAATTTGAAAATCCAAAAAAAAAAGAGAGTAAAAACAGAAAAAGAAATTTTTCTTTGAATAAGGCGAGGCTTGAGGCGGTCTGCATTTTGGCTGATACCCGGGCACTGTTGTGTCTTTGAAAGTTCAGTTCTTAAGTAGACAATTTCTTAATGATTGAAAATAACTCAGGTCCAAATAATCTAACCTAATTCTTTTATAAATAGCATATAGTTTTTGCTAGGGACTAGCAAAAGATAGGCATGGGGGTATGATGTAAACACATTTACACTACTTAAAATGTCTATTTATGCATGTTCTTAAGCATAGGATTGCATTTCATGATATAAATATTGCATTACATGCATCATCTTGCATTTAGAGTAGTTTGAATAAAATGGAGGTTAATTGTCTCCTTTTATGTGCTTGGACAGGGCAAATATTTAATCGGGGCCTCGGATCAAAGATCCAACCGTATGGATGTGATCAGGGCGACTATTGGAGTTCAACGACTCCAAGATCGCCCTAATCAGGCATCCGTAGCATCAGATAGAGACCGGGGAACCCTAGAAGATCAAGGGCCAGGATGGTGTAAATCCGCACTTCAGATGGCAAATCCGACCACACGGATGAATTCGGATCGACGATCTCAGCCCAACGACACAAAAATCGAGTCAATCCGACATCCGTGGCACCATCTACAACTTCCAGAAGATGGACGGCCAAGATGGCGCCACGTGGCGCCATCTCAGCCGCCCAATCGGCCGCATGAGTCTTGTGAAGACCGCGCACCATCTCCTCTCCGCCGTTGGATCTCTATCCAACGGCTGCGGTCGCTCGCGCTTAAAAGCGTCCGCGCGACCATTTCGCCCGCGTAGCGCAGCGGCGACGCAGCTGCGGGCGAAGCGGAGGTCGCGGGTTCGAGCCGCGGTGAGGGGGTGGAAGGCGCGCACGAGCGTCAGATGAAGATCCAACGGCTGCGCGCGCTCAATCAGGACGACGCGCGATTGCACGCCGGGCGTAACGCGCGATCGCACGCGGGCGGGCGCGGACGCGATCTAAGCCGTCCGATCTCGCGATCGGAAGGCTGAAAATCAAGCGACGTGCGTAGGCATTACGCGCGGGCAGCCGAGCGGGCGCGCGTGGTCGCGGCGGCTACGCCCACGTTGAGGGCTTTAGCGACGGTTTTATCCGTCACTAAAAACCCCTTATTTATTATTTTGAAGATGTAATGTCCATTTTGCCCCCACTCCTTGCAACTATAAAAGGAGACCCCCTCCATACAAAATTTTCATCCCTTCCTTCTCCTCTCTACCTCTCCAAAGCTCAAGAGAAGCTTGTCCCACACCCGGGATGCTTCTCGCGAGATAAAGTCCAAATTTTCGTCCCCCTTCGGAAGTGGATCCCGCGACGACGACGGCGTGCTGCTTCGTTCCCGTTCTTCTGCTTCGTCCTCCTTCGTCCCGCTTCGTTCTCCTTCGTCCAGGCGTCGTCCCGTCCGGCTCGTCCTCCAAGCGACCGTCGAGGAGGATTCTCTCTCCCTATTCTTTTTACCGCTTTCTAATATAGATTTACTGCTTTCTAGAGTAGTCTATTCGTCCTCCGAGCGATCGTCGAGGAGGACATTTCTCCCTCCATTCTTTTAATGCTTTCTAGAGTAATTGTTTTATGTTTTCTAGTTGTAACGAACGAACTCTTTTATGATAAATTCCTTGTCTATTCTACATCTCATTTTGATTTCCATGTGTAGTATTCTTTCTCTCTCTCTTACTCCCTCTCACTCTTTTATTTGTTGTAGATACTTAGATAGTTTAAATTGAATTTCTTCGTGATAAAATAAAAATAAACGCGAAGTTTTTAAATCAAATGTTTGCCTCCCTGAGTTCGACCCGGAATTCTTTTTTCGGTATAAATTTTATTTGTTGAACACGAATCCTTCGCTTTCGAACTACAACGACGGGTTTTCCAAAACCAAACACGTTAGCGTAGGTTCGTAACCGTTCAACACCAGCACACTTCCCGTCTACATTCCAGATTTCTTCTATCCACAGGAGTTCTACTCCTAATTCCCCGTAGGGTTCATGCTTATGTTCACCTCATTTATCTAGATCCAGATCTCATCTTTCATAATTCATTTCTCATCCATATACAGGCAGCTCGTGTTTTCCTAATTTAATTCTCAATAACATGCAACTGGTGGGTTCATAGGTAATTATTCATTAAATATAGGCAGATCATATTCTACAGGCAACTCGTAATTACAATACAGGCATCTGCTAGCAATTTATCTTAATCACGCATGCAAGTAAACCATACAATACAAACAGGCTCATTCATTTATCTACCCTAAGGTTCATTCCACCTCCTAGAGTTTCATTCGGCCAATTCAACCAAGCACATTCTTATTTAAATATTAATAACTGAATTAAACCACTCTACCGGGTATCACGGGAGGAATGGGGGCCTGTGCCGCAGATCTCGTCGTCTTCGCGGGCCCCGAACATGTCACTGGTTAGTAACCTATACCAGCGACTAATTACATTAGATGAGGTCAAAATAGTAGATACTCAACATGAATACGTAAAGGAACTCGAGTGGAAAACAACGATACTTCGTTTACGGAAATTCGATTCCGTTTGGGCCTTAAACAGGCCAAAAACGCGATTTATGATTCCCAGACGTCTTAAAAAATGACAAAACTCATCTTTTGTTCCCTGCAGCTGATTCAGATGTCCAGATTCCCTCTGCGGCCATCTGGGGACAATTCCAGACGTCGAAAAAGGCCTCCGATTGTCTGGACGCACCTCCGGATGTTTGGTGATGTGATCAGACGTCCAAAAGCATGTGGGAAAGCATTCCTCACTCCTTCCCAAAGCTACACCTGCATATGCAAACACAAGCGCGGTCAGCCGACAACAACCCCTACGCAGCGATATGCATGGCGCAGGGAGATACGTACCTTGCGATATATGTGCTTTCAGATGTCTGGCCTTAGCTCCAGACATCCAAGTACCTCGCCAATCGTTTGGACTCCACTCCAGACGTCTGATACTGGAAAACTTCTAGTATCAGGAGCTCCTCGCAACTCACTCCGCTCGCTCCTCTCGCAGCAGTAGCTTCAGCCGCTGCTGGAGCTTGAGCAACTCCTCACCGGCTCCTCCTCAAGCTCCACCGAGCTCCCGCAGTTGTCTTCCTCTTCCATGCTCTCACTCCCACGCACTCTTTGGCTCACGCTCCTCCCCGCTCTCACTCCCTTGCCGGTGGCTCCCCTTCCTTGCCGCGGCTGCATCAGAGGCGGAGGGAAAGATGACGATCGCAGGAGAAGGTGGAGGTGTTGGTGGCTGTGGTGTGAGGAGGAGAGGAGAGGGAAGGGAGGGGTTTATATAGGAGAGGGTTTAAGGTTTGGGTGAGGGTGCGAAGAGAGAGAAGGGCCTCTACACGTCGCCCGCGTGCAGAGTGCAAAGCGCAGTACGAAAAATTTCACTTTTAGATGTCTGGGAACAGGTCCAGACATCTGGACAGACGTTTGACTGAAACTCCAGACGTCTTAAATGGCTAAAAGTGTAACGAGTCATTACAACTACCCTCGTTCAAAGTAGTGTGGTTGTAAGAGGTTAAGTCACCCTCATTTTAAGTGACTTGTTTAGTGAATTTGATCGACTAGGTCGATCGAAAATCCTAACTCGAGAGGGTTAGGTGGTGGTTTTCACCCGGTTTGGGTTTCCACCTAAAAATCACTTGTGCTATTATGTGATAGCTTATTTTTGTGAGATTGTTTATTTTTATTTCACATTTTATACGTCACGCATATCTTACCCCCTCCCGTAGGGAATTTACACATATAAGTTGGGCAAAACAAAGGAATCTTCTCGAAAATAACCCGTTGAGTGATTAAAGCATCCCCATTAAAGATAGAAACAAACTTCGCACGGGGAGCAAGTAAATCAACCTCCACACAAACTCTAGGATACCCAGGTCACAAGCCCTGAACCGTACGAGGGTCAACACAGATGGGGGACCCAAGTTGGTAGGTAATAGATAGAAGGGCGTTGGGGTGAAGGAGATGCAGGTTCAAACCAAGAAAACCAACCCAAACAAGGACCATCGAGACACTCACATTTGTACGAAAAGATGGGGACCATGGGATAAACTGGCATCGCATGCGATCAAGAACGATAGATCCAACAGAATAAATACTGCAGAAGTTAACATAAGTATCACAATGAAGAAGCCAGTGTCGCACAGCAAGCGAAGTCAAGGAAAAAGCAAATCTAATATTAAAGCGATTAGCCAAACAATCTTTAAGTCTAGAAGCTGAGGGTTTTGGACCCCAAGCATGAATCGTGATGGAAGAAGAAAAACCAAGAGCCAAATCAGAAACCTCAGCCAAGGAAAAGGAGGTAGCCGAGATCCCATCTCGCACCTCCAAGCGACGAACCTTCAAAGCAAGCTCAATGGAAGAGGGTTTCGAAGAACCAGAGCCTGCAACCACCAAAGCAAAAGAACGCTTCAGACAAGAAGGGTCTGCCAAGCCAGAAGCCACCACAATCAAGAATGAGGGGACCGGGGAGGAGGACAGACCTCCATCCCCAAGAAGCCACCACAAAAGGAAACGAAAAAAGGAGGAAAAGCTGAACGAAAGCAACCCAAACAAGCTGAGCACACAACCAAACCACTGCGGAAATCGAAAATGGGAAAACACACCACAAAGGCCAAAAACAACAATAGGTGAGAAAAGAAAACAAGCCAACAAAAGAACAAGGCTAGGGAGAAGCTCCTCTAAGCTCCATAGGGAGCTAAAGGCACAGCGAGGGGCGCAAAGGCCCCCCACCAGGGAGGGAGACCGCAGAGACCGAACTAGCCCAAAAAGAGGAGGCCAAACCCTATGCCAGACTAGAGGGAGAGGGGAAGGGGAGGGGGAAAAAAAGGAGCGGGGAGGATGGGAGGATCGAGGCAAGGGCATAGGGAAATGAGGAGCTCTCTCTCTCTCTCTCTCTCTCTCTTCTCTCTCTCTCTCTCTCTCTCTCTCGTCGACAAGATTTGAAAACTTGATCCATGGGATAGAAGGTCAACAATCCAACAACACGCAGAATCATACGCCCTACATGCATCTTTTCAAATTTAAATGGAATATTCTACTATATATATATATATACACACACACAAATAATTATGGTCCACATCCAAAGACTATGCTATAATATATGGATACGTTAATTTGCTTAATGATTATTGCTAGAAATAGAAGTTGCTTTTGCTTTTGAAATTAAAAGTTGCATATTAGCTTCATTTCTCAAACTAGAAGTTGCTTATAAAGGTTCTTCAACGATCAAAATATATAATGGTTGCTCAAAAAAGAAAAAAAAGGTAAAAATTCTTTTGCTAGCGATGCATCTAAATTTATTCTTATGAGCTTCTTCACACTTGAATTCATTTACATTATTTTTAAAACTTAAATTCAATGTAAATATTAAATATCAAGTATTTTGTTATCATTAAAATCAACGATCATGTTACTCTTACACCAACATTTACCGTGTAGTCTTTAGCGAGTATATGATCTCATGCATGGTATTATTTTCTTGCAACATTAGCTATTTAAGAGGCCATCAATGACAAAACACATTCTTAAAAGTGAGCACATCAAGTATTGTCTTATGTGTTATATTCAAAAAAGAACTTATAGTATTGCTCTTGGAATTGATTCCAAGAAATCATAACTTTCACATGGGAAAGAAAGTTGAAAACATACAAAATGGATGTAATTTTTATTTGCATATTCAGAATATTGAATATCCAACTTGTTTTTTATATAATGGGAAGCTCAACTTCTAAATCCATACTGAGAGATAAAATGGTTGTAGATTCGTAGGAATTACAAGAAAGAAAAAAAAAGGAAAGCAAAATCTGCTCGAGTGGGGGAGATGGATGCACTCATGCTAATCTCTGGCAAGAGACCGAGATTTCAAACCCCATTTGTGCCTCCTACTCTAAAATCTCCTAAACCATGTCGCAATTCAAAAGCATCAGTCCACTATCCCCCCATGTTAGAAAGAATCCATATGGTTGTATAATATTAACGACACACATTAATTTAATTTTTTAAAATATATCTCTAGTAATAAAAAAACAATTCATACTCAAGTACTAAAGAAACGTGCTAAAAAGATCTTAATACCTTAAAGTGGACAGATTATATAGTCTGACGTTCAACGATAAGAATCCATCATCGCAACAAGTAAGGATATGCTTGGATGCACCATTCTTCGATAACACCTCGGACCAAGCTTAAGAATTCCTCTAGTAAAATAATTATTCATTTACTTTGAAAATTGATTGCTCAATGCTTAACAATGGATGGACCCTCTAGCTAGGAAAATAATCATTCGTGGGCTTATAACCAGGAGTATTTTCTTTTTTGTAGTCAGCAACTTTATGAAGCATCTTTGTAAATACAATAAAACCTAGACACATAAATATGGCATCTAGAATTATTTTTCAAGTTCTTTTCACTTGATAAGGTCTCCCCCTTTTCAAGCCAGGACACAACAAGTGGGTGATTGAAAAATATGGACCTATCTACTTGTCGCCATCTATTAATTTATTCCTTGTAGCTTAATAAAGATGTGCATCCAATGGCATTAGTGTTTGCCACGTATTTTTTTTTATTTATTTTTTTATTTTTTTAAGACCTAAAATTCAATTTGAAAAAAATAAGGAGAATCAAGTAATGCAGGAATGAACACTCCAACCTCATTTGCCTTGTGTAATAAGGACAGCAATTGAGATCCCACAATCCCACGATCTTTGGTTAATTTTACTTACTAAAAGTAATATATACCTTGTTAATTACCAGGAAAAGATGTAAGGGTGCTTTTCTTTTTCTCTTGAAGCTGGTATTTGCAGTGAATATATATTCAATGGTAATTCTTTTTTCTACATTTGCTAGCTGTACAGTTTTTACTGAGTATACATCTCATAGGTAGCAGTATTTTTCTGTGACATTAGCCACATTTACGAGAGCTTTAAAGTCGTTCATACAAGTGATCAACGCATGCAATATTTTCTTGTGCATCAGATTCAGAATAAACTTATGCAGTATTGCTCCTGGAATTGCTACCTAGAAAATGTAACTTAATTTCACAGGAAAGACCTGGAGAGGCTGTAAAAGGAGTAAATACAAATTAAGTGCACATAATCTTTACTTGCATATTCAGAATAGTCAATATGCAACTTCTTTTTGATGTAAATTAATTAGGGAAGCTCAACTTCCAAATCCATGCATACATAATCGAGAGATGAGATGGTTGCAGATTTGTACGAATCAAGGAATTGGTTTGGGGCAATGACAAGAGATATATTAAAATAGATCGCATGCCATTATAAGCAAATCTTGATTGAATGATGTCAAAATATGATTCAAGTTCTACAAGCTAAATTCAGTCACATGAATGTTCATATTTTCTTTATCCATTTACATTAGACATCAAAACTGCCATGTTAACCTTTAGAAAGCCATTAAATCTAAGTGTTGAACCCAGGGGTACAGGCGGAGGTATGTAGTTGCTCCCATTCACTTTTTAATTTCTTTAGGAATTATATTTCAAATCATTAGATTTCTCTCCTTTTTGTCTTTCCTAACCATTAGGCCTACATTAATAAACATAACTTCTTTTGACTTCAACCCTGATCATGCTTAATTCCTAGCTCTGCCCTAAATTAAATCCATTTAATTTCACCTAAGAAAACTGCCTGAATTCCTTGCATGGAGACTAGATTGAAACGTAATCAATCCTCTGAGAGAATTAATTAGAAACTATGAGAAATATTACTCCAAAAAGGGAAGGAAGAATTTTGTTTGCTTACCTGCTTTCTCTGTTGGAAATTTTACTATTGGAGAGTCTCACAACATGCAACATGCCTTTGTTGTTCTAAACACTCCCATCAGTACTGTGGAAGAGCTTCTCCGATGTGCTATCTAACAGTGGTTGTCTCTTGCAATGGCATCTTGGAGAGGCCCGTGAAGGATCGGATTGCAAAGTCCACGAATTTTCCATTGGTTTCTATTGATGAAGATCATAGAATTACTTTGTTTATTACAAAGACAGGTGTGCATTTTCTTACTGCCCATGCTTCCTTGAAAGGATTACATGCTACTTCTACAGACTGCCTATATTTTCCATTATCTTGAATGACAAATATGTGAGACATTGGAAAGGTACATTTCTTATTCAGTTTGTAACTAATGTATGTCAAAATAACAGTACTTCCATGTCACAATTATTTTCCTTGAATGCATGAGAAAATACTCTCAATTAAGCTCTTAGCTCAGACATTTACTTTAAGTGGTAAACAAATCTTTCGAGGGAATCTCGTTTTTCCATAGGGTTGAGAAAAGTTTTTAGATGTAAATAAAACATCAAACTTGCTGCATGTTATCTTCGTCGTGCCTAATTACCTTATTTAATCAATTAGAAAAGGTCTTAGATTTAGGTTAATCAATTAATTTTATTAATCGATTTAATTGATAAACAACAGAACATCTATCAACTAATATGAATATTAATCAATTAATTTAAAAACTTTTGAACTGAGACGTATCTTTTTAAAATTATATATTTTTATTTGAATTCTAAATGTTTGAGTACAAACTTAATGTGATTATTAGGTCTCTAAATTTTCTCTATAAATATTCTCTAAATTTTACATAATCTTAAACTTTAAACATCTATCAAATGAGACCTTAGGTAAAAAAAGCTTTTGAGGGAATCACCTCTTCAAGGGACCAATACTAAAATGAGGGACTACACATGCCCATTTTTAGAGGGCTGAATATAATCATATGTCGTCTAAATACAGACATACAGTACAAGTTTATCAAGATGAAAATATGATATTGCTAACTTTTTAACACTAAAAGCAAGCAAGACCGGAAAATTTTGGAGTATGTATGCAATTAATTATATATCTATATACATAATGGATGAGCTACCCATCATGCAAAATGTCGGTGACACGATACCATGGGTTGTTGGGTGAATGCCCGATTCAAGTCCTAATGCACAATACTAAGAATTAAGTGCAGATCCACATTTAATACGGGAGGGGTTAGGAAAAGGATGGAAAGGGTTCTGGACATCTAACCTGCTGAAAGCATCAGATATTAAAAAAAATATCGTGTACCATTCATATTTTAGGTTACGATTTAGGTTGGATTGACCTGTTCCTACGGCATAACCCAACTTTCTTTGAGTTAATTAATCAAAATGAAATCAAACTCCATCGAAGCTCCCAAGTGAAACCAACCTTATTGGGTAGGATTAGGCAGAGTTAGTTGTAGGTTGAATTAAATCCGTATGCAACCCCAGCTAACTAACATGTAGATTAGATGGGTCCCTATGCTTGGGTAAGGTATGTTAGTGCTTTCCTTTTTGTCATTTTGGCAATGGTAAATCTTGTAGAATGAAGGCAAGCTTGGATTTATTAAGAGAAGCCACACAAGTCGGCCGATGCTTAACATGATGGTAAGTGGATTTGGTTTGGCTTGAGCTTTAAAGTTAACAAGCCAAGTAATTAAGCTTTATTCAATAAAACTCTTAGATGGATAATTTTTGGAGCATGACAAGTGAGAAAAAAAGGATGGCATTTACTTGGGTTGTGGAACAAGGTAGCAAAACATATATTATAGGCGAGTAGGTGTACTACAAATTATGTCTAAGAAGGGTAAATGTGATGGGTCATGAAGCTTATTTCTATGCACTCTAAATGTTAATGGAGAGAGGTTTCATGATGCTAAAAAATCTATTGTAATAAAAAAAACGTTAAAAAGTAAAGAAAGATACGTTATAATGTGTGATGATTTCAATCAATGTGTTTTAATTTTTCAACAGTTAAAAGTTAATGATACGTTTAAAATTTTAAATAAAAATAAAAGGTAAATCAATTTAAATAAATTTATAAGTCAATTAAAATCTCATTGCAATGTTTACATTCAAAATAAGGTCTTCAAAATCAGGGATAAATTTATTAGGGATAAATTTATTCAAGGGGGGATTTGGGATAAATTTATCACTCCACTTGTGAGACATCTACCTCACTTATTTTCCCAAACACTCCTATTTATCTCATGATTTGACTCATACCTTCCTCAAACACCAAAATCAATTTATCCCGTATTTATCTCTCAATTCTACCACCTACAAAATTTATCCATCAAACTTTATCCCATGAAACAAACATGCCATAGGAGGGTTAGGGAATGAGTGGCAGGATGTTAAAGGAAAGGTGATGAAGGGTAAGTGAAGGATAGAGGGGTGGCAAGGGATTGGGTAAGGGTGGCAAAGCGTTCGGAGAGGGGCAAAGTGGGGTGATAGGGAAGAAGTGGCGGGGGTTTGGGCTAGTGGAGTGGGGGAGTGGAAAGATATCGATGGAGAGGAGAAGTATCTTGTGAAGAAGAGAGGTAGTCGTAGGAGAAGTATCTTGTGAAGAAGAGAGGTAGTCATAGTTGTTAAGCAGTGCCAACGAGGAGCAGATGAGGTAGCGATGGCAAAGGTGATGGGGGCCTAGAGAGAAGGTAGGTCATTCTTTGTTTGGTTGAAGGGAGAGAATGTAAGGTGAGGTGGGAGAGGGATTGGGGGAAAGTGAAATTTTTGTTTTAGGAGAAAATTGATATAAAAGAGGGAGAGGGAAATATTCAATCCAACCCTCTCGTATGGCGGGCTACGGGTTGGATCAGGTTGATTCTGTAACATCTTTGAAAATAGTCTCATATCATAAGCTCATGAAAGTGAATGCTGAGATATACGGATTGAAAATTACTATTAGACAACTTGAGCTTAAGTATTTTGGGTGATTGTTTAGGTACATTTGGATCCATACCTAACAAGTTGTCAAAGCCAATTTTTTTTATTAAACCTAGGTCTAGACTTGGGTCGTTACAAATTAAAACTAAAACACAACCCAACCCAACAAGTTTAGGTCAGGTCGAGTTGCAAGTTGGACTCGACTCTTGTGCACCCCTACTCACCATTAGTAAGGAGATCGGTAGGAAAGACCACCCTTAAAGGAAGGAAAACGTAAGCACCTGAAAGTGCAAAGAACGCAAGCACCTTAATATAAGCACCTCAACACGAGCACTTCAATATACTCCTAGAAGATAGTACCACATCTTGAAAGTTGAAGAGAGTTGCCTACATTATATAAAGATGGAGATATGCTAATAGCTAACATGAGTTAGCTTAAACATTTTGAGCATGTTGGCGAAGAAGGGCAAGAAGGCAGCGAAGGATCTTTTTGAAGGATGATCGATTTATGGAAGTGTTTTGATATAATGATATTGAGTTCAAGGGAGCAACAAAGTAGGCAAATGGTGAAGTTAAAGTGGCAAGGAGAGGAGTAAGAGTGGAGAGGAGTAATCCATAACCTTTTTTTTTGTTTTAGGTTTATAATGCAACTTAAGGACTAGACAACTAATTCTTAACATTTTTAGATGAAAATAACACATAATATTTATAAAATTTGGTTTGAGTGGCATTTTTGTAAAGGTAGTCAACTTCATGATGGCATCTATGTAAATTCGAAGATTGCAATGGCAATTAGGTCACGTGAAACTTTCAAAATGGTGTTTATGTTGTAATCCCTCTTTAAAAGATAAAAATGTTTTGTTTAAATGCAAGTAAATCTCTTAATGGAAATGCTAACTTGAAGATGCATGGCATTACCTTGCCACTTTAATTGAATTTCATTCATCCTTTGACAAGGAATGATTTTCCAAATTTTGCTTGTGTATAAATGGATCAAAATTAATTGGACTCATGTAGTCACTTTGAGAAGTGGTTGAATGGTCAGGTAGGCATTCAAGGTTATCCTCTAAGCAATTAGATGTATCTTTTGAAGGATCAGACAAAGCATTTAGTGCAAAGGACTAGCACACTATGGCTTATTCATTTGCGCATTTAAGTTGTGACCATAGTGGTTTGAAGCTGCAATCACTCAAATAGATTTCTTTTAATTGTATAAAATAGTGGCTAAACCCTTGTTACCACTACAACCACTTCAACTGGTGCCACAACTTTTCTTGTGACCAAATCATCATTTTGTAGCAGCTACGATTGCGGTTGTGTAATTGAAACAAACAAGTCACAGGAAGGATGACACACCTATCAAATGGTCCAATAGCATTACAATGGGGTTGATTGCTAATACTATCTCTAATAGCATATCCTTTGAGAAGAGAAACACAATAATACATATTTGACAAATTCCTAATTTCTTGATCTAACTGTCATGGTTGAAGATTTGTCACATTTGTGAATCTTTAGTGGAACATAATTAGAATTTAGTTCTAAAAAAAGGAATACAAAAAGTGTGATGATTGAAGGTTTTCTTTTTTAAGACTACATAGAGTTGCCCTGGAAGAATCATGTTAATTTTTGGATTATGCCAAAAGAAATCCTAAGAATCATGGTGGTAGATTAAGAGTAGGACTTGGCTTCGATTTCTCCATCGAAGGAACAAACTTCCTTGCAGATAGGGAAAGAAAAAGACTATATGTCAATGTTTCTTGTTCTTTTCTTGGATATTTAAGTTTTGATCTAATTTGATTATCAGATAACCCCATAAAATACAAGTTATCCTTATTTGATTTGTCAGGCATCTACTTAACCAAAGTTACCTTATCTGATTCGTGAGACTACTTGACTTGAGTTAGAGGGATTTAGCTTAAGATGAGCTATTTTAGGGAAAGGGTGTGATGGACTTATCATATAAGTTAAGTCATCCTCCCCCCTCTGACACAAAATAGCATATCCCGTTAGATTATCCCACACTGCATGGTGAATAGTTATAAGTTAAACTAATATGATAACCTTTTTGTATTTCAAACAGAAATACAAGAGAACTTAATTAATAAAAAAATTATCTCAGAAATTCTATATCCGATAACTATTTTAGATCAGAGGCATGATTTACAATAAAAAGTTGGATAAAGTTATATATACATATCAATTATATATAGTGGAGATTTGTATTGTACTTTTTCAAAGTTTACGTAAATTGAATTTTCGATGTACTATAGATACCTTACATGCTACTTATTTTTTGAAAGTTTACATAAAATGAATTTCCTTTCTTCACGTGACAAGATTTGAAAATTTGATCCATAAGGTAAAAGGTCAATAATCCAACAGCACACCGTATCATATACCCTACATGTATCTTTTCAAATTTAAGTGAAATATTCTACCATATATATATATATATATATATATATATATATATATGTATATATATATATATTAAAATAATTATGGTCCACATCCAAATTAAGAATATGCTATAATATATGGATATGTTGATTTGCTCACTCATTATTGTCAGAAATAGAAGTTGTTTATTTACTTCATTTTTTAAATTAAAAGTTAGCTTATAAAGGTTCTTCAACAAACAACATATACAATTGTTTCTCATAAGAGAAACGAAAAAGAAAAGCAAATAATCTTTCCCTAACGTCTCTAAATTTAATCTTTTTAGCGTCGTCCTAAATGAACCTTGCTTTACTATATGACATTAGTACCATAATTAAATATTAAGAATTCCACCAAATGAATCAACCGAAGACATTTAGATTTGCTGTTCAATAAGAATGCCAATCTTCTTCTTCAAGAGAAAACAAGGACAAAAACCAATGAATTATAAATAAATCCAAGTTGCCAATGCCCTCCAACATTGTCTTTTCATTCTCGCTAAACATGCCATTTACATTAAATATCATATCTTGCAACTAATTAATGAGATCAAGTTCCTTGTTTCGAAAACGTCAAATCACGAGCATCTGTCATTTATTGGATAGAGCATATCGATGTTAACTAGATAATTTATGTTTTTCAATTAACAACCATACGTACATACGGCAACTTCCAGAGAAAGTTTTCGTCTTTTCATAAATTCCACCGGAGAGAGACTCGTGATAGGTTTTATTCATCTGTCAGTTGTGAGATAGAGAGCATCGAAGTTAACTACATAATTTATATTCTCCGATTAACAGGTATGCATTCTGTAACTTGCAAAGCAAGTTTACATCATTTGATAAATTCCATCAGAAAGAGACTTCTGATATGTTATATTAGAAACTACGTTTCAATTTGAACGATGTTAACTCGTGGCTTCCCTGCAATTTGTGTTTTTTCTTTTTTTTTCATATCCTTTGATCGTGTTGTATCAAGAAAAAGACCCTTTGAATGTTTATTTCCCTCGATGATTAGATAACTACGATGTTAAATAGATGTTTAATTGAATATACATTTTAACTAGGCCTACCGTGACATGAGCTTTCGATGCATTTGTTCTTGACATCTTTATGTCTGATTCAAACATCAAGTTAGTTCTATCTTGATGTATCTCTGATCGTCTCAAAAGGATATGTGGCAATAGATTTAATTTGATATTTATTTTAATTAAATATTAAAATAACATTAAAATTATTTAAATATTTAGGAGATAAATATAAAAGAAAAAAATTTTTTTTTTATGGTACGTGCACGTAATACATGACGAAGTGTTGTTACGATCAGCCCCATAACTGATGTAGTTAAGTTTGTATTTACTTTAATAATTGATGACTTCAAGCATATCTTAAAGAGGGTCGTTTTTCTTTTGAAGAAAGTGTCACCGTAAAATAATCCTCACAAGTCCAGGCATATAAAGAAAAAATTTAAAATCTTTATTTTTTGTCTAGAGTCCTTTTCTGACAAATATCCCTAAATTATATCCCTGATATAAAGAGTATCTTGACTTACATAAGGCACTATCCATGAAATAGTAATCAATATCATTAAAGAATATTTGCTTAAGGTACATATGCCGGGCCACATCTTTGACATTCATAAGATTATCTCTTCGTTATTAGTATAAATGACTGTAAAATTGGAAAGGGTGATAAATATCTTTCATGAAACATGATTGTGTATGATATTTGAAACCTTAGAAAAAGAATAGAAATAGTATAGTGAAAAATTGAGTCATCCTAAGTAGGGATGAGCATTGAATTAGATCAATCTAGCCTAGCTTGAGGTTTAGCTGGATTGTAACGATCCGATTTTCGAATCTCTACGAGACACGAGAACCGGACCGACTCGACTGATCCCAAGATCCAGTAGTCCAACGAGAAAGTAACCAGAAGAGCAGTAAAATAAACCACATTCACATGTTTATAACTAGCAGTAACAAAATACAGCAGTAAAGAAAGGAAATACTACAGTATACACCACCACAACAGTAGAGAATTAAACATGTACATAACATAAAGCTTACAATAAAGAGAGTACAGGGAGTAACAGAAAACTATTCACTACAGCGGAAAGAAAAGTACAGAAGGTACTACAGGTAACACTACTGGGCTCTACTAGGCCAGCGCCCTCTGCAGCCGCTGACTCTAGCTACTCAACACCTGATCCTGAAAGGTTAACAAGGGTGACACGTCAGCGAAACGCTGAGTAGAGTGTCAACTAAAAGCTAAAAGAAGCAGTAGAGTGTACAGAAACTGTTATATTTTTACTTTCTTTAATTATATCTTTACATTTATTCACTGTTGATTTATTTCTCAGATCCTTCTCTTGATCTTGAATGCTCATCGTGGGAACGATCTTGATTGCAGTCTTTTCCGAAAAGTAGAAGTGACACGTGGTGCTCTCCTGGCCGGGAGAGTCCCCCGTAGTGGTCCTACCCTCAGTCAACCACCCCAAGGTCGCTGACAGACGTAACGGTGACTACGGCACGCGTGATAAACGCACTGGTAGCTACCCTGCACTGGCACGCGGTCAGTCGTTTCCGTTAACGGGTGCGCCCAAAGCACAGTACGGAACCAGTATAGGGCAGAGCCCTCTTAGTAATAGGGGTCCAGCCTGCCCCACAGTAACCAAACAAGGGTCTTGCCCCTCCACAGTCCGCGCACCCTCGCCTGACTACCCTGGTTTGCCCAGTGGGCCTAACAAGTCAGTGTAGGAGAGCTAGCAGAACCCCGGGGCCCGTGGGGTAGCTAGTGCTCTCCCTACACTAGTAGCTCTCCTCGGTATTGTATACACGAGGGTCAAAAGTTGGTACAAAGTGGCCAGACCTAACTCCGGGTCCCTGAGGCGGCTAGCTCCGCTCTGCACTAAACAACGGGACAGTCGCTCTCCTTGGTACTCCGTACTCAAGGGCCAACTCACTTCCCCAATTCTATTCCATTTCCTTTCCAAGAGTTCTACTCCTAATTCCCTGAAGGGTTCAAGCTCTTTTAACTCAGCCAATTTAGGTTTCACCGTTCCGGCTTTACGTTCTTACAACCCATGTTCTCAAGCATATTCATTCATTCATAACAGGCAGCTGTTAACCAATTTACAAGCAGTTATCATTTCCTTTCTACTTTTCCAAGACTGCAATGTTTATATATTCAACTAGTTTTCCAGTCCTAGGATCCATGCCATACCCTAGGATATATCATTCAATCTAGTTTTTCAGCCTTAGGATTCATGCAATACCCTAGGATCTATCATTCAATCTAATTTCTCAATCCTAGGGTTCATGCAATGCCCTAGACTCTATTAATTATTTCATAATTGTACAAATTTTGTTAAATAAATTAAAGGGTCACTCTACCCGCGAAATCGGGAGTACTGGGGGCGTGGTTGATAATCCTGCGCGCCTCCGCAACCCCCAGAGCCGCAACGGAATGAGGACCTAACACAAGGATCAGAGAAGTAATTTCTCAGAATAGTACACAATTAATGTAAGCAGGTAGAGAAAATAAATCCGGAAAGAACGTAACTCGAAACGCGGAAAATGGATTCCGAATAGGCCCTAAACGGGTCAAAAACGACGATTCTGCTCAAAATCAGACGTCTGGAACTTCTTCCAGACATCTTAAAATGTTGATCATGTCATACCTCGGTCTGCGCAGTCCTTCAGATGTCCAGAAGGCCGTTGGATCGTCTAGTCTTAGTTCCCAGACGTCCGATTGTCACCCCGGACGTCTGGAGGTCCTCTTAGTCGTCTGGCTCAGCAGCCCTTTCCCTTTTACCTTTACTTTTGTTTTTTTTCCTTTGGTGACCCAAATCTCTTGCAGGCAACTAAAGGGACTTGCACGTCCACAATATCACCCCCAGATAAGGCAGAACTCAAAAGTTAGGCATCTACTGCTGTAGTCAGTGTTAACACCAAGCCGACCGTTTCCCTTTTCCCTAAAAGGGTTCTTCCACATGAGATTTGTGTATGGCTGTGGTCAAATTGATTGTTCACGAGAATGCATGATGATATGGCTAATTTCTCAGCAGTGGTGCACAAACAGAACACGCGTGCGTACGTGCAACCATAATGTAAATACTTTGCGAGGTTGGATGATCTTTCATCTTTAATAATTAATTAACTTTTAGCTTGTGTTTTTCGGTAGGAGTGTAAAAGTTAATTATATGAAAGTTTAATATTATTTTTAATAGATATATATTGATTTTTGATTGGTGGAAAATTAATATATCACATATTATAAAATATATTATTTGATATATCTTGATTTTCGATGGATTAAAAATAAAAAATATCTACCAAAAATTAAAATACACAATACATTGTAAAATATATTGTCTGGTGTATTTTGATTTATAATTGATATCTTAGATTAGATTTACATTGGTTGATTTTATATATATTTTATTTCATACATTCATGGAATTATATTCAATATTAATCTCCAAAGAAAAAATAAGATGGGAGGTTGATAATAAAATTGAAATTCAAAATAGACATACACATTAATTAATATGCAAGTAAAATAAAAGAAAAGAGAGAGAGAGAGAGGGAGAGAGAGAGATATGGAAGGTGAAGCAAAGAAATAAAATTATAAATAAAAATAAATAAGTCAATAGAAAGAATACTACAGTACCTGTTCTACGCGGCGGTGTACAATATGAAGCAAACAAAAGAAAGGAATGGTCCACAAGGAAAAAGAAATGGCTAAGGAGGGCCATCTCGCTGGATGCCCTGTAATTGATTGGTCCAACCTCTTGATAGGTCGCCGCGTGTGTCTGGTCGGTATATAGAAGAATTTATTTATTATTCTTTATTTTTCTCCTTGGTGGTTTTAAAATAGATAGGAATAATTAATTTCTTTCGTTAGTCATTCCTGGAAAGACTACCCCTCGAACTTTATATTCCATCCCCATTGTTTCCACTCATCCCTCCCGATCGTGTGAGAGATCCCAAAAAAAGTCTCCTGTAATCTTCACTTCCTTGGTATTTAATTCTCAATCTCCCTACTTCTCCACCACTCCACCAATTTCTCTCTCTTCCGCCCAGTGGTCAGTGATTTTTTTTTTAATTTTGTTTGATTTAAATAATTTAATTTCTACGTAGGCTCCTTTTCTCAGACATTAAAAATTTTAATAATGTTCTTTTATGTCCTTTGCATCCTCTTTCTTTTTTTTGGATTGGATGGGTCATTCTTTTGGTATAAATCGATTGTAAGCTATAGTTTTATTATTTTTAAATATGAGAATAATAAATTAACGTGTAAAAGTTAACAAAATAATAGAGATAATACAAAAAAAAGAAAAATCTTATGCCATTCCATTTATTACATAGGAATGGAATTTCCTTCACGGAGGTGAACTCATGAATGGAAAAATCAATTCCTTTTGATTCACTTGGTCATTTCATTTCTTTGTTCATTCCACTGTGGTGTGTCAAGTGACAAATTATCATAGTTCATCTGTCATAAATATTTTGAAGTTAGTCAAAAAAGTAATGAAATATATGTTGTAATGTACTTTGCAGTGTATGTTTATCATTCAATAAAATATATTAGTATATTTTAATTTTTAATTGGTATATTTTAATTTTCCGTCAAAATACATCATTGAAAATGAAAATATACCAGTTAAAAATGAAGAATACATCGGTATATTTTATCTTTCAACATGTGTTAGATGGGTTTTCACTTTGGAAGTGGAAAGTGATTTTCACTTGTAGGTTTTAGGTTTAAGGTTTAGGATTTAGGGATTAGGGTTTATGATTTAGGATTTAGAGTTTAAGGTTTATGGAAAGTGATTTTACTTATGAAAAATGATTTTTCACTTAGAAAGTGATTTTTCACTTAAATCCTAAACACTAAAGACTAAACCTTAAACCAGAAAGTGAAAAATCATTTTTCATAGGTGAAGAACCACTTTGCAGAGGTTAAAATCGACTGAAAATCAAAATATACATGTGTATTTTGATTTTTAACCAGTAAAAAATAAAAAATATATCAATTGAAAATCAAAATATATCGATATATTTTGTTAAGAGGAAGATGAGTATTGTAAAACATATCGCAATGCACGTTTTCCTAGTCACACCCCTCAATTTTTTTTATTTTTGCAAGGGTAAACCTTCATTGATGGGAACGAAGTAGATTACATCATGACACCGCATCCTCACAAGAGGAACTCATCTCTCTAAAATAGGGAGTGACGCTCACCCAAAAGCAAAACAAAACAAACAAAAGATGCACAACTCAACCTGCTTCAATTTTCCATACAGTAGATAACGATTCACGTCATCGAACAATATCAAAGAGTTTGTATAAGACAAGCAAGACCAGTAAGGAAGGACTGGTCATAAGCTTCATCATGTTACCGTCTCAAGCATGGCCCATCCCCACTAGATCAAACAAGCAAAAGAAACAAGCAAGAAGAAAAACAACTAAAAAAATAGTTGAAGACACAGGTTATTGGAGCAGAGGTGGTGACGGAGACATCTTGGCCTAAGCAACCACAGCAACTACCTTAAAACTTTGGCATCCAGAATAGATTGAGGGGACCAAGGGGGCTGACGCCATCACCGCCACCAAGGCCAATGACCATGGGGAGGAGGAAGATGATCGCATAGCTAGCTAGTCCGATGGGTGGCGATCGAAGACCATTGGAGTCGGCAACCCCCTCACCACGACAGGTTGAAGACGCAAAAAGAACTGCTGTGGTGATGTGAAGGGGGGATGACGAAGATGGAGCGAGGGTCAGAAGGAGAGTGGGGGGGGCGGGGGGCCCAACCAGTCGAAGGCCACCCAGTGGAGGAAGGTGGACGGGTGGCGAAGGTCAATTTAATACCCATCAATTAATAGTCCATCCTTCAAACTTGTCCTGCAAGTCAGTATCCGCCTTTTGCTCCCCTTCCTCGAGCTCCTCCTTGATCCATTGCGCGAGGGTCGATTGAGCCCCTCCCCCCCCGCACTCCTGTTCGGATCCCCCTCCCCTCCCCTCTCCTCCGAAGTGTGTTCTTTGGTGGCAGGACAATAGTTGCGGGAAAGTGTGGCGACAGCATCCGACGACATTCGTGGCGGAGTCCTCACCATGGAGTTAGGGCACTATTGCGATGGCATTCGGTTGCGGTGGCGCTTCGATGTCAGGCCGTGCTTGAGGGTGTCTGTAGTGTCACGACCACCACGTTGGAGGTTTTTCACAGGACGTCAATCCATCACCTCCTCTCCACTTCTGCATTTCGACATCGTTTTTTATGCTGGGCCTATGTTGATGTTGGACTCATTACGATCGGGTGGATGGTCGGCCTCAATTCAATCACTTGTTTTTCGTTAGTGCTTTTCGTTGATAACATCGACGACACTTTGTTGTATTTAATATGTGGTGCAGATTCTCCTACGTTGAAAATGATACGTAGAACACTTCTTTTTTATTTTCTTACCTTTTTTATTATATTTCATGTTAAATTATTTTTCAAGTTCCTCCTTTCGAGGGAGAGCTACTTTTCTCCTCTCCCATAGGCATTGAGTAGGCCCATTTCCCTTACCCTTAAAAGTTACTTCTTTTATCATTTTTATTCCTTTAGTAAAATATTTTCTGTTTTTTAAAAAAAATTCATCCTCCTATCCAACGATGAACAAATAAAATGTGCATTGATAATTTCCTCACACTCGTCTATGTCTATTCATTCGTATGCTTTCTTTTTATTCGACTACGGACATGATAGTAATTAATGTGCATATTCAAATATGTTATTTATTTGGAGGAGTACCGGTGAAAAAGCAAGGACGCTGGGGTTTCGTTGTCTGTAAGATAATAAGACTCCGTCCCCGGTTTTAGCTTAGGGGTTTAAGTGTGATAGCAACGTCATAATGAAGTTTAATTCGGATCATGTTGCTTTTATTTGATATTCCAAGTTTTCATTGATTTGAGCATTTTGTGTTGCATTCGTAACATCCTTTTCCATGCCGTCTTTTTAGTTTCTTTCCTTACGTTGCAAAAATGATAACAAGCCGTCCAAATCATGTGGAAATTTGCCGTGAAAATTTTAACTTACAAATTTAACCTTGACGAATAGGAGAATTATATTTCGTTCGAGAAGACAAAAATTTATTCTATAGACGATCGATCTAAGAAAAAAAAGAAAAAGAAAAAAAATCGTATCGTGTTTCGTTAGTACATAATTTCTTCTACGTTGGAGCTTTCCTATCCTTCAAAAGTTATCGAGCAAATATTTTTGTAGCGGTTTTCGAAGTTCAATATAATTAATCCCAGAATAATACCTAATGTATGACCATGTTACTTGAGTTTTATAGACCATGGATATAGGAGATAGAACGTGCAACCCATGCTTTCTTGCGTGAATGGTCCCGAAGGGCAGTAGTATTTTTCAGCTAATGTTGAGATTCCTCTCGGCATGACTCCTATAAATTTTTTTTTTTTTTATCTCTCGCTTGAGTACTCTTTGTGTGATTCTTTATTTTTTCTCTTCATATTTAATAAACTAATCGCCGTTGGATTGATTTATTGAATTCTACTCAGCATCCATTACTTCTAAAATTCTAGATTGAAGAAGGAAAAGCAGTATTCGGTACCTTAATAGGAATGCATGTGATATTTCGAATCTCCTCATCTCTCGTGATGGGACGTAATATCCTCCACCTTTTAAATGGATGGTATTCGATTGCCATTCTCTTCACGAAAAATCGTTGTTCCAAACAAAAGAATAATATAAATAAAAAAAGAAACGCGTATGAGGGGGAAGGCACACCGAATGTATCTTTCATGTTATCGTGCACCGAGTCTCCCGTTCTCGTTGGGAATGAGTCACGAGTCTTTGTTTGTGTCTAACAACAGCAACAAGGTAACTCCCTTCTATTTGTTTGAAGTCGTCGGTTACGCAATCACATTCTCCTCTTCCCTTTGACTTGCGTTTTAATTTGATATAAAGTATCGTTTCGAATGCTACAACCTTTTTTTTTTTTTTTTTCTTTTTGTCTACGAATATCGATGATGTTCGTCTGTATCATTTTTTATTCCATCGCTGCCTCACAAATCCCGTGGGTTGGAATTCGTGGAATCGTCCGCACCGACTTCGGTATTTTAAGGTAATTGAGCGTAATATGCCTGTGCGCTTTTGCTCTTCGTTGCTGCACCAACAACTTTCCTCATTTGAACCATGAACAATTTTCGTATCGACTGAAAACCTACGTAACCGTCAGAAGAAAGGAAATGGATGTTGAAACCCTAGTCCTTGCAGGGTTATTCAACGACCTGCACATATGAAGGCTTAATACTGGTTATAATTAACTAGGTAAGCCAGACCCGTAGAAGCTAACGTTATCATTGGTCATTTCGACAAAGCGTAAAGGTAGGATGCAGCATACGAATAGCGAATGGATCGTTAGTGTGTTCTATGTGATGTGTATTAGCCAGGAGGGAACTGCCATATGTTTTTTTTGGGATTTCTCATGCACAAAGGGTGTGGTTGGTAGAATGATCGTACACCGTATGAATATTTATTATCATCGGTTGTTAAAAATAATCAATAATGTGAAATCCAAGGTCAAGAAAAAAAGATCGAGAAATGATGTATTATTGTTGTGTTTTCTTGATCGTTTTGCAATATTGTCAATGGGATAAAAGCGACATCTCATTTGACGTGGGAATGTTTTTGTCGTTTGTTTTAACGATGAAGAAAGGTTATTCTCGATTGTTTCAAATATACCGTCGATATAAACATTTGCATCCACCCTTATCTAGCTGGACAAGTAAGGTCTACTTTTCAATCGTTCAGTAAAAATAGACGAGAATAATAATATTCTCATCTATTCTATAATGGTTGAATAAGGACTTATTTTCGATCGTTCCGTAAAAATAGACAAGAATGTTAGATTTTTTTGTCCATTATTTAATGGTCGATAATTAATCCAATTTCGATGGAAGAATATTTTCGTCGATTCTAAACGGTTGAAAATAGTGTTTTCTTTTATTAAAAGTTTTAGCTATGTGAAAGATTCGTAAAAAAATTAGAAATCATATATAAATAAAATCACACAACCAAAAACCAATGCATTCATTCAAAACACGGTAAATGAGATTCAAAATCAAAATTTCATATATGTAATATTGTCTACAAAGTATATATACAAATAGTAATGTATGAAAATATAGAAATCAAGTTGGGGCACCAACGACTCCAGCACCACCTAAAGTATTGTCGTCGCAACAATCTCTATACTGATGAAAAGATGGGTGATCGATACCTCCCTACGTGCTGAAATACCTCTAGGAGCTCCTGAATAGTCTGAGTCGAATGTTGCAATTGCAGAGCTGACTCTTTAAACTACGTTGCGGAGTCCCTGACTTGCATGGTCAACTCCTCGATCCGCTACTCCTCCTTGTCTCAACGGCGTAATACCGCAATCTCCTTCCTCATCTTCAGTACCTTAGCTGAAGAGGATGATCCTCCCTTTCTCCCATACCAGGTAGAGATGGCCTCGCTCCTCCCTACACTATGCATGTACCCACCATGCATGCTCGAGTAGTATGACAGTTCGGAAGGCCTCTTCTGCTGTCAGTGACTGCTGAATTGTACTAGAGTTGGTGTCTTTAGGAGAATACATTAAGTTGATCATATTATCCTGAAAAAATTCAATTACATTACGTAATATCATTTAATTTTAATTAAGAAATGAAATAAAAATATTATGTAATTTAACTTACATGTCTCTCCTGGTATGTGTCATGAAGTCACTTTCTGTTTCCCCCATGACTTAACTTGCCATGAGTGGTCTCATATACTCCAACCCGATCAAGCTAGCACCTTAATGCATTTAGGACTACAATTTGAAAGAGTTAATTGAAATAAATTATAAATATTGTTACATGTGAAAGAAAATAATGATTAAAAATACTTACGTATTATAGGGACTTCATCCAGACTATGCTCCTACCCAAGATGCGGGGTCTTTAAGTGGAGCTTTAGCCTTATCGCCCTTATTTTCTTGGCCTGCTCCTGGAATAAAGATAGAATTTATTAACTTCAAAATTAGTTAAATTATCATATATATAATACTTTTACCTACGTTGCTTGATCACGTCAATGCTAGCATGCTTCCTTCTAAATGTACGACTGTATCAGAAGAGGTCGATTATGTAATGTCTCATCATGGTTCTTGTTCTTATAAAACTAAAATATATATTTTTAATGTTAGAAATAGCATTGCAATTATGGTGAAAAAAAGAAACATATAAAGTTAAAATTTTCTTTTACCTTACTCTTTATCTCCAATCCCTAATGTTTGTGAATCTTGGTTGCGTATTTGAGGATGTATTTGGGGATGTTCGGATTGTCCCTCGAATCGAAAATCGCCTGGATTAGTAGGAGAGTAGTAATTGTTATGTAATTTAAACTTATATAAAGCAATATAAATAAATTATAAGTTTTTACCAATTTCCTCTAACTCTTGAATGAGCTACCTCTTCATCTCTTTTGGCACCTTCCTTTAGTTGAAGTAGGAGAGTGGGATGATTGCCTTCGTCAGTGTACCCAACCTGTTGACGAATGGAGGATAACCGTCTGCTTTCTCCATTAGTGTGATCCTAACTGTATTAATGCAGATCCCTTATGGAATTCTCTCTATGTCCCTATTCTGTGTTAGACCTCTTCCCTACGCACCGTACCTAAAAGATAAAATTATAACATAACATTAAATGACAAAGAAATAAATAAATCGTACTATTTATTAAACTTTCATATATACCAGTACGATGAGGGCATGGTGCAGAAGGTCTTAATCGGGAAGGATCTAGGTCAGTCGGCTGCTCTGGCTGATTATCCAGCCCAACATCCTCCTCATCAAATGAAGCACTGTCCTCCTCCTCATCATCGACGGGTGCCTCCTCCTTGTAGTCACGATCCTCCTCGTCAAAAATCGTTGGAGGAAACAGACCCTTCCCCTTCCTCTTCCACTTGCCCCCCCTCCCTTGACTTTAGAGATATCAAGCCACATCTCCAAGCCTCAGAAACTATTGGTGAGGTGCTTAAGGCTCTTGATAGGGGGCCTGAGCCTGAGGGTGATCCCTGCCACCCTTATTGGCCTTCTTCTTCCAGTTCACCTGCATAAAAATAAAACAAATAGTCAGATATGTAGCAAAATATTCAGTAGCATTTTTCCTATATATTGTGATTTTCCAAGAAACCTGGATCCAATAAATAGAGAAATAAATGTAAATTAAAGAAGCAAGAAATAAAAACAAATGTCAAAACAAAAATCACATTCACTACTCATTCCCTTCCCCTTTCCCTTCCTCTTCTTCACAAAAATCCTGGCTCTTTTTCTAAAATATTATCTATTACATTTTTCTCATTGTGTATAATACCTAAATTGTCGCACAATCAAATCTTACCAATATAGAAGTTCCATGAAAAATATGTTTTTCTTCCAAAATCTTGAATGTCGTAAGGAAGTTAAGTTATTTTTTTAAAGATGACTTAAACATATTTCATCGAGTTGTTGAAATGTCTCCATGATTTTCACAGTAGATAACCTAGCAGAACCTGTACTTAGTTTATTTTTAAGATTCTTCGATGAATATTGGTATATTTTATCATCGAATCTGTCATTGAATTGTGACGTTCGCCATCTGTGTTCAATAGGTAAAAATCTGCGATGTCCTAAGTAACAGAACTTCTTGTTTTCAAGCAATCTCACGTGATGAGTATCATCTATATAGATTAAACATGCAAACTTTCTCTTCATATTCCATCCTGACAAATTAACATATGCTAGAAAGTCATTTATTGTCCACAGTAATGCTGCGTGTAACTAAAAGAATTCTTCTTGTGTGCGTCATATGTTTGAATACCACTGTACCACAGGACTTTCAGTTCATTAATCAATAGTTGAAGATAAACATCTATAGCATTTCCTAGTTGCTTGGGGCTTTGAATAAAAAGGGTCAACATCATGAATGTGGATCGCATGCATAGCCAAGGAGGTAAGTTATAAGTTAACATGACCACCGTTCATATGGAATATGACGGATACATGTTCTTGAATGAGTTGAATCCATCGCTTGCCAGCTCCAATCTCACATTTCGTGCCTCCTCTGCGAATGATGCATGATTCTCATTAAATCTATTCCACTCATCAGAATCTGTTGGATGACGAATGCGTCCATCTCTTGATTTATTCTCCTAATGCTACGCCATCAATTTTACTATTTCACTTGAAATGAATAGGCGTTGAAGCCTAAGGATCAGTGGAAAATAATGAAGAACCTTCTCTGATTGTTTCTTCCCATCTGTGTTTGTTGATTTACTCACCTTATATCTCTCCTCACCACATTCAGGAAAGTTACTCAACCTTGAGTACTCATTTCTATACAGGACCTAATCATTATGACAGGGATCAATCTTCTCGCATTTAAGTCCGAGCCTATGTATCTGCTCCTTTGCATCATACCATGAACCATCGTACCTAGTAGGATTATTCAACAACTCCCTAATGAATTGAAGGAGTTCAGACATTAATTTCGCTGTGGCTCTATTCATCACTTTTATCTGAAACAGTTCTAGAAGGAATGACAACTTCGACATTAATATTATTCCAAGAGTAATAGGATCCTCTATTGCATTGATTGCATCGTAAAACTCATTACAATCTCGTAATGTTTCATTGTCATCTACATCCTCCAGGTCTGCTACTCTTATATTGTGGAACATTTCATCTAATTCATCTCCTTAATTATCATCACTTTGCTCTAAATCGTCAATTTTATCATATCTAACTTATGATGTGATTTGCTTACCATGAGCTGTCCAATTTACGTAATGCTGCCACAAACTATTACATATCACATGCTCGAAAATAGTATTTTGGTCATGGAAAAAATCATTTAAACAATGTCTACATGGCTATAAAATCAATTGAAAAAATTCTCCTTGTCTAAATATCTTCCTATCATCATTAAATGCCCACTCCAAAAACGAAATCACTCTATTTTTGTATTCGTAGTAATTCGAATTCTTTAGACTGATCCATTACTTATCCGTGATAATTAATCTAAATGTCAATGTCAATCACTCATAAGTTAGATTCAAATAAGGAAAATATGTGTATTTTAAGTAGATTTTCACTTGATAGCCCATCCTTGAAGATTTGATCACAACGTTAATTCTTACACGTAACCAGTGTTTAAAGAAATTTTGGCAGCATTTCTCTGTACTTCTCTAGTATACCCCCCAAAACTAACTTTAATTACATTCCTAATAGCCCCCACTAAAGGGTGCTTTAGAAATGGAGCTATGGTTAGTTGATATACCAGAGAAGAGCAACAAAATGCAACCGAAATTTCTTTAAACACTAGCTATATGCAAGAAGTAACCATAAGTTGTGATCAAATCTTCAAGGACCCTCTTTAACCTAAGATCTTCACCGAACTTAAGACGATCGACTCTTATGGCATGCTATAAAGACATCACATCGTGCATGTAAATGAAGTATACACATACTCCGCTTTGTCTGTATAACATGATCATAAGTGTCGACAAGTAAGTATTTTGACAGTTATATCTCTCTTACAAACTATACCTTAGGGGTTAGAACTCCTATCGTTTGTCATCAGGTGCATCTAAATTTGTGCAAGTGTGTGTATCTATAAAGTTACAATAAAAATATCATAATGAAACATAAATATCAAATATTTCAATTATAAGTTACTTTTCTAATAGTAACTCCCTCCACCCTAACCCTCTCCTCCTCCTCACCCTCTCAACCCCTAATCTTCTTTATATTCCTCTTACTCCCTCTCCATTCTCTTCCTTCCCTCCTTTCTAAAACCCTAAACATTTAGTTTGTTAACCTAATCGATGAGAACCTCATCATGAGCCATAACTAGCTCATTTTGACCTAATACAGAGGATAAAAGCTCCTACATAAGAAGAAAACAAGTCATAAGGGGTAAAAATACAATTTTACCAGCACAATCTGCAAACAGGGTAACTCAGGGTTCAAACATAGGTCAAACTAACCTAATAAGAAGGAAAGTGGGATGATCTGATCTGATAAGGGCTACAGCAACTCCAAGGAATTAAATGACAATCTGTAACCCTAAAACAAACCCACTCCAATTCATGAGGTTCGAGGTAAAGCAAAAATCTACTAAACCCTCTAAAATTCATAGAAAAATAATCTCTAGGGTTTAGAACCTTCAATTTGTCCTTAGGAACCCATTTTGACATACATTGAGAACCATGCCCAATTAATGATTTAATTTAGGTTTTTACGTAAATTGGCCAGTCAAACAAGATCTGACCTAGAAATAAAATTCACCATTAGAATCCTTAGATCCCATTTAGTCATGCATAAAAACTTGATCCTAAGAAGAGACCTTCTTGACCGACTTTGCATTTTGGTCCTCATCCATTACTTTTTGACCCTCAACTTTTGAAACCCTCGCATTTTGACCCCTAGGTCTTCGTCGTTTTTGCATTTGGGTCCTCCCTGCAAAACCCTGAGCAGCGCCATGCTCCGGCGAGGCATGGCGCCACGCAGGGTGAGGGCAACCCTCTGCCAGTTGAATGGGGTGTTCCCTGCGACGTCTGCTGTCGCAGGGACACCTCCATGATCTCTGCCATCGCCCACACCTTCCGTGCGAACGCGCGGAAGGTATGGGTCGCGATCCGGCCATCCTCCGGCGAGGGAGGCACGTTGTCTCCCTCCGCCCTCCTCTCTGATTTCACCTCTATAAAAACCGCCACCATCTGTCGCATTCAGCAACTCGATTCTGACGGAGAATCACCCACAACTTTCCTCTCCTCCCACTCCGGCAGGCACCCAGGGAGCTCCGACGAGCTCCCTTTCCTTTCCTCTTCGCTCTGCCACAAAAACAGTGGAAGAGACTTCTTCCTGATTCTCCTCCGCGTCGCGCAATACCCGCGCGCACTGCTTCAGCCCCGTCGTCGCCGCTGTCCTCCCCCACTGGGTATCTTCTTCTCCGGCGACAGTCGATACGACTGTCGCCCTACTCCTCCCCCTTCGTCCCTGCAAGTAAGTTAGAACTACTTCCCTTCCTCTCCTCTTTCTTTTCCCTATTTCAATTTGTTCAATTAAGCCCTCGACCGACCCTGACCACCGTCACCCCCTTCGTCTCCGGCCCACCTCTGGCGAGTGGCTCCCATTATTCCTCCACTCCACACGACTCGCCGATCGACCCAAAACCTCCGCCTCATTCCACTGAACCGTTTCCGCCCCTTCACTGCCACTCCTCACCTCCACATCACTCCCCCGAGCAAACCCATTCCTCCGGCCACAGTCCGACCTAGGGCAGCCCCTACACGCCGCCCCACGCCTCACCACCACCCGCACGAGCTTCGCCGCACTCCGGCGAAGCTCCCTGCACCTTCTGACTAGGCCGAGAGGCCGTATCTCTGTGAACAGGTTACCCGTCCTCCACCGCCATTGCCGAACAGGTGAAGCTTCTTCAACCTGCAGCTGCAGCTCCGTTCCCGCCCAGGCCTGCGCTCCAGGACGCGCGGATTGCAACCACGCAGCTGCCCAGGCCTTCAGCTGAAGAAGAGACCTCGCAACGTCCGCGATTGCCTGCAGCTTTCTCAGCTGCAGGTGCCAAATTGGGGTGGGACATTTAGTCCCACCTTGGAAGATTTCGAAGCGCCGCACCGGTATAAATTGTAAAAGTGAAACGGACTGTTCGCCTCCGAATGCACCGGGGTGAGGTCCCGCGCCCACTCACCCGCCCGGTCCGTGAGCTCACCACGCGGATCAAGGGGACCCGACCCGACACCCCACCTGCACACTCCTCGCGTACCATTCACGCCGGTATGCCTGGTCACGGGTACGAAGCCCGACCCGATTACCCGGCGGCTCTGGGAGAGCTATCCTATGTGCGAAGTCTATGAAAGAGAGAGACGTTCGGGTAGAGGGAAAGGGGTAGGTTTTGCGTTGGCTGTGGTGTGTACAGGAACAGGCCGAGGCAGAGAAGAAGGCTGACGAAGAAAGACTGAAGGAAGAAGGAGTGCACCAAGCAGCACTGTAGCAAAGGCGATTTAAGTCGTCTGATTGGAAAATCAGACGACGTTCTGCAGAGGAAAAGAAACAAGAAGAAAAGTTCTGCAGCTGAGGCAGAAAGAAGAGAAGATATAGAGAAGAAGACGAGAAGCTCTGAAGAAGAAAAGAAATAAGAAGAAGCAGAAGAAGAACTGAAGGCAGAGAAGAAGAAGAAGATAAGCTAAGAAAGAGAAGAGAAGCCATAAGACTCATATTTATTTCTCCCTCTCTCTCTCTTATTTTTGTAATAGAAACCTTGTACTTCTAGAATACAACTTGCTCCCTGAGTTCGACCTCGGGAACTCTTTTTCCGAGTAACAAATTGTATTAAACTGGTAACCACTTCTCTACGCTATACTACGACGAAATAATAAGAACTGTAGGGGAGTTTCGCATGTCGCCACTAATCCCTAAGCTTATAACCCTAGCCCTCAAATTTTAAACCCCAAACCCTAAATGTAAACCTTAAATTGAAACCCAAGACCTTAAACATTTAGTTCGTAACCCTAAACCTAAGGCCATAAATCCTAAGCCCTAAACTCTAAGTCATAAATAAACCCATCACGTAACCCATGACCTTAAACCTCCTTCCACTCCCTTTCACTTGATTCTCTCCTCCTCCCTCTTCTTAGGGCCCTCCTCTAGACCCTCCCGCCACCTTCCCTTGCCTCCTTCCTTCTCCTTCAATTCTCTCCTCTAGTTCTTCCTCAAGACCCTCCTCCTCCCACCTCCTCCTTCCTCCTCGCACCTCTCCCTATCTCCTCTAGTGCCACCTACCTCTTCCCACCTCCCCCCCCCCCCCCCCCCCCCCCCCCCCCCCCCCCCCACCACCACCACCACCACCATTGCCCACCTCTAATACCCCCCTCCTCCGTCTTCCCTCCCTCCCTCCAATACCATCCACAACCCCTACTCCTCGTCCTCCTTCTCACATTTACATTCATTGACACATTTAAAACATACTAATTAAAACATATAATTTGAAAACATTCATTGACACACATTCACTCACACAATATAATGTAATCAAACTAAATATATATGTAGGCACAATTGATCAAGAATACTAATTAAAATATGCAATCAAAATATACTAATTAAAAAAAAATAGTGAGATGGTGGTGGTGGCAGGGAGGAGGTGGGAGGAGGAGTATGAGTTGGTGGCAGTGCTAAGCAGAGGGAAGGGCTTTTTTGTTGGGAGGTGGTGGTGGCAAGAAGGAGGTGGGAGGAGGAGACGGGTGGTGGGGGTAGGGATGGAGGAGAATGGTGGTTGGGTGGATAGTCACATGGTGGTGGTCGAGGTGATGGTGGTGATTAAGGTGATGGTGATGGTCACTGGTGAGGGGAGGCGAGCGAAGGAGGGGCTTGTGAGGAGGGGCTGCATGACGGGGAGTGGGTCGTACTTAAGGAGGGGGTCAACGGCAATGAAGAGGAGGGGTTGCACGAGGAGGAGAGGCGAAGGGCTTGACCATCGGAGGTGGCGTCGTGCAAGGAGAACTTGAGAGGCAGATCTGGGGGAAGGGGACGAGAGTCGAGGTTGCTCAATCGATTTAGGTCGACCTTTCTCAACCAAACGATCGATGAATGGATTTCAAAAATTAACTTTTAACATCAATGATTCCCTAGAAGGCTATCGTTGACCGTTTTCTCAACCGTTTCAAATAAAATGGTCGACGAATGCATTTCAAAATTAACTTTTAACATTAACGATTTCCAAGAAGGTTATCATCAACTGTTCATCTAATAACGGTTGAGTATAAGCTTATTATTGACCGTTATAAATGATCGAGGATTGTTTCAACCACCCCGCCTTATGTGTAGGTGGGAAACATAATGATTGGATTTTTTGTTATAATTTCATCTTATAATGGTCGAAAATATTATTATTATTGACCATGGTAGAATGATTGAAAATGTACAATTGAGAATGGTACATTTTCTACTAGTGATATAACCTCCTTATTGGTATCTTAAACGTCCTGAGATAAAATATTAGGTTGCATTTGGATGAGAAGTAAAATGATCCACTTGTTGGCTTAGAAATGGTGTTGATTTTTTTGAATAATGATAGATCTTAATACGTGTCTGTATTTTGGGTTACTTTTTTATGTAAAAGGAAGATATATAGAGTAATCCTAACTTTTAAATTTATTTTTTTTAGTAAAAATTAAAGAAACGTAAATTACAATATGTTTTTCAATGTATTTATTTAATAAAATATATTAGTATATTTTTATTTTCAAATAATATATTTTAATTTTAAAATAAAAAATAAAAATACATCAATTAAAAATATCAACGTTGATATATTTTGTAGAGCAAAAACACTACATTACACAGTATATTATAATGCATATTTTTCTAGTAGCATCTATTTTTTAATTACCATCGTCTCTTTCCATTAAAAAATTCATGAACTTTTACATTTGCAGCGGGTCATGTTGAAAAATAAATCCAAATCAATTAGGTGAGTAGGGTAGAGCATTGGGTTGGATCAATTCAAATTTGACTCGAAAAGTTTGATTTGACTTGAATTTGAATATTACTTAGGATAGGCCCAAGTCTTAAGTTTTTAACCGCATCCGAAGAAATCCGAAAAGACCAGTTGGACTTGACTCACTCCATCCAAGTTCCTAACCTTTTTTCCTTTTTTAACTAAAATTTAAAAAAACAATTCCAACCGTCACTCTCCCTAGCCCCACTCGATCTCGCACACAAAATTAGAATCCCTTCCCCCCCGTGTGGTTGTGCCCGTGGTTACTCTATCAAGGCATCAAGCTTCCTCATGCACTTGTCATCTCAAGCATCCATTGATGACTCTTACTGAGTCTCCTCTCCTTTCCAACTGATCTCTCATTGGCGGATCATCTCCGACGACGATATTATTTTGTAACTCGTATTGTATGGTAACTTTGTGTGATGCAACTTATATTAAATAATATTGAATAATATTATGTTCAATCCCTACTTTGAATAATATTTACAATGAAGTAATAAAAATTTAAATTACTAATTAGGAGATATAGGCACTGATTTCAAGTAAGTAATTTCGTTATACATCAAAGTCTAGTATTTTTTAAGAAAATAATAAGGTATACTTTTAATCCTAATTTATTTGATTAGTATGTCTTATTTAAAAATCTAAAAAGAAATGACCCTAATAAAATTTATGGGTTTCTGTTTCAAAAAAATAAAAAAAATTATTAGTCTTAATAGATTTTTCTAAATCTAACATGAAAATTTGACTTAAAAATCAAAATCAGACTTAGTTCGGCCTAACCCTGGGCTCAAAAATATGAGCTTTGAGTTGGATTCGGACCTTGATTTTATCAAAATTTTAAGCCTTGGATCCCACTAACGATAAAAAGAAAAAAATGGACTTTTTTAGATTCAGTTCGGATCAGGCTGTTAGACCCAATGCTCCACCATACCGGTAGGGATCTTTCCGTAAATAAGCTACAAAAATAGTGCAAACAACGCGGGCTTTGCCTGCTTCCTGCTTTGCCTGAGCCTTGGAAAGGCAACGTACTAAGCGTGACGTCATCCTATGCACGTATGTACACCCGAAGAGAGACACTGAAGAATCGCGACCGTCGATTTGCACCGACTTTGAAGTCATCCACACCGTAGAATCAAGGTGCCATTGATTTATTTAACCATCTGCTTGGACAGGCTGATTTATGTTGCGAAACTTTCGGCTATCTCTTGCGGCAAAACGTCAGCTTTCCTACGCGGGATTGTTGTTTTCTCAACAGCTGCACCCGCGGCCGCAACGCTGATCAGATAGGTCCTTATCACTCGTAAACAAATGATTAGGATTTAACTAATAAAATGACACCATCGAGTCATATGATCGTAGGATGGAGTCAAGCTTAGTGCTCGATTTGGTACCTCTTTGCTTGCGATGGGTTGGTCCCATTCCTGAGGGTCAGGATGGAAAGTTTAAGGCTAGGTTACTCTGGTGACTAATTGATTTTTTTGTGAGGTTAACTTCCAGATTAACTTACATAATTTTAACATCTATTCGGAAAAGCTAAAACCTAATTTGTCAACGTCAATTTCAAGTGATATTAATAAAATAAGTATTAATTTTGTAGTTCTTTTATACCTAAATTTCACTCTTTAGGAATTGATGTTAACATTATTTCAAGTAAATATTATAAAAATTAATATTATTTTAAATAAATAGAAATTAATATTAACATCGCTCTACAACTAAATGAAAATAAAAATTACTATTAATTTTATATTTCTTAATACTAATTTATTAAATTTTGAAGTAAACTAACTAACCCTTAACATCGATCAATATCCGGGGATGACGCTCTTAAAATTTATTTGAAACAAAAATGCTTTTACGTTTCATCTACTGAGGTGTAGGTAAGTGTAACGACGAAGGAGGGAAAGTTGACCTCAGAAAGGGCTAGTCCAATGAGTTCATTTACTTAGCCATGAAGCCTAAATGCAAGGTAAAAAGGTTCAACTTGTATCAATCGGATTAGGCTTGCGTCGCCATGGTCGGCAGTTGGTCCAGCTAGTACACCAATGGAGAAGCTGGCCCAAGTTCGAAGAAAGAGTAGGGTGGCAACAAGCTAGATTGCCAAAGGTGAAGTTGGCTCAAGATGCCACAGGTTGGGTGGCATGTGTCTACCTAGATCGTCGGAGAGCAGTTGGCTTGATCTTCAAGCAGAGCATGAGGCTCACCCAGACGACTAGAGGGCGAAGCTCGAGTGGATTCAAGTTGCACTAAAACTCTTGATAGTTACCACTAAGCAAATAAAACAAGTGCAAACTAAAAATTCTCAAAGACTTAAACCTCTAGGGGTGGTTTACAGAGGGGGATAACCCCTCTTTTCAAGGGTTATCTCCTGTTTACCAAGGGGGTTGGGTGGACCCGTGTTGGCCTCCCTATCCATTGTTAAGGCAACCCAGATTTTCTCACGGGTTAAGTCTTGACCCTCATTTTCTCTCTCTCTCGCTATCCCTCTCTCGCTCTCCCTCTCTTACGAAGATGCCATGCTCTATTTAAAATATTATTATTTAAATAGAAAGCAATTCCAACTAATTTACCTACCATTTTAAGGGAAAACATGTCTTTTATTACTTTAACCCCCATTCTAACCCACATTCCCAAGTAATTACCCTCTTGTCACATCACAGGATAACCCCCTTCCTAACCTCCATCAATAAATATAAACAGGGGTTAACTCCTGTTGCAAGTTTGTCAATTCGAATTAGCTAACCTACGTCGTAAATTAGCTCCTAAACAAAAGATAAAAATGGGATACCTCTAAAAAAAAAAAAAAGAAAGAGGAAATGTTAAACTGAAAAAATAAAAGGAGGCAAATAGCTACTGGGAGGAGAAGGTCATGGGAAAAGGAGGATGCTGAAGGAGAGGGATCGTAAAGTTCAGAAGTTTTGGATTGTTGGGAGGTAGGGGAAGGGAGAAGGAGGTCGTGGTTGTCGGAAGGAGGTGTCGAAAAATGTCGTAGGCGGCCTATGGTGTTTGGTGCTAAAGGAGGTGATGTATAGGGAGGGAGATGAAAAGATAATTTGAGTCTTGAAAGAGGTTGTGACTTTACGTGACATGAGGTTGAAAATTTTGACAGTTTGGTATGATCCAGATCTAAGGATCAACGGGCTTTCATCATCTCACTAAAGTTTTTATCTCACCAGAGATTTTCGGTCAAAAGAATCTCATGACTCTTTGACGAATACATTCAGACACATATATGAAAAATAAATATTAAACAATCACATGGGTCGTGCATTGAGGTGGGTTGCGTTGACCTAATCCAACTCATACTTTTAAAGAATTGGGATTTTCCAACCCAACCCTCACCTAATTGGATGTGGTCAGATTGGATTGCGAATTTGTCCTAACCCATATGCATCCCATCTATTGACCTCTCAATCACAAGACAATAACTTGGGCTTTTGCACTTAAGTGTGCCCATTTGAATCCCTCATTGTTGTCCGAGGTGAGCTTTAGATTTGGACGACGATGCTTGGACCCAAATTAAGTCAGGGATCTAACCAATCTACTCCTTCTCTATCTAAATCCAACTGGTTGTCTCCTGAGTTGAGTCTCGCAACCTTGGAAGGTTCGTAGGGTTTGACTTGGTTCATCTTGCCGATTCGTATGGGGAGTGGGCCAAAGCCGAACCGTTCTCACTTCGTCAAACTAATGATATATCGCAAATACCATTCTGCGAGCATCAGAGAAGAAGAATAAACGGCTGGAAACGTGAATCTTATTCGAACAGAAGGTTTGTTGTAGGGTTTATATAGGCACAACCATCTGCAACATTTGTGATGACACCCTCACATATTTGTGACTTTATGTTAGACATGCTAACATATTCCATTGGGGCTATGAATTTCGGTGCAAAGCAGAATGCATGTAGGGAAAATGACTAATGTGTGCATGCATGTATGATTGAGTTTATATATTCTTAAAATGTTTAATCCTAAAATATTTTTATGCAGTTCGTATTATGATTAATTCAAGGTAGAATTTTTCAAAATTTGATATCCTCCATGGTTGATTCAAAACAAACTAGTAATCACAAATTACACCGTTTACCATACTCTTACCTAGAGGAATCGATTTTTTCAATCTATCATTTTTGAAAAGCTTTCTGGACAAAAATAAAACATAAGAGGACACTAATTAGATTGATTGATGACTACCATCGTATATATCTATGTTCAATTTTCATTACCTTCTTCCACTCCTTTAATTTATTAGAGGTCGATGGAATTGTCCTAACTCCAAAAAGATGCTCTTACCCAGTGAACCTCTAGAGTCAAAATATTTGATAGATTTGCAAAGTAGATTAGCGAAACCATTGACCTTTGAAAGGTGCATATAGACTCAAGAGTTGCATTAACCCTAGTTGAAACCACTTTTTGTAGATGCACATCATAATTATGAGCTTGCATAGCTTATATCCAGGGATACACGTGGGTCAGAGTTGCTTCAAGTTAAGGCCTAACTCATGATTTAACTCAATGTAAAACATGTTGGGAGTTTTCTAACACCATCCAACCCATCCTAGCTACTATCAACTCTACGGCAACTTGATCCTTAGGAAGATGTTGAATTGGGATAGGTTGAGTCAATTGTTAGAGTGATCAAATTAATGGACTCTTTTCTTATATGTTATTCTATTTCGTATACGTAAATATCAAACTAATCAATACATCTACTTGAATTATATATAGCAAAGCCATGGAAAGACAAAAAATAATTGAAACTTTAAGCAAAAAAAGCAAATAACCCAAAGCATGTAAAAAAGAAAGATAAATATTAAATAAAATGTGGTATGAGAATGTAAGATCAAAATTGAATAAATTATTAGAATATATAAGTTATGAACACACTAAAGATCGAACAAGGGCATGCATGATGTGATTTTGAGATTGATTTCGAGTATATATAATTAAGAAAGACAGTTAGAAGAGTTGATTCAGAGAACAAGTTTATGAATTTCAAGATATAATAGACTAAGGAAGAATAAGTAACTACATGATATAGAATCAATGTTCCTTTTCTAATGTTGATTAATATACAACCCAATCTAGGCAACCCATTGGATTGAGATAGGATGTAGGTTGAATTTGACCAATCAACATACCTAATGATTTCTCTATGAACATATTAATAGATGTTACTACCTCACATTTTCCATTTTATTATCTTTAGATGTCGAATAACATAATTATATGATATACTTGAAACTTATTTATGCATACCTCACATATATAATTGATGCTGTATACATGGAAATATTGGCACCCACATGCTTGCATTGTTATTGTTGGTGAGGAAAGGGTATTTCATTAGTGCAATGCTTTCATCTTTCCATGTAATGGTGCTGTCTTGGGCTATTGGTACAGCATGTTTAAGTATGCATTTATTGTACTAAATGGAAAATTGTACTCTGAATCAAGATCGTTTTTTGCTCCTATTATGGGATAAGCACCAGAGAAAAGGCAAATAGTACTATTGTCTTTGGCTCCAAACAACTGCCAATACATACAAATAAAAATAAAAAATTTTCAAAAGATGTTTATACATATTATTGACAATCAAACCAAAAAGTAACTAAAGCCACAAAAATTGACTATAAGAAATACAAGGATTTATGTTGGTTAGTCTAGTACCTTAGCTCATCTTAGGGTATTTCCTTGCGGCAAAACCACAACTAATTAGTAGCATCAACTCATTAATTTTGAATGGGTGATTAGCCATGATAGAACTCCACTTGTAGATTATTAGGAGAGTTTAATACTAAATTAACTCTCATGGAGAGATATTCCCACAACTAGGGTACCTGCAAGCTTCCTAAAGAGAAATTTCTACCTTAAGCTATTTTTCATGAGTAGCTCAACCTCAATTGCTTAATATTTCACAGTCAATTGATTCTCATGAAGGCATCATTATTAAGTAAATGCAACAACAAAAAATATTGAAGGTATAAGAATATTATGACAATCCTATAGTCCTAAATAAGATAATAAATATCAATGTGGTAAAGACTAATGCGAGATGCTAAAGATTTTCCTAATTAAATAATACAAAACTAAATTACCGAATGAAGATTAAAATAACATATATTTTAATGATGCTTACAATATGCTTGTCCCAAGATCTTATCACAATATCAATATTGATGAAAACTTAGTGTAAGATTCTGATAAGATATCTAGGGTAATGTAACAATCCGATTTTCGAGTCCCTACGAGACACGAGAACCGGATCGACTTGACTAATCCCAAGATCTAGTCGTCCAACGAGGAAGTAACCGAAAGAGCAGTAAAATAAACCACATTCAACATGAATATAACTAACAGTAAGAAAATACAGCAGTAAGAAAAGAAATCACTACAGTATATACTCCCACAACAGTAGAACAACATTCGTAACATAATATGAACTGCAGGTAAAGAAAGGTACAGCGGAAACAAGAACTACTCACTACAGTGAAACAAAAAGAGGTACAAGAGAACAGTGGTAACTCTACTGGACCCTACTCGACCCAGCGTCCTCTGCAGCCGCTGACCCTGGCTGCTCCACACCTGGTCCTGAAAGGTAACGAGTGTAACACGTCAGCAAAACGCTGAGTAGAGTGGCAACTAAAACTAAAGAAAACAGCAGGGTGTACAGTAGTTGTTATGTTCTGTTACTTTCTTATTTACGTCTTTAAATTTTCTCACGATTTCATTTATTTCTCAGATCCTTTACTTGATCTCGAATGTTCCTCGTGGGAACGATCTTGATTGCAGTCTTTTCCAAGAAGTAGAAGTAGCACGTGGTGCTCTCCTGGCTGGGAGAGTCCCCCGCGGTGATCCTACTCTCAGTCAACCACCCCAAGGTCACGGACAGACGTAACGGTGACTACGGCACGCGCGATAAACGCACAGGTAGCTAACCTGCACTGGCATGCGGTCAGTCGTTTCCGTTAACGGGTGCGTCCAAAGCACAGCACGGAACCAGTCCAGGGCAGAGCCTTCTCAGTAACAGGGGACCGACCCCTCCACAGTAACCAAACAGGGGCATTGCCCTTCCACAGTCCGCACACCCTCGCCTGACTACCTTGGTTTGCCCCAGTGGGCCTAACAAGTCGGTGTAGGAGGCTAGCAGAACCCCGGGGCCCGTGGGGTAGCTAGTGCCCTCCCTACACTAGTAGCTCTCCTCGGTACTACGTACACGAGGGCCAGCAAGTCGGTACAAAGCGGCCAGTCCTAACCCCGGGTCCCTGGGGTGGCTGGCCCCACTCTGCACTAAACAGGTACAGGTACTTCCCTTGGTACTACGTACCCAAGAGACAGCACACAACTACATCTTTCTTTCTCAGTTCCATTCCTTTCCCTTTCCAGGAGTTCCACTCCTAATTCCCCGTGGGGTTCCAGCTCAGAACATTTAGGTTTCACTTTCCAGCTTCACGTTCTTACAATCCATGTTCTCAATCACGTTTATTTATTCATAACAGGCAGCTGTTAATTCAAATTACAGGCAGCTTTTTATCCTTTTCCATTTTCTCAATACTGCAGTATTCATATATTCCACTAGTTTTCCCGTCCTAGGATTCATGCCGTATCCTAGGATCTATCATACTATCTAGTTTTCCAGCCATAGGATTCATGCAACACCTAGGATCTATCATTCAATCTATTTTTCATTCCTAGGATTCATGCAATGTCCTAGGTTCTATTTATGGTTCCATAATTTAACAGATTATACTTAAAAGCCACTCTACCGGTTACAACAGGCGAACTGGGGGCGTGGTCGGGAATCCCGCGTGCCTCCGCAACCCCCGGGACTACAACGGAACGGGGTCCTATCACAAGAATCAAACACAAGGAGTGTCTCAAAACAGTGTATAGCTACTGTAGACGGGTAGAGGATTTAATTCCGAAAAGGACGCAACTCGAAACGCGGAAAACGGAACCCGAAAGGGCCCTAAACGGGTCGAAAACGACGAAACAGTGCAAAATCAGACGTCTGGAACTTCTTCCAGACGTCTTAAAAAGTGGATCAGGAATTACCTTGCTCTGCGTGGGCTCTCAGATGTCCAGAAGCCTGCGGGGGCGTCTGGCCTAGTTCCCAGACGTCCGATGGTCACCCCGGACGTCTGGAAGTCGTCTGATTCGCGTTGGATGCGAATCTCAGAACCTACGTGTACCCATTTCCTCTCTCTCTCTCAGTACGGTCAGTCGAAAGGAAGGAAGACGGAAAAACTCACCTTACAGACGTCTGTACAGTCTTCCAGACGTCTCCCTCGCCGTCTGGCTATAAGCCCAGACGTCTGATTCTGGAAAAGTTTCCAGAACCAGGGCGCGACTCGCCCTCCGCTCGCGATGCCCGACCACGCCGCGAGTGCTCCGCCTACTGCTCGAGCTGCAGCAGGCCTCCCGCGCCACTCCGCGCCCGCTGCGCCCCCGCCGGCCGGCTCCTGCTGCCCTGGCAGGCTCGAGCCCTCACGGCCGATGCCTCCTCCCCCGCGCAGCACCTCCTCCCGCACCCGCCGCCGCCGCTCACCCTCGCGCTCGCTCTCGCGCACTGGCTGGAAGGAGAAGAGGAAGGAGACGGAGGTGACGGGAGTGAGGGAGAGGGCGTGGCCTTTTAAGGCCGCGCGAGGAGGAGAGAGAGAGCGCGACAGAGGGCGCAGGAGGGAGAGGGAAAAAAGAGAGAGGGAATTTTCGCAGGTTTGCGCGCTCAGGCGCACAGACGAAATAATCATGCCAAAATAACCGATTTCCAGACGTCTGTAAGTGATCCCAGACGTCTGGTCCGACGTCTGGAGGTCATTCTAGACGTCTGATCCGACGTCTGGGCCACCTCCCAGACGTCTTAAAAGACGTCTGGAGAGCGCGTTCATAACAATATAACAAACTCAAAGGAAGTTTCATCCCCGAAACTTGCGCTAACTAGGGTGCGGGAAAGACGTCAAAATAACCATAACAAACTCAAAGAGGACCGAAGCCGGTCCGAAAAGACGTACCCGCGAAAAGCTCCGGGTACCGCTCCCGCATTGCCGCTTCAGGCTCCCAGGTAGCCTCCTCGTACCGCTGGCTCCTCCACAAAACCTTTACCAGGGGTACTTGCTTTCGTCTCAAACTGCGGACGGCTCGGTCTAGAATCTGCACTGGCCGCTCGGGGTAGGTCAGGTCGTCGCCCACCTCGACGCTCTCGTGACTCAGTACGTGACTGGAATCAGCTACGTACTTCCTGAGGTTGGACACGTGGAACACGTCGTGCACACCAGAAAGCTGCGGGGGAAGGGCAAGTCTGTAAGCAACGGGTCCAACCTGCTCCAGGACCTCAAAGGGCCCCACGAACCTCGGCGTGAGCTTCCCTCTCACCCCAAACCACTGTAGGCCCTTCATGGGTGAAACACGAAGAAAGACGTGGTCCCCAACCTCAAACTGCACCTCTCTGAGTCTCCGATCAGCGTAGCTCTTCTGTCGGCTCCTGACAGTGCGGAGTCGCCTGTGGATCTCTCGACAGTACTCTGTTGCGCAAGGACTGCAAGTACGGATCGGCCATCTGTCCTGTGATGATGCGATCTATCAGCTCTGGCCTAGTCTGTCGTGTCACCGTCACTGCCCCACAGTGCCCCCGTAACTCCAGAGGTCGCCAACTGCCCACCTCCTCCAGAAGGCTCCAACTCTGTAACTGTAAACTGGCCAAGTGTGCGGGCGCCTTACGGCTCAAGGCGTCAGCCACCACATTGGCCTTTCCCGGATGATAGGAGATGCTGCAGTCGTAGTCCTTCAGGAGCTCCAACCAACGTCTCTGTCTCATGTTGAGCTCCTTCTGATCAAAAAGGTATCTGAGGCTCTTGTGATCTGTCAAAATCTCGAAGGTCTCACCGTACAAGTAGTGCCTCCAGGTCTTCAGCGCGAAGACAACAGCTGCCAACTCTAGGTCGTGGGTAGGGTAGGTATGCTCATGGGGCTTCAGTTGCCGCAAAGCGTAAGCGAAAACGTGACCCCTCTGCATGAGCACACCTCCTAACCCCTGCAAGGAGGCATCCGTGTACACAACGAACCCGCCACTACTGTCAGGGATGGTGAGCACGGGAGCCGAGGTCAACCTCTCCTTCAGCTCCAGAAAACACGCCTTACAGGCGTCTGTCCAAGCGAAGGGCACGTCCTTCCGGGTCAACTGTGTCATAGGACCCGCAATCTGTGAAAATCCTCTGATGAATCGTCTGTAGTAGCCTGCCAGTCCCAGGAAACTGCGAATCTCAGTGACTGAACGCGGTCTCTCCCACCTGAGTACTGCCTCGACCTTGGCTGGGTCCACCGCCAAGCCGTCTCCAGAGATCACATGACCTAAGAAGGTCACCTCCCTCAACCAGAACTCGCACTTGCTGTATTTGGCGTACAGCCTACGTCGTCTCAGAGTGTCCAGAACCATCCGCAAGTGTTGTTCGTGCTGCGTCTGATCTCTAGAATAGATGAGTACATCATCTATGAAAACCACCATGAACTGATCCAAGTACGGTCTAAACACCCGGTTCATCAGATCCATGAAAGCAGTGGGGGCATTGGTCAGCCCAAACGGCATGACCAAAAACTCGTAGTGTCCGTACCGGGTCCTGAAAGCTGTCTTGGAGACGTCGGTCTCCCTGATCCTCAACTGGTGGTATCCAGACCTCAAGTCGATCTTGGAGAACACCGTGGCACCCCGCAACTGGTCAAATAAGTCGTCGATCCTCGGCAGCGGATATCTGTTCTTGATGGTGACCCTATTCAGCTGTCGGTAATCTACACAAAGGCGTAAGGTCCCATCCTTCTTCTTCACAAACAGTACCGGGGTTCCCCAGGGAGACGCATTGGGCCTCACGAAACCTTTCTCCAAAAGGTCCTGCAACTGGGACTTGAGCTCTCGCAGCTCAAGCGGTGCCATCCTGTATGGCGCGGTGGAGATGGGGCTGGTCCCTGGTACTAGTGAGATCTCAAACTCGATCTCACGCTCGGGCGGTAGTCCTGGTAACTCGTCTGGAAACACGTCGGGGTATTCTTTGACCACCGGGATGCTCTGGAAGTCTGCCACAGGGCTGGGCTCTGCCACCACACAAGCTAGGAAGCCCTCACACCCCTGGCTCAAAAGTCTCGCCGCCCGAAGTGCCGAAATGCACCTGAAACCTCCGTCCATTGGCTGTTCGTGAAACTCGAAAGAAGGCAACTCCGGCATGGAGAAGACAATCTTCCTCTCAAAACAGTCCACCAAGGCGTGGTAAGCGGATAGCCAATCCATCCCCAGAATCACTACAAAGTCCTCCATCTGTATCATAATCAGGTCAGCTGGCAGGCTATGTCCCCCGACGCTGACCTCGCAATCCGTGTACACCTCCTCAGCTACAAACAGCTGACCGCTCGGACATCTGATTACGAACGGATTCTCTAACAGTGTATAATCCTGGCCCAAACTAACTGCGAAACTGGCTGCGACAAACGAGTGCGTAGCGCTGGAATCGAAAAGCGTGTAAACGAGTCTGCCGAAAACTGAAACCATACCTGCTACCACCGATCCCGAAGCTCTGGCGTCCTTGTGTGTCAGGGCGTTGATACGCCCTTCAGCTCTAGGTGCAGACGAAGCAGCCACACTCTGCATCGGACGGGTGGGTGCTGGCCGGTACCCTCCTCGCGACTGCTGTCCTCCTCCTCGCACCTGGGAACCGCGGCCTCCTGCGCTCCCTCCAGTGCTCTGCGCGGGGAGTATCTGCTGACCTCCTGCCCTAGACGGGCAGTCCCTCCTGATGTGACCCGGCTGGCCACACTGGTAACAGAGGGGAACCCGACTCCCGCCCTCGGTGGGTCCCTACTGTCGGCTGGGCGGGGGTCCGGTGCTGGCAACTGGCCCCTGTCGAGGGCCCCCAAAGGCCACTGATGGCCCTATAAAACGTGACGACTCTCCTGCGTACGCCACGTGTCTCCTCTCTCGTCGGCCCTAAGAAAAGTCTGGCTGGAAGGGCCTCTTCCGCCCGCCATCAGTGTCTCACGCGGACAGGTTGGTCTCCTCGTAAGTCATAGCTGCCTCCACCACCCTCAAAAACGTAGGCAGCTTCAGGGGTTTGACATACCCCCGAATCGCAGGCCGGAGCCCCTCGGTGAACCTCCAAAGGCGCTCCTCCTCAGCAGCTACCGCTGTCGCTGCAAAGCGGGACAACTCCAGGAAACGCGTCAGGTACGCGCTCACGGTCATCGTCCCTTGGCGGAGAGTGTGGAACTCCCGCCTCCTCTGGTCCTGCCACGTTTGGGGAAAGTACTGCTCGCAGAAGAGGGCGACGAACCGGTCCCAGGTCGGCTCGTCCCTCTCCTGTCCCCGGACCGCCCTCTACCACCTGTGTGCCGCATTCTCCAGCTGGTACGTGGCAAAGGCCATGCGGCACTCCACCGGGGGCCGAAGGGTGTCGAAGATCTTCTCCAGCTGCTCAAGCCAGTCCTCTGCCTCGGTCGGGTCCTCATCCCCCTTGAAGGAGGGGGGCTTCAGCTTCCGGAACTGCCCGAAGAGCTCGGAGTGGCGCTGCAGGGGAGGTGCTGGTGCACCTCCAGGTAAAGGTGCCTCGTGCATGGAAGTGTCTGAGGAAGGTGGGGACGGCAGCGGCCCATCCCCTCCCCCGTGTCCAGCGCCGCGTCCGTCGTGTGGTCCCACGGAGGACTCCCCCTCTACAGCCCTAAGAGGACGTGCTCGGGGCGGTGGGTGGAGCTCCTCTCATACAATGTCCCGTATCAGCCGGGCGAGGTCCTGGGCCTGGATGCCCGGGAGTGGTAGCTGGTCCACCGATACGTCAACAACGGCACGTCCACCTCGCCGACCTCGTCCTCGGCCGCGCCCGCGGCCAGTCTCGCCAGTCCTGCGACGAGGCATCTCCTGCAAGGAGACGCGAAACAAAACGAAAAACGTCAAAACAGACGGTACCTAACGAAACGTCTAAGAGCTCATGTCAAGAGATATGTTGTGGTGGTTACTCTAGTTATAGACATGTGAATTGGTTATTTTCCAGTCAGTTGATTCACTTCTCGGGACGACCTTGCTCTGATACCATCTTGTAACAACCCAATTCCCGAGTCCCTACGAGACACGAGAACCGGACCGACTCGACTAATCCCAAGACCCAGTCGTCCAACGAGGAAGAAACCAAAAGAGCAGTAAAATAAATCACATTCAGCATGAATATAACTAACAGTAAGAAAATACAGCAGTAAGAAAAGAAATCACTACAGTATATACCCCCACAACAGTAGAACAACATTCGTAACAAAATATGAACTGCAGGTAAAGAAAGGTACAGCGGAAACAAGAACTACTCACTACAGTGGAACAAAAAGAGGTACAAGAGAACAGTGGTAACTCTACTGGACCCTACTCGGCTCAGCGTCCTCTGCAGCCACTGACCCTGGCTGCTCCACACCTGGTCCTGAAAGGTAACGAGTGTAACACGTCAGCGAAACACTGAGTAGAGTGGCAACTAAAACTAAAGAAAACAACAGGGTGTACAGTAGCTGTTATGTTCTGTTACTTTCTTTATTTACGTCTTTAAATTTTCTCACGATTTCATTTATTTCTCAGATCCTTTACTTGATCTCGAATGTTCCTCATGGGAACTATCTTGATTGCAATCTTTTCCAAGAAGTAGAAGTAGCACGTGATGCTCTCCTGGCCGGGAGAGTCCCTCGCGGTGATCCTACTCTCAGTCAACCACCCCAAGGTCACGGACAGATGTAACGGTGACTACGGCACGCGCGATAAACACACAGGTAGCTAATCCGCACTGGCACGCGGTCAGTCGTTTCCGTTAACGGGTGCGCCCAAAGCACAGCACGGAACCAGTCCAGGGCAGAGCCTTCTCAGTAACAGGGGTCCGACCCCTCCACAGTAACCAAACAGGGGCCTTGCCCCTCCACAGTCCGCGTACCCTCGCCTGACTACCTTGGTTTGCCCCAGTGGGCCTAACAAGTCGGTGTAGGAGGCTAGCAGAACCCCGGGGCCCGTGGGGTAGCTAGTGCCCTCCCTACACTAGTAGCTCTCCTCGGTACTACGTACACGAGGGCCAGCAAGTCGGTACAAAGCGGCCAGTCCTAACCCCGGGTCCCTGGGGTGGCTGGCCCCACTCTGCACTAAACAGGTATAGGTACTTCCCTTGGTACTACGTACCCAAGAGACAGCACACAACTACATCTTTCTTTCTCAGTTCCATTCCTTTCTCTTTCCAGGAGTTCCACTCCGAATTCCCCGTGGGGTTCCAGCTCAGAACATTTAGGTTTCACTTTCCAGTTTCATGTTCTTACAATCCATGTTCTCAATCACGTTTATTTATTCATAATAGGCAGTTGTTAATTAATATTACAGGCAGCTTTTTGCCTTTTTCCATTTTTTCAAGACTGCAGTATTCATATATGCCACTAGTTTTCCCGTCCGAGGATTCATGCCGTATCCTACGATCTATCATACAATCTAGTTTTCCAGCCCTAGGATTCATACAACACCTAGGATCTATCATTCAATCTATTTCTCATTCCTAGGATTCATGCAATGTCCTAGGTTCTATTTATGGTTCCATAATTTAACAGATTATACTTAAAAGCCACTCTACTGGTTACAACAGGCGAACTGGGGGCGTGGTCGGGAATCCCGCGTGCCTCCGCAACCCTCGGGACTGCAACGGAATGGGGTCCTATCACAAGAATCAAACACAAGGAGTGTCTCAAAACAGTGTATAGCTACTGTAGACGGGTAGAGGATTTAATTCCGAAAAGGACGCAACTCGAAATGCGGAAAACGGAACCCGAACGGGCCCTAAACGAGTCGAAAACGACGAAACAGTGCAAAATCAAACGTCCGAAACTTCTTCCAGACGTCTTAAAAAGTGGATCAGGAATTACCTTACTCTGCGTGGGCTCTCAGACGTCCAGAAGCCTGCGGGGGCGTTTGGCATAGTTCCTAGACGTCCGATGGTCACCCCGGACGTCTGGAAGTCGTTCCCGTCGTCTGTCACTACAGCCAGACGTCTGATTCGCGTTGGATGCGAATCTCAGAACCTGCGTGCACCCACTTCCTCTCTCTCTCAGTACGGTCAGTCGAAGGGAAGGAAGGAAGATGGAAAAACTCACCTTCCAGACGTCTGTACAGTCTTCCAGACATCTCCCCCGCCGTCTGGCTATAAGCCCAGACGTCTGATTCTGGAAAAGTTTCCAGAACCAGGGCGCGACTCGCCCTCCGCTCGAGACGCATGGCCGCTCCGCGAGTGCTCCGCCTGCTGCTCGAGCTGCAGCAGGCCTCTCGCGCCACTCCGCGCCCGCTGCGCCCCCGCCGGCCGGCTCCTGCTGCCCCGGCAGGCTCGAGCCCTCACGGCCGACGCCTCCTCCCCCGCGCAGCACCTCCTCCCGCACCCGCCGCCGCCGCTCACCCTCGCGCTCGCTCTCGCGCACTGGCTGGAAGGAGAAGAGGAAGGAGACGGAGGTGACGGGAGTGAGGGAGAGGGCGTGGCCTTTTAAGGCCGCGCGAGGAGGAGAGAGAGAGCGCGACAGAGGGCGCAGGAGGGAGAGGGAAAAAGAGAGAGAGGGAATTTCCGCAGGTCTGCACGCTCAAGCGCGCAGACGAAATAATCGTGCCAAAATAACCGATTTCCATACGTCTGTAAGTGATCCCAGACGTCTGGTCCGACGTCTGGGCCACCTCCCAGACGTCTTAAAAGACGTCTGGAGAGCGCGTTCATAACAGGTAATAAATAAATTCACAAAATATAATGATCTTACTAAATATGAGGCTTTAGGAAGATTAATGATAAATAAGTGGACAAGGAGAATTTCCATATAGAATATCTTAAATTGTCCTTTCAAGTAGGTAAGATTCTTCTAGGTAAATATCAATTTGTATGGACTCTTATTTCAAACTCCTAATTGTGGTTTTCCTACTCGGAGAGGGTGAGATCAGCGTGACGTAAAAAAATGCGGAATTAAAAATAAACAATCTCACAAAATTCAATCACAAAAGGTAACAATAATTTTTACGTGGAAACCCAAAACGGGTAAAAATCACCACCTAACCCTCTCGAATTAGGATTTTCCGATCAACCAAGTTGATCAAAATCCACTAAACGAATCACTTAAACGAGGGTGATTCAACCTCAATTACAATCACGCTACTTTATACGAGGGTAGCGTACCTCAAACCCCTTCTCTTCACGAGAAGGATTTTATCTCACGAAGGAGACGGGAATTCGCAAAGCGAATACCCAGCCAAATAACAAAGACAAAATAAACAACAATCCTATAGAGCCAACAAAGTAATTTAAACCTAGCTTCTATAGGAATTAAGATGCTTCCCATTGCAAGGAGTGCGTCGATGACGCGAATGTGTTTACGATGGCGCAACGTCGCTCTCGTGAACTACGGCGAGAGAGCGGATGCGCAAATGCTTGATGCTCTCTAGATGAAGAACTTGAGCTTGGAGAGTAAGAGCTTCTTTAGGACACAAAAGAGTTTGAAAGTGTATTACAAAGTGTTTCTTGTGTATCTAGTTGTATGTTAGTGTGCAAGAGGTTCCTCTCTATTTATAGGGGCCTTAGGAAGGCTTAGGAAAGGTTCCATAGCCATTGAGAGCAAAGCCCAAGAGAATCAGGCCGAAATCAGGAAAATGATTACATTGACAGGCTTATCAGACGTCTGATCCTGGCATCAGACGTCTAGAAGATCACTTTAAGACGTTTGGGAATAACATCAGACGTCTGATTTTGGGTGAGTCTCTTCCTGACTTGAATCAGATCTAAACAGGGTTCTAGCGTAAGTCCATCAGACGACATACAGGACGTTTGGAAACCTACTTTTTCGTGGGAATGGATTTGCAACGGCTAGAAAATCTCTGAGAAGAGATTTTCGGGTCAGTCGAGGCAAAACGGTCAATTATCAGACGTCTGGAAAGGCTTAAGGACGTCTGATAAGGCTCTAACGGTCATATCCTTAAGTGTATGCTAAGACAGCCAACGGTCCACTAATTGGACGTCTGGCAAAGTCATCAGACGTCTCCTAAGATGTCTGGTCTAAGGTCTGGACGTCTGATTTCATCAGAAAGAACTAACTATGTCCAGCCTAAATGTTATCAGACATCTGAATCAACAGTCAGACGTCTGATTTGGGAATTAGACGTCTGGAAATTCTGTTTGAACCCTATATTGGTTTTCTAAGTTTTCTACAGAAAACCTATGTATCCTAGGGTTGTGCGGGTATTCCTAGGACTACTGTTAGGGTACTTTGAGGCTCTTTAACATGAATCTAAGTAAAAAATAAAGAGCAACAAAATAACGAGAAAAGTACACGAAAGGAATAAAATGGAATTCTATCCTATTCTTCTTGTCCTTCCATCTTCAATCTATCGCTCCTCGCGAATCCCCTCTGTTCTCCATCAAGCTCCTCCAAGTCCTGGATGCGAGCTCGAATTTCGTCTAATCACGTCTCCATTTGCAATTGACCTGAAATCTAAGACTCCAAGTGCAAATGTTAAATAACACGTGTTTTGTTATCATCAAAACAAATGATCGTGGTGCTCTAGCACCAACAATCTCCCCCTTTTTGATGATGACAAAGCCATAAATAATAATGCAACAAATCCTCCCCCATTTTGACATTATCAAAAAGTTTTGATTGATTTTAAATTTTCTATAACTCCCCCTTAAAATATGCTCTTCTATAAATTTCTTTTAACAAAGGTAATGTCCTCCCCCTTTTTTATAACAACAAAATACCTATTATTTTTCTCCCCCTTTCTAAAGGAAATTTAGCTACCTTATATCTCCCCCTTAAAAATTGACAATTAGCTTATAATTTTTTGCTCTCCCTATCTAAATGCTTATGATAAAAAGATAGGGTAAATGATTTTTACCTCACCTACCATGGCCAATAAAATGGCCCGAATGGTGGTGGTGGATGCCACATAGATGGGGCTCCCATCCGTAGCTTGGAGGCCCGAGCATTGGCGCCGGTCTCCAGTCTGGTGGTCGACGTGTGGCGGGTACATCGTTTGTTCGTTGTCTCGTCGGTCTTCTTATTCTCCTCCTTGGTCTACTCCTTGGTTCTCCCAACTCGAGTTGACCAACCTTGAGTTTGTAGGTCCACTCCTTTGTGTTGTAGTTATCTCTAAAACCTACAAAACAAGTTTCCAATTCTTTTTTCGGTATCCAAGTGGGCTTGGATTCGGATCTGTTAGCGGGTCTCCTTGACGGAGATCCTTTCTCAACCTTAGGGTTATAAAAATTATCTACTTTGTTGATTAATTTGTTGGAGTTTTCCCTGAGACATGCAATTTCTTTTTCTATAATATTCATCTTAGTCTTTAAATCAGAAATTTCTATTTTTAGACTAACATTTTTCTCAATCAATTTATTATTTTCATTGATGAGGTTACGATTTTCTAGTAATAGGTTATTATTTTTAGGACTAGCTTCTAGATCCTTAAGTTTTATTTCTAACCTATCATTTTCAGATTTAAGAAAACTAAGATTCTTTTTCATGCTTTTGTTTTCTATTTTTAGTGATTTACTAAGCTCATACAACTCATTAAAAGCATCTTGTAAATCAGAATTTACCTCGTTGTCTGAGTCGCTTTCGCTTTCGCTGTCGCTTCCTCTGGCCATGAAACCAAAGCAAGTGGTTTCTTCTTCTTTTTCTTCTTCTTCTTCCTCCGAGCTCGAATCGTCCCAAGTGGCTTGGAATGCCTTCTTCTTAGACTTCTCCTTTTTCTTCTTCTTCTCCTTTTTGAAAAGAGGGCACTCTAGTCGTAGGTGCCCTTTCTCGTTGCAGTGATAGAAACGTCTCGGGCTTTCCTTCTCCTTTTTCTCTTTCTTTGATTCCCTACAAAGCTTGGAAAATTTTTTTAGTAAAATTTTAAAGTCTTCGTCGTCGGAACTTACCTCGCTTTCCGACGTGGCTTTGAAGGCGGGAGTCTTTTTCGGTTTAGGCTCCGGTGTATCATTCTTCTTCTGCTTCAACTTTGTCTCGTAGGCTATTAGATTGCTTAGGAGATCTTCCATGTTGAGCTCCTCCACTTCGTTCGCCTCCTCGATAGCGGTGACTTTCTATTCCCACTCCGGTATGAGGGAACGAAGAAGCTTCCCTTGAAGCTCCCCCTTGATGAAAGTTTTCGCTAATGCTTTCAAGTTATTTACAATGAGAGTGAACCTAGTGTTCATCTCACTTAAGGATTCGCTAGATTTCATGGAAAAAGCCTCAAACTCTTGTGAAAGTAAATTTAGTTTAGAAGTTTTTACCTTAGAGGTACCTTTATGAGTTACCTCAAGTGTGTGCCAGATCTTGCATGCGGTGGCGCATTGCGAGATTCTATTGAACTCCTCCGAGCTAAGTGCGCAGTAAAGGGCATTCATGGTCTTTGCGTTTAAAGAGAGCTCACGAATCTGCTGCTGCAAGTATCCTCCGGCGGGTTTTTCTAGGATGTCGAAGAGGGTCTCGCACCTGACCCAAATTGTGAAATCGGTGGCTTGAAGCCACGTCCTCATCCGCAACTTCCAGTAGGGGTAGTTGCTTCCGTCGAAATAGGGTGGTCGGACGGTGGACTGCCCCTCGGAAATCCTGCCCGCGGAACTGCTCCCTTCCATAGATCTTCTTGCTTGGTTGTTACGCCGAAACAGCAACACCTGCTCTGATACCAAGTGTGGTTTCCCTACTCTGAGGGGGTGAGATCAGCGTGACGTAAAAAAATGCGAAATTAAAAATAAACAATCGCACAAAGTTCAATCACACAAGGTACACAATAATTTTTACGTGGAAACCCAAAATGGGTGAAAACCACCACCTAACCCTCTCGAGTTAGGATTTTCCGATCAACCAAGTTGATCAAAATCCACTAAACGAATCACTTAAACGAGGGTGATTCAACCTCAATTACAACCACGCTACTTTATACGAGGGTAGCGTACCTCAAACCCCTTCTCTTCACGAGAAGGATTTTGTCTCACGAAGGAGACGGGAATTCGCAAAGCGAATACCCAACCAAATAACAAAGACAAAATAAACAACAATCCTATAGAGCCAACAAAGTAAGTTAAACCTAGCTTCTATAGGAATTAAGATGCTTCCCTTTGCAAGGAGTGCGTCGACGACACGAATGTGTGAACGACGGCGCAATGTCGCTCTTGTGAACTACGGCGGGAGAGCGGATGCGCAAATGCTTGATGCTCTCTAGATGAAGAACTTGAGCTTAGAGAGCAAGAGCTTCTTTAGGACACAAAAGAGTTTGAAAGTGTATTACAAAGTGTTTCTTGTGTATCTAGGTGTATGTTAGTGTGTAAGAGGTTCCTCTCTATTTATTGGGGCCTTAGGAAGGCTTTGGAAGGCTTAGGAAAGGTTCCATAGCCTTTGGGAGCAAAGCCCAAGAGAATCAGGCCGAAATCAGGAACAATGATTGCACTGACAGGCTTATCAGACGTCTGATCCTGGCATCAGACGTCTGGAAGATCACTTTAAGACGTCTGGGAACAACATCAGACGTCTGATTTTGGGTGAGTCTCTTCTTGACTTGAATCAGATCTAAACAGGGTTCTAGCGTAAGTCCATCAGACGACATACAGGACGTCTGGCACTATGTATGGACGTCTGGAAACCTACTTTTTCGTGGGAATGGATTTGTAACGGCTAGAAAATCTCTGAGAAGAGATTTTCGGGTCAGTCGAGGCAAAACGGTCAATTATCAGACGTCTGGAAAGGCTTAAGGACGTCTGATAAGGCTCTAACGATCATATCCTTGAGTGTATGCTAAGACAGCCAATGGTCCACTAATTGGACGTCTGGCGAAGTCATCAGACGTCTCCTAAGACGTCTGGTCTAAGGTCTGGACGTCTGATTTCATCAGACAGAACTAACTATGTCCAGCCTAAATGTTATCAGACGTCTGAATCAACAGTCAGACGTCTTAAAACACATTATCAGACGTCTGATTTGGGAATTAGACATCTGAAACTTTTGTTTGAACCCTATATTGGTTTTCTAAGTTTTCTACAGAAAACCTAAGTATCTTAGGATTGTGCAGGTGTTCCTAGGACTACTGTTAGGGTACTTTGAGGCTCTTTAACATGAATCTAAGTAAAAAATAAAGAGCAACAAAATAACGAGAAAAGTACATAAAAGGAATAAAATGGAATTCTATCCTATTCTTCTTGTCCTTCCATCTTCAATCTATCGCTCCTTGCGAATCCCCTCTATTCTCCATCAAGCTCTTCCAATCCGTCCTGGATGCAAGCTCGAATTCCGTCTAATCACATCTCCATTTGCAATTGACCTGAAATCTAAGACTCCAAGTGCAAATGTTAAATAACACGTGTTTTGTTATCATCAAAACAAATGATCGTGGTACTCTAGTACCAACACTAATGCCCTACTATTAGGAATACTTAAGAATGAAATTCCAAAGAGCAAGAGATCGAGTTATTCGTAAGTTATGTATCATAAATGTGGAGAATGAACCTCTATTTATAGTTGAGAGGTCCCTTGGCAAAGACAAGATAAATGTCATTGTATAAGAATTGAATATGCATGTGTGTCAATACAACTATTTCAAGATTATTAACCTTTAAGTAAAATCTTCTACAATGGCTTTTAAAATCCAATCAGAACCCATTTACTTGTTAAAGATTCATCGAATAGGTTGATCATTCGATTAAAGGAGACTTGATCAAATGAAAATCAAGGACTTCTAAATTGGGTTGAGCCAAATTGGGTTGGGATTTCCATTTTGGCGGCAGACAACAAGTTATGGAGGATCTAAAGGTCCGTTAGCGTCAAGATGTAGTACCACGATCAAGTTATGAAACCTGACATCTATTAACATGAGATACTTTAAGTATTTTTGTGTGCAAATTGTGTACGTAATAACACCTCTATATCAATAGAATATCTATAAGTAATTATAAAACGTCATGCTACTAATAGAAAATAAAAAACTTTCAAAATAGAATAAATTCCTTGGTGATGTTTTGTAGATGAGTTGAGTGAGTTAACTCACATTTAGTCATTATTTAATACACTTTCCATTTATATCAAATTAAGAAAAATTAACTTAACATAAATTTATTTTACATAAGTTTAACTTACCTAAACTTCTAAATACGAATGCTTATTTATTTGACTATTTTACTTAGATCCATGACCTATTCCCTTTATCAATAATAATTTGATCATTTTTGCACTTTTAAAACACACGGTCTCACATATGTTGACAGTTTTCTTGATGGAACGTCATGATCGAGTGGCTAATTTTAAATTTCAACGAGATGAGAGGACTATTTAGTAAAATAAAACTTTGCTTCTGGATTTGAGTAAAGAGAAGAGAAGAACTAAAAAGGGTCTCTTCTCACACACACCCACACACTCCTCTCTCTCTCCAAAAAGCTCAGAGCTTTCTCTCTCTGGCGCTTCCACCCTCTTCGCCCCTCACATGGCCGCTCTCGGATCTCCATTAGATCGATCGACCTCCTCCTTTAGAAGGCTTTTGCGAGGATACAACTGGCGGTGAGGGTGGGAAGCTTCCTGCTCCGCAAAGATCCGAATTTTCAGCAGAGTTCCCAAGAGATCGAGGTGGAATCCGGTCTCCCCTTGGGTTTTCCCTTCGTGGGTACCTCTTATTTGGAGGGAAAATTGGGTTTTCGGTGAGAAAGTCTGGTTCTTGATGCCTTTCTTTGTCGAATTCGAGGGGCATTTGTTGATGGAGGGTTCCATTTCGTGGGCATTCTCGGAACTCCCGGCACCTTCTCTTCTTTGGTGAGATCTTTTGGGAGTTGTGGTGAGGGGACGTTTGCCACTGGTGTTCATCTGACGGGGAATCTGTTGAGGAACAGTGGAGTTGAAGGTCACAGCTTTCGAAAATTTGGAGGCTTTATGCGTCTTTGGAGGAAATAGAGGTGGTAGGGTTTGTTCTTGGAACTGTTGCCGGGAACAGTGCATGATGGGCTCCTGCTAGGTGGAGAGAACAATGGAGGGCAAGGACTGTTTTCGGCAGTGGGGTGATGCTGCTTTGTGGCCAAATGGGATCCATTCCTTGCCTTTGGCACCGAGGAAGTGGATCTCATCCATGTAGTTTGCTACCCACCTTGCATCATTGGTTGTTGATGGGGATTGTGGGTGTGCCATTTGTTTTGGTTTTATGTCTTTTCTCCTTTTGTCCATGGTGCTTTTTTATTTTTTTTTTCTGCCTTTTTATCTCAAAGTGATAGTTTGGTCTTTTGTTGCCAGCAATGTTTGCACACTACCTGCTCTGGAAGGGAATCTCTTCATGGATGATATATGAAGAGGTAAAACCTCGTCGGACCTCTGCGATTTGTGCTTTACATGCTCTATGATGTTGTTTTCCCTGCTTTCCTCCCGATATCTCTCCCTGAGACCACGGAATTTTGTCTGACATTGCAGCGTGTTTTGAGGAAGTTGTAGGGTTTCTCAGCAGATCGAAGAAGTCGTACTGTTGCTTTTCGATTTCGACCGGTCGGGTACACCATTCGAAGTTGCACTCTGTTTTTCTATGGCGTTGGAGAAGTGCTTGGACCCGCAGCTGTGGCATGCCTGCGCTGGAGGAATGGTTCAGATCCCCCTCGTGGATTCAAAGGTCTATTACTTCCCCGAAGGGCACGCGGAGCAAGCGGGGGGCACTGTGGATTTCAGTGGGTGCACAAAGATCCCTGCTTTGATCCTATGCAGGGTTACTTCTCTCAAATACATGGCAGATCGGGATAGTGATGAGGTGTTCGTTAGGATGATGCTGGTCCCTATACGAGCCAATGAACCTGGCCTTAGTGAGGATGACGGTAACATGCTTGGTAAAGATATCTCGAATGCAGTGGAGACACCCGCCTCCTTTGCGAAGACACTTACACAGTCAGATGCGAATAATGGTGGCGGTTTTTCTGTTCCTAGGTACTGCGCCGAGACCATCTTTCCTAGGCTGGATTATTCGGCCGATCCACCCGTTCAAACTGTCCTTGTCAAAGATGTCCATGACGAGCTATGGAAGTTCCGGCATATATACAGGGGGACACCCCGTCGGCATTTGTTAACCACCGGGTGGAGCAATTTTGTAAACCAGAAGAAGCTTCTTGCTGGAGATTCGGTGGTGTTCTTGAGAGCCGACAATGGTGATCTCTGTATCGGGATCAGGCGGGCAAAGAGAGGGAGCAGTGATGGGGTTGGATTTCCACCTTCGTGGAATCAATTTGCAAACTGCTTTGCTTCCTACACGGGCCCCCACATCCTGTTAACTAAAGAAGAGGGCAACAAGACAATGAAAAGCAATGGTTCAATTGGTAGCGCAAGCATAAGCAATGGAATAAGGATGAAAGGGCAAGTAAGTTCAGCATCGGTTATTGAGGCGGCAACTCTTGCTGCCAGTGGGAAGCCCTTTGAGGTTGTTTACTATCCAAGGGCAGGCACGCCGGAATTTTGTGTCGGGGCATCTGTGGTCAGAGATGCATTGAGGATCCAATGGGGTTCTGGTATGCGATTCAAGATGGCTTTTGAGACCGAGGATTCATCGAGGATCAGTTGGTTCATGGGGACCATAGCTGGAACTTGTGTAGCAGACCCCATAAGATGGCCCAACTCACCATGGAGGTTTCTTCAGGTCAGTCATCTCTCCTCGTTGGCCCTGTAATATGCAACTGCAGTTTTTTAATTCATGAAAATATATAATTCTTTAATTTGGAATCTTGTTTCTTTCCCTTTCACTTTGTTTACATTGACTTTTTTAAGCATTGTAAAAATCGGCTGACTACTCGGCCGAGCAGTCCAAGTTGGCGCCCTCACTGACCTGAGTACCCATTCTTGGGCTGATAGTCAGCCAGCTTGGCGTAGTTGACCGAGTTACATGCAAGTCCATTACCGGATCCCAACGTCACTTGTTTACAATTTACAATGATGAGAAACTTTGAGCTTATATTTTTTATTTCTTTTGGACTTACGATTTGTAGGTTATTTTTATTGCCTTGAGCTTCAAAATTGCTTATCTTTGTGAGTGGGTTTGTTTAACTTGTTGAAATCTTGAATTATACAAGTAAATATATCTTATTATTATATTTTATGAATAAATATATAGTTAAATATTAAAAAAAACCGACCAAGTACTCCCTGACTACTTCCCTGCATATCATATACTCGGTTAGTGACCTGGCCTAATGAATACTAACTATCAACTTTTACAACACTTTTTTTTTTTTTTGTGCAATTTTGTGGTCCCTTGACCTTTACTTGTGTGAATCATCTGCCCATTTTCAAAGATGGCGCTGACCACCAGTCCAGTATATATTTCTCCATTTGATCTAGGGATAATCCGTTATCTTCACTTTTCTTCTCAATGATTGTGATGGTTCAGAAGACTAGCCCTGACTTTGGATAAACGAGGGTTGTTCCAGTTGACAAGCAGCTTGACCGTTTCCGCCATCCATCTGACTCCATTTTTTTTTCTTTTGGTTGTTAATTGGTTGTGTTCCTTCAATTTCATTAGAGTCTAGTTTTGTTGTGGTCAAGCAATTTTGCAGTTTTGCGAAATCATGATACCTGTTACAAAATTTTATGGTGCTGGTTGGTTGGTTGGCTCTCTATTAGGTGTAGACTAATTCTATTCTGACGTTTTTGTTGGTTTCACACACATCTGCCAAGTGCTGACTAATCCGACGTATGTGGGTGTGAACCATAGGTGACTAATAGACAAAGTCACAGGGACTGACCTTGAACATATTTTCTTATAGGCTGTGTTTCTAAGGAATCTGCCTATCATACCTGTTACAGTTTGTTAGGCGAGCACAACAATTTTGATTGAGCAAGGGACTTCGTCAGCCCACTGTCACCTTAATACTGTTCTTAGTACAGATTGTTGAGAACATTTGGCATGTTTCCCTTGGATCTAGATCTTTTTTTTTTTCAAATTTATTCTGAGCATAAGTTGCATTGATAACTTGTACCTGTACATTTCAGAGATATTAGTTTGATTAATATGACCTTCCACGATCGGAGCCTTTGCTGATTTATGGAAGATGTTCTAGGCTTCACAATTCTGTGGCATCCTTGTTATGTTTCTTCTTGTAACTTGGATGGAATATCTGCATCAGGCACTGTCTAATTTGCATTTTTTATTATTTTGTAATTTTGAGTTGGCTTTATTTATTATTATTATGTTATTTCCTGGATTTGCAACTAGTTTGGATAGGGAGCCTAGGGACCAATCTTGGGGGATTCATCAAGTTTACATTGTTCCAGTCAAGGGCAATCTTAGCATGCCTGTTATTTTGAGATTGATTATTTTTTTGCATTAACGGTTGGATTCTACAAGAGAATTGAATACATATACAAGGATATCACTATTTTCTATGAAGAAAGAATTCATATACAATATTTTCAAAAGGTCTTGCATCATTACAACCTTGAACATACTGGTTGTGTACTCATAGACAATGCAATGCAAACAGAAAATTTCAAATGGAATATGAAGAAAGCATGAATTTTTCTTGAAGGATGAGCTTTCAGATATGTAGACTTCAAAAGTTTATCTTGACTTACCCTTTGCCATGAATGCTAGCCGTTCTCTCCTTTTCTTTGGACCCTGCAGGAGAACTCACATCCTTTGGTTCTAGGAAAACACTCTTGGATATGCTTATGTTCTAGTAGGAGGTGACAATCATAAGGGCTACACACTTGAGATCAAGGAATTGGAGGATGGACTATTCAGCAGACTCTTTAATAAGAGAAAGAACTAATGCCATTTCTTTTCTCTTAACCTTGTGTAATATCTTCATCATCATCTTGAAAGAAAATTGCATTGCTTTCCATCTCCTTGCCATTACTGGAGTGCATGTATGTCAGATGGCAATGGCTGCTTAGATAATCAGGTCCTGAAGAGGCAATGACCTGTGAGCAAGAGGTCAGAGTTGTGAGCAGCATCTTTTTTACATGTCAGCCCTGTCTATCATCCTCATCTTGTTGAATTTTTCACTCAATCATTGCATCTGCAATACAAACCCCTTCACTCCGAACTGAAGTTTGTCTTCCTTCAAGAACTAAGTCATAGCCGCTTTCTCTTTTCCTGATATACCTGCAACTGAAGTTTACTTTGTGCCAAGTGCTAATTTTGATATCCCTTTTCCCTTCCGCCAATATACTCATTTCTGAGAAGCTATGTGGGTTCAATAATGCCTGTTTCAAGGTTTTACTTGAATGAAAAGGCATATGATCCCTTATGACCCAAAGGATCAGATCAACTTCTCGTGATGCCTCTTTTTTGTATGCATGGTTCTCTTAGTCATGTTTTCCTCCTACTCATAAACACTTTTATACCTAGATTACTGTATGTCCATTCAATTGAATGGTTCTTGCTTGTGTGCTCATAGTATCTGTCTTTGTTGGTTATATCTTTGGAGTTGCATCATCATAATCACAAATATATTCAGACATCCCACCTTGGTGAAGGAAATATGTAAAATGGGTGTCACAAGTACAGTGTCTGCAACATATGCGGGCACTTTAGCAAATAAATCCAGACCTTGTACTGGAGAGCTATTCTCAAGACCTCAGGGATGTCAATGACATAAAGAACCATGTAACTATGAGGCAACTCCACAAGAAACAAGTAGAAGTGCGTGCTGAACACTCATTCGCCCTTTCAGATAGTGTTATGACCTAAAGGGCTTGTGAGTTCTGCTAGTAATGCCTAAAGGGAATATGACAATCATAGCATATATAGGGAGAAAGTGACATCCAGTATGCAGATTTTCTTCACCTCTGAACAATTGTCTCAAGTCGGTTCTCCCATTATTCTTGTACATAGTTTCAAGGTCAGTGCATTCTTGTTCTTCAGAAGTAAAAAATGGTTGTCTTTTTGCTTTTTTAACTGGTGTTATTTTGGTTCCATAGGAGTAGCACCAAGCTTCTGAAATCCAAGTATGAGCCACCATCAATTTGGTTGACAATGTACTTTTGAAAAAGCCATGCTCTTGCAACCCTACTTCAACATTACCAAAGCACTTGCAACTGATGGATTTTTTCTTTTTTTCTTTCTTTCTTTCTTTTTTTTCCCATGAGAAAGGACAAGTGATGGACAACTGGCATGTTCCAACATCAAGGGATTAAATTGAAACCTGCCTTGTAGTTCTCTTTTCTTCCCCTCCAAAAGTCCGGATGCATCTATAATTGAGGCACATTTTTATCAAGATTAAATCTAAGATCAAATCTGAAGCTTGACCCAGTGATATCCACGAGATTTTAAAATTTGGGTTTACAAAATGAACCAGAAAATGTTTAATTCTCAATATCACACTTCACTTCTACATACTGAAATGAAAGATCTTTATGGGATAGCTTATTGAGCTTAAAAGCTGCAGTTGTTTCTCAAATCATTGTCCTACATCATTACCTATACATAATGTTTCTATGATTGATTAGCTGGTGGCTTCATATAAACTCCAGCTTGTATTATTTCAATAATAATCTGGCAATTTCCTCTGTAGGAACTTCCTAATCTGAACCTCCATTACTGTACTTAACCATTGTCTACGATAAGATACTCCTCGTGTGACCCAGAGCTGATCTGACACTGCTGCCTTCCTGCAGGTGGCATGGGACGAGCCAGATTTGTTGCAGAACGTAAAGAGCATAAACCCATGGCTTGTTGAGCTGGTGCCCAGCATCTCAGCCCTTCACACGGTGCCCTTCTCACCACCATTGAAGAAGATGTGTCTGGCTCAACAACCCGAATCTCCCTCGAATGAGCAAATCTCTGCTCCAATATTCTCCACCAACTCTCTTTTGCAAAGCAGTAGCCCTGCTCGTTACCTGCCAGGCTATGCTCCTGCAGGCATACAGGGAGCCAGGCATGCACAACTTGACACATCTCTAACAGACCACCAGAACAAACTGCAGCGGAGTTTGTTTCTGGGCGGTACTCAGGGCCTTGATAATCGACCCCCATCAACAGCTCTAACTGTCAAAAACACGGTTGATGATGAGAAGGTCCCACATTTCTTGACAATAGGAAGCCCTTCTTGCAGCGTGAATAAATCTCCAAAGGCGAGACATTTCGTTCTGTTTGGGAAGCTGATAGTGACAGGGAAGCAATTATCAAGCGGGTCATCTGTGGACACCGTCTCTACCAATGCGAACAGCTCCTCGGAGGGGAACACGGAGAACTCCAACTTGTTGGATGGTTCAGGCTCTGCCATCCACCAGCATGACGACAACTGTTCTGGCAGTTCCCCTCGATACAAGCAGCCCATGCTTGTTGAGTCGGAGAACACCCTTGATGTCTTGGCCTTCAACTCTCCAGACAAACTGCAGACGAGGTTGGAGGACTTATTTTGGGATCGAGAAATCGGAAGTAGTAGCTGGCGTGCTCTACAAAGATCCAGTTGATGCACAAAGGAATGATGGACTATCCTTTTTTTCTGTCATTGGTATTTATGTGTTTTGAGTTCCTCTTCTCTGTTCCCTGCGATTGGATTGAGTGCGCGAGCACCATAGTGAGAGGGGATGGCACTTCAACAAATGGATTTGGATTCCGGAAATGGCAACATAGGAAGATGAAAGTAATACTTCCATTTCATGTAAAACCGGCGGTGAACATACGTAATAGATGGTTTAACAAATTGTTTTGGAGCGATCGATGCTCTCAGTTTCTGGTGAGATGGTTAAGATTTTTTCTGTTTATGGCTTTCACCTGTACATATGTGCTTGGCGCAAAGTATCCCCTGTTCTTATTCATCACATGTTTACATGTCCTTGTATTCTTAGCGCTGCATTGACTACATTGATGTCTTTGATGCTTTGATTGTTTCAGTGGTGATGGAGTATTGTAAACATGTTGTAAGGAATGTATCTGTTTTTTTGGCCACTGAAGATAGCTGAGCCATAAACCAAGTCTTAATATTCGTCGTACCCAGGAAAAAGGCAGAATGGTTTTAACAACCCCTCATATCTTGCAAGGTAAGGAATCTCGATCATGATTGCTTTTGAATCACGGGATACTTCCCGGTGATTGTAACTCGGGTTGGACATGTTTGTATATTGCTGCATACATTGTACAAATTTCTCTTCAGAAAGTGAAAGTGGGATTATTCGGGGACGCTCATCGTCGTGTGTGTTAGTTTGACATGATGAGGTCATGGATGGATTAACAAAAGATTCTAGGTGTCGAAAACTTGACCTCATGGAGATGATCAAGGAATGTTCTCTGCCATGCTTGACTTAAGTAATCAAAGATCCTCCCAGCATAAGATGCTTTGACAGAATATGGTATGAGCTTGAGTTGAAGAATGGTAGCGCATAAACAATTCCTGGGAGTTGCAAAATCTGACTTGCCCAATATTGTTTTTTTACCTTTAAGAAGACACTTTCCTCGTGGTGATAGTAGACTGGCATGGTAAGGGAAAATGTTTTTCCTATGAAACAAGTAAACCATCACCTACCTGATGCAACCAACATCAGACATCGAGTTTGGAACGAGGGTTCTCAGGGGAACTGGTCCTATCCTGCTGCAACCAGTAACTAGATCAGCTTGAATTGACTTGGATTGAATGTCGTACAAAAGGGTCTCTTAGGAGAAGTTCCACCAGTGCAGGGTGCTGTTGTTTCTCCGTGGTTTCTGGGTTGTTGATTTGTTGGTATTCCTTTTCGTTACATGACTTTTGCCATGCTCTGATGTAGAAAATTTTGTAAATTTTCCAATATAGTTTCCTGTTTCGACTTTTAAATCCTGCCATTCAAATGCATGATATGCACGATTTGTTTGGTCTGTTCTAATAATTGCTGCTTGGATGGAGAAAGAGAAGTTGAGGCAACTAATAGGCTACAACCAATACCTTGATCTTATTGAGTGGGCAGTCGAGAGGAAAAGAAATCAATTGATTGGGAGAGAGACGAAGGCATGACTTAATAATTCCTGGTCGAAGACTTGCAAAAGTAGGAAGTGGCGAGCTCGGCAAGCAGGCAGCTCCAATGCTAACCCTAGTGTCGAATTGGATGGACAAGGATGGAAATGGGCCTTGTCATCCCATTCTCTAAGGTTTTGTTTGTTATGCGGGATAGAACACTTTATCTCATGTTTGGCAAGTTTAATCTCGGGATAAAGTTATCCTGGGGGAGAGATTCAAAATCTGGGATAAATTTATTCTAGGTGAGAGGTGGGATAAATTTATCCCTTCCTTTGTGAGACATCAACCTCACTTATTTCCTCAAACATCCCTAATTATTCCATGATTTGACCCCATACCTCTCCCAACCATCAAAATCAATTTATCGCAGGTTTATCCTTCAATTCCATCACCTATAAAATTTATCCTTTAAAATTTATCCCATGAATCAAACAGGCCCTAAGAAGGGCAGCCAGGTGGGAGGATTACAACTTTTATCTTGGCTTAAGGATTCGAGAAGTTGTATCACATGAGAGAACTGAGAAGGATTTGGAATTAAATTTCCCATTAGATGCCTTTCGTCGTTCTTTATCAGGGAGAATATTCGATAGCTTAAAATTGGCGAAAAAGAAAGGAAAGCTCTATTTTGATTGAGGATTCAGAAGTATGCAATCTGGTCCATCATCTAGCTAGAAAACATGAACCAGAGACAGCACTAGTTTCTGATCCTCAAAGTTCCAAATATGCCGTTGCAGAAATTTTCAAATGGGTGAATGCAAGGCATTTCATGTCATCAAGGCCTTTCTTTTTTACTAATATTTTATGAACAGAAGCTCATATGAGCAAAAGGAGGAGTAAATTGGCTATCACCTGTGCATCAATACCCTGGGTAAAGTAGAGATAAAGGACTCGAGCATACGAGTTTTTCCTATCAAAGTCAAGAGTCCTCGTCGTGCAATCATATCTTGGTAGGCCCGGTCATCAAGTTCTCTTTCGTTTAGTGAGTACTTCTAAGGTGCTTGTGGTTGAGATTTTTCATGTTTTTTATCTTGCACCTTACTTTGTTGGTAAAACTTAGAATGATTTCACTCTTTTAGTTTGGTGGTTGCTGCTCGGAGAAGTTCTATTTTATTTTGTGTTTGCTTTCCTTATATTTGCTATTTTGTCCTTTGTGACGATTGTTATCGCCGAGGTAATTGAATTGGGCCTTTGAGGCGTTTTCTCCAATTTAGGAGGTGTTAATGGTGATGAGGTCTCCCTCTTGATGTAATTGAAATTGGAGTTAATTAATGCTCTTCTCATGTTATTTGTTACCATGATGAAAATTATTTTCTCCATACAACTTCATCTGTTAGAGATATTTTAGAAGTAAAAAAATTAGGTAAAAGTTACTTTAATTTATCTCTTTTTATTTTTAGGAATTTGATTTAATTTGTTATGGATTTATTTTTAAAGTAAGATTAGGAATATGATTCTATTGTTATCCCCTCTCTCTATATATAAAGGGGTTCGGGATTTCTATTAATGAGAACTATTTTGAAAAAACATCCACATGATATCAGTGGGTTCGATCCCTCTTCCTCCACTATCGACCCTAGGGCCCTCATCTCTCTCATGGCACGCACTAATGCGTGCCACATGTGTCTTCTCTACTCATTGCGTAACATGGATGGGTGCCCTATCCAATGCGTGCCATGTGCCTCCTTAGGCAAGAGAGGGGCCGGTAGCTCCTCTAGGCAAGCGAGAGAGAGAGGTTCGTGTTAAGATCCATGCTGTTAAAGCCCTCTAAGATGTCTGCGATTTGGGTCAGATGTCTAGACATCTTCCCAGACGTTTGGAAATTAAATTTTTCGTATACGTCCTCACATCTGCGCACGTGTTGCGTGCAAACAGTAGACAGCCACATTTTCTTCTCTCTCCTCTCGCCGATGAAACCCTAACCCGCGCCTACTTAAACCCCCCTCCTCTCCCTCGTTCACCTCACCTTCAGCCACACTTCTTCTTCCCCAGTGAGAGCGGTGAGCGGCGAGTAGCGAGGAGCGGGCGTGAGCGGCGTGGGAGGAGCAGCAAGTGGAAGGGAGGTGAGCATGCGCGTGAGCTCGCGAGAGAGCTCGTCGGAGGGCTCACGGCCGGTCGGCCGTGCGCAAGGTGGAGAGGTGCGCCGGGGAGGTTCTCCCCGACACTGTTGCAGCCAGAGCAGCAGGCGAGTGAGCGCGATGCGGCTGCACACGGCACGAGAAGACAAAGGTAGCTTCTGGTTCTGGGATTTTCCCAGAATCAGATGTCTGGACTGACATCCAGACGACGCATATGACGTCTGGAGGAGGTTCCATACGGCTGAGAGGTAAGTTCCGCGACACACACCTTCTTTGCGGATACGGTCATGCAGGCCGTTTCGTCGAGGCACTGTTCCATGCCATTTTGAGGAGATTTTGTATCACTGCATGCAGGATTCACTTCGGGAAGGCGTAGGACACGCCCTCCCATGCAGTTCAGACGTCTGGGCAAGGCACCAGACGGTGGAAAGCATCTCCAAACGTCCGGAGAGAGGGTCGAACGTCTGGAACTAGGTCCAAACGGTTCAGCAGAGTCCCTGGACATCTAAGGAGTAGTGTAGAGTTGAGGTATGGTTCTGAACTTCTTTTAAGACGTCTGGAAGGTGTTCCAGACGTCTGATATGAATCAGAATTACTGTTTTGACCCGTTAGGGTCCGTTTGAGGTCCGATTTCCGCAATTAAGATTCCGTTGCTCTCCGTTTAAGTTTCTCTACTTGTTAGAATACCTCTATCCTGTTCTGAGTGGTCTCTTGTGATTGATCCTTGTGATAGAACCTTGTTCCGTTGCGGATTTGGGGTTTGCTGAGGCACGTGGACCTGCCGATCAAGTCTTCATTACTCCTAGATTTATTGGTAGAGTGGCTTCCCCTAGTTTAATTACAAACCTGAATGCATATGTGGAATGAATGTTAGATCCTAGGGTATGGCATGAATCCTAGGACTAGAAACACTGAAACATTTGTATGGAATGTAAGGATTGCAGTCTTGGATGAGTAGATAGAATAATAACAATTGCTTGTAAATGAATAACAGCTGCCTGTGAAATGTAAAGTACTTGTGTTAGCAAACTGTTGCATGTAAATTCCTGTTGTTTACGTTAAATGTCATAATATGAGCTGCATGTATATGAACTGAAAATGGAAGATTGAATGTTGGAAACACCAGCTACCTGCGAATAAACCTGGAATGTGAACAATAAAGTTACATGTTACATTTGTAGAACCTGAGAAATGGAAATAGAAATGATGAAACCTGGTATGGCTTGGCCTGAGAAACATTAGCATGAACCCTACAGGAATTAGGAGTTGAGCTCCTGGAAAATAAATGGAATGAATCTGGGAATGTGTTGGAAAGTGTGCTGGCCCTTGAGTACGTGGTACCAAGGGGAGCACATGTTACCTCTTAGTATAGAGGGGAGCTAGCTGCCCTTGGGTCGAGACCCAGGGTTAGGATTGACCACTTTGCACCGACTCGGTGGCCCTCGTGTACATAGTACCGGGGAGAGCTAGCCACCCCACGGGGCCCGGGGTTTAGCTAGCCATCCTACACCGACTTGTTAGGCCCACTGGGCAAACCAGGGTAGTCAGGCGAGGGTGCGCGGACTATGGAGGGGTGAGACCCCTGTTTGGTTCTTAGGGGCTAGACCCTTGTTACTGAGAGGGCTATGCCCTTCATTGGTTCCGTGTTGTGCTTTGAGCGCACCCGTTAACGGAAACGACTGACCGCGTGCCAGTGTGGGGTAGCTACCCGTGCATTTATCGCGCGTGCTGTAGTCACCGTTACGTCTGTTAGTAACCTTGGGGTGGTTGACTGAGTGTAGGACCACCACGGGGGACTCTCCAGGCCATGAGAGCACCACGTGCTACTTCTACTCTTCGGAAAAGACTGCAATCAAGATCGTTCCCACGAGGAACATTCGAGATCAAGAAAGAGACCTGATAAATAAACCAAGTGATGAAAGAAAGAATAATTAGTTAAAGAAAGAAAGAAATTGAAAAACAACAGCTACCTGTCCACCTTTACTGTTTAGTTAGTTGGTTGTCACTCTACTCAGCGTTCGCTGATTTCGTGTACTCATAACCATTTTCAGGTCTAGGTGTTGAGCAGCCGGAGCCTGCGGCTGCAGAGGGTGCTGGGCCCAGTAAAGCCCAGTAGTTGTAGCTTTCTGTTGTACTCCATTTCCTGTTGTAGTGAGTAGTTGTTCCACTTCTGTACTCTTTTATTGTGAACTTTATATTCCTATACCTGTTTAATTTTCTACTGTTGTGGTGGTGTGTATTGTAGTAGTTTACTTCTTTACTGCTGTACTTTTGTTACTGATAGTTGCTTGCATGGTGAATGTGGTTTATTTTACTGCTTTTTGGTTACTTCCTCGTTGGACGACTGGGTCTTAGGATCAGTCGAGTCAATCCGGTCTCGTATCCTGTAGGGATTCGGGAACTGGGTCGTAACAGTTCGTGATGGGGATCCCTAGGATTTTTTGCTCTGATTCCAAGTTTGAATGAGATTGATTGAAAAGAGAAATCCCTAGCCTCTCCTTATATAGAGAGGGGATTACAATAGTAATCCTAATTCTACTAACTAATTTGGAAATAAACACAATTAAATCAAATCTTAATCACAATAGAAAGAGGTAAAATTAAGCAACTTTGCGTAATTTAACTAAGCTAAAATGACTCTTTCATGATTCTCTACCATCATCAAATGAAGTTCTCCATCTTGCAGGTCAACACCTCTTTGTCTTGCCCGTGATTGTTAAAACTTCAATGGCAATTTGATGTTATGGCTTGTAGAAATGCTCATTCAAAGTCCTGAATGCTATGATAAAGAAAAGGGCATGACCTTATGGTGCATTAAGATATGTAAACAAGGCGGAACAATGAGTCAATGCAAAGGTTCGTGTTTTTAATTATAACTCCAAGAAGAGAAGAAAACCCAAAACCCTGGTGGTGTTGGTCTTTTGCAAAACTGCACCGGTTCGATTATATTCTATTACTCGAATACAAAAATCTCCGAGGTCGAATTCAGGGAGCAAACTTGATTTTAGAAACGTAGAAATTCATGATTTACAATATACTGTTTTACAAAAAGATTAAAGAGAGGAAAATAAAAATGTCTCTTTTCTTTTCTTCTCTCTTTCTTCTTCTGTCTTCCTTTCTCTCTCTTTTCAGATGTCTGACTCCAAGGGTCAGACGCCTTAAGTGCCACTTGCAACAGTACTTGTGCTTTCCAGCTGCTTCTTCTTCTTCTTTGCTGTCTCTGCCTTCTCTTATGACTTCTTCTTCCTCAGCTACTCTGCGGCTATAGTGCCATCTTCCTCCTCCTCCTTTGCTTCTCTACTGCTCCAAGTCCTTCCTTTCTCTCTGGCCACAGCTGTCTTCCCGCGGCTGAGTCCTCAGCCGCTCCTCCTCCTTCCTTGCTTCTTCCTTTGTTCCTGCTCAGGCGTATGGTTAGGCAAAACCTAACCCCTACCCTCCCCACGTCTCTCTCTCTCTCTCTCTCTCTCTCTCTCTCTGTTTCACTCCACGGTTCGCTCTCCCAGAACCTATTCGGGTATGCAAGTCTGGTGATGCACCCGGGACCAGGCCTACCGGCATGCGATGGTGGGCGAGGTGTGCACAGGCTGGGTATTGGGTCGGGCCAGGTTCGCGGGGGGTGGTCGCAGACGAGGCCGGGCGAGTGAGGGCGAGGGACCTCACCCCTATGTGTCTTGAGGCAACAAGAAGAAAGCAGAAAAACAATTTAAGGCACTCACTACTCTCTTGCGTTTACGAGGTGGGACTAAAAGTCCCACCCGCTTCTACGCTTGCGCTTGCAGGAATCCTTCTTCGGTTGCTACTGATGGGTCGCTCGCCAAACCAATTGCTTGGCGGCATGAAGTTGCGCACTCATCCCGCTTCACTTGGGACCTTGACGCCTGGAGCGCGCAGCCTAGGATGAAGCTTGCGACCTTCGCTGTGTGCGTCAATGGCGGCAGGTAATCGGATCTGTCACACACAAACATGGCCTTTCGACCCCATTAAAACGCATGGGAAGCTTCACCGTATCAAGGCGAAGGTGGGACAGTAGGTGGCAGGCCCGGGGTGGCCTAGGCGTGCGTGCCTAGGTCACCCTGTGGCCGTGCTTATGGGTTAGGTCGGTGGAAGTGTGGGGCGGTGCTGGCGGTTAATGAATGTGCGGAAGGTGATCAGTGGATTGTGGCGGAGGTGGTGAGATGTTTGGCGAGGCATGTGGATGTGTGGAGCGGTGGAGGCGCCTCGCCGGTGGGTGGCCGGAGGTGGAGAAGATGGCAGTGGTTTGCGGTGTCGAGGGATAAAAAATGCAAAATAAGAGAGGGGAAATGAAGAGGGGAGAGAGGAGAAGAGTTCTAACCTACTTAACAGACGAAAGGAGGGAGGAGGCAGACGGCGCGTATCTACCGTCGCCGGAGACGAAGATGTCCAGGGGAGGGATAACGGCGACGATGACGGGGCTAGAGGCACGTGCGTGGGTGTTGCACGACGCGGAGGAAGGTGGTGAAGGCAGCTCTACCACTGGTATTGTGGCAGAGCGACGAAAAAGAGAAAGGCTCGCCGGAGCACGCTGGACTTCCTGACCGGAGGAGGAGGGGACGAAATTGGGGGAATTCTTCGGCCAAGTCGAGCTTGAAGGGTGCGGCAGGGGTTGCCACTCCTTAAATAGGCGTTGGTTGGGAGAGAATCGCGAGGAGGAGGTGAGAATACCTCGCTGGAGGTATGGCCGGAACGAGACCCATACCTCTCAAGAGTTCGCACGAGAGGTAATGTGGCCAACAGGGCATGGGAGCCAACCCATGCTGCAGGGGACAACGCAGGGAGTCTTCCTTTCAAATCTGCGGTCGGCTCCCCATGCATGCGCGGCGCCATCCTCCGCGCAAAGTTGTCGGAGGTATGGCCTGCGTAGGCGGGTGGCAGAGGGACCCGATTGAAGAAGATGACGAGAAAGGTAGGGGGATCCTTGCAGGGTTTCAAAAAGTTAAGGGTCAAAAAGTAATTGTTGAGGACCATTTTGTAAAGTGATCAAGGCGACCTTCCCTTAGGTCCAAATTTTGGTATAAACCTAATTTGGACCTAAGGAATCCAATGGCGGGGTTGGATTTTAGGTTTGACCATGTTTGACTAGATATTTTACATAAAAACCCAAATTAGGTTAAAAATTGGGTATGGTTCTCAATCTAGGTCAAGATAGGTTCCAATGGACAAATTGAAAGTTCTAAACCCTAGGAGATATTTCTGTATGAATTTTAGAGGGTTTAATTGATTTATATCTTACTTGGAACTTCATGAATTAAAGTGAGTTTATTTTAAGGTTATAGAATATCATTTAATTATCAGATTTTGTCATAACCCTTTTCTGACCAAACCATCCCACTTTTTCTCTTATTAAGTCCATTTGACCTGTGTCTAGACCATTAGAAATTTCGTTTATATACTGTAATGGTAAAATTACAGTTTTACCCCTTGTATAATGTTTTATTCTCTGCTCGACAATTTTCTGATTTAGACCTTCCCTTAGGTTATGTAAGAGCTTTTTGTCCGATTTCTTATGTCAAAATGTGCTAATTAGGGTTCATGATGAGGTTCTCATCACCTGGCCTATGACCATCCCCTATGTAGTATGTTGTCGGGTAATGTGATTTTATTTGCTAACTTGCTAATGAACGTATGAAATTTGAGTTCATTTTTATGAGGTTCTTTTTTATAGTCTCTAATCCAACTTCTTGCATATTTTTTGACGCCTATCCATTAAAGTTGCCCAACTGCCTCACCACTTTCCAGACACGACTAGTTTAGTCCATTATGTGGATTCGCCCTATTCGGAGGGGGTGACGTAATAAAATGCAGAAAAAATATAAACCATTTCACAAAAAATTCAGTCACACAATGTGCACAATTATTTTTAGGTGGAAACCCAAACCGGGTGAAAACCACCACCTAACCCTCTCGAGTTAGGATTTTCCGATCAACCAAGTTGATCAAATCCACTAAACGAATCACTTTAAACGAGGGTGATTCAACCTCAATTACAACCACGCTACAAGTGCGAGGGTAGCGTTCCTCAACCCCTTCTCTTCACGAGAAGGATTTTGTCCCAAAAAGGAGACGGAAATTCGCATAGCAAATACCCAACCAAATAACAAAGTAAAATAACAAATATAGTTCTATAGAGCCAACAAAGATTTAAACCTAGCTTCTATAGGAATTAGGAAACTCCCCTTTGCAAGGAGTGCGTCGAATCGATGACGCGGGTGCGTGGGCCACGCGATGGCCCAATGTCGCTCTCGTGAACTACGCCGGGAAAGCGGGTGCGCAAGGGCTTGATGCTCTCAAGATGGAGAACTTGAGCTTGGAGAGCAAGAGCTTCTTTTTGGACACAAAAGAGTGGAAATGCTTGTTCTTGGTGTGTCTAGGTGTCTCTAGGTGTATCTTAATGTGCAAGAGGTACCTCTCTATTTATAGAGGCCTTAGGAAAGCTTTGGAAGGCTTAGGAAAGCTTCCATAGCCGTTGGGAGAAAAGCCCAAGAGAATCAGGCCGAAATCAGGAATAATGATTGCACTGACAGGGTTATCAGACGTCTGATCCTGGCATCAGATGTCTGGGAAGCTAGTTTAAGACGTCTTAAAATAAGGTCAGACGTCTGATTTTATGCGGGTTTCTTCTTAACTTGAATCATATCTAAACAGGGTTCTAGTGCAAGTCCATTAGACGACATACAGGACGTCTGACACTTTGTCTAGACGTCTGGAAACCTACTTTTTCGTGGGAATGGATTTCCAAGAGAGTGCAACGGCTAGAAAATCTCTGAGAAGAGATTTTGGGTCAGTCGAGGCAAAACGGTCATCTATCAAACGTCTGGAAAGACTTAAGGATGTCTGATAAGACTCTAACGGTCATATCCTCCAGTGTTTGCAAAGCCAGCCAACGGTTCACTAATTGGACATCTGGAAAAGTCATCAGACGTCTTCTAAGACGTCTGGACAGAGGTCTGGACGTCTGATTTCATTAGACAGAGCTAACAAGTCCAGCCTAAATGTTATCAGACGTCTGAATCAAAAGTCAGACGTCTTAAAACACATTATCAGACGTCTGATCTTGGAATTAGACATCTGAAAAGGCTGTTTGAACCTTATATTGGTTTTCTATATTTTCTAAGTATCCTAGGGTTGTGCTGATGTTCGTAGGACTACTGTTAGGGTACTTTGAGGCTCTTTAACAAGAATCTAAGTAACAAAAATAAAGAGCAACAAAAGAAACGAAAAATACAAAGAGTACAAGAGAAGGAAATCTATCCTATTCTTCATCTCCTTCCTTCTTCAAGCCATCGCTCCTCGCGAATCTCCTCTATTCTCCATCAAGCTCCTCCAATCAATCCTGGATGTGAGCTCGAACTCCGTCTAATCACGTCTCCATTTGCAATTGACCTGAAATCTAATACTCCAAATACAAATATTAAATGACACGTATTTTGTTATCATCAAAATAAACGATCGTGGTACTTTAGCACCAACACATTAACCCAAACTAAATCAATTTTGTGTAAAAGATATCCCAAATATAAGGAAAACAGAGAAAATTATGAAAAGAGGGATGTAGTGCAAAAAATCATTAGAAAGGCAAAGACAAATGCATCATGCTAACTTACCAAGCAAAATTATAAATAAGTACAATCGCTCTTGCCTTAGGTCATAGCAAACAAATTAGTATGATTATTAATTTTAGGGGTGTGAGTAGAAAAATATTCATTGCAATGTGCATATTGATATATTTTGATATTTAATTAGTGCATTTTAATTTTCTATTGGTTGAAAATTAAAATATATCGGTTAAAAATGAAAATACATCGGTATGTTTTACTTTTCAATTGATTTTCACCTATGCAAAGTGATTCTTCACCTATAAAAAGTGATCTTTCACCTTTAGGTTTAGGATTTAATATTTAGTGTTTAAGATTTAAAAAGATTTTTTAAACCTTAAACCTTAAATTATGAACCTTAAATCTAAAGGTGAAATATTACTTTTCAAGTAAAAAATCACTTTCTACATGTAAAAGCACTTATCCTAAATTCTAAACCTTAAATTATAAGCCTAAATTCTAAATCTTAAATCAGAAGCCTATAAGTAAAAAATAACTTTCCACTCTTTAAGTGGAAATCCATTTTTCATCGGTTGAAAGTTAAAATACATTAATATTTTTTCATTTTCAACTGATATATTTTAATTTTCAACTAATGTATTTCAGTAAAAAATAAAAATATACCAATTAAAATTAACATACACCGATGCATTTTATTAAGTGAAGATGTACGTTACAATGTACTTTTTTACTTCTTTTTTTGGCTAATTTTAATGCCGTTGATATAAGGTCAACAATGCTTAACATCATTAGTTGGAACATGTGAAAGCTTGGAATCGAAGTGGGAAAAAGTTTTATTGGGTATCCTTTGGTGCATAAATCTATAGTTGGCAATCTTTCTTGCAAAATACTCTGTATTTTATGGAAAATTGTTCGAAAAGACCACCTCTAGAAAAATTTGGCCCATTTGTGGAGAAAAAGCATGCTGAAAAGGTCAATACAATGGAGAGAGTATAACTGAATCAATAAGCAGCAACATCCGAGATAGGACAGGACTAAGTTCATTCTGGGAGCAGTAGGCTTAACACACACTCATCAAATTTTCGTTATCTTTTATTGCAAAAGAATCAATGAAAGTAAATAACAAGTTTTTTCTCTTGGAATTTTGAACAACAATGATTTCCTGTAATATATTACATCAAAAAAGTAATGATGACTGACTCAAAGCATGTTTTATTTCAAATTCTCCCGCTGTTGCCTTCCCTGGAGCTCTAAACAGACATGCCAGAAACATGCTTTTGTCGTCTTGTGCTGTCACCACGGTCTCAATGCTATTGCTTTGGCTGGATCAAGGTGATTTAGACGGCAAGTTCCAAGTAGAAACTCTGGAAGCTCCTCTTCTTTGTTTCCCTGAGTTCATTATATGTGTGGTGGTTATTAGTGGCTGTGCACAATCTACTGCAGTGGTATTATGGGAAACAGTGTTGTTGCATCATGCCGACAGATTTGCTAGAAATGTTAAGAGTACCTAGAAGAAAGTCGGGGGTCCAAACAAGAAAGAATTTGACTTCAGGTTAGTTCAAGTCTTGGATTTCAGGTATCAGACATTACATCACAAATTTGTTAGAACCAACAAGCTCGCTGAATGTTTTGTGAAAAAAAAGAGGCTTTGGAAGGATTTAGCTTCAAATGATGGTGGTGAATTCAGATCTGATCTTCAACCTACATTTTGTGCACTTGACCCATAAATGGCACGCTGGTAGAGAATTAAAAGTCTATTTCTGAAAATATTGCCAGTCTAATTCTAAAAATCTAATTTATATACGAATCATATTTGTTCAAGAGGAGCATATATAGTTGAGCAGCCTACTTGGGAAAACGGGGAACTAAACTCCCGTTAAACAAGAACATTTTGGTTTGTTAATCACCGCAAATCTCATATAACACACGAAAATTAGTTATGAAACAAGCCCTAAAAAATGGTACTTACCTGTACCAAAAATGCCATTTCAATCACGAGGTTACTCAGATAGCCAAGAACAATGCTTACAACACCTCGTGCAATGGCTGAGGAGCCAATATCCACCCCAAGCTGTAAATGGGGAAATTCAAACATGAGCATTGTGGCATTTCCTGATAGATATTGGTCAGTAAAGAAAATAACTTTATCAAATACTTGGGACTAGTTTATTTAGAGGGTTAAGGAAGTGGTGTTAGGAAATATGAAACTGATGTTAACCCTTAATTGTATTTACTTGCAGAGTGGTGTTAACACTAATTTATGTTTATTTGAATTGATGTTAAGTTGGAATGTTAACCTTTGTGGTGTTTACTTGTTAGTTGTGTTAAGAATTTGAATCAGAGACCGCGAGAGCACAACAAAATCGTGGAACTTAAATACGAGTTTACCTAACACCAATAGTAATTGATGTTAGATAAATCAGTGTTAAGAGCTCTTAACCCATGTTAACTAAAAGAAGGTTAACCCTCAAAGTAAATAAGGGTTAACCCTTCAAAAAAGGGATTAACCCCTCAAGTAAACTAACCTTAAAAGTAAACTCATTAAAACAAGTGACTTGCCAGAGAGAAAAAGCAAAAGTATGCATGTTGCGATCGTTACACACTTTGCCATAGCAAAGCAAGCATACGTAAGAAATTGTGTTCGAACTCGTCAGAAATACAACCAAAATCACTAGATGGCTCCATGCAACGAACTTCAGTAATTGCAGCACCATCAATGGGGGTAAATCCAGAAAGTGAATGGCATATACCACCATGATATGCACATAGATATCGGACACATCAAGGAAACGGCATCTACTTGTACCACCAAAACTATGAATTTTGACATAATACTCGTGGAACGTTATGAAGAAGGTCACGGGATTGTCCACGTGGCAACATCTATGGAGCCCAACAGGATAGTCAGTTATGGGTTCTAGAACTTAAGTTGGAGTTTTTTTTGCTTAAGAGTCCAATTTTCTATTTTTAGTAAATATATTTTAGAAAAAGTATTTGTAACTTGATTTAATTAGAGAGATAAGATCTTTTCTTATGGGATAAGATCTTTGATTTCCAATAATAAGGATATGTACTCTCTATAAAAGAGAATCTTTCCTCTTTATAATCTCTGAAGTTAATAATAATATTTCTTATTTTTCTACTCTACTGCCTCTCATTTCTTCCACGTCACCACTGCCAGCCACCATCAACGAGGTAGCCGACCTCCTGCGCCAACCACATAGGGCTGCCAACCACCAAGACTTCTCCTCCTGATTTGCGTGCACCTAACCCCCACATGGGACTATTTTCCCATACCTAGGAGCCTCCAGGCACCACGTTGTGTCAAGTCTTGACAATTACGGTGTTGGATATAGCATCCATCCATCGTCATTTGAATTTCTTACAAAGATAGACCAAGAAAACATAACTACTTGTCCCTCAAAGAAACGCCATTTACCTCTATGTAGTTTCTGCCATGAAAGTAGTTCATCTCTAGAGCCTGACCCACCAAGCACGCTTTTCTGCCGACACTTCGTTTGACAATCCAAGGTCCCTACAGAAACAAGGAGAACGTATTGGGTACCTTTTAAATGATCTTTTGCACAGCCAATTTTTTGCAATACAGGAAATATTTAAAACACCAAACCACACGCAACCTTTGATATATATGGTATGAGCTTAAATCTTGAATTACGGAAAGCATCGTCTCCTTTCACAAATCTCTCGAGTAGAGGGATATCTTCAAGCGGAGTTTCCATCATATAATAAAATGCTAGACTATGTGTAGTTGACCCAGGGACCTGAAGCAATAGTACATGGAATTATGCTTTGGCCTTTGTTATGGATTATATTCCTTTCCTTATCTGATGATACTGAACGAATATTTACCTGTATATTTATGATAAAGAAGAACTCTTTGCCACCTTGTGTAGCATATTTCTGATCAATTTTGAAAGTTGCCGGTGAGAATAAGAATCACACAAACACCACCGTCAGATGAAGAAGCTCATAAATCTACCTGAACAATACTATGTGGCCGTCCAGCAAGATCATCTTCTCGCTTGTCAGATTTTAACCAATCTGCAGCTACCATTTGCATCAATGTGCCACAAGCCTTGATCTAAAAGAGAAAGTTATACCAATCATAATCCAACTGGCAGCACCTGGGCATTCCTTTTGCCATGTGTTCCTTCAAAGTTCTTTTTTCTCGTGAAAAATGTAAATATTTTCTCAAAAATAGCTAGAGATCATGGTCCAAGTATTAAATGTTTTAAAGAGGCAGTACAAACTAATCTGGCTTCGAATACAATTTCAAGAAGCATTACAACCCTCGTAAAGGTGCACCTCTGTCAACCTCCCGTGGTGTTCACTCAAACTATTCGAAACTGACAAAATGAAAACTATTTTCCATCTTTTGAGATATTTGGAAATGTACCGCTGGAATTATTTGGAATCACACAAATATCACAAACCGTTAGAGAAAATTATGCAGTGATGTTTAATCCGACGTGGTGTAATGAAACTTTATTATGTGTGTGATGATTTATATATTGACTTATACCTCCTACATATTCTTAAAAGAAGAAATAATATAAATCAGAACCTTCTCATGTGAATTTTTTCTCATTTTTCGTAAATGAATTTTTCACGTAAATCTAAATATTTTTATTATTTAATATTTTGATATTATTACTTTAGATCTATCAAACATTTCGATTATTAAATTTTCTTCTTAAAATTATATATTTTGTTATATCTTTTTCGTTCCTGTTCTTGGAGTTCTCGGAACCCGAGGCTGGATCCTGTGCCGTCCCCAATGGTGTGGCCTAACAAGAAGCCCTGCAGCCCCGTGCAGTTGTTGGTGTCAATAGAAGAGAGATAGAGATGGCGCCATGGCTGAAGACCACGAATAAGTGACGGAGCCCGCGACCCTTGGGAGCCGCAGTGCCACTCCGATCGTGGTGATCCGAGTGGAGCCGGTGCTGCCGTCGGGGCGTGGCTGAGCAGCCACCAGAACCGGTGCGGTCGTCTAGGGAGACGCGGGGCGCGATCCTCGTGGCGAGGCGGCGCGGCAGCGGAGGTGCCGTTGGTACCGGCGCGGCCGACGGTGGCAAGCGTCCATGAAGCGCACGAGGATGAGTTAGGGTTAGGGTTTTCTGTTCGCCGTGGCGCTCGGGCTCCGGCCGCCTCGACGACCTCCGGTGGTCCTCGTGCCAATCTCTACAGAGACAGGGAGAACGAGGACTTCGATAGCGGAGGCGATCCGCACAAGCGAGGAGCTCCTCGGCGACAGAGAAGGACAGAGGGAGAGAGGGCGTTGGTGGTCGAGGCGGACACACACGGAGACGGCAGCGCAGGCCCTTTGTGCTGGTCCGCAGGGTCGACGTGATGGTCAGCGGAAGGAGTGGGGGTCGGCGAGGGCCTCGGGGTGGCCGATGCATCATGCATTGGGGTTCCTTTGAACCCTAAGGGCATTTTCTACTTTACCCTCTGATTTTTCTCTTGTTATCCTTACATATAAAAGAGGGGAGGCACGGAGAGAGTCTGGATGGAGCCGAAAGAGAATTGGGGAGAATTGGGGAGAAGGAAAAAAAAAAAAGGAAAGGGGGAAAACAAAAAAGAAAAGAAAAAATAAAAAGGGAGAAGAAGAAAATTTCTCAAAAAAAATAAGAGAGAGAAAAAAGAAAAAAAATGATGATGATGAGGGAGAGAGGCTCTTCTCTAATTCTTTATTATTTCTTCTCTTGTTATTTTTCTCTCATAAAGGAGGAGTTTGTAAGTTTATTGTAGTCACCCTTATTTGGGAGTTCCTTTGTTGCAATCCCAAGGCATGATGAGTGACATCGGATATTGCTACGGACTCTTTGCAGTAGCTGACCCTCACAGGAGAAACCAAACTTTAGGATGTCTAGAGTTTTGAGGTCTCCAGAGAGATGGAGATACATTTTCAAGGTCCTCAGAGGAAGGACCTAGTAGGTTTTTATGCGAGAGATACAGCTTCGATGTCTTCAGGGAAAGATCCATGTTAAGGATACTGAATGGGGAGTCATCAGCACCAGTTGAGGTCTTCAAAGGAGAGGCCATTGTCAGAAACATCAGCAGCTTCAGCCCGTGTTTCTACCCACAAGCAAGAACCAGTCCAGAGAATTGTGTTCTGTTGTGTAGAATGGATTTCTTTGTGTTACAAACTGAGCATTCCATACTTCAGCTTAAGGGGGAGTGTTGAGAGAATTGTGTAGTGATGTTTAGTCCCATATAGTGTAGTGAGACTTTGTTATGTGTGTGGTAACCTATATATAGGCGAGTATCCCCCACCTATTCTTTTGAGAAGAATAATATAAATTAGAGTCCTATTGGGACCTTCACCTATGATTTTTCCCCACTCTTCGTGAGTAAGATTTCCACGTAAATCCAAGTATTTATATTATTTCATACTTTGATATTATTACTTCTGCATTATTTAGATCCGACAAGTCTAACTTTTTACTATTTGCAAAAATACCCTGAAAATTGATTCATTTTAGAGCATATAAATTCTCCATCAAATATTCTCTTAAAATTGGACTGGTTTGACTTAAAAGTAAGGCTATTTGTGTTCAAGCCCTAGTTAACTCCAACTCCATTAATTTTGAGAATAAAAGAGAGGTGAATTTATGAGGGTTTGAACATAGAAAAATCCTATTTTTCAGTCCAATTCCGTGAAGTATCTCATTGGGATAAAGGGGAACATGCTCTAAAAACCAATTTGTAGGTATATCCATGTAAATAATAATAAGTTGTGGTATGTTTGTGAATGAAAATGATTTCATGTAAATAATATTGGATGCTTCAAATTGCTTGTACCTTGTGCCGATCCCACAAGTATGTTGGTCCCCTAATAAGAAATGTCGATGGATCTGTCATTGCCCAAGTGCAAAGCAAATTGCATGTTGGGTCTCTTGGAAGAGTGGATCCATAAGTCCATGGTAAACTTTCTCCTGTTGTTGCTACTTGCACTTCGCTGTACATCTTCTTTTGAGCTGAGTCAAGACAAAATCATCCATTAGGGTTCAACTGTACAAAGATCTGTTCAACATCAAGTCATTGATTTTAAGAAGAAAACTGACCTGCACGATCATGAAACCTTTTCACAAAACTTGATGCACGAGTTAGCTTGTTCTGGCATTGGTCCTATTTTTTATAATTTAGTAGCTTCAGAGATCACTAAATCAATATATAATAGACAACGGTACAGTACTCAAGTACCATATATCAGCTATAAGAATGTCTTCAGAGATTTTCAAATTGATATGAATATAATTAATCAGGAATGGCATAAATAAAGTCACAAAGGTGTGCATTAGGTCCTTGATTTTTCCACCATCAATATCTGTTATCAAGATCTCTCCAGTTATAAACATAGTTTATTTTTCATTTTGAGCTCCGAAGTACTCATGGGAGCCTCAAGAGACTTACTTTGAAGGGTGATTTCATTGCAATACACATCATGTAGAGGATGTGCTTCGTATCTACTGACTTCCTTGCAAGAATGGTTTTTGACAGGATCGGTCACTATTACATATTAGGTAAGACGAAGCTTTTCATAAGCGAGAACGAAGTGTGAATCCATCATCAAGGTATATCAGGTTTTCTGCATAACCCATATTTAATTTACAGAAGCAGGTGGCAAAGCCGGCAATCAACTTCATGCGTTACTGTGTAGCCCTGAATAATGATAAAGAATAGATGGATCTTGTGGAGGATCCATGTAAAAAAGAAAACAAAAAACAAAAACTGTGGAGGATCCATGTAAAAGGTGAATATAGGTTTCAATGTTCAGTAGTACAGGTGAGATGTGATCATATATTGTATCCTCTGCCAATGGTTTTGGGTTAAAAAAGGAACAGCAACTATGATGAAGTTTTGGTGCCTCTCTTCGCCCATGATGATGGTTCAAAGACCCTGGTGGGTTAGGTCAGAAGGAGGACCACACTAGAGAGGAGAGGAGAAATGCAATTACATGAGCACAAGCACAAGTGCAAGCTCATGGGAGGCAAGATATCTAGTTAGGTTCCCCTCCTGGGCAGGTCTTGGCCTCCAAATGCACCATCATTAGACTCATTACAATCTTTGCTCTTCTCTTGCTTTTCCTTGCTTATAGGGTGGGCTGCACTAGGTGCAATTTCAGTGGAATGCCATGGGGTCTAAAGTGCCTGTCTCTATATGTTTTGGATTCTTGACCTCAAGTCCTGATCCAACAGACTAAGGCCATCCCTGACTATGGTTTCCAAGTGCCTTTCATTTCTATCCGCTGTTGTTCAAGCAACTGATCAGACAAATAGATGTGCAACTGATGGCAGACAAAGTAATGTCCTTTTTGCCAATTGCGGCGGAAGAACAGAAATAAGCTATTCATTGTGAAAGGTGCAAAGCTACATTTAGAAGGTACATACGAGTGTAAAGAGGGGATCTCACCAGTAAATATAGAATGCGTATGCCCAAGACACATGCACAGCACATGGGTAATTTTTGCCATCATCACATGGAATTGGGCGTAAGGGTGCTAATTGAATTGAATCTCATTGAATCTACATGAATTTGGATTTGATTTGATATGAAAACTTAAATTCAATTTGAATTTGAAACCACAATTCATATTTGATTTGTCAAGGATTAGAATGTTCATCAAATACTTATTGAATATTCATATGACACATAAATGTACAAGATGTGTCAATTATTTGAAAACCTGGAATGGGGAAGGGAGGGGACTATCAAAGGGAGCAGAAGGGATGGAAGATTGCCGAGGGGAGGCCAGAGGGTCACTGCTGGAAGGGAGCGGAGGGGAGGGCCAGGCAAGGCAGGGATGGGCATGAGTGGGAGGCCAGTCAGGGTGGGAATGGGAGTGCTTGAGTCAATGGGAGTGGGGAATGGGTAGGGGAGGGTTAGGGTTTACCAATGGGGGATGCACATGGGCATGGTGGGGTGGGATGTGTTTGTTTCTTCAAAAAATTTGGGGTGGGGTGGGTGGGATACTCAGGATTAATAGTTTGGGTGGGAAACTTGGGTTTGATTGGGGTTTTGGGGGTGGGTGGGTGGGTTTGGTTTTTAGGTTTTACTTTTGCTGGTTATATGTCAAAATTAAGGGTTGTGCTTTCAAATAGGAAATAATATGTGTATTTATATAATATGTACTATGTATGTATGTATGTATGTATCTGTATATATTATCAAATTGAATCAAATGTTTTGAATTGAAGTCAACAAAAGAACATATTTGATTCGTTAAGCTATTGAATTTAGAAGTAGGATTCATATTCAATTCTTTTAATTCAAATTGAATTGAATTGAATAATTATTGAATTGAAATTGCTTCGAGATTGAATAGTGTGATTTGATTAGCTGGATGTACTAAAAAACCACACATACTTTTGCAACCTTTGCTTCTACATATTACTTTTATTTTTCATTCTATTTGTGTCTTTTTCCATGTCTCTTCTTTCAACAAAATATAATGTTTCTTGTTGATGAATGCAGCTATACTGTGTAATTTAAAACTATAGATATAATGTTGTCTGGTACCTGAGAACAGAAGAATGCATCAGATGACCATTTCGCCTCCAAAGAATCACGTTCAGATTCCTCCGGAACATCAAAAAACTCATCACAAGTATCACTTGGATCAGTGAGTGATCTGCTGACAACAGCTTCTTTTCTTGCTATATTCTGTAGCTCATCAGTTGTTGAATCGACACTAACAGTGATTTCATCCGTGAAATGTGCTTCTGCCAATTCCCTCTGTTGACAAGAGTGGTTTCTAGATTCTCTGGATAATTTGCCATCTAATGTATTGGATATTTGATAATTCTCTGTTGTGGTTTTAAAATATTCTCTCAGTGCTGCAAAATCGTAGATATTGATTAAACAAATTTCATGCTTAATAAGCATGCAAGTTATTAAAGAATGGATACAAGATTTTAGTACCTGCTATTCTACCCAGCATTTTGATGGTGATGTACTTTGCAGATGAGGAAAAGAGATAAGATCGCCAAAATTTCCAATCAATTGAAAGCATATACCTCACAACAGATTGCCTTCCATGATTCACTGGAGAAATCACGTAACCACCACCTGAAAAACAGAAATCAACAGATCAGAGTTCAGCTGGCAGCCTAAGGAAGCAAATGTCAAAACCTTTCAAATTCCAAGCATACATTACTTTTAAGGCAGGCACGGATACATCCTCTTTCAGGTTGGTATCCTTTTTGATATACAGATTGGTACAGTATCACTGAATTAAATTGAAAAAATCAGAAATTTGGATTCACTCTTAGGAAATATAGTGGTTCAGTCAGCATATGTCACCATATGTCCCATCATCCTCTCTCCTCCAAAAGCGTTTCAATAGTAGATCTCTACGCATGGTGCCCCTAAAAAGAAAAGAGAAATTAATAAAATAAGCTCCAGAAATTTTAAGGCATTTCATTTGAGGACCCAGAACTAACCAAGGCAACCAGTCACTTTTTAGTTGTTTGTGAATAATATCAGTATGCCCATCCACACATTCAACGACACTACCATGGCCAAAGCAGAAATCCCACCTGCAACAAATAGCATGATACAATTATGTTGCATTAGTAGCTTAAAATAATTGTATTTCATGGGACTATGTGAAACCCCTATCATTTTTAAGAATTTCTGTGCTGAAATGAATATCTTTTACAACAAGGAATTTTTTGAAACAGTTTTACAACAAAGAATTGATGGCTTTCTTTACTTCCATCACAGTTATGGATCAAACTTCTTATATTAGAAACTCTGGAAATCAACTTTTAGTTGAGGTATTTGCTCAAGGGACTTAGACTTACTTTCTCACATGCAAAGTTATATTTCAAGTCCCATATCAACAGAAATTTATTTGCCCTGACCATGCCCACCCCCCTCTTCCTCCCTCTGCTCTCTCACAATCCACATCCTGTGCTCCCCCCACTGAAAAAAGAAAAAGAAATCTCCCTCTCACACCTTCCCTTTGGTCTCTCACAAACCATCATCTATGAATCTCTCTGTCTCTCTCTCTCTCTCACACACACACACACTAACACATGTGCACATGGCACCGCCACCAGCAACAACAATAACATTTTTTTATGACCATACTCAGCTATATTGATGATTGCTTTTAATTTCATTATTGACCAAGATCGATTTTGATTCTAATGATCACCTTGCTATGGTGTGTCATGTCCACATGCAAGCCCACATTAGAACATCAATCTATATCATAATCCAACTGTTTTACGAAGATACAAGTCAAATTGTGGTTTTTTGGCTTAATTAAAAGAGCATGTGAGTCAAATATAGTTGTTATTGAGATTTTCTTATTTAGGACCTAGGGAATTAGATTACCTTCTAGTGTGAATCGGTTTAGGTTCTTAGCAATTGACCTTTTACAACCAAAACATGTATATTGCCTTCTTCTAACCAGACTAAAATTATATGACTGCTGATCCTCCAATTTAGTAAAGATTGCAATTCTCGTCACTTATGAAATTTGATATGTTTCATGCTATCACACCGGGAAAGACTTAGTTGTTATAGACTAAGCCCCTCATAACATCCTGGCTCTTCCCATATTTCAAACAAAGCACATGTATTGGCTCATTGATGTTTCCTTCCCATTGACCAAAGTAACTAATTCCGGCATACTTGGTTCAATGTAAATGTAGACTGTATTGTGAATTGTGGACTGCATTGTGAATTTACAACGGCATGATGTCGGAATTTACAGGCATGGTAACCTTATTATCCACACATATGAATAAGAGAGCAAAGCACTCCCTAGAGGTTTAACAGCATAACAAAATATTAAGAATTACTCTGATCTGGAATGGCCAAGGGACATGATTGTTTGGAATACAGCCTCTGTAGATGCATCAACCATGCCAACTGCCATTATAGCTGGATGCTCATCCCAATGCTGAACAAAAAGACAAATGATGGTAGTAATTTAGTAGATCTGAATCAACTAAAAACAGATCAACTAATGCAATACCTTTCCATGAGAATGACCATCTTTTGTTTCTTTAAAAATTCGTAATCCTGTAAAAATTTCTAATAATCAACCTAGGCCCTCTGGTAACTAGGCAAAGTGATAGTGCGTTACCATTTATACAGCCAAATATTGTCCAATGTGGAGGGGCGGCAACATCACAGGCCATTGGATCCATGTTCATTGATAAAGATGCCGTCCAGTCTATTGAAGAAAGAAAGCTGAATTAGCAATAAATGATTCAAGAGACCGGTCATATCTAGGTGATGAAGAAGGCAGTGAAGCTTGAATCAATGATTTATGTGCCGACGGCATGCTACCAATACGGCCCTTTTGTTAAGTAAGGCATATCGACATGAAATTAATTTCGATATATAGGCGTATCGCCGGTATATCGAGGTTATTGATGATATGACGACGTCATGCCGATACCGATGCCGATGGCTGTAGATGCTGCTGCTGTTGGCTGTTGCTCCTATAGTTGCTGGTCCTGTTGCTCCTGCAGGCTGCATCTGCTACCTGGTGCTCAATGGTGGTGTGACAGTGGCGATGGGTCTTGACTCTTGAGTCTCATCGGTGGTGTAGAAGTGACACTGTAGCTCACGTGTCACGATCGGAGAGGGGAGAGGTGGTAGATTTGTTGCTCTTGCTCACCTCACATATACACAAGAGAATGTGGGGTCTGTTGGTGCCTTGGTAGGAGAACAATGAAGAGATGAGATAAGGAAGGAGGAGATTGTGAGGAGATGATGTGGATTACGTTACGACTTACGAGTGTTACCGGAATAAGATGAGGTGAGGAGATGATGGATTACTATGCTGACTTTGATTTATGTGCCAATTCAAGGCTTGTGTTTTTATATGTATGACCTTTTTACATAATCTTTTAAGATTTGTAGTTAGTAATTTATGATTTATTTACAATTTTAATCATTTTAACTGAATTTAGTCGGCATTTTTCGGTATGGGTTGGCACGCCATCGGCTTGCCCTCGATACGGATACTTTCGGGCTATCAATAACCTGACGTCGATACACAGGCGTTTCCACGGCATGCCCATGATACGTGCACTTAGAAATTCATCGGTATGGTATCGATATCGGCACTTCAAACCTCTTGAATGTCATAAAAAAATTGTAAAGAAGTATAAAATCGAAATAGCAAGTACTTCAGGCAAGCCGGTTCATAAATGAAAGATGAAAGACATACCCATGCAGTTTGTGTGACTTCGCATCCTCCTTTGACTAAGTCTGGGACGTTCAGATTTCAAACCACACATTAGTACGCTAGCCACACTAAATTGAAGAAAAGGCATTTCAAAGCATCTAAAGATATTATTTTGTATGCCCACATCAGACACTGTTTTTGAGATCGATCATTGTGTGACTGAGCAAAAGTTATCGGAATGTTTCATGTGGTTTATCCTGTTCCTTTCATGTGATAATTCTAATGGGATTGGTTCGCCAGTTGTCTTTGGTTTATACAAACTAACTAAATTAACTCTTCAAGGGAGCTAGTTTTGTTATCAACAAATGAAACCCTAGTATTCACGGTATTGAGGACCAGCAGTACAATTACAAGTACACCTTCATGGAAACATAAAAATGACATAAAGCTGACAAGCCTCGGCACTATAACATAGCAAATTTGTAACCGTAATCATTAAGGTATGGCACCATACATGAAAGTCGACATGTGGCAAACAAATTTGTTATGAGCATGCAGAAATCTGAAGCACTAGGGGAATTAGACCTCATAGGCATGGTTGCAGAGAGAATTTCCAAGTGTTGAGAGAAGTGAATATTGGATTAATTGGGTAAATGGATCATGTCAAGATCCATTAAAGTGTAGTCCCACCTTTTGTGAATGGGAATTCGAGAGATTTTTGATAGCCTATACATAAAGGCTCATGTATGCCTTTATTCTTTGAGAAGTTATGATGAAATATCCAACCTGCGTGGGCTCTTGCCCCAAGGTTTGTCCCTTCTCTTGTGAGAGGAATTTTTCATGTAACCAAGATCTTCATGTGTGCTCCTTGATGTTGCACCTTATTGTTTTGACATTCAATAAAAAGTAAACATGAGCTTTTACTATGGTTAGCTATTTTTAAAGTTACTTTCTACATTAGAACACAACATGATTGTGACATAGAATATTATATTTAATTCACGTTGGATGGGTAAATATGCATAATTGCAAATGATATTGGAAGGGAGGGGAGGGGGTGGAAGATGGTAGCCAAGCCACATATGACTGCTGATCTGTGTCTGGTTTCATTTTTTTTTTTGTTAATTATACAAGGTTCTTTTGGGTTGTTGTGATAAAGGAAAATTAAAAAAACTATCCATTTCAGGGAAAAAAAAAACTATCAACTTATAAAGTCATAAATGGTCTTTCCTTCTTGGATGCTCATTTTGTCTGGATTTTTAGTTTAATATCTCTATTCAATGGACATGGTTATTGGCAAGAACCTACTGAATCTACTGCCACAAAGGCTTCCGTTTGTTCTCACCATCTTTCAAAGTATTACAATTAACTAAATATCCACAAGGACATGAGAGAGCACTACGAAAATAACAAACTAAATAACAAAAAGTAGTTACAGAACCTGAAAGGCAGGCATATCCTTTTGGAGGGACTAGCACTTCCCCGTTTATGGCTTTGGCAATCCTGGGATGTGGAACGATATTAGACAACATGATAAGCAAAGTCTCAATGATGATATAAATGATTCGTTAGGGACTATATAAACCGATTTCAGACCTTCAAATTTGCAGCAACTTCCAACAAGGATCTAATCCATTTGGCTGCTTCCTCAGAGCTCCTTGCACCTAGCTGGACAAAAAGCCTGATACTTAAGTTCTTGATTATCAAGTTAGGCCCTACATCTCCTAGGATCATGAATACTGTTAGGCCTAATTTACTTGGAGGATTAACCCCTCAAAAGAGGGGTTAACCTCTGTTTACTTGACTACTTAACCCCTCATCTAGTGACCTGGGTTTGGCTACTTTAACACGGATTTTTTTAACATCAGTTTTAATTAGTGTTAATCAAAGCTGTGTTAAAATCATATACCACTCGCACCTCTGACACCTCTTGTATTTCATATTCCTAACACCACTATCAAGTAAATGCTACAACAATTAACACAAATACAAATTGATGTTAACATCACTCTATAAGTAAATAGAATTACATATTAACACTTCTTTCATAATTCTTAACATTACTTTCTTAACCCTCTAAATAAAGTAGCTTTTGGAGTATTACGAAATTGTTAGAATCTTAATAATTAGGATTGAGCCTACTTTTAATAAATTTAATAGTTTTAATCTATTTTATATTCTTGTTAATCAGTGTTTCAGTCCTATTCAGTTTTTTACGTGATTTCTCTGACCCTACTCTCGAGGCGTTAGTTTTCTTGGACAGGGTATCCCTGAAAGGATTGATTGAAGAGAAGGACGAAGAAGAAGAAAAGAAAGAAAGAAAGAAAGAAAAAAAAAAAAAGGAAGAAAAAGGAAAATGAAAACCCTAAACCTACAGTTCGAAGAAGGCCTCCTCCACTGCCGCCGGCCCTTAGTTGGTCGGCTGGGGCTCCGACGGGCCCTTCCTCCCGCCGACCGGGTTGGCTGGAACCATAGCCCACCGCCACCTCGTCGGGACCTCATCTGCACATTGCCGCTTGGAGTTTTTCTAATCTGGGCGGCACTCTCGTTACTACTTAGGGGCCTCTTCCTCGTTGCTAAGGGCTACTTCTTCGCCGAACTGGCTGCTTAAGTGCAGCCTGAGCGCCACCATCGTCTCCGACAGCGACGCCAATGCCGGTGGTCACCTTTGTCGGTCAGTCCCTATGTTTTGAGATCTTCGTTGCATACGGGATGATTCTTGTTGAAGCTTCTTTTACTCCTACATGGCAACACTGGAATCATCTTCTACTACTGTGGAAGCCAAATCATGGCTTCAACTATTGCTGTAGTGATTTCGGGCATCTCGAAGTTCGTGCTTGTTTGCCTGTATGGTGCACGCCTACTGTGCGCCTTGATTGCGTAATCCTATTCGTGATCTTCGAGTACCCTACATATGATCTAAGTTCGCTTCATTGTACTTTGCGTAAGATTGCACATTTTGATTACCAATCTTAATGTCTTCACGGTGATTCAAAATCTTTTGCTATTTCTTGCTTTTTTACTAATGTCCGCTTGGGACCATCTTTCAAATTATTTGAGATCTTCTCTTGTCTACTGCTGCTACTGTTTAAGATTGTCTACTGCTATGCTTACTTGGGATCATCTTCTAGTTCCTACCTGCTCCTATTGCCTACTTGCTCCTTCAACTATAAGATGTCCTACATGAGCAGGAGGCTTGTTTTGTCCCTCGTATCAAGTCAGACTTGATTATCATTTACACTCCAATTTGAGGAAAAGCATCGAGTGTTAGGAAATTGTTAGAATCTTTAGTATTAAAATTGAATTTATTTTTAGTAAATTTAAAAGTCTAAGTCAATGTTATATTCTTCTTGGTTAGTAGTCTTATTGGATCTTTTAAGTAATTTTTTTAAACCTATTCTTTATATAAGAGAGATCAGGGTTCTAGTTTTGATAAGAGGTATTATTCTTTTCCAACAAATACAATTAGGACTGAGATTAACATTTAAAGGTTTATATAAAGGTTATTTATATTACTATTTCTCCATGCACTTCTCCCATGGTTTTTCCTTCTCCCACCTTGGGGATAAATGTTGAGAGCTATGTTCTTGGTAAAGAACTTTGGTTCTACACCTCTTAAGATTAGGAGTATGCTTAGTATTCATATTGGGATTTAAAGCAAATGTGTGGACCTACATAAAGGCCATTATACTATCGTTTTCCCCTTGAGAATAGCCAACTTGGTTGGCCCTTTAGGCCATTTCTCTTATGGTATTTCCTTTCGGGACTTTCCATGCTATATCTTGGTGATCCTATATTATTTGGTGTTGCAATTCTATATTTTCTGCTTTTCTAAAGTCACAGATCCATTGGACAAACAAATGAAACTTGGCCTACAAAAAACATATTTCTGAAGGCAATGTATTCACCTTGATTTTACGAGCTTGATCAGAGAAATTGCATAGGGTAAAAGTAAAGTATACCTACACATTCCAAAAAACAATATGAGACATGGATAGTATTTGATAAAAAAAAAAAACCATCATCACAGGAAATAATCATACATTATCTTGTATGCTCTCTCTTCCATCATCTTTGACACGTATGCATGACTCAATAAATACTCTTTTCTGCGGAACCTGCATGGTAAACAAATCAGTGTAAGACTCTGGAAACTTATATATCTTGCAGTTGCTCATGTTTAACAGCATCGAACTTTTTGCATAGTTAAAAGCTCTTCACAGGATCAGATTCCACATGTTGATTATGGAAAGAACTTTTTTTTTTTAAATACGGTTATAAATAGTTTATAAGCGGCTATTTATATTAATCCCTTCGACCTCGATCCTTTCAAGACAAAGTGCAACAACACGGAAATAAACCCACCCACCCTAATAATTAAACTGCATTACTGGATATGGCACCTTAAAATATGGTGCAATACCAACGTGTCAAGAGGACCATATTGATGTGTTTATTGGAACTTCCGGTAGGTAGCTAAGAGGAATCTAAGCCGACGAAGGAAGAGAGGAGGAACAAAAGTGGAGCAATAGAAACATTAATCACATAAGAAAATAAGGAACCTTCTACCAGGTTCCGTCCTAGCAAGCAAGGTGTGACAAAGAGGGAAATGAACCAGAGGCACCAAGGGGGAGAAGATAGTCACAAGCCTTACAATCTTGGCTTGTTCAGATGTGGATCTTCTTGTAGGCTTTCTCTCACTTATACACATGAATGGGAAAATGAGGTGTCCATCTCATCCTATGGTAGCATTATGCCTTATCCTCTGATGATAGGTCATGCATTGCCTATCCTTTCTGGTAGCTATTCCTAGCTAGCTTGCTTGGAGTGGACGCACACAGAATAAAGAGCTTATAGCCACTCAACCTACACATAGAAATTAACCAAGCCAGGTCAACAAATGCCCTAGGAAGAGTTTTAATTTCTCCACAAGCACAACATGCATATATATATATATATATATATATATAGAGAGAGAGAGAGAGAGAGAGAGAGAGAGTGAGTGACTTTCGACCCTCAATCACATACCAACCATATTAAATGAAGCATCTAATCAAAGAGCCTAATGAAATACGTATTGACCTCAAAATTTAGTATAAAGGACTTCAATAAATTTTATCCAACCATTTCGATTGCCATAATGAAGATTAAATAAAAGTGCTTACCATGCATGACTATCTACCAAAAATCTCATGTTCATATATAGGCCCCAAGCCAAACAAGCTAATCACCCGAGAAAAAAATACTCAATGCACGAATTCGCACATAAATTAGATTAAAATTGATCGATCGACTAACACATCGATTGTCCAAACCATAAGAAACCAAGTAGATATATAATTCGTAAATTATGCAATAAATTAAACCATAACAATGGCTGGCAGCGATAGAGTTAATGATGTGGCTGATTCAAAAGCTGCTTGTTTCTTGTTCTGTTTAATTTCATTTCCATACCAATGAAAAACGAACTAAGTACCGAAGATAAAAGAAAAACACGGAAAATATTATATATATACCTGAAGATTGGTGGATTCTTGGGCGGACGGGTAGCAATTGAGAGCATTGTCGTCGAGAACAAAGTACCTCCTCCTGAGGTGGCGCTGCCCAAAGTGGTTGTGGTGGATGAGGTAGAGCCAACCTTCCATTATTCTTTCCTCCTCTTCTCCCTGGCAGCTACCCATTTCAGATCGACCTCTTCTTCCTCCAAACTGCCAAAGGTGGGTCCTTAATTCCTCGCTTGCTGCTATCTATCTATCTCTCTTTCATCCCCCCACCAGCTGTTGACAGAGGTGGAGCTATAGATAATTAAGAGCACAGAGAAAGATAGAAAGGACGTGATATACATACATACATATGTATATACACACACACACCTTGTTGTTGGGTAGTTCAGGATGATTAGATTTCATAGAATGGTAAGAGGACATATTTGGAATGTCAAGTTGGGGGAGGAGAGATCGAAATATTGCCGGTAGTTTTTCCCTCCACCTTCTTCATATATATATATATATATATATATATATATATATATATATATATATATATATATATATATATATATACACACCTCTCTCACGCGGTTTGAGCAGTTGGGTTGGAAAATGTTTTATTAAGGTATATACTCCCATTGTTTATCTCTCGTGGAATAAAATAATCTGGATTGTATACCTCTTGGTAAAAGTGATACTTTCCAAGAAGGTTTATATGCTGACGGGGGTAAAAAAAATCCATTGGGATGACGTAAGGACCAGATATGGACTTCTTGGCCAGCAACTGGGACAGCTCCATGGCCCATCCTATACTCCCTCTTTCGTAGGAAGATACATCTGCTAAACCTGTAAGGGTACAGTTCAGCTGGTGGTAACCACTTACTATGATAGAGGGGACTTAAGTTCGAGCTTAGTCCCTGCATTACTTTGGGGGTTGGCGTTGCCAGACTGCCAATTAACAAGAAAAAAATTAATTAAAAGAAAGTAGTAGTCAAAATTAACAAACAGAATTAAGTAATCCTGCTCGGGGGATTTCCAAAACCTAAAATTACACCCCCAATTTTGGAATGCACGAATCCAAAATAGTACGTGCCAAACACAAGACCAGGAGTGGAATTGATGGCCATCACGCATACCAAACAACACCTTGGGCAGTGGTAAGACCTGTGTAGCCAAAGGGCCATCACCTTAAACCAAACTGGAATGGATTGCCAATTTAAGGATCAACAACTAGGATGGGTGCCACCACAGGGACAAATAAGGACAGTGCTACATCAGACTCGACCCACTCTGAAAAGTTTCTTGAGCTGTCACACAAATTGGGAACCTTCTAATCAAAGAAGGAATAAAATCCTAACAACCTGCGTCACATACCACCTTGGGGTGAGTGCTGTAACAACCTCGAAGGACAGGAAGAGGTGATTCCAGATTTGGCAACATCAGCCATTCGATCAAGTGCCATAGGTGGGAAATGCCCCTCGCCATCTAATTAGGGATGCCAACTGATTGGGTTCAGGCTAAGTTTGGCTAAATCCGTACATATATTCATTTATAAATTCATACCCTTGTCCTATCCATTTAATAATTAAGTACAAAAATTGAAATTCATACTCATATCCTTTTGCCCATCCCGTACCTATTTACCCATCATTTACGCATTTGTAAATTGATCTTACAATCAAATTGTAACAAATTAGATTTAAAAGAAGAAAAAAATACAATTAATTAATTATTTATTTTTAACAAGCTCTAAATATATGGGTTTTGACTACTCTAATTTTATTGATCTCACTAAAATTATCACAAAAAGAACTTTTCAAGAGCATAACATAAAAAATAAAAATACAAAAAAAGACTAACTACAAGTACTTTTCAAACAAAAAATTTACATCTTTGAAATAAATGTTTAATGAAAGCTTCATAAGCATTCTCAACCTTCAAAATCAATGGAGGAAATCATGAAGAAGATTAGGGTAGGGGGAATGAGGGACTTAGAGTGAGAGTTATATATCTCAGGTAAATATGAATTTTATTTGGGTATTCAGGTAGAGTAATTAGATGTAGATTTATATCCATATCCAAACCCAAATTTGATCAAATTTTTTAGATAAAACCCATATCCGAACTCGATCGAGTTCAGATCAGGATTTATCTATTCTTTTTGGGTCAGGTTCGGGTTGAATTTATCGAAACTTGTATCCCTACATCCAATCAAAATCTTCGACGACCCACCAAAAGCTCCAAAGCATGCTCACGTATAGGATGAAAGAACACCTGGCCAAGGCATTGGAATTCGAACCACTCATACCTCATCCTTAATTATGAAATATTGCAATGGAGTGCCCATTCCATATTATAATCGTATCCTATTAGGTGGGTGAGTTAAGAGAAGTTGTACCGGGTTAAATTATCACTTAACCCAACTTACATTTGTGCCATGTTAACTTTAACTCGCTAAAACATCAAAATAAGGTAACTCATTTATTTCGATCTTTCCTTTTTCTTTTAATTATTCCATAAACTTGTTTCTCTTACCAAACAAGGATACTTGTTACGAAACAAAGCTAAGGGTTAGAACCCCCCTCACTCTCCTAAAGTGGAAGTTCGTAAAAATTTACCTCATTGTCTGATTGATTGTGATTGGTTGCTCTATTCCTCTACCCTCTCCCCTTCGCAATAGCTTAGGATGCCAAATCCAAACTCCTTTGGCCCCGAGGTTATCCCCCTTGGGAAAATCTCACCTATCAGTGGTTAACTACCGCAAAATATTTGACGAGTGTGTACAGATGGGCCCGAAGTATAGAACCTAATGTCCTTAATTAGCTTTGCTTTAAGACGAAGTAATTATGTTTTTCCCTGTAGATGCACTCTTATTTGACATATGTGTACTCCTGGAACAGTTGTGAAGTCGAGAACATATCCTCTAAAAAGTTACTCATTTGAAGAAATTAACTCTCTTCTGTCCGTAACCCATATGTGAAACCAGTAATTTACAGATGACCATCCAAATGTCGAGTGCTACCACCCTTCCATCGTCTTAATTTGTTGGTCTTAAAATAGCGATACATGTTATTAATCATAATATAATATATATAAGAGGTGAATCCTTGACGAACCCTAGGAATGCATGTTCCCCTTCTAGCCTCAAAGGACGAACTTGCGGTAATGCCCAATGCACCACAAGGAAAATGTGCTAAGATATCTCTCACGACAAATTTCACGTTCCCCTTATCAAAAATAAAAAAAAATTTGGGCACACATCCAAAGTTTGACGATGCTGACCAATTGACGTCGAATTTGTCATCGTTAAATGGATGCTCCAAAGTAAATTAAGATATTGTCTTAAACAAAAATGTGATATGATAGAGTAAATGTTTTATGCCAAGTCAAAAAAACTGCTCATTGGAAGAAAGAAGACGTGCTATTATATATCAAAAAAGTGTAATTGGAAATGAAAGAAAAGTTGGTCGTTGATTTGGGTTTAATGGACCGACTTGACGACAAGGACTCTTATCAAACTATATTCTACAGATTATTAATCGCCCCCTTTCTTTTCTAAATAACTGGTAAATCAGAGTATCGAAAAGAACAAGGAAGCCTCACACACATCCTCCTTTGCCGTTGACGAAGTTGGGCTACAATTGTTTACACCTTTCTTCGTTACCTCGTGCCCATTTTACTAAATTTTTTTAATCCCTTGACCAGGGGTGATTCCAACTTCAACGTCAATTCCATTGTCAAAAGTAATAAAATAAGTACAAATTCGAGGTTTGTCGAGGGGATATCAAGAATTTCGTCATCCACATATATATATATATATATATATATATATATATATTACCTTCTCTTTTTTACAAAAGAATCAAGTGATAATCTTAAAATGTCTCGACAATTAAGTGTAATATATATTGATGTTGATATAATGAAGTATGATAATTTGATATTGATATTTAAAATAAATTAAATCCTTTAACTTTAAAATTGATTCTTTAGACATTCTTTTGGTAATCTTTCTACTCCAACCAAATAGAATCTTAGAGTCAAAGTAATCATCTTACATATATTCATATATTGCATAACTATATGTATCCTTGTAACATTATTAATCATTAATTTAGTCGCCACATCTTAAATATGAGGCTTAAAATCCTTACCCCACTCTCTTTTCATTCTATCACCCTTAAGTATATGTTGGTGTTGGTTTATCTGAATTAGTAATGACAATGAACACGTTTAAGCAAACATCCTTTAGCTTATTGCATTAGCAACGCTACGTAATAAAATATTCTAAGTTTATTTCGGTCTTTACATTACCAAACACAAGAACATCGACAACATGTTGCATGACAGTGCATACACATGTACATGCACCAAAGTTGAGCTGATCCTATCAAACCCATCTATTTTGGGTTGGGTTCGAGCCTGGGCCAAAGAGAAAAATTATGGGCCTTAACCCAACCAAGAGCTTAAATAAGTTTTTGGGTTTAGACCTGAGCTTATAATGCTTAAATTGTCCCCACGGCTACCATGTGTTTTATGTAGAGTGAGGATTTGGTTGGGCTATCCTGACCCATCCCTTGACCCGACGTACCAAGCCTGACCAACGTCCATAACTTGAAAGGTCAGATCTGAGTCAAGATTTTTATTTATTAATTAAATGATTCGTCAAAATCAAATCCAACTCATTTAGAGCGAACATATGTATATATATTTATTTATTTTATCCTTTTCTTTAATAATAAATGAGCTCAACCCATTAAAGCTCTAACCCATTTATTTGAGTCGGACGTGAACTTGGGCCAATCAAATAGGCCTGAGCCTGACCTGCGAACTTACTTATTTAAATAAGTTTAGATTAGGCCTAAGTTAACCTGAAGGGTCACACTCATTGCTTAACCTTGGTTTCATGTGGTTGTGTACGGTGGATATTCATGCACTTAAGAAGGCGTTTTAGAATTTACATTGTGGGGGGGGGGGTTAGGGGGGTGGAGGGGGAAACTTTGAATCGGCAGATATGATCCGTTAGAATTGTACTCCAAATTAGGACCATTTTTTTGATGTCGTAAGAGGGTCAAGAATATCACGAGAAAAAAATGCACGTCTCATTTAATCAAATCAAACATGTTGTTGGACCATAAAGTTGCGTGTGAAGGCTTCCATATAGATCATGACGATAGTGGTGGGTGAAAGGAAGGAAAGGTCAAGTAAGGCAAGATATCGGTTCAAGAAAGGGTTAGTAGACCTACGAAGTTAAAGTAGGCAATGATCCCTTCTTGCATTAACAGGAAGGTGAAGAAAGACACTCTTCATTAAACACGTTATTGATAAATCAATCTCTTGGTCAGATTCACCATATACGTTGAACTGAATAGTGCAGTTCCAAATAAGACAGCATTAGGACTTTTCACCATGTAATTTTTCTTTCTTTTTTTTTTTTTGTCGTCTTTTTAAAAGCTGATTGGAGCATTAATTAATATTTGAAAACTTTAGCTACAATTTCTTCTTCCAAGAGGTTCTGCAGCTGGAGATTTCCATATATGCTTTTATTATGTATATTTTGCTGAGAGGTTATGAACGTGTACAATTCTATGGGTATTTAAATAACATATTTTTGTTTTCTGATCATGCTACAAGTTTGACAAGTTCTTTCAAATTTCAAGAAGAAAATGAAGCTGAAAGATAATAGCTACCTTATTTCGAACTTTCTCCGGATATTAAGAAAAAGACTCTTCACTTGGTACGAAGACCTAGCCCCCTAGACCGGGGCATCCATGGATACATTGTACGGACAATGATATCCCAATCCTCAATATTCTTTTTCATTTTATTACAACCACACAATGTGTGATATTTCATAATAAATTAATTAAATAATAATATCAAGACATCACTTTACATATAAAATCTGAAAATATGACATCATATAAACGCATGATCCTTTTTTAAATAAGGGTGGAGTCATGTGCGTTAGATTTCGTTATATAGGGATTGTTTTTACTGCTCTATAGTTTCCATTACAAGGACTATCTTGCATGTCCTTGTAAATGTTGCTAAACATGTCAGACTTTTGAAAAGACGAGAATTTCTTGACAAGAAGATCTTATGTTTAATCTGCTTTACATAATGAATGATAAATAGGATTTGTGTAAACGTAATTATCTGGTCAAATAGTTAATCACACACAAGATACTCATTGTCACATAGGTATGTCATTGATCATTTGTGTAGAGAGTTTTTGAGCTTGTGAAGATTATAATGTGTACATGTGCGTTTAAATTCATTCCTGACAGTCCTCCAGAACAGCAAGAAGATCCAATCAGATCAAAGAGGCTATACCGGATGAATCAACTCTAGTTCTTTTACAATGTATTCAACACGATTAATGCTTGTTTGAGAGGGATTTTGTTGGAAAATCCATTATGGGATCAAACGAGCCGATCTTCAACTCAATAACATGGCATCTTCAGAAAAGAAAAAAATCGAAAAATGCTACAGGAATTCTATCAGAGATTTATGAGATATAAGAACAGTATCTTTCTGGAAATTATTCTGAGATTCAAAAGTAAACCTAAAAATACATCCACACCCCAAAGAACTTCCCAATATTAAGCATTCATCCTAAAACACAGATTGGCTGAATGTACTTCTGAATCTTTAAAATTTTTATCCTACAATTATTTAAAACTTGATTAGAAGGACCCAGATAATTTTGCCAAATAAAAGCCCTAAGAAAAGGATTGATATTTACCACGGAGAAGCCCCAGGTAGGTGCTTCTCACAATCTTCTTTGGGTTCACCTTGGTAGAGGCTGATTGACTTTGTTAAATAAAGAATGACCACAATTCGTTGTTTCACTAGAATCACCGGCACTGGCAAGAAATCCACCACAATTGGCACTACTGTCAAGCCCAGCAAATGAAAGCTTCCCCAATTAAAACCTTTCCATGGCAATTCAGATCTGGGTGCCATTATAGTCAGAATCAGGAGTTCAAAATCAGATTGTAATGTTATAATCATCACATTTGCAAATTTCCATGAGCAAGAAAGTACAACCAAGAATTTTGTCCCTCAAGACATCTTAGGGAAACGACGGAGTTCTCGTCCACTCCTAACCTACAAACTTGGACTTGGTGGTTGACCAAGCTTGGGATGGGCTGGACTAAGAGGAGGACCAGGGAAAACTGGAAGAGGGTTGGAAAGGAAAATGATTGGAGATTATTATACTGCAAAAAAATGTGTTGAAAAAAACCTGGAAGTATGGTTCTAACATCCTAATTGTATATCCATTGGAGATACTGGGAGAAATAAGACCATGTGGGACATGAATGCACCAAACAGACCTTGGTCAAAAGAGTGCTGGTGCATTTATAGGTCGTATGGATTGCAAAAAAGGTGAGGTGAGGGTGAAACTAGGTGGGCCCCAGCATAAGGTGTAGGTGCACAATAATATACACACGCATGACCGATTTAAATAGTCTAGTGGTTAAGTAGGTGGACTCACATTTAAAAGACAATGGTTCAAATCTTATTTTACTCAAAAAAAAAAAAATGCATGCAGATCCAGAAGGGTGTATAAAGATATTTTACATATAGGAAAGGAAACACAAGGAAATGACAGAGACAAAGTAAGGCACATCTTACGTGGAAGTTTTTTTTTTTTTGAATTTCTGTTAAACATTTGCCCTGGCCAGATTTCTGTCAGAAGAAAGCATAGCAAATGAACTGCCATCTTAACACCTGTGTAGGTATGGATGATGGTAGGTGCGCAGGTCGACATTGATAAAAATAGAAATTAAACCTCTTCTATAGATAGAAAACCAACAAATTTCTGACCAACTGTAGATGGAAAACAATAGACAAAAGAATCCCTATCTTTACATGATTTAACACAATGAAATAGTAGATATATGTTGCTGCACAAAATAATGGATACATTGACAGATTTTCTCAATACTATTGTAAGCAATATCACTGAAAAGAAACATGAAGAGTTTTTCCTGCATGGAGGAAACACGCAGAATTTTGATTGAGAGGAGTGCCTTCTTCCTCATTGGAGAAAAGCGACACCTAAAGAATGGAATATTGTGGGCTGAATACAAATATTTTTATGGTTCTGCCTCGGTGAGAGGATGCTGATGAATTTATGGACACAGGTCTGAAAAGCAAAATGGTACATTATTAGTCCATTATTTGCGATTTCTCCCTGCAAAGTATGATCTATCAGCATCAGCAAGGCGAGCTTGGAACTGTGTCCATTCAGATTTGCACCTCTCTCTCACCTGCATTTGGGAAAGAGGAAAAAGAAGGAAAAAAGAACTGAGCTTCTACCATTTAGAAGTCACTCTTTCTTTTCTTGGCTAATTCTGAACAAGAAGAATGGATTCAGGTTCAAGATATTCAGCTTTGCTTGAAAAAAATATCTCAAGAATAAGCAGAGATGGTTATCTCCATGCAAAGAGCAAATTACTTGGAGTACATAGAAACCCATTCCAGATAAGATATATTGGGAATCCTAAAGGGGACAAGGGCTTTGCTGAGCTGTTCATTTATATTTGAGGCAAGCATGAATGTTGAAAATCACAAAAGCAGCTGACAAACATACCCCTTGCCAGGGTGCCCTGCCATTAATAGATTCTCCCTGAAAGGAATACATATTTGTCAAAAATCAGAATTTACTATAAGGAAGCTGAGAAAAATTTGACTAATACAAAACAGTTCCTTGGTTTCCCAGTCACGCAATTCCAACTAAGAGATGAATTAAATTCTTTAATGCACAGCTACCTCTGAGAAAGAAAGGGAACAATTCCTGGATGAGCTTAAATTACCTGATTCCCAAGAGAAGGAATAACTTGATGGATGATCCACTGAGAGTCAACTACACCAATCTTCTCATGGCCAGACTGTGTATGTATCATCAATCAAATTTTGAACATGAGCATAAGAACAGACAAAGAGCTGTAAATAGCTTTGATTTGTCAAAACACATATTAGGGGTCTGTTTAACAATTTAAGCGTCAGTAGAAAGTCAAAGAGAACTTGAACACAACAATTTTTTTAACAGTTGACAATAAAAATGCTTCTAAAGCATGTTTGATATAATAACTCCTTTACGCACTAAGATTAGAACAAAGATCTGTGGAGGGTACAGTATGAAACTAACTGTCATATCTTTTGGTCTATCTGTACTTTATTTCTATGTAAGGGTATTTTTGTACTCTTCTTTTTCTTTTTAGAGGTGTGTTGTAATTGTCTCACCTCTCTCTTGATATAAAGAGAGGTAGGGTTTGAAAATAAAGTGATTCTTGACTTCTTTTCCCTATTTGGTATCAGAGTAGCGGTCCTATACCAGAACTCGTGATATCCCACCCAAGTAAGCCTTCAATCCTTTCCACCAATCTCCCCATCTTCTTTACACCAGTTGGATCTCTTCACTGGCATCTTTGCTCGTGGTACTCCACAAGCACCCAACCTCCTTTGTGGTGAGCATTGCCGCCCAACCTCCTTGGTGGTGAGCACTACCGCCCCAACCTTCGCCCAACCTCCTTGGTGGTGAGCATTGCCGCCTGGCCTCTGCCCCAAGGAGGGTGCTCGCCACCCTCCTTGGGCAGTGCTCGCCACCCTTCCTTCCGCCAGCCTATAAGGCCGCCTACTAACCGCTCTCCGCCCTAAGGGGGTTGCCGCCCAATAGGGCAGTGCTCGCCACCGATGGGATCTAAGCAGCATCGCCCATCCGCACCTCTGATCCGCCGCCTGATCCGACTGCACCTCTGATCGTCGCCGACTGCACCTACTACAGCACTACGATACACCAGCTGCCCGCACCTCTGATCGCCACTTGCTGCAGGTACTCGCTCCCCAGATCATCTCAATAGGTACTGCCCCCCTTCCCCTTGATTTGGGTTTGTAACAGTTAGCAGTCATCGAATTGGGATTCGGTTTGATGATCTAGGCACCTTCTCTTCCAGATCTGATTGTTTCTAATCAGAGCAAAGGAGTCCATGGTCTAGAGACTCTGATTTCGCCTTGTTTAGATCACAATAGAGCGTTTGCAGATTGAATCTATGATGATAGTCTTAAGGTAGTTTTCCTTCATTGCATTGGTTTGATTTACCCTAATTTAGTGCCTTACTGGGATGGCTTTCTTTGATATTAGTCCACAATGTATGGCTTTCTTTGATATTGGTCCATGCATATCTACCACATAGAAGTCGACAGATGATATGGTGACCATTACTCGGAGTGAGTATAAGAGACTACTCGGAGATTGTAGCCATTATGATGGGCTCCAAGGAGCTACTGAGTTGGGTTCTATTGCACATGACAGGAATCAGGGTAGTACAGAGTGGCATGTTGATTCAGGGGCTTCATAGCATTTCAGTGGAGATCGTGATTGTTTTACCCATCTCAGATCTGCACCTGCAAGCAGGGCAGTGCAAGTTGCAGATGAAAGGCACTCTAGGATAGAAGGTCAGGGAGAGGTGCCTGTAACTTTTACTTTGAGGTTACCTCTTATGTTCTGAACTTCCCTATAAGCTCACTCTCGGTGAGTAAGATTACTAAGGAGCTTAATTGTCGTGCTATATTTGATGATGTGGGATGTATCATTCAAGATAAATTGACAGGGAAGACGATTGGTGTTGGAAATGTAGAGGGTAGAGTTTATTGTCTGATTCAGACTCCACTTGCCTCTGCATGTTGAGGAGTATCATTTGCCGCTAGGAGTGTATTTCGGTGGCATCTTCGACGGATCATTCCACATATATCTCCTACGACTTGGATATGTTGTGATGTATGTCAGATGGGCAAGCACCATCGTAGCTCCTATCCGATTAGTACCCGTTCTAGTTCAACAGCCTTGTTTGAGCTATCACACATGAATGTGTGGGAGCCGAGTTGGATACCAAATAGGCAAGGTCATCGTTATTATTTAGTAGTTGTGGATGATTTCTCACGCCTATCATGGGTATTCTTGCTGATGAAGAAATCAGATGTTGGTTTTATCATTGAGCATTTTATGGTAGAGATTAAGACTTAATATTCAGCTCTTGTTGAGATAGATTTGATAATGCACTTGAGCTATGTACCACCAGACTCTTTGTGTTTTACACGTCACATGGGATAGTGCACCAGACTACATGTGCTCATACCTCTCAACAGAATAGGGTTGCTAAGAGGAAACATCGACACCTTTTGGATGTGACCCGCACATTGTTGATTCATCACAGTGTGCCTCCGTTATATTGGAGTGATGTAGTCCTTACAGCATGTTATCTAATCAAAAGAATGCCTAGTTCAGTGCTTCATGAGCAAGTTCCTTGGCACATATGCATCCTAAGCGAGTGCAGTGTCATGTGCCACCACATGTGTTTGGTTGTACTGCATTTGTTCATCTACTCTCTCCAGGTCGAGACAAGCTTGCACCTCGAGCTGTTAAGTGTGCATTTTTGCGATACTCATGGAATCAAAAAGGATATAGATGCTTAGACCCCATTACTGGTGAGCACTGTGAGTGTTGATGTTACCTTTCATGATTCCATCCTATATTTTTCTACAACTGCTCGGAGTTTATCTCCTGAGGTTACAGGAGCCCCCATACCTATACCTCTTGTTCCCTTGGAGGAGATACCTGTTTCTACTCCTTTGGCCATTACAACGGGACCTGAGGTTTTCTGAGCCTACTCTTACTTACAGACGCCCTCATAGTACTTTCCAGATGCCAGCCACACAGACATCACCCTTTCTAGCTCAGGTGAACACAGAGAGTTTGCATACTGATGATACAGGATCTAGTGGTGATACTACGGGTCCAGATATGCATGTTCCTACTCCATAGTTACTACAAGAGGATCACACAGATGATCTTGACCTTCTAATTGCCATTAGGAAGGGATCCCGCACTTGTGAGTCCAAATACCATGTTGCAAGTAGTCTGGCTATTGATGGACTTGGATCAACTTTTGGGAGCTTCTGTCGTGCTCTTTCTCCTGTATCTATCCCTGCTACCTACCAACAGGTCATGTTTGATCCAAAATGATGCCAGGCCATGGAAGATGAGACGGCTGCTCTTACTTCACGTGGTAGTTGGGAACTTACACCTTTACTAGAGAGTGCTACAGTAGTTGGCGGCAAATGGGTGTTTATAGTCAAGTATAATCCAGATGGGTTAGTTGCACGCTACAAGACCCAACTTGTTACTTAAGGGTTCACCCAGACATATAAGGTGGACTTCTTTGACACTTTCTAACTGGTGGCTCGGTTATCTACCATGAGAATTCTGATTTTAGTGGCAATTTAGCAAGATTGGCATCTTCACCAGCTTGATGTGAAGAACGCTTTTCTTTATGGAGATTTACAGGAGGAGGTTTACATGTAAGAACCTCCCGGTTATGAGGTTTAGGGGGAGTGTGTATGCAGATTGCAGAAGGCCATTTATGGCCTCAAGCAGAGTCCTCATGCTTGGTTCTAGAAGTTATCCCAGGTGGTTGAATCTGTTGGGTTTCAGAGGTCGTCTGCAGACCATTGTCTGTTTGTCAGGAAGACAGGTAGTGGTAGTACAGTTCTTTTGATCTATGTGGATGACCTAATTGTCACAGGAGATAGCTGAGATCAAGAGATGCCTGGCTGAGAGATTTGTGATGAAGGATCTGGGTCCATTGAGATACTTTCTTGGAATAGAGGTGGCTCGCAACAAAAGTGACATTGTTTTGTCCCAGAGGAAGTATGCTCTAGATTTATTGCAAGATATTGCTATGCTGGGAGCTAAGCTAGCAAATATACCCATGGATCATAAGGCACATCTTTATGACACTGAGGCAAAGGTAGTTGATAGTAGGTCATACAGGCAGCTTGTGGGGAAGTTTTTATACCTCACTATCACTAGACTAGAATACCTTTTGCAGTTAGCAGACTGAGTCAGTTTATGGCTACGCCCACTAGACAACATTGGGATGCAACAATGATGGTCCTTAGATATCTTAAGAAGGCCCCTGGGCAGGGTCTTCTCTTCACCAAAAGGATATCCATGACTATGGTAGGTTATTCGGATGCAGATTATGTAGGATGCCACCTTGATCAGAAATCCACTACAGGTTTTTGCACTTATGTAGCTGGCAATCTTGTAACTTAGAAGAGCACGAAGTAAGCGGCAGATAGCTCTAGTGCAGAGTCAGAGTATAGGGCGATGGCCCAAACTGCAGCTGAGATGCTATGGATTCGGTCACTACTAACTAACTTACATATTGAGATAGATGGAGTCATGGAGATGAGGTGAGATAATAGAGCAGCTACCTATATAGCCAACAATCCCATATTTCATGAGCACACGAAAAATGTAAAAGTTGATTGTCATTACACTAAAGATATTATCCAGAAAGGGCTGCTTTACACAAGTCCAATAACTTCTGATGACTAGATAGGAGATATATTTATCAAGCCTCTTACTAGATCTAGTTTTGATGTCTGTTGTTCCAAGTTGAGCAAGATTGACATCTATGCTCCAGCTTAAAGGGGAGTGTTATACCCCTTGGTCTATCTGTGCTTTATTTCTATGTAAAGGTATTTTTGTACTCTTCTTTTCTTTCTTGGAGTTGTGTTGTAATTGTTCCACCCCTTTCTTAATATAAAGAGAGGTAGAATTTGAGAATAAAGTGATTGTTGACTTCCTTTTCCTACTCTAACAACCGGCCTTAAATTCAAAAAACAAAAGCATTATTTCGGAAGGGGTGCTTTAACTAGAGTCGTGCACTTCTTGACCTCATGTAACAATGTCAAAATTGTTCTCTAGAGTAGGTTGAGATCACTTTGGGGAAGTTGACAAGCTCAGAATCATGTGCAACCAACCATTTCACAGGTGTGAAAGTGAAGAGGACCTACAACTTATCAGGTCTAAGGCTATTAACTGGAAATCTGAAAACTGTTTCCAGCTTATATAAAAAAAGTAATCATTTGGAAAGCAAGAAAATGCTGATGCGTGGACTACACATGGATAAGGGTGAGATACCTATAAATGCAAACTATTACGGTAACAAATCATGTCATGAATCTTAGTAAGAGAGAGAGAAACTTGAAACAAGTCTCTGACATAATAGAGAATTGGTTCAATTTATGCCCAAGACATCTAGATAAATGCATGACACATCTTATGGCTCACAAAGGAATTAAAAGCCAAGCGTGAATAATATTGGAGAAGAAAGGAGTGTCGATTTTGCACGGTAATCTTAAAAAAGGCATGCACAATTCTCGCTGTACTTAGTAGACTTATAATTGGAATTCATGTAGGGATGACGGACTACTTCAGTATTAATGACAACCGAAAAGAGTGACAACCTTATATGAGTACCTCTCTACTCCTAGCTTTGAATTCCTTAAATACCCCAATAGCACTACACAAACAACTAAAACGACCCTCTGATAGCGATTTCATGCAGTTTGTTAAATACATCGTTGTAACGCACATAATCGATTAACTCTTAAATTTATATTTCTAGGTAGGGGAGTATCTAGGGTCGTCCAAGGAGGCTAAATGTTTGCAATAGTGATTCTCTTGCTTGGAATAAATCTCAACTTTCTTTTTGGTATTTTTCAATATATCATTTTTTTCGTTTTTCAATTAAGACAACATGCAAAATGGTGGCGGGAAGGTGATTTACACTTCAATTTAAAATACTACTTCTAAGTGGTAAGTAGAGCTTCTCCCTAAACTCACTCTAGGCAAATGGAGGCCTAGAATAATTAAGGAGTGAAGAATGCTAAAAACAAGCAAGTAGAAATGCAAATCAGAAACTGCAAAGAAGGCAACTAGATAAATGAAAAGTGTTTTACAAAAAAGGCCTAGTAGAGGAATGCTTCTACTACTAGAAAAATTAAAATAAAGAAAAGCAAACACAAATCCTCTAGATAGATGGTGAAGAAGAGGGCTTCTTGCTCCAAGGTTGGTGGCTCCCAAGCTTGAAAAGAATCTTTAAGCTCCTTCCTTGCTGTGCTCCGCCAAGGTGATATCCTCCAAGGCAAGCCTTAAGGGGGGCGTGCCCTAAGTTCTCTCCAAGGGTGGACGTCCACCCTAGGTCCTTCTCCCTTGCCTGGCCATCCTCCTTGAAGTGGAAGAGTCCTCCTCCTTGGCGTGGCCCAAGTTGAAGAGAGCAGGGAGAAGAAGGCACGAAAAGGGCTGGTGATGTGCCCCTTTAATCTCCTTCTCTACTCCTTCTTCTTGGCCGTAGGTATAGGTGGTATAGGTAGCAAATTACACTAATGGAGGATGCCCGAAAATGGTGGTAGGTGGTGGGTTTTTATAGAATAGGAAGGGGGCTAAGGTGACCTTTGAAATGGAGGGCTAGGATGAAGAGATGGAGGTGGCTAAAGATCCCATGGCCAAGGTGATTTGGCGCCACCTTAAGGGATACCTAAGGGGTGGTTATGGTGGTTGACACCCCTTGATGTTGGCGCCAAAAAGGATTCTAGAAGGTGGTCTAAGTTGGCGCCAAGAAGGGTTCTACAAGGAGGGGTAGGCGGATGGCTAGGATGGATTTTGTGGGTAGGTGTAGGGTGGATTAAGGGCTGGAAGTTGGCGCCAATTTAGAGGTGGTTAGGGGTAGTTTTTGGCACTAACTTGTAGTGTCTTTTGGTGGTGATAATGGGGTGAAGGGGTGGCTAGGAGGTGGCGTCAACTTGAGTAGGGTAGTTAGCTTAGGTAGGCTTAAGTTGGTGGAGCTAGCTAGGGTTGAATTTGAAGGTGGTGGATGGCCAAGGAGCTGGTTGCTAGCTAAGCTAAGCTAAGCTAGCTTAGCTAAAGGTGGAGTAGAGGAGAAGGTGTTGGAGCTAGGGTTTGGAGGGAGGAGCTGAGGAGGAGAAATCTGGAGCTGGAGCTGGAGTTAAAGATGCTGGCATGGAGCTACTCTAGCTGGCTTAGCTTGCTAGTTCTTTGCTAGCTGCTAAGCCAAGCTAAAGTGAGCTGACTTCTACCATAATGAGCTAAGGTGAGCTGGGTCTGGTGCTCCCGGGGAGAATCAAGCAGGTTGAGGCAGCTAAGGTAGCTTAGCTCAACTGAGTTGAGCTAAGCTAAGTCCCTAGGAGCTGAACTTGAGCTTCCTGAGCTGGGATGAGTTCTTCAGCTGGCTGGAGTTGAGTGGAGCTGGATGTAACTGGATCTGAGCTGGGGTGAACTCCTGTCAACTCAGCTGAGCTACCTAGAGCTCCCTGTGGACTAGTGGGAGCTGAGATGAGCTAGACTCAGCTAAGTTGAGCTGGATTTGAGCTGACTTGAGCTAAGATGAACTCTCTTGAGCTGCCATTCAGCTGAGATTAGCTGAATGGAGCTGAGATGAGCTAACCCTAGTTCAAGTGAGCTAGGTTCCAGCTGTGGTGAGCTGGATCAGGCTGAATTCCAGCTAGTCTGGGCTTCTCCTTCACCATTTGCCTTCTTGAGTGCTAGGGTTTTAGGGATCTGTATATCTGTTCATCCCTAACACTCACAAAAACATATTAAAAAGACAATAAAAAATGCAATGCATGCCTAACCTATTTTATGCCTAAATGCAGCCCAAAAATCCGTTTGCAGAGTAAAATCCTAATAGCTAGGTTTGTTTTAATGCATAAGAATGATGATAAACTGACGTTTATCACACCCCCATGCTTATTTTTTGCTAGTCTCTTAGCAAAACTTTAATTTTTTTGGAAAACGAAATTTTTGGGAAATCTAATTTTTTCGACTTTTGAGGAGAAAAAAAGATCAAGGGACTTTGGCAGATTAAAAACACAGGAGGTACAAGATTTGTTAAGATAAACATCGAGATTTATTTTTGAATTCAACCATTAGACAGAACGGGATCAATATATCCTCCAGAAAATTCACGAATTAAATCTTTGTTAATTCAGATGACTTGAAATGTTTGTTTTTAAGATTTTTCTGGCTCATGAATCTGATTCGCAACTTGCAAAAATCCTTTAAAACCTTGTGTCTATACTTGTGAAAAGCCAACATTTATAAGGCCGTGTTTATTTATTATTACTTTTTTTTCTCTCCCCCAAGCTTATTTTTAGCTTAGTCTTACAACAGATGTGTGAGGATCATCATTCCCGTTACCATTCCTCGAGGGGGCTCTGGCGCCAGTACTTCGGGATAGCACTGTCCATGACACCACTCAGGAGCTCACAACCCCAAAACACGATGCGGTGTAAAGAGGCGTTCCAAGCAAACTCAAGAAGCTCTTACTTTGACACTATAGGTAGAGCACCGTCCAAGACACTTGAGCTGCTAAAATGCGCTTTAATGCTCCGTCTAAAGATATGAAATATAGATATGGAGCAACGCCGAGGCGATAACATGTTGACATCGCGTCCTCAAAGGACGCATTTTCCTCCTCGGCGGTGGGAACTCAAACTAATGATCTGCTTCAGACTTTTACTAAGTGCAAACAAGGGAGTTTTTTCAAATTTTTAGTTATTTTTAAGTGTTGGCTTGTGTGTGAAGAGTGACACAAGAAGTTTCTCAAAACATGCAAGTTTTTGAATCAGAAGTTAAGTCAAATACTTTCCACATTACAAAATAGGATCAGGTTACTTGAACTATCATGAGTTCAGGTGGAGTTTTAGAGAAGGATATCTGATCTAGTCTAAAATAGACCCTGGAATTCTGATGATCAAATCCATATCCTCATCCTTAGTTTGTTAAAGATTAAATCCCATTGTACCAAAAGTGAATTTTTCGACCTCAATCCCGATTTCAAAATTTTTCCTCAAAAAGTTTCTCATCATTTTTTTTGGGTATGCAAGCAAGAAATAAATTAAAGGAAATTGCATGTTTTTAGGTTTTGAAAATCCTAAATCGATCGTCAAATTTAAAAACACTCCCCCATGCTTAAGATATGCCATGTCCTCATGCATTAGGAGGGAAAAGGGATCACCTTAGTGAAGAACGGTCGGGTTTAGGATGGACAAAACCTGGAAAAAGAAGGAAAAAAAAAAAGGAAAGCAAGAAAAAATGATAAGTTACCTCCCATCCAGTGCTATCTTTTACGCCATTCAGCCGGGCGTGAAGGTATGCACGGAAGACGTAAAATCATGTAGATAATTGGACACTTGGATGCCCGCAAAAAAGGTGTCTTTTTTTAGATCCCTAGAAAATTGATTAGAAATAATATCGGATTCAAAGTTGGATGGAAAATGATAAGTGTAGCCCGAGTCTGGCCATTGTTTTAAATCAGGTTGGATGCCAAACTCGGCCGGGGTTGGTGGCAGGTCCGTAAGAAAGGAAGGATTGGGGGAACTTAGTGTGGAAGAATTAGGTGCGTGAATAGTGCGTGGGTTAGGGGGTATCAGGAACAAGTTTAGGGTCAAGACAAGTTTCCGGATCACAGATTTTGTCGACCACTGATTCTGAATCAGAGTCCTACAAAAAATTGTGGTCGGTAAGGATATCTATTAACGTTGTCTCCTCCACCATATTGAAAATTTCAGTATCTGAGTCCTCAAAGAAGTTATCATCATGGAATCTCCTGGAGGATTTGAAAATATATAAAGTAAGAGTTTGGCCTACACAAGTGATATCCATTTTTCCTGTGTGGCAATTGATATTTGCCTTTGCAGTGGCCAAAAAAGGGCGTCTAAGGATTATTGGGGAGTCCAGTAATGATTCAGGTGCCTCAATGTCAAGAACTAGAAAGTCTGCAGGGAAGACACAATTCTGGACCTTAACTAAAACATCCTCGACAATCCCACGAGGTTTAATTGTAGATCGGTCGGCTAATTGCAGGGTAACCTCGACGGGTTTTAATTCACCGATCTGAAATTCTTCGAATAAACTCGTGGGAATAATATTAACTGAGGCACCAAGATCAAGGAGGGCGCGATTAAATGTAGTGTCATCAATAATTATAGAAATTAAAGGCGCCCCCGGATCTTTCATCTTAGGAGGCAGCTTACTCTGTATGACAGAGCTTACTGTCTCCGAAAGATGCACCTATCCTAGATTTTTGGCCTATCTTTTAGGAGTACAAATCTCCTTCAAAAATTTAGCATAGGCAGGTATATATTTGATGGCATCTAGGAGATGAATATTGATATGAACTTGCCCAAAAAGATCCATGAGTTCTTCTGTAGTGGGCTCAGATTTCTTTTTTTTGTTGGTGGTGGGGAGGAGAGCTTGTGGAAAAGGGATATGAATCTTGTCTTGAGATTTTGGTATTTCTTTTTCTTCCTGATGGGGAGGTGGGGAGTCAATTTGCACAGGTATTTCACCAGGTTTGTGTGAGGGCCCAGGGTCAGTGGTGGTTTTCCCACTCCTCAAAGTAACTGCATTTGCAGTCAGATTATTATTTGGAGGAGGTGGGGGTCCTGTGATTGTTGAAACCTGGGAGGCTGCTGAGGTGGTGGATTAGGAGGAGGCTGATTCGAATAGTGTGGAGTTCTGCCTGTATAATGGTTTCCTTGGTGATTAGGGTTGGGCATGGGTTGGGACGGAAGATGTCCTGTAGGTCTTTGCGTGGGAGTAACCCCAATCTGATTGTTCAGATTTGTGATGTTACGGGTTACTTCCGTCATTTTTGTTTGCATATCCTGCAGGGTTCACAGCATCTGGGCATTGATGTCTTGTTGGGATGGCCCAGGATGGAAGTTTGGATTCAACCCATACCCATTAAAATGATATGGTTCGGAGGAAACTTGATTATTCCAAGAGTAGTTCGGGTAATTTTTCCAATTGGAAAATTTTTTAAAGGGCTCCTGGATGGCAGAAATATTTTGAGTGGGGTTAAGATCTGGATAGTTGTAATTCCCCAGTGAATCATGGGCAACCTCAGAATAATAAGCAGGAGTAGTGTTGAGATTGTGCAAATTTTCTCTTTGTGGAAAGTTAGGTTGGGTTAAATGTAGGTGTGGAGCTTGAGTTGATGTGGCCAGTCTTTCCTCAATTTTTTTTTGATTAATATCCATCTGGTAGAGTTTTTGAGCGATCAATTGAAGATCGTCTTGGGTGACAGGTATAGATTGAGTGCTTATTTCATGAACACCGAACTGCGGGTTTTGAGTTCTGCAAAATGTGTTCATGGAAGCTTGATTAGATGAGTTTTCACTCATTTCTTCAAACAGGTCATAGGCACCTTCTGCATCTTTATTTAAGAAGTTGCCGCCACACGAGACGTAGACAAAATGTCGGATTTGATCTTCTAATCCATGATAGAAGATTTGCACGAGCTGTCATAAAGGAATCTCGTGGTGCGGACAACTTCTTAAAAGATCTTGAAATCTTTCCCAAGAATCATGGAAAGTTTCACCAGATTTTTGATGAAAGGTCGTAATAGATCTTCGCAAGGAATTGGTACGACCTATGGGAAAGAATTTCTTGAGGAAGGCGCTTTTGAGTTGAGGCCAAGTTGTGATGGATCGGCCAATGATCCTGAACCAATAAACGTCCTTATCTTTAAGAGATAATGGAAAAAGCCGCATCAGCCATATGTCTTCTTACACATTTCAGGAACGGGTTGTCTGTGCAAGAAGAGTTAGCTCTTCAAGGTGGCTGAAAGGGTCTTCCCTAGGAAGGCCATGAAAGTATTTAATTAGGTTCAAGACCGCAGGTTTGATCTCAAAGTCCCCCTCCGGTATGACCACCCCTTGTCGTTCATCATAATAAGGCGGATCATAGAAATCTTTTAGAGGAACAACAGGCTGCTGACGGGGTGGTGGGTTTAGCCTTGGATTGGCTAGGTTTTGGATGTTCCTAGTCAATGTTTGTTGATTGGAATTTAATTTATTAATCTGATCGGCCATCAATTTTAAAAGATCAGGTAGGGGGTCTTGATTTGTGTGTGGGGCAACTCAAGATTAGGGAGCTCCAAGTGTGGGAAGTTAATGGTGGGTGGGTTTTGGGTGGAAGGGTTAGAATTAGGGTTAGTGGTGGGGTTAGAGGTGGAAGTGGAAGGGTCAGTGGACCTATTTTGTTGTGTTTCCATTTTTTTAGTAGAAGACAGAAAAAGTGATCTTTTTGCGTTGGGGGCGAAATCAAATGGTCCTTCCAAGTGCGGATTTTGAGACTGTCGCCCGTGCATAAAATGGAAGAACGGGAGGGGAGGAGAAGAGAAAGAGATGAAAGTGTGCAATTCAAACAAACAAAACTAGACCTAACTTAATTGTGACTCTCTAATAATAACCTAAGACTTGGTCTATATAGAAAATAAGTAGTCAATAGTGAATACATGTTCTATCAACAAATCTAGCCAAGTTGCTTAAGGGGAGGTTTGGGCCCAAACGTTTCCCAGGGAAAACCCCAGGTGCTTGTACAAACCTGCGCCTAGTCGTTTGACATGGCCCCTCAGCCTGAACACCAAATATAGATGACAAAATTGGTACTAACTAAAGAAAACTTAAGACCTAAATAGCAAGCCTAAGTTGATAAAGCCTTAGGAGTCAAGTTGTTACAAATTTTAATTAGGTCTAGGATGCTATAGTGCACACGGAATGTGGAGGGCGTTTATTGGGATGTTACCCTGTTATTTTGATTTTTTTTTTGTGCAAGAGTTGGAGAGTGACTCCAATGAAAATTAAGTTGTCACACAATTTTTTTTGTATTTTTGTCTTTTAGGATTTGATTTAATTAAATGTGTTTTAAGGTTTTTCTCTTTAGGTTTTCAAACAAGTTTGAAAGTTCACAATCAAAGGAAAGACAAGTTGTATAGGTGATTGTATATTTCCTTTAAATTGCGTCTCTAAAGAGAGAAAGAAACCCTAAGCCAATTATCCCTAAGATAGAAAATTACTACTAATGAATTAATTTTAGGCTTTCTGAATTAAGTAGTGGTCCAAACAAGTCAAACAACACCACTACTTTGAATAAAATCAAACAAGGATTCCAAAAAAGATTTTTGTAAGATTTTAGGAATTTGTTTGATAATTATTTTAAATTTTTAATTGTACTGGTGTTAAAGTCCAGAAATGATACCTGTGGGTATTTTGGACTTTTTAGTATTATCACCGACCTCAGAAAATTTTTGTGATTTTATATGATGTGTAAAATTTCACAAGGATTCCAACAAGCTAAGTTTCACAAAAATTGGATGAGTATAAAAATTCTAAAAATTCACGGACAGTATCAAAACAGGAAGATTAGAGGGTGTGACCCCTCTGCAGCCCACGAATTTTTAAAAAGTAAATACAAATCCAATTGATATGAAATTTGGAACAGATGTTCCAAACTTAATTAGGAAACAATGTATGAAATTTTATGATTTTTGGAGACCTATGGTGTTAGGAATCGATTTTTTAAGTTTAGACAGAAATCTAAACTCGAAAAATAGAACACCAATACTTGCAACGAAGTGGTGTTAAAGAAGCATTTAAGCAAACAATGGATTTTATATGGGCACCACTCCACTTAATTAAATTGTTTATGGTCCTGAAAGCCAAGTTTAATATTTTTTTGTAGTCTTTTAACCTAAATGTGACAAGAAAAGGGAACCAACCTAAATTTCACGGGAAGAAAAGGATCTTTGAGCTCTCGCTTCCAGATTCCCACCTTCCCGCTGTAATTCCTGCATACACAAAAGAAAGAAAGAGAAGGGGATGAGATCCACTTCAAGCAAGAGAAAATTAACTAATGCAAAGCCGTGCCTACCCGGCAACAGCGCCAAAAAGTTATAGCGATTTCACGCGGTTTGTTAAATACGTCGTTGTAACGCGCAAAACCGATCAACTCTTAAATTTATATTCCTAGATAGGGGAGTATCTAGGGTCGTCCAAGGAGGCCAAATGTTTGCAATAGTGATTCTCTTACTTGGAATAAATCTCAACTTTCTTTTTGGTATTTTTCAATATATCATTTTTTTCGTTTTTCAATTAAGACAACATGCGAAATGGTGGCGGGAAGGTGATTTACACTTCAATTTAAAATACTACTTCTAAGTGGCAAGTAGAGCTTCTCCCTAAGCTCACTCTAGGCAAGTAGAGGCCTAGAATAATTAGGGAGGAGTGAAGAATGCTAAAAACAAGCAAGTAGAAATGCAAATCAGAAACTGCAAAGAAGGCAACTAGATAAATGAAAAGTGTTTTACAAAAAAAGCCTAGTACTAAACCCTTCTACTACTAAAAAAATTAAAATAAAAAAAAGCAAACACAAATCCTCTAGATAGATGGTGAAGAAGAGGACTTCTTGCTCCAAGGTTGGTGGCTCCCAAGCTTGAAAAGAATCCTCAAGCTCCTTCCTTGCTGTGCTCCGCCAAGGTGATGTCCTCCAAGGCAAGCCCTAAGGGAGGCGTGCCCTAAGCTTCTCTCCAAGGGTGGACGTCCATCCCAGGTTCTTCTCCCTTGCCTGGCCGTCCTCCTTGAAGTGGAAGAGTTCTCCTCCTTAGCGTGGCCCAAGTTAAAGAGAGTGGGGAAAAGAAGACACCAAAAGGGCTGGTGATGTGCCCCTTTAATCTCCTTCTCTACTCCTTGGCCGTAGGTATAGGTGGTATAGGTAGCAAATTACACTAATGGAGGATGCCCCAAAATGGTGGTAGGTGGTGGATTTTTATAGAATAGGAAGGGGGCTAGGGTGACCTCTGAAATGGAGGGCTAGGATGAAGAGATGGAGGTGGATAAAGATCCCATGGCCAAGGTGAGTTGGCGCCACCTTAAGGGACACCTAAGGGGTGGTTATGGTGGTTGACACCCCTTGATGTTGGCGCCAAAAAGGATTCTAGAAGGTGGTCTAAGTTGGCGCCAAGAAGGGTTCTACAAGGAGGGGTAGGTGGATGGCTAGGATGGATTATGTGGGTAGGTGTAGGGTGGATTAAGGGCTGGAAGTTGGCGCCAATTTAGAGGTGGTTAGGGGTAGTTTTTGGCGCCAACTTGTAGTGTCTTTTGGTGGTGATAATGGGGTGAAGGGGTGGCTAGGAGGTGGCGTCAACTTGAGTAGGGTAGCTAGCTTAGGTAGGCTTAAGTTGGTGGAGCTAGCTAGGGTTGAATTTGAAGGTGGTGGATGGCCAAGGAGCTGGTTGCTAGCTAAGCTAAGCTAAGCTAGCTTAGCTAAAGGTGTAGTAGAGGAGAAGGTGTTGGAGCTAGGGTTTGGAGGGAGGAGCTGAGAAGTCTGGAGCTGGAGCTGAAGATGCTGGCATGAAGCTATTCTAGCTGGCTTAGCTTGCTAGTTCTTTGCTAGCTGCTAAGCCAAGCTAAAGTGAGCTGGCTTCTACCATAATGAGCTAAGGTGAGCTGGGTCTGGTGCTCCCGGGGAGAATCAAGCAGGTTGAGGCAGCTAAGGTAGCTTAGCTCAACTGAGTTGAGCTAAGCTAAGTCCCTGGGAGCTGGACTTGAGCTTCCTGAGCTGGGATGAGTTCTTCAGCTGGCTGGAGTTGAATGGAGCTGGATGTAGCTGGATCTGAGCTGGGGTGAACTCCTGTCAACTCAGCTGAGCTAGCTAGAGCTCCCTGTGGACTAGTGGAAGTTGAGATGAGCTAGACTCAGCTAAGTTGAACTGGATCTGAGCTGACTTGAGCTAGAGTGAGCTAAGATGAACTCTCTTGAGCTGAGATGAGCTAACCCTAGTTCAAGTGAGCTGGGTTCCAGCTGTGGTGAGCTGGATCAGGCTGAGTTCCAGCTAGTCTGGGCTTCTCCTTCACCATTTGCCTTCTTGAGTGCTAGGGTTTTAGGGATCTGTATATCTGTTCATCCCTAACACTCACAAAAACATATTAAAAAGACAATAAAAAATGCAATGCATGCCTAACCTATTTTATGCCTAAATGCAGCCCAAAAACTCGTTTGTGGAGTAAAATCCTAAGAGCTAGGTTTGTTTTAATACATAAGAATAAAGATAAACTGACGTTTATCACCCTCCCTTAGCACTATAATTGGATGAGACGTTTGTAAACTAATGATGACTTAAAGAAGCATATCCAAGATGAAGGTATCAGAATGCTTGCTGTTTGCAGATGAATTATTTTTTGAAAAGGTTTGCAGATTAATTATGCCACTAGTTGACAAAAGGCAGTTCGAAGATTGCTCTAAATTAATCTTTAACTCAAAAGACCATCACTTGAAAGCAGTGATGCTAGTTCAGTAAGGGAGCAATGAGGATGACATATATGAGAATCTTAGCATATACGAACTAAAGATTCTTAAATATATAAATCAAATTGAAACATGGTGGAACCAAAATGCAGATGTTTTTCAATACTCTGTCTTTGATATTGTTGGCAGTTGTATTTATCATTGTAGAGAGATGAGCACTACTCGTTTATTGTGACTTTTTATTTTTCCTTATTTTTATGAGGGCCAGTATGCAATGTTAACCTAGCTTCTTCCTATATATGGAGGTCTTGGGTTTTCATAGAGAATAGAATATTAATTTCTTCTCCACATGATATCTAAGTGGTAGTCCTAAGTGAGAGCTCTATACGTTCTTGGCCTTTTATCTTTTTTCTCCACCAAATAATCTTCCTAGCCCTTGTTTTGCATTGGGATTCTCAACAAAATCCAAGGCAAGAAGGGACACAATTCAGGTGAAAGGGCCTTGTGCCCTAAGAGGGTACGTTCATCTCTCCACAATCATAAAATGAGGGAAGTAGTGAAGATGCCAAATATATAATCAACACAAAATATTCAAAGTAAAGAGGAGCATTAAGAACTATAATTGAAGATGCCACTTAGATTGACTGGCAATACTATGAAGCCGTGATAAGACTTAGAATTTATCTAGGCTTGGGTTCTGAGCTAGCAGTCACTAGTATATGCAAAATGGTTGTGTTAGCATATGCATCTATTTAGTATGAGGGATTTTTCTCTATTTTATTTCTTGTACTGGTGTTGTATCGTAACTTTTCCACCTCTCCATTATATAAGGAGAGGCAAGGGTTAATAGTAGAATTATCTCATTTCTTCCAATTTGGTATCATAGCAGTTATCCTAGACCGAGGCTCTAGGTATCCTACCCCCAAGGCCTCCAAACTCTAACCACCAAACCCCTTTCTCCCTCTCTCTACGCTGGCGCACCACCCTTTGGCAGGCCTCCCCACGGCCTAGCGGCGGCGACAGCGAGTGCCTGGTCCAGCGAGCGCAACGTGCAAGGTGAGTGGCGGCAAGGTGAGGCAGCGTGTGAGGCGAGCGGCAACTCAGTGTGTGCACGCACACCGCAGCGACAGCAGCAGTTGTGAGGGACCTGTAGCCCTGTTTTAGGGCTATGTCCCTTGTAGTCGCAGCAAGAGAGCTCTAGGTCCCCTTAAGGCTGTCTCAGGTGTTTTCCTCGCACTCGGGTGAGGCCAACGCCTGTCCAAGGAGGCTTTCCAATGAAAATGCAGATATGAAATTGGACGATTTCAGATCTACTGTTGTTTCTTTGATGTTGGAAGGTTGACTGAGGCTTGCGGATTGCAAAGATGGCTTCTTCATATTAGGCCGATCAGTTCGAGATGACATCGGGCTCTCTTTCAGACATCAGGGTACTCAAATCCATTCTTTGGTCCCATCATCAAGCTAGATGAAATCAACTACCCACGGTGGTTTTAGACTTTTCTTATGACCGTTAGGGTCATGAGAAGAATCACATTCTTACAGATCCAGAGCCTACAGACAAGACTGGCATACATGTCAACTGGGATAGAGACAATGCCATGGTTTGTGCATGGCTTATGCGGATTGTCATTCCCCAGATAGAGGATGAGATCATGTACTATTCGACAATGAAGGAGATGTGGGAGTCTTTGCGTGAGTCATACAGGCCAAGAACTCCACGTGTTTTTCAGGTCTTTCATGACTTCTTTCACTTGCATCAGGAGAGACGCACGCTGTCACAATATTACTTCCTCATGAAAGAAATGCTGGAGAGGCATCACTCCTACCTGCCAGGGTGTGCTTGTGACTCGTACAGGAGCTTTTGGAGACAAGAGGTAGTCTCTCTTTTCTTATTAGGCCTTGGACTTGAGTACATAACAGCCAGAGATCAGATCCTCACCACTCCTGAGCTTCCTACTCTGGAGGAAGACTACAACAGATTTAGTACAGTAGTAGTGCACACTTCTGCTCCTGACTCTGGTGCTCAGGCGTCGGCACTGGTTGCGACCCCTAGACATGGTAGGGGTGCTACCCTTCCTACATGTGGTCGTGGATGTGGACACTCTCCTGGTGCACGTGTTCGGTCTCCGTGCACCTACTATGGCAGGATGGGCTACTCTAAGGCTACATGTTGGCAGAAGCATGGTAGGCCACCTGTGGCCAATCAAGTAGCTGAGGTCATTGATGGAGCCTCTTCGAGTCCTAATGTCAGATCCCTCAGTATAGAGATTAAGACTCTACGGAAGTAGATTGCTCAATTAGCCTAGACATTCCCTTCTTAGCCTCCAGACGCTGCAACCATTGCCTCCTCTTCTGAGGCACCTACGACTGGTATGCTGTTTCTTTTATCTCCTGGTGATTGGTTAATTGACTCTAGTACATCCAAGCACCTGTGTGGCGACAGATCTTTTTCTCAGTTAACACCAGTTACCCCAACCAAGACTGTACAGGTGGCAGATGAGAGACTCGCTACTTGTTGGCAAGGGAGATACGTCTTTATCTCCGACCTTGCGAGTGACAAATGTTTTCTACGTTCCTGATTTTCCATTGAGTTTGTTGTCTGTTAGTAGTATTACCAAAGATTTGAACTGCCGAGCTATATTTGATACGTCTTCTTGTGTATTGTAGGACAAGCTCACTGGAAGACAATTGATGGAGGGTGTAAGGAACGAGGGGTATACCATCTGAGCCAAACTGTTGTTGCCGCTTCTGCTACCCAGGGCCTTGGTTCTGCTAGGTCCCCTCTCCAATGGCATCACCACCTTGGTCACCTGCCTATTGATCGTCTCAAATGAGTTCTACCACACATACCCTCCACTACTGCTCTCACCTGTGATGCCTGTCAGATGGGCAAGCACCATAGGGCTAGTATTTCCACTTCCGTTTCTGTTGCCTCTGTTGCTATGTTTGATTTGGTTCGCATAGATGTTTGGGGTCCCAGTCGTAGTTCTGATTGACTTAGGAACATATATTACCTAGTCTTAGTGGATGATTTTTCCAGTCTTTCCTGGTTGAAAATTTTGTCAAAGAAATAAAAACTCAACATTCATGTATTGTGAAATGTTTTCGGTCTGATAATGCCTTAGAATTTTGTACCACCTTGTTACATACTTTCTTTTTCAGCTGTGGCATTATTCATGAGACCACTTGCCTTCACACCTCTCAACAGAATGGTGTTGTTAAGAGGAAGCACCGCCACTTACTTGATGTTGCTCGTACCTTGTTGATTCATCACTCGGTCCCTTCTCTTTACTAGAGTGACACGGTTTTGACGGCTTGTTTTCTAATCAATCGGATGTCTAATGCTGCTTTACACAAACGGATTCCTTTGCACGTTATGTATATCCCAATAGACCCCTGTTTCATGTCATCCCCTAAAATTTTGGTTGTGTTGCTTTTGTCCATTTATTTGGACCAGACTAGGATAAATTAGCACCGAGAGCAGTTAAACGTGCTTTTTCTTGGGTATACTTGGACTCAAAAGGGATATCGGTGTTTTAATCCGACTACTTCTCGGCACTTTGTTTCGGCAAATGTTACATTTCATGCGGTAATATCCTTTTCTATGTCTACAACTGAGCTACATTCTAAGAGTGATATAACACCCATGCCATTTATACCTATTCGCTTTGGGAGTTTTCCTAAGACTCGTGTCCCTACCATCTCACCACCACCACCACCACCGCCTGCTATGCTACTTTTTCCACGTCTGACGAAGTCACTTCAGACATATATCCGTCCTCACACTACCTTTTGGGGGCCCCTTCCCTCGCCTCCACCAGTAGATTCTCAGGTGAGTCCTTTAGACACTGACGCTTGTTTGCCACGTGTTGATCACAGGGACGTGATAGATAATATGATAGGTGATGATCTGAATCTTCCGATAGATGTTCAGAAGAGGCTACATGCTTGTGCCACTTACCTAACGGTTGGGACACTTGCTAGCGATAACCTAGGCCCCGGGGTTTGCAGGCTTCACCTAGGCATTGGCTGCTACTCACATCCCAGTGACTCACCGCCAGGCCATGCTTGATTCGAGATGGCAGACAGCCATGGAGGACGAGATGGCTGCTCTTAAGGGTCAGGGGACCTGGGAGCTCACTCCATTTCCAGATGGAGCTATGATTGTTAGTTGTCGATGGGTTTTCACAGTGAAGTTCAACCCAAATGTAGGCATCGCCGGATACAAAGTATGCCTCGTGGCAAAGGAGTTCACCTAAACCTATGAGGTGGACTTCTTTGATACCTTCTTACTAGTTGGCAGACTTCCTACAGTACGAGTGTTAGTAGCAGTGCCGGTCCAGCTTGATTGGCCCTTGCATTAGCTGGACGTGAAGAATACATTTCTCTACAGTGATCCCCAAGAGGAAGTCTACATGCAGCAGCCACCAGACTTTGAGGTTAAGGGGGAGTGTATATGCAGACTGTGGAAGGCCATCTTCTGCCTCAAGTAGAGTCCCAAAGCATGATTCCAGAGGTCGTCTCAAGTTGTGGAGGTAGCTGAATTCAGGAGATCGACGGCTAATTTCTCTCTTTTTGTTAGGAGGACTGGACGAGGTACTGTGGTGCTTCTTGTATACATTGATGACTTGATTGTTACAACGGATGATGTGCAGGGTGTCATTGAGATCAAGCACATTTTGGCAGAGTAGTTTGTCATGAAAGATTTAGAGGCTCCACGATATTTTCTTGGTATTGAGGTTGCCCAGAGTAGGAAGGGCGTAGTCCTGTCCCAGAGGAGGTATGCATTGGATATTCTGCAAGAGGTGGGCATGTTTGGGGCCAAGGCAGCCAACATTCTTATGGACCCTAAAATGCCACTTTATAACGAGGATGCACAGTTGGTAGACAATAGGCAATATAGGTAGCTTGTGGGCAAACTGCTATATTTGACTATCACGATGCTTGATATCTCCTTTGCAGTAGGGAGATTGAGTCAGTTCATGGCCAAGCCAACAAAACATCACTGGGATACAGTATTGATGGTGCTCAGATACATCAAGAAGGCTCCTGGAAAAGAACTTCTCTTCTCCAAGAGATCTTCTATAATTTTGGTTGGCTACTCTGATGTAGACTACGCTGGATGTCATGTGGATCGAAAATCTACTACAGGGTTCTGCACCTTTTTGGAAATGAATCTAATCACATGGAAGAGCAAGAAACAAGGCACAGTTGTTAGGTCGAGTGTTGAGTCTGAGTACAGGGCCATGGCTCAGACGACTACAGAGATGATATAGATCAGGTCCTTACTGATTTGGAGGTACAGTTTTCTAGCCTGATAGAGATGCGGTTTGATAATAGAGCAGCTACCTTCATTGCCAACAACCCAGCATTTCACGAGAGAACGAAACATGTAGAGGTTGATTGCCATTATACTAGAGATATAATTTAGAATGGGTTGTTATATACAACACCAGTCATGTCTGAAGAGTAGATTATAGATATTTTTACCAAGCCCTTGGTCAGGTCCTTATTTGATTTGTGTATATCTAAGCTGAGCATGATAGATATCTATGGTCCAACTTCAGGGGCAGTGTTAGCATATGCATTTATTTTGTATGAGTCTTTCGCTATTTTGTTTCTTGTATTGGTATTGTACCGCAACTTTTCCACCTCTCCATTATATAAGGAGAGGCATGGCTCAATAATAGAATTATCTCATTTCCTCTAATTAGTTGTTCACGGAGATGAATGTTTGGTAGTCGGTCAATGAATCTTCTAAAAATCCATATACAGTCTACTCCCATCTTTGCTAAATGGGAACTTGAGAGGAGTGCAGTGGCATACATAACAAGTAGGGGTGCACATGGGTCGGGTCAGGTTGGGTTGGGACCTAACCCACAGTTTGCAAGTTGGGATTTTTTCCACCTAACCTATAAAATTAGGTTGGGTTAAGTGGGTTGTTAACTAGTTAAAGTTTATGTTTGTTTCCCATACGTTTTTCCTATTTAATAACCTAAGAAATTAAACTTATAAATAATTTGTATCTTATAATGAAGTAAATAAAATAAGTAAAAACTAAAAAAACTTCAAAGAAAAAAATAAGGATGCAATGTAAACGTAATGAGAAAAGACAGACATACCACAAACTTGATACATGCACGTAAAATCTTAGGGACGAAGCAAGGTGGTGGGGGGTTGGGGAAGGGATGGCGAAGGTTTGGGGCAAGGGAAGAGGGAGGTGGCGAGGTTTTGACGGAGAGGAAGAGTACCTTACAAGGAAGAGAGGTGGCCAGAGTTGATGAGCAATGTTGATAGGAGTAAATAAGTGGTGGCGACAAAGGTGATGGGAGCCTAGAGAGAAGGTAAGATTTTGTTTTATTTGGTCGAAGGGGGTAAAGGTAGGGTGAGGAGAGAGAGGGATTTGGGGAAAGTGAGATTTTTGTTTTGACAAAAAGAATTGATGTGAAAGAGGGAAAAGGGAAATATTTAGTCCAACCCTCCCCTGTTTCTTACTCTAGGTCCCTAACCGCAACACGGTTCAAAATAAATAAATATCAATATATAATATATATAAAGTATCCATTGAGTACTATGCTCACAAATTCTCTAAAAAGCCTAAAATGGTGACTGTCAGATTCTACAAGCATTTGATGAAACCATTTTACTATATCGTAAATGGTTTTAATCAACCCACACAAACCACTGATTAATTTTGGAAATAATCAATCATGATTATCTTATTATATATAGAATATAACAATGAATCCCATAAATTTCGTATTGATTACCTTCCATAATAACATCAATTGCTTATATTATAATCAATTATGTGTTGCTGGCTTATATTACAACTCGACTATTTATTATTTTATGTGTTGATGCCTTGCATTACAACTCAACTATCCATTATTTTGTGTTGTTTACTTATATTACAAATTTCTATTATTTTATGCGTTGCTGGCTTGTATTACAACTCAACTCCCAACGTCCTTGTTACTGAATGTCTCTTTGTAACACAAAACTTATTTTCAATGAAAGCGATGTATTACAAAGCAGTTACAATGTATTACAATATCTTGTATTAAATGTTACAACTATTCACCACTAAGAGATGTAATTGATCATATGTGATATACACATTAGATGCAATATATTATGTAATGCAAAGTATCTACGACACATTACACATAATATTCAAAAAGTTTTATTAATCAATTGCTACAACATGTTATTTGGTTTGTTACAAGAACCCATTTATTTATTACAACTTACCCATAAAGCTGTTACAACTGTATATACTTATCGTTACAAATGTTGTTCTATTTTGTTACAATAATTTTACATATAGTAACATAGAGTCTTCTCTAAATTTAGGCACCGTACAGTTGGATTTATTTGGTTGATCTTACCTTTTCAAATTCTTACGTACTTAATATGGATATTTATGGTTTTGAATATTTTGTTGTATTACAATCAATCTACACATCTATTTTTAAAATATAAAGATATAGTTAGTTATTATCACGTCCTACATTTTAGGTAACTTAATAATTATAAATGCACGTGGATTACATATATGTTAAGTGTCTTCAATCTTGGAGCTGTTGCAATACCACTTTCGTTGGTATGAGTGGGGTATTTATCATGTTCATCCAATTTTAATCAATGGACTATTACGTGCTCTTTACCCATTTTGTAAGCACTGTACTCTTTAGATCCACCCCCAATATAAATATATATATATCGAGCTATATCAAGCTGCAGGTTGGGTCAAGTTGGTTGAACCTTAGACCCAACTCAACCTATTTTTCATTATAACTCTCAACCCAAACAACCCAACCCAATAGAGTTAGGTCAAGTTGGGTTGCTAGTTGGACCCAACCTACGTGCACCCCTAATAATAGGCTCTTATACCTCATTATTCATTGGAGGATGTCTGAAATATATCCAGCCTATGAGGGCTCTTCTCCCATGGTTCTTCCCTTTTAGTGTTCATGTAAATAAAGGACTTTTTTGTTATTTTAGTTTTTGTGAATAAGCTTTTTATTTGTTTATTTATTTATTTATTTATTCAACATGCTGTAACGAATTCTCTATCAACTTCCAAAAGAGTCAAGAACTCACTTGGCAGAAAGACCCATCCTCTTTACCGAGGATTGATGGTCTCTTTTGAACTCTCTGACTGAACTTTTTTTTTTCTGAAAGGAAAATCCCTGAACATAATTGCCACCTGTCCCACTCTTCCCTATGGAATCTTAGGCGTTCCTTGGGCCATTGATTGGTGAACATAATCTACTCTACCGTTGAGGAATTTGCAAGATTTTTGAATTAGAAGAGGAGACTTTGGTAGGAAAGGGCATATTCAAAAGAGGGTTGGAACAATCATTCTTTGCAAAGTTTATCTTTCCAAGAAAATAACCTCGATCCACTTATTCTCCTTTCATATACCTTCACTCTCCCCTCTTGTTGCTCTTCACCCTCCGTTGATACTCCTATTTATATTATTTATGTTTACTAGGAACTGTTTTGTTATCTTTATATTTTATCTGGTTCTTTTATGTATTTTTCCTAACATCTCTCTATATATAGAGTCGTAGGGTTTTCTCAATAATGCAGATTGGTCATTTCTTCTCACTTTGTATCAGAGCAGTGATCCTAGACCATGGCTCTAGGTATCCCACCCCTCATAACCTCCAAAACCTTACTCCTTTCTCCCTCGAGAGCAACAGAAGCTCTCGGCGGAGCTCCGACGGCACGCTACAACACGTGCGGCAGTGCTGCGGCGGTGCAGGTGAGCCGACAACACCCTTAGGAGGTGCTTGTGGCAGCGTAGCAGCGTGTTTCGAGGCCTTCTTGGCTTCCAGTGGTGGCGCAGCAGTCACCACACAGATTGTGGTGGCTTTGCGACGTTGCTCATGACTCAACCGCGGTGCAACAGCATCAAGAGGCGCTCGCAGTGATGTTGCGACCTCTTGGAGGTTGATTTGGTCACCGGCAACACCTTTGAGGCTGGTGCTGGGCTGGTGCTTTGCCTTAGCACCGCCACAGCAGCCACCAGAGGTCGCTGCGAGGGGCAGTGGCGCACCTAGGGCTGTTGCGCCGCTAGCAACAGGACACTTGAGGCCGCAATGAGCTACGGAGGTGCATCTGGGGTTGCTGTGCCACTAATGCTTTGTCGGAGCACCTCCCCAGAGATCGCCTAAGGGTTGATCGGAGGCTGTGATGCTTCTTGTGTTAATTTCAAGGGGTTGGTGCCATTCTAGAGTCCACCCATGATTTGAAAACTTAATGTCAGGTCATGGTTTGGTGCTTCCAGATCAATTTTTGCATCTAGAGTGATGCCTTGGTGATTTTACATCTATGATGGTGAGTTCTAGCTCCTGGTGATCCATCTCATCGCTACTGTGGCAGGTGTGGTTGAGTATGCAGGCTTTATACCGCAGAAGTATGACAGGAGTCACCATGGTACAGGATGGTTAGTCGACTCCAGTGCTTCATAGCATCTCTGTGGAGATCAGAGCTATTTCCGGTCACTCAGTTCTGTTGCATCAGGGAGAACAGTACAGGTTGCTGATGGCAGACATGCACCCATTGTTGGCCAGGGGGAAGTATCTATGACCCCCACGTTGCGGCTGCCGAGAGCATTACACGTACCGGAGTTTCCCATGAGCTTGTTGTCCGTAAGCAGGATCACGAAGGATCTTTATTGTAGGGTGATTTTTGATGAGGTCGGATGTATTGTCCAGGATAAGCTCACTGAGAAGATCATCGCCAGAGGTACAGAGGAGAATGGTCTTTATTATCTTGGTCAGGAGCCATTTGCAGGTGTCAGTAGACATGATGGTGGGAGTGTCCTACAATGACACGTTCGTCTAAGACATTTGCCTCTGGATCGCCTCAAGAGGGTGATTCCGCATATTTCACCTACTGTTACTATTAGGTATGATGCTTGCCAATTGGGTAAGCATCATTGGTCCTCATTCCCTGCCAGTACTTCTCATGGATCAGCTGCTCCCTTTGAGTTACTCCATATGGATGTTTGGGGAGCGAGTAGAGTTCCAGACAGGATAGGACACCGTTACTATCTCGTTGTCGACGATTTCACCAGAGTATCCTGGGTGTTTCTTATGAAGAACAAGGTAGAGGTTGGAGGTATTATAAAGACTCTTCTCTTGGAGATTGGGACTCAGTATTCTGCTACAGTGAATATTGGACGGATAGATAAAGCCCTCGAGTTTTGCACTACTAGACTCAGAGTTTTACAAGACTCATGGGATTATCTATTAGACTTCTTGTCCCTATACCTCGCAGCAGAATGGAGTTGCCGAGTGGAAGCACAAACACCTGTTCGAGGTTGTCCACAATCTTCTTATCCACAATGTTCCACAGAGATACTGGGGGGATGCTGTTTTGACGGCGACTTACTTCATTAACAGGATGATGAGTTCAGTTTTTCACGAGTAGATACTGATTCTCCTGTTACACTCAGATGGTGAGCTTTTCCACGTGTCTTCTAGGAGTTTTGGATGTGTTGCTTTTATTCATGTACCACCACCAGGACGTGATAAGCTTGCTCCTCGTGCTGTTAAGTGCATCTTCTTAGGGTACTCCAGGAATCAGAAGGGGTACCGATGCTATGATCCCATCCACCACAAGCATTACATCAGTGCTGATGTGATTTTTCATGAGACGACACCATATTTTTCTGTTACTGGACAGACGAGTGTTCATGATGATGCAGCTCCCATGCCTATTCCTTCGATTTTACTTAAGGATATTCCGGTCTCCATACCTGAACCGACCTCTTCAGCCTCCACTACCCTCGTGGATTACTACCAGAGATTGCATGGTCCTCTACGCACATATAGTAGATCTCATGCGACACTACAGAGACCACCGGCTACATCAGTGACTGATGTTTTATAGGCAGTTGAGATTGACTATGGTGGCAGTGATTGTCTAGTTAGACTTGATCCCCCTGACAATGGAGATTCACCACAGTAGTAAGGCTCCTTCTACAGCGACTCAGTAAGAGATACCAGATGATTTTGACCTTCCTATTGCTATTAGGAAGGCACCCCGTACATGTGAGTCCAGATATCGTGTTGCAGGTAGTTTAGCTACCGATGATCTTGTGCCTCAGTTTAGCAGCTTCTATCAGGCACTTACAGCGTCACACTTCCGTCTACCTACTAGCAGGCCATGCTTGATCCTAAGTGGTGTTAAGCCATGGAGGATGAGATGGCCGCACTTTAGAGCAGACAGACTTGGGATCTCACCTCGCTTCCTATAGTTGCGCAACTTGTTGGCTCCAGATGGGTTTTTGCCTTGAGATACAACCATGATGGGTCTATTTCAAGGTATAAGGCCAGGTTGGTGGCAAAGGGGTTCACCCAAACTTATGGGGTGGACTTCTTTGATACTTTCTCTCTTGTTGCATGTCTTACCACCGTTCGGGTACTCATCTCTGTTGCTGCCTACAGAGATTGGAGGTTACACCAGCTTGATGTGAAGAATGCTTTTCTCTACGGTGATCTTCAGGAAGAGGTTTATATGCAGCAGCCCCCTGGTTTTGAGATTCAGGGGGAGTGTATGTGCACACTCAGGAAGGCCATTAATGGCTTGAAGCAGAGCCCGAGAGCCTAGTTTCAGAAGCTGTAAGATGTGTTGCAGAGGATGGAGATGCAGAGGTCCTCTTCAGATCATTCTCTATTTGTTAGGAAAATAGAGAATAGCATTGTAACACTACTGGTTTATGTAGATGATCTGATTATCACCGGTAGTGATGAGGCTGAAATAAGACATGTCAAGGAGTCACTTGCACAGAAGTTTGTTATGAAGGATCTGGGCCAGCTTAGATACTTTCTAGGGATTAAGGTTGCTAGGAGTAAAGATGGGATTGTTCTTTCTTAACGTAAGTATGCGTTGGATGTCCTTTAGAAGACAAGCATGCTGGGGTCCAAGACAGCCAATATTCCTATGGACCCCAAGGCACATCTACATGATGAGGCAGAGGTAGCTGATAGCAGAGCGTACAGACAACTGTTGTATCTAACCATTATCAGATCGGATATTGCCTTGGCAGTAGGCAAACTCAACCAGTTTATGGAGAAGCCAACGAAGTTGCATTGGCAAGCAGCTATGCAGGTGCTTAGATACTTAAAGAAAGCACCAGGTCGTGGTATTCTCTTCTAAAGAGGCTTTTCTATGATAGTGGTAGGATATTCTGATGTAGATTATGCAGGATGTGTGCTTGACAGGAAATCTACCACTGGTTTCTGTACCTTTGTGGTTGGTAATCTGGTTACTTGGAGGAACAAGAAACAGGGGGTAGTTTCTTGCTCCAGTGCAGAGTCAGAGTATAAGGCGATGGCCCAAGCTACTGCAAAGATGGTTTGGATATAATCTCTACTACATGATTTACACATCTAGATTGAGGAACCTATGGAGATGCGATGCGTCGGACTGCTACATATATAGCCAATAACCCGATGTTTCATGAGCGCACCAAACACGTTGAGGTTGACTGCCACTATACTAGAGATCTCATACAGTCTGGTTTGCTACATACTACTTATGTTGCATCTAAGGACTATACTGCTGATGTGTTCACAAAACCTCTACCTCGATCGGCATTTGATTATTGCTGTTCCAAGCTGAGCATGATTGACATCTATACTCTAGCTTGAAGGGGAGTGTTGATACTCCTATTTATATTGTTTATGTTTACTGGGGACTATTTTGTTATCTTTATATTTTGTCAGATTCTTTTATATATTTTTCCCAACATCTCTCTCTATATAGAGAGGTGTAGGGTTTTCTCAATAATACAGATTGGTCATTTCTTCCCACTCCCTCTTTGTCCATTCTACCGTATTAAAGTCTCATCAATCCTTAAGTATAAACCTCTCTTAACATTGCTTAAGTGGTAGAAATTTTGCAACAAAGTCTGTAAATTTTTAGAGTCAAAGAAAGCACCATGAAGATTATAGTGGATCAAATGACAGAGTGTCACCAAGGGGTTGGCTCAGTGGTAGCATCCAAAAGGACAGGGGATCAAATCCCATGCCCACCACATTTACCTACAAAAAAAAAAAATGATGGGGCTTCAAAGAAATCAATCAATTTCATAAGATCCATATTTACTTTGAAAATCCCTTTCCATCTAATTAGTTGAAGAAAATGAAAGTTCTTAGATTACTAAATCGCCTTACACCTCTTCATATAGAGAGAGGTGAAGAAAAGTTGTAACAAGAGTCCAATAGATAAAAACAAAAGACAAGAGAGCCCTCATTAACATAACGTAACACTCCCTCTCAAGCTGGAGCATATATATCAACCATGCTCAACTTGTTCTTACACTTCTCGAACATAGGGTGAGATAACAACTTAGTAAACATATCCGTAGTCTCTTCTGAAGAGGCTAGGCAAGCAGTACGGAGCAGATTCTACTGAATTTGACTCCTGATGTAATGACAATCCACTTCCATATATTTAATCTTTTCATGAAACATGGGATTGCTAGCAGTTGCAACCCTGTTATCACAATACATCTCTATTGGCTCCTCAAGAATAACATGAAGGTCTCGCAACAAAGACCGCATCCATATCATCTTTACTGCAGTGTGTGCCATAGTGAGGTATTCTAATTCAATGCTCGAGCGTGATACCACACTTTGCTTCTTGCTTCGCCATGTTACTAGATTCCCTGTTATAAAGGTATAGAAACCTGTAGTAGATTTTCTATCACGTTGCATAGTATGCATTTGAATAAGCAACAATAGACAAGAGCTTTCTTCTGAAACAAAAGACCACGACCTAGACACTCCTTGATGTACTTCAACACCTGCATCACTGCCTGCCAATGATCAACAGTAGGTTCGTCTAAAAACTCACTCAGCTTACCTACCGTAAGAGTCATATCTAGCCTAGTGATGGTCAGATACAATAGCTTCCCCACTAGCTGTTTATACCATCAACTTCGTTGTGCCATCAAACAAGTGAACCTTTGGATCCATAGGGATATTAGCACCCTTAGATCCAAGCATGCCTGCCTCCTGGAGAATGTCTAGAGCATATTTTCTCTGGGACATAACAATACCCTGCTTACTTGTAGCAATCTTAATGCAAAGGAAATACCTGACCTTCCTAAGGTCTTTCATAACAAACTAGCGAGCTAAATACTCCACCTGAGAAATACCAGCTGTATCATCTCCTATGTGTATAAGGTCATCAACATACCCAAGTAGAGGTACTGGTTTTCCTCACAAACAATGAATGGTCAGACGAGGACCTCTGCAACCCAACAACAGCTAAGGCCTCTGACAGACGCTGAAAGTAGGCTCAGGGACTTTGCTTAAGACCATAAATGGACTTTCATAGCCTGCAAATGCACTCCTCCTGAACCTCAAAACTAGGAGCCTGCTGCATATATATCTCCTCCTGAAGGTCGCCATAGAGAAAGACATTTTTAACATTTAGCTAGTGTAAAGACCATCCGTAGTGTGCTCCAACAGAAACAGCTATACGGGCGGTGGAGGGACGAGCAACCGAGGAGAAAGTGTCAAAGAAATCCACCTCATAAGCTAGGGTGAATCCTTTAGCCACAAGGCAAGCCTTGTACCGAGAAATAGACCCATTTGGGTTGTATTTTAAGGCAAAGACCCTCCTAACACTAACAAGATGCGCACCAGAGGATAATGTAGTAAGCTACCGGTGCCGCTGTCACGGAGAGCAGGCATCTCCTCCATAGCAAACTTCCAATGCAGATTCAGGAAAGCCTGCAGATATGAAGTCGGTATCTCAGAGCGAGAAACAACAACAGTGAATGTATGAAACTCAGTATTCAGATAGTCAACAGAAACAACACTCTTAGCCACACGATACTGACCACATGAATGGGGAGCCTTCTGAATAGCAATAAGTATATCATCATCCGCAGACATAAGGAGAGAACATGGAGAAACAACAGTAAGAGGAGCACTGTCAGTAGCCTCAACACATACATGAGCAAGGGAGGACAATAGTGGCTCGGTAGGAACTGAGGAGGAGGGGGTGTATCTTTTCTCGATAACTGACAGGTAGCTGATACGTGTTACCCTTGAAAGTATTCTCATCTGGTGGTATCACTCTGAATGTGCTCACAGGTGACTTTGTAGTAGAAAGACTGCTGCTCTGAGAAAAGTCCTCCACAGCTACGGGAGGCACAGGCACAACCATTTCCATATCCTTCAACTGATGGCCTGATGTGAAAAAATACAAAATGGACTTGTGGAATGTCACATCCGCACTTACATAATACCTCTGATGTATAGAATTAAAGCACCTATAGCCCTTCTGAGTGTGTGAGTAGTCAAGAAACACACACTTAACTGCTCTAGGTGCCAGTTTATCATGCCCAAGCAGATGCATAAAGGCAACACAGCCAAATGTTTTCAAAAGCACGAAAAAAAAATCTACATCTGGATATAAAATATTCCATGAAATATGTTCATAAAGTACAGAGGAAGGAAGTCTGTTAATAAGATAATAGGCAGTGAGAACTGCATCTCCCCAGTAAGTATGTGTTACACTATTATAGATAAACAAGACTTGAGTTGTATCCAAAATATAACAGTGTTTCCATTCTGCAACCCCATTTTGTTGTAACATATGGGGACAGAAAGTCTGATGCATAATACCAAGTGACCCATAAAAGGATGCTAAACTCTTGGTGCAAAACTCCAATGCATTATCTGTTCTAATAGTCTTACTGTGCACACCAAATTGAGTTTTAACAAAAGCAACAAATTACTGAATAATAGAACCAACTTATGATCTATTACGCATAAAAAATAACCATAATAGATGAGAAAAGTCAGCAACAAATAACAAGCAATAACGATGACTTTGCCAGTCTGGCGCACGGCTTGGACCCCAAACATCACAATGAAGTAAATCAAAACATGCTAAACTACTTGACTGCATAAAAACTGGAAAATTGGCTCTACGGTGCTTTCCCAGTTGACATACATCACACTGAATCTTCATGGTAAGCGAGAGATGTGGGATGATCCGACATAGTTTGTCTAGAGAAGGAAGCCTAATCGTCTACGCCACTGTAAGGTACTCCCCGCAGTAGTACTCATTTGTCACGCTGCAGCAACTGGACTCTCCACTAGCCCGGTTACACTCCCCTCCTTATGTTCACCACTAATTGTCCTCCCCATCGTGTAGTCCTGAAAAGTATACCCAACCGCATCAAATATTGCACGTCAATTTAGTTGCTTTGTGATAGTATTAATAGAGAGCAATTGCATTGCCATGTCAGGCACATAATAAACATTAAAAAGTTTCCTAATAGGAGTAACAAACACCCCCACCTCCTTTACCACAGATAGAGGAATGCTTATCATCTACTATCTAAACTTAGCGGTCCTGTGACACCTTCTGCATATCCCCAAAACATTGGAAATTCTCAAATAAATGATCTGAAGCACCAGAATCTATCAGCCAAGAATTACTCGTACATAATGTCGAGGCATAAGTTGCTATGCCTGAAGACTGGGCCTGGCGTCGTTGGTGGAGCAGTCACAGTAACTTGGTTGGCAACAACAGGCCATCCAAGTTTGTTCCAACACTTAGTCTTAACATGACCAATCCTTTCACAGTAAGTGCAAGTAGGCTTACCACGACCACCATCACCACATCCCCTGCCTTTACCTCGGAAAGTTCCACTCCGTCCTCCACGTGTACCCACAGCTGCATGGGCAAAAGCAACACTACTGGTGACAACCTCATGAGTAGAATGAACTTGTAACCTGCTAAGCCTTCTGTAGATCTCCTCAATAGGAGGAAGGTCAAATAGTGTCAAAATCTAAGAACGTGCAACATAGTCATCATTAAGTCTTGCCAGAAACATGAGCAGAAAACTCCTTCCTCTGATCTCTACACATAGGTGATGTGCACATGGGTTGCATGCATTATATTTTTCCAAGAGTCCTTTCATCATAGAATAGTACTGTGGAAGACTCATGGACTCCTGCTTCAGATGGCAAAGATCATAATGTATCTGAAAGACCTGAGTGGAATTCAACTCATGAGAGTAGGCATCCTTCAAATCATCCCACATCTGTTTAGTCGTTTAATAATACATAACTTCATCTCTAATACGGGTATCACACTGTTTAATATCCAGGCCCTTACCATAGCATCATCTCTGTTCCAGGTTGCATATTTTCCCATTTTCTGCTCTGGTAATGCTTTTGTAAGAACATGCTGCATCTCATGCCCTTCTACAGTAACAAGAAAACTTTGAGACTAACGGGGGTCATTGGTCTCATCTAGCTTCATAATCGGAGCAAAAAATAGGTTCTTGTAGAGCACATTATCTCCGGTCTTCTCCGATGTCACCTCAGTCTCAGATGATGATGAAGCCATAGTACAATCACACCATAAATACCTCCAAACAACTTTAAACACAAATCTGATTTTGGATAAAATTGGGGAATACACACCCGAAATCCGCTCACACATGATTTGAACAATTCGTTAATGAATCAAGGGGAACACACCCCAAAAAATCACATCAACAAAAGGAATACACACTCCAAACAAATTCAAAAGTCTGATTTAATCATACCATCCAGTAGAAACACTTCAAATCATCTCCCGAAGGATCCTAGACCTTAGCAGGACATCATACCAAGGTTAAGGACCTTCCCATAGAGTTGGCTGGCTATTCTACCCCTCCCCCTGCTGCCCAACAGGGAGAGGAACAAGCCCAGCCAGTCGCATTGCCCTACCTACTCCTAAGCGACAACGTTGAAGACAGGTGGCCGACGACGCTATTAGCATTGCTTGTGGCCGACATGCTGACTGCCGGCTATAATGCCAATGAGGCAAGGAAGAGAGAGGTCGGTGGTAGGGTTAGGGTTTTGTTGGGTGGTGTCCCCAACTTGGCTCTGATACCAAGTTGAAGAAAATGAAAGTTCTCAAATTACTAAGCTGCCCTACACCTCTTTAAATATAGAGACGTGAGGGAAAAATTGTAACAGGAGTCCAACAGATAAAAACAAATGACAAGAGAGCCCTCAACTAACATAATGTAACATATTCTTTGCTGAATTTCTCATTCGCTAAGGATTCACAAGCCAAGTTTTTCTTCGGTCACTGTTTGTCACAGCATTAGCAGCATATGTTCACATGTTATTTAAATTGTTGAGTTCTATTGTAAATGGGTATATGGACCTTAGGGTGGATCCATATAATCCAAGGTACTATATATTGTACTCCCCCTCTTCTTGTTCCTTAATGAAGAAAAATTCCTAGTCTCTGATTGTGAGAGGACGTCTAGGACTCTCACTCCCATAGTTTTCTCCCTCCCATAGAGGAAGGTTTCCACGTGAATTGTGTGTCTCGTGTGATTGTTCTTTTCTTGATTGATTTCAACATGGTATTAGAGCCTCTAATTGTGGGGCTCTTGAGTTGAGAGAACTCTTTGCGACCTTGTGCTCGTCGAGGGGTCCCAAAAATCTAGTGCACGTAGGAGCTTCCACTTTGCATTGAGGCTTCGTTGCGTAGTTTGGGCATCTCTATTGTGCCCGTTGTTCACGGGTGCCTACCTTTGTTCATGGCCGTTCATGATCAAAGAAGGTCACGGAAGAGTCATTTTCATCACCCCCAAGTCCAGGAGAATCATCACTAACCAGTTGGATCTTTCCCCAACCAGTTGGCTAGAAGAGGAGCACATGAGGGGGAGGATCAGAGCAGGTCTGATGGGTCAGCTTATAGTTTGACTGACAGCCCAGCATTGCTCTAGTCAATTCAACCAGTCTGGCCAATTGGTCAGTCTCTTTACTAACCGGTCAGATCAGGTTCATCCCATTTTGGCTGACCAGTCAGCCCTTCTTGCTAACAGGTCAAGGCTGTTAAGTGGCTACTACTTATTTGTCGAGGCTGCCAAAGGCTATTAGTTGGTTGAAGAGTGGTTGCAGCTCGTTGTTTTAGGCCACCACTTGGATCTTGGGGCACAGATTCTATTTGGACCTTCAACGAAATTTGTGGCTATTGAATTCAGCCTACTTATTTATCTAAGGTTGGTGAAAATTGGGGTCACAACCTTGGATTAAGGTACTCTCCTTTAGTCTCTCTACCATGGGTTTAGTACACCTAGTTGTATTACCTTGGTGTGCAAGGGATACAAGTGATCCCACTTATTCTTGTTAGTGCATTTTTCTTTTGGTTCTTTGTGGCTATATACATTGTGTTAGTGATTGTTGGTGATAAGGTCAAAGACATCCATCATGAAATCAGTGGAATACGACTCCAGTTGTGCATTTAGTACATAAGAAGAAAGTGATGATCATGCTCCATCTTCAGATGATTGTATTGTTGATAGCAGAGTTACGGACCACATGACTTGGAATTCACATTGTTTTTCACAAGATAAGTTAGTTTTAGGAAAAGAAACTATCACTGTTGCTGATGGTTCTAGTGTGGCAGGAAAGGTAGTATACATATCCTAAACGGGGTTTGTCTTGATAATGATGCCCTTCATTCCTGGATTTCTTTCTGAATCTTTTGTTAGTTAGCAAGATCTACAAGGAATTGAACTGCAAACAAATACTTTATGAAGATGGATGTGCCTTACAAGATCTCAAAACAGGAAATGAAACTGGGATTGATCTTGAATGTAATGGGTTATAAAAATTGCCTGGAAAGGTTGCTCTGGCACTACAAGCTATGTTACAATCTTGGGGAACAAGCACTACTAAGATTCAAGATTTTTCACTATGGCATAGACAACTTGGGCATCTCAGTTCTTCAACTTTGCAGAAGTTACTTCCAGACCATTTCAAGAATTAATTTGCACGACATGCATTGTGAAGTCTATCAGTTTGCAAAACATCAGAGTTTCATTTCCAGAGTATGAACATAAAAGTACTACACCTTTCTCTTTGGTCCATTCAGATGTATGGGGACCAAAAAATGTCAAAGTTAAGATGAGGTGTAGATATTTTGTCATGCTTATTAATGACTACTTTGGATGCACACCTGTTTACTTGATGAATAGAGTAGAGATCCCTCGTATTGTTTAAAGTTTTATTAACATGGTCAAGAATCAGTTCTAGACAAGAGTTCGAATTTTCATATCAGATAATGCCTGTGAATACAATGAGAACTCTATAATGATGTTTTTCAAAGGAAAAGGGTTTGTACATGAGACATCATGCTCTTATACTCAGCAAAATGATATTGTGGAGAGGAAAAATCGACATCTTCTGAATATGACACGAGCCTTGTTACTCTAAGGAAAAGTTTCCAAGCATTGCTAGCCTGAAGCAATATTAACAACAGCATACTTGATAAATCATATGCCTAGTCAAGTACTCAATGGGAAGACTCATGTCTCCTTACTTATGCTAGAAAGAAATTTGTTTCCTTTTTCCTCGAAGGTTTTTGGCTGGACACGTAATATACATATCTTCCACCCTAAGTATTTTAAATTCAACTCAACTCAAGATGCAACAAAGATGTTTGGTTACTCACACACAAAAGGGCTTCAAGTGCTTGGATCCTTCTCTAGCAAAAAGAAACGATACAAGGGGCATTACCTTCCTAGAGACTGAATTTTATCTTCAGGCCAATAATCCTCTTCAGGGGCAAAGTAGAAGTGAAGAGGATTCTTGCATTCGGCAACTTTGATTTTGATGGTATAGCTAATGGTGGAGATGAAAGTCAGAATAGTAGAATGGTAGATAGGAGCCTCAGACCAAGAAAACTAATGAGCACGTGGTTGTTTCTCCTATCCTTATTTGTGTTATGAACAATGATGATGGAAGTGGAAATGATATAGAAAATAATGATAGTGAGTTCTTGGGGAGTTGGTTAAAAGTGAAGTTCTTAAGGTGTTGGCTGAGTTTACGGAAGGCATGGAGGGCTTCAACAAGCTTAATAAATTCTTTATGTTCCTCCTCCCCAAGATGGATAGGCCAAAAGACATCAAAGATTTCAAACCTATTGCTCTATCTAATGCCGTTTATCTCATTGTGGAAAAAGTTCTCGCCAACAAGTTGAGGGAGGTCTTGGATGGCATTGTTTTGCAGGTGCAAACAACGTTTGTCCTGGGTTGTAATATTTTGGATGGTTTTGTTACTACGTCAAAGATCCTCGCCTGTTGGAGACGGGAAAGGAGGAAGGCATTTATTTGAAAGGTTGATTTCAACAAAGCATATGATTTGATCCAATAGAACTTTATTTGGGTTTCTTTACTAAAAAGGGGCTTTCCTGAACGGTGGGTTACTTGGATGAAGAGTGTGAAATGACGATGTCCTTTTCCATCCTTATTGATTGGAACTTGACTGGTGGCTGGATTCAGCTTAGGAGAGGGGTTAGGCAGAGGTGTCCGCTGGCTCCTATGCTCTTTGTATTGGCAGCAGATGCCTTGGCAAGATCGATTGGTAGGATGTGTGAAAGAGATTTGATTAAAGGATTCTTGTTGAGGGATGGTGTTCAAATACTAGTGCTACAATATGCTACTATTTTTCTGTTGGAAGGATATGAGAATGAAGCGCAAAGATTGTATATCTTGTTGGAGTTATTTAGGGAGGCGTCACGCTTGCAGATAAATTTTTCCAAGTTCTTATCCCTTTAGATATGGTATTAGAGGAGGCATCCAAATGTAGCATGGAGCTGGGGACGAGGGAAGGTTGTTTGCCCATTTCATACCTTAGCCTCCCTCTTTCTGATAGGAAGATTTCAATGCAAGAGTGGGTGTCATTGGTTGATAAATGGAAAGGCGTTTGGAGGGGTGGGCCTCTAAGACTCTTTCCAGAGGGGGAAGGCAGGTGCTTCTGAAGGCGGTGCTTGCGTCTATGCCCTCCTACTTCATGTATGTCTTCAAATTGCCGCAAGAGATAGAAAAAAGGATTTCTGATTTGATGAAAGACTTCTTCTAAATGAACTATGGAGCAATTGAAAGTGAAGCGAGGATGGTAGCGTGGGAAGAGGTGAGCAAACCTGTGAAGGAGGGTGGACTAGGGGTGAGGGAGGTGGAGAGAATGAATGACAGCCTTTTGGCTAAGTGGATCAAAAGGCTTCTGGAGAGAGGGGACGATCTTGTGGGGAAGTTGATGCAGGCGTATTATGGTCTCTTGTCTTTTGTGGTGTCTTAGCCTCTCCTATGAGTGGCTCTTCACACTTTGTTGAGGATCTCTCTTTGATTTGGCTGAAGGTGCGGTCTTTCTTCTCACCTTAGTTGGGATCGGGTGATGTCTTTCGCTTTTGGTTGGATGATTGGACGTCTCAGGGGCGACTGAGAGATAGATTTCCCAAGTAGTTTGCTTTGGCCACTGGTAGAGATGCTAAGGTGGCAGACTATTGGTAGGGATCCTAGTGCCCTTCGCTTATGGGTAACCTGTCGGATTAGAGGATCAGTGGGCTCCAAGTAATGTTGCAAGAGCTGCAAGACCTGAGTGGTGGTCATGACACCTTTGTTTGGGAGGAGGATGAAGATTGAGTAGGGGTGGACCAATAGTGGATGTAGATTTATCTAGGGATTGCAAACTGATATGGTTCGCAACATGCCCACTAAAAGTAAAGATCTTCGCTTGGCTACTCAGAAAAAGGAAGGCTTATGACAAGAGTTTGGAGGGCTCGATGGTTATTAGATAGGGAGAAAACTTGTCCCCTTTGCTTAGGGGCGATGATGATATAAACCATTTATTTTTCGGGTGCCCCTTTTCCAACCAAATATGGAGACACTTCCTCTTTGATTGGTTGTCACACTCAAACTCTGAGGACTTTTGGAGATCTAGGAATCAGCATGGTGGACCGAATGCATTTCAAAGCAAAGAAGGAGAAGGCTAGGATCTTAGCAGTGCTATGAGGTATTTGGCTCGGGAGGAATATGACCATCTTCAAGGACTAAGCGCCTTACACTGAAAATTTTGTTTTTTGTATTTCTTGTTTGGAAATTTTTTGGTCTCTAACCTATAATTTTGGCTACTTTAGCCTCTCATTAATATGATTCCTGAGCAGTTATCAACCGGATAACTACATTTCCTTTTTCAAAAAAAAAATAATATCAGTTAGCTAAGGGGAGAAATAACAATAATGAAAGAGACAAGGTGTATGTAAAAAGGTATTAATATCCCTATCCACATTCCCTTTTTAAGAGGAATGCCAACATGGATACCATTCCCTTTTCATCTCAAAATCCAACAGTTGAAGTGAATAAACTTTCTTTATCATTACCAAGAAGTCACTACACCTCTATATAGGTGTGAGAAAAAGTACATCATAAATCCTCTACTCAAAATAAAATAACATAGCATCCCTTACAAATATAAACATAAACATAACTCAACACTCCCCCTCAAGCTGGAGCATATATATCCATCATGCTCAGCTTGTTTCTACACTTCTCAAATTGGGGACGTGGCAACGGCTTGGTAAACATGTCAGCAATCTGGTCTGAGGAGGCAAAACAAGTAGTACGAAGCAAATCCTGTTGAATCAAACTCCTGGTGTAATGACAATCCACTTCCACATGTTTTGTTCTTTCATAGAACATAGGATTGCTTGCAATGTAGGTGGCAGCCCGATTGTCACAATGCATCTCCATAGGTTCCTAAACATGAACATGAAGATCCCGTAACAGAGATCTGATCCACATCATCTCAGCAGCAATATACGTCATGGCCCTATACTCAGACTCAGCACTAGAGTTACCAAGTTCCCAGCAACAAAGGTACAGAAACTAGTAGTAGACCGCCTATCCCCGACATCACCTGCATAATATGCATCTGAGTATGCAACAACGGCCATAGGTGCCTTTCTCTGGAAAAGAATGCCTTTACCCGGACACCCCTTGATGTACCTCAACACCTGCATCATAGCTTGCCAATGAACCTCAGTGGACTTATCTAAGAACTAACTCAGCTTCCCCATGGCAATGCTAATATCTGGCCTAGTGATAGATATAATAACATCCTCACTAGCTGTCGATATACCTTATTGTCTTTTAGCTTTACATTATCCTCGAACAGATGAATTTTAGGATCCATAAGAATATTTGCATCTTTGAATCCTAACATGCATGTCTCCTGAAGAATATCAAGCGCATATTTCCTCCACGACATAATTGTCCCTTGCTTACTTGTGGCAAACTCAATGCCTAAAAAATATCTCAGCTTCCCAAGATCTTTCATGACAAACTGGTGTGCCAAGTATTCATTTATCTGAGATATACCCTCTACATCATCACTTGTAAGAATTAAATCATCCACATACACAAGTAAAGCCATTGTATCCCTATTGATCTTCCTTACAAATAGTGAATGATCCGATGAAGATCTCTGCATCCCAACAACAGACAATGCCTTAGACAGGCACTGGAACCAGGCTCGGGAGCTCTGCTTAAGACCATAAATGACCTTACGGAGCCTGCATACACACTCCCCCTGAATCTCAAAGTCAGGTGGCTGCTGCATATATATCTCTTCCTTCAAGTCTCCGTACATAAATGCATTTTTAACATCCAACTGATGTAACTGTCATCCATAATGAGCCGCAACAGATACAAGAATTCGAACAGTAGAGAGTCGTGCAACAGGGGAGAACATGTCAAAGAAATCCACCCTATATGTCTGGGTGAATCCTTTGGCCACTAAGTGGGCCTTATACCTTGAAATAGACCCATCTGGCTCCAACAAGACGCACGCCAGACGGTAAAGGTGACAGCTCCCAAGTACCTCTAGTAGTAAGTGCAGACATCTCCTCCATTGCTACCTTCCAGTGTGGATGTAGTAGAGCCTGCTGGTACGAGGTAGGTAACTCAGCACTGTGAATGCATGAAACTCCGAACTTAAAGAATCAGCAGTAACATCACTCCCAGCAACACGATACTGGGCACAAGATCGTAGAGTCTTCCTAATAGCAATAGGAATATCCTCATCAGTACTCATGGAATCAGGACTTGGAGAACTATCCTCAGGTAACAGACTTCCACCTGTTTCATCTGCTGACACTGCTCTTGAAAAAATCTCCTAAGTAGAAACCGCCTCTAAGTTATCAACACGAACCTGAGGAGTTTGTGGAATAGATGGAGGAGGCTTTGCCCTATATACAACTGGCAACTGATAGGTGTGACCCTTAAAGGTCCCTTCATCCACCAGTGCTTGTAGGTGGCTCATCAACCTGAGAAGGGCTACTTGTATCTGTGAATATATCAAATGGTATAGGAGCAACTGGTATAGGGGCACTCTCCGGTACAACCTGCATCTGCTTGGCAGCAACAAAAAAATAAGGTACAACTTCATGAAAAGTGACATCTGCACTAATATAATGTCTCTGGTGTAGGGGATCAAAACACTGATACCTCTTCTGAGTACAAGAATAGCCAAGAAACACACTCTTAACTGCTCTAGGTGCTAATTTATCACGCCTAGGTTCAAGGAGATGTACAAAAGCCACGCACCCAAATGTCTTGGGTGGAAGATCAAACAACTCATCATTTGGATAAAGCACCTGCCATGGTATCTGCTCATGAATCACTGAGGAGGGCAATCTATTAATAAAGTAGCAAGCTGTGAGAACTACATCTTCCCAATAGTTCTGTGGCACACTGTTATGAATAAGAAGAGCTCTGGCCATATCAAGGATGTCTGTGCTTCCTCACTGCAACTCCATTTTGCTGAGAAGTGTGAGGACATGAGATCTGACAAATTATACCATGCATGCCATAGAATTCTGCAAACCAACGAATACAAAACTTCAATGCATTATCAGATCTGAGAGTCTTGATGCAAACATCAAACTGATTTTTTATTAAAACAAACTTCTCAATCAGTGGACCCACTTCAGGCTCATTCCTCATGAGAAATAGCCAGGATAATCTAGAAAAATCATCAACCACAATCAAATAGTACCGATATCCTGCTCTATCAGGAGTCCTACTGGGACCCAAGACATCAAGATGCACTAACTGAAAACATGAAGTTGAACGTGGTCCTGTAGTAGCTGGAAAGGAAGATCTATGGTGCTTCCCAAGTTGACATGCATTGCAGGAAAGTTGTGTAGTTAGGGACACATGAGGAATAAGCCTGCGTAACTTTTTCAAAGAAGGATGGCCCAACCGTCTATGCCACTGTAAAGCACTTCCAGATGTGGTATTAACTTGACATGCTGCAGCCATAGGACCCTGCTTAAGTTGGTAAACTCCTTCATATCCACTACCAATAGTCTTCCCTGTCATTCTATCCTGGAAAATACATCCACGCTCATCAAAGATGACCCGACAATTCATCTGTTTAATGACCTCACTAACAGAGAGCAAGTTCATGGATAAATCTGGAACAAACTGAACATGATTAAGCTGCATAGAAGGGGTAACATTAATTCCCCCCTGACCACTAATAGGAGCAAGTCGCCCATCAGCCACATGTACTGTACGACCACGAGAGACAGGTTGAATATATCCAAAACACTGCAGGTTCACAAATAAATGATTAGAAGCACTTGAATCAATCAACCATGTCGCACCAATGGTTTGAGTATCACCCACGGCAGTTCCTAGTGCAATCTCTGACTAAGACACTGCCAAGTTTACTGAACCACACTGCCACAAACAAAGTTCGACGTGCCACAGAGAAGGATACATACCCCTAAACTTCTTCACACTTCAGATCTGAAAATTGACAGAAAATGGAGACTACACACCCCAAGAAATATCCCAACAGGGGAATACACATCCTAAAAATCTCCGCTCACACGCGGTCAATACTCAAGGGGACTACACACCCCAAAAATGTGCATTAACAAGGAATACACACCCCAAAAGTCAACCACAATGGGGAATACACACCCCAAATTAGATCAAAAGATCAAGAAGTTCATACCACTCTATTGAAAGATTTTTGCTTCAAACCCTCATCTCCACGGTGAGTGATCAAGAGCAATCGACACCAACGACGATCAGGGAGCTACGACAGGGCGATAGGGAGCAGCACTGAAGGAGTTGTGCCCCAGCCAGGCTACTGGCGGCGTGAGGAGAAGCCCTGCAGCAGGCTGCTAGCAGCGATAGCACTGAGGGTGCTACGATGCGAGGGGCCGATTGCGCCCCGGTCAAGCTGCGGCAGTGGTAGCAACGTCATGGCCAGGTGCTACGACGTGAGGAGAGGCGCTGAGGAACCGGTTGAGCCCCAGTCTGGCGCTGCTGATGGGAGGTAGGAACGTGCGTCACAGAGAAAGCTACTGTAAAAGTAGCAAACGAACTACCAAGATTGGCAGTAGAGACTATCTGTATAGTATGATACTAAGCACAACTCCGTAGAGCCTTCCGAATAGCAATTGGAAGATCAAGATCCTCCTCAATATGCTCAGTAGCAACAGCCGAAGACTCATCAGAGGGACCTACACAAACACCACTAGGACAACTCACGTCAGTATCAACCCATACCTAATAAGGGAAGGAGATAGGTGGCTGAGGTGGTGGGGGGGTGTGTTCTTCCCGCCATGCATGCTATTTGTATATCATAGGTAGCTTATAAACCTGAGTGATCTCAGCCTTCTGTCTCATGGGAGTCTCTATGGTAATGGTATCCTCACTATGTGTAACAGAAATTTGTTCCAAGGGAACTGGTGGAATAGGCATAGGAGCCACGCCTCTCTTAAATGTCACCCAATGACCATCTACAGAGAAATAAGGAATTGGCTCATGAAATGTGACATCTACAGTCACATAATGCTTCTTACCAAGGGAGTCATAGCATCTGTATCCTTTCTAAGTGTTGCTGTAACCCAAAAAGACACTTCACTGCTCTTTGAGCTAACTTGTCCCTCTCATGTCCCAGAATGCGCACAAAGGCTACACAGCCAAACACCCAAGGTGGGACAGTGAATAAATCCTTCTCTGGATAGAGGCCTTGCCAAGGAAGTTGTTCTTGTGTAACTTAGTTGGGCAACCTGTTGATCAAATAACATGTATTTAACACTGCATATCCCCAATACACTTATGGCACATTGTGTTGTATCAATAATGTCCTAGCTACATCAAGCACGTAACGGTACTTTCTTTCCACTACATTTTGTTGCGACGTTTGTGGACAGGATGTCTGGTGAAAAATCCCAAAAAATCTGTGAAAGGCCACCAACTTAGATGTACAAAACTCTAAAGTATTATTAGACCGTACAATCTTCACAATACTAGAAAATTAAGTTTTTATTTATAATATAAATGTTTCAGATCCAACATCAGATTTATTTTTCAAAATAAATAACCATGACATCCTGGAAAAATTATTCACAACGAGTAGATAAAATCTGTGACCCAATCTATCTAGGACACAACTCGATTCCCATACATCTATGTGCAGTAAATCAAAGATAGTAGTAGAACTCTGAGATGAACTAGGAGGAAAATTGGCTCTGTGATGCTTTCCCAACTGGCATGTATCACACAAAATCTCCGTAGCTGGCAAAATATGAGGAATGACGCATCGAAACCTGTCTAGTGAGGGGTGCCCAAGACGATATGCCACTGAAGAGCTATACCAGCACTAAATGCAACCTCGCCTTGACACAGAGCAGCAAATGGAGTCTGGATCAGGCAATACACACCTCCTCATGTTCACCACCAATCGTCCTCCCCGTGAGTTTTTCCTGAAAAATATAGCCCAACTCATCAAAAATTGTACGACAGTGTAAGTCTTTTGTAATTCTACTAACAGACAAAAGACTAATAAAAAATTCTAGAATATAAAGAACACTAGGCAGCATTAATGCAGGAGTCACTGCCACATCTCCTCTGCCATGAACCCTACATTGCCTGCCATGTGCTACCTACACATATCTCCCTTAGGGAACATCATGAACCTGTCTAAAACATGTCTCATCCCCACTGAGATGCTAAGATACACTTGGATCCACTAACCACAAGGCATTGTCAGTGTTACCAGACTTGTAAACAGAAGTCATACCTGAAGTGGCCAAGGCGACAGTATCAGCAGTAGTAGTGGTATCTTAGGTCAACTGGGAGAGGCGCTGGACCACAGCATCATAGTTCACACGAGACACCATGTCGCTCACCTCCTCTGAAGAAACAACCTAGTTGGCCATGGGAGGTCGACCATGCTTCGTCCAGCAAGAGGCATCTGTGTGGCCAATCTTCCCACAGTGCGAGCAAATGGTATGAGGTTTACCACTCGTACCTCGACCACCATGCCCTCTCCCCTTAGTGGATGGAGCACCACGTCCTCCACGTGCAGCAACAAGCACAGGTGTCTATCCAATCTTTGACATGGATGGCCTAACAACCACCCTACTCACACGGCTATAAGCCTTCTCTAGAGATGGAAGCTCAGCCATAGTAAGGATTTGGGACTTAGCATCCTCATAGTCTAGTCCAAGTCCATCAAGAAACTGTAGGACAGCATACTCCTTCCTATGTGCCCTCTAAGTGGCACAAGTACAGACAAGTATACAGGCATTGTACTTTTTAAGAAGCCCCTTTAGAGTACATAATACTGCGAAAGTGACTGACCCTCCTATTTGAGACTACCAATAACATGATGAATCCCAAACACCTTGCTAGAATTCTCCTCATAAGAATACGTGTCATGTAAAGAATCCCACATCTCCTTGACGACCTTGTAGTACATAATCCCATCACCAATCTGAGGCTCAACAGAATTCATAATCTAAGCATGGACCATTGAATTATCTTTCTTCTATGTGGCATTCTTTCCTGATTTATCTTGCGGCTCCAACTGCAACAATAGATGTTCCTTATCATGCCCCTTAACCGTCATGAGGAAAGTTTGAGATCACCTAACATAATTGGCCTCGTTTAGCTTGATGATAGGAACAAAGAAAGGGGATTTGTAACCCCCATTGTCTATAGCAGTAACCAATGACACTTTCAAAAAATCTGAGGCAATCGTGTCTTAGGACTGCCACAGGATGCCACAGATACGATCTGAAACCAATATTAAGATGTGAAAAAAAAAATCTCATAACAGAGAGATGTGATCTCTTGATCATTAGATCTAAGACCAAAAGACCCTAGAAAACATCCCAAGAGTCAAGCACATCCTTTGGACCACAACTTAGCGCATGTTAAGGTACAGGAAATACCCTAACAGCACTTCTTCAGGGTGGTGCGTCCCTTTTCCGGCAAGAAAATCACACCACCAGCCCTATTAAGGCCGCAAGAGGCGGCGCGGTCTACCGGAGAAGCGACGATGGTGCTGTTGGCGGCGAGAACAACCGGTGGTGGCGCTCAGCAGGCCTAGAGAGGCAGAGGCGGCACTACTGGCGATGAAATCTGCCGGTGGCGACGCTCAGCAAACCCATAGCAGGCTCGAAGAGGCGGAGGCGACACTACTAGTGGCAAGATCTACCGGTGGTGGTGCTCTACAGGGTTGCAGCAGGCCCCCGAGAGGCGGTGGCGACGTGCTGTGGTCAATAGTCACCAGCGAAAATCGCCAACGGTTGCTGCCACTGCAGAACTAGCCGGAGAGGCCCGCAGTAGCTTGCTAGAGCCGGTGGAGGAAGGTGGCTTGCCAATTCGGGTTTTGGTGGAAGGTTTTGGAGGATTGTGAGGGATGGGATATCACAACGCCAATCTAGGATCGTCGCTCTAATACCAAGTTGGAGAGAATGAAAAGTTTTATTCTCAAATGAAACCCTACACCTCTTTATATAGAGAGATGTTGGGAAAATTACATCATAAGTCTAGTAGGACAAGAACAATAACAAACAACTCCAAAACAGTAATAAAACATAACTAGAAGTGCTCTACCAACACATGCCCAAGTTGAGGAGAAGTATTGAGTTCTATTGTAAACGGATATATGGACCTTGGGGTGGATCCTTATAGCCCATATTGTATGCCCCCTCTCTTCTTGTTCCTTAGTGAAGAAAATTCCTAGCCTCCAATTGTGAGGGGAAGTTTAGGACTCACTCTCATGATTTTCTCCCTCTCGTGGAGGTGGGTTTCCATGTAAGTTGTCTCGTGTGATTGTTCTTTTCTTGATGACTTCAACATAAACAAATAAGAACCACCACCAACTATCCTCAATTTATGTTTTTGAAAACTATCCTCAATTTATTATATCCCAGGTTGCAATTATTTCTCTCAAAACATGTGTTCCTTTAAATAAGCTTGTCAACTGGGAGGAAAAGTAGTGATATATTTACACAAGTCAGCGCCAAAGGCTGCAAAGAGATCAGCAAGCTGAATGAAAATATCACCGAGGAAACCAGGAATATCTTAGGACAACAGGAATATCTAAGGACCAACAACACCTATTGATTTAGATGAGATGGATGCCCCACCATAAAGGATTATACACGACTCCAATCTTACCTCACATCTCATTGATTTCATGCTAAAATTGTAAGGCATAGTATTTCTTGGAGTTAAATTGGCTTTGAACCAGGACATACTACAATGACAGCAAATAAACCACAAAAATGATCTTGCATTGTATATTCATACAAGGAATTTTGTTATTTTTAATACTAACACTAAGTGCCAAAATACCATAACCAACTTTATTATTTAATTCGACTTAAGAGAACATTATTTTGCATACCTCTACACATCTCCTCAATGCAAAATCCAAACCCCATCCATGCACAAGATCATTCTGCAATTATTATTGGAGTCTCATGTTTTGCAGCTAATGTTTTCATGAACTCAAGATTGTCAAAGTACCTGAATCATATGCCATACACACCGCCAAGCATTTCTAGAAAAAACCGGGGCCATAATTTCCACAAAGCTGAAAATGCACGAGTTACTACCATGGATTAGAAGCGAACAGAAATGAGATTCATGATTGATTCATAAAGTTAGAAACAATATGAATTATATTTTGAACTCATTGTCATATTATCTCAGTCCTAGTATGGAATGTGCACTTTTTTGTTAAGAAAAAGGCATGTGCAATTTATGGATATATACATTCAGTATGTTCTTCTATTCATAACTAAATCTCACAAGATATTTTTACTGAACAAGCTAATAAGGCATGCATATTTCAATTGTTCCATGAGTATTGATTACATAGATGCTGCTATGATCTTTTGCAATTACATGTGTTTTGCTGCAAACTATGTAATTACGCTTATGCCTCTATGAAATCTTGCAAACAATTACACTAGATGCCCATGAGTTAACTTCCGTTAGATCTCGAGGGTAACAGTTATCAAGACACCATTAAGCCAAAACTACACCTTCTACCTTATCAACTACCACCTTCTTAATTGCCTTTAAGCCCTTATTGTAATCTATAGCCACCACGACAACCACATCCTCTACTATGCATCAGAGATCCTCAGCTCTATCAACAACACTTTGTCATCCATCATTAAGCCATAGTTGACCAAGTTGGGAGATCCAAATCCTACCCAAGTACATGGACCGTGACTTCATCATTGCCACCTTAGAGCCCAATCCTATCGAGCTCGCCCCATGAATCCTCTAGTACCTCAACTACTTCCACTCCTCCAAGATTGATCACTATTACATTAGGTTGTCCAACCTCCTTGACTCCACCATAATGGTGAAAATCATGAACCTCACATCTCTTCAATCCTCTACTAAGTGATGGACAACTACAACTCCCAATTGAAGGGGAGTGAAGGCAATGTAGTGGTCATGGAAGGAGTGCTGAGGTGAGTAGGAGAAGGACTATTTCATTCTTCCATTCTCCATATCCATCTTCTTCATGGAAAGGGAGGGTAGGATGAAGGGGGAAACTTAGGCAGCAAAGGAGGTGGGCGGGATAGGATGTAGACTAGGAAGGAGGAAGTGGAGAAAGAAAGGGGCTAGAGGACGAACTTGGAGGAATAAAGGAAGGGAAGGAGGATGTGGGTGAAGATAGGGTGGAGGGGAAGAGTGGGATCAGAGGAGGAGTGGCCAAGGCTTCAAGGAGAAGGAAGGATGATAAAGAGATGGGAAGAGTTGCCAGAGGAGGGAAAATGCATTTTTCTTTTGTTTGTCTTTCCTGCCTTACTTTTGATTGAGTATAAGTCCTTGAGTGGACTTAAGAGGTTTAAATTAACCAACATGGATCATGACTAATTGAACCTTTAACTTCCAATCAATTAAGGTGCATGCGTGTGACAGACAGACATGGAATAGTAGAGTTAAAAGGGATGTGTCTTTGCAAAAGATTATATAAGCATTTATGCTAAAAAACCCTTTATTCTTTCTACACTCTTTAAGTGCATTTCAGCCAACTTAGTAATGTAAGATCAGTAAGGCATACGCAGCACATGGTGGCAAATGGGGATCTGAGCACCATCCTGGTTTCTCGGTTGTTTCCCTGAGAATGACCAAAAAAAATGGTGGTCAGCAAACCATCAAGGAAGGCACAGAGAAGTGGATATATATGTAGAAGCAGATGAGCAAGGTCACATGTGAAAAAAAAGTACAGAAAAAACTACAAATATAGAAGGGAAACCATTGATTAACTTACTTGTGAACTTCACTGTCCCCTCTCCTTTTAGTCAACTCCCATGTTAGTCCACTATTTGGCTCTATACCTGGTTGTGAGATCTCCAAACCATGCTTCACTATCAGTTGAATATACCTATTATAGCATAGAAGCAGGGGGTAAGCTATAACAGCTAGGTTAGCTAAAGATGCCTTCCATAGTTTGTCAAGAGTACTTCTCAGCATCAAAGTGCTCAACTCCAAGATCTTCATCCCAAATAAATATGTAATCATATGCTGCTACAACATCTGGATGAAGAAAACGTTTTGCATACCACCTGCACCAAGAAAGAATGACCCATAAAGTGATATTCAACATGCAAAGCAATGAAGAAAAAACACAGAGAGATTTTAAAAAGCCTTCACCATTTTGTTTGCTTTTTCACACTGATATGAATTGCACGCTGTGACCATCCAAGCTCTTCCCACTCACTTCCCCGGCCATCATAGTGGAAAAGCAAAATAGTGAAGTTCTCAGAAAACTACAATAAGATAGAAGCAAACATAACCTCAAGAGTCTTTTTAGTATTATTCAAAAATATCACAGGAATAAAGGCATTCGAATTACCTTCTTAACCATCAAGTCAATATAGTTTCTTTGCTCGAATCCAACTGTGAGTGTCAAAAGGTACTTTGGCCTAATAGTCAGGTCCTAAGATCAAGCCCCAATTAAAGCATTAGCTTTTGTAACAAAAAGGAATAGAAGATAATAACTGCAATTCGTAATCCCCGAACAATTTGTCTTAATAAGGTTTCCAAGTGTGGATATAAAAAGAGGGAAAACTACCATTATTCATCAGAAGTATAAATCACTGCTCATTAGAACCTTAAAAGTGAGGGACAACATATACGAATTTTCCTTGTGATTAGATGCTTAAAGCATGTTTATCAGGAAAAAGGCCACCGTCAATTTTTGTCGGGGGAAAAAATGGATGACTATCAATACTTGTCAATACTTCACTATACCCTTGTTAGCTTATGTTGTGTAGTCATTTATTTCTCTTCTTATTGTAAGGATTTTGTGTGTTTTGTCTGTCAGGGACATTTCTGTACTTCTAACCATATGGTCCTTCTCTATATAAGAGAGTCCTAGGATTTTTAATGAAACTAAGTCATTTCAATATAGGATTTTTAATGAAATTAAGTCATTTCAACTAATTTAATATCAAAGCACCGGTCTTAGCCTGTGGCACTAGGTATCCCACCCCTCACAGCCTCCAAAACCTTAACCACTAAACCCTAATCTTCTCTTTCTCCCTCGTGAACGGTAGCAGCTCTTGGCGGGGAGCTTCGACGGCGCGAGTGAGCCTGCAGCACTCTCAGGCGACGCTACGGTGAGGTTAGGGCTTTCTTGGTCTCTAGCGGCGGCGTAGCCGTGCCCAAGTTGATCGTGGTGGCTCTGCGACGCTGTTAGCGGCCCTCCTAGGTCTCGGTGGCGGCGTAGCAACACCACAGGCCACTCGCGGCAGCGCTGCAATCCCTTGGAGGTCAATCTGACCTCCAACGGTGACGCAACAGTGGCTTGTTAAGCCTACAGTGGCATCGTTGGTGGCAGTGCAGCAGTAGCTAGGGCTGCCTGTTGGGCCAACAACGGTGCATAGCAGGTGGTGCTAACCACCGACAGCAACACTACAGTGCTCCAACGACGGCGGTTGGCTGTGAGATCGACAAGGAGGCAGTTTTCCGTGATCCAATCCCTATGCAGTGATTGAAAAAGGATTTTTGTCCTGATCTAGGAGCGTAAGTCCATGGTGCAAGTCTGAATTTGTCACATTTCAGATTTGTAAATGATTTCATGGTGATAGAAGCTTGATCAAGGCTTCTAGATTGCGAAAATGGCTTCAGATGATCAGTCTGAGGTGTTCTCGGGTTCTGCTTCTAACATCGGGGTACTCAAGAATCCTTTCTTTGGTCCTGTTAAGTTGGATGAGATCAACTACCCACGGTGGTCCTAGACTTTTCTTATGACCGTCAGAAGTCATAAAAAGAGCCATATTCTTACAGATCCGAAGCCTAAGAACAAGACAGGCATAAATGCTAATTGGGATAGCGACAATGCCATGGTTTGTGCGTGGCTGATGTAGACGATTGTTCCCCGCATAGGGGATGAGATCATGTACTATACTACTGTAAAAGAGATGTGGAGTCTTTACATGACACCTATTCACATGCCAAGAAATCCACACGAGTTTTTTAGGTCTTCTATAATCTTTTCTATCTTTGTCAGGAGGGACGCACACTATCACAGCATTACTCCCTCATGAAGGGAATGTTGGAGAGGTACTACTCCTACCTGCCAAGGTGTGCTTGTGAGTCCTAGAGGAGTTTTAAGAGACAATTAGCTGTCTCTCTTTTCTTGGCTAGCTTTGAACCTGGGTATGCAACAGCTAGAGGCCGGATCCTTATTGTTCCTGAGCTTCCTACTCTGAAGGAAGCATATAGTAGACTCAGCAGAGTTACAGTACACACTCCTACTCCTGACATTGTTGCTCAGTTGTTTACATTGGCTGCGATCCCTCTACGTAACAGGGGTACTACTTACCCTGCACATGGTCGTGGACCTGGATGCTCTTTTGGTACACATACCAGGACTCTGTGTACTTACTGTGGTAAACTTGGTCACGTTGAGACTACATGGTAGCAAAAGCATGGTAGGCCACTTGTGACCAATCAGGCAGCTGAGATCTCCGATGCGACTCTTCCTATTTCTGATATCAGTTCTTGAGCACTGAGATTGAGAACTTGCTACAATTGACTCAAGCGGCCTCTCAGATTCCAAACATTGCAGCTATGGCCTCCTCATCAGAGACACCTACGATAGGTATGTCGTCACTTTTTTTTTCTGGTGAGTAGTTGATTGATTATGGTGCATCCAAGCACCTATGTGGCGACCGAGGCTCTTTCTCTCAGTTAGCACATGTTACACCCGCCAGGACAGTACAGGTGGCTAATGGGAAACACTCGCCACTTGTTGGTAAGGGAGATATATCATTATCTCCTACTTTAAGACTTGCAGATGTCTATTATGTGCCTGATTTTCCTTTGAGTTTATTGTCTGTTAGCAGCATCACTAGAGATCTGAACTGTCGAGCTATTTTTTATGCGTCTTCTTGTGTCTTGCAGGACAAATTCACTAGGAAAACGATTGGTGGAGGGCATGAGGAACATAAGGTGTACCGTCTGAGCTGTAATGCTTTTGCTGCTTCTGCTACCCAGGGCCTTGCTTCTACTAGATCTCTTCAGTGGCACTACCGCCTTGGCCATCTACCAATTCATTGCCTCAGACGTGTTATACCACGCATCCACTCCACTACTGCTCTCACCTGTGATGCTTGTCAACTTGGCAAGTACCATAAGACTAGTTTTTCCAATTATTCTTCTGTTTCGTCTGTTGTTTTTTATTTGATTTATATGGACGTGTGGGGTCCCAGTCATACTCTTGATTGACTTGAGAACAAATATTATCTTATTTTAGTTGATGACTTTTCTCGTGTATCTTGGATGTTTCTCTTGAAAAATAAGTCCGATGTACAAATTATTGAGAACTTTATCAAAAAAATAAAAACTCAGCATTCTTATTTGGTGAAATGCTTTCGTTCTGATAGTACATTGGAATTTTGTACTTTGCGTTTGCACAATTTCTTTTCTAATTGTGGCATTATCCATGAGACAGCATGTCCTCATACCTCTCAGCAAAATGGTGTTACTGAGAGGAAACATCGACATATTCTTAATGTTGCTCGCACTTTGTTGATTCACCACTCTGTACCATCTCTCTATTGGGGTGACGCTGTTTTAGCTGCTTGCTTTTTTATTAACCGGATGCCTAATGCTGCATTGCATGAACGGATTTCTATTCAAGTCATGTATCTTGATTATCCTTTGTTTCACGTCACCCTAGGACTTTCGTTTGTGTTGCATTTGTCCATTTGTTGGGACCAAGTCGGGATAAACTAGCACCGAGAGCAGTCAAGTGTGTTCTTCTTGGGTACACCCGAACTCAAAAGGGGTATCGGTGTTTTGATCCGCTTACTTCCCGGCACTATGTTTCAGCGGATTTTACCTTTCATGAGGCTGTACCTTTTTTTTCTGTGATGGCAACTAAGATGCCTCCCTATGGTGACATGTCACCTATGCCATATTGTCTCATTCGCTTTGGGAGTTTTCCTAAGATTCATGTCCCCACCACATAGCCACCACCTCCTGCTACACATCCCTTTCCACGCTTGACTAGGCCCGTCCAGACATATGTCCGCCCTCATGCTACCTATTAGGGGCCCCCATCCTCGCCTACACCATCAGCTTCTCAGGTGAGTCCTTTAGACACTGACGTATGTTTACCATATAGTGGTCACAGGGACAGGACAGATGATTTGTCAGGAGATGATCTTGACCTTCCAATAGCCATTCAGAAGGGACCACGGACTTGCACTACTTATCCCACGGCGGGGGCCCTTGCCACTAATAGTCTAGCTCCTGGATTTGCTGCATTTACTCAGGCGTTAACTACTACGCAGATTCCAACTACTCATCGTGAGGTCATGCTTGATCCAAAATGGCAGGCAGCCATGGAGGATCATATGGTCGTTCTTAGAGGCCGTGGGACTTAGGAGCTTACTCCACTTCCTAATGGTGTTGCACTCTGTTTACCGTGAGAAATTGGTGTTTAAGATTGATACGTTGTAGTACAGACCAACATCACTCGTCAACAAATACAATTTATTACTCGAATTTAAGTTCGCGGTCAAACACAGGGAGCAAGTATTGCATTTATGCACTAATCTCAATCAAAATATAAATGAGTACAATAATTAAGCCAATAATGATTTGTAATGAACACTAATTACTCAAAATTGATCATCAATAAATAATATGAGTATATGAAGAGTTTGTCATGGCAAAAAGAATGAAAATATCCCAAAAAGTGATGATTTAAATCACCTTTTAGATCCACATTTAAGCATGCATCTTAAACATAGTACTTAAATTATTGAATAGTAATTCAAATAAAGCCACAATGTCCAGATGCTACAGTGCAAGGGCACCGTTCATCTTCATCTCTTCCTCTTCCTTCTTCTCTGTACGAGCCCTTCTTTTGTTCTTCTCTCTTTTTCCTTTGGCCTTCTCTTCTTCTTTCTTTTCTTAGCTTTCGTTGCTCTTCCTCTCTTCCTTAGGTTTCCTTCCTTCCCCACGGCTAAGTGTTCAACCAACACACAAAGGAGCAAAACCCACCCTCCCCTACTCTCTCTCTCTCACTGAAACCAGTTAATCAGATCAGGTATTCAAGTCAAGCGCATACCCGAGTCCAGGGCTGCGGGTGTGGGTTGCAGCCGAGGAGTGAGGCGAGTTAACGGGCATGTGAGGGGGTGAGGGACCCGACCCCTCAAGTGACTGGGTGAACAGCTACCATCACAAAAACAATATATGGGCGTGCGGGCGTTTGTCTATCCACGAGGTGGGACTATGTTTGTCCCCCTCCATGTAGTAGCAGCAGGGGAAACTTCATCGAATTAGTGTGCTATTGCTGCTGTCTTGGCCTATTGAAGGCTTGAGGATGCACCTGGAGCTAAGCTGTGTCACCTGGAGATGATAGTGCGGACGAATGTGGCTGGTGAACTGCAGTTGGAGCCGGAGAAGGTGGTGGCGACGACGGTGCTCCGGCGAGTACCCCAAAACACGAATACGGCCTCACGGCCACATTAGAATACCTCAAGATGGTCGCCGGAGGATGGCGAAGGTGATGGCGATGTCCTAGTGGTGTGGGAGTGAGTGTGGTGGCCGGACGAAAGCGGGAAAGGTCATGCGAAGGTGGGTTGTTCGAAGGTAGTCGTGAGTAGGCAAAATGTGAAATTGGTTGAAGGGTCTTGTGCGGGGATGAGTGGCGGAGGTTGTGAGGGTGTTGGCGAGGTGTGTGGTGTGGTGGAGTGACGAGAAGACCTCGCTGGAGGTGTGGCCGGAGCGGAGGACGAAGGTGGCTTGCATAAGCGTCGGGAGATGTTTTTGGGTTTTTGGAGATGGGATTTAACTTAAGAAATTGAGAACTAGCTAACCTATTCTAATTGGACAAAAGGGAGGAATCCGCGTCGGTTTTGGCACACCGGCGACAGAGAAGATGAAATCTCCATTGAGGTGGACGGCGAGGAAGAGGGGTTCTAAGGGGCGCTCGCCAGTGTTGCGAGACGTGAACGAATGAGACGAAGAAGAATCTGCCGACTATTGTCTGTGACGATGGACAAGGAAGGAGGTCGGAGAGGCTCGCTGGAGCTCGCGGAGGATCTCGGCTGGAGAGTGAAGAAGGTGAGATACCGATCAAGAACAAGCTAAGGATGTACAGTTTAAATTGGGGGTCCTTTTATAGGGCTCAAGGAGGCCTTCTAAGCGCCGAAATCTATGGAGACCGAATCCTTTCAAAGGCTCACATGAGAGATTGAGCGAGATCTGGAGACTCAGACAAGGCTTAAAAGGAAGTAAATTACTTGACGAATCTCCCTTTTAATTTTGAAAGGGATTCGTCAAATAATAAACAAGTTCTTGCCAAACGAAGCTTGCCTAAGTAGGATTCCTCCACGACAATGGCAGAGGAACCTTTTTGCAAAGAGTGAGAACAAAGATAGGAGCCTATTTGTAATGAATTTCAAAAGCTAGGGCCACTTGTGAAATAAACAGGACTAAAATGCAAACTAAGTCAAGACAATCTCTGATTGGATCCAAATTTTGGTACAAACCTAATTTGGACCAAATGAATCTGATGGTGAAGTCAGATTTAGGTTTTGACCACGTTTGACTGGATAATTTATGCAAAAACCTAAATTAGGGCAATAGTCTGTCGATGACTATTTTAGGTCAAAATGGGTTCAGATTGTCAAATCTAGGATGCCAAACCCTAAAGAATATTTTTTTATGATTTTTGAAAGGTTTAGATAAATTTTATCCTGACCAGAACCTCAGTAAATTAAGCGTGTCTATTTAGGGTTTCAGATGTTATTTAATTCTTGAAATGTGTGAAAACCCGTTCCTATCTGCATGAACCCACTTATTAGACATTTATGATCATTTGACCTTTAATTAACTCCTGAGAAATCTTACAGTTATTCTGCATTTATGATAGGATGGTAAAATTACAGTTTTAACCCTGGTTCCTTGTTATTCTCTTAGAAAGGAGGTGCAATGAATTACTGTCTTCTGACGGTTATGTAGTAGCATTTAATGATGGAATATGACTAAATAAAGCTAGACATGACTGATGATGATGTTATCATCACACTCGTTGGTTGTCGATGGGTATTCACTGTAAAGTTTAATCTTGATGGTGGTGTTGCTAGGTACAAAACCCGTCTCGTGGCAAAAGGGTTCACCCAGACTATAAGGTGGACTTCTTTGACACCTTATCCCTAGTTGCCAGACTCCCCACTGTTCGGGTGTTGACTGCAATGACAGTTCAGTTAAATTTACACTTGCACTAGTTAGATGTAAAGAATACATTCCTTTATGGTGATCTCCAAGAGGAAGTCTATCTGCAGCAACCACCTGACTTTGAAAGTTAGGGGGAGTGTCTATGCCAATTATGGAAGGCTATATATGGCATCAAACAGAGTCTCAGAGCCTAATTTCAGAGATTGTCACAAGTTGTAGAGGCAGCTAGATTCAAGAGATCAATAAGTGATTTTTCACTTTTTGTCCTAAGAACTAGACGAGGTACTGTGGTACTTCTCGTTTATATTGATGATTTGATCATCACAAGGGACGATGTGCAGGGTATTGCTGAGGTTAAACGCATCCTAGCAGATTAGTTTATCATGAAGGACCTGGAGGCTTTATAGTATTTCCTTGGTATTAAGGTTGCTCGCAGCAAGGAGAGTGTGGTCTTGTCTCAGCGAAAGTATGCTTTAGATATCTTGCAAGAGGTTGGTATGCTTAAGGCCAAGGAAGCCAATATTCCTATGGACCCCAAAATGCTACACTATGAGGAGGATGCACAAGTGGTGGACAGTAGACGGTATAGATAGCTTGTGGGTAAGCTGTTGTATCTTACTATCATGAGACCGGACATCTCTTTTGCAGTTGGGAGACTAAGTCAGTTCATTGTCAAGCTAACACATCAACATTGGGATGCAGCACTGATAGTGCTTAGATATATCAAGAAGGCTCCTAGAAAGGGTCTCTTTTTCTCAAAGGGATCTTCTATGACGGTTGGCTACTAAGATGTAGACTATGCTAGATGCCATGTAGATCGTAAATCCACTACTGGGTTTTGCACTTTCTTAACAGGAAATTTGATCACATGGAAGACAAGAAATATGACACAGTTACGAGATCCAATGTCGAGTCTAAGTACAAAGCTATGACTAAGATGATTGCTGAGATGATGCAAATCAGATCCTTACTTTTTGACCTACAAGTCAGCTTTCTAGCCCCATGGAGATGCGATGTGATAATAGAACAACTACCTTCATTGCCAACAACCCAGTATTTCACGAGAGGGCGAAGCATTTTAAGGTTGACTGTCACTATACCAGGGACATTATTTACAAGAGGTTGCTATATACCACTTCTGTTGCATCTGAGGAGCAAATTACTAATATTTTCACTAAACCCTTAGTCAAATCTTCATTTGATTCTTGTATATCAAAGTTGAGTATGATAGATATCTATACTCCAGCTTGAGGGGGAGTGTTAGCTTATGTTGTGTGGTCATTTATTTCTCTTTTTATTGTAAGGATTTTGTGCATCTTGTCTCTCAAGGACATTTATGTACTTTTGATCCTACGGTCTCTCTCTGTATAAGAGAATCTTAGGATTTCTAATGAAACTAAGTCATTTCAATCAATTACCCTACTTTATATCATGTTCACATGTTGGACTGTTTTTTTTTTTTTTAGCAATTATTGGACTGGTTCTATTCCATTATACATGCAGTTCTTAAATTATCAGATTTGCAGGTGCTGCTTGTGTGTTGTCTCAAATCTGCAACGACCCATACCAAGCGTGCCCGACAGAATAAATATCATTTCCTTCAGGTGGCAGCTTTTTTCAGATAGAGAACCGAAATAGAAAGATAAAACATTATTTGATAAGAACCAATACCTTATCTGGGTTACCCCAAAGTCGCCGAAGATAGAAATCAGACTCTGGCACAACAATTCCAGGAGGTAAGACCTCTGCACCACGAGGATTCGTTGCTATATATATCTGAAGAATAAAAAAGCATGGAATGCTGCATGAGATGCATGGGAAAACATAAAAGCTATCTACAAGAATAGTCTGGCCAGCACATGGCCAACTGAACCAAAAACCTCTGAAACATAAATATGGTGATAAATCCAATAACCAACAACCAAGGCTTCTCCTACAATAAGTGGGGTCGGCTATATAGATTATTTGCTTCCATTCAAGTATATTTTGATTTTCAGAACTTAAATTAAAATAATTGAGGTCATACTTAATATTTTTCTTCCAACACTTTTTTGATCTTTCTCGCCCCCTCTTAACGAGCTCAACCCTTAACTCCTCGCATCTCCTAATTAGAGCATTTAGTTGTCTTCTCTGCAAATGTCCAAACCAACTTAGACGTATCTCTTATTTTATTCTTCATCAGTGTCACCCCAACATTTTCTCGAATAATCTCATTTGAAATACTATCCTTCCTTGTACGACTATACATCTATCTTAACATCTTTAGTTTTGCTATGAACATCTTTTGCACGTGCTTACAATTGACGGCCCAACATTCATTCGGAGATTTGAGGAATCGAAAAAATTATTATGAATCTCAAGAAACAAAAGGGGTTGGTCCCTTTATATAGAGAGGGCCAATCCTAATTGTAATCCTAATACAATTAAATCAAATCTAATAAATCTTTAACCATCTAAAACATATCTCTATAATTGTGGAAAGAAACAAAAATGGAAAGCACTAAAAATAAAGATGAGATAATTCTAAATACTATTTTCTAATTTTCTTTAACATTCCCCCCAAGTTAGAACGTGCAATGCCTAACTTGTTACAAAAGACAAAAGTTAACTCTCCCTTAATGTGGACATTTGGAGGAGTAGCAACAATCTGGAGGAGCAGGAGCGGCCGTAGCAAAAGAAGCAGCTGCATGAGACAAAAACCAGTAGCAATCAAGCAATAGAAGTTGATCCCAAGTAGTAGTAGCAATAGTTGAGAGACAATCTCAAAGAGTAGTAGTAGGCTGCAACAATAATATATAGCAGAAGACTACAATAGAAGTAGCAGTCACAAACGACAGTAGTATAGATGTACTCGTAATAGGCAACAGTAGTAAGATCAGATGCTCCAGACGTAGTGATCCAATCAAAAGTAGTAGCAGTAGTATCGACCATAAGAGTCGTGGCAACAACAAAGTAGAAGAGGAAGGCTCACTCCTTAGTAAACATCTCAGATGATCTAACTCATCTGCAATGAACAGTAGAGGAGACTTCTCTATCGCAGCCTCAGTAACAAGGGACTCGGCAATAGAAGTCTAATTCTCCCAAGTGGTCCTGCCGAACTTTTCCCGGCAGCGATCAGAAAAGTGATTAGTTCTCTTGCATTGAATGTAAGGAGAGTAGATATGGAAGCCTTATCCACGACCGCTAGAACGACCACCTCTCCCACCAAAGGCAACATGAGCAAAGGTGCCAGTAGGCAATGTACCAACATCTATCTTCTAGTGGTAGTTGAATACTACCTCTAGGTTAGGCACCAAGTTAAAAGATATAATCTGGTCTCCGATAGATCTACCACTCTGCACACTTAGTAACCTGCTTCTCACAACAGATAGGTTGAAATATGACTAGCTCCTTGAATAGACCCTCCAAAGTAGTGAAATACGCAACCAAGGATAGGTCATCTTGATTGGCATTCCATATACGCCTGTAGATGTCTGCACGATGGTAGTTGCTTATCTGAAGGAAGTACCTTTTTTTTTTTGAAAAAGAAGAAGGATTATTTCTGTCATCAATGGCAATCCAATAGGAAGTACCTTGTTAGCATGATAGTTATTATTTAAGCATTCCTTGTCTTTCTTGTACTATTTCATTATTTTATATTTCTGCTTAGACTTATGTTGCAATTTTCTCTTTCACCTCTCTCTATATAAAGAGGTATAGGATTTTGAAATTCAATAAGATTCATCATTTTCTCTGACTTGGTATCAAAGCGACAATCCTATATCGACCTCCGATGTCCCACTCGCACGGGCCTCTGTATACCTTCCACCCTAACCCCCATTTCTCTCTCTCTCTCTTTCTCGTCGGTTCCCCCCTGGGCACCGCCAGGGATCAGCAGCGGCCTACTGTCGGCAGTAGTAATGACCCACACCACCGCCGTTGCTCTCCTACACCTACAAGCCACCGCCAGGCACCTCCTACACCTGCAGGTCATCACCAGTGGCTTGCTAGTGCAGCCACCGCCAATGAGTGGTGGTGAACGGTAGCGGTCCTCCTCGCCAGCAAGGAGAAGCACCCCTTAGGGATGCTACTGGGGTTTCCCTATGCCCTAGCATGCTTCTCGATTAATCTTAAGGAGTTGTTGTATCTCTTGAGATGATTTCTAGGACCTCTAAGTCTTAGATCTCATGATCAAGAGGTCACAAGCTTCCTGATATACAGTTTTTCAGATCTGAAATTGTCTTTCATATCTCTTTTGGTAGCATCTTCTAGCAGTTCTGAGGTGTCATCGGATACTGCTATAGATACAAAGAGTTACAAACCCCGTTCTTTGTTCCTATCGCGAAGTTGGATGAGACCAACTATGCTAGATGGTCTCAAATGCTCCTCATGACAATTGAGGGACACGATAGGAGCATATTCTAATGGATATGGAACCACAGAATAAAATTGTGAAATACACCACGTGGAAGAAGGATAATGGCATGGTCTAGGCAAGGATCATGAACTCAATAGAGCCACGGATTGGTGATAGCATCATGTATTACAAGACAACGAAGGAGATGTGGGATTCTTTACATAATACATATTCACATGAAAAGAATTTCAGCAAAGTCTTTAAGATACACTATGAGATCGATAGTCTAAAGCAGGAAGGCCAGTTACTGTCCCAGTATTATGCTATTCTGAAGAGGCTATTGGAGAAGTATAATGCATGCAAACCGGTTTGCACTTGTGCCACATAGAGGACATACAGGAGAGAGTTTGCAGTTCTACAATTCTCGCTGGTCTTAAACCTGAGTACGAGCCAGCCAAGTCTCGAATTCTAACACTTTCTGAGCTTTCATCTCTCAAGGAAGCATATAGTCAGATAAGTAGAATGGCTGTGAAGCCATCTACACCAAATGTTGGGTAGACTTTTGCCTTGTTGGCTACTAAAGGATATGGTGAACGTGGTGCTCCATCTACCAAAGGGAGAGGGCGTAGTCAGGGTCAGCCTGGTAGACCTCGGACCATACGTTCTCATTGCGGCAAAGTTGGTCACATAGAGACTATGCGCTGGTCACGTAGACCTCCCATGGCTAATTAAGTTGTCTCTTCGGAGGAGTTGAAAGACATAGTATCATGTGCTAACTATAACGTATTGGTGCAGCACCTCGCCCAGCTGACACAGGAGCCTATGACTACCACAGATACAGTCGTTTTGGCCTCCTAAGGTATAGCTTCTACCTTTAGTAGTAGTGCTATTTCTCATAGCACTATGTGACTAATATATTCAGGAGCATCTTGTCATTTGAGTAGAGACCAAAACTATTTTAGGTACATTCAGCCTGTTCCTCCTGGTAGAACTGTTCAGGTGGTAAATGGCAGGCATTCCAAAGTTGATTGCAAAGGAGATGTTGCAATTACTCTACTGAAATTGCTAGATGTTATATTTGTCCCTGGCTTTCCTATTAGTCTTTTATTAGTTAGCAGAATTAGAAAAGATTTACATTGTCATGCCATCTTTGATGAGTTGGGTTGTACCTTTCAGGACAAGTACACGAGGAGGACGATTGGAGGCGAACATGAGGAGGGGTGTGTATCGCCTAATCCAAACACCGTTTGCTACTGCATGTCGAGAGGTTGCCTTTAGTGCCGATACAGCTCTTCAGTGGCATCATCGACTTGGACACCTTTCGTTGGACAAGCTACAACACATCATTCCTCACATTTTGCCTACTGGTGAAATTTACTATGATGCTTGCCAACTGGAGAAGCATCAACGCACTAGTTTTCTTGCTAGTTCCTCCCAGAGCTTGGTTTCTTGTTTTGATTTGCTGCATATGGATGTCTGGGGTCTAAGTAGAGTGTCTGATAGATTGGGTCATCGTTTTTATTTACTTATTGTGGATGATTATTCTAGAATGTCATGGTTATTTTTGTTACAAAATACGTCTGATGTTGGACCAGTGATTCAAACTTTCATTATGCAAACAAAGATCTAATTTTCTGCTACTATAAAGATTGTTCTTTCTGATAATGCACTAGAATTTTGTATTACAAAGTTGGCCACCTTTTACAGGTCTCTTGGTATTATTTACTAGACATCTTGCCCCCATACATCACAGCAAAATGGGGTAGTTGAAAGAAAACATTGCTATGTATTGGATGTGGCCAGGACACTACTTATTCATTACAATGTACCACAGATATATTAAGGAGATGCAGTACTTCCTAAATGTTACTTGATCAGCAAGTTGCCTAATTCGACAATACAGGAGCAGGTCCCGTAGCAAGTTCTTCATTCAGACAAGGAATTATTTCATGTACCACCTAGGGTGTTTGGCTATGTAGCCTTTGTTCATATTTTGGGACTAAGTAGGGACAAACATGCTCCCAAAGTTGTGAAATGTATCTTTCTGGGGTATAATAGTACCCAAAAAGGATACATGTGTTGTGACCCATAGGAAAGAAGTACTATGTAAGTGTTGATGTTACGTTTCATGAGCCAATTTTATAGTTCTCCATTGCTAGTCATCATTTATCATTTGAGGGGATTCTTGCTCCTATGTCTGTGCCACCAGTTCCTTTGGAATAGATCCCAGTTACTCACAGTTAGGATATTACTACTACGGAGGATAGCAGTATACGATAGTTACTTACAGGCAGCATGAATGACGCCAATTACACACACCCCTACCACCTCAACCATCTCTCTCCTCCCCCAATCTGGTATGTATTGAACAAGGCAGTTTTGGGTTACTAAGGAGACACATAAACATCAGGGCGTAAGCCTTAGTTTGGGAGAAAAGCTTAAATTAAACATGTATATGTACTTCAAATGTGCTAATAATGTGAAAGCAATAAGAAAAACATATTTCCATGACCATTTATTCCACTAAAGTAGACAAATTATCAATAAATTTTACCTTTAACTGAATTGGACTATTTAGTTATTATCAACAATTAAAGATTAGTAGGATTTTAAATCACAAGGTACAAAAATAGCAAAATGGAAGGAAAAGAAGAAATTATTAGAGCATGAAGGTTCTTTTGGCATGGAGTAGTATGTATGACTAAGTAGAGGTACTCTTTAAAGAACAATATTTTGATGCATCATCTAAAGGTCGTTAATTTGGTGAAATAGAAATTGTGTACCAATTATAACATAGGCTAGTTAGCTTTTTTTTTAATGTTCGCTTTCTAGGTAATTTTTAATTGGATTGCTAGTTAGTTTTCTTGAAAGTTTAGATTGTAAATAGTTCAACATGCTGCATTTATAGTGTAAAATTATAATTATATCGTCCTTGATGATCATGGCAAAAAACAACTATCAATCAATACTATAAATGTTCGTTATTCAATCACTCACGGAGGAAATGCCTTAATTTTGCCTTACCACCTCAAGCCCCTCGACCACTCTAGGGCGTGCCCCTCACAAGGCAAATCGAGGTGGTCGCCTCAAGTGGCCCACCTCTCAAGGTGTACACCTCGAGTGCCTCGAGGGGCATTTTTTTAAACCATGGTCCTAATGCCAAGGTTAGCAGATACATGTGTACTTTAGCTACAAGGCTGGATGAACTTCATGAATCTTTCAACTCTATGAGCAGAAGGCAACAAGAAAAAAATCTTTGTTTAAACAGATGCATGATACAACCTGACATGCTAACCCAGTTCCCCTAAATTGAGCTTAGAATCTTCGTGAATGTGCCCCTTATGAAACAAGACATGTTTAACCTAAGATTAAGAAAAGTTCAGAATTTAGATTAAATCATTCATCCCAAGTACAATCTGGACCAGCCGGTCCACTCCCCGGTTCTGGAGCTATGAGAAGCCACAAAAAAAAAGAGACAACAAAACACTGACTTTAGTAAAATATACAATTTGCTTAAACTATTTTGAACTAAGCAGAGATAAACTTTAAAGGAGATGAAATACATCTTAGGCTATTAACAATTATGTTACAGATGCACGAAAGAGAAAATGATGGATAGAGAGGAAAAGGAAAAATCTTATGTTTGATTTTGTCCCCACATGTTTGCATGACTCAAGGAAATAGGAAGACCTACATGCTTGGGTGACAAAATGAAAGAAAATACAGAAATTTATTTGGATAGGTACATAAAATGAAGGGAAACGATTTTCAATACCCATTAGCATAAGGTGCAATCATACTCAGAAGACCCTTGTCAACGACAAACAAAGTTGTGAAGCTATCGAACTTTGGATTGGGCTTTTGATAGAACAGATGGCATCGGAATCTTATTTGGTCAACTAACCAACAATGATTATCCAATATTTCCCTGAATAGGAAAGAGAGAAAATTGATTGAAATGCTTCAACTTGTTATTGAAATCCTAGGACTCTCTTATATAGAGAGAGACCAAAAAGGGTGAAAGTACATAGATGTTCCTGAGGAGAAAATCCAACAACCGTATAATAAAGAAATAAAATAAAACATATGCTAACACTCCCCCTCAAGCTGAAGCATAGATATCTATTATGTTCAGCTTAGATACACATGAATCAAATAAAGATCTAGCTAGGAACTTGGTGAAAATATCGACAATCTGCTCCTCAGATGTAACTGATGTGGTATATAGCAACCCATTCTGAATGATATCCTTGATATAGTGGCAATCAAGCTCAACATATTTCATCCTCTGGTGAAATGTTGGGTTATTGGCAATGAAAGCGGCTGCTATATTATCACATCTCATCTCCATTAGGCTAGAAAACTATATCTGCAAGTCAGCAAGTAGGGATATAATTCACATCATCTTTGCAATCGTTTTAGCCATGGCTCTATACTCAGACTCGACACTGGATCTCGCAACTGTGCCCTATTTCTTGCTCCTCCAAGTAATCAAACTCCCTGCCAAAAAGGTGCAGAACCCAGTAGTGGATTTACAGTCCACATGACATCCGGCAAAGTCTGCGTCAAAGTAGCCAACCAAGGTCATAGAAGACCACTTGGAGAAGAAGAGACCCTTCTTAGGAGCCTTCTTAATGTATCTGAGCGCCATCAATGTTGCGTTCCAGTGCTAACATATTGGCTTGGCCATGAACTGGCTTAGTCTCCCCACCGCAAAGGAGATATCTGGCCTTCCGTAGTTGGCATACACACTCTCCCTAAGTCTCAGAGCCAGGTGGCTGCTGCATGTAGAGTTCCTCTTGGAAATTACCATAAAGGAAAGCATTCTTCACATCCAATTGATACAAAGGCCAATCTAGTTAAATTGTCATTGCAACCAACACTCGAACTGTAGGAAGTCTAGAAACTGGTAAGGTGTCAAAGAAGTCCACCCTATAAGTTTAGGTGAACCCCTTTGCCACGAGGCGGGCTTTATATCTAACAACATCGCCATCTAAATTGAACTTCACCGTGAATACCCACCGACAACAAACAAGTATAGCACCATCAGGGAGTGGAGTGAGCTCCCAGGTCCCACAGCCTCTAAGAGCGGCCATCTCATCCTTCATGGTTGCCTACCATTTTGGATCAAGCATGATCTCACGATAAGTAGCTAGAATTTGAGTAGCTGCTAATGCCTGAGTGAATCTAGCAAACTCGGGGGCTAAGCCGTTAGTAGCAAATGCCTCAGCTGTGGGATAAGTAATACAGGTCCGTGGTAGCTTCCAAATGGCTATCGAAAGATCCAAATCATCACCTGCCACATCATCTATCTTGTCCCTGTGATTATCACATGGCAAACATGCATCAATGTCTAAGGACTCACTTGAGAAGCCGATGGTGAAAGTGAGAGTGGGGGCCCCTGATAAGTAGTATGAGGGCGGACCTATGTCTGAAGTGGCTCAGTTAAACAAGAAAAGGAATGCGCAGCAAGAGGTGGTAGTGGTGGTGTAAGAGGGACAGGAATCTCAGGAAAACTCCCAAAATGAATGGGTGTAAATGGCATAGGTACCATATCACCCTCAAAAGGCATCTCAGCAGCAGAAGTGGAAAAGAAGGGTATCACCTCATAAAAAGTAACATCCGCCGAAACCAAATACCGAGAAAAAATCAGATCAAAGCACCGATACCCTTTCTGCGTCCGAGTATACCCAAGGAAAACACACTTAACTGCTCTCGGTGCTAGTTTATCCCGACCAGGTTCCAACAGGTGAACAAAAGCAACACAACTAAAAGTCCGAAAGGTAACGTGAAATAAGGGGCGATCATGATACATAACCTGTAACAGAATCTGTTCATGTAAAGCAGTATTAGGCATCCTATTTATCAAAACGTAGGCAGTCAAAACTGCATCACCCTGACAAAGAAAGGGAACTAAATGATGAATCAACAATGTACGAAACATCAAGAATGTGGCGATGTTTCCTCTCAGCAACACCATTTTGCTGAGAGGTGTAGGGGCACGTGGTCTCATGAATAATGCCACAATTGAAAAAAAAAATACGCAAACGAGTTTTGCAAAACTCTAAGGCATTATCAGACTGAAAGCTTTTCACCAAACAAGAATGCAGAGTCGTTATTTGTTTAACAAAATTTTCAAAAATTTGTCCCACATCGAACTTATTTTTCAAAAGAAACATCCAAGAAATACGTGAAAAACCATCCACTAACACAAGATAATATCTGTTCCCAAGTCGATCAAGAGTTCGACTAGGACCCCACACATCCATATGGACAAAATCAAAGGTGGTAACGAATGAAACAAAAGTAGAACTAAAAAAACTAGCCCTGTGGTATTTGCCCAGCTAACAAGCATCACAGGTGAGAGTAGTTGTGGAGGGTATGTGCGACAGAACATGTCTGAGGTGATCAATAAGTAGGTGGCCAAGGTGGTGATGCCACTAGAGAGGAGATCCAGCAGAAGCAAGACCCTAGGTAGCAGAGGCAGCAATAACAATACGGTTCAAATGGTAGACCCTCCGTCCTTACACCATCCACCAATCGTCTTCCCAGTGAACTTGTCATTCAAGACACGAGAAGATGCATCAAATATGACTCAGCAGTTTAGATATCTAGTAATGCTGCTAACAGATAATAAGCTTTAAAGGAAAAATCAGGCACATAGAAAACATCTATCAATCTCAAGGTAGAAGATAAGGATATATCTCCCTTACCAACAAGTGGTGTATGTCTCCCATCTGCTACCTGTACGGTCCTACTTGGAATAACTGGTGCTAACTAAGAAAGAATTCTTGTCTCCACAGAAGTGCTTGGACAAACTAGAATTAATCAACCAATCACCATAAGACAAGAGTGACGACATACTAGTCACAGGTGCCTCAGAAGAGGTGGCAATGACTGCTATATCTGGAGGCTGGGAAGAGGATGTCTGAGTTAGCTGTGCAATCTGCTGCCGCAAAGTCTCAATCTCTGTACTCAAAGAACTAACATCAAGATTGGGGAAAACTCCATCTGTGATCTCAGCTGCCTGATTTGCCACAAGTGGCCTACCATGCTTCTGCCAGCATGTGCCTTAGGGTGGCCAAGTCTGCCACAGTAGGTACACGGAGTCTTGGTGCGTGTACCAGATGAGCGTCCGCGTCCACGACCACATGCAGGTAAAGGACCTCCCTTGCCACGTCCAGGGATCGCAGCGAGTGCGGACGTCTAAGCACCAGAGTCAGCAGTAAAAGTTTGCACTAAAACCCTATTGAATCTACTATAAGCCTCCTCCAGGGTAGGAAGTTCTGAAGCAGTGAGGATCTGATCTCTGACTGCTATGTACTTAGGTCCAAGTAGGGGTGTACACCCACGGTTTTCGATTGAGATTTTTCCAACCCACCCCATAAAAATCAAGTTGGGTTGGGTCGGGTTAAGCAGGTTGAATAGTCAAAAGAATCAAAACTTATGTTTATCTCCACATTTTCTCTGTCTTTCATACTTAATAATAAAATATTTTAAACTCATAGATAGTTTCTATCATCTAAAAAAGCGAATAAAATAGGTACAAAGAAAAAAAAAACCTTGATAGTTAAATAACAATAACAAGAAAAAATAAAGGGACTTTGGTGAAGGGAGGTGATGGTTGTCGTTGATGTAAAGGAGGAAGAGAGAAGAGAGGAAGATGTTGACCTCGAGTAACGACAACGAAAACGATGGCAACGAGAAGGTAGCTGCTAGTCAGCGATAGAGAGGCTAGTGGTAACAACGAGAAAGGAAGCTCGGTTTAAGGCTTGCAAGCGGGGGAGGGAAACTGAAAAAAGAGCGTAGTGCACGATGGAGAGCGCACAGGGAGAGGGAAAACTAAGGGAGAGGCGTGTATTACTGATTTTTTTCCCCTTTCAAGTTTGATCAAGGTGGCTTTTCTTTCTTTGAAGTTTGGAATGGGGTGGGTAAGTGTGTTTTTTTTTCCTTTGAAGTTTGAATGGATAATCTCATATATATATAAGAATCGGGTTGAATCGAGTTGCGGGTTGGGTTGGGTTTATTAGACCTCAAACCCAACCCAACCCATTTTTTATCGGGTTGGGAAAATCTCAACTCAACCCAACCTAATCTAACTCACAACCCAACCCAATCAGGTCGAGTTCGGGTTGAACCCGACCCATGTACACCTCTAGGTCTAAGACCTGCCAAGCAAAGGGAGACTGCCAACTGTCTCCTAAAACTCTTCCAGGACTCACAGGCACACCCTTGCAGGTAGAAGTGATGCCTCTCCAGCATTCCCTTCAAGAAGCAATAGTACTGCGACAATGTGCGTCCTTCCTAACACAAGTAGAAGAGGTCGAAGACCTGAAAAACCTGTGCAAAGTTCTTGGCATGAGAGTAAGTCTCACGCAAGGACTCCCACATCTCTTTCGTTGTGGCATAATACATGATCTCATCCTCAATTCGGGGAATAACACTACATGAGCCACGTAGAGACCATAGCATTGTCCTATCCCAGTTGACGTTTGCACCCGTCTTGTTTGCAGGCTTCGAATATGTAAGAATATGGCTCTTCTCATGACCCTTGACTGTCATGAGGAAAGTCTAAGACCACCACGGGTAGTTAGTCTTGTCCAACTTGACGACAAGACCGAAAAACGGATTCTTAAGTACCCCGATGTTCGAAAGAGAGCCCAACATCACCTTGGACTGATCATCTGAAGCCATCTTCGTAATCCGAAAGCCACAATCAGCCCTCTATGTCCAAGAAATCATCAAAAGATATGAAACTGGATATATGCAAATCTGGATTTTCGTGGAAAGCCCCCTTGGACAAACGTTGGCCTCGCCTGGGTGCGGGGAAAAACCTGAGACGATCCCAAGGGGAGCTAAGTGTCTCTCACTATGATCTGAGGAGAGGTAGCCTTCGAGAGGGAGTACCAACCCCTCAAACACGTGCACAACCCCTGCACGTCGTCACCGACCACTGCATGCCACCGACGGTAGGGCTGCACCGTCACTCACCGATTTTGTAGCATCTCTAACACGCCGCGCGTGCTACCCGCAGCACCACTCGTTGCTCAAATGCGCTGCCACGTCGCTGCATCAGACGCGCCGCCCTACCACCGCTGCCGCCAGTTCAGAGGGTCGTTGTGCACGTGAGCCGCCACACGTGACCACTAGGGCGCTGTCGACGACTTCTGATGCCACCGCCACTGGGAGAGAGAGGGAAAAGGCATGGGGTGTAGGGTTTGGAGGCCTTGGGGGTGGAATATCGAGAGCCACAATCTAAGACTGATGCTCTGATACTAAATTAGTTGAGATGATTCAACTTATTATTGAAACCCTAGGGCTCTCTTATATAGAGAGAGACCAAAAAAGGTTAAAATACATAGATACCCCTTAAGAGAAAACCCCACAACCGTACAATAAAGAAATAGAATAAAGCATATGCTAATAGAGGAATAACCAATACATGCTCTGGAAAGCCATAGCCAATATGGAGAACCAGATCCTATTTCAATAAAATGTCCAGTTTCCTCGATGTCAATCATGCTGAATTGGATATTACACAAAAAATAAGGAAATTAAGAGGCCATGGTTCTTGAGATAAAAAAGGAAAAAATAAATTTATCCTGTCATTCATCAAAAAACAAGGATATCTTAATATCTAAAATAACACAGTGAACCATTTGCATATAGACTACAAAGAGCAAAATAATTTGGTAGAAAAAGACACTAGAAAATAACAAGGACAAGTGGGATCAGCTGCACCCGAGAGTTAAAGACTAAACAATCGGAAAAAGCAGAAGAATAGTAAGGTACCTTTGGTATACCATCTGGTCCTACAATAGTTCTATTTGCAGCAGGCTTTACAACACGCCTATGAACTTCACTTGATCCACTTCTATCAATTATGGTCAAGTCAACCGTAGACACAAGATGGGGTGCAAGGTTTAACTGCAAATTTACATGCTGACGCTTACCATATGCAGATAATGAAGCAAATTTCCACTACATACATATAAATCGTGTAAAAGAAACAAGTATGATACCTTAGAAAGAGAAATGGCAGGAAATGAGATTCCTAGCAGGAAACCAAAGGTAATGCCCAGAATGGAACTTCCAATCACTCGGGTACCCTCCTTTGTCCTTTTTAGAACACCACTGGTACCTCATAGACATTGTAACCAATAAAACCCAGAATATAGATGAAGAAGAAAAAAAAAATAATGACAATGATTTTGATTTAACATTTGAAACCTGCGATAGATGCTAGCCATTACACTGGAGCTGGACTTTCCAATTCAATGGCTCACTGAATTCAATGCCTTAAAAGATTCCTCTGAAAAGAAAAAGACAGGTTGACATTCATAGATGCCAGGTACCAAGAAGCTTGGGTATCCACTTGGGCACCAAGAAGTTCAAAACCAAATTCCTAGACTTACAAATAGTTCTATGGAGAGCCAAGTAGAGCCTAAATGAAAAATGAACCGCAATAATTTTGAAACTTAGAACAATTCTTTCAAAAAAAAAAAAAAAATCACAATTTTTCTTCATAGAATAACTTCTAACTTTATCAAATTATTTTTTCCAAGAAGCACTCTATTGAACTTCTTAATTTTCAATTTACTTGAGAATAATTTCCAGTTAGCCCCTTTGGTCTGTTGTTATTTGTTATTGCTTTAGTTGTATTTCTTTTATTTTCTTGAGTACTCTTGTAGTTTTTCCACCTCTATATATTGAGAGGTAAGGCTATGGAATAAGACTATTCGGTTCATTTGTTTCAACTTGGTATTAAACCGCGGTCCTAGATCGGAGGTTGGTATCCACCTTGATTCTTATACCTCTATTCTCTACACAAAAAAAAAAGACAAAACTTAGCAAGGAGGGGGGCTTGCGCCGCAATTGTTGGCCTCTCAGCCAATGGGTGGCTCATCGTCGATGAGAGGGCTTCCCAGCGAGAGCCTTACAGCGTCACCCATCGTCGTCGACGTCGCCCCAACATCGCCAACTGCCTCCCAAGCCCCTCCTTGCTTCCTTGCGACGTCGCCCAGCATTGCCAAGACAGCTAGTAGCTACCTCCTACAGTGCTTCTTGCTTCCTTGCGACATCGCCCAAGATTGTCGTACCTCCTTGCAACGTCATCCTGCACCACCCCTTGCTTCCTTGCGCCACTTCCTCTTTTTGGTGAGGCCCCTGTGAAATGGTACGCATCTCTACATCGCCTCTTGGGGTCTATTGGGTCTGTCCAAGGCCACTACGGGGGACTCCAGTTCATCGATTAACTGATTGTGGGTCATCATGTTACCCAAATCAGTTTAGTGGCTTCTCATTAAGGAGTTGATGGCTTGATCTTGCCCTTTTCTAGCACCGATTCTATTTGGGTCCTAGTTGAAGCAGAGACGGCCTTTGAAGGGTAATCCAAGGTGACAATCAAAGCAACTTTCTGAGACAAGGGTGTACAAGAATCCCTTCTTCGATCCCATAATGAAGCTAGATGAGACCAATTAAGCCTAATGGTCACAGACCTTCCTAATGACAGTAGAAGGTTACGACAAGGAGCATGTTTTACTCCAACCAGAATCCATAGAGAAGACTAAGAGGAATGTCTACTAAAAGAAAGACAATGTCATGGTCCATGCCTGGATCATGAATTCCATCATCCCTAGGATTGAGGATGAGATTATGTACTATCGCACTACCAAGGAAATGTGGGATTGTCTAAGACTCTAAGGGACATCGACTCCCACGAAAAGAATGCCAGTATGGTCTTTTAGATTTACAACGAGCACTCTCAGCTTCGATAAGAGGATCGCACATTATCCCAATACTACTCAACCTTGAAGGGTCTCCTAGAGAAGTACAACACGTGCCAACCTATGTGCACGTGCACTACTCAGAGTGATTATCGCAAAGAGGTATTTGTCCTACAATTTCTAGCTGACCTTGGACCAAATTACGTGACACCCCGATCATAGCTTCTTACTCTTTCAGAGCTTCCCATCTTGGAGGAAACATACAGCAGAATGGGCAGGATCTTTATTACCTCACTACTATTGAGCCTATAGGGCAAACTTCGACCCTTACTACTACCCAGGGCCATAGTCAAGGCACTCTAGCTACACAGGGCAGAGGTCGAGGCTATGGGCCTATCGAGAGTGGATGCCTAGCTTGCACCTACTGTGGGAAGTCAAGGCATATGGAGAATACTTGTTGGACCAAGCACAGTCGCCCTTCCATGACAATTCAGGCCATTGCTACTATAGATTAGCCCACAGACATTGTCTATGCCCAAGGAAAATTATAATAAGCTACTTTAGCACCTTACACATTGTCACAGGAGGCATCATCCACTTTAGAGACTACAGCTTTCGCTACTTCGTCAGGTATAGAGTTTGTCCTCTCCACTTATGCTGATGCACTATGTGATATAGACCTAGATACGGATTGGTTGGTTGACTTTAGAGCTTCATGACACCTCAGTAGAGATCGGTGGTGATTCCATTACATTTGATATGTTCCTCCAGGGAAGACATTACAAGTAACAAATATGAGGCATTCAAGGGTTACTAGATAGGGGTGGTCTCGATTATCCCCAATATGAGATTAACAAATTTTCTTTTTGTGCTTGATTTTCCTATTTGTTTGCTATATTTAACACCACTACTTGTACTTTTCAGGATATCCTAACCGGGAGAACAATTGGTGACAGCCATAAAGAAGGGGGAGTCTACCACCTATTCAACTCTCCATTTGCTGCTACCTAACATAGGGGTGTCACTTTTACTATTAAGTCTCCTTTCTAGTGACACCTTCATCTTAGCCATCTTCCATTAGACAGGCTTCGTCGTGCTATACCAACATTTCTTCATCCACTACCATTGCCTATGATGCTTGTCAGTTGGACAAGCATCACCAAAGTACCTATCCTGCTAGACAAAGCCCTGAGTCGACTGACATGTTCCAACTTGTTCATACCAATGTGTAGGGCCCAACCTGTATTCCTGATCGGTTGGGTTGTCGTTATTATTTGATTCTTGTTGATGACTTGTCTCATTTGTCATGGTTGTTTCTGTTGAAAAATAAGTCTGATGCTAGTAATGTTTTGAAAGAGTTTATTCTAAAAATTAAAAAAATCAGTTTAGTACTTGTGTTAAAAATATTTGCTCTGACAATGCTCGAGTTCTTTACCCAATGCATATGTACCTTTTATAAATCTCACGGTATTATTCATCAGATCACCTGTCCCCACACATCCCAGTAGAATGGGGTTGCTGAGAGGAAGCACAAGGATATTCTTGACGTAGCATGCACCTTACACATCCACCATAGTTTCCCTTCTCTCTATTGGGGAGATGCTTGCCCACAGTATATTACTTGATCAATAGGATGCCCACTTCTGCAATTCATGGACAGATTCCTTTACAGGTTCTTTATCCAGAGGGTAACTTGTTTCATGTCTTACCTCAAGTGTTTGGTTGTACTGCTTTTGTTCACATTTTTACTTCTAGTCAAGGTAAGCTTGCTCTTAAGGTCATCAAGTGTGTCTTTTTGGGATATTCTTACACCCAAAAGAAATATTGATGTTATGATCCTCTCACTAGAAGACACTATGTGAGTACCAATGTCACTTTCCACAAGTCTATCCCATACTTTTTACTATCAGGATAAGTCTTTCCCCTAAGGTTGTTGAGGTACCTATGTCCATTCCTCCTACACTCCTAGAGGCAATCCTGATCACTAAACTTGTGCCACTGCTCACTTGAGAGGTTTCCTGAGCCCCGTCACATACAGGATTGCCGTCACTTATAGGTAGCATCCCCCCTCTTTTGCGCCAACTACTTCACCTCAGGTAAGCATAGCTGATTTATAAAGTAATGAGGTTGTGCCTAATGATGATGATGCAGGGTCTATACGAGGAGATGGTGCTGCACTTCTTTTTCTGCACAACCAGAGACAGTATGTCAAATCGTTCCTGCTCCTAACGATCTCGATCTCCCTATTGCAATTCACAAAGCCCATACAATTGTGCCAGATACCATATTTCTAGTGCCATATCTACTTTTCTTGGCAGGGCCTACAAGTTATGTCATGCTCTGTCAAGCACACAGATTCTTTCGTGTCACCAGCAAGCTATTCTTGATCCGAAGTGGCACCAGGCCATAGAGAATGAGATGGCTGCACTATGGTCCCGTGGCATGTGGGAACTTATTAACTTACCTCCAAGCACATTAGTTGTGTGGTGTAGATGGATCTTTACCATTAAGTAAAACCCCATCGGGACGATAGTGAGATACAAAGCACGTCTTGTGGCCAAAGAATTCAAGCAAACCTATGGTGTAAACTTCTTTGACATGTTCTTACCTGTGGCGGAACTTGCTACTGTGCGCATTTTGGTCTTTATAGCTATGTAAAGAGATTAGCCCTCCGTCAGCTTAATGTTAAAAATGCCTTCCTATATGGTGACTTGTAAGAGAAGGTGTACATAAAGCAGCCTCCTAACTGTAAGGTTCAACGGTAGTATTCCAAAGTGTGTTGCCTATGCAAGGTGATTTATGGTCTAAAATAGAGTCCCGGGGCAAGGTTCAAAAGTTGTCAAAGGTGGTTGAGACACTGGGCTTTCAAAGGTCATCATCAGATCATTCCTTGTTTGCCAGAAGGACTACACAGGGTATGGTGGCACTACTAGTTTATGTTGATGATATCATTCTTATGGGAGATGATGGACCTGCAATTGTTGAAGTCAAGAAGAATCAGGCAAACAACTTTATTAGAAAAGATCTTGGACCTCTCAGATACTTTCTTAGGATAGAAGTGGCACAAAGCAGGAAAAGTACTGTACTTTCCTAGACAAAGTATGCACTTGACTTGTTGTAGGAGACTGGCATGCTAGAAGCAAAGCTAGCTAATATTCCCATGGATCCCAAGCCACACTTATATGAAGAGGTAGAGGCAATGGATAGTCGGCAATATAAAGGATCGGTAGGCAATCTCCTCTATTTGACTATTACGAGACCAGATATTTTTCTTGCAGTTGGAAAGTTGAGTCAGTTCATGGATAGGCCTACTAGACAACATTAGGATGCTACAATGATGGTGCTCAGATATCTAAAGAAAGCACCAGGAAATGGGGTCCTGTTCACCAAGAGGACTTTTGTGAGTGTTGTGGCCTATACATATGCAAATTATGCAAGGTGTCTGGCCGACAGGAAGTCTACTACCGATTTTTGTACCTATGTAGGAAGGAACCTGGTAACATGGAGGGGCAAGAAACAGGCTATTGTGTCTAGATTCAGTGTAGAGTCTTGAGTATCGGACCATGCCACACACAACTTTTGAGATAATGTAGGTGGGATCCCTTCTTGCAAATTTATATGTATTCGTTGATACCCTTATGGAGATGAGATGAGATAATAAGGTTGCTACCTATATCGCTAACAATCCTATGTTTCATGAAAGGACCAAGCACATGGAGGTACATTGCCACTACACACGTGACTTGATTCAGAGAGGTCTTATCTACACGCATGGCTCCTCTGATGACTAGACAAAGATATCTTCACCAAGGCATTGCCTCAGTCTTCTTTTGATATTTGTTGTTCCAAGTTTAGCATGATTGGCATGTATACTCCAACTTAAGAGGGAGTATGTTAGCCCCTTCAGTCTTTTGTTATTTGTTATTGCCTTAGTTGTATTTCTTTTATTTCCTTGAGGAGTACTCTTGTAGTTTTCCCACTTTTATTTATTAAGAGTTTGGGTTATGGAATAAGATTATTCGATTCATTTGTTCTAATGTTTACTATGTTTGAACTTCACAAAATGAATCCATGGTTTCTTGAAAAAGTTTCACTCGGACACCAAGCCAATTATAAATTTGCACCTAATTGTTCTTTCTATAGGATGGATGTTAGGTTGTCAACTCAAGTACATGGTTAATGTAATGACCTAGCCTAAACCAAATCTAATAAAGAAAATTGGCCTTTGCAGCTTGCTTTGTATGAATCCAATGGATCCATAGCAACCACTTAAAATATTTAAGCTCAAGTTGTCAAGTAGTAATTCTCAATCTTTTATACTCTACAACTCAATTTCATGAGTTTTCCATGTGGAACTAGTTTAGGATGTCATAATCTCTCTCACTTGGAATTTTGATATCCTCAATATGGTCTATATAATCAATCAACCAATGACCGAGCAATGTAGGATACTAGAGGTGACTCATACAAGCTCTAAAGGTAGCTCCCACTACTCTTTTGGTGTAGCACTTAGCCCTTCATAGCACTTAGTTCTCATATTTTCAATCGGTTCACGACTTTGATACCATTTGTAATGACCTCAACCTAAATCTAAATCTAATCAAGAAAAAATGACATTGACAACTTGTTAAATATGGCCCAATGAATCCATGGCAACCACAAAAAATGCTTAATCCCAAGTAGTCAAGTAATAATTCTCAATCCTTTATATCTTACTACTTAATTTCATGAGTTTTCTACATTAGACCATTTATAAGTGTCACAGCTAACATGGAAAATAGCTCTTGAACTATAAACTTCCTCCATTATTGTAGATCTGGCAGGCCAACCTAGTGACAGAGAGTTTTAAAGTGTGTTCTCCACCAATCCTTCAAATCGGTAAGGCATATCTTGGATCTTTAGGTAGGTAAATGGATTTCTTGTGCCATGGCATTTCTGAGTTCTCTGAATGAACACATTATACTAGATCCTTAACTCAAGCAAGCTAAGGACTAGGGAAGAGAAGCTGTCTCAGCATATAGGGAGAATCTAATCTCCTTTGCATTCTTAACTTTCAAAGAAAAGCCTCAAGTAAGGTTGTTTAGCTCATCCATTTTCGGAAAAAGAAAGAATCATGATAGCACGATTGATGTTCCTGTAATTGGACCTGAGAATAGGGAAGGTAAGGATGCAAGAAGTCCATGCCCACTTATCAAGAGCTCACCCTTCTATGCATTTCCACCTGTTTTGTTTGGGAAATATATAAGCAAGGTCAGTGAATCAGTCTCATAAGCAAAAGGAAATCTGGTAAAACAAGGAAATACGTGACCCAGAATGCGAGAAGACTATAGGATGGATCGAGATTGGAAAAGTTGAAGACCATCTCAAAACTGTTTTAGTTGAGCTGGGAAAAGAAGCTGCTTAGATGTTGATTATGAGACTCGACTAGAGTAGAACTTGGAATGACAGAGAGGGAATTTTCTCTTGTTAAGGAGGATGTACTTGTTGATCTCAACCTATATGGCTAGTCAAAATAGCTTTTTCCCTCAAAATAAAGGATGTTATTCAACCAAGTCCACCATAAGTCAAGGCAAAATGACTTTCCACCACTATAGAGAAGGCACTTGATTCGATCGGCCATTTCATTTGGTAGAATTGTTATGCTTAGGCAAATGGTACTTCTCTTGTCATAAAGAAGGTACTCAATAAGTGATAAAACTAAAAGTGTTGGGTTCTCTTGTAAATAAACAAATATTTTAATATGTGGGTATGTGTTGCAATTTTTCCATCACTTAGAGAGCAAGAAAGCTTGTTATTCTAAATAAATCCCTATGGCCTCCTCTATCGATCACTGAAGTAAAGAAAACCCAAGGCCCAGACATAGATAGGCACACTGTTTCTCAAATTGGGTTAACAAATGCTTCCCATCTCTATTATTTGTGATTATTCTATATTTTAACATGGTATCAGACCAACAATCCATTGTATAAATGGATCGTTTTTCGATCTCTAGTTTGTCCCAATCATTCACCGTTGAAGTCACGTGTGTTGTTTCTCGAATCAAGAATCGTGTCCTTGTTACATCTAGATCACATATGCAGATGCTTGATCTAATCATCACCGGCTAGATCTGACCATCTCTGACTAGATTCGACCATCGTTGGGCCTCCTTCGACCATCACCAATCAATTTGCATAGGATTCATATCACTATATAGACCCATATCACAACCAACCAAGGTCCTATTTCTATACGCAAAGAAGAGTAGGTTACAACCCTACCTTGCTATCCTTGAGAAGCTCTTGTCATAGCCTTCCTTCAACTTGCTATTAAGCCTTACAACAACACCCAATAGTGTAGTTCCCTTGCCAATCTGACTTCTTCCAAGGATCTAGCATCAAAATGGACAATCCATGTCAGATTTGCATCGATTAAGATAGTGAAAACTCAATCAAAGGCTTTCCCAGGCCAAAGGTGGGACATGCAACAAAAATGCACCCACAGCCTTGCAAGTTCTCAACCTCATTAAAAGAAAAGGGGTGATCCTTACCTCAGGTCCAAGCTTGAGGGAAGATGGAGAAGCTTACTTTAGCCTCTAGACCTCTAAGTTGCTCCCAGAGTCCCAGCAACTCCTCTTCCTAGCAATGGTAGAGCCATTCCTCTCAAGAACGCACAAGCAGAGAATGTCTGGGAGGGTTAAATGGTTAGTGAGGTCATCCATGAGGGTTTTATGATAAGAGGGAAAAATTGCCAAGTGGTCCTTTCCTTTTTATCTCTTCATTTCCACCTCATCATCAATTTAGCTCTCTTGCCCCCAAGTCCTCCCCAGCCTCTTAGGTTAATTTAAGTACCCAACTTGCCTTTCTTCTGATTGAAGAGCTCCTCCAAGGACTAAATACAAGATCTATCCTTGGTTCCCAACCTTGACAATTTGCTAAGCCCTAAAAAGGAAAATTCTTAGGCTCATAATTTTGTAGAACAAGTACTTTCAATTATTTATTTATCTTCATTTGTGTGTATTGCTCCCTTTAATCATCATAAACCCTTTAATTAAGGTAGAATTAGCAACGAGGCCTCATAAGAAACCACACACAACTACAATTTGCACCCTCGCAAAAGACTACAAACACCCTATCCTCTGGCATCGTTCTCAGTTTATGGCATCTTCACTATAGAATTTCAAGAATTCATGAACAATGCCCTCGCTATACGGGAACCTTGAACCTTCAAAGAAGCCTCTAAAAATAATCATTAAATTGAAGCCATGCAAGAAGAAATGAATGCCATGCATAAAGATCAAGTTTGGATATTTGTTCTACGTCCATCTTACAAAAATGTTGTCAGACCAAAGTAGATTTACAAAGGTACAAATCAGATGGTAGCATTAACAAATTCAAGGCCTATCTTGTTGCTAAAGGTTTCACACAACAATTTGGGGAAGACTTTTATGAGACCTTTAGCCTAGTGATTAAGGTTGTTACTATTCTTGTTGTTTTATGCCTCGCTTTCAGTTGTAATAGGCCTCTTTATCAATTTAACGTCAAGAATGCTTTTCTCCATGGTGATTTAGAAGAGAAGGTGTATATGAAACAACCAAAAGGATTCGATGAGATAGACTAAGCCCGATATGTTTGCAAGCTCCAGAGGTCCATTTACGGTCTTAAGCAAGCTTCCAGAACCAGGTATTTCAGTTTTCATAAAGTCCTTACTAATCTGGGTTTTCAACAATGCCTCATAGACCACTCGTTCATGTATAGAAAGGGAAATAATATTGTGCTCTTTTTACTCTATGTTGATGATATTGTAGTCATCGGGAATTCAATTGTATCATTGATGATGTAAAAGGAGCCCTTGAAAAGTCGTTCAGCGTTAACAGATCTTAGCAATTTGCAGTATTTCCTAGGTATTAAGGTTGACAGAACAAGTGATAAGATGACATTGACACAACACAAGTACACTGTTGATGTACTAAAAAGATTCAATTTTTTTTATTGCAAGCCAATTTCCACTCTAGCTCCATCACAGCATAAACTATTCAAAGCTGATAGCATGATAATCAAGAATCCAAGAGAATACCGCAGTATGATTTGTGCACTACAATACCTCACCATTACTAGACCTGATATTACTCTTGCAATAAATCAGATCTCATAGTATATGCATTCACCTATGACAAATCGGTTAAAGGCAATCAAGCGGATTTTCAGCTATCTGAAGAGCACAGTTATGAATGGACTCCTATATGAGAGATACTTCTCTAGCATGAGGTGTTGGTGTTCTCAGTGGTATTTTCGATGTTGATTGGCCAGGAGATCCTGGTAATCGTAGATCTGTCGCTAGGTATTGTATCAACCTTGGAAGGAATTTAATTTCTTGGAAAAGTTGTAAACAGAGAGTGCTGCATGATCTAATATAGAAGAAAAATACCAGGCTTTGGTGTTTGCCATTAGTGAAGTCATATGAATTCGCTCCATCTTGGATAATTTAGGAATCATGAATAAATCACTTCTATGTTATGCAACAATCGATGTGCCTGTGCCTTGCTATTAACCTAGTTTTTCACGATTGGTCTAAGCACATACAAATGGATTAACATTTTGTTAGGGAAAAGATACAAAGTGGAGAAATTGTTATCCATTACATAATTGCAAAAAATCAAATAGCTGCTATCTTGACCAAACCTATCGGCATCAAGATATTCTCCAAACCGAAGAACAAATTGAGTACTTGTTATTCCCATACTCGGTTTGCAGGGGATGATAAAACTGAAAGTCTTAGGTTCTCTTGTAAATAAATAAATATTTCACTATTTAGGTGTGTTGTAGTTGTTTCCATTACTTGGAGAGCAAGAAACCTTATCATTATAAATAAATACCCATGGCCTCCTCTATCGATCATTGGAGTGAGGGCACCCTAGGCACACCGCCTCCTGAACTGGGTCAACAAATGCTTCTTGTCTCTATCGTTTGCAATTATTCTACATTTTAACAGCAAGTAGCTCAAGTGGAAATGATGACAACATTTTGTCACAAAACCCATTAAGGGCCTTAGAGATGGTAGCCCCGAGCTCCCTCACTATCAAGTTTGAGCAGATCATCTCTGGTTACATGGTACCTCAGGTGAGTTTCTAACCCCATCAACCATTATAACTATAAATATTTTGGCTAATTAAACGTCGGTGTTCCAATAATTTCCAGAAGCCCTCCAAATTAGTCTCTTGCGTTATAACATAACAAAAACTAAGACCCAACGGGTCAACACCGTAATCTCCTGATACCAGAAGCCTTGCTGGGAAACGCATTAGCCTTAAAAAGGCTCCATTTTTTTTGTGGGACAAAGAACTTAACTTTCTTTTTTTAGAAAAAAAGGCAAAGTTAGGTACAGAAGCAAACAACTTTCCAACGGTTAACCGATCATTAAGCGATCCCTCACTTTCTGCAATTAAGGTTAAGAGCGAATGACCCAACTTTCCAGAAAGGGTGACATTGATATCACGTAATTAAGGCTAATCAAAATACCATCTTGAGCAGAAGGCGGAGATCCGAACAAAGAAAATGAGAGAGAGAAAGATGGAGATTTGTGGTGGAAGACCTGAAATGGGTTCGCATGGTCGGATAAGACTGGGTTGACGCTCCTCAGAGATCGGAGGCGGCGGAGACAAGCTATTGATCTCCGGCGTGGTTTCCACGATCACCAGAGCAGGGAGAAGAAGAACAGTGGGAAATATGATCCAACGGTGTTACGGTGCTGTCTGGATTCGTGAAGTCGCCCCCTCTTCTCCTTTGTACGAAGATGCAAGTTTTTGTCTAAAAGTCAAAAAAAAAAAATGATAAATATTGTTTTTGACTTTTTCTGTCCCTTTTTTTTTTTTGTTGTTGTTTTTTTTTTTTTTTTCCCGGAGGGTACGAATTTTATAGGTTTATGATCAATCATATGAATTTCTTCTCCCATCCTGACTTATTTCTTCGTGATTTTATTATATGGATTATTTGATTTTTTACTGTAGTTATTTTTTTAATTATGGATTTTTGAATGTTTGGATTGCTGTTAGATTCCTTATGATGGTTGTGTTAAGTGGGGAATTGAAGTGAAGGTTTTAGACTCTAATGGTGGTTCACATGTAGCCTCCATTTGACTACGAAAGAAGATGAAAATGGGTTTTTGAACTTTTTCCCTTCTTCCTGTCCTTCCCTAATTCGAAGTTCCTGGTGAGAGAAAAAGCCTTCAATTAGTACGGGATTCCGCAGAACACCCCTTTCTTTCAAAAAAATTTAGTATGCAAGTGATTCTGCAAGCTTAAAGATCAAAGAGATCGATGCCGTGCATAAATTTTTAAATCTCCATTGTCCTTGCCTTACAGGAAGTGAGTGATATTGGTTTATTTCCTCAATTCGAACTTCTTAAAAATCTGATTTTTCATCTGATTAATTTTTCTGATATGTTCGAGTTTCCAAGAGCAAGCTAAAGATATAAAATGGAGAAGTGAGAGAAGCAAATGAAGCAAGATACTTGAAAGTCTTTGAAAATGATCCAGTTGTTCCCAGAGCTATTTGATGACTGTGGAAAGTAGGCAAATATTGATGCTACTTATGTTTCTAGGGCTCAATTATTGAGGTATTTGATGACACGCTCTTTTTTGCATTTATAGGAGCATGAAGCAAAGTTGGTGTCACCCTTTTTTTCCCTGTTGCATCGTGCGTGAGAAAGCCACCTTTTTTTTATTTTTTTTGTCTCTAGTCAACTTTTTTTTTTTTTCAAACAATGTCTCTAGTCAACTCAAGCACCCTGCTGAAGAACACCAGCAAACTCGTGTCCAACAACCAAACGAGTTGAGGCCGAACTTTGAGATAAATAATAATCAGTTCCAACTAGTTAAACCGAAAACATCATCATTCAAATTAACTGAATCACAATTTGGTCTTAACTACTCAATCCGGTCAAACCGAGTTGCAATTAAATGCAGGATGTGATTGGCCATCTTTTCCACATCCTGATTAAACCTTGTACACCATTTTAGCAAATGGAAAGAACAGAGGTAATACATGTCGGACTTTAAGCTTGCAACTTATCGTAACAAGAATAAAGGCAACCATAGACTGAACAGGAAACTCATTTTTTTATCACTTTCGCCACGGGGAACATGAGTTTGGAGGTGGAGGGCATGACTTTTGATAACAAGGCGATACATTAAAAGGGTGAGGACAAATAATCAAGAGGTAACCACAAGAACTTACGCGGTTATCAACCAGAAAATATAACAGCAGAATCCTAGAAAAACCTAGACAGCTCCACAGGCTGATTACACTTAGATTCTTTATGAGCTAAAATCTCAATTCCAACGAAGCACTTCTGCCAAGCAGCAGACTCAAGATAGTAACCTTCAAAGCCACATTACCCTGTACTTAGTTAAACTCACATGAAGTTCAAGCCTCGCCTACTAAAATCGTTGAGTCTATTTCACATGATCCGGGGTCGACTACTTCGCAACAATCTGACCACAAGATTTAAAAAAAAAAAAACTAACCTCTTAAGTAGAATTCTGTCCCACTAAAATATAAGACCATTACTTCCATAAAGCAAAGCTTGATTATTTATAGATGGCAAAGGAAAATCATGTGTTTACTTTTGCATTCAACTTTATCATGTCTCATTACAAGAAACCAGTCCCCAAGGGGAGGTTAAATCAAAGGGGCATTACATCCTTCCACATTGATCTGAATAAATGCCCCAAAACGCAGTCCTGGTAAAATGTAATATTTATTTCTTACAAAGTAATAAATCTCAAGTATCACAAACAGAAAAACCCGAGGATGATCGACACAAGAAATAAAAAAATAAAAAAAAAAACTGCATCCCAAGATAGCAGCAAAAGCTCATATCAGTCTACAGATTCCCGATACATCACCGCAGTTGTAACTACAAAGAACTATAAGATAGAAGATCTACAAGAGTGAATATATAACATACAAAGTGGAGAACGACGGAATGATGATGTAGAAAAGGGCCCAACCCTTGCTTCTCTTCGCATACCTTCCTCACCTATACCCACCATATGGTTGGGAACCGTAGCCTCCTGTGCCCATTGTTGGGTTAAAAGTGGATCCCGGCATGCTTGGCGCAGGAGGCATACCAGGATTAGGCCGCATTCCTTGACTCATCCCCATTCCCACCCCCATCCCCATGTTCATCCCCAAGCCCATTCCCATGGGTTGATTCATGCCTCCACCATATGCACCCATGCCCATACCCATTCCCATCCCCATCCCCATGCCAGAACCCATCATGGGGTTTGGAGGAGGGACGAGACCGCTTGCATTGGCACGCCCCATACCAGAACCAGATCCCATAGCTTTGCCCATGGTGATGGTAGAAACAGCAGCCGCTGTGGTGCTCTTCACCTTCTCTCGTTTTTCCTTGCGGTTGAGAGTGTCAAAGTCAACCCCAATGTCGGCCATTGGATTGATTTTGGCTGTTGAGATAAATTCACAATTCAGAAAGGGCAATGAACCATAAGAAATCTGATGAATCTGCATTACTGAAAATTCACTAATAGACTGTCCAAGTTAACAGTTGTAATGAAAGATTAATGAATTATAGCAAATCTGCATAATATATGCGGATAGGCTGTCTAAGTAGTTGTATGGACTAAAATGAACAATAGCCCACTTGAATGGTCTGGCAAGGTTCAAATCATACTTTACTGGAAAAAGGAAAAAAGAACTGTAGCAATCAATCAAGATGGGATTGGTGCGTATTAAAGTGATCCTCTTTTTTGGAAGAGGATTTAAGTGATTCATATAGGTATTTAGCAACAAAAGTTTTCTATCATTCTATTGTTTGTAATGGCAGTTTCCTTTTGTATATTGTTTCTGTTTTTCAGGTTAAAGTGTGATAAATCAACAAATGTAATGGAAACACTAAGATGCTATGTAAAACAAAATGTACACCTATCATATTCTTATATGTTGATAATTTTTAATAAAATATTATCTTATTTTCCTGATTTTTTTTGACTTTGTATCTGTGAAATGCTATAAAAAAACTATTAAACCTGATCACGCCCTAAAGTCCACAGACCAGGCATTTGAATTTAATTGGTTTGACAACTTTTCACATAATGCAATTTGGAACAATTTATGATTGAGGCCTGGTTCAGAATCAGTAGTCAATCAACTCAATCCAAATCAATTCGATCTTGTGAACCATAAAAAAGTACTAAAAATGATGCAGATTCTCAGAACTTACGTCCAGATATATCAAGATTGACGAGACCCCTGCTTAATGTATCAGCCCAAACAGTTGACTTTGTCTCAAACTTCTCTGTAGGTTTGGAAGCTGCTCCTGATGTGGTCGGAATCACTCCTTGAGGAATCAATGGAGTGCCACTTAAACTTACCGGAGCAGATTGCGATGATGATCCCAATTGAACAAGGTTGTTCAGCGAAGCTGCTTTAGGCATCATGCCAGACGTGTTTGGCAGCACTTGTTGAGAATTGTAGGCAGGAGCTGCTTGTAAAGGTGGTGGAGCTGACAGTCCTGGTTGTGCAAGAAATCCTGATTGAGGTGCTTGCATTTGAGGTGGTTCCAGCTGTGTGGACTGTGTGACCAACTCTGAGGGGGCAGTCTGAGTCCTTGGTAAGGAACTTTGGGTTTCAAATGAAGCGGTAGTTCCAGTTGAGGGAAAGACGTCCTCCAGAACATCATTGCTTGGATTCGTGACAGCTGCAGGTGGAAATCCTGAGGTTGCAGGAGCAGGCTGGGTATTTGTAACATCGGAAGTGTAGGCAACAGCCTGAAATGATTCCCCAAAATCAAAACCAGGGCCACTTTCCACTTTTATAGTAGCCGCTGTTTCTGGTGGGGCAACGATGGTGTGTCCAAATCCAGGCTGGAAAGAAGCAGGAGGGATGCTCTGTGGTTGAGCTACAAAATCATCTTGAGAAGCCACAAAAGGAGTATCTCCAAATGGATTTGTAGGAGGCTGCCAAAAGAAAAGCTTGATTTAAAAGTTATACTAGAACCAGCTATACATTTCTATTGCAAGGAAGAAAAAAGCAGGAGATAAAAATTGTGCATGGCTTATGATACCTACAAAAGAAAACACAAACATTTTTTTTCTTACTTTAAGGCGGATACAAGATCCCTATATGAATAACAAAGCATTACATCAGATGCAGTCACCATCAACATCTTCCATCCGAAATTTCCAATTGTTGGCTAATTAAAATCAGAACCAATTCTCAGTTTTCACCAATTTGGCAGAGGAATATCCAAAATTTCTGTCTAGGTGTACCAAAACTTGTTCATATCAACAGACTGACCGACATTGCAAAATAAGCTAGGTCACCACAATGGAATATGTCAGCTGTCCAAACAGTCCAGAATCTCAATAATGGTTTGCTAAAGTGATGGGCATTTTGGTCAAGGATATGATTTCACAAAAAAGACAAATGCAGCTTTTCTAACCAAGAGATTGGCAAAATGATTCATCATGGAGAATACCTACACAATGCGATATATAAACTTCTAACTTTTTCTGGCTAGACCATCACATACAGCAGATTCGCTGCCACAGATATTTGACTGTTTCATCTTATTATCCCCAGCAATATACTAACATAGGATATCACATTTCTGTAATCCCATGATAATTGAAAAAGACAATAGAGGGAAATTATATGTTAGATCACCTGGCTCACAGATGAGGCAACAAAGTTGCTTTCGAAACCTGAGCTTGCAGGAACATCAGGTCCTGAAGTGGTAGTGCTGGAAGATGCTGGCACAAGAGCTAGCGAGTTTATGGAATCTTCAGCCGAGAGGGAGCCAAAGAAATCCACATCAAGACCACTTCCAGAAGCTGACATAGCTGCCCAAAGAAAAAAAAATGTCATTCAAGCACATAATTGATATGCCGCACATACACATAATTGACAGACTTAAGATAACTATGTGAAAAATAGTGATTTACCCATCATTCAAGCTATCTGTGGGAAAAAATTAGCATTATTTTTGTTTTGCTTTAAGTGCAGATTCTCACTACCTTGCATTTTTAAGGTGAAATGATTAAATATATTCATGACTAGGGTTGGTCAATATAAGAAAATGAGGTCATCAAGTGATATAATTACAGATACTCTCCATATACAAAAGAATTATCATGTAACTCTTGAACTCATACCTGGTGTAAATCCACGTGGGTCAAACTCATCAAACATGTCACCCTCATTGGAAGCAAAAGTCGATGGACCAACTGAAGCAGGAGCTGAAGGAGCAACTGAGTCAGGGGCTGCTGGAGGAGCTGCTGGAGGAGTACTTACAGTTTCAGAAGGAGATGCTTTAGGTTGTGGTGGCAAAGGAGCTTTTGGTGCAGGAACATCAGAGGGCCCTTCATCCCTTAAGTATCCAAGTACCAGAATCATAAGAAATTCGTAAATGAATAGAAGGAAAAGTCAAAGCATAATATGGCCAAATAATGGGTCACATAACACTTTGGATCTTGAACTTCCAAAGGTGATAAGGTTCAAAGTTCATACATCCACAATGACCATTTATTAACTTTTTCAGAAACTATCACAAGAAATGAGACAATTATATCGTTCCTTTTTCAAGACCAAAGTATCACCAACCCTCCAGCATATTGCCTATTATAGAAGAAGCAGATATACCTTTTGGCTTCAGGAACACTGGTAGGAGTATCCTTTGTAGCTTCTTCGTAGCTAGGTGGAGCACTGATATTTGGCTCCGAAAGCTTACGTTCAAGAGCTCTGTGTAAAATCCAATATTTGTTCTTTATTAAACAGGAACAAGTCCACATGAATAACAATGAAGATGGAGAAAAGACAGAAGTGACTGAGAAACCTTCAGTTCATTAGCAATTAAGGGGTTCTTTCTATTCTCATTTTCGGATGAAATATTAAAACGATACCTTGGCTCATTGGAAGGACCATCTGATCTGCCGCCCCCACTTCTGCACCAAATGAGCAAGGGTCATTGTAGATTGGGTCAGATAGGGAGAATATAATTGAATTATCTGGTAACACTGATAAATCTTCAATACTGGACTTTTTTGGATAAAATACACCACTAGAATATGGTTGAGAAGGATATATCTACACAGGAATTAGATTAAATCATCTGGTAACACTGACAAATCCTCGGTACTGGATCTTTTTTTTTTGGATAAAATCCAACACCGGGATGAGATGCCACGTTGACGTTATTACACTGCATGAAAACCTAATCCTGGAACAAGTGCAACTATTGAACCTTTCATGTGGAACGTTATAACTTCCCAAATGTTGCCTGATTCAACGCAGGAAAAACTTGGTGTTAACCAATTATAAGTACATACAAGCGTGACAAGAAATACAAAAATTCCACCTACACTTGACACAATGCAACTAATGAAGTTTGAAGTGTTGAGCTTCAAGATCTTTACGATAATAGTCATCAGCACTCTCTTGGATAACTGCATCAGAAAGGGATATCATCTAAATTTTACCATAATCATAACAGCAATCCACCACAGTATGCTTTGATATCTATTTCATGGAAGATGTGATCCCTGTTACCGAGTTGATACAAGATATTTGACCTAGATCATTTCCAAAGTTGGAGACCCTATCACTGGGTTGCCAACATTTAGTTGCCCAACCTAATCTGCATACAAGTACCTAGCCTTGTTTGGAGACCAAACTCCATCTGGAGGAGTATTTTTATAACAACTACATCTTCCATTCCAACGTGCCCTACTTGTATTATCTAAAACGACTGATCTTCCACATTATAACAATTACTATAAAGGTTTTTTCTTGTCATTTGTGGTGGGTGGGTTTTGGTGGTGGTGGTGGTGGTTGACTGGGGTGTGTGTGTGTGTGTGTGTGTGTGTGTGTGTGTGCAGAGGGGGAAGGGGGGGCCGGGTGGTTGTGGCTGGGGGTTTGGCTGCATTTATTGGGGGTGGTCTGGATTCTATGTTGTGGTTCAAAGAATATTAACTGCCCTGAACAAATCATGCACATTCTCTGAATATCTACATTTTATCTTTGGTGTGCTAGGAGGTACTCATCACCAGCTACTTTGATCTCATGAAGTTGGATCCAATGTCCCAACCCCTTTGTCAGAATCTTCCCTTTTAAATAGGACTTATATATCTATCAAAACCCCAACATCTCCATCACATGATGTTATTAATGCATGCCATTATGATTCAGATCCCCAAGTTATCTTGCCTAATGATAAAGTGATCTCGAATCAACTTTTAAAAGCACTTCTCTCAACTACTTTAACAAGCTTGTCAAACTCTGCCCATGAGCCTAAGGTAAACCTACTTATAGCCAGCCAAAATTGGCTCCTACGCAAGAAAAGGAGTTTCCTCCACCAACAAAACTTAGCAAACTCACAAGGAGATTGTTGCATATATAGCCCATGAAAAAAGTGCATCCAAAGAGATTAATTTTCAGCATCTGTACGATAAAATGCCTAGTCTTTTCTTTTGATAAGAAAAAATGTCTAGACCTATCAGCAATGATGAGGAAAAGAATTAACTACCTTTCCTTTTTCAAAAAAAATGATGAGGAAAAGAATGTGAGAGCAAGTATTTTGGAGACATCAACATTTATTACTAAGCAATTGGTTAGTTTCATCTTCAAATGTGAAACTGCTCTTCCAACACCCTTACGGCCTTGTTTGCGTCAAAAACATGGACAAAATCAATGCATGATATTACCATGCAGGAGCATCCAATTTCAAATTGTGGCTTGACTTGAGAGGTCAATGTTTACACGAGTGTTACATAATCAGGTAAATAGATCTTGAAGTCAGAACCATTTACCATGTAGATATCAATATTGTACTTACTATATTGTTTTTCCTCCTGTGGTTTTTCTTTTCAGTAATGAAGGATTTTCCACATTAACCCTTGTCCTCATGTATGATTTTGTTGCGTGATTGTTTCTAAATGGTATAAGAGGCAAGGAATTTTCTATTTGGGTTGTTGGATCATGATCGCAAGATCTTGTTAGATTCTATATTAGCAGAATGGTGACCACAATGGCAGTGTACTGCAATGTGACCGCATGGTAATTGGGGCATGCATAGGCAAGGCATCTAAACCAATGTTGGGACAGCACAGAGGCTTGGAGTGAATATGCGAAGGCAGTGGCTGATTTGATCTTTGCTACAACATTGTATTTCTCCAGTCCGTGGTTTTTTTTTCCTGTGCAGGTTGGTGCAGAACATGCATGAGGTTTGATCACTGTTGTGACTTTATTCATACAATTTGCTAAGGCCCTAAAAGAGGAAAAAATTGATGACCATGAATTAGGAAAATTTGAGTGTTCAGAATACCACAGGTAAAGTTCTTTTATTCACTGCAGTTGACATGGCTATCACAAGCAAAGGTCATGGAGGTTACATCAATGGATCAAAGATAAAACCCAACGGTAGTGATTAAGCAAGGGAGAAATGGTATCTAGAAGATAATAGTCAAAACTTAGATCGTTAATGTTAGAAAAAATTAGAATTATCTCTTTCCTATTTTGTTTCTTTCTAAATTATAGAGATTTATTTTAGGTAGTTAGTTGATTCCCTTGTTAGCAGGATTAGACTTGGTTCCCTCTCTATTGTTTTGAGATTTCAAAATAAAGTTTTCCAATTCCCTAATCTCCCAATGGTATTAGAGCAAGTCCTACTCGGCATCCCCACATCCTCCACCAAACCCGAGAAAGCCTCTACCATCGATCTTCAGCCAGCCAGAGGACCTCAGTGTCCGGCCTCCAAGGTTGCCCAGCTCCAATAACCCTCCTTCTAACGCCACAGCCCTTTGGCAACCCATGCTGTTGCTGTTGCCGTTGCGATTACTGTTGCTAATATTATTGGGGTTGCTGCTGCTGCTGCTGCTGCTGCCTCATAGAGGGCAGCCAGGGATCCGGAGATTCCCCCTCTTCCCTTTCGGTGACTGGATCTGGTAGCCACAAGGCCCAATTCGACGAAAACTCACCTGGGCAGCATCACTGGACACCATTCCGGCACCAACGAAGCCTTGATGACCCCAAAAACCAAGATAGTGCACTCCTACTTAGGAGTTACTAATTCTGTTTGCTTGACAATCCGTCTCTGGCAACCCTTACTACTGTCGTTGTACCCCTCCTGCTATTGCATCTACTACTACCATTGCCTCTGCAGCTATTGTTGCCGTCGCGACTATTGCTGCTGATTCATACATTGAAAATCAAATTTTTTTTTTCCAATGGGAACTACTGCTTGGGAACATTTCCCGAGTATGGCCACTACTATTGCTACAGCCATTATATGTGTAGTCGCTACTATTGCTACGACCATTGTGCAACCGCTACATAAGTCACAAAAGTACTATCTGCCCAGCCAGTGACCGACCTAAAAAAAAGTCCTAAAGCCTCATGTCGTGTGATCGACACCAAAGCCGTCGAAAAGTGGTGGGGAAATTGAGCCACAAGATCAGCTCCATTTGTAAATACTCGAAGCCAATTTTTTATCTTCTCCTAACGTGAAGAGTTTTTCTCAGGTGATGGGAGACGAAAGTGCTTGGGAACGTACCATGTTTAAGTAACAGAATCTAAATCAGTTTAGTATCAATTTCAATGAAGTACTTCATATCAGTGCTTGGGATCAACTCCCCTATCGTGTTTGGAATCATCTAACTAAACTCTCCAAGTCAATTTTTGCTCCAACTCCGAGGGTTTTTTTTATGTTCCTTGATGAAGAGACCATCTACATGCATGAAAAAGAAATCTATGTGCATGCCAAAGAACATGCGTGATCAAGTTTGCGCACATGCTTCAGCCTCGAACTAAATCATATAAGGGGAGCTTCAACCAGCACACTACTCCTACAAGTTGAGTGTAATATGCTCCAACTTGGGGGAGAGTATTATTGAAAATTCGAATTATCTCTTTCCTATTTTGTTTCTTTCTAAATTATAGAGATGTTTTAGATAGTTAGAGATTTGATGAGATATAATTTGTTTCCTTCATTAGTAGGATTAAGATTGGCTCCCTCTCTATATAAAGGACCAACTCTGTGTAATTTGTTTTGAGATTTCATAATAAGGTTTTCCAATAATTCGATGCCCATAGAAATTCAATATCTTAATCTAATAAAGAAGAAAACTAGATATATGTCAGCAGTCCTTTGGTAAGAAATTTGCATTTAGCACTTGACTTGGGAAATATGAATCATGTGTCAAAGAAGTTCATCTGTGATAGAGTACTATGCTATCCTCAAGTCCAAGTGGGAAAACCTAGACTTTTATGCCAAAGAGATATGGTGCTGCATTGTTGACCAAAAGTTTTATCTGGGACAGACGGAAAAACCACAAAAGCACAACACCTTAAGAAGCACAGCTTTCATTTTAATAAGAGGCAGCATGAGGGGGAGTATAATATATAAATCCATATGGTATCCACCCCCAGGATCCATGTACCTAATTACAACTCAGTTTTTCCTCTTTGCGGAAATTGTTACTGCAGTTGTTTCTTGGTATAAGTTCAAATTGCCTAACATGTGAAGTGTGTCAAATGTTGAAACATCGTCAAGCAACTTTTGACAAATATGAGAACAAAAGTTCTGATCATTTTTCTTTAGTGCATACTCATGTTTGGGACTCAAAAAAGTCCCACACCCCGATGGTTTGGTTAAAAAGCTAAAAGTGTGTTGTCACTTTTACCGATGAATGGTCTCACTGATCTTAATTTGATGTCAAAGCAGGGTAGAGGTTCCATGAATGGTGTAAATTGTATCAAACTTGATGCAAACCAATCATGAAACAATTTAAAAAGAAAAGTGAAAGACAACTAAAATATTTTGTCCTGTCAATGATCAACAATATCTCTAGAGCAGAAAAAAAACCCTCTAGGACGAGAGCATAATGCATGAGACAATATGTAGTTACTACACCCATCTGCAAAATGGTGTAGCAATTATGCCTGTGCCTTTTTGTTAGAACAAAATGTTCCAAAACACTATCAAGCCCATTCCTCATCAAGAGGATGCCATCTTGGGTATCAGGGGAGACCCCCATCTTTGTGCTTGTACCTTGTTGAGAAATATTTGCCATCCCGCCAAAGTTTTTTGGTCGTACACACTATGTGCACAACCTAATAGCAGGAAAGATTGAAACTTATCCAAACTTGGACAAAGGCATTTTTTCTACATTACTTTGTAGAAAGGGTAAATGTATTGATATTGACCCTAGGCTCTGATGTAAAAATTGATCTACTCGGCCGAGTACTCAACCGAGAAATCCTAGTCACACCCCCTCCAACTGAATAAGCTATGTACAGTCCTATAGTCGACAACACCGACTACTCGACCGAGTAGTCAGTGTAGTCGGCCAAGTAATAGGTTGCTTTTTACATAGAGGTTAATATAAATGGATTCATTTAGATATTATTTTCCTAAGTAAAGTTAACCCCCACTTGCCCTGACACCCTTCGTGCCTCCCACCCCTTTTGTTCGAAACCTACATGCGATCTAATAGGCAACACCCTCCTCCAAACGATCAGAGCTTCTCCTTATAAGTAACGCCATGACAGCCCCCTAACCCAACCTGACAAATCAATGCCCCATCCTCCACAATTCCACACGGTTGCCCTTTCCTCTCCCTCTCCGATCATCGCCTTGCCCTTCAGCCCTTTCACCTTCATCGGCGCCACTACTGTTGTTGCTTCAAGCACCACACCATTACTGAAACCCTACCACTTCGGCATACTATTGCTGCTGGTACTGCAGCTACTGTTGCTACTGGTACTGTAGCTACTATTGCTCCTCTCTTTCTTTAATCCTTGCCTTGGTTATGTGTGTGTATTTATTTATTTAAAAAATGCCCAACTTAGTACTCTCCGACTACTCCCCCACATACTGTATACTCCTTAGTCAGTGGCCTAGCCAACTGAAAACCAACCACCGATTTTACAACACTGACACTAGGAGAAAGTATGTGGTTAAAGATGTGAATATCTTAAAAGAGGAGTCTTATTTTACTTTCTAACTCCTCTTCCCAGGAAAGTACAAAACTAAGGATGCTATTAATGAAGACGATTTCAACTACTTCATTACATGGGCCAACATACATGCCAAGAGAGCCAAGCCTCAAGTCGGGTCGGGCTGAGCCAGGTTTGAGCTACCTTATCCAAAGCCAAGACCCATTTCAAGGTTGCAAAACTCGATATTTGGTATTCAGTCAACCAGGTCTTTAACTAAAGAGTATGCAATATATGAAGGAGCAATTAGGGATTACTCAATTGAGCATGTTTTTAATATTTAAATATTTAAAAATAGATACCCATAAAATATATTGAGAAGATATATTTACTTGCATGATTTACTACAAAGTCACAAATAAAATAAAAAATTCAACAAATAAAATAAAAAATTCAACAGGTAAAATATACCCTCACATAAAAATCAACCATTTTGCATAGCCTCCAAAATCTATTCCATAGCTATTTTTCTTTGGAACAAGTCTACTCTAATGATTATCACTATTGCAAATATATAGTTACTAAAACATCATAGCACACTTATTAAGCGCAAGTTAGAAAGGAAACTCTTAAGCATGTTCACACGACACCTTTGAATAAATTCCAATACATGCAAAATATGGCAAAACTATATATGACAAGATGAAATCAAACAATTATGAACAATACTATAAGAAACAAAAAAAGAGAAAAGAAATTAAATTACCAAGGGGCCTCATGCAAAGCTAGGCCTACTACACAACCGCATACTTGGATTAGTCACCCTACTCAGCTAGGCCAAGTACCAAGATGAGTAGGCCTACTCGAAGTAGTCTAAGGACTAGCTAGGACTACTTGACCAGGTACTCAACAATGTTGTAAAAATCATTCAGCTAGGCCAAGTATTCCTAGTCAGCCCCCCTCCCGCCCCCTCGACCCGAGTACCCATACTTAAGCCAGTAGTCGATCGTCCCAACTACTCATCCGTGTAGTCAGCCTAGCTAGTCGACTTTAAGGTTGATTTCTACATGTAGGTACATTACTAGGTCCCAACCTAGCTTGATTATGAGTTACAATAATTAGAAACTTTGAGCTTATGTTATTTATTTCCTTTGATCTTATGGTTTGTGGTTTATTTTCATTACCTTGAGCTTTAAAATAGTTGATATTTATGTAATGGTATCTTTTACTTGTTGAATTCTTGAATATATATATATATATATATATATATATATATATATATATATATATATATAAACCAACCAAGTACTCATCAACTACTCCCCTGCATAATGTATATTCCTTAGTAACTCAACCAACTGAATATCGACTACGACTTTTACAACACTAGTACTCGATCTACTCGATTGATTTTTAAATGGGTCTCATCTTCCTAGGAGCTAGGTCTCAAGCCCAATCAACTCAATGCTCATCCCTTTAATTAATAAAATACCTCCTTTTTAGAATGCTAAACCTTCCACAATTGATTGGCTGGAAAACCATAATCAGAAAGGGATAATGATGAGACATGCAGATTTTGGAAGATTTACTATCATAAAAGGGATCAATAGTAGATTGTCCATCAAACAAACTCCACTTTTTCTAGCTTTTATTCCACCAACCATTTTGTGAGCACATATGTATTTTTGTAGAGAGTTGTCATGTCACGCTATTTTTATTTTTTGTTGGATGTAGTTGTAATGTACCCAAGTCTCCCACATATAAAAGAGACTAGGGTTTCTCATTCTAATTGAGAACATCTCTTTCTATTCACATGGTATCAAATCGGCAATCTAGTATCCCACCAAATATTCCACCATTTTTTGTTCTCATGCATGATGATGGCATGACGGACCAATGGCGCATGTGTGTCTGGTGTGTGGAACCCAGATCAGAACTATTGGCATGGAATCCAGATCAGGTTGGTGTGCATCAGATCTGATGCATGGACCCAGATCAGGTTTCTGCTGGAGCGTAAAACCGATCTGGCACGTGTATCATCACCCATCGGATCTGTCAATCTGGGCGATGATCTGCCCATCAGATCAAGTTGCTACTAGGCGATGATCTGCTATGGCCATTCCTGCTGGGCAATGTCAATCTGGCTATTCCATCAATCTGGTGTTGCTGCTCCATCTGTGTCAAGAATTGATCACCCAGATCAGAGATTGGTGAAGTTCCCTGCTGTGCCTGTTCCACCTGTTGTCAGATTGTTGTTTTTGTGGAAGAATCAACAATGGAAGTAGTTGGTGTCTTCTTTTTCGTGCTTGGGATCGTCTATAGATTCTCCTTCCAACTATTGTGCCATCGGTTGGAATGTGGATCTTGTATTTGTGGCTACACAAGAAATAGGTGTCGCATGTAAGTATGTAACCTTGGTGGTGCCTCAATGGAATGTGGATCTTGTATTTGCAGGTGTTGTTTCTATCTCAGCCAATGCTCTGTTATGGCACCAGCGGCTCAGTCACCTATCTGTAAGGAAGATGCACCAAATGTTCCTTGAACTGCCATCCAACTCTACCTTTGACTATGAGACTTGCCAGTTAGGAAAGGATTGTCAGAGTATGTTCCCTCGGTGTACAAAAGGGATTAGTACCTCTCCCTGCAATCTTATATACTATGACATCTAAGACCCACTCATGTCACTAGTGTTAAGGGTGACTGATACTTTGTAGTGCTTGTTGACGACTACAATAGATCTACTTATGTCTTTTTGATAAAGAACCGCTCAGAGATACTACAAATAGTGTAGAGATATTTGCAAAGATATAGACCTGATATTCCAAGTTTGTACAAGTGTTTAGAAGTAACAATGTACTAGAAGCTGATCTTCATGCTTCTAGTAGAGGGACTTTGCATCATATCTCATGTGCACGTACCTCACAACAAAATGGAGTTGTAGATTATAAACTCCGTCACATACTAAATATTGTGAGGACACTCATGGTATACATGAAGGTTCCAAAACAGTTTTAGGGAGGTGATCCAGCTACATATCTTATCAACCGAGTGCCATCTTTAGTACTTTGTGGAGGTATATCCTATCAATTGTTGCACCCTAAGTTAGAGAGATCATTTACTTTATCACTTTGTATATTTGGCTGCACATGTTTTGTTCAAACCTTTAAGGAATAGGACAAGTTCTCTCCCCAAGTTGTGAAGTGTCTTTCTGGGATTCTCGTGTACCCACAAAGGACACAGATACTATGGTCCAGTGAACAAGAGATATTTCGTCAATACAGATGCCACTTTCTTTAAGAAAGTTCTATATTTCTTTGAAGAAGGTACCAGCATTGATCTTGCTCCTCGGGAAACGTAAGTGTATCACGGGAGACATACCCCGCTACCCACTGCGCCAAAGCCTACAGAGGATTGTCCAACATAAGGACCACCTCTAGTTGCCTAGGATGATGTGGATGACAGCTCGAACGCACTGTGAAAGCCCAGTAGGTCATGTACACTACATCCTATGTCCAATTATACGACTATTGATCACTTGCAGCAGGATGTGCAACATTTTACCTCAATACTTAGTAGCAAGGTTCAAAAAGTCGATTTCGACGTCGTGCCGATAAATTTCTAAGTGTGCATTTTGTGGGCATGTCGAGGGTACGTCGTGGAAATGCCTGTATTCCAATGGTAGATTTCAATGATCTAAAAATATGCCATTTCTGAGGCACATTGAGGGCATGCTGAGAAAAATAGCAAAAGTAATCAAAATAATATTAATTTTAAGAAATCAAATGTTGATTATGTAAGAATAAGAGTGTTATATAATAACATTCATATACAGCATAGCCATATCATGTTAAAGTTTAATAATGAAATATCAAAAAACATTGTCATTTGTCTTGCCTACCATTATACACATTACAACCCATACACCAAAAAGAACTACCAAATTCAACAAAGAATGAAGTCCTTTTTTTAGAAGAAATAGGTAGTTTTCTAATAATAGATAAAACCTTATTCTTCTTTTTTCAAAACAACTGTATGGAACCCTCTCTCTTTTTTGCATAGGTCTCCACCTACTAGGGGTGTCAAACTAAAGCAAAACACAATAGACCCTATCCAAACCTAATTAGCTAAGAGGAACCAAATTAACCAAACAGCATTGGACCCAAATCAACGCAACCCACTTCTTTATCAAGTCAGCAGCAACACAGCGAAGCAGCATTCATCTCTGCAGCATGGACATGTCGTCATGCCGACCATATCAGTATGCCGGTGATATCCCTGAGTTTCAACACCTATCCTATGTCGATATGGTCATGTCCCAAAAACCAAACACTGCTTACCAATACCATACTACCCGGAGATTATGTTGAGGCCTCCCAAGATCCTCGCTGGAGAGTTGCCATGGACAAGGAGATTACTGCCCTAACTTCACGTGGCACATGGAAGTTAGTGTGTGCCCACATGGTACTACATTTGTTGATTGCAAATGGGTTTACACAGTCAAATACTTAGCAGATGGGTTAGTAGATCACTTCAAGGTGGGATTGGTAGTTAGGGAATTCACACAGACTTATGGTGTTGATTATCTTGAGACCTTTTCTCCCGTTGCATGAGTCTCTTATATTTGCATTCTCTTGTCTGTGGCAATAAACAATAGCTAACCTCTTTATTAGTTAGATACCAAGAATACATTCTTGTATGGAGATCTTACAGATAAGGTATGTATACATTAGCCACTAGGTTATGCGATTCAGGGGGAGTATGTATGCAAATTGAAAAAGGCTATCTATAACCTAAAGTAAAGCCCCAAAGCATGGCTTGAGAGGCTGAGCACAGAGGTACAAAATATCAAATTTAGTCAATCTTCCTCTTATCATTCCATCTTCATCAAGGACAAAGGTATAAAGGCACAAGGGTGATTATTTTGGGAGTATATGTAGATGATATGGTATTGAGTTGTAGTGATGAGGATGGTATGTTGCAAAGGAGTTCCTACGTACCACATTTATGATGAAAGACCTCGAAAATCGAGATACTTTCTTGAGATTGTGGTAGTAAGACGAACATCCAATCTGTCATTGTCCCAGAAAAAGTATACCTTATAGATTTTAGAGGAGGCTGGACTCTTAGGTGCCAAGCCATTTGGGATACCTGTGGAAATATAGAAGAAGGCCACATTACTGGAGGATGATCCATTGTTTAAGGACTTCTTTACTTGATAATGTAGAAAAGTATAGTTGGTAAACTTCTTTACTTGATAATGACTCACCCAGATATTAGTTTTGTAATCAATCGGATTAGTCAGTATACGAAGAAGCCGAGGTACAGTCGATAGTGTGATGTGTGTCTCATTTTGAGATACCTAAATGGAAGTCCAGAAAAAGGACTTCACTATAAAGATCATGGGTCTCTTGATGCGCCTACTTAGATGCAAACTATGCTAAAGCCATTAATGATAAAAGATCTACATCAGGGTATGCAATCTTTCTTGGTAAAAACTTAGTGTTATGGCAAAACAAAAAGCAAACTGTGGTTGCCAAATCCAATGCGAAGGTAGAGCACCGTGCGATGACTCATGCAAGCTTCCTAAGTAACATTGGCATATCAGTACAAGCACTCCACTATACCGCGATAACAAGTATGCCATGTATATAGCTTCTAATCCCGTGTTCCATGAGACTCGCCTAGATATCAACTTTGTAATCAATCGGATCAGTCAGTATATGAGGAAGCTGACGTACAGTCGATAGCATGATGTGTGTCTTATTCTGAGATACCTAAATGGAAGTCCAAAAAAAGGACTTCACTATAAAAATCATGGGTCACTTGATGCGCCTACTTAGATGCAAACTATGCTAAAGCCATTGATGATAAAAGATCTACAACAGAGTATGCAATCTTTCTTGGTAAAAACTTAGTGTTATGGTGAAACAAAAAGCAAACTGTGGTTGCCAGCTCCAATGCAAAGGTAGAGCACCGTGCAATGACTCATGCAACATGTGAGATCATGTAGGTAGTAGGCTTCCTAAGTAGCATTGGCATATCAGTACAAGCACTTGTTCCACTGTACCACGATAACAAGTATTCCATGTATATAGCTTTTAATCTCGTGTTCCATGAGAGAACTAAATATATTGAAGTCGACTACAACTTTGTGCAGAATACAATCATAGAAGGGAGAACTAAACATCTCACTTTGTCCTACTTAAACAAAAGCCATTAGCTTCCATGGTTTCTCTCCAAAACTCAGCTTTTTTGTTTAATCCATCTCTTGTCTAATCAACTAGCACAATACCATGAACAAAAAGCATACACCATGACACCTCATCTTGAATACGCTTTGTCAACTCATCTATGACCAAGGTAAAGAATTAAGGACTCATGTCTACCAATGATGATACCAAAATGATCCATTACATATCAATTTATAAGGTCAATATCCCTCTTCAAATCAATGGAAATAATATGTAAATCCTTCTTTTAAAGACTTATAGATCTCCATCATCTTTTAAAGACTATAGATCTCAATCATACACCTAAAAAATGCATCAATTCAACAATAGACCTACCGAGCATAAATTCAAATAGGATTCCAGTTACTATGGTGACTTGCCTCAACCTTCTTTCACTTACTCTCTCCCAAAGTTTCATTGTTAACTCGTCAATTTGATACATCTATAGTTAGAACAATTTTGCATATCTCTTTTGTTCTTGTATAGAGGTATCACAATATTTTTCCTCCATTCCCCCAGCATCCTCCTGCCTTACTAAAAAGCATTAAATAATTTTATAAACCAAGTTATGCCTTTACCTCCCAACACTTTCTAGACATTTATAGCAATATTATCAGGTCCAACAGCCTTCCTGAGTTTCATCATATTTAACGCATCAATTACTAATTACCTTTGTATCCTTCGATAGCTTGCACGATTCAGGTAATTATTTGAATTGGCTAACTCTCCTAAGGTGAATCACCCAACTTATTCCCACTGAAAAGCTTATGAAAATAATCTTCACCTTACTCTATATTCTTGCTGGTTATACCTTCATCTTTGATAAACCTTACATGTTTTAGGTCCTTTTTTCTACTCTCTTACTTTAGATAGCTTGAAGATATCCCTCTTACCTTTTTTAAAATCAAGTTCCTTGTAAATATGCTCCCAAACTTTCGCTTATGCTTCACTAATTGCCTTCTCTACTTCTTTCTTTGCATTTTTGTAATTTGCCAAGTTTTCATCAGTCTTGTCTTGATATGAAACAAATCTAAATCAAGTTTTCACATGTGGAGATTACTAAAACTGGATAACTTGTATTATTATCATGAATCTCAAAGAGAAACACATAGAGTTGGTCCCTTTATATAAAAAGGGATCAATCCTAATCATAATCATAATGAAAACAAATCATATCTCATCAAATCTCTAACTAGCTAAAACATATCTCTATAATTAGGAAAGAAACAAAATAGGAAAGAGATTATTCTAATTCCTAATTATAATTTTCTCTAACACTTTCCCCCAAGTTGGAGCGTGCACGCCCAACTTGTAAGAGTAGTGCATTGGTAGACACCCCCCTCCCCAATCTGATGTAGTCAAGGTTGGAGCACGCATGCAAACTTGATCATGCACATACTTTAGCATCCAAAGGGGAGTCAATCCCAAGCACCGACACGAAGTAGTTCAACTAAACTTATAAACTGGTCAATTAACACTAGTACTGGAGTAAAACTGAAATTGAGCCGATCCAGATAGTGTTACTTGTACAAGGTACATTCCAAGCACTGATAGTCACCTGTTACCAAAGAAAAAATTCTTCACACCAGGAAAAGAGAAGAACTGGCTCCAAGCATTTATAGATAGGACTAAGTCTGTGGCTCAATTTCCCTACCACTCATCAACATCTTCGGCATCGATCACACAGCCCAAGGCTTCAAAACTTTCTTTCAAGCTAGGTACAAGTTTAGCAAATAGTACCAAGGCCCAACCATAATCTCCTCGAACAAGTACCGAGGCCAAGATCTTGGCCTCATAAGTCACCTTTGAAGAATCTCCTTTCGCCACAATGCCAACAATGTACTCGCTTCACATGCATGCAGCAAAAACCGATAACCGAATCATGAATGAAACCGAAAAACCAATTCAGCAACCTGCTGCGTGGCGTTGCCCCAACCTTGCAACATGGATGTTGCTCGATGGAAGAGAGCCCACGTAATGAATAGGGACCATCTTGGTCCTACTCTAACTGGAAATGGAGAGGAGATAGGTCAAGCAACACACCTTAGCAATCTTTGGGCAATACTTGGTGATGCACAATGTCACCAACAATAGCTAAGGAATCGCACATGCTTCCCAAGGTAGAGAGGGGGCCAACGACACCTCTAGGATACGATGGAGGACATGGGGTTCCCTAAACAAACTAGCACTAACCCCATGTGGAGATTACTAGAACGGGAGAATTTTTATTATTATGAATCTCAAAGGGAAATACATAAGAGTTTGTCCCTTTATATAGAGAGGAATCAATCCTAAATTCCTAATCCTAATAGAAACAAAACATATCTCATCAAATCTCTAACTACCTAAAACATATTTCTATAATTTAGGAAAAAATAAAATAGAGGAGATAATTCCAATTCCCAATTCTAATTTTCTCCGACACCGCATTTGATCCCTTCTAAATAAATCAATCAATCAGGGTAAAGCTTGGTCATCAAATCCTTGTGTGCATAGACTTCTTGTTGTTCTCTCTCTTTAGGTGGAGACCGTGAGTTGTTCATCCTTGGATTAGATCACATCTCTTCAATCCAATGTAGAGGTTCCTTGATGATAAGTATCTAGATAGCGTATAAGAAATGCAAGGTGGCGTACTATTTCATCCATTAAAGCACTTTCACTTGAAATCAAAATTAATGAAACAAGAATGGTTCAACAGACCTTGTTGTGGCAACATAAGATTAGTTACATAAAAAAACTGCTAAAAGCATACAAACCTACAAATTGTAGACTTGGATGGAATATCAAACTAAAATCCTTCCAAAAAATTAGAGGATTCAAATGAGATGTGTAAAATGAAGCTGACCATCCATAACAGCAGGAAAATGCAAAATCTGAAACATCAAAACCAACTTACAAAAGAAAATTTTCAAGATTTTTATTTTAAGAATGCAACATTGATAGGCACTTGGTCATAATGATAAGTAGCAGAAATTTCAGTCTAAAAGAAAGGCAGGGCTTACCGAGATGAATATCTATCATCATCATCATAATGTTGATCTCTATCCCTCTCAGCACTTCTACTTCTTGATTCATATTTGTAATCATAATCTCTGCTTCGTCCTCTATAATCATCATCCCGATAAGTATAGCGATCTTCAGAATCTCTCCCGTATCGATCTCCATATCTACCATAACGGTCATCATCCCTGTATCCACCATCTCTTTCTCTCCCGTATCCATTTTGATCATCATCTCTGGTTCCATAACGACCTTCATAACGGCCCTCATAGCGGTCATCATCATACCTTCCACCTGAACGATAATTTCCATCTGATGAAAAAGGGCTGCGGTATCTACAAGACAAACCAGATAGAGACTGTCATTACAAGGAAAAACAAATTCGTTGAATCCACAAGATGTTCCTTCTCACTTGTCCCTGTTGGCAAAAGCCTTCTCTCGTGCTTCTGCTATCCTTTCCCTGTCATTTACCAGTGCAACCAAACTTTGAGATTTTTTTCGGACATTGTTACCCTGGTCCCTTCCCTTGGAATCGATGTACTGGAAATCTGACAAGGTCTGGCAAACGGATACGCAGCAAGTAATCAGAAATATTGTCCCAACGCAGACAACTCAAGAATTAGAAGCAATAAGCATCTAATCATTTACACTTACAGAAATCTGGTATTGATGTTCCTTAATATCATCTATTACACGCTCAGAACCATGTCCTACTAGATATTCAAGGACTGTTAACCCCTGTAACCAGCACATGACTTGGTCAGAAAACAATGCAAGTCTCCTGCAGCTGAGTTCAATTTTTGCAGTTTTTGTACGTCAAAGATGAAGCAGAATGATTAAAAGGAAACATTAAGAGAACAACTTTGACTAGTACGTAAACATGCACATGGCAAAAACACAAAAAAAAAGTATCAGATGGCACTGATTCTCCGTAAAACCTTGTATACATGCCGCCAATTCTTTCCAGTGTCATTGATCCTTTTCCAAATAACCGTCATAATCATCTGGTATTCATATCTGCACAGGTAATTAAAGTCACAGGTATCATTTAGTGGCATGAAAATAATGTTTCTTTAAGAAAGTAAAAGTAGGCAGCCATATACGAGTTTCTAGTTGCCTGCGCTATATCTGCCAAAAGGGATCCATGAGGACCCCATGGTTCATTACTAGTTGCATCAAGAATCTGAAAACAACAGCAGGAGATGAAGATTAGTTATACATCCGATAGCTTGACCAGTAGACAAAGTCCTGAAAGAATGACCACCTTTTGCTCTATACCAGGTACTTTCAGTACTTTCTTGTTGACTTCTCTCTTACTGCCAAACATCAAAAAGCATGACCAGTGAGATTAAAAGGAGACTGTATACTTCATAAGGTGTTTGAACCTTTGATTACTAGGGGGAAAAAAATGCTTCCCAATATTCAGCGATTTCGGTAAAATATAACTTCCTCTTGAATGAATAATTCATAACATGCACAAATAAATGATGTTTTATCACGAACTTGTTGGGAAGGATCACAGTGATAAGTGAGAAATGGAGCTAAAGACAAATGACGAACAAACACTTACAGATCTCTAACAGTCTGATCAAAAGCTTTCTTCATGGTTCTTGAGGACCAAATGATCCAGACTCGCTAATGTTATTTCCTTTTGGAACTTTTGACTTAGGCAACCCAAGATTATCTTCAGACACCGACTAGCTGTTAAAATGATACATCAGATCCAAGCATTTAACATAATTCAAACAAGAAACTTAACAAGAGTGTTATTCTGAATTCATGTTATAATAAGGGTATCTTTCCTCCAAATAAAATAAACTTTATCAATCGTTACAGGCTGCACCGCACATGACCTTGTTTTTTTCAATCTAAGCCCAAGAACGGACCAGAATAGGCTCAAATGGAGAGAATCCATGGCTGATTGCACTTAATATGGGAAAAGTCCTGATTTCCTTTGATTTTGGCTAAGCATCATCATCTAATTGTTTGACAAGAAATCACAACAAAATATAAACATTTCTCAGGTAAGCCATTGACTGAATTGCCTTTTGCACATTAACGCACACCTCCTTGAGTTATTTCCATTTATATAAGATATTACAAAGGTTACCGCCAGAAGAGGACTGTCAAACCACTTTATGAGTCCTTTTCTTCTATGTCCAAGTATTTCCCTCAATAAGCTCAAAGAAAGGCAGCCAACCGTCTATCCATCATCACTAAAGTATTGTAAGCAAAATCATGTTGTGTAATATTATTAAGATTAATTTTTTAATGCAAAGTTATAGCTCTTGTCAAAACTAAATTGTGCTCCACAATCCAATCATGCAAACTACTTCCATGTCTTCGTCAAAATAAGACAATTGCAGATAGAGGACCTTGAAACAGACCCAAATGGCAATTTCAATTTATATCCATGCTTGCTGTTATCTTATATTTCTCCTTTCTGGAAAAGATTAACTTGGTAAGTTGCACTTCATTTTTTTTCGTTCTTCATTCGGGATTCACCAATTAAAAGTAGGCTAAATCCTTTTACATCATTCTATACAGCTTCCTTCTCGTAAAGGATTAAGAAACGGATTTGGAAGGGCTCATCGTGCTTAACCCAACCCTCTGAAGATCCTTAGAACCTCACCCATTCCCGCTTGCCCACTTCCGTTCCACACACAAAAAAATGATGCACAATCTCCAGTTTACCATGCTACTTCTCGGGTCCCTCCTTGTTGAGTTATCATTGATCCAAATGACTTTAGCATGCTCAAATTGGGTGGCCAGACCCCTACACATCACATACCAGCATATTCAATACGTAGCTACTAATCAATGGTACTTGAGGAGCAAATAAAGAGTACGCCCACTTCTAGACAACTTAATTTTGGGATTTACCGGCATCTTCCTGCGGATTGAAGCTCTTCGTAAATCATTTTAGGAAACAAAATAGGCACACGATAATAAATTACTCGCCATTGCAATAGCCAACTCAGCAAAACAAGCTTACTTCCAACATCCACAAACAAAAGGGCATCCTGGAAAAGAAAATGATCATCAAAACAGCAGAACCCAAAGCCAATACACATCTCGATCACAGCATTCCTTTGGATGATCTAAAGAACAACAGAACCAAATCCAATTCCTTCCCTTTCGCCTTTGCGAGCAAACAGCCAAAAAAAAAAAAAGCATCAAAAAGAAGACCCACAAATCACACCCCTCTCCAAGATCCATCGAGGTTCCACCTCCGACGATCCCCAAAAGGTCCCCTACACCTCGATCCAAAGCAGCAGCAAGTCGGCAACTTTCCACCTCCTTCCGATCCAATCCCAAGAATAAAGCGGAAACAAAGTCCACCCAAATCGCCAAAACCGACAAAACGGGACCTTCCACCGGATCTCGAGACGACCAACGACAACAGATTCCTCCGAAACGCAAGGACGAAGGGGCACCCAATTCAAACAACGGGGTGTGGATCCCGAAGGAGGGCGTCTTTATGATGGGAGGGGGTCAGGAGGTTACCTCTGTGAGGACAAGTGGACCGATCGGTGGGGGGTTGGGAAATGGATCGGATCAGATCTCGCGAGCTGCCGACGGAACAGGGGACGTTGTACGGACACGACAACCCGATCGAGAGAAACAGAGAGAGATGGACGGAGAGAGAGAGAGAGAGAGAGAGAGAGAGAAATTTCTGCCTCCTTCAACGGCGGAGAAGGTGGAGGTGATTGGTGGGGAAGAGGTGTTGGAAGCAGAGAGAAGAGCTCCTTCTCTCTCTCCGTCTCTCTTTTCCCTCAACTTCTTCCACTCTCTCTCCTCGCTGTCTATGTGTATATATAGGAGTAAGAAATAAATATATTTGTTGTTGTTTTTTTTTTTTTTTTTTTTTTTTTTTGAGTTGTTTGCGGTTCCTTTTCTTTCCATGAGAAAAGTCTGCCTTGGCGAGGGAGGACATCTCCTTGGGCCATTTCTTCAAATTTTCCGGTTGTTCCTTTGGTTTGCCGGAGTGACTCCGTTGGTCCTAAATGCAATGCATTGCACTCATGATGCGTAGAATTTCCTTCTTTCTCGTCTTAAATGAAACCTCACGACGACGATACTGGCGATTTCGTATGAGAGGAGGTTTTTCTCAGGTCATTTTTCAGGTCTTTCTTCGTCAAAACAAAGGCACATACCTCAAATAATATATGTACCGTCTGGAAAACATACATGTACCGTTTGATCTTAAAGTTTAAAATATACAATTTGAAAAACTGATGTTTTCCGTATACCTTACTCGGAAATATATATGTAGAAAGGGATCATATCTTTCAATAATTTTGAGTCGTATAGGAAAAAAAAAAACTAATAAAAAAAGGAGAACTTTTTGCCTGTATGTACTCGTCAATTATGACAGCCTGTGTGTATAACGAAGAAATCCGATGAATCGAATGTCACGGTGGAAAAAAATAAGGGGTGAATTGTCAAAACAACTTAAAAGTTAAACGTCTTTTGAAATCTTAGAAAGTATAAATTATTTTACAATAATATAAAATTATTTAAAATTATTTTACATTGACGTAAGTGTAAAGTAATTTTATAATTATTTTATATCAGAATATTATATCTTTACATTGTAAAATATGTCACGCAATATATTTTTATATATTTTAAAAAATAATAATAAATGAGATTTGAACTAAGCAAGATGAGAAATATACCACTTGCTTGCATGGTGTACATGCCGACGTTGATTTCTATCAATGCAAGTTGGCCTTTTGTGCATGTTGTGTTAGATGCAGTAATCAAGCGCACAGAGAAGCACGTTGATTTTTTAACTTTACTTACAGGGACATACATGTTAAATGGATTTCAACGCACGGAAAGTGATCGTACATTATTTTTTTTCCAAATAAAAAAGATCATATCAGTTAAATGTATAACAAATAGAATCAAAGTATGCCAAGGTTTATAGTTTAGATTATATCCTTCTAACTTGTGCGCCTAATGCCATAGCCCAAGTCAATGATCTTAGAACCGCCGACTCAGCATTGCATGATACGTCAAAAGTGAACAAAAGATCGTAGTAAATTGATGGAATTGCAACCATGTTAAGTTACGATGCCATTCCCAAGCAAGTCATCAGTATCACCAGGGCTTCGGTATATTTCCAATTGAGGATGCAAAATGCCGTCAAAGCTTCTACCCTTTCGATTTGCAATTCCCTTCCATATTACAAGCATATATACTAAGCAAAGTCAACTGGGGGGCTTTCAACTTCACTTGTACCGCTGAGGGAATGTATTACAACGTATTATATGATGTATTTTACAACACACACGTAAAAGATAATTTTATATCAATATAAAATAATTTTAAAATAATTTTTTATCGATATAAAATAAATTTCCACACTTATAAAATATTTATTAATAATTTTATACCAATATAAAATAAATGATACTTTCTTACCGTCTAAAACATATCGACTTTTATATTTTTATATCAACATCGTATGCAATTTTAGAATGAATAAGATCAAGACATGGTCTCCTTTTGTATACATGCAATCTCTTGATACGTGTCCTCAGCAGCTAGGAAAGATCAATTTTGGTCCGAAATAGTTTAGGCCCAAGAGAATCTTGTTAATTGTACCTATTTCATTAATTTGGGCCATGGGGGCGAAATCCATATCAATAAAAAGATACCACGTTCTGGGGCCATTCCCTTTAGAATTTGAGTTGGCGATGAGACTTTGCCTTTGGCTTAGTAGCAGCGTGGCTTAAGCAAATGCGGTAAAAACACAATTATTGAAAATTTTCGTAGCTAAAGCACCATTTAGAAACACAAATGGCTGAAACACACGAATAAAGAATAAAAGACAATAAGAGGAGAGTATGTGTATGGTACCGCCCTAATTATCCTCTTCTATGATCCCTATTATCTTTCATATCTACAATTGTGAAAAGAAGAGTCTGGGCAATCTTTTAAGTCTGGTCAATTTTTTAGGTTCTAATCATTTGAGTATGATGCATTTATTGATGCTATTTAATGCGAAGCATTCATGAAAGAGCCCCACCCAAGGAATTTGAGAACAATACTCGAGGTTATGTTTAATAGAGGGATAATGCTAGTTTGAGATAGAATTAAAGTAAAAGAAATATAAGAAGGTGTTTAGTTAATGGAATTATAATGATTGGTAGGATTATTATTGATTGGTATATTAATTTTACGAGAGAGGAGAGAGAATAAGTAGATTTTGATGTGATGAATTATAATTATTAGATAATATTTCTTAAATTATATGTGAGAAGAACGAATATTAATGAATTTGAAAATCCAAGTAAATACATTTTTTCATGATATCTCGTATTTCATGTCTCCCATCCCCAAGCCCCCCTCTTATTCCAACTATTAACCCTTATTCCGACGGATAGGCGGATGCCAAACGCAGCTTAAGTTTTTGATGGAGTCATTGAAAGCACCTTTAGGAGAAGCTTCATGGAACGTTGTTAGTGCACTTCAGATTAAGAAATCCCTACTCAGAACCTACTCTAGGAAAGGGATGGTCTTATGTCGTGTGGTAATTTTTTACCATTTACTTCTACATTCACGGAGGAAATGTACGTGGGTGTGAGTCCAATTTAAAAGTCCTACGTCCTTTCATCCAGGATCACAAAAGCCAGTTTATATAGCCACTAAGTGGCCAAATCTTATGAACCTGCATTGCTAGCCGTATGTGAGAAATGTGGAGCTAATTTGGTCAAATGTCACGATGACTTTGGAAGAGAAAATGAAAGCATTCAAGTAGTCCAACCTGTCACGAACTCGATCATCCCAGTTTGATTCTTCCCTGCTTCCTTCCACATCCTTTTGAAGGAGTCAAGTTTAGGGCAGCCTTCTAGAATTAGAATAGGATGTAATGTTTTGCGTGACACATCAATTGCCACAGCCCACAGTAGCTTTTCCACTTTTGCGGAATTATGCATTGCAAGCTATAACATGGCCTTGGTCATCCACCAAATCAAAGGAGCACATTCAACAATATCTTAGAGGTTTCCTTAACGATTATGTGTGAAAGACTCTGACAAGGCCATAATTACAGTGGATAGGGATAGGAGGATCCAAACATCCAACAAAACTGAAAGAGTTCAAAATTGTTCGAATCCAATGTGAAATAGGAGTGGAGGAAAGGATGAGGTGGTGCAATGCTTGTTGGCATTACCGAAGGATACTTGGACCCCATTTCACTAGGGGATAACTTAAGGATTATACCCAAGGGTTACAAAAGTAAGTCAAAAGAGTTATTAAAGGAATATAACTTTTTCACTTCACATCAACATCAAACTATCTTATTATATCACATTAACATCAATATAGAATAAAATATATTTATTTCAATATAATATACACATTAAAATATATTTATAATATCACATCAATTCACTCACACCTCTATCATAATATTAAAAAATTATCCACAAACATTATATCACACTACCAATTATTTTACCCCAATATTTTATTCTTACACCATCAACCAAATACCCTCAACTTATCCCTACAATACTTTATCCCGGTATAAATCTTATCTTCTTACCAAAAGTAGCTTTAGAACCAAGTACACGGGAAGGGATGGCATGAATATTGTGGTATAAAAAAATAAGGACATTCTTTACATAAATGTCCCTCTAATTTTTTGGAATTACACATGTACCTTCATCTTTCCTAAATTTGCATAAGCACCGTCATAAAATCTCAGGTAATTTAGATGTTGTACCTCTTTGTCAACAAATCCATTGACTTTAATGAATCTAGATTAAAATATGTATATTGTTATAAAGCAACCTCTACAATTTTTTTATTTTTTCTTTTACTTCTTCATTTTTTTCCTTTCTTCTTCCACCTCCTCCGGTATACCTCCTTTCCCCCTCATCCATACCCTCCTTCATCTAGATCTTTACCTACACCGAGGGGATTGGATCCCTTGACTACATTAACTCCATCTCGCTCGGTGGGGTTGAATTCTCCATGGTGTGGAGGGCGTGGATATGGAGAAGGAAGGAGGTTGAGGGAGAAAGGAGGTGGGTTGGAAGAGGAGGAAGAAAGAAAAAAATTAAGAAAACAAACAAAAAATTGCAAGGGTCTCTTTGTAAAAAATTATTCATATTTTAATTCAGATTTGTTAAAATTAATGAGTTCATGATAAAGGCCGCTGGTTAGCTATGTGAATATTAAAAATACAAGGGTATTAATGTAATTTCAAAATATTATAAAGATATTTATGTAAAAATCTAAAAAATGATGTACAAAGAGTAAATCATAAATAACACTCATTACATGATATTTCCCGAATCCAAGTAGTTTAACATCTATACCTCTCAATTTAAGATTTTTAATCATAATTATCTCCTCTTAGATAATCAATTACACTAAAAAATCAAGGTAATTACCAAATTACCTAACCCAAATACAAAAATCAATAAAAGAAATACAAATATAAGTGTAACATTAACATAGGCCTCCCAACAAACTAAATTGGAAAAGAATTACCAATTCAAGAAACTAATAATTTAATATGAGCATGCATAGACATGCAATGACCTCTTTGGAAGAGTAGAAAGTATGGCATGAGGGAATCCATGCTCTTCTTGAGTATAGCAAGAGTCGAGAATGAAATTTTTTTACAATTCGATCCTAGATTCTTACAGGATTCGAGACCAACCCATCTCGACTAGTCCCAAGACCCAGTCGTTCAAAGAGAAATAACCAAAAGCAGAAGATATTCGACAACCACACATATATTGTAACTATGCAGAAAATAATATATGGACAGTAAAAGAAACAGAATGTCTCATAATATTACAGGCCATCACAACTACAATAGTGGAAAATATACAAAGATAGTATTACATATAAAAAATACTCACTACGACAACCACAGAACGTGCTGAAACAGAAAACGACAACAGCTATGCCTAGGCTCGATTGGGCCCAGCTCCTTCTACAGCCGGTAGTGCTGGCTACTCAATTCCCTGGCCTGAACAAGGTTATAGAATTCCATAGTCAGCTAATGCTGAGTAGAGTGGTAATTAAGTCATTTACATGCAATTAAAACAGGCAACTAATTAATTATTCATTTTCATTTAGCTCAAGTAAGTAGTTCTGATTTGTTTGTTCTCTTATTAATCCAATCATCTCTTAATCTTGTTTGTTCCGCAAGGGAACGATCTTGATTACAGTCTTTCCCATGATGTAGGATGTACACGTGATACTCTCTTGGCCGAGAGAGTCCCCCGTGGCAGTCCTACACCCAGTCAACCACCCTAAGGTCACGGTCGCAACGTAGCAGTGACTACGGCACGCGCGATAATCGCACAGGTAGCTACCCTCACTAGTACGCGATCAGTCATTTCCCCTAGTGGGTACGCTTAAGGTACAGCACGGAACATCATAGGACCTTGCCCTCTCAAAACAGAACAAGGGTTTTGCCCCTCCACAATCCGCGTATGTTAAGACCCGTGCTGTTTGAGCCTTTTAAGACGTCTGGATTATGGGTCAGACGTCTGGTCAAACGTCTGGACACCTTCCCAAATGTCTGGAAATCGAAAATTTGAGTACGAACTCGCGTCTGCACGCGTGTTGTGCGCAGACAGTACTCTCGTTTCTTTTCCTCCCCTTCTTCTCTCTCTTTTGCCCCAGCAAAACCCTAAACCCGACCATATATAAGCCCCTTCCCCTCTCTCGTTCTCCCCACACTAGCCCCTTCCCATCTTCTTCTCCACTCCAGCGAGAGAGGCAGAGCGAGCAAGAGTGCGAGGAGCGGCGTGAGAAGGAGAGGAGGAGGTGAACTTGCGAGCTCGCGTGGGAGCTCACTGGTGAGCGCACAGTCGGAGCGGCATGTACGCGAGAAGTACGTAGAGGAGGTCCTCCCAGACACTGCTGCAGCCGGAGCTGCAGGTGAGAGGGCGCGATGCGGCCACTCACGGCGTAAGAGGGCGGAAGCAGATTCTGGTTCTGGGCTTTTCCCAGAATCAGACATCTGGAGCGACGTCCAGACGATAGAGCCGACGTCTGGAGGAGGTTCTAGATGTCTGGGATGAGAGTTTCGCGAAGGTACGTCCTCTTTACAGATACGGCCATGCAGGCCGCTCCGCTGCCACCACTTTGCATGCCCGTTTTGAAAAGATCGGGTTCTGCATACAGGATTCGCTTTGGGAAGGCGTGGGACACGCCCTCCCACACTTTTCAAACATCTGGGCAGCTTACCAGACGACTATAGGCACTTCCAGACGTCCGAAGAGGTGGTTGGACGTCTGGAGTTGGGTCCAGAAGAGTTCCTGGACGTCTGAGGATTGGCACAGGACTTGAGGTATGACACTGGACACTTTTAAGACGTCTAGAAGTTGTTCCAGACATTTGATTTGAGTCAGAAACGCTATTTTTGACCCATTTAGGATCCGTTTGAGGTTCATTTTCCGCAAATAAGATATCGATGTTTCCCGTATGAATTTCTCTACTTGTTAGAAGACTTTCTATACTGTTCTGATAGTTCCTTTGTGATTGTTCCTTGTGATAGAACTTCGTTCCATTGCGGGTTCGGGCCTTGCTGAGGCACGTGAGCCTACCGTTCAAACCCCCAATGCTCCTGGGTTTAGCGGTAGAGTTGCTTCCCCCTAAATTAATTATAACCTAAATGCATGTGTGGAATGAATGATTAGAACTTAGGATATGGCATGAATCCTAGGACGAGAAACACTTGAAATGTCTTTAATGGATGATTGAATTGCAGCCTTGATTGAGTAAATATAATGATAACAATTGCTTGTAAATAACTAATAGCTGCCTGTGAAATGTGAAATACTTATGCTAGCTAACTGTTGCATGTAAATTTCCTGTTGTATACGTTAAATCACATAATACGAGCTGCATGTATGTAAATTGAGAATGGAAATATGAATGATGGAAATGCGAGCTGCCTATGTATAACATGTATATGGAGATGTGAACGATAGCAATACGAGCTGCATATGTATAACCTGAGAATGGAAATAGAAATGATGAAACCTGGTATGGCTTGGCATGAGGAATATAAGCATGAACCCTACGGGGAATTAGGAGTATAGCTCCTAGGAATAAATGGAATGGACCTGGTAATGTGAGAGGGGAAGTGAGCTGGTCCTTGAGTACGGAGTACCAAGGAGAGCGACTGTCCCCCTATATAGTGCAGAGCGAAGCTAGTCGCCCTTGGGTTGGGACCCGGGGTTAGAATTGGCCACTTTATACCGACTTCTTGGCCCTCGCGTACACAGTACCCGAGAGAGCTACTAATGTATGGAGAGAGCTAGCCACCCCACGGGGCCCGGGGTTTAGCTAGCCGCTCTACATCGACTTGTTAGGCCCACTGGGCAAACCAGAGTAGTCAGGCGAAGGTGCGCAGACTGTGGAGGGGCGAGACCCCTATTTGGTTCTTAGGGGCTAGACCCTTGTTACTGAGAGGGCTAGGCCCTATACTGGTTCCGTGCTGTACTTTGGACGCACCCGCTAACGGAAACGACTGACCGAGTGCCAGTGCGGGGTAGCTACCCGTGCACTTATCGCGCATGCCGTAGTCACCGTTACGTCTGTCCGTAACCTTGGGGTGGTTGACTTGGTGTAGAATCACCACGAAGGACTCTCCCGACTAGGAGAGCACCACATGTGCCTTCTACTCCTCGGAATAGACTGCAATCAAGATCGTTCCCACGAGGAACACTCGAGATCAAGAAAGAGACCTGATAAATAAACCAAGTGATAAAAAAGAATAATTAGTTAAAGAAAATAATTGAAAAACAACAACTACCTGTCCACTTTTACGGCTTTAATTAATTGGTTGCCACTCTACTCAGCGTTCACTGACTTTGTGTACTCATAACCCTTTTCAGGTCCAGGTGTTGAGCAGCCCGAGTCTACGGCTGCGGAGGGTGCTGGGCCTAGTAGAGCCCAGTAGCTGTAGTTTCTCTTGTTGTACTCTTTTGTAGTAGTGAGTAGACTCTTGTACCTTTATGATGAGAGCCTCATCATGAACCCTAACAAGCACATTTTGACCTAAATAAGTATATAAAAGCTCCTACAAAACCCAAGGGGAAGCCTAAATAAAAGAAATATAAATCTGAATATAAAGCAACACACAAGGGGTAAAACTGTAATTTTACCAATGCAGTTCACAAACGGGATGTCTAAGGATCTAAACATAGGTCAAATGGGCTTAACAAGAGAGAAAGTGGGATGATTTAATCTGAAAAGGGTTATAACAATTTTTAGGAATTAAATGACATTCTGTAACCCTAAAAACAAACCCGCTTTAATTTACGAAGTTCCTGGCAAGATAAAAGTCAAATAAACCCTCTAAAATTCATGGAAAAACATCCCTTAGGGTTTAGAACCTTCAATTTGGCCAGTGGAACCTGTCTTGACCTAAATTGAGAACCATACCCAATTTTTGACCTAATTTGGGTTTTTGTGCAAATTGATCGGTCAAACGTGGTCAAACCTAAAATCAAACTTCACCATTAGATTCCTTAGGTCCAAATTAGGTTTAGACCAAAATTTGGACCTAAGGGAAGGCCATCTTGACCTACTTTACAAATTTGTCTTCTTGAATTACTTTTCGACCCTTATCTTTTTGAACCCTTACATTTTACCCCCCAGCTTCCCTTTCGTTCTTTACAGAATGGTCCCTCTGCCACCCCACGCAGCTGCACATACCTCCGGCAACCTTACGCGGAGGATGGCACCGCACAGGGTATGGGAGCCACTCTCTGAAACGAAAGGGGGGTTCCCTACGTCGTCTTCTTTCGCAGGGACCCCCTCCCATGTCCTGCCATTGACCACTCCTCTCGTGCGAACGCGCGAGAGAAATGGGTCTCCACTCCCGGCCAACTCCAACAAGCTCTCCACGATCTCTCCTCGAGATTCTCGCCATATGCTATTTAAGGGATGGCAGGGCTCTCCGATCGTCTCAAGCTTGTTTTGGCCGAGGAAAATCCCCAAACTTCGTCTCCTCCTCCGGTCAAGCGTCCGCAGGCTCCGGTGACCCTTACTCCTCCCCCTCGTCGCTCTGCTGCCATACCTACAGCAGAGTTCACTCCGCCTCGTCCTCTCGTGACAAGCCGCACCAGCTGGCACCTTCCTGACCTCCTCCTCGTCGCCGTTACCCCCCCTCTGGGCATCTTCATCTCCAGCGTCGGCAGGCACGCGCCGAGCGCCTCCTCCTCCCCTTTCGTCAGTTAAGTAGGTAAACACTCTTCCCCTTACTCTCTCCTTTATTTCCCCCTTATTAATTTGTTGTTTCCACCCACCGACCACCACTGTCCATCGCCACCTTCTCCATCTCCGGCCGCCCTCCGGCTAGGCGTTCTCGCCGCTCCACGCCTCCATCCGCCTCACCAGCTACCCCTTAAGCATCGCGACACCTCACTGACCCTAAATCCGCACTCCATTCACCACGCCACACCTCCAGAACACCCCCCGAACACACCCACTGTCACGCACACAATGTGTCCCGGGCACACTCACACACACACCCTCGCACCACTCCGACCACCTCTGCACCTTTGCCACATTGTGGCGAAGCTGCCCAAGGTATTTGACAAGGCCACGAGGCCGTGTGCGTGTTTTAGGGACAACGCGTCTCACCGCCATTAACGAGCGGGTTGGAGCTGCTTCGCAAGCTGCTCCAGGCTGCAGCACTCCAGGCGCCCAGGACCAACAGGTGCGGAACCTCCTCGCGCACACACTCAGGTTCAAAATTGGGGTCGCAGGCCTCTGTCGCTGCCCCAATTGAACGAAACTTCCTCCCGCAGATGCCCGAAAATGAAGGTGGGACTTTAGTCCCACCTCGGAAGCTGACGCGCGCCCGCATCAGTATAAAGTGAAAAAGTGACTAAGGCTATTCACCACAAGTCACACAGGGGTGAGGTCCCTCACCTATCCACACGCCTCGTCCGCAGCATTGCCCACGCGGACTTGGTGACCCGACCCGACTATCCTGCCTGTGCACTCCTCGCGTACCACCCACGCCGGTGTGCCTGGTCCTAGGAACGCAACCCGACCCGATTACCCAGCTCTGGGAGAGCGTACTAAAGAAAGATTCAGAGAGAGAGAAAGATGCGGGAAAGGGTAGGGGTTGGTTTTACGTTCGCATGTGCGTAGGGAGCAGGTGAAGAAGAGAAGGGAGGGAAGTGGCGAAGACTTGGCCGCAAGAATAAGAAGAAGGTGAAGGAGCTACTGCAAGGAGAAGCTGAGAAGAAAGAAGAAGAAGAAAAAGCCACAAAGACAACTGAAAGGAGGCACTGTAGCATCGGGGCCGATAAGGCGTCCGAATCGGAGAATCAGACGTCCGGAACAGGGAAAGGCAGAAAAAGAGCGAAAAGGAAGACGAAGAAGGAAGGAGCTGCTGAAGAAAGAAGAAGGAGAAGAAGACACAGAAGAAAGAAGAAAGAAGAAGCAGCAGCAGAGAAAAGGAAAAGAAAAAGAAGAACCGCAGCAGAGGAGAAGAAGAAAGAAGAAGGCAGAGAAGCTGACTGAAGAAGAGAAGGCACAGTAAGAGAAGGGCGAAGAAGAAGCCGAGAGAAAGAAAAGAACCGCAGCTGCTGAAAGAAGAGAAAGCACAGTGTGAAAAGAGAGAAGAAGCCAAGAGAAAGGAGAAAAGAAGAAAAAGAGAAATTTCTGCTCACTCTCTCTCTCTTAAATTTTTGTAACAGTATTATGAACTTATATGTTTCCAGAATGATGTGTGCTCCCTGAGTTCGACCTCGGGATAATCTAAATCTCGAGTAATAAATAAATTAAACTGGTGATCATTTTTTGCAATATACTGCAACGAACATATCATTAAAACACTGCGAACGACGAGCTGACCACTTTACGTTTTGTACCCTTACTTTCTGTGCTTTATATTCTTGTACCTGGTCACTTTTCTACAGTTGTGGTGGTATGTACTGTAGTAGTTTTTACTTCTTTACTGTTGTACTTTTGTTACTGTTAGTTACTTAGCATAGTGAATGTGGTTTACTTTCCTGCTTTTTGGTTACTTTCTCGTTGAACGACTGGGTCTTGGGATCAGTCGAGTCAGTTCGGTCTCTTGTCCTGTAGGGATTCCGGAACCGGGTCGTAATAGTGTACCTTCGTTCGATTATCTCGATTTGCCTAGTGGGCCTAACAAGAGTTGGTGTAGGGTGGCTAGTCCTAACCTCAGGCCCCGTGGGATGACTAGCTCCCTCCCTACACCAAGTAGCTCACCTCGATACCATGTACGCGAGGGCCAAACAGGAGTCGATGTAGAGTGGCCAAACCCATCTCGGGTCTCAACCCAAGGGCGGCAAGCTCCCCTTGTAATGACCCGTCACACTTTTAGCCTTTTAAGACGTCTGGACCCGTTCCCGGACATCTGAAAATGAAATTTTTGTACTGCACACTACGCTCTGCACGCAAGCGGCGCGCAGAGCCCTCCCCTTCTCTCTCCCTTCCTCTTTCTTCCCCAAACACTAAACCCCACACCTCTTATTTATACCCCCTTCTCCCCCTTCTCCTCTCCTCACACCATCACCACCACCACCAGATCTCCTGTGCAGCAGTGGCAAGGGCGAGCGAGCGAGGCTAGTGGGGGGTGAGCGAGGGAGAGAAAGAGAGGGGAAGGAGGAGAGCATGGGAGGAGGAGGAGGAGGACCAAGCTTCGATGGAAGCTTGACGAAGCTCGGCAGAGCTTCGGTGGAGCTCGAGGAGCCGGCGAGGAGCTGCTCAAGCTCTTGCAGCGGCTGGAGCTGTTGCGGCGCGTGGCGAGCGAGCGGAGAGAGAGCTGCGAGGAGTTTCTGATACTGGGATTTTTCCAGCATCAGATGTCTGGAGAGTCGACCAGACGACCATGGCGAAAGTTGGACGTCCGGGTCTGAGACCAGACGTCTGAAAGCACTTATATCGCAAGGTACGTTCTTTTTCGCGGTTACAACCATGCAGGCCTCACCGCAGACGCATGGTTTGGCCAGATCTGGGCCTGCGATTGTCGTATGTAGGAGCAACCTTGGGAAAGAGCGCGGAATGCTTTCTCACGCGCTTTTGGACGTTTAATCACATCACCAGACATCCGAAGGTGCATCCAGACGACTGGAGGCATTGTTCGACGTCTGGAACTGCTTTCAGACGATTGCAAAGAAGGTATGGACATCTGAGGAGACCGTAGGGACTTAAGGTAAAGATCTGTCACCTTTTAAGACGTCTGGGCTTATTCCCAGATGTCTGATTTTGAACAATAGGCACGTTTTTGACACGTTTGGGGTCCAATCGGGGTTCGTTTTATGCAAACGAAATACCTATACTTTCTTTGCGAGTTCCTCTACGTATTAGAGTCCTTTGTACACTGTTCTGAACTCTCTTTTTGTAATGTATTCCCTGGTATAGAGTTTCAACCTGTTGCGTGTTTGGGGCTCGCAGAGACGCCTGGGTCTGCGGTTCGAACCCCTAGTTCTCCCGTGTTGCTTGGTAGAGTGGTTTAATTTTATTAATAATAATTAAATAAGAATGTACTTGTGGAAATAGCCGAATGGAACCCTAGGATGTGGCATGAACCCTAGGGTAGAGAAATGAATGAGTCTGTTTGTACTGCATGGTTCACTTGCATGCGTAATTAAGATAAATTGCTAGTAAATGCTTGGATTATAATTACGAGCTGCCAGTTAGAATATGAGGAGGAGCGCCTGTGGAGGTTTACTGAGGGACTCCAACCTGCTATTTGGGGATATGTCAAACCCCTGAAGCTGCCCACCTTCTCACGAATGGTTGAGGTAGTCATGACCTATGAGGAGACCAACCCGGCCGCATGAGACACCGACAACGGACGGAAGAGGCCGTATCAGCCAGAGTACTTTCAGGGCCATCAGGAGATGAGGCACACAACACCTACAGGAGAGTCGTCTCGTTTTACGAGGCCATCAGTGGCCTTTGAGGGCCCCAGACAGGGGCTAGTTGCCAGCATAGCACCCCCGCCCAGCCGCCAGCAGGGACCTACTGAGGGAGGAGGTCGTGTCCTCCTTTTCTACCAATGTGGCCAGCCGGGCCACATCCGGAGGGATTGCCCATCTAAGGCCGGAGCACAGCAGATGCTCCCCGCACCGACCATTGGAGGTCGAGCTAGTACTCGGGTCCCCAGGCGCGTGAAGGAGGGCAGCAGTCACGAGGAGGGTACCGGCCAGCGGCTGCTCGCCCGACCTAGAGTGTAGCTGCTTCGTCTGCACCAAGGACTGAGGGCCGTATCAACGCCCTGACACACAGAGACACCAGGGCTTCAGGTTCAATGGTGGCAGGTATGGTTACTGTTTCTGGCAGATTAGTGTACGTACTTTTTGATTCTGGCGCCACGCACTCTTTTGTTGCTGCGAGTTTTGCCGTCAATCTGGGGCAGGGCAGTGTATTGTTAGAGGATCCGTTTGTGATCAGAGGCTCAGGTGGCCAGTTATTTGTAGCTAAGGAGGTCTACACGAACTGCAAGGTCAGTATAGGAGGACACAACCTCCCCGCTGACCTGATTGTGATACAGATGGAGGATTTTGGTGTGATCCTAGGGATGGACTGGCTATCCGCCTATCACGCCTTGGTGGACTGTTTCGGAAGGAAGATCGTCTTCTCCATACCGGAGTTGCCTCCCTTTGAGTTTCACGGACAGCCGATGGATGGAGGTTTCAGATGCATCTCCAAGCTTCAGGCAGTAAGGCTTTTGAGCCAGGGGTGTGAGGGCTTTTTGGCCTGTGTAGTGGTAGAGCCTAGCCTCGTGGCTAACTTTCAGAGTATTCTGGTGGTTTGCGAGTACCCCGACATTTTTCCAGAGGAGCTGCCAAGACTACCGCCCGAGCGCGAGATCGAGTTTGAGATCTCATTGGTACCGAGGACCATCCCCATTTCTACTGCACCGTATCGGATGGCACCGCTTGAGCTGTGAGAGCTCAAGTCATAGCTACAGGACATGTTGGAGAAGGGTTTTGTGAGGCCCAGTGCATCCCCGTGGGGAGCCCCTGTGCTGTTTGTGAAGAAGGATGGTACCTTGCGACTTTGTGGCGACTACCGACAACTGGATAGGGTCACCATCAAGAATAAGTATCCACTGCCGAGGATTGACGACCTCTTTGACTAGTTGTGAAACGCCACGGTGTTCTCCAAGATAGATCTGAGGTCAGGCTACGACCAGTTGAGGATCAGGAAGACCGACGTCTCCAAGACAGCTTTCCGTACCCGGTACGGGCACTATGAGTTTTTGGTCATGCCGTTTGGATTGACCAATGCCCCTACTGCTTTTATGGATTTGATGAACTGGGTTTTCAGACCGTACTTGGACTGGTTTGTGGTGGTGTTCATCAACGACATACTCGTTTACTCGCGGGATTAAGCGCAGCATGGGTAGCATTTATAGATGATCCTGAACACTTTGAGGCGACGCAGGCTGTATGCCAAGTACAACAAGTGCGAGTTTTGGTTGAGGCAGGTGACTTTCTTGGGCCACATGATCTCAGGGGATGGTTTGGCTGTGGACCCAGCCAAGGTTGAGGCCGTACTCAGGTGGGAGAGGCCACGTACAGTGACAGAGATACACAGCTTTTTGGGAATGGTAGGTTACTATCAGTGGTTTATCAGATAATTCTCTCATATTGCACGTCCTATGACCTAGCTGACTTGGAAGGACGTGCCCTTTGCCTGGAAAGATGAGTGCGAGGCATGTTTTTAGGAGATGAAGGAGAGACTGACTTCAGCTCCTGTGCTTACCATCCTGGACAGTAGTGGTGGTTTTGTGGTTTACACAGATGCTTCATTGCAGGGGTTAGGGGGTGTGCTCATGCAGCGGGGTCACGTTGTCGCTTACACTTCGCGGCAACTGAAGCCCCATGAGCATAACTACCCTACCCATGACTTAGAGCTGGCAGTTGTTGTCTTCGCGCTGAAGACATGGAGGCATTGCCTTTACGGTGAGACTTTCGAGATTTTCACGGATCATAAGAGCCTCAGGTACTTGTTTGACCAGAAGGAACTCAACATGAGACAGATACGGTTAGAGCTCCTGAAGGACTACAACTGCAGCATCTCCTACCATCTAGGAAAGGCCAATGTGGTGGCTGATGCCTTGAGTCGAAAGGTGTTACGACCCGATTCTCGAATCCCTACGAGACACGAGAATCGGACCAACTCGACTGATCCCAAGACCTAGTCGTCCAACAAGAAAGTAATCAAAAGAGTAGTAAAATAAACCACATCCACCATGTATATAACTAGCAGTAACAAAATACGGCAGTAAAGAAAAGAACTACTACAGTCTACACCACCACAACAGTAAAGAAATAAACAGGTGCATAAACATGATGCTTACAATAAAAGAGTACAGTGGTAACAGAAAATACTCACTACAACAGAAAGAAAGGTACAGTGGCTACTACACAAGTAAAACTACTGGGCTCTACTAGGCCCAGCACCCTCTGCAGCCGCCGACTCTGGCTGCTCAACACCTGGTCCTGAAAAGGTGACAAAGGTGACACATCAGCGAAACGCTGAGTAGAGTGGCAACGAAAAGCTAAGAAAAACAGCAAGGTGGACAGTAGCTGTTATATTTTTAATCTCTTTCTTTTTTTTCCATTTACTCATTATTGAATTATTCCTCTGATCTTTCTCTTGATCTTGAATGTTCCTCGTGGGAACGATCTTGATTGCAGTCTTTTCCAAAAAGTAGAAGTAACACGTGGTGCTCCCCTGGTCGGGAGAGTCCCCCATGGTGGTCCTACCCTCAGTCAACCACCCCAAGGTCACTGACAGGCGTAACGGTGACTACGGCACGCGCGATAAACGCACGGGTAGCTACCCCGCACTGGCACGCGGTCAGTCGTTTCCGTTAACGGGTGCGCCTAAAGCACAGCACGGAACCAGTATAGGGCAGAGCCTTCTCAGTAACAGGGGTCCAGCCCCTCCACAGTAACCAAACAGGGGTCTTGCCCCTCCACAGTCCACGCACCCTCACCTGACTACCCTGGTTTGCCCAGTGGGCCTAACAAGTCGGTGTAGGAGGGCTAGCAGAACCCCAGGGCCCGTGGGGTGGTTAGTGATCTCCCTACACTAGTAGCTCTCCTCGGTACTGTGTACACAAGGGTCAAAAGTCGGTACAAAGTGGCCAGACCTAACCCTGGGTCCCTAGGGTGGCTAGCTCCGCTCTGCACTAAACAGGGGGACAGTCGCTCTCCTTGGTACTCCGTACTCAAGGGCCAGCTCACTTCCCCAATTATATTCCATTCACTTCTCAGGAGCTCTACTTCTAATTCCCCGTAGGGTTCATGCTCATTTTTCTTTAACTCAGTCAATTTAGGTTTTATCATTTCAGCTTTATATTCATATACCCATGTTCTCAACAATAATTATCCATTCATAAACCGGCAACTGTTAACCAATTACAGGCAGTTATCGTTTTCCTTTCTAGTTTTCCAAGACTGCAATATATATATTCAATCTAGTTTTCCAGTCCTAGGATTCATGCCATATCCTAGGATCTATCATTCAATCTAGTTTTTCAGTCCTAGGATTCATGCCATACCCTAAGATCTATCATTCAATCTAGTTTTTCAGTCCTAGGATTCATGCAATACCCTAGAATCTACTAATTATTTCACAAGTGTATAATTTTTGATAAATAATTAAAGGGGCCACTCTACCCGCAAAATCGGGAGTATTGGGGGCGTAATCGGCAAGCCCGTGCGCCTCCGCAACCCCTAGAGCCGCAACAGAATGGAATCCTAACACAAGGATCAATTACAAGGAGCTACTCAGAACAGGATACAATTACTGTAAATAGGTAGAGGAACTAAATTCGAGAAGAACGAAACTTGAAACGCGGAAAACGAACTTCGAACGGACCCTAAACAGGTCAAAAACGACAAGTCTGCCCAAAATCAGATGTCTGGAACATCTTCCAGACGTTTAAACGATGGCTCAGGTCATACCTTGATCCTGCGCGGTCCTTCAGACATCCAAACTCCCGTTGAACCGTCTGGACTTAGTTTCCAGTTGTCCGACTGTCACTCTGGACGTCTGGTGACCCTCTCCGTCGTCTGGTGCTATGCTCAGACGTCCGATCTGTGTGGGAGGGCGTGCCCTTGTGCCTTCCCGAATGAGACTTGGACAAATATGCGACCGTCATCAACACGAAACGAAGCACAACCCTTCGACGAAACGGCTGCATGGCAGTACACGCGAAAGAAGAAGGAAGGAAAAATATCGTACCTTTCAGACGTCTGGACCCTCCTCCAGACGTCTCTTGCGTCGTCTGGTCATATGTCCAGACGTCTGATTCTGGGAAATTTTCCCAGAATCAGCTCCTCCTCGCCCTCCGCCTGCAGCGCACGGCCGTGCCGCGCCACGCTCGCCTGCTGCCTGAGCTGCAGCAGCTCCTCCCCAGCACCTTGCTCCTGCTGCGCACCCGCCGGCCGGCCCTGGCTGCTTCGGCGAGCTCACACTTTCGCGATCTAGCTCTCTCCCTCTCGCAGCAACCCCTCCTCCCCACGCACTCACGGCAGCAACTGCTGCTGCCCTCGCCCGCTCACTCTCTCGCTAACAGGAAGAAGGGAAGAAGGCGGTGGAGTGAGGGAGAGGAGAGGGGGTATTTGAAGGCTGCCGTGGGGAGAGAGAGAGAAAAAGATGGCTGCGTCTGCAGGGAGGAAGGAAAGAGAAGAAAGGAGGGCGGCGGTTCAGTCTGCGCGCGCATGCACGTAGACGCGAACCCGTACGCCGAAAAAATTAAATTCCAGACGTCTTAAACGACATTTGATGCCGGGGTCATAACAAAAGGCGCCCGCCCACTTGGCCAGTTTACAGGCACAAAGTTGGAGACTTATGGAGGAGTTGGGCAGTTGGCGATCCCAGGAGTCACGGGGTATTGTGGGACAGTGACAGTGATGCGGTAGACGCGACCAGAGCTGATAGACCGCATCATTGCAGGACAGATGACAGATCCGTACTTATGGACACTGCGGGACAGGGTGTTGACGGAGACCCAGGAGACTTTTCCTTTACAGACGAGATACTGCGCATGAAGGGATGCTTATGCATTCCTAGGGACGAGGAGTTACTGAGAGAGCTCCTGGCTGAGGCGCACGGGTTCAGGTTCACCAAACATCTTGGGAACACAAAGATGTATCATGATCTGAGATGCGACTTTTGGTGGAGAGGGATGAAGTGGGATGTTGGTGAGTTTATGCAACAGTGTTTGGTGTGCCAGCAGGTGAAGGCCGAGCATCAGAAGCCTGTAGGGTTGTTGCAGCCACTTCCTGTGCCAGAGTGGAAATGGAAGAGCATCACCATGGGCTTGGTGGTGGGTCTACCGATTACCCAGTGAGGACATGACGCAGTCTGGGTGATAGTAGACAGGTTGACGAAGACGGTGCGTTTCCTGCCGATCCGAGTCACCTTGGGACCAGCACAGTTGGCAGAGAGGTACATTCGAGATGTGGTACGCCTGCATAGAGTTTCGCGTGAGATTGTATCCGACAGGGGTACCTGTTTTACTTCCCAGTTCTGGGCTAAGTTTCAGCAAGCCTTGGGGACACGTTTGAGGTTCAGTATCGCTTACCACCCCCAGATGAACGAACAGTCAGAGCGCACCATACAGACACTTAAGGACATTTTACGTGCCTGTGTACTGGACTTGAGAGGATACTGGGAGGAGCATTTACCCCTGGCAGAGTTTGCATATAACAGTTACCACTCAAGCATCGGCATGGCACCTTACGAGGCTCTGTACGGACATAGGTGTACTGCACCCTTGAGTTGGGTCGAGGTGGGGACCAAGTGGGAGGTTGGCCCCAGGTTGATCTGGCAAAGTCAGGAAGTGATAGAGCAGATTCACAAAAGACTCCTCACTGTCAGGAGTAGACAGAAGAGTTACACAAACTAGAAACGTAGAGAGGTGCAGTTCGAGGTTGGGGATCACATTTCTCTCCGTGTTTCACCCATGAAGGGCCTGCAGTGTTTTGGGGTGAAAGGGAAGCTTACGCCGAGGTTTGTAGGGCCCTTTGAGGTTCTGGAGCGGGTGGGACCCGTTGCTTACCGGCTTGCCCTTCCTCCCCAGCTTTCTAAAGTGCACGACGTGTTCCACGTGTCCAACCTCAGGAAGTATGTCGATAATCCTAGTCACGTTCTGAGCCACGAGAGAGTCGAGGTGGGTGACAACCTGACCTACCCCGAGAGACGTCTGGACCCGTTCTCGGACGTCTGAAAATGAAATTTTTATACTATACACTGTGCTCTGTGCGCAGGCAGCGCGCAGAGCCCTCCCCTTCTCTCTCCCTTCCTCTTTCTTCCTTAAACCCTAAACCCCACACCTCTTATTTATACCCCCTTCTCCTCTCCTCACACCACCATCACCACCACCAGATCTCCTATGCGGCAGTGGCAAGGGCAGACGAGAGAGGCGAGTGGGGGGCGAGCGAGGGTGAGTGAGAGAGGGGAAGGAGGAGAGCGTGGGAGGAGGAGGACCAAGCTTCGGTGGAAGCTCGAGGAGGAGCTGGCAAGGAGCTACTTAAGCTCCTGCAACGGTTGGAGCTGCTGCAGCACATGGCAAGCGAGCGGAGAGAGAGCTACGAGGAGTTTCTGATACTAGGATATTTCCAGTATCAAACATCTGGAGAGTTAGCCAGACAACCGTGGCAGAAGCTGGACGTCCGGGTCTGAGACCAGACGTCTGAAAGCACTTATTTCGCAAAGTACGTTCTTTTTCGCGATTACGGCCATGCAGGCCTCACCGCAAATGCATGGTTTAGCCTGATTTGGGCTTGCGGTTGTCGTATGCAGGAGCAACCTTAGGAAGGAGTGTGGAACGCTTGCCCACGTGCTTTTGGATGTCTGATCACATCACCAAACGTCCGGAGGTGTGTCCAAACGACCGAAGGCATTATCCAACATCTGGAACTGCTTTCAGACAATCGCAGAGATGGTCTGGACGTCTGAGGAGACTGCAGGGACTTAAGGTAAAGATCTGGCACCTTTTAAGACGTCTGGGCTTATTCCCAGACGTCTGATTTTGAACAATAGGCATGTTTTTAACCTGTTTGGTTTCCGATCGGGGTCCGTTTTACACAAACGAAATACCTGTACTTTCCTCGTGAGTTCCTCTACGTATTAGAGTCCTTTGTACACTGTTATAAACTCTCCTTTTGTGATGTATTCCCTGGTATAGGTTTCAGCCTGCTGCGTGTTTGGGGCTCACAGAGACGTCTAGGTCTGCGGTTGAAGTCCCTAGTACTCCCGTGTTGCCTAGTAAAGTGGTTTAATTCTATTAATAATAATTAAATAAGAATGTACTTGTGAAATAGCCGAATGAAACTCTAGGATGTGGCATGAACCCTAGGGTAAAGAAATGAATGAGTCTGTTTGTACTGCATGGTTCACTTACATGCGTAATTAAGATAAATTACTAGTAAATGCCTGGATTATAATTACGAGATGCCTGTTAGAATATGAGCAGCCAATGTTTAATGAAACTACCTGTGAAAACACCTGTTGCATGTTGTTAAGAATTGAATTATGAAAACACGAGCTGCCTATATATGGTTGAGGAATGAACTATGAAACCTGAGATCTGGATCTGGATCTGGATAACGAGGTAAACGCAAACATGAACCCTACGGGGAATTACGAGTAGAACTCCTGTGGATAGATGGAAAATCTGGAATGTAAACGGGAACTGTACTGGCCCTGGGTACGTGGTACCAAGGAAAGCAATTGTCCCCTTTTGTGTAGAGAGGAGCTAGCCTCCCTTGGGTTGAGACCCGGGGTTAGGATTGGCCACTCTACACTGACTCCTGTTGGCCCTCACGTACGTGATATCGAGGCAAGCTACTAGTGTAGGGAGGGAGCTAGCCACCCCATGAAGCTCGGGGTTCAGCTAGTCACCCTACACAACTTGTTAGGCCCTCTGGGTAAACCGAGGTAGTCAGATGAGGGTGCACGGACTGTGGAGGGGTGAGACCCTTATTTGGTTCTGAGGGGCGAGACCCTTGTTCTGAGAGGGCAATGCCCTATACTCTTTCGTATTATACTTTGGGTGTACCCGCTAGTGGAAACGACTGACCATGTGCTAGTGCGGGGTAGCTACCGTGCACTTATCACGTGTGCCATAGTCACCGCTGTCTTGACAGTGACCTCGGGGTGGTTGACTGGGTGGTTGACTACCATAGGAGACTCTCCCGACCAGGAGAGCACCACGTGTACCTTCTACTCTACAAAAAAGACTGCAATCAAGATCGTTTCCACGAGGAACATGCAAGATCAAGAATATCTGGATGCTTGAGGGAAATGGGTGAAACGGAAATATATATATAACAGATAAATAGAAATGAAAATTAAAACTGTTGCTTTTATTATTTTTAGATAATATAGATACCACTCTACTCAGCGTTCGCTGACTCTATCTGTTCATAATACTGTTCATGACCAGGAGTTGAGCAGCCCGAGCTTCTGGCTGCGGAGGGTGCTGGGCCCAGTTGAGCCCAGCTGTAGTTTTCAACACTTCCTTTTCATTTTTTTACTGTTGTAGTAAGTAATGGACTTTTAGTTACTGTTTGTCTCTATTGTTTACTTCCGCTTTCCGTTATTTTTGTTGTTGTAGTGGTATGTACTGAAACAACAAATTTACTTTCCTTTACTTCTTTGTATGTTTCTTCTGCTTAGTTATATTGCATATGTGAATGTGGTTTACTTTCCTGCTTTTGGTTATTTCTTATTGGACGATTGGGTCTTGGGATTAGTCGAGGCGAGCCGGTCTCGGGTCCTGTAGGGATCCGGGAATCGGGTCATACTACTCTAAAGGGATAGTTGTTCTCCTTAGTACTGTGTACAAAAGGGCCAGCTCACTTCCCATCTACTAAGTTCTTTCCGTGTACAGGAGTTCTTCTCCTAATTCCATGTAGGGTTCATGCTTGTATTCCTTTCATTTCATTTGTCAACATTTAGATCTTGTTGTTCACATCCCAGGTTTCATTCTTTTATAACAGGCAGCTTGTGTTTTACTCACTAAGAAAGCATTACATCAATTAATTAATACACTTGCTAGCAATTAGGGTTTAATATGCATCTCAAGTAAACAGTTTAGCTCAAGCAATATTCATTCGTTTCTGCCCTAGGATTCATTTCACATCCAAGGGTTCAATCAAGTTATTCTAAACAAGCACGTTACTCATTTAAATCTTAATATTAAAGTAAATCACTCTACCGAAAAACATGGGAGGAATGGGGGCTAGAACCGCAGGTTCTGTTGTCTCCGGGGGCCTCGAATACGCTATAGATTAAAGACTTATACCAGTGAGTAAGTCACATCAGATAAGTTCAAAACAGTATATAATCGACATTGACACGTAAAAAATCTCGAGTGGAAAACAATGGTATTTCGTTTGTGTAAATCTAACTTCGTTTGAGCCCTAAATGGCCCAAAAATGTATATACTGTCTAAAATCAGACGTCTGGGACTAGACCCAAACGCCTTAAATGATCTCAGAACCTCACCTTGTTTCCCTACATTGCTGGTGGACGTCTGGAACCCTTTCACAGTCGTCCTGGGTCTTTCCAAACGTCTGTCGGTGCGCCCGGACATTCGTTGTGTCTATCGGACATCTGTGGAGACGTCCAGACGTCCTAAAGCACCTCGAAGAGCGTGCTTGTGCACCTTTCCAAGGCTTGTACCTACGTACACGTTCGCAGGTTAAAAACCTCAACAACGCAATATTACATATATAACGTACGCGCATGCGTACGCATTTAAGACGCTTACCTCGGCACTCCGCGAGTTTTCAAACGACCAGCTTCAGCTATGGATGTCCGTTGCCGCTTCAGACATCTGATACTGGAAAAATCCAGTACGTAGAACTCTTCGCGATGCTTGTCTTCTCATGAACCTCCGCCCGCAGCGCTTGCAACTGCTGCTCCGACGACTGCAGGAGGTTGAGAAGCTCTCCTCCGATGTCCTCCTCTCTCCATCGAGCTCCTCCTTGAGCTCCCGCAAGTTCTCTCGTCTCCTCCCACACGAGCTCCCGTGGCTTTTGCGGCTCCTCCCCTCGTAGCTCCGACACTTGCTGCTGCACCTGCAATAAGGGTGCTCCATGCGTGTGAGCTCTCTCGCTCGTGCTCCTCTGGTCGCGCACTCAAGCTCCCCGAGCTTCCTCCTCTCTCCCATGCCCTCGCTCTCCCTCTCTCCCTCGCTCTCCACCCTTCTCCTTCCTCTTGTGGCAGCAAAAGGGATGGGAAGGGGGAGTGGTGGCTCGTCGGCAACAAGGAGATGGAGGTGGAGGTGGTGGAAGTGGTGGTGGAGTGGAGATGGAGTGGGGTGGAGGGGTTTAAGTAGAAGTGGGTTAGGGTTTGGAGTGGGGAGGATGGAGTGGTGTGCGTGAGTGTGTGTGTGGTTTGGGAGGAGAGAGAGAGGAAAAGTTGTGGATCCTCCTCTAAAAATCTCTTTTTCCTAAATAACCCACACACTCAACTCAAAGAATCAAAATTTACGTTTGCATTCCTAACTTTCCAGAGAACTCCGAACGATCTTTGGAAAGAGTCATTTCAAATTTAGAACACAAATGATTCAATCCTTTTTTGTGTATAAAAATGACTAGTAAGCTCTATTTATAATATTAGAAGTCTTTAGATTTGTAAACTAGCTTATTATTAAGAATGATTAACGACCACCCACAATTCAAAATTTATGAAAAAAAAGGTGACAATTTTGATCCTAGATAGGTAATATTGATATGACACTGGGAGTACCCAATAGGTGATGATTTTAGTAATTTGCTTTGTTTTCGACGGTGATTAATTTAGTAATTTGTAATTAATAGTTAATTTGCACGTCAGTTTCTCAATTTTTATAGAATTATTTGTTAATTTAGGATTAATTTATTTTTTACTTTAAAATTAAAAAAATAAAAACATAAGTTAGACAAGTAATTAATAATTTAAATAATTTTACTTCTCCAAAGACGTCTTAGGATCGCACTATATTATTTTTATTTATTCATTTGAGTTCAAAATTTTATATATAATCATATTTTTACAAAGAACGACGTTCCTTATTTCCTTTACGAATCTCACGATTGGGAGCCTCAGCAATCTCATTCAATCTTATCGTCCTGTGTTCCACGCATATGTTCCTTTCTACTTGGCACTCATGTGTAACCTTTTAATTTAATGTTTCTATTCAACGGATATGATTATACCCGGACGTGCTCTAGGGAGTAGCTTACTGCCTTTTGGGTGAACTCGTCACGTCATGGGCATTATTCTTAGCAAGTTATTTTTATATCTTAATAGTTAAATTTCAAAGTACTCACAAATTCTAAGGAGAAATTAAACTCTCTCGATTACAAACTTCGATTCAACCTCAATTCAATACCTTGTTTCATCCCTTTTTTTTTTTTTTTTTTCTCTCCCAAAAGGTTAAGTAGATTACATCTGAACAAGAGAAACTCATTTCCACATAATAGAAAATGACACTTACTCAAGAGACGAGACAAAATGCACAACATGACCCAACATATTTTAATTTTTCACATAATAGATAACAATTTACAGTATCTAGCGACATCGAAGATCTTAGGTGAGACAAGTAAAACCAATAAAAGAAATAATTATAAATTTAATCATATTACGTACGATCTCATACGTGACCCATCCATTAAAGAAGAGAGAGAGAGAGAGAGAGAGAGAGAGAGAGAAACCACCACAAAAATAATTAAGGAAGAGAACGGAATGGAGGTGACGATGAGCAACCCCTCGCCACCTCAAGGACGAAGATGCAAAACCTACTGTAGGAGATGTGGACGAGGGGGAGGGTGTGGCGAAGGAGCGTATAGGCCGAAATGGGACTAGCGGAGAAGGGAGGGATTTTGTGGGTTTGTGGAGTTCATGAAGAATCTTCGTGGATATCCTCCATTCCTACTTGCTCTCTGCAAAGTGGTAATAACCTATCTAATCTAACTCAGTTGTTATTGCTCTCCTTCATCCCTTCGTTTCTCCCTTAAGTCCGTTCTCTACTCTCCTGCTACTATTTTCATCCTTCTCAGGCGTTAGTCTTCTAAGATCAATGCTTCAGCACTAAATTACCATTCTAATCTCTATATATATTAACAGCGGGTGGAAAAGCAAATAGTCTGACGCTGTTCATTTATACTTTTTTAATTTTTATTCACTACAGTAAACACTCTTTGATTTTTTATCACCGGATTCTCTTTCTTTTCTTTTCTTTTTTTTTTCATTTCGAATTTCAACTTCTTTATCGTCTTGTATTCTTTTATTAGAGATCAATATTAAATATATTTTTATAGAAATATAAAATAATATATATATAAAATCAAAATATATAAACTCAATTTAAGATACTGGTTGAAAATCAAAATATATCAGACAATGCATTCCCAACGTGTAATGTATTTTAATTTCAAATACATTAGTTGAACATAAAAATACACCGATGTATTTTTGTGACTTGGGACATTTATTTACTTTTACTTTGATTTTCAACCGATATATTTTTACGAATAACTAAATGTATCGATATATTTTGATTTTAAATTAATATACTCTGATAGAAAGCGAAAACACATCTGCTGAAAATCAAAATACACCAGTATATTTTGTTAACCAAAGACGCTTACTTATTTCAACCGATATATTTTACTTTTCAACCTATATATTTCGATGTAAAACTAAAATGTATTGATGTATTTTCATTTTAAATCGATGTGTTTCGATAAAAAGCAAAAGTGTATTAATTAAAATTAAAATACACCAATGTATTTTATTAAACAAAGATGCTTATTTCAACCAATATATTTTGATATTTAACTGATATATTTTAAGGAAAAATTAAAATACATCAATATATTTAATTTATTAAGTATATACTATAAAGAGCTGTTCAATAAACACCATACACATTAGTCATTTCACTTTTTTTTTTTTTTTCCAATCCAAACTCTCTCCCTCTCATCCGTACTGCAATAGTTTTTCTTAATAATAAAATTAATATAATTTTAACTTTTATACCTTAAGGGCTCAAAATGAGTTCGTGATTAAATGTGGTGGATGCTATTATTTGTTATTTTATTTTCAAAAATAGATGTACGCACACTTAGTGACTTAAAAACAAACCAACATATAAATATATAACATCAAATGTGTGAAGAAATCAGCACTTACTGGAGTCTTAGAGGTTAAACACATTAGCAATTCTACAGCCTTGCATAGTTTCTCATCACATTCCATTCCCAAAAGCCCAAAAAAAAAAACAAAAAAAAGGAGTTAAGCTTTATATTTGAAGACCTATGGTATTTTTCAAAAAGAGTTGATGGGAAATCTCAAAGAAAGAAGCTTTCCTATCTTTAGAAGCTTCCCGTCAGATTCCTCGACAAAATGTGATCCCCATCTTCACAGCTTCCCCTCTCTCGATTCACCTTCTATTGTAACCTTCTTTGAACCTATCTGGAGATCTCGTGCTTTGGGGAGTATCCAAGCTGCTCGATATCCCAATTCAGTTTTGGAGCCACACCCATATGCCGCGGGAAATATTCCTGAGCACAAGACATACATACAAAGGATCATCTTTTCACACAAGTGCAGAGCTAATTAAACTCTTACGGACCACAAATCCAATAACAGGCAAATTTAAAGTTATCGTCAAAATCCAGTTGGATGTCAAATATGAAAGCATATCTATCATATGGTTCAAAGGGATGCAGGTCATGATGCATTGACAGATAGAACCATTGAAAGTGATCAAAGACATAAGCCATGACCTACAGTGCAACCATTTGTAAGACGATCGAAGATGGCACAAACTGCTTTTATTGATGTTCAAGTACTATTGGAAACAGTCAGAATTTGCCTTAACAGAAAGATGGCACTGTGTAGATTTTATGCATTCAAACCTCATGGGAATCTCTTGACTGTCAATGGAAATATCGGGATTCAGTTGTTCAGCATACAACAAAAGAAGAGCAACACAACCAGTAATTTGAATCGTAAGCAAGTGAATATACCTCTAGTTTCTTCACTAACTCCTTTGCCGTTGGAGCTGAAACAATAATGTGACGTGCACTTGGACAGATAAACCCTTCCTCCACGGCCTGGTCGATGAAAGATAGCAAAAAGTTGTAATAGCCATCCACATTCAACAAACCTACCTGCAGGAAAAACTATATGATTATTCTGTGGATTGGAACATAATCATTCGGCCATGTAAAGCAGGAATTTATGCAATCATGATGAAAAGAAGTCATTAAGTTTAATAAGGTTAGAGGACCCATGTAGCATTGCAACCATGAGGCTATATAAGAAGTGACTCTTTTTTCCTCCCATTCATTGAGAAGGAATTAATGAATGAAAACCTTCTGTCTTCTTGATCATTTTGATTTTCATACTACATAAAGGGGCATCCCAAATTTCAGCCATTGGTTTGGGCAAATAAACTTTCTTTTTAACAACTTGATCTGCAAACGAAACAGCTTTGTAGTAGAATAATCTGTTGTGCTCAAACAAGTCCATGATTTAAAAAAAGATTCACCACAAATGTGAGGGAAAAGGTTTTGGATGGACATCTTTACTGTTAAAATTAAATGCGTATAAAAATTATAATGCTTGCAGATTACCATCAATCCACCTCTATCTAGATAAAATTAGAGAAAATGGAAACTCCTTTGCAACACATGTTACAAAAAAAAATACATGATGGCCTACTCTCCCTAAATCATGACTTTGTTGGGCCCTATGCCACCCCCCCCCCCCCACACACACACCAAAACCAAACACCAGTAATTTTTGCATTTGAATTAAATATCATTAGTGATTTTTGCATTTAAATTAAATATTACTGGTAATTTTCAATTATAGGTGAAAATTACTATAAAATTATTAATGATTTCTTAATCTTTAGTCGGTGGTGAGTCCCACCACATGCATTGCAAGGAATGTGTGGCCTTTTGGATAGCAATAACAAACATCATCAATGATATTTGAATACACCAATGCATTCTTCTGCTGGTGAGCCTTGCCTAGGTGAGGGGAGCACACGTGAGAGGGATGCATGGCGTAGTCTCCGCATCCACATTACAAAATGTGGTTCCCTACTATGGTCCAAAAATTATTGTTTTGCTTGGCCTTTGATTTTTTGTTGGTTGGTTGAGGCTAGAAAATGATCGTTAAATTTCATGTTGAGGTTTGTTTGGTTCAATTTGAACTACACATAAATCACTGAATCAGCAATAAAAAAGAAAAGAAAAAAACACCCCAACAACTAGTTTCCAAACTCACTGCCTTTGCAATAGCCATCTTATGCTATAATATGTATGGAGATCACAAGTACTTTAGTGGAAAACCCCGGACTCCTACTCTGGATCTGATCCAAAATCATCATTTGACAAAGTATTGATGCTGGGTAAATGGGTCATTACCGGCTTGTCATGGATACCAAGTTGAGCCCATGTTATAACCTCAAGCAGCTCCTCGAGTGTACCATACCCTCCTGCACAAAAGCCAATCTTTCTGAGCCTCAAAACACACACACACACACAACTTTCTACCAGTGGGTTGGTAGAGTGTCAAAACATTCTCAAAGAAAGGGAAAAGAAAAAGAGAAAACAAATCTTGACAAGTCCAATAAGAAAAACAGCTAAAGAACATGACAACTAACAAGACAAAAAGTAAACCCTACAACTAGCTAAAACACGTAGGGGGATTGCCCAAAGAGCATGCTATATGCCAGGTTAACTCTTGATACAATGCACTTAAGATTTCTGATTGAAGCTCGGACAGACTAAAACTACTTAGCTCTCTGTGAAGCCCCTGAGCCTTTGTACCGTCTAAAAGCATCAAGGCTCAGGATTATAACAACCATTTGATGAAAAGAAAAAGGATTCCCCAGATTATTTCCCAAAAGTGGTAATCACAATGGTTGTTCACAAACTTCCCTCTTTTATCATATTTCCATGAAAAATGGGGCCTCTTCATTGCTTCAGGCCAACTTTAGCCAGAGCACCTGGAGAAAGGAGCAGTGAATATAACAAACAACAAGCCTTCATCTCTTCCTAGAGTTGTAAGGCGCATCACAGAGGCACAGATACGGATCACAGTCCTAATAACCTGCGGATAATGTTGGTCGTGAAAGAAATTGGTGCCACGTTCCTTCAGAGGAATGGGCATTCAAACCAACAAAAGTGAAAATTAAAGAAACTGTGTTCAAAAAAGATGAAGAAGCCCTCCAAAAACACAACTTTTTTTATTAGATCTTCCTTTTTTTTCTTTTTTTCCTTCTCTTATTTCCACTCAAATAATTAAATGGAGTTCTCCTTTGTTTTTCCTTTGACTCATGGGTTTTCATTTTCTTTTCTTTTCTTTTCTTTTCCCTTAGTCATTCCCACAAATAAAGCTCAAGATGCTTTCAAGGGCAAACCCTACAGACTCCCATCAACTAAATAAAACAGGAAAAAAAAAGAACCTCTTTTTTTTTTTTTTCCATCCAAGTGCATGCTTCTCCTCCTCCTTCTGGTCTTTTGTTTGACCATATCAAACCAAATTGAAGGCTCATTTCATTGCCTTTTAAGGGTGTGAAGAGGAGGATAAGTCCAAAAAAAGAGATGGGTTCTAGGGCATTCTTTACTTTCCATACTTAACAACATGATCACAGAGATAGTGATGTCTAGAGATCTTGAAATTAAAGGCACTAACCAGGTAAGGCAATGAAGGCATCAGACTGCCTGGCCATCTCTGCCTTCCTTTGGTGCATATCAGCAACTGCCTTCACCTCACCAACAGTCTCTCCAGTTATCTGCAAAAGGAAACAAACCAAAATCACAAACAACGTAGAGGCAACATTAAAAAAAAAAAGAAAGACCCATCAGTATATATATAAAAAAAAAAATAGTTTTTACTGGTCACAATAGAGAAGACAAAATGGATGGGAGTGAGTGGAGTTTTCTTCTAAAGGCTGCAAGCTTTTATCCCAAGAAACTTTCTTCGTGGGCTAATGTGCAGGGGAGCATTCATGAGTGCTCCAGCTACTTTTCCTTAGCCATTGCTCACAGGATAATGAAAGCTCCAGTTTTCAAAAAAAAAAAAACGATAATGAAAGCTCCATAAAGCCCATTTTGCAGAATTAATAAATAACCCATTTCCGTATCATCTGAGATACGAGGAAAAAAAAGTGGGGGGCCAAAAAAGCATGGCATTTTTGTAAGTGAGGAAACAAAAACAATGTGATAGATATGTGGATTAACAAAAGCAAAAGATTATAACAAAGCAAGTTGCCTTGTATAAAAGACTATCCAAAAGGCCACACAACTCCACCCAGAGAAGTAATTGTTTAGGAAGTGAACGAGAGGAAGGAGACAAAATGCCCAAACAACATTGGAAGAAGGATGATAGGGAAGATGGGTGGAGAGAGACTCGGATAGACCCCATTTAAATATTCTATTGTGGGTTATAATAATAGTATTTTTTTAGCCCTTGCGATGGAAGCAAGAACATACCTCTCTAGGCATGAGTGTCTTCGGAATTACCCTGCAAGCAGACAGAAACAGGACAAGGAAATTTATACCATAAACACAAAACCAAACCCATGAATTCAACAGTTCCCCAGAAACAGCCCTGTTTGTCCCCCGCATCGATATTTGTTTATCAACGGATGAATAACAAATGTTAAATGTGCAGAGTGAGAAATGATTAGGCTCACCCAAGGACATGTCTTCCCCCATCATAGACTGCTTGGGAGACCAAACCCATCAAACCCACACTCCCCCCTCCATACACCAGATCAATTTTCCTTGAAACCTGAGGCAAAGATAAAAAAAAAAAAAAAAAAGAGCCACCATACGTTAGATAAACCAGAATAACTAAAAAAGAGAGCAACACTCCAAAAGCCAGAAATAAAGGTGAAAGTACTCAAAAGAACAAAGCATTAGTTGGGTGTGTTTTTTGTCTGGATGGGGGAAGGAATGGAAGTACATACTCAGTAATCTGATAGGGGGGAACAAAATGGTCAAAAAACATGTAGACTTTCTTGTAGATGGACAATGGAAAATGACAAGTCCCCTCTGTGAAAGACCAAAATAAATAAATGAAAGGAAAGAAAGAGGTCAAAGAACACCCATGGAAACACATGCAAGAAGGAGATAGATGGGGGGGCCAAAGACTTATTTTTATCAATACCCTCCTTCTGAGAAAATGATGTCGACCCCACAAAGATAAAAAGGAAAAGGGAAAAAAACAAACACAACAACTCCCATGCAGAAGGTTATGATACTCCAACAGAAAGTATGAACTAAGGAGGTCAAGGAACACAGACGCGGCATCAAAGTTCTCAAGTTTATCAAGAATATGAATGGACCCGTCTCAGGTAAAGTGATTTTAATCCAAAAGAAACCAAACCCAAGAGAACCCATTCGGGCAACGCTTGATAACATCAACTACAGTTCCATATACCAGCTCCTTCCCGAGCTCCACGGCAGCATCGTGGTAGCTCCTCTTCTTGCCTTGCCTGCTCCCACAGAAGACACATATCCTCCCAAATTTAGATTGTCTCATCTCCACCTTCCCCTCCATCCTTCAGAGGCAATGCTCTCTCTCCCTCTCTCGTGTCTTTATCTCTGGCTGTCTCTCTGTCACTCACGAACCATTCCTTCCTGCACCCGCTCTTCCCTTCCCCTCGTACAGTGCAATGGAGGGCGGCGGGGGGAAGGTGGGAATGCGCACAAGACGACCTTTTTGGAGCAAACCACATGCGTATATATAAAACGGATCGCACGTGCTGAGAGGTCCACACAGTCGCCACTCACACACCCCAGTACTCGTGCAAGTGTGCCGAGCACGAGACGACGCGATAACTGCGTTTGGTGTTTTGTTAGGACCCTATTTACGGTACACGAAATCTCACGCGCACCTTCCCGCTCCAAGTCCTGTTCTTTTTTATTATTATTATTATTTTTTTTTATCTTAAGAAAATATTTTTTATATACGGAAAGATATATAAAATTAGACGTGCATGACTCCTTCGTTAATAAAAAAGGTTATATGTCTTATTAGTGTCATGTGTGTCCAAATAGTGTCATATTTTTAGTAAGTGGATGTCACATTCTATATCTAAAGTGATATCATGTATCATTATCCTTTTTGGTAGGAGGATGGTTGGTATGTATCTTTTTTATGAGATTTGGTGTACAAACTTTATACACCAAATATTTTTCTTTTGTTAAGGGTCCAGCTTAATATCTTTTTTCTTGAAAATTTTAGAATGAGTATTTTTTTAATTTTTTTTATTAAATGAGCACTAGATTAAAAAAAGGAATCATTGGTATTTATGACAGGCAAAAAAGAGTCTGTGAAGAGGAACTACCCCCAAGGACTTGCATAGTTCAAATGAAAATGAGGGTGTTGGTAGAGGTACAATAATTAATCAAGCAAATTATATAATGATTTATTTCGTGTGACGCATCCTATGAAATAATTTACTCCTGATTGTTGGTCAATAGCTTATCATATTTGCTTATGATCACATGTCATCCCTTAGTCATCTCGTGTCTTTTATTCTACAAAATCCTGTAACTATGACATGCTTGTGCGACTAAGTGATCCATCATTGTTGGCCAACAAATACAACACGTGACAACTCTTTAGTCATTACAGTGTCATGTGTTCCACAATATCTTACCACTATGGCATTCCCAGTATAGCAAAGTGATCTAGGCCTCATTGTCGCCTAATGGCTTATCCTATCTACTTAACTCATAAACATGCCACCCTTTGCCCACAATTTCCTAAAAGAACTCGTTAGTCTTCTTGTGAATGGACTTGGGTACTAGAGGTAAATTTCACTTCATATTATAGTGTAAAGGGCTTAAATAATCAAGAGTCTTCAGATTCCAATCATGGTTGTCTTTACTTAACCAAGTTAAGGTTACTTACCTTGATTTGTTGTTATGACCCGATTCTCGGATCCTTACAAAATCGTTATCAAGTTCATTCACCAAAACATCTTCTCACGGTTCGGGATTCCACGTGCAATCATTTCTGATGGAGGGACCCATTTCACAAACGCTCAGTTCAGGTCACTGATGACCAAATACGAGGTGTCGCACCGAATCTCTACTCTTTACCACCCCCAAACTAATGGTCTAGTTGAGCTATCAAACTGGGAGATCAAGAAAATCCTCCAGGTTACTGTTCGACTTGACAGGAAGGATTGGTCATCCCGGCTTCCAGAAGCTTTGTGGGCCTATAAGATCGCCCACAAAACCCAATTAGGTATGCCTCCTTTCAGACTGGTACACGGGAAGGTATGTCACCTCCTCGTCGAATTGGAGCATAAAGCCTATTGGATAGTACGGAACTGCAACTTAGATCTTTCTAAGGCTGGAACCCATAGAAAGCTTCAGATGAGCGAGATTGATGAATTATGCCACGATGTGTATGAAAACTCGCGAATCTACAAAGAGCGGATTAAAGCCTTTCACGACATGCACATATCTAGAAAGATCTTTCATCCTGGTCAAAAGGTTCTACTCTTTGATGCCCGACTCAAACTATTCCTAGGGAAGCTACAATCTAAGTGGATCCGACCATACTTAGTCCAATGAATCTTTGGAAATGGAGCCGTTGAGATTAGTCCACTCAGCCACGATTCTGAACCATTTGTCGTGAATGGTCAAAGACTAAAACCGTTCATTGACATGACCAATACAGATTTGGCTGAGACATCCTTTATCCTCCATTCTCCCTGAGCTCATTACATCCAGCCGATGGCGTAAAACTTAGTACTTAATGGGAGGCAACCCGTCATTCTTTGAAAAATCCGAAACCTTTCCTGACATTTCTATGCTGAATTCATTTTGCACTTTATGGTTCACCCATTAGGACAACCGACTCCACCTCAGGTAGCCGTACCAGAGTCTAGAAATCGTTCGCAACAGTCACCTCGACCCGTTCGCTCACCAAACACCTGTCCTAATGAATGAACTAAGCTGAATTCGAACCCACCTAACTTACAATGGGGACATTGCAGATCATAGGCATGGGGGGGAATGAAAAGTCCAAAAATGTATGAAAACTCATATCAAGAAAAGGTTTCAACAAAAAAAATCACATATCATAAAAAAAAAACTTAGAAGGAGGAGAGAAATTTTTTGGGCTATACAACACACGAGGAAAAAGAGCAAAATGCCAAAAATGGAGCATAAAATAAAAATAAAGAGATAGTCATTAGTAAGAAATTAAGGGATCAACCGAAGTTCTAGACCACATCAAGAAAAGTAAAAAAAAGTACTAAAGAGACACAAAAAGAGATAAGTAGGAACATTGACCTTAGGCTTTTTTGGCTAGACTCTTAGTACCCACTAGGATCTGAATAATCCTTAAGAGGTTGGGGAAAATGCAAAGCTTAAGTATTAGGTCTAAGGCTTAGGGAGTATTCAGCCTTGTTAACTGACTTTTGGTTTGCGGTACTTGGTAACCTAAGCACCCCAATCCACACAGTTTGGTTTAGTACGCATAACTATCAAAATCACACAAAAGCATTTTAATGTTATGAAAATGTTGCCTAGATTAGCAGCAGCCGTTCAACACAAGTTGATTTGGACGAGTTCCCGACGTGGAGAGGAGGGAAATTCCCCTCGAAGATGCGTAACAACATATCGTCTCCTTGGTGCTTGTCTCTTAGGATATTTACATGTCATACTGGAGGCATGTAAGCACTCTGTTGGTTCAGATACCATTGGTGGCATTATCACGAAATGTCAATTGCCAGGGTTTGGATTCGGAATGCCATGGGCGGGATTATCTCGAAATCTCGAAAACCAAGGTTCTGGGGGTTACCATGGGCGGTGCTATCATGAAACATCGATTGCCAGGAACCTTTAAGGATTGATGATGGGGATGAGGAATCCGATACAGAATGTGTTGAGAAGCCAATCCGAAGTTAGAAATAAAAAGAAAAGAGAGAGAAAACTCTCTAAACAAATAAATCCTCTGTCTCTCTCTTACAAAAACGCACTACAAACTGAACTAAGGCTAAATATGTCTCAAGCACAGGTGCTTTAACCATAGAGTCTAATGAACCTTAGGATAGTTTCTGCAGGCCTTAAAAACCTTCGCGGAGGACCGAAGCTAAAGCTGGTCAGGTCCGGATCTTGGTTGGTACTAGAGTACCTTTAGGCCTACTATCGGCATTCTGATCTAATCACAAAAGGAAAAGAAGAAAAAGCACTTATCATAACCGGTGAAAAAAACTCATGGTCTAGAACAGAAGTTAAAACTTTGAAATTTTGCTAAGGGACTAGCAAAAGTTAGGCATGGGGGTATGATGAGAACCTCATCATGAACCCTAACTAGCTTATTTTGACCTAAGAAAGTGAACAAAAGCTCCCGCATAGACTAAAGGAAGGCATAACTCAAGAGATTACTGATCTGGAAAGAAAACATGAAACAAAGGATAAAACTGCAATTTTACCATTGCACTACATCAACAGGATTTCTCAGGGTCTAGACATAGGTCAATTATTCTTAATAAGAGAAAAAGTGGGATGGTTCAATCAGAAAAGGGTTATTGTGAAATTTAATAATTAAATGACATTCTGTAACACTAAAATAAACCCACTTAATTTCACAAGGTTTCTGCCTGGATAAAAATCAATTAAACCCTCTAAAATTCATGAAAAAATATCCGCTAAGGTTTAGAACCTTCAATTTGACCTTTGGAACTTGTTTTGACCTAGATTGTGGTCCAAGCTCAATATTTGACCTAATTTGAATTTTTGTGCAAAATGTCCAGTCAAACCTAAAATCCAACTTCACCAATGGATTCCTTAGGTCCAAATTAGGTTTGTACCAAAATTTGGACCTAAGACCTACTTTGCAAAATAGTCCACCCAATTACATTATGGCCCATAACTTTTGAAAACCCTTGCGAAAACCCCCTCAACTTCTTCGTCACTTTTTGCATTCCGGTCCTTCTACCATTGTAGCAGATGACCCATACCTCCGGCGAAGTTTCGAGGAGGATTTTTCCTCACTTCCCCAGGGAGCTGCTCTCAGATTTGAAAGGGGAGTCCTCTGTGAAATCCCCTACCGCCTGAGTAGGTCCCCATGCCCTGATTCGCACCATACCTCTCATGCAAATGCCCGAGAGGTATGAATGTCGTACCTGCGGCGACCTCCGATGAGAGCCTTGCTCTCCCTCCATGCATCTGACCCTCTGCTTGTGCCTATAAAAGAAACCCCAAGACTAGCCACTTCTGGTAAGCTTGTCCTGGCCTGAGATACCCTCTCAATCTCCTCCGTCCTCATCTCCGGTCAGACGCTCGCAAGCTCCGGCAACCTCCTCTCCCTCCTCTCGTCACTCTGCCACCATACCAGTGGCAGGGTTATCTTTGCCCCATTCTTTCGCGTTGCGCCGCACCAGCACACGCCTCTCTGACCTCCTCGTCGTCACCGCCTCTCCATCTCAGGGCCTTTGTCTTCGACGACGGCAGATACGCGCCGTCCGCCCCTCTGCCTTCCCTTCGCTCCAATCACCACAGATAAGTTCCTCCTCTCCATCTCTTCATTTTCCCCCTATTTATTCCTCAAAACAACCCCCGACAACCACAGACCACCACTATCTTCCTCGTCTTCGGCAGACCACCGATGAAGGCGAATCCATCGCTCCACCCATCCACATGCCTCGCCACCCACCGTAGAAGCATCGCCACCTTCCACCGATCATCTTCCACCTCTCCATCGACCACCATACGCACCACACACTACCCCCGACCACACCCATCACCATGGCCACAGAGTGACCTAGGCAGGCACGCCTAGGCCAACCCTGCGGCTAGCCAACCACCGCAACACTTTCGCCGTGCCACGAAGAAGCCCCCCATGTGATTTAAGGAGGCCACAAGGCCGTCTTTGTGAATTTTAGATCCGTCCTCCCTTCCGCCATTGAAGTAGAAGCAAGGAGCTTGTATCCTCGCTCCAGGTCGTGTGCTCCAGGCGTCAGAGTCTCAGAACGCACGAGTTGAGTGTGCAAACACATCCAGCCAAGAGATTGGCTCAGTGAGTGACTGCAGCAGTGGCAATTGAGCGAAGCACCTCCCTGCGAGTGTGCGAAGAAGCAGGTGGGACTTTAGTCCCACCTCAGAAGTTTTCAATGCAGGTGAGCGGCTTAAATTGATTTTGTGTTTTCTCTTTGTTGCCTTCGAACACGAGGTGAGGTCCCCTCGCCCACTCACCCGCCTCGTCCACGCTCACTCCTCCACGAACCTGGCTGACTTGACCCGATAACCCTACACTCCTCGCGTATCACCCATGCCGGTGCGCCTGGACCCGGGTGCGCTTGACCCGACTCGAATATCCGATTGGCTCTGGGAAAGCGAACTGAAGAGAGAAAAGAGAGAGAGCGTACGCGGGGGAGGGTAGGGGTAGGTTTTGCTGTGCTGTGCAGGGAAAGGAAAGGAAGGAGGAGGAGGAAGCAGCTGCTAGAGAAGAGAAGAAGCTGAGGGAAGGAGCTGCAGGAAAGAAGGAGAAGAAGAAGTACCGCAGCCAAAGCTTAAGCAGAGGAAGAGAAGAAAAAGAAGAAGGTAGCTGGTGAAGAAAGAGAGAAGCAGGAGTGGTCAAGCAGAAGAAGAAGAAGACAAGGAAAGACAAAGAAGAACAGAAGAAGAAGGAACCGCAGAGGAAGAAGCCAAAGAACAAGGAAAAGTGAAGCACAGTCGTAGAGCAAAGAGAGGGAGAAAAGAAGAAGAAAGAGAGCAGAAGAAGAACAAGAAAACAAAGAAGAAGAAAGAGTGAGCACTATAGCAATCGCAAGATAAGGCATATGATTCACAAAATTAGATGTTTGATTCACAAGGAAAGTCAAAGAAAGAAAGAAGGAAAAGGTGCGGCCAAGAAGAGAAAGAAAAGGAAGAAAGAGAAAAAAGAAGAAGCCATCAAGAGAATACTCAATTTCCTCTTCCATTTCTATTCTCTTTTTAGTTTTCTTATACATGGACTCTCATTTATATTATTGTTAAATATCATATTTTGAGAGTTGTGATTTTAGTTTCTAAAATATCAAATTGCTCCCTGAGTTCGACCTCGGATACTTTAGTTTTCGAGTAAAATAAATTAAGTGTTTTCGCGACGATTTCAATTATACTGCAACGAACGCCTTTTTAAAACACGACTTCGCCTCGTAAGCACCAACAGGAGGCTGCCTCCCCGAGTTCTCTCCTCCTCCCGCACGCGCCTGCGGTGGCTGTGCGAGCTCCGCTGATATTCCACCAAAGCTCTCCGACCTTGGCCTCCTCCTCCTCTTGCACTCTCCTCCTTCTCCCTCTCGCTCTCCTCCTCGCTCACCTCCTCTCACCACTCCCGCAAGCTCTAAAGGTGAAGGTGGTGGTGTGTGGAGTCGAGAGGAGAGGAGGGGAGGGGTTTAAATAGGTCGCTTGGGGGTTTTAGGGTTCGGGAAAGTAGGGACAGGAGAGAGAGGAAGAAGGTCCTGCGCGCCGTCCACGCGCAGGGCGTAGTGTGCGTACAAAAATTTCATTTTCAGATGTTCGGGAAATGGTCTAAATGTCTGGATAGACGTCTGACTGAGACTCCAAAGGTCTTAAAAGGCTAAAAATGTGACGGGTCTTTACATTTGTTGATGGGCAAAAGTTAACATTGATGCACCTTAAGTTTGATTTTGTAAATTAATTTGGAGTTACGTAGTTAATTAAGGTGCATTTTGTCAGCTAAAGCTCCTATAACTTTTTGTAGGCTTGGGTTGTTGTACGACCCAGCCTTTTTCATTGTGAGAGTTCATGTATTTTAGTCAAATCCTAGTTCATGTAATGATTAACTTTAAATCGATTATTAATTGCAACCCTATAGTTCAATTAAGTCCATAACATTAGTTTGGTTCATGTGTGATTAGGGTTCATGAGATTCCTAATCTTAGTTCACTTCATTATTAATTCATAAATACCCTTGGTATTAGTTGACAAGCCTTTTTTGGTGGTCGATTACTCAATTCAAATCAGAACAAGCCTGCTTCTTTTTTATCTTGATTAGAACTTTTTCTTCATAGATTGCTTAGGTAGCTACTCTAACAATTGTGAATATATAGAAACATGGTAGAGGTGGAATTTAGGCGATACAATACTTGGTTTTTCTAGATTCATCAAAGATGTAGGTATTATCCAGATTTTGTAGAGTTTTGCATATTAGGTTTAGCGTAGGATTTAGAGCCAATTCCCTTGATCATTGAGTTTTACCGAACCATATATAATTTATTCTAATTTTATTATCAAATTCAATTAGCTACAAACATATGAATGTGCCAAAAAACTAGGATAGTGTCAAGCTTAATTCTTAAGGATTCTTATTAACAAGCAAAAAAGGGTTTGATCCCCTTACCTCAAGAAGATTCTATTTGGATAAGTGCTTGTCACTTCCATTTTCTCTTTAGCTTCAGTCATGCTAATTTGTTGTATGTTAAACTTCGTCAAATTCTTGATCATGCAAACCTAAATAGCAAGAGTTTTACATAGTTCTCCTTTTTCTTACTCCTCTGTCTCCTATAACATATATATATTTTTTTAATCATTATTTTAATCTTTATTGTTTTCTCATAGACCTTGAGTTTGAATGTAGTTGGCAATAAGGGTGGCCATTTGAATCTCATTTGCTAATTTCATTATAGGCACTGATCAACTAGTTAGAACATAGATCGATTAAGTCCCGAGTCAAGGTATTGCTAGTTCATTCTAGTAGTTTGACTTACAAGATCTTAAATCTCCTTTGGTGCTCAATCTTTTAACATTATTATGCCCTCATATCATTCACTTAGTCTATGATTTGGGTTATATTTATATACAATCTTTTAATGAGAGTTTTATTTGTCTATTTCCTATTTTAATTTTCTACTTAATTTGCAAGAGCAAATAGATTTTCTTGTCACATATTCCACTTTAGTCCTTATAAAATGAAGGACACTACAAACTCTAATTGAACTTAATTGATGAGAACCTCATCATGAGCCATAACTAGCTCATTTTGACCTAATACAAAGGATAAAAGCTCCTACATAACTCAAGGAAAGGCTTAACTCAGAGAATTATGAGTTTAAGAAGAAAACAGAAACTAAGGGGTAAAAATGCAATTTCACCAATTCAATCTGAAAACAGGGTAACTCAGGGTCCAAGCATAGGTCAAAATAACCTAATAAGAAGAAAAGTGGGATGAGATGACTCAAAGAGGGCTACAGCAACTCCAAGGAATTAAATGACATCCTGTAACCCTAAAAACAAACCCACTTAAATACACGAGGTTCGAGGCAAAGTAAAAATGGAATAAACCCTCTAAAATTCATAGAAAAATAATCTCTAGGGTTTAGAACCTTCAATTTGGCCTTGGGAACCCATTTTGACCTACATTGTGGCCCTCAACTTTTGAACCCTCACATTTTGGCCCCTAACACTCCTTCGTTCTTTGCGTTTAGGTCCCTCCTGCAAAACCTGAGCAGCACCATGCTCCGGCGTCCTTGCGCGGAGCATGGCGCCGCGCAGGGTGAGGGGGGGCCTGCCAAGTCAAATGGGGTTGCCCTGCGTCGTCAGCCGTCGCAGGAGCACCCCCCTGAGTGCTGCAACCACCCATACTGGCCGTACGAACGCACGGACGGTATGGGTCTCCTTCCTGCGGTGTCCTCCGGCGAGGGAGGCACGTCGCCTCCCTCCGCCCTCCTCTCCGTCTCTACCTCTATAAAAACCCCACAAGCTCTGCCGTTCTCCTCAGCTCGGATCTGACGGAGATACCCCCTCACTTCCTCTCTTCCCACTCCGACAGACGCCCTCTTGCTTCGGCGGTTTCTCCTCCTCCTCCTCGTCGCTCTGCTGCAATACCAGCAGCAGAGCCACCTCCCTGATCCTCCTCCACGTCGCGCAATACCAGCGTGCACTGCCTCTGCCCCGTCGTCGCCGCCGTCCTCCCCCACTGGGCACCTTCTTCTCCGGCGACAGCAGGTACAGCCGTCCGCCTCCTCGCCCCCTTCGTCCCTTTAGTTAGGTTAGAACTACTTCCTTGCCTTCTCTCTCTCTTTTCCCCTTGCTATTTTTATCTAATTACCCCTCGACCGCGCCTAATCACCCTCACCTTCTCCACCTCCGGCCACACTCCGGCGACCCGCTCCCATCACTCCAGCAACCCACACGGCTCGCCGACCACCGCAGAACCTTCGCCTCCTCACCCTGATCATCCTCCGCCCTTCCACTTCCCCCAAATCGCCCTCCGCAACTCCACCGAACACACCCATTTCCCAACCCGCAGTTTGACCTAGGGCGGCCCTTAGGCTCCGCCCCGCCACCTGCAGACCCTCCGACCACCTTCGCCGTGCCACGGCGAAGGTCCTCCGCGTATCTAATTAGGCCGAGAGGCCCTTTCTCTATAAACAGGAACTTCGCTCGCCGCCGCCATTGCTGAGGTGAAGAAGCTCCTTCGACCTGCTGCTCCAGGCACGCCACGCCCAGATCAGGCTCCCAGGCTGCGTGGGGTGTCTTCGTGAAGTGCCAGGCTGCAGTTGAAGCGAAGCCCTCGCGCGAAGCCCTCGCACGAAGCCTCGACTACCGCTGCTTCCTCCGCGCAGGCGCCCAAATCGGGGTGGGACATTTAGTCCCACCTCGGAAACCCACTGAGACGAACGGGCGCTTAAAGGCAAAAAGTGCCTTAAGCTGTTCGCCTCAGATCACGGGGTGAGGTCCCCTTCACCCGTCCGATTATCCGGCCTCATCCGCGCTCACGCCCCGCGGACCTGACCCGACCCGATTAGCCCGACCTGCACTCCTCGCCCACCACCACACGCCGGTGGGCCTGGACCCGGGCGCGACTCGCGTACCCGACTATCCGGCAGCTCTGGGAGAGCTATCCCATGAGTGAATTCTGAGAGAGAGAGGCGCGGGGGAGGGTAGAGTAGGTTTTGCCCTCTGATCGAACTTTGAGTGTGCAGGCACAGGTGAAGAAGAAGAAGAAGAAAGCCACAGAGGAAAGAAGAAAAGACACTGTAGCAGCAGCAGTTTAAGTCGTCTGATTGGAAAATCAGACGACGTCCTGAAGGCAAAGAAGAAGAAGAAGAAAAGAAGAAACAGGACCGCAGCAAAGAAGAGAGAAGACAAGAAGAACACAGGAAGAATAAAAGAAAGAAGATTCAAGAGCGCCAAAGAGAAGAGAATACAAAGAGGAAGAAAGAAGAGAAGAAGAAGAAGCCAAATTTCCATATCTCTCTCTCTCTATTTTTGTAATAAGAAATACTGTACTTCTAAAATACAACTTGCTTCCTGAGTTCGACCTCGGGAACTCTTTTATTTTTCGAGTAAAAAATATATGTAATGATGGCAATAACTAGCTGTACTACAACGTAATTTCTACAACAAAAGCTAGTCACAACGCCACTCATCATTAATCTCCATTGATCACTTTACAACGATCAAAATCATAATAGCAAACATGATCTAGAGATTGAAGGGCGACGACGAGGACGAGGAGGGAGGGCAGTATGAGGATGATGAGAGGAGGGTAGGAGGAAGGGAGTCTTCTTTTAGAGAAGAGATGCCAGTAAAGAAAAGAGATGTATTGATTTGATTTGATTTGATTGTAATGACCACTCGAAAGTGATTGGGCTTCTCGTTCTTCTTCGCAAAGTTAGGGACAAGCCCCCACTTCATGCAATGGATCACGAGAACGAGTGGCGCCTCCTCCTGCTTAGTACTACTATTAGGAGTACCCTCTTGACAAGGAGGAGGGTAGGAGGAGGAGGAGGGCAGGAGGAGGAGACAAGGAGGAGGGTAGGAGGAGAAGATAAGGAGGAGGAGGAGGAGGAAGGGGGTGGGGAGGGCAGCAGGAGGAGGCTGAGGGGGGCCGGGGAGGGCATGAGGAGGAGGCCGAAAGGGGACAAAGAAGAGGAGGAGGTGGAGGGAGGTCAGAGGACAAGGAGGAAGGGGGCAGGAGGAGGAGGCGGGAGGAGATGAGAAGGAGGAGACAAGGAGCGACTGCATGCAGAAGGAGGAGGAGGTGGTGGGGGGACAAGGAGGAAGTCAACAAGGAGGAAGATGACGAGTAGTAGGAGAAGGGGGACATCGACGAGGAGGAGGATGAGGGGTGAGGGCTTACCTAACGAGGAGGAGGGGGAGGGGAATAGATGAGAAGGAGGAAACTTCATGCAGTGTGGGGGGAGGATAGGGCACTACATGAGTTAGAAGGTGCCACATTTGCCGTCGGTTTAATTAATAACTGACGACTAATGTCTACTTTAGCCCCAATTCTCACGCCTAAAATTTCGTGTGAAATTTTAATCGCACATTTGTCATTGCTTATTATAATAAACAACAGCAAATATTCATTCCAGATTACCTTTTGTGTGAGGTGGAGGTATGGAAATTTAGACAGGTATTCGCCGTCACTTTTATCAAGAAGCGACGACAGAAATATTTTTGCCATCACTTTCTAAACTGAAGGTAAAGAACCGACGGCATATCACATTTTTCTAGTAATGCTATATGACTCACCTTTATTGGTCCTTGCAGCTGTTGTCACTTATTGTGACTATTTTGACAACTTACTGTGTTTTGCCATCCTTAAGCTTCATCCACATAATTACATTGCATCAATGCATGTGTTTTAATTGCGTCCTCCATCACAATAATCTTTCATCATCCCATGTGCCTGTAGCCACTTGACTACTCTCCTTTACATCCTTAATATTGTCAATTGCCACTTGTTCTTGCCAATCTCCTTTATTGTCATTGCTTTCATATATGGCTCACCATTGTTGTCACTCGTAGCCATGAATAAACTACATCTCTACATGAATGGCGTGCATCGTGCTGCTTCTCGCATTCATGCTCGATGTTACTCGTCAATTTAATGAAAAATGTGCATCTCTACATGACTCACCTTTGATCACAAATGTTGGCTCTACTAGTTAATGAGTGCATGAACCATGGCAATTGAGCAAGCAAACCATGAGTAGAACACACGGTCTTGGTGCTTAATTGGTCACCTCTTGCTATCAATATTAGAGTAGATAAACTTCTATTCCTCATACATTTTAAATATTATGCAAATTTGAAGGTTTTGTCCTACTGTAAATCTAGAACATGAACCAAATCCTAAATATATCTATTAGGATTATGACTTTTGATTTCATCTCTAAATCTCAAGTTCAAAAATTTTTAAAAAAATCTCAATAATTTTATGCAGAAAACAAATTTTGACAAAACAGCATTGGGTTTAAGCTACTTTATAGATAATCATTATAACCATTTTTAAAACTTTTTTCTCTTGACGTCTAATACAATATTATCTATAGGTAGGGTGGTTGATATTTTTCTGTTTAGCAAATGGAAATGGGCAACATACATTCTAGATGCTAACCACAGAAATTGTTGGATGATAGCTTTCATTTTTCTTCATAAAATTACAGCAGAGGGAGTAACAAATATTTCCTTGTTTTTACAAACTTATTTCTCATGTTCAATATTTAGGGCTTACCCACCTTTTGCAAAATTAGATGGGCGGTTGCATGTCATTGTTGATTAAGGAAATAACTATTAGAATTCGAGGCGAAAGCTTACATGGAAAAGCATCTATATACCTTTTCTTTGTTGGGACTTGTCACATACTATAAAATGAATTTGTCGGCACTTTAAATGTTCTTAAATTTGGGCGGTGGTTTTGAGTAATTGAAATGTCAAAAGAATGGGATGGGTACTCTATAGCTGTAGACAAAGAAAGAGTGGGGCTGACTTTATAAATTTAGAAATTTATGTAATTATTATTGTTCCTATGACTACTATGATTTTGTACCTGATCATCGGAGTAAAATTCAAGGTTTTTATTTGAAAAAAATTAAAGATTTCACTCATTGGAGCGGGGTTGACTGAATACGAACCCCAAATGGAAAAGTTAACAATATTAACGTACTCAAAGATAACAAGCTGCAACTCCTCTTGCCCAATCTACGGTCAACGTTGTGTACAAAAGAAAGATTCGAGTAGAGAAGCTATCAGGTATAGGATCAAATCTACCTAAAAATATTGTTAACCTAAGAATGAATCAAATGACATCTACATATACATACACATGCAACTTTGATGATAGAAGCCAACCACCAACAAATCTACAAAATAAGAAAACAACAAAAACATGAGAAATAACAACCATGCTGAACAAAAATGTCATGGATGATATAAGTGTTAATCCCTCTCGTCACCTCTTCCTTTACTACTCTTGTTGCAATCACACGTCTTGTGGTATTCCCTCCTCCAGAGTTTTCTTGCATTTACTCATCCTCATTTGATACATTGTGGGCAAGTTGAAGGAAGTGATAGTTAATATATAAGGTTAGAAGTGCCTTCTATACAGGTGAAAGACCTCTTTTGATTATTGTAATAGTTGATATACTTAAATACAAAATAACCAAATGACTAAGCAGGTATATGGAACAACCCACGTTTGCATATTTTTTTAGTTTTAAGCATTTATATTTATTGATTTATTTAATATAGAGCGTTATATATAATAACTTAACAATAATCGAAAGAAAAGTTATAATAAGTTAAAATTTAGACAAAGATTATGTATCTCTATTAGAATGGTTGATCTAATACACTATAGAATAATTCTATTTCCTACAAGGAACCTACGGTGTCTGATTTCGTAAGGTTTCAAAAGAAACCTATGAGTTGTAATACTCGTTAATCATAGAGACTAAATTTAAGAGAAATAATTAATAATCTAAAATATTTAACATAATTAAATAACATGATTATATAATTTCATTAGATATCTTGCTATATCTAATTGTACATTATCAAGCATAACAACCATATCTCATGAGAGTTAAATTTTCATTACATAAAAGACACGAGTCACAATGGTGCTTTATACAATTTACATTTCCTTTTTTTTTCATATTATATTGTTGTCTTAAAATTTCATGAAGCAAAAGATAACACATATCATATGAAAGACATTATTTCAAAAATAATTCTTGCATAAAAACACAAGAAAATAAGTCACCATTATTCCCATAACTCTTGTAGTTGTTCAATTCATTAATATTATAAACTTATATCTTCAAAATTTTACTTGAATACAAGAAATTTGTGACTTGTAATTTCAAACCTTCCACATATAAATTTCAAAAATTACACAATTTTATTTTCATTACACAACAATACTCCATTGACCATTGTTGACAAGCTCCTATCATATTTTAAAATTAGTTCGCGTCGTAGTATAGTCGATAGGAGCGCGTTTACATTTAAATTTATAACTCAAATTAAAAGAGAAATCCGATGTCGTGCTTAATGCATGATTATCATTGTTTTAAAATTTTAAGTCCAAGAACTAAAAATGATCAATTAATATTTTAGTTTCAAACCTAGTTCAAAAATGTAGAGAAAGAATTGTTAATAAGTTTTGCACGGCAATTTGAGTAGATTGGGATTTTTGTAATCATTTAATGCTAAATAAGAGGGCGACTATCATGATGAAGCATTAAATAATGCAATTAATATATGAAGAAAGTTGATAGTGCAATAAAATTCCTTTATAAAAAGCGAATTCTTAACATATAAAAAGAATATTCAATTTGGTCCCTGAGAGTTAAAATTAGGTCCTTGAAAATATTTTTGCATAGGTCCTTTTCTTACACGTTACTCCCTGAGACTTTCTTTCTTCTACAATTAGGTCCCTGTGGCTTACTTTTTCTCTCGATCAGGCCCTTGCCATCATCAGGAGCTCAAGCTCCTCCTCAATGCAGCAACAGGGAGTTGGCCGTGCTGCTTCAAGGCTTTGGAGTTCTTGCTGGAGATCCAAAAAGCTTTGCGTGGCTTCACGAAGTCTTCTTGCATAGTTTGCCTGGCCATAGGGAGTCGGAGAGGGTCGGTTGGAGGTTGGTGTTGATGGGTTGGCTGGCGATGGTGGTTTGGAGTGAGGAGTGACGAAGCTTGAAATCGAGGAGTCAAGGAGCTTCAGTGGACTCCTCTGAACATGATGGTGGTGGTGGATTGCTGTGTCGAGGCTGGAGGATCTTGGGCAGACACAACAAGGATGCGGCTAGCGGTGCTTGTCCGGTGGGAGCGTGGAGGTGTCGAAAGCCTGAATTAGGGGAGGGCTTTTGCTCCTCTCGTCGAGGCAGTGTTAGTGGGGTGGTTGACGAAGCGGGAGGTGGCGTGGAACGATGAGGAGTGGACGTCGGAGAGGATGCCGAAGTGGGGGCCGAATCTCGCCGTGCGTGAAGAAGATGACGGAGAAGAAGCGGTAGTGTGGTCGAAACCTGCAAGGAGAAACCCTAAAGGGATCTAAAGGAAGAGGGGTACCTGAGAGAGGGGGAGGTGGACAGAGAAGCGCATCGGCGTGGTGGCCGGACGTGTGGAAGAAGAAGAGGACGGTGGAGGGTTTTGGGGTCGAGGAAGGGACAGAGGAGTCGTGTCCTTTGATGAGGAGCACGGTGAGGAAGAGAGGAGGGCGGCTGTGACCTCGTTTGATGGAGAGGACCAGCGGATCGAGGGGTCGAAGAAGGTCCCGAGGTCCTTCAATGGCAGCGTGCAGGAGAGGTGGAAGAAGGGTGTTGCACCCGCTATTTTCAGACGACGGCAATCGGAGGGGTCACGCGAAGCTTTATAGCCACATGCGCGGGTCGGAGGTTGCAAGAATTGCTCGGCCGTTCTTGCAACCTCCACGTCAATTTTGGCCGAACATAGCGGGAGGTGGAGGCAGCCGATGATGGTGGAAAGACCACCAGCGGGTGTGGAGCGGTGAGGGGAGCAACTTCTCTTTAGCCACCGAAGGCAACAGTGCTCTGAGGCGGCCGGATTTCGCATGAGAAATTTGCCATCCATGCACCATGGTCATTTGAAGGTCGAGGGACCTTCTTGTGAAAAAGATGAAGCTGGGGGGGTGACTGTGAGGAAAGTCAAAAGTTAGGGGCTCATTTGTAAGGGAATTAGTTTTCGATGGTTAAAATGCAAACTAAGTCAAGATGAAGTTCAAATGAGCCCAAATTTTTATGGTAATCTAATTTGGACATGAGAAGTTTAATGGTGACTTCAATTTTATATTTTGATGTCATTTGCATGATCAATTTATGATTAGACCCAAAATGTACAAAATTCCCGTCTATGATTTTATTTTAGGTCAAAACAGGTTCCGATCATCAAATTGATTGTGCCAAACCTTATAAAATATTTTTAATTAATTTTTATAAGGTTTAGATCACATTTATTTTTATTGGAACTATTTTAATTAAAGTGGAATAGAAATCTGTCAATTTGATTAAGGATTAACATTTAAATTAACTGTAAGTATTAAATTATTCAGTACCAACCCACTTTTAGGATAATTTAGCTCAATTAACCTTTAATTAAGCATAGGTTTACCCTCCAGCTATTCTGCATTTATAATTGTCAGTGAAAATTATAGAATTAACCCTAATTTTTATCAATTTCTCTTTCTTCTGCCCTGATTGAGTTATACCCTTTCAATATGTTAATTAGGTGAATTTAACCTTAGAACTTAGCCAAATTAAGTTAGTTATAGAGAATGATGGTGATGCCATCAACCATGTTGCATGTATAAGCATATTCTATATCCTTATCCGTAACCATTTTTCACAAGCATAACCATAAGCGAATCATCCAATAACACATTTCATAAGTTTTTCCATGACAATATTTGCTTTAAATAATTTGTTACATTTCATAGCAATTTCATGGCAATGGTTTACCTTATTAAACCATTTATCGTATAGAGACATTTGCCTTAGTTTACATAACATTAGGTGGTTTTGATGGCTTAATCGCTGGCATAAGCGATCCATAAAATAATAACATCCATGCTAGTGTAGCTACAACTAAGGTAGACTTATCTTTTGTCGCCGAGGCCATACGCCCCTGGAAGGAGTTGCCCCTCTTAGGGCCCATAAGACTTCTTTAAGTTTGTGCTTTAACACATATATTCATGAATCATAATTTCATATTTTCCATGAAAAGCCTATTCGTGTAGTGTCAATTATCTTAGTACTTTATAAATACAAATTTCATCATTTTCTTTTTGTATATCATATTCCAGTGTACACACCCTTTAATCTCAATTCATTTCTTTATACCAATATCTCATATATCGTATAACTTACACATATACCTTTAGAAAAAAAAGTATATTACGTAGTCATTAGTTTTCATGTACTTAATTAGTGATCGTACATTCCAACGGACATATTCATAATTATTCAAGTAATACATACATAGAGACGTCAATATTCAATATTAGTTTGACTAGCTTATAAGGCCTTATAATAAAATTAGTACTATTATCAAGTTGAGAAAACTTACATTCAAGTACATATAATTATCTAGTTGTCTCATTCACGAACTTATAAAGGTCACCAACATACGTTAATAATAATTCATTAAAATAAGACTAAACATAAGCCATTTAAGATCAAGTAGGAGATTTCTACATATATACCAGGCAAATTATTTGCAAGTATTAAAGAATGTGTAAGGCTTAATCTATTTATATTATCAACTATTGTTACATGTCAAAGAAAATACCAAACATCTTTGAGTCATTGCTTATTCCATGCTAGAATGGTTACAATGTAAGAATGTAAAAGGGGTTTCATATTTGACTTTCTTTATTTACTTACACTTAACTATGAGATATAAAAGGACATGCCACCAACATATTTTCCATATCGGTAGCTTTAATAACCCAACATTGGAATTAGGTTCAATCATAATAATAACAATTGTTATTTTACATTAGCATCCTTGTTGTTCACTGACTTAAAAGAAGGTATAAATGTAAGTTGCTACTTATATGTTCATTCGTATAAATTCGAGACAAGAAAAGAAATAGAGCACGACATGCTTGAAGATGAATGCAATGCATTTGTCGCATCTAAAATATATAATATATGAAATTGAAAAACATATTAATAAGATCTTAGAGAAATCTTGCATGGTTTTTCAAGAAATATTTTGGAATTTTTTGTACAAATATAAAAATCGATTACTCATAGAAAATATAACTGACAAAGTATCTTTTTACAGTATCGGAGTTACCTTTTTTTGCATATTAATGCGAATGTAGGAGGAATAAATTGCAATAATTATAAGTTACACGATTTATTCCCGCTTACCTCCTAATGATGTTGAAAACGATGGATTCAACAACGTTGGTAATTCCTACTATAAATGACATCCATCGTCATGAACAGCATCAAATCCATGTTCAACCATTACATCGGTGTGAAATTGGCAGCATGTTGGTAGTTTGGATGGAAAAAACCTTACATGGAGGGCATGTTTGCTTTCAAGAGGGACATAAGTGAAATCACATATGGAGAGGCTCATGACTTGTTGAAGTGTCGTTGCATTTTGAAATAGAGAGATATACAGAGATGGAAGGGAATAAGACAATGGGTAATGATGCCCATGATTAAGACTCTTGCCATTCAAGGACAACACAATTATAGTGAAATATGATGGCAAGAAATTAAGAATGTATTGATTGAGGAGTAAATATGGAGAAATATAATTCATAACTAATGGCTTAATGAAGAATTAATCCATGTAATAAAGAAAAACAACAACTAATTACTTAATGGGGAAAATTGGTTATCTAATTACTTTTTTTTTTAGCCATTAATTTTGATGGGAACATCTTTTGAAAATATTTATTCATCAATTTATCTCCCCCCTTCCTCATGATAGCTCAGAATCATATTTATTCTATAATACACGCATCTAATTACTTATTTATAGAAAATTTATATTAGAAAAATCAAGATATTATAGTATATGTAAAGATAGAATCATTCATAAAGATGGAAAATAAGAGAGCTTGGAACATGGATTGAGAGTAATTAATAATTGGAGAGAAGTGAAAGTATTAAACCAAGTCAAGAGGATTCATTGGTCAATGCTTGCTGAGATTTTACCTTCCAATGGATTCAAGTGAGTCCTTTTGAGTCTAACTATTTGCAATGACTCTCATTTAGTGCATCAGTACTAGGTCCTCCGTAGGACGTAGCATTATTTAAGAGATAAACTTGGTTACAATCCCGTGCATCTTTTGTGATTACATCCACTTATTTATGAATCCCATTAATTCCTACTAGATCTAGAGACCCTTCGCGACCACTGACTCCCCAAATGAGTACTTGTTGAGCTAGTCAAAGTTTGGCTCTAACTCCCCAGTTGGCCTATAGCCCATACAATTAGTCTTGTTGTTTAGACTTAGTTTAAATTTTCCTACGCAATTAACTCCTGATTTAATTTCTCTCATACTTTTAGTCCCCATAATTCTTTTCTCTTTTCTATTTCTTATTAATTTTCTACACATATTACAAGGAAAATATGTTCCTCCACATCATTAGATTTGCATGAGGATCAAGTAAGGATATTGCCCATAATAATAATGGTGATTGCCACTATTCAATTGAAGTCAAACCCTACAAATAAGAGTTTAAAGCCCTATTACTAATTGTCTGTAATTATTTGTATGCTTTTCACCTTTGTGTGGGCAATGCAGCACTTCATTCTTAGTAGATTTTGGAGGTTATATCGTCCTTAAGATGTAGGCCTTTCTAAGTTAGAAGTCAATGATAAGTCTTGCTTATTAATGGTGTAGAGATTGTAGTACCTTCTTCCAAGGTTAGATAATTACTTTCTACCAAGTCTTTGTCAATCTTAAAATGGGAAAAGCATATAGAATGAATATTCTTTACTTCGCCCATCTTAGGTGAGAAGTTTACAAACATTACATTAATGCTCCTTTAAACATTTTATGTTAGTCAATTACGCGTTGCATTCTCAATATGTACAATAATGTCCTTGAAAATTGAGGGTGAAGGAGATGACTTATAATAGAATGTGAAAGGCAAAGAGCTGATGGTGGCGACAATGCCACTAGTGATCGATCGATGATGGTGGTTTGAGGATGTTGGGAATGAAAAAAATTATGAAAATCTCAAAAAGGAAGGTCAATTGTACAGAAGCTTTCTGAACTCCCTAGCAAGCATATCATGGGGAATCTAAGCAAATAACTCAAGAAAGAATACTCTCACAAATTTAGATAAGACAATATTGATCTTTGTACTCATATCTATACTTCCCCTTACATCACTCATTTGAAACAATTGGATCAATGAAGTTTAGTTTATTTTTCTAAGCTCTGGTATATTATTCTACTGATAAGGGATGACAACACTTATTCTTTACTTTTTTTTGGTGGATGTACTAATCAATTAAGGCCACCCAAGATGGAAGGAGATAGAATGTCTTTTGCAAGTAATTTATTACTAAATTTTGTTCCAAATTTGAAACATGTAGTTGCAAAAAAATCACCAAATGTAGGTTAACATGAAAGTTTATGCATTTGCTTTGAACTTAATTGTATTGGTGATGTTTAGTTATAAGATAAATTGTATCAATGATATTTAAGTATGAGTGGAATTGGACTTGTGATATTTTAATTCTAAATCAAATATCATGGTGATATCCATTTTTTGATGGGTGTGTGAACTTTTGCATTATTGAACCGTATTACCAAAAAATTAATCTCATTAAACTTGTGCTTTATGTCCCTATATCAGAAAATCATTTAGAAAATTATTGTATAAACATGGACCACTAGATATGATCTTCTACAATTATATCCAATGGCCACCATATTTGCCTTCTAAAAAAAATTTATGAAAATTCATCCTAGCTTGGTAGTAACAAATATAAATCCAATCAAATGTTGAATCACACTTTTCCATAAAAGTGTGCTTCAAGTACAAGTATGAGGACCTTGAAACGTCTTCACCTCAATCGCTTGCAATTTTTTATGTGTTTACCCTCTACTTGCATCCCTTAGCAACACACTTAATTGTCATCCTTTTATTTTTTATCACTTTTGATAAATTTCACTTCATACTTCTTCTTTAGACACAACTGTCTCATCTAAGGCCTCCACACTGCCATAAGGAGATCCAACCTGAATGCTTGCATCATTTGCATCTAACTCACATACATCCCCTTCAAAATCTAAAACATTTTCCACCTCTAAATCAATTTGCTCCTCTTCCATTGCTAACTCAACCAACTCATTTGACTCATCACTTGCACTGTTACATTGAAAGTCACTATCATCTGAGTCATTTGAAATGATTGGAAGATCATGTTCTTAAGATAATTTCCTCTTAGTACCTCTAGTGAAAGTGATGGCTTGGTCAAATGATCATGTGATTGGCTTTCTTAGTGACTTTCTCTTCCTACTACTCTTTGGCTCATCAACAACTTTTGCTTCATCATCATTCATTCCACCCCCACAACATCCAAATCTTCAACCACAACATTAACCCTAGCTTCATCTATATCCCCATGCTTAGCTACATCTACAACTTCATTTACAACCACACCTTCCACTTGCTTAACCCCCCCCCCCCATCAATGTTCTCCACTTTCAGCACTTCCTTTTGCATTTGAGTCCCCCAATTTTGTCCCCATTTCAGTATCCATTGCAGTCCTCATTTGAGTATCCATTGTAGACCCTATTTGAGTTCCCAAACCACCCAATAACTCTCCTTTGCAGTCCCCATTTGAGTTCCCAAACCACTCTCCTTTATGGCCCCCATTTGAGTTCCCAAATCACCCAAACCACCCACTCTCATTATCGATTTTAGTGTCCATCTCAATCCCATTGTCAGTGTCCCCATGTTACTCCGCACTTGACTTCCCATCCCCATCTCATATTTAGGCTTAAAATCTACCTTAGTTGCCCTCTCCTCAGATCCCACACTGTTACGAACGCAGCTTCAAAACGTCTTTTAAGACGTCTGGGAGCTGGCCCAGACGTCTGGGATTTGATTTTCTACAGCACGGTGGATTTCGTCTGCGCGCCTGCGCGCGCAGACCTGCAATGCTCCTTTTTCCCTCTCCTGCGGGCGCAGGCTACGCCCCTCTCTCTCACTCTCTCTCTCCCCGCGCGGCTTTAAAAGGGCCCTTGCCCTCTCCCTCACTCTCATCCCCTCCGCTCCCTTCTTCCTCTTCCAGCAGGTGCGAGAGTGCGAGTGGCGGCAGCGGCAATCGCGGCGGGTGTGTGGGAGGAGGCGTTGCGCGAGGGAGGAGACGCTCGGCCGTGAGGGCTCGAGCTTGCCGGGGCAGCTGGAGCCGGCCAGTGGGGGAGCCGCGGGCGTGGAGCGTCGCTGGAGGGCTGCTGCAGCTCGAGCAGCAGGCGGACGAGGCGCGGTGCAGCTGTGCGTCGCGGGCGGAGAGGACGTCTGGTCTTCCAACCAGACGACGGTGGAGACGTCTGGAGGACTATCCAGACGTCTGGCAAGTAAGTTATTTTCGTCCTTCTTCCTTTTCTGTGACCGTCCGTACTGAGAACGATGAGTGGGTACGTGCAGGCTCTGAGATTCGCATCCAACGCGAATCAGACGTCTGGATGCAGTGCCAGACGACGGGAACGACTTCTAGACGTCCGGGGTGACCATTGGACGTCTGGGAACTAGGCCAGACGCCCCCGCAGGTTTCTGGACGTCTGAGAGACTACGTAGGACAAAGGTACCATCTGACCCACTTTTTAAGACATCTGGAAGAGGTTCCAGACGTCTGATTTTAGACTGTTTCGTCGTTTTCGACCCGTTTAGGGCCCGTTCGGAGTCCGTTTTCCGCGTTTCGAGTTGCGCTCTTTTCGGGATAAAATCGTCTACCTGTTTCCAGTAATTATATACTGTTCTGAGAAACTCCTTGTGTTTGATCCTTGTGATAGGATCCCGTTCCATTTCAATCTTGGGGATTGCGGAGGCGCGTGGGATTTCCGACCACGCCCTCAGTACTCCCGTTGTAGCTGGTAGAGTGGCTTTATAAATTATTAACATAATTTGTTACAATTATGGAACAATTAATAGAACCTAGGGCATTGCATGAATCCTAGGAATGAGAAACCATATTGATTGATAGATCCTAGGGTATTGCATGAATCCTAGGGCTGGAAAACTAGATTGAATGATAGATCCTAGGGTACGGCATGAATCCTAGGACTGGAAAACTAGTGAAATGAATATAGATATTGCAGTCTTGGAAACTGTGGAAAGGAAATAATAGCTTCCTGTAAATTGATTTAACAACTGCCTGTTATGAATAAATGAACATGATTGAGAATATGGGTTGTATGAACGTGAAACTGAAAGGGTGAAACCTGAATGTGCTGAGTTAAAAGAGCTGGAACCCTACGGGGAGTTAGGAGTAGAACTCCTGGAAAGAGAATGAAATGGAACTGAGAAGGAAAGATGTGGAGGTGCGTTGTCTCTTGGGTACGTAGTGCCAGGGGAAGCACCTGTTACCTGCTTTGTGCAGAGCAGAGCCAGCCGCCCCAGGGACCCGGGGTTAGGTCTGGCCACTTTGTACCGACTTGTTGGCCCTCGTGTACACAGTACCGAGGAGAGCTACTAGTGTAGGGCGAGTACTAGCTACCCCACGGGCCCCGGGGTTCTGCTAGCTCACCTACACTGACTTGTTTGGCCCACTGGGCAAACCAGGGTAGACAGACGAGGGTGCGCGGACTGTGGAGGGGCAAGGCCCCTGTTTGGTTACTGTGGAGGGGTTGGACCCCTGTTACTGAGAGGGCTCTGCCCTATACCGGTTCCGTGCTGTGCTTTGGGCGCACCCATTAATGGAAATGACTGACCGCGTGCCAGTGCGGGTTAGCTACCCGTACGTTTACCGCGCGTGCCGTAGTCACCGTTATGTCTGTCAGTGACCTTGGGGTGGTTGACTGAGAGTAGGATCACCACGGGAGGCTCTCCCAGCCAGGAGAGCACCACGTGTTACTTCTACTGTTGGGAAAAGACTGCAATCAAGATCGTTCCCACGAGGAACATTCGAGATCAAGTGAAGGATCTGAGAAATAGATAAATTGTGAAATAATAGAAAGACGTAAATAAAGGAAGAAAGAAAATAAAACAGTTACTGTACACTTTACTGCTTCTTTAGTTTTAACTGCCACTCTACTCAGCGTTTCGCTGACGTATTACACTCGTTACTTTTCAGGACCAGGTGTTGAGCAGCCAAGGTCAGCGGCTGCAGAGGACGCTGGGCCGAGTAGGGTCCAGTAGAGTTACCACTGTTCTTTTGTGCCCTTTTTGTTCCACTGTAGTGAGTAGTTTTTGTTATTCTCTGTACTTTTCCTTACTCGCAGTTCTTGTTATGTTATAGATGTTGTTCTACTGTTGTGGTGGTACATGCTGTAGTAGTTCTTTTCCTTACTACTGTATTTTGTTACTGCTAGTTATATTTCATGTTGAATGTGGTTTATTTTACTGCTCTTTTGGTTTCTTCCTCGTTGGACGACTAAGTCTTGGGATTAGTCGAGTCGGTCCGGTTCTCGTGTCTCGTAGGGACTCGGGAATCGAGTCGTTACACACACCCACACCTACACCCATTTCAACTCTCTTATCTGTCCCCAATCCATCTTCCACTCTTCCCTGGCCCTCTAAATCCCTCAATCCAATTTCCATAACACATGAAAATTGAGTCCACAGCCCCAATTCACTCTCCTGCTCATTCACTACAATTAGTGACAACACTTTTTCATTCCCAACTTCACCCTCAACCCCTTCATCCACATCTCTTCCAGATCCGAATTGCCCTTCCCCATAGCCATTCCCCACGTTAGCAACCCCTAATTTGTTCACACCCCCATCCTTTTCTAAACTTCTAAAGTGTCTTTTATAGAAAGATATTCAAGTACATCAATTTGAATTAACTCAACAACTAACTCTAACTCACATCGGTTACTATGCTTATTAAGCTTCTTCGCCATTTCCTTTTCATTATTGATAAGTGCATACTTGTTGGCTGTTTACTTGGGGTCCTTATACCATAGGTGCAACATGCCATTTACATGCCACTTCACTAACTTTGCCATGCCCTCTATCAGATTGAACCACCACATGAGATCAAGGTCCATCCCAGTCACCTTCTCCTTCCCTGCAACATACTTCTTACCTTCTGAGCCTCTGGTTTCCTTCCAATCTTTGCCCCACCTCACACATATGGTGACAATGCCATGCTCTTTGTTAAACCAACCCATTATGTCTGCATAGGTATGGGCTTAGTAGATATAATGTGAAATGACCCTTCGAAGGACTGTTGGGAGTTTTCCGGAAAGTTAGGGACGTAAACGCGAAAATTTTGACTCTTTAAGTTAAGTGTGTGGGTTCTTCGGGAAGAAGAGAGTTTGGCAAGGGGAAACACTGCAACTTTCCCTCTCTCTCTCCTCCCACACCACACACACACTCATGCACACACACACACGCATACTCCATCCTCCCCACCCTAAAACCCTAACCCCACTCCCTCTACTTAAACCCCTCCACCCTCTCCATCTCCACCCCACCACTTCCACCACCTCCACCTCCATCTCCTTGATGCCGGCGAGCCACCACTCCCCTTCCCGTCCCTTTGCCACCACGAGAGGAAGGAGAAGGGTGGAGCTCAGGGGATAAGGAGAGAGGGAGAGCGAGGGCGTGGGAGAGAGGAGGAAGCTCGGGGAGCTTGAGTGTGTGGTCGGAGGAGTATGAGCAAGAGAGCTTGTGTGCGTGGGGCACCCTTGTTACGGGTGCAGTAGCGAGTGCCGATGTTGCTAGGGGAGGAGCCGTGGGAGCTCAGAGGAGCTCGTGAGGGAGGAGACGAGGACTCATACGAGGGGGAGGAACTCGTGGAGGAGAGTTTCTCGACCTCCTACAGCTGTTGGAGCTGCTGTTGCCGTGCTGCAGGCGGAGGCAGTGAAGAAGATGAGCGTCATGAAGTGTTCTACGTACTAGATTTTTCCTGTATTAGATGTCTAGAGCATCTGCCAGATGTCTGGAGCAGCAGCGGACGTCCGGAGCTGAGGCTGGACGTCTGAAAACTCATGAAGTTCTGAGGAAAGCATCCTGAATGCGCATGCATGCGTGTACGTTACGTACGTAATGTTGCGTTATCGAGGTTTTTAACCTGTGAGGGTGTACGCAGGTATAATACCTGGAAAGGCATGCAAGCATGCTTTTCGAGGTTCTTTAGGACGTCTGGACGTCTCTATAGACGTCTGATAGATGCATTGGACATCCGAGCGCACCGACAGACGTCTGGAAAGACACAAGACGACTGTAAAAGGGTTTCAGGCGTCCGTCAGCAACGCAGGGAAGCCAGGTGAGGTTCTGAGATCGTTTAAGATGTCTGGGTATAGTCCTAGATCATTTAAGACGTCTGGGTATAGTCTCAGACGTCTGATTTTAGGCAATATGCACATTTTTGGCCTATTTAGGGCCCAAATGAAGTCGGATTTACGAAAAAAAAATACCATTATTTTCCGCTCGACTTTCTCTACGTGTTAGTGTCAATGATATCTTATTTTGAACATGTCTGATGTGACTTAGTCATTGGTATAGGTTTTTAGCCTGTAGTGTGTTCAGGACTGCGGAGACGACAGGACCTGCGGTTCTAGCCCCCATTCTTCCCGTGTTTCCTGGTAGAGTGGTTTGCTTTAATTTTAAGATTTAATCAAGCAAAGCGCATGTTTAGAATAACTTAATTGAATCCTAGGATGTGAAATGAACCCTAGTGCAGAAGCGAATGAATATTGCTTAAGCTACATTGTTTCCTTTGAGATGCATGTTAAACCCTAATTGCTAGCAAGTATAATAATTTATTGATGTGATGCTTTCTCAGTTAGTAAAACACGACCTGCCTGTTATAAAAATGATACCCGGGATGTGAATAGTGAGATCTGAATATTGAGAAATGGAATGAAAGGAATACAAGCATGAATCCTACAGGGAATTACGAGAAGAACTCCTGTATTTGGAAAGAACCTTTTAAGTAGATGGGAAGTGAGCTGGCCCTTGTGTATACAGTACCAAGGAGAGCAACTGTCCCTTTAGAGTAGAGGGGAGCTTGTCGCCCCTTGGGTTGAGACCCAGGGTGGGTTTGGCCACTCTACGTCGACTCCTGTTCGGCCCTCACATGCATGATACCGAGGTGAGCTACTTAGTGTAGGGAGGGAGCTAGCCGCCCCACGGGACCGGGGGTTAGAACTAGCCACCCTACACCGACTCTTATTAGGCCCACTGGGTAAACCGGGATAGTCAGACGAGGGTACGCGGACTGTGGAAGAGTGAGACCCCTATTCTAAGAGGGCAAGGCCCTGTGCTGTTCTATGCTGTACTTTAGGCATACCCATTAGCGGAAACAACTCACCGCATGCCAGTGCGGGGTAGCTACCCGTACACTTATCGTGCATGCCGTAGTCACCGCTACGTCGTGACCATGACCTCGGGGTGGTTGACTAGGTGTAAGATTACCACGGGGGACTCTCTCGGCTAGGAGAGCACCACATGTACATCCCACGTCACGGGAAAGACAACAATCAAAATCGTCCCCTTGAGGGATAGTCAAGATCAAGAAATGACAAGATAAATAAAACAGAACCACTTAGTTGAGCTAAATGGAATTGAATAATAAACTAATTGCTTGTCTTATGTTAATTGCATGTAACTGGCATAACTACCACACTACTCAGCATTAGCTGACCACATATTTTATAACCATGTTTAGGTCAAGGAGTTAAGCAGCCAGCGCCATCGGCTGCAGAGGGGTTGGGCCCAGTCGAGCCCAATCTTAGCTATGTTTCCTTTTCGTTTCAAAGCTTCTTTTGTTGTAGTGAGTATGGATGTCTGTAATACTGTTTCTGTTACTTTCCGCTGTTATAGTTATGATGGCAAGTAATATTGTGAGACATTTCGTTCTGTTTCCTTTATCGTCTTTTGAGTTATTTCTTCTTAGTTACATTGCATGTGTGGATGTGGAATATTTTCTGCTTTTGGTTATTTCTAATTGGACGACTAGGTCTTGGGATTAATCGAGGCGAGCCAGTCTTGAGTCCTATAGGGATTTGGGATCTGGTCGTAGCATAATGCAACCCATGCATGGCTAAAATGAATGAACATGAACCTTCATACTTTCTTGCTGCTTTAAAGATGACATATCTCCTCCACGTCTATTTTCTTGATATGCAAATGGCTGTATTCAAAGGTGGAGTAGAGTTAGGGTTCCATCCTTGCCCCCATGACAAACATGAGGTTTAGATTAGGGTTTTGATTAGGGTTTCTACTAAGATGAGGGAGTCAATTAGCCATGGGATTAAGAGATTAGGGCTTCGATTGAGGTGATTGGGGCATTCATGGAGGAGAAACATGGTGGTTAGGGTGTCATCTACAAGAGACTCACCGATTAGACTCAAATCATGAATTTCAAGAAAATGTTTGAGATGCTGGCCATTAACAACCAATGGTATAGAGTCAAGATTGGGAGGTGAGATTTCTACATCTCCATTACTAATGATCCTCCTAACCAGAAATGGTTCGGTCCATTTAGATCTGAGCTTACCCGGGAATAGCTTAAGACGAGCATCAAACAGAAGTACCTTCTGACCAGGACTGAATGATTTACATGATATGTGCTTATCATGCAAGGCCTTGATTCGATCCTTGTAAATTCGCGAGTTCTCGTACGCATCGTTGTGTAACTCATCGAGCCCGCTTATTTGCAACCGACAGTGAATACCAGCCTTTCCAAGGTCTAAATTGCATTTTCATACTGCCCAATAGACTTTATGCTCCATTTCTACAGGAAGGTGACATGCCTTCTCATATACAGTCCTGAAAGGAGACTTTCCTAATTGGGTTTTATGGGCAGTCCTATAAGACAATAATGCTTTTAGAAGTCAGGTTGACCAATCTTTTCTATCAGGTTGAATAATGACCTGCAAAATCTTTTTGATTTCCCGATTTAACAGCTCAGCCAGTCTGTTTGTTTGTGGCTGATACAGGGTAGAAATGCAGTGAGATTCCTCGTATTTTCTAAGTACGGGCTGAAAATGCACATTCACAAAATGGGTCCCAACATCAGAGATAATCTCTTTAGGGATACCAAACCGGGAGAAGATGTTATCATGAATAAATCTGATAACGACCTTATGATCATTGGTTTGGGTTGGAACAACTTCAATCCATTTGGACACATAGTCTACAACAAGAAGAATATATTCAAAGCCGTTCGAGTTTGGAAATGGGCCCGTAAAATCAATCCTCCAAATATCAAAAATTTCACACACAATAATCGGGTTTAAGGACATCTTATCGCGATGGCCCATGTTGCCTAGGGTCTGGCAACAAGCGCTTGCCTTACAGTAATTGTGTGCATCTTTAAATAAAGTCCGCCAATAAAAGCTGCTTTAGAGGATTTTGGCTATAGTTTTACTCCTAAAAATATGGGTACCGCAGGCCTGGTCATGACAAAATGGGATAACATCATTGACCTCTATGTCAAGAATATATCTCCAGATGATTTGATCTGCTTCGATGCGAAAAAGATATGGGTCTTCCCAGAAATAATACTTGGCATCTAAAATCAATTTGTCCTTTTTGGATTTGGGCCATTCAGACGGAATCTGGTTTGATGCCAAGTAGTTAACAATGTCAGCATACCAGGGAAGCCCAGCATCTATGCCCATAAGATGCTCATCCGGAAAATGTTCAGTAGTAGGTATTGATGGATCAATGATAGATGAGGGAAGGCGGGATAAATAATCTGCAACTACATTCTATTTATCAACTTTGTCGCGAATCTCTAAATCAAATTCTTACAGAAGCAAGATCCAATGAATCAGACGAGACTTCGCGTCCCTCTTGGTTAGTAAGTGTCGTATTGCAGTGTGGTCCAACAATATGATTATGTGGGACCTGAGAAGGTATGACTGGAATATCTCCAGGGCAAAGACAACAGCCAGAAGTTCCTTCTCAGTGATCGTGTAATTATGTTGGGCTTCGTCCAACATTTTACCCGCATAATAGATCACTACGGGTTTCCTGTCAATTTTCTGACCCAGGATTGCCCTTACAGCATAATCTAAAGTGTTGCACATGATGTCAAAGGGAAGAGACCAGTCAGGGGGTTGCAATATCGGTGCCTTGGTGACTCGGTCCTTAAGAATTTTGAAAGCAACGGCACACTCGTCCGAGAAATTGAAGGGAATATCCTTGGATAACAAGTAAGTCAAGGGCCTGGCATTTTTGAGAAATCAGACATAAAACATTGACAGAATCTGACATGCCCCAAGAAAGATCTAATTTCTTTGACCGAGGAGGGAGCTTAGATATCAAGTTGATCTTTGCTCGGTCAACCTAGATACTTTATTCAGACACAAGGTGTCCAAGAACGATGCCCTGGGAAACCATAAAATGGCTCTTTTACCAGCTCAGGACCAGATTTACATCGATGCATCATTGGAGGATCTTCGTCAAGTGGTCTAGGCATTCATCAAAAGTTTTTCCGAAGATGGAAAAATCATCCATGAAGACCTCTAAAAATTCACCCACCATGTTTGAGAATATTGCCAGCATGATCGCTGGAAGTTGGCAAGTGCATTGCAGAGTCCGAACGGCATTCTACGGAACACAAATGTCTTGTAAGGACAGGTGAATGTGGTTTTCTCTTGGTCTTTAGGATGAATGGCCACTTGATTATAACCCTAGTATCCATCCAATGAACAGAAGTACTGATTTCCCACTAATTTTTCGAGAATCTGATCGATAAAAGGTAGCGGGAAATGGTCCTTCTTCGTGAAGGTATTCAATTTCCTGTAGTCTATGTAGACTCTCCACGAATTTGTAATACGGGTGGGGATGGATTCTCCTGACTCAGATTTGATAATGGTTAGCCTATCCTTTTTAGGTACCACACAAATTGGGCTAACCCAATGGCTATCAGAGATGGGATAGATAACATCCGCATCTAGCCATTTTATAATCTCTTTCTTCACGACCTCTTGAAGATTCGGGTTGAGTCGGCATTATCCTTCGCGTGTAGGTCATGAGCGTTCTTCTGTAAAGATACAGTGGGTACAGTAAGAAGGGCTTATGTCGGTGAGATCATCTAAGGTCCAACCAATGGCCTTGTGATGCTCCCGAAGGATGGAAATCAGATGCTTTTCCTGATCCATGGATAGAGAAGAGTTGATAATCACAAGAAACGTGTTGTTTGAACCCAAAAAGACATACTTGAGATTGTCAGGAAGCGGTTTCAACTCAAGTAGCAGCAGTAGGAAGGTCAGGGTTAGCTTGAGGGGGATCTAGAAGTGGACTAGGTTCCTCAAGGTGTAATTGGGATTGGGATTCTAGAGGTTCTTGCTTAGGAGTAATCAAATCCAAATCATCAGCAATTGGATCCTCAAGAAGTGAGTCGATTCTATTCAACTCCTGAATTACACAACAAATAATTCCCCTATGGGCCTTAAAAATGTCAATTTTTGTTGTCTTATCCCCGAATTTAATTTCCATCTGGCCCTTTGTACAATTAATGTTTGCCTTAGCTGTTGCTAGGAATAGTCTCCCCAAGATTATGGTGTCTCTTTCAGGTTTTCTGGTGTATCCATGACTAATACAAAAAAATCAACCGGAAAATAAAAATCTCGGATTCTTACTATTACATCCTCCAAAATTCCATGAGGTAACTTAATAGATCGATCTGCTAACTGCAAGATCACTTCTGTGGGTTTAAGTTCGGGGTCCTCAATATTTTAGGAGAGATGTAGGAATAAGGTTAATGAATGCACCTAAATCTAGAAGAGCTCGGTTGAATTCTAAATCTCCGATCTTGCAGGAGATTAGAGGGGTACTAGGGTCTTTTAATTTTTGCGGAAGCTTGCTCGGTATAATGGAGCTAACCTGCTCCAATAGCAAAATAGGACTTCCGTCAGAATTCTTTGACTTTCACTTTGATGCACATAAGTTCTTCAAAAATCATGCGTAAGACGGTACATGACATATAGCATCCATCAAGGGAATGCTAATCTGGACTTGCTCAAAGAGCTTGATCAAGTCCTCATCAATTTGAGGTGGTTTCCTACCCTATTTCCTTTGGTCAAGGCCTTAGGAAAAGGTGTGGTCCTAGGCTCATTTGGAGTGGGTTCTGTAGTTTCTTGGTTTTCCTTAATAATCACCCCAGATTGAGATGCACTAGTCTTAGGTTTAATGTATCTCTTATGCTCAGGATCCTTAGTACACTTACCACTGCGGGTTGTGACAGAATGTAACCCTGCAGGATATGGAGGAGTGGGTAGGATAGGTGGCTGCTGCCGTTGAGATGAGTCAGGTACAGAAGTTGATGGTTCTGACCTGCCTTGATATATAGGTACAGAAGGACCTGGTTGCAAATAATGAATTTGGCCTATTTTGGGTTCACAACGTACCTCTGGTTTGGTACGTTGTTAGGGTTTGGTAGTGGTTGCGAGGGTAATGCACCTGGCTGGTGAGTCCCAACCATTTGCGTAATTTGGTTGCACATATCTGCCATATCTGTGGTATGCTGCCTATGCATAGTAGCATTGGTCTTCTGCATATCAGCCAATGTTTGAAGAATCATGCTCATTTGATCATCTTTACTTGGCCCAGATTGAAAATTTAGATTAGGCCTAGGTTGAGCTGGATGATATGAGTGTCGATTCTGTGGTCGGGGTGGATATTGAGGTCTAGGATTTTGAGGTTAAGAGTTTCCCGATCAGGAAAAGTTAGGATGATTACGCCATCCAGGATTATAGGAGTTGGAATAGGGGTTGTTCTGGATGGCATGGAGTTCCTCACAGGGTTGAGGGCCTCCAGAAAAATCAGGATAATGGGGTTCAGAGGACCCCCAACTAGGATAAACAGGTTCAGAGTTTCCTCTGAACCTTGAGTTAGGAGATGGATTCATATCCATCCCTGTGTGGTGAATATTATCTACGGCTCCCTCCCTGCGAGCGGCCATGCATGAGTGTTCTGTTGAGAAGAAGTGACCTAATGAGAGCCTCATCGTGAACCCTAACTAGCACAATTTGATCTAAATAAGTGTGAAAAAGTTCCTACAAAATCTAAAGAAAAGCCTAACTCAGAGAATTCTAAATTGAAGAATAAAACAAGTCATAAGGGGTAAAACTGTAATTTTACCAATGCAGTGCACAATCAGGGTGTCTAAGGGTCTTAATACAGGTCAAATGGGCTTAATAAGAAAGAAAGTGGGATAGCCTGAGCCGAAAAGGGTTATAGCAACTTCTAGGAATTAAATGACATTCTGTAACCCTAAAAACAAACTCTCTTTAATTCATGAGGTTCTAGGTAGGATAAAAATCAACTAACCCTCTAAAATTCATGGAAAAATATTTTCTAGGGTTTAGAACCTTCAATTTGGCCTTTGCAACCTATCTTGACCTAAATTGAGAACCATGCCCAATTTGTGACCTAATTTGGGTTTTTACATAAATTGACCTGTCAAACGTGATCAAACCTAAAATCAAATTACACCATTGAATTCCTTAGGTCCAAATTAGGTTGGTACAAAAATTTGAACCTAAGGGAAGGTTATCTTGACCTACTTTGCAAATTGGTCCTCTTGAATTACTTTTCGACCCTTATCTTTTCGAACCCTTGCTTTTTGCCCCCCAGCTTCTCTTTCGTTCTTTACAGAACGGTCCCTCTGCCACCCCACGCAGGCGCCAATACCTTCGGCGACCTTGTGCGGAGGATGGCGTCGCATAGGGTATGGGGGCTGCTCTCAGGAACGAAAGGGGGGTTCCCTGCGTTCTCTTTCGCAGGAACCCCCTGCCATGGCTTGCTAGTGCTCACTCCTTGGCGAAACGCTGGCAGCAACTAGCTTTTCTTAAGTCGTTGTAGTACTGATAGTTATTGCCATCATTTGCTAATATTTGTTACTCGGAAAATACAGTTCTCCCGAGGTCGAACTCAGGGAGCAAGTCGTATTCTAGAGATATACATGTTTTATTACAAAAATAAAGAGAGAGAGAGAGAGATGAAAGTTTGGCTTCTTCTTCTTCTCTTCTTTCTTTCTCTGTCTTTGCCTTTTGTTCTTCCTGTTCTTCTTCTTCTTCTTTTCTTGCTTCCTCTATTTCTTGGTTGGACGATCATGTCTTTTTCTTCTTTTTATTTTCTTTGTTTCTTCTTTTCTTGCTTCAGATCTGCCTCCCGTGCTCTTCTTCTTCTGCTTTCTGTTTCTTCACTTGGCTGCTCCTTCTCTCTTCTTTTCTTCTTCTTCTTTGTCTGTCTGCAGAGTCTTCACTTGGCTGCTCTGTGTTCCTCTCTTTCCTCTGCCTCGCCTTCCTTCTTCTTTGCCTTCACCTGTCTTCAGGACGTCGTCTGATTTGAAAATCAGACGACTTAAACCTCTTGTTGCTACAGTGTCTCCCTGAGCTTCCTTCTTCTTCACCTGTGCCTGCACGCTCAAGAGTTCAGAGTCAGGGCAAAACCTACTTTACCCCTCTCCCCCGCATGTCTCTTTCTCTCAAAGTTCGCTCTTAGGACAGCTCTCCCAGAGCAACCGGGTAATCGGGTACGAGTCGCGCCCTGGTCCAGGCCCACCGACGTGCGGTGGTGGGCGAGGAGTGCAGGTCGGTTTAATCGGGTCGGGCCAGGTCCGCGGAGCGTGGTCACGGACGAGGCCGGGTCGGGTGAGAGGGACCTCACCCCGTGGTCAGGAGGCAGACAACATAAGGTACATTTTGCCTTTATGCGTCCACGCGCCTCTGAGAAGTTCCGAGGTGGGACTAAATGTCCCACCCCAATTGAGCGCCCGTCGCGGAGGGAGCAGTGGGCGATCGTGGCTTCACGCGCGGCCTTCGCCCCAACTGCGAGCCTGGGACGTTTCGCGGAGACGCCCTGCGCAACCTGGGAGTCGAACCTGGGCGAAGGCGTGCCTGCACCTGCAGGCGAAGGAGCTCTGCCTGCTCAGTAATGGCAACGGCGGGCGAGTCACCTGGTCACAGAAGAACGGCCTCTCGGCCTAATCAGACAGGCGGGGGACCTTCGCCGTGGCACGGCGAAGGTGGTCGGATGGTTTGCAGTGGGCGTGGTGGAGCCAACGGATCGCCCTAGGTCAAACTGCGGGCGGAGAAGTGGGTGTGTTTGGTGGATTTGTAGAGGGCGTTTGGTGGGAAGAGGAGGGGTGGAAGAGGATCAGGGTGACGAGGTGGAGGTTATGCACAGGTCAGCAAGCCGTGTGGGGTGCTGGAGCGATGGGAGCGGTTCGCCAGAGTTTGGCCGGAGGTGGAGAAGGTGAGGGTGATCGGTGGAAAATCGGGGCCGACAGTAAGGGTTTCAGTATGGAAAAGAAAGAGGGGAGGAAGAGGAGAAGTTCTACCTGCTAAGCTGGACGAGGAGGGGTTGGCATAGGCGACAGTCGTATCGATTGTCGCCGGAGAAGAAATTGCCCAGAGGAAGGGGCGGCGGCGAGGAAGGGACCGGAGAGGCGCCAGCTGGGTGCGGCGTGACGCGGAAGGATCGAGAGAAGGTAACCCTGCTGCTGGTAGTGCGGCAGGGCGACGAGGAGGAGGAGGAGATGGCCGCCGGAGCAAGGGGACGTCTGTCGGAGTGGGAAGGGAGGAATTTATGGGGGTGTCTCCGTCAGATCCGAGCTGCGAAGAACGGTGGAGTGACGGGGGTATTTATAGGGGCGGAATCAGAGAGGAGGGCGGAGGGAGATGACGTGTCTCCCTCGCCGGAGGACGCCGGAGGAAGGAGACCCATACCGTCCGTGCGTTCGCACAGGCGGTCGCAGTACCCAGGGGGGTATCCCTGCGGTGGCTTACGACGCAGGGTACCCCCCATTGACTTGCTAGGGCCCCTCCCTCACCCTGTGCGGCGCCATGCTCCGCGCAAGGTCGCCGGAGCATGGTGCTGCGCAGGTTTTGCAGGAGGGACCTAAATGCAAAGAACGAAAGAGAGTTAGGGGCCAAAATGCGAGGGTTTAAAAGTTGAGGGCCAAAAAGTAAATATATGAGGACCAAAGTGTAAAGTTGGTCAAGAAGGTTTCTTCTTAGGCCCAAGTTTTTATGCATGACTAATTAGGACCTAAGGATTCTGATGGTGAATTTTATTTCTAGCTTAAACCTTGTTTGACTGGTAAATTTACGTAAAAACCTAAATTAAGTTGTTAATTGAGCATGATTCTCAATGTAGGTCAAAATGGGTTCCTAAGGCCAAATTGAAAGTCCTAAACCCTATAGATTATTTTTATATGAATTTTAGAGGGTTTATTTGATTTTTACCTTACCTCGAACCACGTGAATTGAAGTGGGTTTGTTTTTAGGGTTACAGGCTGTCATTTAATTCTTTGGGGTTGCTGTAGCCCTTATTGAGTCATCTCATCCTACTTTTCTTCTTATTAGGTTGTTTTGACCTATGTTTGGGCCCTGAGTTACCCTATTTTCAGATCGGATTGGTGAAATTGCATTTTTACCCCTCAGTTTATGTTTTCTTTGCAAACTCAGAATCTCTCTGAGCCAAGCCTTTCTAAGGTTATGTAGGAGCTTTTATTCTCTGTATTAGGTCAAAATGAGCTAGTTATGGCTCATGATGAGGTTCTCATCACTCCTCTCGTGCGAACGCACGAGAGGAATGGGTCTCCATCTCCGGCCAACTTCGGCATGCTCTCCACGATCGATCCTCGAGAATCTCCTCCCGCCAGCTGCTATAAAAGGAGCGGCAGGGTCCTTCGGTCATGATAAGCTTGTTTTGGCCGAAGAACACCCCCATACTTCGTCTCCTCTCACTCCAGTCAGACAGCCCAACGCTTCCGGCGATCTTTCCTCCTCCTCTTCGTTGCTCTGCTGCCACACCCGCAGCAGAGTCTACTCGTCCTCGTCTTCCCACGCCAGGCCGCACCAGCTGGCGCTTCCAGATCCCCTCCTCGTCGCCGTTACCCCCCTTCTGGGCACCTTCCTCCCTAGCGCCGGCAGGCACGCGTCGGGCGCCTCCACTTTCCCTCGTCATCAATTAAGTAGGTAAAAACCTTCCCCTTTCTCTCTCTGTTATTTCCCCCTTCTCAATTTGCTATTTCCACCACTGTCCATCACCACCTTCTCCATCTCCGGCCGCCCTCCGACGAGGCATTTTCGTCGCCCCACGCCTCCATCTGCCTCGCCAATCACCCCTAAAGCACCATGACACCTCGCTGACACCAAATCCGCCCTCTATTCACCACCCTGCACCTCCAGACCACCCCTCGAATACACCCACCTGCACCTCTGCAGTGTGCCCTAGGCACACGGCCACAGGCACTTTCCTGTCACGCCGACCCTCGCACCGCCTTCGCCATCTCTGGCGAAGCTTCCTGAGCTTTCTGACGTGGCCGTGAGGTCGTTTTAGTGTTTTCAGGTCTCGCCCCCCCTCACCACCATTGACGAACAGTAGGAGTTGCTTAGTGAGCAGCTCCAGGCCTCTTCAGCTCCAGGTTTGCAGCCGAGAGCGCGCGGAGGGTATTCGCGCATACACTCAAGACCTCAATTTGGGGTTGAAGGCCTTTTCCTCCGCCCCAAATTGGTCGAGCTTTCCTGCCTGCAGGTGCGCGGAGCGGAGGTGGGACTTTAGTCCCACCTCGGAAGTGTGTGGGCGCATGCCCACACATAAATTGAAAAAGTCGTAGAGGCATTTCGCCTCGAATCACTGGGGTGAGGTCCCTCTTCACCTATCACCCGGGTCTCGTCTGCGGCTCTTCCCACGCAGACCTGACCCGACCCAACTACCCCCACTCCTGTGCACTCCTCGTGCACCACCCACGCCGGTGCGCCTGGACCTGGGCACGTGACCCGATCCGATTACCCAGCTCTGGAAGAGCGTCCCAAAGAGAGATTTAGAGAGAGAGAGACGCGGGAAAGGGGTAGGGTAGGTGTTTTTCATTGAGCTTGTGTGTGTGTGTGCAAGGAACAAGTGAGGAAGGAAGAAGCAAGGATCTACTGAAGAGAAGAAGGAAGGAAGGAAGAAAGAAAGAAGAAGAGGAAGAGCAGCGGCTGGGACTTAGCCGCAGAAAAGAAGAAAGGAGAAGGAAGGAGGGGGGCAGAAGAAGTCAGAGAAGCCAAGAGGAAAGAAAAGGAGAGGTTGATCAGATAAGGCATCTGATTTCTGAATCAGACGTTGGAAAGAAAGGAAGGAGCGGAGCAGAAGAGAAGAGAGGAGGACGGGCCAGAGAAAAAGAAAGAGAAAAGAGAAGGAGGGAGCCTCTGCAGCAAAGAAGAAGAAAACGTAGAAGAAAGAAGAAAGGAGAAGCGAAGGAAAAGAAAAGAAGCAATTTTTGCTCTCTCTCTCTCCTTTGTCTTAATTTTTGTAAAACAATATATATTGTGAATTCATATGCTTCTGGAATCATAGTTTGCTCACTGAGTTCGACCTCGGGAAACTTTTAATTCTGAGTAATAAATTATAAACTGGTGATAGCTTTTCGTGATATACTACAACGCCTAGGACTATAAAATAACATGACGAAACCCTAATGCAACCATGACCTTCTGTAGCTGGCGAGTCAAATTATCAAGGTTCTGCTCAATTATTGAGACTTTATCCAATCGACTGGCCACAGCCTCCATGTCGATGGAAGAGGATAAGTCTTGTGCGTCATGTGTCCCGCGTGTGTTCGTCGATGCACGGGTAGTTGTCCTGTCGAACATACCCATGGACACATTGTTTATTGAATTCTCGACCATATTTTTGAGAATTTCCCAAACGGCATTCTTATGCTTTCCCATGAAATTGCCTCCACAAGTTGCATCGACGAAAAGTTGAATATCTTAGTGGAGAGTCCCCGGTAAAAAGATTGGGCCTGTTCCCATTTAGGAACTCTGTGATGCGGGCATTTCAGCATGAGATCGAGAAAGCGATCACATGCCTCATGAAGTGGTTACCCCGCATTTTGTTGAAAATGTGTAATTTGATGCCTTAGGGCGTTAGTACGCCCTATTGGTAAGTGTTTCCTTAGAAATTCAGCTTACAATTTATCCCAGGTATTGCTCGGTCGATTCAAAGATCGATACCAGTGGGCAGCTTTTTCTTTAAGTGAGAAAGGGAACATTTTCATGAGCAAAGTGTTTCGGTTTTGAACAGTTGGCCCAAGGGTCTGGACCAAATGTTTCAACTCTTGAATGTGTTGGAATGGGTCTTTAGAACTCATCCTGTGGAAATGGGGAATCAAGCTGATGATGTTCGACGTGAGTTTGATCTTAGGTCCCCTAACCGGTATACACACTCTGGGCTCGATAGCCACTTCTGCGGGATTATAGTGATCCCGCATTTGTGGACCTACTCTAGGTTTTGCCATCCCATTGATAAGATCTGTGAGAGTCTGAAGCTAGTTTTGTAGGTGCCAGATGTCGTCTCCTCCTTCTGGACCAGGGTTCTCCATTGAGTTAGAATTAGAGTACGGAGAGCCTAGGTTGGATGTAGATGGGTCAGAGGGGATATGGATCGGCTCAGAAGAAAACCCAAATAAGTTAGTCGGGTGCTGGCCTCGACGTGAGTGAACTACTAAAGGAGGTCTTAAGACTGATCTTAAGGACCTCCTACCATGCATGCACTACAGAAAAGATGAGGGACTAGATTTCAATCAAACCCAATTGAGACACCCAAATATGTTTGGATGGCTTAGGCTTGTTCGAGGCATATGGCCTCTGTTTTGTGGGGCTAGATCGTGTTTTAACAGATATCACGTTGTAATATAGATGAACTCTCCACGAAAATAAATAAAAATTCATAACTCGAAATTTAAAATATCCCGAGGTCGAACTTAGGGAGCAAATGTAATTCTAGAAGCATACAAATTCACAATTTACTACTTTACAAAAATTAAAGAGAGAGAGAGTGAACAAAAATCCTTTTCTTTTTTTCTTTTTTTCTTTTCTTTCTTTCTTCTTCTCTCTTCCTTCTCTACTTTCTCTACTGCGCCTTATCTGCCCCTTTTCTATAGTGCCTTGCAGGTTCTTCTTCTCTTGGTTTCTTCTTCTCTGCTTGGCTTCTTTCCTAGGCAGGCTTCCTTCCTTTTTTCTTTTTCTTCTTCAGCTCCTTCTGTTGCAGCACTTGGCTGCTTCTCCTTCTCTTCTTTCTTCTGTCTTTAGTTTCTCTTCTTCACCTTCCTTTCTCTGCAGCTTCTTCCTTCCTGTCTTCTTGCACTTTCTTCAGCTGCTCTATGCGGCTAAGTGTCCTCTGCCGCTCCTCTGCCTTTCCTTCTTTCTTCAGCAGCTGCGGCTCTTCTTCTTCTCTTCTGCAGTTGTGGCTCTTCTTCTTCTCTTCTTCTCTGCTCCTCCTTTCCTCCTCTCTTGCTTCCCTGCACATTCAGAGTTAGGCAAAACCTAACCCCTACCTGCCCCACGTCTCTCTCTCTATTTCTCTCTCAAAGGTTCGCTCCCAAAGCATTCGCGGGTATACGGGTCGGGTAACGCGCCGGGGACCAGGCCCACCGGCGTGCGGTGGTGGGCGAGGAGTGCACGATAGGGTAATCGGGTTCGGACCCAGGCCCGCGGGGCGTGAACGCGGGCGAGGGCGGGTGCGAGCGCGTGGCGCGCTGCGTGCGTGGGCAAGGGACCTGACCGCTGTGTATCAAAGGCGGTAAGCCGTATACACTTTTTCAATTTATTGCATGCACCTCACTCACAGGTTCACGAGGTGGGACTAATGTTCCACCTGCTGTTGCTCACGTGCTCGCAGGAGATCTTCCGTTCAATTGCAGCAGCTGTAGGCCTCGCAGCGCCAATTGCTTGGACAGCTGGATGCGCGAGACTTCCTCGAACCTGCTGGACCTAGAACCCTGCAGCACTTCAGCCTGGAGCGAGCTTTCAACCTCCTCCAACTGTTGCTAATGGCGGCTGGAGCTCAGACCCTGCACGGCACAAAAAGAAGCTTGCAGCTCTATTAGACCACAGGAGGACCTTCGCCGTGTCACGGCGAAGGTGAGGCAGTAGGTGGCAGGCCGCGAGGTGGCCTAGGCATGCGTGCCTAGGTCACTCTGTGGCCGGATGGATGGGTTAGGTCGGGGGGCGGTTGTGGCGATGTAGGTGGTCTGTGGACGAGTGGAGGATGTTCAGTGGAGTGTGGCGGAGGTTGTGAGGTGGGTGGCGAGATGTGTGGGGTTGCGGAGTGATGGAAGCGTCTCGCCGGAGGGCGCCCGGAGATGGAGAAGGTGGCGATGGACAGTGGCAGTCGAAGGGTAGAAACAACAAATTAACAGGGGGAAATAAAGGAGAGAGTAAGGGGAAGAGTTTTCACCTAGCTAAGTGGACGAAAGGGAGGAGATGGCGATCAGCGCGTCTTTGCCGTCGCCGGAGACGAAGGTGCCAGAGGAGGGGGCGGCGATGAAGAGAAGGGGTCGGAGAGTGCCAACTGGTACAGCCTGGTGCGGAGGAGAATGGCGGGGCTGGCTCTGCCATTGGTATGGTGGCAGAGCGACGAGAAGGGGGAGGAAGAGTCGCCAGAAGCGTTGGGCTGTTGGCCGGAGTGAGGAGGGGACGAATTTGGGGGAGTTCTCTGGCCAAATCGACCTTGCCGCAACTAGCAGCCCCTGCCGCTCCTTAAATAGATGTTGGAGAGGAGGAGATCTCGAGGAGGAAGCGTGGGCAGGCCGCCGGAGAATGGCCGGAGAAGAGATCCATGAATCTCGTGCGTTCGTACGAGAGGTATGGGCGTCGGCAGGGCATGGGAGGGGCTCCATGCGGAAGAAGACAACGCAGGGGACGTCCCTCTCGTTTCTGGGGCCGGTCCCCATACCCTGCGCGACGCCATCCTCCGCGCAAAGTCGCCGGAGGCATGGGCAGTTGCTGCGGGTGGCAGAGGGACAGGCTTGCAAAGAACGAAGGGAAAGTTGAGGGGCCAAGTGCAAGGGTTCAAAAAGTTAATGGTCAAAAAGTAATTCTTGAGGACCAATTTGTAAAGTAGGTCAAAATGGCCTTCCCTTAGGTCCAAATTTTGGTACAAACCTAATTTGGACCTAAGGAATCCAATGGTGAAGTTTGATTTTAGGTTTGACCACGTTTGGCCCGTCAATTTGCAACAAAACCTAAATTAGGTCAAAAATTGGGTATGGTTCTCAATCTAGGTCAAGATAGGTTCCAATGGCCAAATTGAAGGTTCTAAATCCCAAGGGATATTTTTTCATGAATTTTAGAGGGTTTGATTGATTTTTATCTTGCCTGAAACTTCGTGAATTAAAGCGGATTTAATTTAGGGTTACAGAATGTCATTTAATTCTTAGAAGCTGCTATAACTCTTTTTAGATCAAATCATCCCACTTTCTCTCTTATTAAGCCCATTTGACCAGTGTTTAGACCCTTATACATCCCATTTGTGTACTGCATTGGTAAAATTACAGTTTTGCCCCTTGTGAGTTACTTTATACTCAAATTTATAGTTCTTTGATTAAGGCTTTCCCTTAGGTTTTGTAGGAGCTTTTGTATACTTATTTAGGTCAAAATGTGCTAGTTAGGGTTCATGATGAGGTTCTCATCATACCCCCATGCCTAGCTTTTGCTAGTCCCTTAGCAAAAATTTAAGGTTTTAACCTTTGTTCTAGACCATGGATTTCTTTCATCAAGTTTTGATAAGTGCTTTTCCTCTTGTATCCTTGATTAGGTCAGAATGCCAATCATAGGCTTAAAAGGTACTCTAGTACCAACCAAGATCCAGATTTGTCTAGCTTTAGCCTCAATCCTTAGCAAAGGTTTTTAAGGCCTACAGGAACTAACCTAAAGTTTATTGGACTCCGTGGTTAAAGCACCCGTGCTTGAGATATTTTTAGCCTTGGTTCAGTTTGCAGTGCGTTTTGTAAGAGAGAGATAGAAGATTTATTCGTTTGGAGAGTTTTCTTTCTCTTTTCTTTTTAATTCTAACTTAGGATTGGCTTCACAACACGATCTGTATCGGATTCCTTGTCCCCATCATCAATCCTCAAGGGTCCCTGATACTCGATGCTACGAGATAGCATTGCCCATGGTAACCCCCAAAACCCTGGCTTTCGAGATTTCGAGATAATCCCATCCATGGTGTTCCGTGGCCGAATTCAGACCCTGACAATTGACACTTCGTGATAATGCCATCCATGGAATCTGAATCAGCAGAGTGCTTACATGCCCTCGGTAGGATATGTAAATATCCTAGGAGACAAGCACAGAGGAGATGATATGTTGTTACGCATCTTTGAGGGGAATTTCCCACCTCTCCGCACCGGGAACTTGTCCAAATCAACTTGTGTTGATCGGCCGCTCCTAATCTAGGTGACATTTCAGAATATTTAAAACGCTTCTGCGTGATTTTGATATTTATGCTCACTGAACTAGACTGTGTGTGTGAATTTGGGTGCTCAGGTTATTGAGTCCCGAAAATCGAAAGTTAGTTAACGAGGCCGAATACTCCCTAAGCCTTGAACCTAATACTTGAGCTTTTCATTTTCCTCAACCTTTTAAGGAATATCTAGATCTTAACGGGTACTAAGAGTCTATCCAAGAATGGCTAAGGTAGCGTTCTTGCTAATCTTCTTGTGTTTCTTTAGCACTTTCTCTTTGCTTTTCTTTTAATGTGGTCTAGAACTTTGATTAATTCCTTAATTTCTTACTAATGACTATCTCTTCTTTTTCATTTTGTGCTCCTTTTTAGTATTTTGCTCTTTTCCTCCTCCTCTTTTTGTATAGCTCGCCAAAAAGTGCTTCCCTCCTCCCATTTTTTGTTCTTTTTCAATTTTTTTTTTGACATATGTGAATTTTTTGTTGAAACCTTTTCTTATTATGAATTTTTATTGCACTTTCATATCCCCCCATGCCTAAGGTTTGCAATGTCCTCATTGTACATTAGGTTGGTTTTTATTCAGCTTGGTTCATGCATTAGGACAGGTATTTGGTGAGTGGATGGGTTGAGGTGACTGTTGCGGACGATTTCTAATCTCAGGTACGAGTACCTGAGGTGAAGTCGGCTGTCCTAAGGAATGAACCTAAAGTGCGAAGAAATGTCAGAAAAGGTTTCGGGTTTTCAAAAGAATGATGGGTTGCCTCTCGTTAAGCGCTGAGTTTTACGCCATCGGCTGGGCGCAATGAGCTCAGGGAGAATTGAGGATAAATGATGACTCAGCCAAATTTATATTGGTCACGTCAATGAACGGTTTGAGTCTCTAACCGTTCACGACAAAAGGTTCGAAATCGTGGCTGAGTGGACTGATCTCGACGGCTCCATTTCCAAAGATCTGTTGGACAAGATATGGTCCGACCCACTTGGATCGCAGCTTCCCAGGGAACAATTTAAGTTGGGCATCGAAGAGTAGGACCTTCTGACCAGGGTGAAAGATCTTTCTAGGTATGTGCTTATCATGAAAGGCTTTAACTTTCTCTTTGTAGATTCGCGAGTTTTCATACACTTCAAGGCGTAATTCATCAATCTCGCTTATCTGAAGCTTTCTGTGGGTTCCAGCCTTAGAAAGATCTAGGTTGCAGTTCCATACTGCCTAATAGGCTTTATGCTCTAGTTCGACGGGGAAGTGACATGCCTTCCCATACACCAGTCTAAAAGGAGACATGCCTAATTGGGTCTTGTGGGTGGTCCTATGAGCCCACAAAGCTTCGGGAAGTTGGGATGACCAGTCCTTCCTGTCAGGTCGAACAGTAACCTGAAGGATTTTCTTGATCTCCTGATTTGATAGCTCAGCTAGACCATTAGTTTGGGGGTGATAAGGAGTAGAGATTCGGTGTGACACCTCGGATTTGGTCATCAGTGACCTGAACTGAGCATTGGTGAAATGGGTCCCTCCATCAGAAATGATAGCTCGAGAAATCCCGAACTGTGAGAAGATATTCTAATGAATGAATTTGATAACGATCTTGTGATCAGTAGTTTGGGTCGGAATGGCTTCGATCCATTTGGACACGTAGTCAACAACGAGTAAAATGTACTCGAAGCCTTCCGAGATAGGGAAGGGGCCCATAAAATCAATTCCCCAAATATCAAAAATCTCGCATACGAGAATAGGCTGTAAAGGCATCATGTCGCGATGGCTCATGTTGCCCAAAGTTTGGCAACGAATGCATGCCTTACAGTGATTTTATGCGTCCTTCAAGATAGTGGGATAGTAAAAGCCACACTAGAGGATTTTCGATGCGGTTTTATGCCCAGAAAAATGGCCACCGCATGCCTGGTCATGGTAGAAAGGGAGTATGTCATTGATTTCGACCTCCAGAACACATCGCCAGATAATTTGGTCAGCACCTATGCGGAATAAGTACGGGTCTTCCCAAATGTAATACTCGGCATCTGAGCACAATTTGTCCTTCTTGGCCTTCGGCCAATCAGACGAGATCTGGTATGATGCCAAATAGTTTACTATATCAGCAAACCAAGGAAGCCTAGTACCAATAGTCAAGAGGTGCTCGTCAGGAAGATGCTCCGTGATGGGTCTAGAAGGGTCGATGATCTCAAAAGGAAGGCGGGACAAGTGGTCAGCCACCACATTCTGTCTTCCCGCTTTATCGCGAATCTCGAGGTCAAATTCTTGCAACAGCAAGATCCATCGAATTAATCGAGGTTTCGCGTCCTTCTTTGCAAGGAGATGACTTACAGCTGTGTGATCCGAGTAGATTATAACATGGGAACCCAGGAGATAAGATCTGAAATTTTCAAGGGCAAATTCTACAGCTAGCAGCTCTTTCTCCGTAACCATGTAGTTACGCTGAGCCTCGTCAAGTGTCTTGCTAGCGTAGTAGAGGACCACGGGTTTCCTGTCAATCTTTTGCCCCAAAACTGCTCCTACAGCGAAGTCAAATGCGTCGCACATGATCTCAAAGGGTTGAGACCAATCAGGGGACCGTAGGATCGGGGCATGGGTAACTCGGTCACGAAGGATCTCAAAAGCTTGAGTGCATTCCTTGGAAATTTCAAAGGGTAATCCTTAGAGAGAAGAGTGGTCAAGGGGTGTGCGATTTTCGAGAAATCAGGAATGAATCAACAGTAAAAATTGACATGCCCCAGAAAAGATCGGATGTCCCTGATCGAGCTAGGCATAGGAAGTTTGGAAATCAGGTTAACCTTGTCCCAATCCACTTGGATGCCCCTCTTAGAAATTAAATGTCCCAGGACGATCCCCTCAGGCACCATAAAGTAGCTCTTTTCCTAGGAAAGAACCAGATTTACGTCAATGCATCGCCAAGTATATGAACCAAGTGCTGGAGCCAATCGTCAAATGATGCCCCAAAAACTGAGAAGTCATCCATGAAGACTTCCAGATAGTCACCTACCATATCAGAGAATATGGCAAGCATGCACCGCTGAGAAGTCACGGGTGCATTGCTGTTACGAACGTGGCCTCAAGACGGGTTTTTAAGACGTCTGGGAAGTGGCCCAGACGTCTGACCAGACATCTGGAACCCTTTCCAGACGTCTGGTATTAAATTTTTGCGGCGTACGGGGTTGCATCTGCGCGCATGCGCGCGTAGACTGCACCCGCCGTTCTCTTCTCTCTTTTTTCCCTCTCTCCTCCTGCAGGGCGCAGCCCCTTTCTCTCTCTCTGTCCCCGCGCAGGCTTATAAGGCCCCTCGCCCTCTCCCTCACCCTCATCTCCTCGGCTTTCCTCTTCTCCTTCTCCCTGCTGGTGCTAGAGCGCGAGCGAGTAAGTGAGCCGCGGCAGCAGCGGCTGCGGCGAGTGTGCGGGAGGGGGTGTTGTGAGAAGAAGACGCTCGACCGTGAGGGCTCGAGCTTGCCGGGGCAGCTAGAGCCGACCGGCGGGGGAGCAGCGGGCGTGAAGTGTCGCAGAGGGGCTGCTGCAGCTCGGGCAGCAAGAGGACGGGGCGCGAGCGAGTCGGGCTCTGATTCTGGAAAATTTTCCAGAATTAGACGTCTGGGCTTACGACCAAACGACGGTGAAGACGTCTAGAGGACTGTCCAGACGTCTGGCTAGTAAGATATTTCTATCTTCTTCCTTTTTTGCGTGTACGGCCATGCGGCCGTCCGCCACGCCTTTGTCTGCGAACCGTCGTGCTGAGAGCAGTGTGGGTGCGTGCAGGTTCTACTCGGGAGGGCGCGAGGACTCGCCATCCCACGTGAATCGGACGTCTGGCCGCAGTGCCAGACTACGGGAAGGACTTCCAGACATCCGAGGTGACCATCGGACGTCTGGGAACTAAGCCAGATGCCCCCGCAGGCTTCTGGACGTCTGAAGGACTGCACAGAGAGAAGGTACACTCTGACCCACATTTTAAGACGTCTGGAAGATGTTCCAGACATCTGATTTTGGGCAGTTTCGTCGTTTTCGACCCGTTTAGGGCCCGTTCGGAGTCCGTTTTTCGCGTTTCGAGTTGCGTTCTTTCCAGAATAAAATCCTCTACCCGTTTACAGTAATTATATACCATTCTAAGAAACTCCTTGTGTTTGATCCTTGTGTTAGGACCCCATTCCATTGTAGTCTTGGGGGTTGCGGAGGCACGTGGGATTTCTAACCACACCCCCAGTACTCCCGTTGTAGCTGGTAGAGTGGCTTTTAATTTATTAGCATAATTTGTTACAATTGTAGAACAATTAATAGAGTCTAGGGTATTGCATGAACCCTAGGACTGAGAAACTAGATTGAATGATAGATCCTAGGGTATTGCATGAATCTTAGGACTGAAAAACTAGATTGAATGATAGATCCTAGGGTACGGCATGAATCCTAGGACTGGAAAACTAGTGGAATATATATATTGCAGTCTTGGAAAAGTGGAAAGGAATTAATAACTGTCTGTAAATTAATAGCTGCCTGTTATGAATGAATGAATATGATTAAGAATATGGGTTGTATGAACGTAAGACTGGAACAGTGAAACCTACAATGGCCAAACAAAAAAAATACGAACCCTACGGGGAATTAGGAGTAGAACTCCTAGAAAGAGAATAGAATGGAACTGAGAAAGTGAAACGTGGAAGTGTGTTGTCTCTTGGGTACGTGGTACCAAAGAGAGCACACATTACCTCTTCGTGTAGAGGGGAGCTTGCCGCCCTCAGGTTGAGACCGGGGTGGGTTTGGCCACTGTACACCGACTTGCTGGCCCTCGCGTACGCAGTAACGAGGGGAGATACTAATGTAGGGAGAGTACTAGCTACCCCACGGGCCCCGGGGTTCTGCTAGCCTCCTACACCGACTTGTTAGGCCCACTGGGCAAACCAGGGTAGTCAGGCGAGGGTGCGCGGACTGTGGAGGGGTTGGACCCCTGTTACTGAGAGGGCTCTGCCCTATACTGGTTCCGTGCTGTTTTCTGAGCGCACCTGTTAACGGAAACGACTGACTGCGTGCCAGTGCGGGGTAGCTACCCGTGCGCTTATCGCGCGTGCCGTAGTCACCGTTACGTCTGTCAGGACCTTGGGGTGATTGACTGAGGGTAGGACCACCACGAGGGACTCTCCCGGCCAGGAGAGCACCACATGTTACTTCTACTTTTCGGAAAAGACTGCAATCAAGATCGTTCCCACGAGGAACATTCGAGATCAAGTGAAGGATCTGAGAAATAGATAAATTGTGAAATAATAGAAGACGTAAATAAAGGAAGAAAGAAAATATAACAGCTACTGTACACTCTACTGCTTCTTTAGATTTTAGCTGCCACTCTACTCAGCATTTCGCTGATGTGTTACACTCGTTACTTTTCAGGACCAGGTGTTGAGCAGCCAGGGTCAGCGGCTGCAGAGGACGCTGGGTCGAATAAGGTCCAGTAGCGTTACCCGCAGTTCTTTTTGTACTTTCTGCTACTGTAGTGAGTAGTTTCCTTGTTACTCCTTGTACTTCTTTATTGTAAACTTCATGTTATGTACATATTTATTGTTCTACTGTTGTGGTGGTGTATACTGTAGTAGTTCTTTTTCTTACTGCTGTATTTTGTTACTGCCAGTTATATTCATGCTGAATGTGGTTTATTTTACTGCTCTTTTGGTTACTTCCTCGTTGGACGACTAGGTCTTGGGATTAGTCGAGTCGGTCCGATTCTCGTGTCTCGTAGGGACTCGGGAATCGGGTCGTTATAATTGCAGAGATCGAAAGGCATCCTTCGGAACGCGTATGTTCCGAAGGGGCAGGTGAACGTGGTCTTCTTTTGGTCTTCAGGATGGATCGCCACTTGGTTGTAACCGGAGTACCCATCGAGAAAGCAGAAGAATCTATTTCCTGTTAGTTTTTCGAGAATCTGATCAATAAACGGTAGTGGGAAATGATCCTTCTTTGTGGGGGCATTGAGTCTTCGGTAATCTATGCAGACTCTCCACGAGTTGGCTATACGGGTAGGTATGACCTCTCCGGCTTCAGTCGTGATAGTAGTGAGCCCTGCCTTCTTAGGCACAACCTGGATTGGGCTCACCTAGCGACTGTCGGAGATCGAGTAGATGATCCCTGCATCTAACCACTTAATGAGCTCCTTTTTCACGACCTCCTGCAAATTAGGGTTCAGACGTCTCTGCATCTCACGCGAAGGTCGTGCGCCCTCTTCGGAATAGATGTGGTGTGTGCAAAGAGAGAGACTTATTCCAGTCAAATCATCGAGACTCTAGCCAATGGCTCTATGATGTTGCTGGAGAACAGCAATCAAACGGGATTCCTGATCAGGTGTGAGTCTGGAATTTATAATCACGGGAAGTGTCTGATTGGAACCCAAAAAGACATATTTCAAATGGTCGGGAAGGGGTTTGAGTTCTAAAACGGGGTTATCAACAGCAGCTGGTGGTTCAGAATGGGTGTGGGGGTCAAAGATGGGAGTTAGGGGTGTGTCCAGATTAAGTTCTGACTCCTCTAATTGTGATTTTAGATCTTCTTGTGGTTGATTGAGGGTAATCATGTTGTCCTCAACTTGCGGTTCATCAACCACGACTCTGATATCACAAATTTGCTCTATTACACCGTAATTAATCCTTTGTTGGGCCTTAAAGATATCAATCTTGAGGGTTTGATTCTCGAATTTTAGCTCTATTTTGCCCTCCTCACAACTTATGTTGGCCCTTGCAGTGGCCAGAAAAGGTCTCCCTAGTATAATTGCTGTATCCCTTGGATTCTCAGGCACGTCCATGTCTAGAACTATGAAATCCACGGGAAAGTAGAAATCCTGCACCTTAACAATAACATCCTCAAGAGCTCCTTTAGGTGACTTAATGGATCGATAAGCTAACTGCAATGTCACCTCAGTCGGTTTCAGCTCAGATTCTTCTAGGTGGTTAAGCAGGGATGTGGGTATCAGGTTTATGGAGGCACCTAGGTCTAACAAAGCTCTATCAAACTGGGTTTCACCAATCTTACAAGAAATCAGGGGAGTGCCTGGGTCTTTTGCCTTGGGTGGGAGTTTACTCAGGATCACAGAGCTGGCTTTCTCTGATAGTACAATCGGACTCCTACTCTTGGTTCGCGGCTTACGCTGGGGTGTACATGTAGTTTTGCCTTACCAGGAGGGGGTGACGTAATAATTGCGGAAATAAATAATAAACAATCTCAAAAAATAACAATCACACAAGTACACAAGTATTTATAGGTGGAAACCCAAACCGGGTGAAAACCACCACCTAACCCTCTCGAGTTAGGATTTTCCAATCAACCAAGTTGATCAAATCCACTAAACCAAATCACTTTAAAACGAGGGTGATTCAACCTCAATTACAACCACGCTACTTAAATGAGGGTAGCGTACCTCAACCCCTTCTCTCCACAAGAAGGATTTTGTCTCGCGAAGGAGACGGGAATTCGCAAAGCGAATACCCAACCAAATAACAAAGATAAAACAAGTAATCCTATAGAGCCAACAAAGTAATATTTAACCTAAGCTTCTATAGGAAATAGGATGCTTCCCTTTGAAAGGAGTGCGTCGACGACGTGGATGCGTGTGCCACGCGATGGCGCAACGTCGCTCTCGTGAACAACGACGGGAGAGCGGGTGCGCGAAGGCTTGAGGCTCTCTAGATGTAGAACTTTGAGCCTGGAGAGCAAGGGCTTGTTTTCTTGGACACAAAAGAGTGGAACTATGTTGCTTAGGTGTGTATAAGTTTCTCTTAGTGTATATTTGGTGTGTAAAGGCTCCCCTCTATTTATAGAGGCCCTAGGAAGGCTTTGGAAGGCTTAGAAAAGCTTCCATAGCCGTTGGGTGCAAAGCCCAAGTGAATCAGCTCGAAATCAGGAACAATCATTGTTCTGACAGGTTTATCAGACGTCTAATTCTAGCATCAGACGTCTGGAAGATCACTTTAAGACGTTTGATTTAAAGGTCAGACGTCTGATTTTGGGTGGGGCTCTTCCTGACTTGGATCAGATTTAAACAGGGTTCTTGTGCAAGTCCATTAGACGACATATAGGACGTCTGGCACTATGTCTGGACGTCTGGAAACTTACTTTTACTGTGGGAATGGATTTCCAAATGTTGCAACGGCTAGAAAGTCTCTGAGAAGAGATTTTGGGTCAGCCGAGGCAAAACGGTCAATTATCAGACGTCTGGAAAGTCCTATGGATGTTTGATAAGGCTCTAACGGTCACATTCTTGAGTGTTTGTTAAGCCAGCTAACGGTCCACTAATTGGACGTCTGGGAAAGTCATCAGACATCTCCTAAGACGTCTGGTCTAAGGTCTGGACGTCTGATTTCATCAGACAGAACTACTTAAGTCCAGCCTAAATGTTATCAAACGTCTGAATCAACAATCAGACGTCTTAAAATACTTTATTAGACGTCTGATTTGGGAATTAGACTTCTGGAAGTGCTGTTTAAACCCTATATTGGTTTTCTAAGTTCTCTACAGAAAACCTAAGTATCCTAGGGTTGTGCAGGTATTCCTAGAACTACTGTTAGGGTACTTTGAGGCTCTTTAACAGAAATCTAAGTAACAAAAATAAAGAGCAACAAAAGAAACGAAAAATACAATGAGTACAAGAGAAGGAAATCTATCACATTCTTCATCTCCTTCCTTCTTCAATATATCGCTCCTCGCGAATCTCTTCTGTTCTCCATCAGGCTCCTCCAATCCGTCCTGGATGCAAGCTCGAATTTCGTCTAATCACGTATCCATTTGCAATTGGCCTGAAATCTAAGACTCCAAGTGCAAATGTTAAATAACACGTGTTTTGTTATCATCAAAATAAATGATCGTGGTGCTCTAGCACCAACAGTACACACATTTTTCAAGAATTGTGCGTACGCCGGTACGTGGCGGATTGCATCCATCAAGGGGATGTTTATTTGGACCTACTCAAAGAGCTTGATCAGGTCCTCCTTCTTCTTCCCTGCGCACACAGAGGCAAAACCTAACCCCTACCCTCCCCGCGTCTCTCTCTCTCTATTTCGCTCTTAGGATTGCTCTCCCAGAGCCTTTCTCGGGTAAACGGGTCGGGCCAGCGTGCCCGGGTCCAGGTGCACCGGCGTGGGTGGTGCACGAGAAGTGCACGGGTAGTTGGGTCGAGAACCAGGTCCGCGGAGGTGTGGGTCGCGGACGAGGCATGGTGGGCGAGGGGACCTCACCCAGTGTCAGGAGGCAACGAGCCTATGGCACTTTTACAAGTTATATAGGTTCGCCCACTTCAGAACTTCCGAGGAGGGACTAAATGTCCCACCCCCCTTGCGCGCGCAGCAGCAGCAAGTGTTCCCTTTGATTGCGAAGCTGCAAGGGCTTGTGGCTTCATTTGGTGGACTGGGGTCGTGCACGAAGATGTTCTGCACGACCTAGGATAGCAACTTGGGGCTGGTGAAGTCTGGAGCAGCTTGTCATCTTGCTCCAAGCTTTGCTCCAATGGCGGACGGACGTCGGCACCTGAAAGCACCAAAACGACCTCACGGCCTTGTTAAAACACTCAGGGAGCTTTGCCAAGGCACGGCGAATAGGTGGCGGTGGTCGGCGTGGCACGAGAACAGTTGTGGTGGCGTGCCTAGGGTTTACTATGGCCTTGTAAATGGGTATGTTCGGGGGTACTTTTGGGTGGTCGATGGAGAGATTGGTGTGAGGTGTTGTGATCAGTGAATCGAGGCGGAGGTCGTAGGGTGGTTGGAAAGGTGTGTGGAGGTGTGGAGCGGCGGGGGCACCTCGCCGGAGGTCTAGCTGGAGATGAAGAAGGTGATGGGTGGTCTGTGGTGGTCGGTGCATGATTTGTGAAAGTGATAAGGGGAAAATGAAGAGGGGAGAAAGAGGACCTTAATTGAGGGACTTGGAGCGAAGGGGGGAGGCGAAGGGCGAGCGGTGCGTGTCTATCGTCGCCGGAGACGAAGGCCCTGAGATGGAGAGGCGGCAACGACGAGTTGGGTCAGAGAAGCTAGCGTGGGTACGACGCGATGCGGAGGAGTGAGGCGGAGATGGCTCTGCCACTGGTATGGTGGCAAAGCGACGAGAAGAGGGAGGGAGAGTCGCCGGAGCCTGTGAGCAGATGGCCGGAGGAGGAGGGGACGAAATTGGGGGGTTATCTCTGGCCAAAACAAGCTTGGAAGAAGCTGAGGGATCTAGATCTTCTTATATAGGCACGGGCAGAGGGAAGAGTTGCGAGGAGGCGGACAGAGGTCTTCGCCGGAGGTATGGCTGGAGTGGAACCTATACCTCTCGAGCATTCGCACGGGAGGTATGGGGCGATTCAGGGCATGGGAAGCTGCTCATGAGGTATTGGGTGTCGTAGAGGACCCCTCTTTCAAATCTAGGAGCAGCTCTCCATGGAAACGAGGAGAAAACCTACTCGCAAAGTCGCCAGCGGTATGGGCCCCTACTGCAATGCATAGGGACCAAAATGAAGAAAGTGACGAAGAAGTTGAGGGGGTCTTCGCAAGAGTTTTCAAAAGTTAGGGGTCAAAATATAATTGGGTGGACCATTTTGCAAAGTAGGTCAAGATGACCTTCCCTTAGGTCCAAATTTTGGTACAAACCTAATTTGGACCTAAGGAATCCAATGGTGAAGTTGGATTTTAGGTTTGACCATGTTTGACTGGATATTTTGCATAAAAATCCAAATTAGGTCAAATATTGGGCTTGGACCCTAATCTAGGTCAAAACCTAAATATGAACATCTGTATGATCCTTCCTGGTTATTTTATGATTAGTAGGGTGACCTTGCTCTAATACCATCTGTAACGACTTGGGTTTCATCAATTGGCGGGACCTGGGTTGTCACATCTAGCCATCCCCACTTGATCTAATCACCCTTCATAAGTATGTATACACATGTCTATGGGATGTGCTTATATCGTTAGACATCTAGCTGTCACATTTCCCTTCAAGTCTAATCTATACACTTCTCTTGTTCATCTATAGATGCACATGCCTGCTGTGGAGATTCTACTTTGAGGGAGGGTCCATTTGATAAGGGTAGTTTACGGTAAGGGTTAGCTAACTTAGGTTAGCTTCTTTATAATAGGAGATAACTCTTTTTGTGTTTACTTGAAAATGGAGGTTAACTCTTATTTGTATTTACTGAATAAGGGTTAGGAATAGGGGTTAACCTGTGATGTGAAATGAGAGTGTTTACTTGGATATGGGGTTTAGAATAAAGGATAAGGTTGGAAAAGATATGTTTGCCCTTGGGATGGTAGATAAATTAGTTGGTATTTTTTTGTTACTATTGGAATGGAGTATAACAACTCGTGCTTAGATGTAAAGATCCATTCTGTCCTGAGCCTTTTAAGACGTCTGGACTATCGGTCAGACGTCTGGACTCCTTCCCAAGCGTCTGGAAATCAAAATTTTCGTACGAGCCTTCGCGTCTGCGTGCGGGCTGCGCGCAGATAGTACCTCCCTTCTCCCTCTTTCCCTCTTTTCTCCTCCATCCAAACCCTAACTCACCTTATAAAAGGTCCTCTCCCCCTTCCTCTTTTCCCCACTTCACCCCAGCCACCTTCTTCCCTTCCTCTCCACCACAGCAAGAGGAGTGAGCGTAAGAGAGAGCGCAAGAGCGGCGACGAGGAGGAGAGGCGGTGTGAGGAGAGGAGGAAAAGCTTGAGCTCGCGAGCTCGTGGGGGCTCGCCGGAGGACGCACGGCCGGAGCGACGCGTGCGGGAGGAGGAGCGCGTCGAGGGAGACGTCCCTGACACTTGCTGCAGCTGGAGCTGCAGGCGAGGAGGCGAGGCCGCGGCTGTGCGCGGCTAGGGAGAGCAGCAGGTCGCTCTGATTTTGGGATTTTTCCAGAATCAAACGTCTGGCATGACGTCCATACGACGGGGCGGACATCTGGTGACTACACCAGACATCTGAAAGCAGCTTACTGTGAAGGTACATTCCTTTTGCAGGTACGGCCGTGCAGGTCGCACTGCAGCCTCGATCTGCATGGCTAAAAGCGGTGGATTTTGCCTGTCGCATGCAGAGATAGCTTTGGGAAGGCGCGGGGTAGCCCTCCCATGCGATTCGGACGTATGGACAGCTTGCCAAACGACCGGAAGCACTCCCAAACGTCTGGAGGAGAGGTCGGATGTCTGGAGCTGGGTCCAGACGGTCTAGAAGAGGTTCTGGACGTCTGAGGTCGATGCAGAGCCTGAGGTGAGCTTCTGGTTACTTTTAAGACGTCTGGACCTTGTGCTAGACGTCTGATTTAGGTCTGCAGTCTTATTTTTGACTCGTTCAGGGTCCGTTTGAGGTCCGTTTTACGCAAATAAGATATCGATATTTTCCTTGTGAGTTCCTCTATTTGTTAGAAGGCCTTCTATACTGTTCTGAATGTTCCATTGTGGTATGTTCCTCGTTATAGGACTTCGATCAGTTGCAGGATCGGGGCTTGCTGAGGCACGAGAGCCTGCCGTTCGAGCCCCCAATACTCTCGGGTTGTTTGGTAGAGTGGTTTCCCCCTTATTTTAATTATACGACCTGAATGCATATGTGAAATTGGATAACTAGAAACCTAGGATGTGGCATGAATCTTAGGACGAGAAGTACTTGCACTGTTTGTATGTGTGTTCAAATTGCAGTCTTAAATGAATGAATAGAAATGTGAACAACTGCCTGTTAATAAACAAGAGCTGCCTATGAGATATGAAATGCCCGTACTAGTTAAACAGTTATCTGTGACATTACTTGTTGTATATGTTAAATGATGGAAATATGAGCTGCATGTGTATAACCTGAGAATGGAAATGTGAATGATGAAACCTGGTATGGAATGGCATGAGAAATATGAGCATGAACCTTACGGGGAATTAGGAGTAAAGCTCTTGTGAATAAATGGAATGGATCTGGAAATATGAGTGGGAAGTGTGCTGGCCCTTGAGTACGTAGTACCAAGGAGAGCGATTGTCTCCTGTTTAGTGTAGAGCGGAGCTATCCGCCCTTGGGTTGGGACCCGAGGTTAGGATTGACTACTCTACACCGACTTCTTGGCCCTCGCATACACTGCACCGGGGAGAGCTACTAGTGTAGGGAGAGAGCTAGCCACCCCACGGGGCCCGTGGTTCAGCTAGCTACCCTACACTGACTTGTTAGGCCCACTGGGCAAACCAGGGTAGTCAGACGAGGGTGCGCGGAATGTGGAGGGGCAAGACCCCTGTTTGGTTCTGAGGGGCTAGACCCCTGCTACCGAGAGGGCTAGGTCCTATACTGTTCCATGTTGTACTTTGGGCATACCCGTTAGCAGAAATGACTGACCGCGTGCCAGTACTGGGTATCTACCCGTGTGCTTATCACGCGTGCCGTAGTCACCGCTACGTTTGTCCGTGACCTTGGGGTGGTTGACTGGGTGTAGGATCACCACGGGGACTCTCCCGGCCAGGAGAGTACCACGTGCGTCTTCTACTCTTCAGAAAAGATTGCAATCAAGATCGTTCCCACGATGAACATTCGAGATCAAAAAAGATATCTGAAAATATAAACCAATGGGTGAAAATGAATAGCTGTAAAATAAAGTAATTGGAATAGATAGTTTACTTATTAGCTTTTATTACTTTAGTTAGTTGGTTACCACTCTACTCAGTATTCGCTGACTTTGTTACTCAAACTCTTTTCAGGTCGAGGTGTTGAGCAGCCTGAGTCACCGGCTGCAGAGGGTGGTGAGCCCAGTAGAGCCCAGTAGCAGTAGTCTTCTTGTTGTCGTACTTTCTTTTGTTAGTAAGTTCAGACTCTTGTTACTGTTTACGTTCTGTACTTGTTTCCGCTTTACTATTGTGGTGGTGATATATACTGTTAGCAGCTTTTACTTCTTTTACTGCTGTACTCTTTTACTATCAATTATTTAGTATAGTGAATGTAGTTTATTTTCCTGCTTGTTGGTTATTTCTTGTTAGACGACTGGGTCTTGGAATTAGTTTAATCGAGCCGTTCTCGGGTCCTGTAGGGATTCGAAAATCGGGTCGTAACACTAAATCCAGGTGAAATGAGAAAAACTAGCCTTGAGAACTTGTAGGGTATCGGTCCCATAAGCCAAAATAAACACCTAAAATACTTAAATTCAAGTTGTCAAGTATTAATTCTTAATTTTCTTATATCCCACCACTCACTTTATAAGTTTACTGTGTGAGACTATTCTTAAGGGTGTTACAAGGGGCATATTGGGAAAAATTACATGCGATAGGACACGAGAGACGAGAGATAAAATGGGAGTTAACTTGTAGTATATCCCAACCCCTGCCCAAACACAGGTTGAGATAACACGAGTCAATAAGGCAAATAGGGTTGAATTATTCCCCACCGTAAACACCGGATAACCTCCAAAAATAAGGGTTATCTTTCTTTGTAAACTAGGCCTAAAGGATTGGAGTATAGAGTGTATCATAGGCGAGTAAAGTAGCAATTCTCTTATCAATATATTTTCTTGGTGTAAAATATGTTGGATGAGGGAAAAATTCTCAAAGCGTCGTGCAATGGACAAGCGTATGTGCCTAGAGGGAGGAAATAGAGATTCACGCAGGAATGGGCCTTTAGGAGACACCATTCAACTTGATGGCACAGTTGGTAATCCCTATTTGGAAGATGCCCATGAAGATTCCTCAAAGGATCACATTAATTACGTAGCTATCAATTACCTTGGAACACATTTAATTTATTGATGGTGTTTACATCGATGAAAATTAATAAAAAAAATTGAATAACGAGTTTGGTATCATGTCAGACATGCTAGAATTTTGATCCTTTCGAAAGAATGGAAAGTAGACTAGATTGGTCTACCAACTTGATTTGTTTGACCAAATTTTCCATACATGTGTTTGTTCTCACTATTTGCTTTCTCAATTCTCCAAGTATGTACCATTCACACCAATGGTCTCACCACATTGTTAATAATGTCGGCGATGCCTCTTAATAGCTGAATACAAGAATCAATCTTAAATTGCATGCTTAGCCTATTGTATGAATATCAAATCACTAGGTGCACCATCAAGACCACTAATTTGGATAAAGTTACCCTTTTGGAAACCACAATGAGCTATCTATAAATAAAATAAGAGCCCAATACTTTAGGGCATTGAAGTTTATCGTATGGGCTAAGATATATATAGAGAGAGAGAGCTATCCTTTGTAATCATCGGTAAATAGTGAATTAAGGGCTACATTTTTACATTGTTGTCGTAGAATTCGGTAAAAATTCCTTATCCTTATGTGCTTGACCTTCCTCTTTCTCCTCTCTCTCCCACATAATTCTGCATGCTTGAGTCCCAATCAATCAATCTCCTCTAATACTTTTACAAAGCTATGAATTATAATTTTCAACTATTTTCTTATTTCTTCTGTATCCATTTCAAATCATAGATTGACACTCACATAATTGACTCCATTAGAAAAAACTTACTATATTTTCGTTCTTTCTATATTTACATTGATCACAGATCTAGAACAACGTTGGTTATAACAAATCCTTGTGCCTATATTTCAATATGTACAAGTATATATCCAATGAAATAGAGGATCAAGGAAAAGAGAAAAAGGTCCCTAATCAATAATTGCATTAGACCATTGGGTCTAGTGCATTTTGAGCCAAATTTAGGGGACTTCTCTCGACCCATTTCTTACTAGTTCAATATTGACTTGGATTTAGTCGACACTTCGAATTTTTGATCGAGCCCATTAATTTAAATGTAATAATGTCTATTTAAATCGTATGACATGTTCACCACAACACTCATTCTCAAGCAATGCAAGTGAGACCCTTTTTCATGCTAGAAAGTGGGCACTTTTATTTGGGTGGGAATATCAACCCTCCTTACCTGATGCCGTACCTAAGTTCGGATGCGGAGAGATGTCCTACCAGTCGAGCTCAACTCGATCAATTTAATGGGATGGACACAAGCTCAATCTGGTAGCTCAAAGGGTTAAAAAGTTGTGAGCACTTAACTCGAGCTTCTCGCTAACACGTTTATCCATCACTAAGTAGGAGGTGAATGGAATTACCTTGGTTGGATCTACAACCATCCTTCTCCAACTCCAATTAGTCCCCCGGTTCATGCTTCCAATTTTAGATGAAAATGTCCAAATTCAAGGGAAACATACTATAGGAATTTTAATCGGAAGATTCCAGTAGGCATTTGAAGAAAGAAATTCTTGATATCAGGCAGAGCGTGCTCTCACCCATACCTTCCCCGTGCAACGTTCCATCATAAGCTCTATTTTCTTAGTCCACTTAAAAAAAGAAAAGAAAAGGGAATTACACGTTATTCTATACCTAGCAAAGTGTGAATTTATTAGTCTTGAGAACCTCCCATCTTCCATTCCTTAGCCCTCGTACGGGCTAAGGGCCTGTATTTTAATTTAACCACCTCTATGATTGTGGGTTCCATTCCACACACACCCCACCCGATTGCAGGGGTTTGGAATAAAATATGTGGGTCAAAATATCAAAGTTTTGAAAATCCCAACAATCTTTTTACCTGCCTGCGCAACCTGTTTGGTTGGAATGGTCGTCTGGCAAGAATTTAAGATTTATTTTTGGGGTCATTTATAAAGGTATGCAAATCTTTATCACAGATTTTGATGGAATCCTTTAATTTTAAAACATGTCAGTTTGATGACCTAGAATTTCAGTCTAGTAAATTGAAAAATAAATTGGCCATCCATATATACCAATTCTCTATGTAATGTAGTTATGGGGATTCGAACGTGGGTTCCTCTTTAACTAATCATAGGTACCAAAATGATGCTTTCATTTGCATTTTCCTAACTATCCAAAGTTGGGACAATCATGCTAGGGTTGTTAAAAAAATAATGAAGAAAGAGGACAATCACACTGGAGATTTAGGGTATGACCAAATAGGTAGGTTCTAGTCAAAGGCTTTAAGTTTATGAATTTTACAATTCTTACCTTGTATTCTTGAGTAGGAGGTTAGTCTATGCTTTTAAAAGATCATGAATTAAATTTAAAAAATGTGAGTTGAGGGTCTCACTCCCCACTCTATGTGGTTCATGCAAGGGTCTCCTTCAATTCAAGACTTCGTTTTAAATAGATGAGAAGAAAGAGATGTAGAGAAGGAAAAGAGCTCAAGACTAGATGAAGATAAGCAGAGAAGAGGAATGGAACGAAGATAGAAGCATTTACATGCACTATCTCTTGCTTTTAAGAGCAAGAGTATTCTTGAGGAGTTGAGATAACTTTCTCTTCTACTTTGAGCTAAAGAGAGACCCTCCATTCATGTGATCATAATTAAGGAGTCTACATGGATGGTTATTCTAAGAAACATGTGTGTAAATAATGTGAGGGCTCCAACTTAATAAAACTCAATTAGTTCAATAAAGTTCTAATTTGATTGCCAATGGAGGCTTAAGGATAGCTTAAGGCCTAATTAGAAATATTGAGACCTAATTGGGTAAGTTACCCATTTATGTCATGTACAAAATATGTGGATAAGGGAGAATCACTTTGTTGGGCTCTTTACTAACCAACTTCTTAAGGTTGGAGGGTATGGCTACAAACAATAACACTTGGAATAAAAGCACATGAATGCTTGTGAAAGCCCAAAGCATTCCAACAAAGAACACTCCTCATTCCCATTTTTTCCTCTCCTCTCCCTCTCATCCTCTCCTTCACTGCAACAGAAGGGTGGAGAATAGGGTTGCAAAGGAACCGTAACTGATAGGTAAACCTCACAACTTGATCTCTAGACCTATTCTTCTCTCTAATCTTCCATTATTTTCTGGTTTCAAAGGGAGTTGAGGGGGAGAAGAAGAATAGGAAGTTACTGCTATTATGACGGGAAGATATAGGAGGAGACATGTCCAAGGAAGAAGACTTGGGTCAAAGAAAGGAGAAGAATCAAGCGAAAGAAGAAGATTGTTGAGTTGTTGCACGAAATTCTTAAAAAATAAGAGGATATAAGGGCATAAATTGAGGTAGGGACCATCCTCACAATTTTTATTGCGATCCTCTTGCCAACCTAGGGTTTCCATGTTTGATTAGAGGTTAAAGAAGGTGACATTGCTACTGCATGTGTTGTTTTTGCTTGCATATACAAGATATAAGCATGCATGTTGATGGGTAATGGTGGATTGAAAAAATGTGTGACATAAGTTAATGGTTTTCAAGCATGTTTAGGGCTTAAGTTATGCCTTAAAATGGTGATCATAATGTGCTTTCATGGTATCCTAGATGTCCTTGCAAGTAGGGTAAAAAATGGGTTTCAAATAGGGAGAAATTAAGGCCAAGTCGGACCCAAACAGAGTTCTTGATTTGGCGACCAACATGCTATGAGTACTAGTACTAAACTTATCCGTATTAGACTGTATCGGTGCATAACCTTAGTACCAGTACTAACCCCCATATCGAGACTTGTAAAGGCTGTAGTTGGGTACTTCTTGTTAATTATTTTTAAGGGAATTTAGGTGGAATGTTTATAGGATTTTTCTTGAACTTTTCATGGATGAATTGATTAGTCATTTGACCTTGAAATCTCTATCTTTCATACTTGTGTTTAAGTAAGAATTTAGGCCTTATGCAAGAATGTTTAATGCTAGATCTCCATTTATGATTTGTACGAAGTTACTTGGGTATTTTTAGGCTAATTTTAAAAATGAATGGAAAAGAAAACCCTAGAGGTTAAAGCTAGGTGGTGAATAAGGTGAGGGGCTTGGAAGACTTCCATTACCAAATTATGTACCTATGGAACTCAGGGTTTTGAAAATGGCTTGATGATTGGTTAAGTTAAATGTAAGCTAAAGCAATGTTTCATTAGCCACAAAGTCACAAAAGAACCAATCATGGAATTAAGTCTCATTCCAAAAGGTGCTTAAGTGAAAACGAGAACTAAATAAGCACCATTGGCCATATGAACCTATCATCTATAAAATAAGAAATTTAAGTAAAACTCAAGGATAAAATGGGATATTGCTAGTAATAAATGAAATAACCCTAATTCACATAAGTTTAGGTTCCAGATGATGCCGTGGACATCGCATGGAATCTAGTTAGAACAAAGGAGTCTTACCCTAGGATGTATTACTAATGTACAGTTAAGTATGAGAACAAGCTAATAAAGTAACTTTATGAAGCTGTACGTGGCTGATTAATGCAAGGAAGGTTATTAAATGGTTAATAATCAAGGATAAGCTATAATTAGCTAGTTAAATACTTATGGATTGCATAGGATATATGATTAATGAGATTTTATCTGCAAAAAAGATTGAGTTAAAAACATGTCATTGTAATTGCGTAAAAATCTGCTAATCAGATAATTTTACCGAAACTAAAAGTGAGTTCCAGGTTGAACACAGCGAGGCTTCGTTGATTATATCCTGATGGGAACACCATCATGAGCCCTAACTAGCTCATTTTGACCCAGAAAAGAGAACAAAAGCTCATACATAATCAAATTGAGGTCCTAACTCAAGGAATAACCCTTCTGAAAGAAAAGCAAGAAACAAGGGCTAAAACTGTAATTTTACCATTGCAGTGTAACAATGGGATTTATCATGGGCTAAACACAGATCAAATGATCTTAACAAGATAAAAAGTGGGTTGGTTCAAGCAGAAAAGGGTTCATGTAAATTCTAGGAATTAAATGACTTCTTGTAACCCTAAAACAAACTCACCTAATTTAACAAGGTTCTGGTCATGATAAAATTCACCTAAACCTTCTAAAATTCATGAAAAAATATCCTCTAGGTTTTAGAACCTTCAATTTGGCCCTTAGAACCCATTTTGACCTAAATTGGGATCCCCGTCAAATGTTTGCCTTAAATTAGGTTTTTATGTAAATTTTCTAGCCAAACGTGGCTAAACCTAAAATAAAACTTCATCATTAGATTCCTTAGGTCCAAATTAGGTTTGTACCAAAATTTGGACTTAAGGGGATTTCACCTTGACCTACTTTGCAAACAGGTCCAGCCCAATTACATTTCTACCCCTAACTTTTGAAAACTTCTGCAGAAACCCCCCTAACTTCCTCATCGTTATTTTCAATTAGGTTCCTCCACCATTACAACGGAGAGAATCCTACTCCGGCGAGGTATCAAGAGAAAGAACTCCCTGATTTCTCAAAGAATCCTCTTCAAATTTGAAAGGGAGATTCCCTGAGAAATCTCCTCCAATTTGAATACAGTCAGAGGCTTGATTTGGCATCCAATCTCTCATGAGAATGCATGAGAGATTTGGGTCACCTTCGACTTCCAACTTTGGCGAGGTTGCCGTGCTTGGAAGCTTGGCTTCCAAGCACAAGACCTTCTGTCAGGGCCTATAAAAGCTTGCCCAGATCAACCCACAGCCTCTAAGCTTGAATTTGGCCTGAGAAATCCCTTAATTCTTCTCCTACCCTCCGCTAAATAACCCAACAAGCTCCAGCGACCCCTCTTTCTCTCTCGTTGCTCTGCCACAATACCAGTGGCAGGGTTCCCTTTATCCTCTTCGTCCACGTCGCGCCGCACCAGCTGACGTCCCTGCAACCCCCTCGTCGTCGTCCTCCTCCCACTGGGTACCTCGTATCCGGTGACAGCAGTATGAGCCGACCGCCTCCTCTGCATCCCCTTTCGTCTATCCACACTCAGTTAAGTCCTCTCTCTCTTCTCATTATTTCTCTGTCTTTTATTCTAGCAAACACGCCTCGACGCTCGCAAACCACCACCACCTTCTCCACCTCCGGCCAGACCTCCGGCGAGGTGTTCCCACCGCTCCACGCCTCCATCTGCCTCGCCAACTACCTCACGAGCACCGCCACACCTCACTGACCCTAAACCCTCACTCCACTCACCACGCCAAGCCCCCAGAACTTCCCCCGAACACACCCACTTTCGCACGCACAGGGTGACCTAGGCACGCACGCTCCGGCCACCCCACGCCACGACGACCACCGCACCACCTTCACCGTGTTCAGGCGAAGCTCCCTACATTTTCTGACGAGGCCGCAAGGCCGTTTTCTTGCTGACAGGGTTTGAGGTCTTCGCCGCCATTGACGAAGCAAGAAGCTTGCTTGGGAGCTTCACCCAAGTCTCCTCGCTCCAGGCAATAAGTCCCAGGTTGCGCGGATTCCTTTGCGCACAGCCTTAGCCCAACAATTGGCATTGACGCCCATGCAGCTGCTGCAATTAGAGGAGAACATCTGCCGCGGGTGCTCGCGACGAAGGTGGGACAACATAGTCCCACTTCGGAAGTGGTGGAGTGGACGCAGCGACATAAATTGCAAAAGTGAAAGGGGCTTATCGCCTCCTGACCACGGGGTGAGGTTCCACTCACCCTCACTGCCTCGTCCGTGACCCCACTAGCTCTGACCCGTATACCTGACTAGCTTGCATTCCTCGCCCACTACGCACACCGGTGAGCCTGGTCCCGAGCACGCATACCCGACCCGATAACCCGAGAAGGCTCTGGGAGAGCGAGCCTAAGAGAGAAAGAAGAAGAGAGATTGCAAGGGAGGGTAGGGGTAGGTTTTGCTCTCAGGAAAAGAAGAGAAAGCCAAGGAAGGAGAGGGCGGTCGCCAGAGAAGCTAAGGAAAGAGAAGGCAAGGCTGAAGAGGAGAAAGTTGAAGAGGAGTAGAAGGCAGAACAGAAGGAAAGAAGAAGACAAGGGTCACAGCAGCTAAAGAAGGAAGAAGAAGAAGCCAAGAAGAAAGAAGGCCGTCAGAGATAGAGAATAAAAGAATGAAAAGAAAGAAGAAGAAGGAGATCAGAGACAGAGATCAGACAGAAGACAAGCAATTGAAGCACTGTAGCATCTATACATTTAAGACGTTTGATTCACAAAATCAGACGTCCATTTTTTTGCTCTTTATATACATTGATATTTTGTGGTTCTATTTACATTTCTTGCATTATAACTCTAATTTTTCATTGCATATTATATCCAATTTGAAAGTTGTGCTCTTGATTTTTAGATCCTAATTTGCTTCATGTGTTCAACCTCGGACTTTAAACTTCGAGTAATAAAATTTATTTGTTTTCGAGCGATTTCAACTATACTACGACTCATTGATTTTAACATTGATCTCACCTCACTAAAACATTTTGGCACCGTTACCGGAAAGCAACGGGCGATTTAGAAATCTTGATCACAACTTCCGATTCAATACTAACTTAATACATCTCTTTTGTTGTGATTGTTTCAGGGGAGAAGATTCAAAAGAAAACGGCCGCACAACAAACACACCCAGGGCAGGTAATCTCTGATTAGCCCTTTCTCTTAATCCGCTCATTCTGAAAAGGAAAAACAAAATAAAAATCAATTTAGGGCACCTGCTTTTCATACTTAGCTGATTCACCCAGTTTGCCTGATTTTTTATTTCAACAAATATTGAATTGTGCATCCATTTAAGGTAACTAAAGCTACCACCTTCTTGATTGAGCCCTAGATACCATATTTGTGGCAACTAAATTGGACCAAAATTAGAGCCAATTAAGAATTCCAATTTAGGGTTTTAGAGACACATCTTTCTAAGCAAGAATCAACTTTTCCAAAAAGAGGTGTGCCTAAACCTTGATTGAAAAGACTTATTTAAGAGAAACCCTAAAAAAATCAAGCTCTTAATTTCACTTGAACCCTAAAAGAAAAGACCTAAAGCTCTCAAAGGACAAATAGGTGAAGTTGACCTCTTGTTGGGTCAACCAACCTTGAAATTATGTCACTTTTTGCACTCAAAACATCTAAAGTTCAAGTGGAACCCTAAGCACCTTTGATCTTAAATAAAAGTGGTAGACTTAAGAGGTCAAGGTCCTCATTCTAGTCTACTTGGAATCTCAGTGACAAGAGAGGTTGGGTGGGGGAAACCCTGTAACTCGTGGGGACGCTTTACCGTGTAGGGGTCATTGTGGGACTCTCCCTCTCTGGCTGCCCAGGTATTTCTCAGGTGGACGGCTTTTCTGACTAAGGGGTATCATCCACCCCGAACCTCTATAGTCATCCAAGTTTTTTGGGTGTCTTCATTGGATCCAGCACATTCTACTCTCGTCTAAACTATCAGTGCATGTTTGGTAGGAGGTCCTTAAGACCATCCTTGAGACCTCCTTTAATGATTCATTCCTGCCGAGGCCAAGCCTCGACATCCGTGTTTGTGCAGCAACCCCACCACATAGACATCTCTGATTCATCAGAACCAAATTCTCCTTCTTCCATCATCATGGCACAACCAGTTGAAGAAGAGAACAATATTAAACACCAACTCCAGCGCCTGAATGATCTATTTCAGAACTTTGTAAACCCGCCGCAGCGTCCTATGATGCGAGATCACTATAATCCCGCTGTGGTGGTGATCGAACCTTGAGTCCAAATCCCGACTGGAGGTCCTAATTCTGAACTCAAGCCCAACATAATTCATGCTATCCCAAAGTTTCATGGGATTAACTCCGAGGATCCCTTTCAGCACATCAAAAAACTCAAACATCTGGCCCAGACTTTCCGATCAGATGTACAAAACTGGGATATTCTTCTTATGAACATGTTTTCCTTCTCCCTCATGGACAAGGCAGTTCATTGGTATCAGACTCAGATGCGTCCAATCAACACATGGGTTGAACTACAATCTGAATTTTTGAAAAAGTTCTTCTCAGTTGATCGGACGAATGCCTTGCGCCACCAGATCACACACCTCACCCAGCAATCTGGAGAACCTCTTCATGAGGCATGGGACCGTTTCTTGGATCTCATGCCAAAGTGCCCCCATCACGGAGTTCCTAATGGGAACAAGTCCAGTCTTTTTACCAGGGACTCCATGAAGACATTCGCTTATTCGTCAATGCAACCTGCAGAGGAAATATCATGGGTCAACACAAAGACACTGTGTGAGAGATTCTCGAGAATATGTGCGAGAACTCCATCAATAATGACTCCATGGGCTTATTCGACAGGACGAATGCCCACTCATCGACGAATCCAAGGGGAGCACATGAGACGCAGAGCCTGTTTGCATTCGTCGACTTGGAACTGATGGCCAGTCGGTTGGACAAGGTCTCTATCATAGAGAAGAAGGTGGACGAGCTGACTCGACATCTACACCGAGTCACCACTGCGCAAAACCTGTCTGCACAGCCACTTCTTGGGAGGGAAACTATGCATAACATCTATCACCGATCTTCTCAAGGGATGGACCCGTATCCACCCCCGTTTGACTCCAGGATTGGAGGAAACTTCGATTTGACCTACTCTAGTTGGGGGAACTCTGAACCCTTGTACTCTGATTTTCCTGAGGTTCCTCAGACCTGCGAGGACCTCAACGCCATCCAGAATGACCCATTCTCTAATACCTATAACCCTGGATGGCGGAACCACCCCAACTCCCTGTAGGCGGAAAATACTCGAATCAAAGGCCACCATATCAACCCCATCCACAAGCTCCTCGTCCATATCAGCCGCCTCAGCCTCGGCCCAACCCCACCTATCAATTTGGGCCAACCCAAGTAGATCAAATGACTCTTATCCTTCAGACTCTAGCTGACATTCAGAAGACGAATGCGGCTATGCAAAAACAACGCAAGGACGAGATTACAGAGGTTCGCAATCAACTCGCCCAAATGGCGAATTCCCACCAACCTAGCACACTTTCTTCGCAACCTCTACCGAATCCAAATAACGTATCGAACCAGAGGCACGTTATGAACCCAAATCCAGGCCAAGCCCACATGATTTATCAGGTCCCTTATGTTCCATCACCCGACGGGATGGAAGCTTCGACATCGTATGCGGGATTTCAACAGTAGCCACCTATTTTACCAACCCCAAACCAAAACCAGGAAGAATTGAATTCTGTAACAACCCGTAGTGGTAAAGCAACTCAAGACCCACCTTATCCAAACCACTCTAAGCCTGGCAGTAACCCAAGCCCTAGGATAGTTATCCAGGACACCCTTGTCCCAGATCAAGAACCTGGACCTATTTTAGAGGAACCAACCAAGGTTCCATTTCCAGAGGCCTTGACCAAGGGAAAGAGGATAACCAAACCCGTGACTCCTGAGGAGGATCTAGTCAAGCTCTTTGAAGAGGTCCATATAAACATCCCCTTGATTGATGCAATCCGCCACATACCGGCTTACGCACGATTTCTGAAGGACATGTGTACACCCAAGCATAAGCCGCGAACCAAAAGTGGGAGTCCGATCGTACTGTCAGAGTAAGCCAGCTCTGTAATTTTGAGCAAACTCCCACCTAAAGCTAAAGACCCAGGTACTCCCCTGATTTCATGTACCATTGGTGATACCTAATTCGACAGAGCCTTATTAGATTTAGGTGCCTCCATAGACCTAATACCTACATCCCTCCTTGACCACCTTGAAGAATCTGAGCTTAAACCAACAGAGGTGACATTGTAGTTAGCTGATCGATCCATTAAGTCACCTAAAGGAGTACTCGATGATGTCATCGTTAGGATACGGGATTTCTATTTCCCGGTGGATTTTATAGTCTTGGACATGGATGCACCTGAAAACCCATGGGATACACCAATTATACTAGGGAGACCCTTTTTGGCCACTGCTAGGGCCAATATAAACTGTGAGGAGGGCCAAATTGAACTGAAATTCGGGAACTAAACACTGAAAATTGACATCTTTAAGGCTCAACAAGGGATTAGTTGCGGAGTTATAGAATAAATATGTGATATCAAGGTCGTGGTTGATGAACCGTATATCGAGGATAATTTGATTACTCCCGATCAACCACAAGAAGATCAAAACCCGCAATCAGAGGAGTCTGACCCTGATGTAGATACACCCATAACTCCTTCCCTTGCTCCTGACACACACCCTAAACCGCCTGCTGCTACTGATAACCCCGTTCTGGAACTCAAGCCTCTTCCCGACCATCTGAAGTACGTCTTTTTTGGTTATAATCAGACGTTTCCTGTGATTATCAACTCTAGACTCACACCTGACCAGGAATCCTGCCTGATTACTGTTCTCCAGCAACATCGTAGAGCCACTGGATGGACTCTCGATGATTTGACTGCTATCAGCCCTTTTTACTGCACACACCGTATCTACACCGAAGAGGGCACACGACCTTCCCAAGAAATGCAGAGACGTTTAAATCCTAATCTACAGGAGGTCGTGAAAAAGGAGATCATTAAGTGGTTATATGTAGGGATCATCTACCCGATCTCCAACAGTCGATGGGTGAGTCCAATCCAGGTTGTGCCTAAGAAGGCAAGACTCACCGTTATCACGACTGAAACCGAAGAAGTCATACCGACCCGTGTGGCGAACTCGTGGAGAGTCTGCATTGATTACAAAAGACTCAATTCCTCCATGAAGAAGGATCATTTCCCACTCCCGTTTATTGACCAGATCCTGGAGAAACTAGCGGGAAATAGGTTCTTCTGCTTTTTGGACAGGTACTCCGGTTATAACCAAGTGGCAATCCATCCTGAGGACCAAGAGAAGACCACTTTCACCTGCCCCTTCGGGACTTACGCGTTCCAAAGGATCCCATTCGATCTCTGCAATGCACCCGCTACTTTTCAGCGGTGTATGCTTGCCATATTATTAGATATGGTAGGTGACTATCTGGAAGTCTTCATGGATGACTTTTCAGTATTTGGAGAATCATTTGACGATTGTCTCATGCACTTGGTCCAAATCCTCAAGCGGTGCATTGACGTGAATCTACTTCTTTCTTGGGAAAAGAGCTATTTCATGGTGCCTGAAGGAATTGTCCTGGGACATCTTATTTCAGAAAAAGACATCCAAGTCGATCGAGCTAAGGTGAACTTGATTTCCAAACTCCCTATGCCTAGTTAGATCAAGGACATCTGATCTTTTCTGGGGCACATCGATTTTTACCGTCGATTTATTCCTGATTTCTCAAAAATTGTGCCCCCCCTGACCTCTCTACTCTTTAAGGATCTACCTTTCGAAATCTCCAATGAATGCACTCAACCATTTGAAATCCTCCGTGACTGAGTTACCCAAGCCTCGATCCTACAGTCCCCTGATTGGTCTCAACCCTTTGAGATCATGTGCGATGATTTCGCTATAGGAGCGGAACTTGGGTAGAAAATTGACAGGAAACCCGTGGTCATCTACTACGCTAGCAAGACACTGGATGAGGCTCAACGTAACTACACAGTTACTGAGAAAGAGATGCTAACCGTAGTATTTGCCTTGGAAAAATTCAGATCTTATCTCCTGGGTTCCCGTGTTATCATTTACTCGGATCACACAGCTGTGAGGCATCTTCTTGTGAAGAAGGACGCGAAACCTCAATTAATCTGCTGGATCTTGCTGTTGCAAGAATTTGACCTCGAGGTTCGAGACAAAGCGGGAAAACAGAATGTGGTAGCTGATCACTTGTCCCGCCTTCCTTCTGAAATCATCGACCCTTCCAGATCCATCACGGAACATTTTCCTGATGAGCACCTTTTGACTATCAATAAAGGACTTCCATGGTTTGCTGATATAGTAAACTACCTGGCATCACATCAGATCCCGTCCGATTGGCCGAAGGCCAAGAAGGACAAATTGCTTTTCGATGCCAAGTATTACTTCTGGGAAGACCCATATCTTTTCTACATCGGTGTTGATCAGATCATTCGATGATGTGTCGCGGAAGCGGAAATTCAAGACATATTGTCTTTCTGCCATGACCAGGCATGCGGTGGACATTTTTCATGTCATAAAACCACAACGAAAGTCCTCCAGTGCGGCTTCTATTGGCTCACAATTTTCAAAGATGCGTACAATCATTATAAGGCATGCACTCGTTGCCAAACCTTAGGCAACATGAGCCATCATGATATGATGCCTTTACAACCGATTCTGGTATGCGAAATCTTCGACATATGGGGGATTGATTTCATGGGACCCTTCCCTGTTTCGGACGGCTTCGAGTACATTTTACTCGTTGTTCACTACGTGTCTAAATGGATCGAAGCCATTCCGACCAGAACCAATGATCATAAAGTAGTTATCAAATTCATTCATCAGAACATCTTTTCATGGTTCGGGATTCCACGTGCTATAATTTCTGACGGAAGGACCCATTTCACAAACGCTCAGTTCAGGTCACTGATGACCAAATACGGGGTGTCACATCGAATCTCTACTCCTTACCACCCCCAAACTAATGGTCTAGCTGAGCTATCAAATCGAGAGATCAAGAAAATCCTCCAGGTTACTATTCAACCTAATAGGAAGGACTGGTCATCCCGGCTTCCGGTAGCTTTGTGGGCTTATAGGACCGCCCACAAAACCCAATTAGATATAACTCCCTTTAGATTGGTGTACCGAAAGGCATGTCACCTCCCCGTCGAGTTGGAGCACAAAGCCTATTGGGAAGTACGGAACTGCAACCTAGATCTTTCTAAGGAAGGAACCCATAGAAAGTTTCAAATGATCGAGATCGATGAATTACACCACGACGCGTATAAGAACTCGCAAATTTACAAAGAGTAGGTTAATGCCTTTCACGATAAGCACATATCTAGAAAGATCTTCCATCCTGGTCAAAAGGTCTTACTCTTCGATGCCAAGCTTAAACTGTTCCCAGGAAAACTACGATCAAAATGGATCGGACTTTACCTCGTCCGACGAATCTTTCGAAATGGAGCCATTGAGATCAGTCCACTCAGCCATGATTCCAAATCTTTCGTCGTGAACGATCAGAGACTCAAACCATTCATTGACTTAATCAATACAAATTTGGCCGAGATATCCTTTACCCTCCATTCTCCCTGAGCTCATTGTGCCCAGTCGATGGCGTAAAACTCAGCGCTTAACGGGAGGCAACTCGTCATTCTTGAAAGACCTAAAACCTTTCTTGACATTCCTATGCTGAATTCATATTGCACTTTAGGGTTCATCCATTAGAATAGCTGACCCTACCTCAGGTACCCGTACCCAAGTCCAGAAATCGTTCGCAACAGTCACCTCGACCTGTTCGCCCACCCAAAACCTGTTCTAATGAATGATCTAAGCTGAATTCGAACCCACCTAATTTACAATGGGAACATTGCAAATCGTAGGCATGAGGGGTATGAAAGTGCAAAACATCATGAAAACTCATCTCACAAGAAAAGGTTTCAACAAAAAAATCACATATCACAAAAAACACCAAAAAAAATGAAAAAATCTTGAAAAAGAAAAAAAATACTGAGGGGAGAGAAAATTTTGAGGCCATACAAATCGTAAGGAGAAAATGAGGAGAGAAAAAATGTCAAAAAGGAGCACAAAATGAAAAGAAAAAAGAGAGATAGTCATTAGTAAGAAATTAAGGGATTAACCGAAGTTCTAAACCATATCAAGAAAAAGAAAAATGAAGGAAAAAGTTCTAAATGAGATAGAAAAGAGATTAGTAGGAACGTTGATCTTAGGCCTCTTGGGCTAGACTCTTAGGCTTAAAAATTCAAGTATCCGCTAAGATCTGGATAGTCCTCAAGAGGTTGGGGAAAATGCAAAGCTTAAGTATTAGGTTTAAGACTTAGGGAGTATTTGGCCTCGTTAACTGACCTTTGGTTTGCGGGACTCGATAACTTAAGCACCCCAATCCACACACAGTCTAGTTTAGTGCGCATAATTATCAAAATACGCAAAAGTGTTTAAATGTTCCGAAAAAGTCGCCTAGATTAGGAGCGGCCGATCAACACAAGTTGATTTGGACGAGTTCCCAGTGCAGAGAGGTGGGAAATTTCCCTCGAAGATGCGTAATAACATATCGTCTCCTCGGTGCTTGTCTCCTAGGATATTTACATATCCTACTGGGGGCACGTAAGCACCATGTGCTGGTTCAGATGCCATGAGCGGCATTATCATGAAATGTCGATTGCCAGGGTCTGAATTTAGCTACAGAACGCCATGGGCGAGATTATCTCAAAATCTCGAAAGCCAGGGTTCTAGGGGTTGCCATGGGCGGTGCTATTATGAAGCATCAATTGCCAAGGAGGGACCCTTCGAGGATTGATGATGGGGACGAGGAATCCGATACAGACCTGGTTGAGAAGCCAATCCGAAGCTAGAAATAAAAAGAACAGAGAGAAAAAACTCTCCAAACAAAAAAAATCCTCTGTCTCTCTCTTACAAAAAACGTACTACAAACTAAATCGAGGCTAAAATACGTTGCAAGCATGGGTGCTTTAACTGCGGAGTCCAACGAACCTTAGGATAGTTCTTGTGGGCCTTAAAAACCTTCGCGGAGGACCGAGGCTAGAGTTGGTCAGGTCTGGATCTTGGTTGATACTTGAGTACCTCTAGGCCTACTGTCGGCATTCTAACCTAATCAAAAAGAAAAGAAAAGGCACTCATAATTTGTGAACATCAAAGGAATTCATGGTCTAGAATAGAAGTTAAAACCTTAAAATTTTGCTAAGGGATTAGCAAAAGCTAGGCATGGGGGTATGATGGGAACACCATCATGAGCCTTAACTGGCTCATTTTGACCCAGAAAAGAGTACAAAAGCTCCTACATAATTAACTAGAGGTCCTAACTCAAGGAATAACCCTTCTGAAAGAAAAGTAAGAAACAAGGGGTAAAACTGTAATTTTACCATTGCAGTGCAACAATGGGATTTATCATGGGCTAAACACAGGTCAAATGGTCTTAACAAGATAAAAAGTAGGTTGGTTCAAACAGAAAAGGGTTCATGCGAATTCTATGAATTAAATGACTTCTTGTAATCGTAAAGCAGACCCACCTAATTTAATAAGGTTCTGGTCAGGATAAAATTCACCTAAACCCTCTAAAATTCATGGAAAAATATCCTTTAGAGTTTAGAACCTTCAATTTGGCCCTTAGAACCTATTTTGACCTAAATTGTGGTCTCAGTCAAATGTTTGCCTTAAATTAGATTTTTGTGTAAATTAACTAGTCAAACGTGGTCAAACCTAAAATCCAACTTCACCATTAGATTCCTTAGGTCCAAATTAGGTTTGTACCAAAATTTGGACCTAAGAGGAATTCACCTTGACCTACTTTGCAAATAGGTCCAGCCTAATTACATTTCTACCCCTAACTTTTGAAAACTTTTGCAAAAATCCCTTGACTTTCTCATCATTCTTTACAATTAGTTCCCAGCGGAGGGAATCCTACTCCGACAAGGTATCAAGGGAAAGAACTCCCTAATTCCTCAAAAAATCCTCTTCAAATTTGAAAGGGAGATTCCTTGAGAAATCTCATCCAGTTTGAACACAGTCAGAGACTTGATTTGGCACCCAATCTCTCATGCGAATGCATGAGAGATTTGGGTTACCTTCGACCTTCCAACTATGACGAGGTTGTCGTGCTTGGAAGCTTGGCTTCCAAGCACAAGATCTTCTGCCAGGGCATATAAAAGCTTGCCTAGATCAACCCGCAGCCTCTAAGCTTGAATTTGGCCTGAGAAACCCCTTAATTCTTCTCTTCCCCTCCGGTCAATAACCCAGCAAGCTCCGGCAACCCCTCTCTCTCTCTCTCATCGCTCTGCCACAATACCAGTGGCAGGGTTCCCTTTATGCTCTTTGTCCACGTTGTGCCGCACCAGCCGACGTCCCTGCAACCCCCTTATCGTCGCCGTCCTCCTCCCACTGGGTACTTCATATCAGGCGATGGAGTACGAGCCGGCCGCCTCCTCTACGTCCTCCTTCGTCTATTCACACTCAGTTAAGTCCTCTCTCTCTTCTCATCATTTCTCTGTCTTTTATTCTTGCAAACACGCCTCGACGCTCGCAAACCACCACCACCTTCTCCACCTCCGGCTAGACCTCCGGCGAGGTGTTCTCGCCGCTCCACATCTCCATCCGCCTCGCCAATTACCTCATGAGCACCGCACACCTCACTGACCCTAAACCCTCACTCCACTCACTGCACCAAGCCCCCAGAACTTCCCTCGAACACACCCACTTTCGCACGCACAAGGTGACCTAGGCACGCACGCTCCGGCCACCCCACTCCACGACGACCACCGCACCACCTTCGCCGTGTTCAGGCAAAGCTCCCTACATTTTCTGACGAGGCCGCAAGGCCATTTTCTTGCTGATAGGGTTTGAGGTCTTCGCCGCCATTAACGAAGCAAGAAGCTTGCTTGGGAGCTTCACCCAAGTCTCCTCGCTCCAGGAAATAAGTCCCAGGTCACGCGGATTCCTTTTGCGCACAGCCTTAGCCCAACAATTGGCATTAACGCCCATGCAGCTGCTGCAATTAGAGGAGAACATCTGCCGCGGGTGCTCGCGACGAAGGTGGGACAACATAGTCCCACCTCGGAAGTGGAGGAGTGGACGCAGCGACATAAATTGCAAAAGTGACAGGGGATTATCACCTCCTGACCACGGGGTGAGGTCCTACTCGCCCTCACTGCCTCGTCCGTGACCCCACTGCCCGCGGACCTGGCCCTGACCCGTATACTCGACTAGCCTGCATTCCTTTCCCACCACGCACGCGCGGTGGGCCTGGTCCCTGGTGCGCATACCCGGCTCGATAACCCGAGAAGGCTCTGGGAGAGCGAGCCTAAGAGAGAAAGAAGAGAGATCACGGGGGAGGGTAGGGGTAGGTTTTGCTCTCAGGAGAAGAAGACAAAGCCAAGGAAGGAGAGGGCGGCAGCCACAAAAGCTAAGGAAGGGGAAGCAAGGCTGAAGAGAAGAAAGCTGAAGAGGAGCTAAAGGTAGAAGAGAAGGAAAGAAGAAATCAGAGAAGAAAGAAGAAGAAGACAAGGGCCCGAGCAGCTAAAGAAGGAAGAAGAAGAAGAAGCCAAGAAGAAAGAAGGTCGTCAGAGACAGAGAGTAGAAGAAAGAAAAGAAAGAAGAAGAAGGAGATCAAATACAGAGATCAGACAGAAGACAAAGAAGAGCAATTCAAGCACTGTAGCATCTATACATTTAAGACGAATGATTCGCAAAATCAAACGTCCATTTTTTTGCTCTTTATATACATTGATATTTTGTGGCTCTATTTACATTTCTTGCATTATAACTCTGATTTTTCATTGCATATTATGTCCAATTTGAAAGTTGTGCTCTTGATTTTAGACCTCAATTTGCTTCCTGTGTTCGACCTCGAACTTTAAACTTCAAGTAATAAATTTATTTTTTTTCGAGCGATTTCAACTATACTACGACGCGTTGATTTTAACATTGATCTCGCATCGCTAAAACATATCCTCAATTATATTTTTTTATATTTTTTTTATAAATAAAACATTCACAATGGCAGTTAAATTACTTGAAATACAAACAAGAGAGAGAGAGAGAGAGAATAATAATTTTAAAACTATGATAATGTCACTTATAATTAATTTCTGCAACTAGAAGGCTAAAAATTTATACTATGGGAGATGAAAAATTATCCTCCTTGACGAATGCTTAGAGGACAAGCCGGACGAATGATGCCTGGAAGAAGGAGAGCGAAGACAGAGGACGGAGGGCGAATCTGGAAGAACCGAGGATGAGGCAGGTTGTTGACGTCGCGGGATCCGCTTCCGGAATGGAGGCGAGAGGATGGCTGGCAAGAGCTCCGTGAAGGGGGGATGAGAAGTGAAAAATTTTGATTTTTAACTCTAGCAGAACTTCCCGTAGCTTGGGAGCACTAGAGCGAGTTTAAGAACGTTGTTCTTAACTCTTTAGGAGGTTGAGAGAAGAAAGAATGAGAAAATATGTGGGAGGGGTAGGCCTTTTATAGGTGTAGGAATGAGCGCATAAAAGTCTTTTTAAAGCTTTAACATTAATGTCAGGGTCTTTAGTGATGTTTACGAGCGTCACTGTAGACGCATGTCGTTGAAGGCAAAACCAAAAGTAAAGAAAAATAGATACCTGAATCTATCGCTAATCTTCACAATGAAGGAAGTGGGCAACAATCATTCCATTCCTGTAAAGCTTCTTGAGGGGTGTTGGCAATGGTACTCCCAGAGATCCAGAGAGAATGAGCACAAAAGAAAGAAAGAGACATTATGTTCTCGTATCCTTTTGGTTTCCACCTAAGGCTCTTATATTTCCCACAATGGAGTACGGGAAAACAAAATTGCCTAGTACTTGCATATCCCCATGGACCATAACCGCTATTTTTTGGAATTAACAATTCTACCCATTAACAAACTGTAATTCTCCAATGCATTTCTATGTAAATAATCTCATATCATTAGAAGTGTAATTTACCCAATTCTTATTGGATCACATAACGGACATATTTACCGATATATACGTATATAATATATATTAATGTAAGTCTTCTTATAATAATATATGTGTGTATACTAATGATTCTAACACACACACGCACGCATTGTTCATCGATCCTCAAACAGTGCTTAGAAGTCCAAGCTCTTGCTCTGACCATAAAGATGGGATGATACACCCCAACAACATCAACGTAACCATCACTCTTAAGTTAACTGCTTAAAGTTGCGCCAATCACTCTTGTCACCATCTCAATTATCCAAGTGATCAATTTCCTTTGTCGATCCTATTCGGGACCTCCAACCATGCATGCATAGGCCTCTTCTTAAATAATTAATCCTTAATTTATGGAGAAAGATTTCTTGATCTTATCCTATTCCTCCTCTATAATTCTTCATGGTGGTTAGAGATGGTAACTCAGCCAAGGAGTCACCAATCGAAGATCGAAATTTGATTGATGCTCAAAATTTGTTCTCTAATATTAACATGTCGAAATTGAAATTCTTTGGAGTCCTCGTATAATTGTATGTTCTCGAGGATATATGAATCGTAAGTCTTTAGTTTAAGTGAAATAATTTCTGTGTGAGTGAGATAAACATCATTTTTTTAATTTGATGAGATTTGACGTTGATTTCTGAAGAAACTACTGGTGAAGAGAATTCCAAGGGAAAAGGAAGTGGCTTATCTTTATTCTCGTTCAAAGTTGGAATCAGTATAAGTAGTCTATTCACTTGATACATTCTCTCATGGTTTTCTTTTAAAGTTTTAGGATGTCCTGCTCCTTTGGGAATATCCTGGCACTAAACCTTAATGCATGATATGAGCATAAGATAGTGTCTAAAGACACATGTTGGAGGAGATGAGGGCACTTTAGTGGGTGTAATCCACCCAATCCATCAACCACATGAATAGGGTTTGCCACCAATGCAAAGTGATTGGAATCTTTTGTGATCGAAGACCCTCCCCTTCCCTTCGCTTCTCTTCTCATTAGAATTACAAAAAAAAAAAAACTGCATACGCATGTGTTTCACTTTTAGTGCTCCTCTTTGGTACACTAAAATCCTTCCATGCAACCCAAAAAATCTTCGGGTGGTTCTATTGCTTTGAGTAGACAAATCTTGGTAAAGTAATCAAGTTGATGATCCCATTTGTTAATGTGAGCTGTTCAATTTTTTCATGGAGAAAATTAAAATAGTTCAAGCTAAGTTGTGAATCGATACCTCGCAAGCTACACTTAGTGGCCCTCAAGTGAAAACATACAAGGTGATGCTCTCCTCAAATGCAAACAAAGACTTCCTTGCACAAGTTCACAAGCCCTACCACACATCAATTCTTTCGACGATCGCATGTTGATCACAAGCATGACACAATCTTTAAAGGAGACTTCCTCTCAAAGAGCAAATTTCACAATCAACACAAAGTCCTCGCTTCCACAATTTGGCATTTGTCGTGATCTTTGTAGCTTTCAATAGTCTAATGTTATTTTTCGCCTAAGACTATACAGTAATGCACGAATGCTCGATGCCAACTCTCTTTTAGATTGTTGCAATACCTACCCATGCTAGCTAACACATTTTTGACCCAGGAAAGAAGATGGGAAAAAATCAGATCGCATGGCAATTAATCGATGAACACTGCAATGGGTGACTAATTGTTTCAGTTTAACGTGGTGATTTGACTGGTATGTCATCTCTTCATACTTCCATTGAAAATTCTGGATTGCTAACCTGAGGAATTTCAAGCCTTAGGAATTACAACATCATGGAAATTCTTATGGATTTCCTCTCCTTAGAAGTGCAAAATCTTCACTTCCAAATGCACCTTTAAGTGGTTTAACTTGGGCAATAATTTGCCAAGGCACATATGCACGTACTCAAATGGTGAGGTGGCTTAGCAGTCGAAATCAACTCCCATAGATGATCATTCGAATCTTACTCTTCTAAAACAACCAATCTTGATATTCCAAATGATGACTCTCTGGCTAACTTACTCTTGCTGACTAGATTTTGCCAACTTTAACTTTGAGTGGATTTTTCCCAAAGGCGACATCTCCGGTCCATGGCACACAATATCAGTTGGGGCATCTGATGAAGAAATGACCACAACTCAAAAAGCTTTACCTCATGGGCTCTGTGCTACCAATTGCCACCACCCATCCATCTTTCCACTTGCAACTCACATGGGTAACCATTTTCAGTGTGGGGAATGGACTGTAGCCATGACGGAGGCAGTTTGAATTGAATTCCTCACCCTTCCTAAAGATATATTCGTAAGGTTTTATCATTTCAAGGATACCTTCAGAGACCACATCATGCAGTTCAGACAGTGCAACAGGCAACCACACATGAACCAAGGACAGGCATCTGAGGTGTCGAATGCGCGAGTGCCACTGTCCTGCCCAATACGTGTCACCCCCTGATAGATCCATATGTTGGCATATGAGCTGTACAAGAAAAGGGCACATCATATCTTCCAGTCATCAGTTGCTTAACATAACAGCAAGAAAAAAACACAATTAATAAGAGCATCCAGAGAACCTCAGTATGCATCTAACTCGTAAGTATGTATTCATGTGCTTTACCACATGTGCTCACTGCATGAGAAAATGACGGCTTGACGAGGCCATGCTTACTTCCAACTTCATCTATCTTAGGACAAAAGCTTTGGAATTTTGAGAACTTGGATGGTGCAATCACATGCGTAAGCTTCCTGATGTCGTGTGAGAATTCAGAATTGTCTTTAGGGAAACCTTTCCCACCTGCATCAAGGTAATAACTCAAAGTGGTTATTGTAAATGCCTTGCTGAGATTGGCAGATAGTTGCCTTTAGCAGCATCGATGATAACAAGATGGGACCCATCCTAATGGTACTTCCACCACAGCCAGACCTGGTTGGTTGCATCTGGGCCCATGGTCTGCATCCAAAAGCTTATGAGAAGAACTTGTGTTTGCACGGATCCACACCTGTCAAACTCTACTTGATCATGTCCTTCTTTCTGGTTCCTTTACCACCATCAACCTCTCTTTTTCAGGGCATGTCTCTGCTACCCACCATTGCTTTTATTTTTAGCTTTGTCTTTCTAAACTCAGTTGAACAATGACTCGGCATAATACGGATCCCAATAAATTACGGTTTGAGTAGCAGTTAAAGCCCTCCAATCCCCAAACTTGGGCACTTCACTCAAATGGTTCAAGCATCGTATGCTACGTAGTATTAAGTGCAAAAAGTGTGCAGTTAAATACATAAAGACATTAAACAAATACCAGAAACTTGAGAAGATTTAAAGGAACGAAAAGAAAAGTTTTGGGCACAACTTGGGCCTAGTTGACTTGCTATATTGCACTGGGCTAGTGGAACTCGCAGAGTTGATGTCCAGATGTTATTATCCACTGCAATGGACTAATTATCCAATTATAATAAGCATCACCTGTGACTTTGCACATTCTTCTTCAGAAAAATGAACAAGTTAGACATCATTTTCCTCCTTAATCGACATGGTGCAAGGCTATGTGATAAGCCTTATCTCCCTTGGAGCTGATACATCTTGGTTCTGAATGTCCCCCAAAAGGAAGGGTAGCAAACTAATGCTTGACATATTACAATATAAGAGACACCATGTGATACTTTCAGAGAAAAAATGTCACCCTGGGATGAGAGTCGGATGAAAAAAAGTTAGCAGGAGAAGGATTTTCTCAAACTCTATGAAGGCAATGCATATACCATCTAATTAGTGAACCCTGTCCCATTAAAAGATTGCGCTCCAACTCGTTCAACAAAGTGAATGGTGAATTTCACATCCCATGTGGATTCCACTCCCACCAATATTCTTAGTTCATTAGGCAATGAAAAACCAAATGGAATGTCAATTATTTGAGGACTCCATAACTATTCTGTCCACCGTATTGTAGAAGTATTTATTTGCAAAAAGAGGGTACAGCAGAAATATGCAAAAATATCTCACAGTTCTTCACAGGAAACACATCTGGATAAGACTACATTCACTCTATTTGTATCATCCAAGAAAAAACCTTGATTGACAAAAAGAATTGGAGATATGTGGGTGTGCCCCTTTTACAGAATATACAGAAACAAAAAAGACAAGTTATACAAAAGAAATATACAGCATCAACCTCTGATACACTAGACAACTACCTCCGATTCATTGGACTTGGACAGTACTCCAACTTACTTCAACATGTACCATGCCATTCTTTGAATCAATCAAATGATATTTCTCATCGATTCGTCCATTTGCTACAACATCTGTAAGGTTGATGTCGACATATCCCAAGGATTCCTGAAATGTGGAGGCATTCTTATGTAAGTGCAATCAGTTTGAAGTTTGTACGCAAAATTTATATGAATAATGGGATTCCCTACATTTCTCAGAATGTTTATTGGTGCTTTTACCACGTTTAAGTTTGTGTTCTTGTTGAGAGAATTGTGTGATATTTAGTCCTACAAAGTGTAGTGAGACCTTGTTATGTGTGTGGTGGTTTATAAGTAGGCGTATACCCCCACCTACTCCTTTGAGAAGAAATAACAGAGATACACATGCCCATAGGGGTGCTTCTCCAATGGTTTTCTTCCCCCTTTTCGTGAGTAGGATTTCCATGTAGACCTAAGTGTTTCTATCATTTTATACTTTGATATTTTTACTTTCGCATTATTTGGATTTATCAACTTGGTATCAGAGCAAGTCGATTCTTGGATTATCATTTTCATTTTTTTTATATTATCATGTTTATCTTTATTGAAAGTTTTGTTTGCTCCATGATCGTCTGAGGAGAAGACGAAGATCTGTGAAGGTGGAGAGGAGGAGGCACTACAATAGTGTTAGGGCAATCTCAGGCGTGATCTCCCGTAGTTGTTGTTGCAGCAGCACTGGCGATGGAGATCGTGGGTAGAAGCACGAGTTAGGAGAGGATCGTGGATACTGTGTGGCCTCCGTGGTCTTCGCAGAAAAAAAAGTGACAACGATCGTAGTCGATGCCGAGAAGCCCTTTCGCTGCATCGTTTGCGGTGGAGTGGAGGAGAGCCTCTGCAAGGAGGAAGATCGTGGAGTGGGAGGCGACGAGAGGAGGATCGACTCGCCCTGGTATGCTCCCTTAGCCTCCTCCCCTCGCGATGGTGCGAAGGTGGTCGAGAGGTTTCTTGCCTCACGCTGAGAAGATCGACGCTGATGGATGCAAGGAGAAAGAAGCGACGCGTGAAGATCGGCGTACAATGAGCAATCTCCTGCAACGATGGCATAGAGCTCGCATCCACGGGGGGGCTGAGCAGTGTTCGACGCTGATGGTGGTGAAATACGTAAGTCCTTATTGGGTTTAGTTCATTTGATCTTTTTTTATAGAAAAAAAAATAAAAAGAAAAAGAGGAAAGAATAGAAAAAAATATATATTAAAAAAAAGGAAAAGTAAGAAAAGAAAATGAAAAAAAAAAAAGCAAGAGAGAAAAAATTTTTAACAAAAAATGTTTGAACGGAGGAGAAAAGGTGAAATTTTTCTCTAGTTTTTATTTAAATTTTCTTCTCATTATTATTTTCTTCTTCCATATAAGTATGAAAGAAAGAGTGTGGAAGTCCATTATAGTCACCTCTGTTTGGGAGTCTCTTTGTTGTAGTCCCAATGCACGATGGGTGACATCGGATACCGCTACAGACTTTTTAAAGTAGCTGATCCTCATATGAGAAATCAAATTCTGGGAGGTCCAGAATTTTGAGGTCTTCAAAGAGAGGGAGATCCATTTTCAAGATCCTCGAAGGAAGGGCCCAGCAGGTTTCTATGTGAGAGATATAGTTTTGAGGTCTTTAGAAATAGATCCATGTCAGGGATATTGAATGGGAAGCCACCAGCACCCGTTGAGATCTCCATAAGAGAGGCCATTGCTAGAGACATCAGCAATTCTTTCAGCAGCTTCAACCCGTGTTTCCGCCTACAAGCAAGAATCAGTCTAGAGAGTTGTGCTATGTTATGTAGAGTAGATTTCTTTATGTTTCAAGTTGAGCATTCCATGCTCCAGCTTAAAGGGGAGTGTTGAGAGAATTGTGTGATGTTTAGTTCTACATAGTGTAGTGGGACCTTGTTATGTATATGATGGCTTATAAATAAGTGTGTACCCCCACCTATTCCTTTAAGAAAAAATAACAAAGACACACACCCCCATAGGGGTGTTTTTCCTATGATTTTCTCCCCGCTCTTCGTGAGTTGGATTTTCATGTAAACCCAAGCATGTCTATTATTTTATACTTTAATATTTTTGATTTCGCATTATTTAGATCTATCAACTGTTCTCATTAGTATGTATTGACTATTTCCAGAGAAAATATTTGAAATCAAGTAAGAATATTTGTTATCCATAATTATGTGTTAGGAATGCCACCAATTTCAACCATTCTGAGAACAAGTAAAGCATGTGAATATGCTGAGGCATCAACGGGCAGATTCATCTAGACATTTCCTGGTGCCATTAACTGGCAAAGTGATAAATCATTGTTTTACTGACCTTGGAGAACAACTTTCTAGTACTTATCACCCCAACACGGATCTTCTCATTTATGGGGGGCTCTTCAAGCATGAAATCATATCTCTGATTCCATCTGGGGTTCCTGCTGTTCTTTATCCTCTAACAATAAAAAGAATACAGTCCAAATATGACTACAAACTTTGGGGAAAGAATCTCCAACCATTATGCATTGGCAATGTAACCAACCTTTGTTTTCCTCCGTTCGCCTCTGAAAAGGACCAAAGCATAAGGATTGTTGTGATGCTTTCCCTCAACATTCTCTGCGCTCTCTACCACTATTGAAAGCACTCCATTGCTGGATGATATGTCTACAGTGTTCCTTTCTGATATAGTTTGTACATCTTCAACTATCGACACAGTAGATCCCAACGTCCCAACATGTTTTACAGGATTAAATTTTACCTCAACCACAATCTTTCCGCTGTTCCTTCTGTTTTGAGGATCATCTTGGTTCATGTCTTTGCGAAGATTCAGCGTAAGTTCCTTTGTTTCATTAGGAGACAGTAGGCGGAGTGGAATTTCTTGAATCCCAATCTTATCAGGAAATTTCATCTGAAAAATGCAAGCGGAAATCCTTTAGTAGTAATTTGAAGAGAGCCAAAACATTTCTGAACCAAACAAAGCATCCCAAAGCTATTAAACTAATTATAAAATAAGCCATGAGCACTTGAAGTTCAGACCTTATCCCAATCAAAGACATGGAGCTCGAGGACCTGCGTTTGAGGATCTTTTACCATAAACTTGAAATTCTCATTCCATATAGGATTTAAGTTTTTCATCTGCACTGTGGTATGCTGTGGCCACTGCTTATCACCGGTCAATACAAGCTCCACATAAGGGTCAGATTTTCCAAAGAAGTCCAACTTTTGGAGATTAATGGCCCGGACTACCTTCACATGTAGTATGCCAACAGGCCTTTTGAGGTCTCCACTACCAAAGTAAAGAAGACAATTCATTTCCAGTTACAGATGATTAGCTGATAAATCTTACAGTATCTAGGCAAATAAAATTTCTGCATGTTAATTGATATGAGAAGCAACAAAAGGGCAAAACCCAGCTTAGGTTAACTGTGCATGTGGAGGTTTCATATCACAGACTAAGTGGTACATTCTTATGTCCCATTCTATTAGGTAGCTTAAACTTGTGGCTGGAGACGGACATCTGACCTTCCAGCTATTGTCACTTGAAACAAGCAAAAATTGATCCAACCATCAAAAACCACAAAAGATGTTGCATGAGCATCTTTAAAGCTTTGAATATTTTGGTTTACCGGCAAGGCATAAGAAATCAGACTGAAAATCGAATTGGAAAAGCTTTGGTTCATGTTCAAGATGATCCGACCAATGGTTTAGATTGGTTGGATCAGTGATGATATCTGCATAACATTATAATTCATATAGGTGAAGGAAAAATCGGACCACTTACTTTTTATCAGTCAAAATGGTTAGACGGGTTTTTTAAACCAAATAAAAATGAACACGGTAGTATGTAATATATATATAACCTGCATAAATTATATATTTATTGAAATCTAAAATTCAATAAATGGATAAGCAAGCAGCATAAACAACATATACAAAAATATTCAATCTTAAAATTTGAATTCCTTTAAAAATGCTTTGACGACGTGATGTAAAAGACGAGTGAGGATTTCCTATCCTATAATATACATATGATATGAGCAAAACTCCCAAAATGTTTCAACTAAAAGGTTTGGTTAGTTAAAATCCAATGACCATTGGTCATTTCTGTTCAGTTCCCACTGCCATTCTTTTTGAATCGGTAAACCGCTGGAACCAATTGGTATAGGATTGGTTCTTGATTTAATTTTTTAAACATTATTCACCAGAATATTTGGATTGTTTTAATAAAAATGATCACACAACACTTAGAATAACATATATATTCTAAGATGAAAATTATCCTCACGAAATAAAGTACAATCGATTATTGAACTTGGTCTACGTGAAAATACGAAGAGACGTGAATTTCTCAGATGGTTACCAGTCAATGCTGTGATTACCATTATTTTCCATTATCTCTAAAATAATGACCCATTATCTCCACATTATAGGATCGGTTATAGTTTTCTGTTTTGTAACCGCCAACGTTATGTGTACTCTATAAATAAGCTCCCACCTACATATGGTAGGAGGGGGGAAAACAGATGGAAACATCTCATCAAACACCAGACACCCATAAGGGCAAGCTAAAGAGCCTACGGCTCGTCATTTCTTATATCATTCCCACCAATAGTGGACAATGAGGATTAGATCCCCTCCTTAGACGTACAGCCCTTGAGGTGAAACTGGATCAACAATCCCCTATTTTCGTGTAATTGATTATCTATTTCTATATTTTTTATGACTATGTTTCATTTCGTACGTCTACAAATTCTTTGATGGCTCTCAATGATCTTCGCGGCAGCTTCCAAGACACATCAAACGATGCCATATGTGATAATGACAACAAGAAACCAAGTTCCTCCGTAAATGGGCTACAACCTCCTCTTTAAAAAAATCAAGTGGTTCCTTTGAGGGGAACTACATCATGCCAACAATGGAGAGACCCCCGCCTGTCCCCGATGCAACATCGGCTCTGCTGGGTACCATCGCCTATGTGGATATCCCCCACTTGGCCACAGTAGCAGTCAACCCCTATTTCTCAGAACACCACCGCCACCAATCCCCTGTAAAGGTAAAAGAGGCCAGGAGACGTGATGGAAAGGATAATAAGCGGCTGCTTTTCTTTTTTTTTTTGTCCAAAAAAAAGAAAAAACAAAAAAGAAAACAAAGGGTGGAGCCGCCTACTCCCATGCCCAACCGGCTGCTTTTCTTGAAATAATAATAAAAAAGAAAACAAGGGAGGGAGTCCGGCTGGAATCCATCTCATGCCCACTCGTTGCTGGAGCAGCACACGGCCCCATTTTCTACCCCACCATGCGGTGGACCTCTCTTATCGAAGGGACATGCAGGCCCTCGTGGGCGGGAGGCCCTTCCCCTACAGCGAGATCATCGGGCACAGGAGTGTAGGTTGCGCCATGCACATGGACGGGGAGCTCGCCAAGGCACTTGAGGGCATCGACCTCCTCGGGAACCCCGCCTTCGTCTGCCACGTGTGCGGTGACGCCAGGTTCGTCCCCTGCCTCAGGCGTAACGGCAGCGGGAAGGTCTCCGTCAAGAAGGACGACCGACCAGCTCAAGCGCCGGCCCGCTTGCAGCGAGAACGGCCTCTCCGTCGGCAAGCTCAAGCCTGACCGAGGCTCCGCCCGCATACCATGAGCGCCGTCCGGCTGGATGGATGGCCGGTTTCCCCCGTCCCGACCACGAGCACCCGCCTGAGGCTCCTCTCCGCCCAAGCACCTGGTAGAGCCGTCAGCAAGGATCGCGGCAGGCTTCCCCTTTTGCCCCTCTAGCCCGATGTCCGTATGCTGGAGATGGGGAGACGCCTGCCCATTTACCCACTCGTCTGGATTCCTCAACGAGTAAAGCAAAAACAAAATTTATTACAAGGGCAACTTTTTCCCATAGGAGAAAAAAAGAAGAGGAAGGGGAGCATTTATGTGGCCAGTGGCAGCCACGTGTGGCTAAGTCATGCCCATGCATTTATTGATGTTGCTGATGTCACCTTTGTGCCTTAGTTTTATAAATTACGGACAAAGTGACGAAAAACCAAAATAGAGGTTGGAGTTTGCCACCAGCCGGTCGTCAGAGGGTAACATCTACCACCAGGCGAGTGGTCGGAAAATTTTCCCTTAAATTAGATAATATAACAAATATAATTTGAAGTACAAAATGTGATGGAAAAAAACTTTTAAAAAAATAATAATCAATTACAGAATAAGATAAACATATATGAAATATACAATCCAATCAACATATGTCTAATTTATCTGTATAAAAATTAAATTATAAAAAAATGTCATCTTCATATGGAGGTAAATACATACAACTAGGTATGACATACAAGTATAAATATTGATAATAAATGATCTTCAACAATCAAGAAAATAATTGGAGTCGAGACGATAAAAAGTAAATATGATAAATCACGATGGGAATACACGGTGACGAACGTCGTATGTTGACGTCGGGGGTGAACGCAGTAGATGATGTCTTCCCTACGCCACCGTGACCATCCTACGGCGGCGTAGGGAGGAGAAGCGGAAGTCGCGCGGGCAGGAGAGGAGGTCCTCCGTTCTTGCGCAAGGGGTGGAGGTTAAAATGACGAGGCAGGGCTTCGTTGCATGCAGCGGGCACACACGTCGGAGGGGGAAGGAAGAGAACGTCGAGAGGGGGAACGTGATTGCAGTCAAAGGGGAGGCGAGAGAGCGAGATTGCGGGAGAGATGCGGGAAATTTTCGTGGAGACTGAAAAAGAGATTGACGGAGAGAGAGATAAAGGGCGAAGAAAGAGATTGCCTATCCAGAGAGGGATTTACGTGGTTTAGTGACATCGATGGGAAAATAAGGAAAGTGATGATACCAATGATTTTCGTGGCCGGGTGTTTTAAGAGTTAAACGACGAATCAATATAGGTCAAATTAAGAAAGTAAATTCCCTTGCCAAAAAAATCTAAGATGACATTCTAATTTTTCTTTGACCCTTAAATATTTCTATTATAAGGGAAACATACATGTGGATGAAGTACATCAATTAATTAAAAATGCAAGGACAACAAATTATGAGTTTATCTAATTTTTCAATGTAATGTATACTTGGGATCTATTTCCAACAATAAATTAAATATGCTTGGATGTAATTATAGTTCACTAAAGTATACATATCAAATATCCCTATATCTAAATTTTGTTAGTCTCGAACAAAATCATATGAAACAGACCAAGGTCTCTAGGCTAGATTTTATCGTCATGATGCCTTAACATGCCGCACCTCTAGAGATTAGATTGAAATACCAAATCTAGACCTAAAGGTACTCAAGGACTAGTCAAGATACGGGCCTCATCAGCCTCAGCCTTGGATCTGCAACAAAGGTTTCTAAGACCCCAGAATCTATCCAAAGGTTCATTAACCCCAGCGATTAAAGCACTCATGCGTTCATGCAGTAAGGTTCAGGTTCAACTTGCTAATGTATTTTTCAGAAGAAGGAGAGATAATTTCTTGAGATTTTTCTCTTTTATATATATATATATATATATATATATATATATATATATATATACATATATATAGTGATTCTCCTAAATCTAATACCGAATTGACCCTCAACACGATCTGTATCAGATTCCTCGCCCCCATCATCAATCCTCAAAAGGTCTCTGGCAATCGACACTTCGTGAAAGGTCTCTAGCAATCGACACTTCGTAATAGTGTTACCCATGGCATTCTGTAGCTAATCCAGGTCCTGACAATCAACATTTTATGATAATGTCACCCATAGTACCTGAACCAACATAAGGCGCTTACATGCTTCCGATATGATATTTAAATATCATAGGAGACAAGCGTCGATGAGACGATATGTTATAATACATCTTCAAGAGGAGTATTTACTCCTTTCCGCAGCAGGAACTCCTCTAATCAACTTGCATTTTCAAGTCGCTCTTAAGCTAGATCTTTAAGAAATTCTTTTCTTTTCTTGGAACAGAACATTTTTAGCATTATTTTTCGTTAAACTTACTGAACTAGATCAATGTGTGATTTTTAGATGCCTAAGTTACCAAGTCCCACAAACCAAAGAGCAGACAACGAGGTTGAATAGTCCCTAAGCCTTAAACTTAATATATCTGCTTCGCACCTCCCTCAACCTCTTAAGAAACAATCCAGATCTTAACAAATGCTTGAATGTTTAAGCCCAAATAGGCCTAAGAGGCCTAAAGTCAATATCCCTTACTTATCTCCTTTTTAGCACTTCAGGACTTAGTTATTCATTCCAACCCAGAACTTAAGTAAACTCTTCCATAATCAAATGCTTGGGATCAACACAATTTTTTGCTCAGGTTCCTCTCTATCTCCTTTTCTCTTCATCTTTTTCTTTCTCTCTCTTTCTTCTTATTCTTTTTTTTGCAATAAATACTAACTACATATATGCAAAGTATGTATAAATGCTATGTACAACCTCAGATTATACCTATGTATAAATGCTATGTACAATCTCATATTATACCCCCTCATACCTAAATGTGATTGGAAAGTAAAAAGCAAGAAAAGATATTACCTGAGGTAGAGTTGGGATGTCTCCCAATGGCCGATTTCTACAAATCAGGCTCTAAAAAAAAAGTAGAGGGAGACTCGAAAAAGATTCGTAACAGAACAGGTCTAGTGAATAGGTGGCCCAAGATGTTGGGGAGCTAATGGTGGAGAGTGATGCAAAATGCACGCCACACAAATGAAAATGAGATAACCCTGGGCTACTGTTGGAGGTTTTACATAATACATATAAGTAGTGATCTCCAGGAATGTGCAGCAAGGAGGCAAAGGCTCCTCAAATAGAGGTATTTGGGGAAGAGAAGATGCTAAGAGGAACATCCTAGGGATGTTTGACTGTCTAGTATAAGCATCAATCCAAACTCACTACTCTACCAGAAAATGTATCGATCTGATTATTTCCGCTGAAGAAACATAAATGAGCAGAGAGTTGAGGAAGTTGATTTCTAGGGAGTGTAAGTCTTGAGGTTGTAAAATGCTTACAAAAGCCAAAGATGGTTTGGTATGCTCCAAATCTAGTCCAAACAACCTATCATGATAAGCCATGTTATCCTTAGTACTCTTTGTATACAAATCAAGTAGTGTATATTGACTTTGAATGTCCTCCCAAATTCTCAATCATGTGATATAAAAATATCTTTTGGTCCTAAGTCTACCTAAGGTGTGGTTTCCTCAATAATAGCAGGTTTTGTCTTAGGTAGGTCCATCTGGGGGAAAGGTGTGTCAAATTCATAACAATCCTTAAATAAAAGGGGGTCTTGGTCACTAAGGAAGGGTGAGGAATTCTCCTGGAGAATTCTGGGAAAGGTGGTGTAGGCATTAATACCCGAACTCTAATCATCGATGGGAAGAGAGTCAGTCAGCTCGAGGTCAAGTACATAGGGATTTCATCCCTTCAGGAGTTGAAGTTCCAGGTGAGTCGGGGAGGTCATCAGTGATAATCTCACTTTCCTCTTTTGTATCAATTGTTGCAAAGGGATCCAAAGTTTGGGGAGAATGATCTTCAAAATCAACATTAGGTAGGAATCCAGATTTTGTTAAATCAGTTACATCCACAGAAGGTAAATCATCAAATAATACATACTCCCCCTTATAGTCACTCCAAACTCGAAGTCCGAGCTCCTCCATTGTTTCATCATCCTCTTCGAAAATCAATTCATGTCTCTTAGACTAGAAATCATCCAAGTCTTCTAATTCAATATCAATTCCCTCAAGGTCACCTGTGTTGAGTACATGTAAAACCTCAGAATGTTTAATGATGGGTGTTGGTTCCTTAAGTTGAGGATCAAGACTAGGCTCACTAAGGGTAGAATGGGGTTCCACCACATGATCAATCGGGGAATTGGTATGAACATGACCTTGACCTGTGTCGTCAGGGGTGAGAAAGATATTGTCAATGGGGTCAAGGTTCTCAAGCGGTACCCTCTTTTCTTTTCTTTTGACTCCAATATAGTTTGGTAGATCATCAATAGAATCATTTTCCTCTAGTGGTCGTGTCTGATAGCTACTCCTCAATACAGGATCCCTATTGCTAATGATTTCCTCAAAATTATCTTGGTAATTGGGGGTATAGAGGTAGGGATCAGAATTAACTGTAGGAGGGTTGCTAAGCTGGCTAATTTCTTCAGTTAATTTTTCACCATTCCTCAAAATCTCTCCCATAAACTCCATCATTTCTTTCTATTGTTTCTGCATTTCTATTATAAAAGAGGAGAGGCTACTGTCAGATTGTGGAGGATAATCAATCTCAGATTCAAGTTGCATAGGAGTATCGGTCCAGCCTCGATAAGAAAAATCATTAAGGGTAGGTGGGTTGGGCATAGTCATGGGAGAGCTGGGGCTGGGATACCCCTCTTCCAGGTTTTGCTCATCATCACAAGGTTGGGAATTAATTAGACCAATACTCCTATAATAGGAGTAAAACGTATCCCATTGTTTATCAGGATATTCATCAGAGGATGGATAAGTGCAGGTCATGGGATCGGAATTAGGTGTTTTGGGGTGAGTGAAGTAGTTGTTGTAATCCATTTGAAAACAAGTCTTGAACGCACACCCCAATCAAACACAAGGCAATGGAACTTTTCCTTATAGTAGATTTAAGCCAACATCCAACCTATCCCTCAAAGTTGTTAAATGGGGTCAAGTTTGTGCCCTTTCGTTCCCACTTTAGTGATATAAGAGGGGGATGTGACTTGAGATCCCTGACAAGCTCTTTGGAGAAGAATAGAGTTTGGTTACATTATCTCTTGATAGCCAAATAAGCTGCACAATTAATTACATATCCTAAGTCGACCTTCGAGTGTCCTAAGACATACACCTTGCTTCAATGATACTCTCAAGTGATCTAATGAGAAGTTACTCTAAGGACGGAACTAAGGGATACAAGCAGGGCGAACCCTTCCTTTGAGGCGATGCAAATGTGATGTTTCTTAACTACCTATTTGTTCCTTTAAGGGGTGTCCCCCTCCTTAAAGTATCAAAACACTTGGTCACAGGATAATACCACAACCACAAAGTAAGATAGGAGGGTTTGCATCGATAAAAAGATCGATGCTTATAGCCTTAAGGGATCAAGACCTAGTGCGGTGCCTACAATGCATGCTTAATGCCAGAGGTGTGTATCACACCATAAATCAGTTTGTTTTTTTATAAAGAGTCGCACACAAGTCCTTTTGATCAGATCAAATGTAATTTTGATTTTAAGGTCGAATCTAATTAGTAGTCCCAATTTCAATTAGACGACCACTGAATTAGATAAATTCAATCGGTTTGGTGGTCTTGAAATTTAGTCCAAATGCAATACGTAAACAGAAGCTGGATGCAAGGATAGAAAAGTATACTTGACTACAGCAATCTTCGTGCAGATAATGGACACAATGCACAGAAAGAGATCTAACGTGCTGCTCAATCACCTCTAAATGCATGCACCTAAGGGTATGTAATTTCTAAGCAGGCAGCTCAATAGGTTTTTTTTTCTTATATATCAGCAAGCAAACGACTAAACGAGGTACTAAGTCTACCATAGATGACTCTGTTGGAACCTAGTTCCATTTCTCTTCTGTATTTTGGTGTTAACAAAATCATGTTTAAATCTAATGCGTTTATGAAGTATTACAGGTCAAAATAACCTATGGAGGCAAGCAACAAGATTGCATATGGAAAAAGAAGATTAGAAGACTAGTTTTTGTTGTATTTATTGTTTTTGTAGAATCTTTGTACGTCTCCTAACAAGTAAAACAAAATCTAGAAGTTAAAATCAAAAGAGATAATTAGGGTTCAAAAAATCATTCATTCACTCGTTTCAAAACTCAAAATCGATTTTTTGAAAATAAAGTCATTTAAAGTAAGTTGGATTTCTCTAAAAACTGACTTAAAACTTACAAAATGTGGTACTTGTAGCAAATACCGGTACTGGTGATAAGTACCAGTACATGCTAGGCACAGGTTTGGGCCTAAGTCCTAAACTGTGAATAACAAGTATCGGTACTCATCATGAGTATCAGTATCAAGTGGTCACAGTTTGTGCACTTGGTTTTTATCTGGACCTTACAAGTACTGGTACTAATCACTAGTACCGGTACTTGTAGGTCACTAGACCCAAATCTGTGAGTTACAAATACCGGTACTCATCATGAGTACCGGTACCTAATGACTTCGTTAGGCTGACTGTAAACAGTCAGTACCAGTACCAAAAGCTTAGTACCGATACCAACTAACCGTTGTGACCAACCTGAATGGCTATTTTGCAATTAAACATATCCTTAAACTTCCCAAATTACCCTTAACGGCTAGTAAACATAAGGAAGGTGCTTAGTGGGTTATATAAGCACTCCTTGAATGTCTTTTGCACACAACCAAGAAGCCAAAATTCTATCTTTGCCTACACCTTCATTTCTCATATTACTAGCTGTAAAAGAGCTTGTCTTGTTGCAATTCTCTCAAGGTCATTCTCCACTTGCAACAAGTCTTCAAGGCGATCGTGTTCTTCTCTGAAAAATCCATTTGTTTTACGCCCTAATTTTCTCGTTAGATCAATTTATATATTCAAATTAAGCTATATAATTGTTAGAGGCTTAGGGATTAGTTGTAAGCTTTTATTTATATTTTACTTACACCTGTATATTTATTTCTTTTCTATATCTTGTAATTGAGTTAAGATAACCCGTTAATTACCTCAGGTTTTAGTAAATTGATTCCCTCCTGGTTGAGAGAACCGGGTTAAAAATCCTAAGTTGGGAGACTTAGGTAGTGGAGTACCCAAGTGAGGGGAACCACTATATCTCTTATGCATTTTGTGGTTTGCTTTGTGTTGTAAATTTTTTTTACCACACTATTCATCTCCCCTTCTAGTGTGCTTGTGATTTACAGATCCTACAGAGTCCACACCACAGCGAAATAATCCTAGTAGCTAAAGAAAGTGGGGACAGACCCTCGATGCTACAAGGGCAAAAAGACTAAAAATGTAAAACTAGGAAACTACACTCCTAATCCAATCAGTGTCCAAGAGAATCCCTTGCGGGATCCAGGTCTCCTTCCATCTCCTCGTGTCATCTCGTGGGCGTGGCTCAAGATCCACGCTGGGGCTCCGTTGCATGCGTCATCTTGAGCATAGATTTCATCTCACAGAAAAGTAGAGATGAGTCAAGATAGTTCACCTCAAAATATATTAGAAATAAAGTCAAGTGGACTTATTATGTCTGTTGCCTCCTTAGCAACGGTGCCATTTAATCAAGAAAATTTCTCTTAAACTAGATAATATCACAAATATAATACGTCATTGAAGTACAAAGTATGGTGGAAAAAATCCCGAATAAAAATAGTAATCAATCACATAATCAAATAAACACGTATCAAAAACATAATCAACTCAACATGTGTCTCATTCATCCATATCAAAGTCGAATTAACACTGAACCACAGAAAAATATGTTGTCTCCACAAGGAGGCAAATACGCACAACTAGGTTCGATATACGAGTATAAAAATTAATAAGTAGTGATTTTCAACAATCAAGAAAATAACCGAACTAGAGACAATAAAAGTAAATGCGGTAAATCACGATGGGAATATGCGGTGTCAAACGCAGTATGGTGACGTCAGGGGCGAACGCAATAGATGAAGTTGCGGTGATGAACACAGTAGATGACGGAGGTGAGATGTAGGCTAAGTGTGTTGTCACTACACTTCCCTACCAGAAAACACGATCGGTGAAGATCGCGGTGGCAAAGTCGGTCGCAGATTCACAGTAGTGGCTGTTGTCGATGCTGTTACCACCAACCGTGGTGATGGACGGTCATGGTCGTGGATTGACGCAGTAGAGGAAGCTTCATGTGGTGCAGTTCCAGCGGAGGTGTGTGTCGTCGTGGAGGGCGAGCACGGTGGTCGCGTGGTGCTGTCACGATTGTCATCGAGGGCAGACTGCAGAGGAGCGGAGAGCGGTCGTGGGTGTGCCTCGCATCTAGGAGAGAGCTACTAGTCACGAAAGGCGAGGCTGTGGTGCAATTCCAACGTCGAGCAAGGATGGGGGTTGAAGGTGGTCGGGCATGGCACGGTGATGGGCGGTGGAGGCACAAGCACGGGTGCAACCTGCTAGAGAAGATCGATGTGACGTGGAGCGAAGGTTAGCTGTTCGTCGTCACAATGAGGTGAGGGCAAGGAGGCGTCGTGGAGGTTGCAATGATACTATTGCGATGATGGGGCTTCACGTGGTGCAGCGTCGGAGAGGAGCGCAGAGGAGAATGCTTACGGTGGCTGTCGTAGCTGGGAGTGCTATTGTCAAGGTCTCGCATGGAAGGGGGTCGCGGTGGCATAGGGAGAAGCAGAAGAGAACGTCAAGAGGGGGCACGTGATTGCAGCGAAAGGGGAGGAGAGAGAGCGAGATTGCGAAAGAGATGCAGGAAATTTTCGTGGAGATTGAAAAACATATTGATGGAGAGAGAAATTAAGGGAGAAGAAAGAGATTGCCTATGGGGAGAGGGATTTATGTGGGGGAGGCAGCTATGTTGAGTGAATTCAATGGGAAAATAAGGAAGGTGATGGTAGCGATGACTTTTGTGGTTAGGTGTTTTAAGAGTTAACCGTTGAATCAATATAGGTCAAATTAAGAAAGTAAATTCCCTTATCAAAAAATATAATTAAGAAAGTACATTCCAATTTTTCTTTGACCCTTAAATATATCCCTACAAGGGAAACATACATGTGCATGAAATACATCCATTAATTAAAAATGTAAGACAACAAATTATGAGTTTATTTAATTTCACGATGTAACGTATTTTAGAATCTATTTCTAACTTCAAATTAAATATTCTTAAACATAATTATAATATACCAAAAGTAGATGTATCACTAACCACAAAGTCCGACCAATGGAATCCAATAAAAGATGAAGTTCGGCTGATTGAGCTTGGCTAAGGATGGAGTCTGTCCGATATCTATCCGTTACGGTTGCTATCATTGGATCCAAATAGAGGCACCATTGAGAGAAAAAAAAAAAAAAAAGAGGGAAAGGAGATGGGAAAATTCCGACTGATGACCATCCACCTACTCCCTATGGGGTGTTCCGGCTACAAGTTTGTCAGCAGTCGATTACTTCACCCGTCTCTGCCTGAAAGTATAGCTGGCAACTAAGTAAGACTGAACTGACTTCTATCCCTGCCTGGTCTTCATTTAAGTCCATTATATGATGAAAGTGGAGACATCATCTTAAAAAATGGGAAATTTTTTAAGATTAGCGAACTCATCCGCCGCCGAGAGATGCTCCAGGCATCCCCTCTCTTGTAAAAAGATAAGTAGAAAAATTTTTCTATTTCATAAAATAGATATTTATTTTTATAAAATTTATATACCACTTATTTCCTCATCTACTTGCAAACTGTCCAATCTAATGGTTGAAAACCCCCAATTCCCTCAATGCACAAGCTACCTACACGGAACAGGTTGCTAGAGGGTACACTGTAATCGCGGATCCTAGGCCTCCGATGAGCGTTGGCTCCATGCGAGGGACGACACACCATCGCGGGTTACCTCTTAAGGACACGAGGAATGCATAGGTTCTCTAGTTTGGCCAACGTGAAATGGTAAGTCGAGATCAAGCTTGAAGTCAAGAACCGAATTCCTACACTTCCATGATGAATTATATTTTACTAATCACTTGTTTTTTTTTAAGAGACTGTTTTCAAACAACCTCCCTCTCCCCCCAAGAGGCGAGTGAGAGCAATGAAGCACCTATCCCGTGATGCTACCGAGCGATAGCTGCTGTGGGCAAGGATGACCTCTGTGCAAGGGCAAAAAAGAGAGAAGGTCCAATTTTGCAATCGACACAATCGAACTATGAGAGTTGGGGCATATGATGTGGGACAAAAATTACCCTCACGGAATAAGGCACAATCGGCTATTGGACTCGATCCACGTGGAAATACGAAGAGGCGTGGATTCCCCGTGCGGTTACCAATCAATGCCATGATTACCATTATTTCTCATGATCTCTAAAATAATGACCCATTATCTCCATATTATGGGATCGGTTATACTTTTCTATTTTGTAACCGTCAGCATTATGTATACTCTATAAATAAGTCCCCACCTACACATGGTAGGAGGGGGAAAACAGACGGAGACATCCAATGAGACACTTATGAGAGCAAGCTAAAGAGCCTACAACTCATCATTTTTTGTATCATTCCTACCAATAATTGACATTGAGAATTAGATATCGTCTCTAGACATATACCTCTTGAGGTGAAAATTAGTCAATAATCCCTGGAGTTTGTGTGATTAATTATTTATTTCTATATTTTATAGCTATGTTTCATTTTCTACGCATATAAATTCTTTGATGGCTCTCCACGACCTTGACGGCAGCTTCCCAGACACATCATAATATTACCTGGAACAGTCGAGGATAGGCAATTGAAGGATTTCTGGCCAATGACATATATTTGAAATTTGTTCCTTGAGTGTTTCCTGTTAGAGATTAACACTAGTTAAAGAGGAGGGAATAGCAAGCAAATACTATTTTCTTTAAAGATAAAGAGATCATGAGCACAAGAATGTCTTTGTTTAGATTAAGTTATTCAAGAAGCCACCAAGATTACCAAAAAGAGTAGTAATTGGTATGTAGTCGGAAAGATCATTGATCAAGGACTACAACAGGTTTTTTTTTTTTTTCCCCCTTTTTTTGAGAAGGACCACTGTACAAGTTATGCAGGGGGATAGAAGAATTGATTGACTGAGATTTCTTTAATATTTGAATATTAATTGTTAGAAAAAATATTAAATTAAATATTTTAAGATATTTAATTGTTCCTATTATTTTTAAGTTTTCTTATTTTTATAAATATTTTATTTTATATATATATATATATTTTTTTTTTTTTTTTTTCATATCTAGGCCATCTCTTTATATAAAAAAGATTAAGACTTATTTTCTCAACATTAATGTTTATCAATAAATAAATCTATAGACCTGAAAATGTATAATTTGGAGAGTTTCCCAAGGGAGGTATAAACAAATGAAGATAGAGATTCCTGAGGGTAAAAGTTAAACCAACATGAGAATAAACAATTCCAAAGTAAACAAAACCAGATCATAATTATAATTCATAGGGAAAATTCACATCACTCAAAAAAAATATATTTTTAAGTTGACTAGTCAATGGGCCAAACCTCTGCCCGCTCAGCCTACCTGGCCCGCCCATGGGCTTGGCGTGGGTTGACCCAACCTTGTGTTGCCCACCCACTTCTACATGGGTGGTACCGCACACATTATTTACAGGCCAACCTCACAAGGACGTCGAAGCAAAAATAGAAAAATAGAACACAAAGGAGAGAGAGAAAAATCCAAAAAGGCAAAAGTTCCCCAAATCTTAAAGCCCTAGACGTTCAATTTTCTCCTCCTAACATATGTTGAATTCTGAAACATCTCATTCCATGTAATGATGTTTTGTACATTATTTTAGGTTTTATACTAAAATTTGCTACGCCCATGGATTGGCTGAGCCCAAGCTATGCTTTAGGGCCTGCAGTCTGGCCCGACCTTGGCTTTGACCAAGAGCATTTTCAAGCTCGATCTATAGCCCAGCCTAGCCCAAGGTGTGATCAGGTCTACTTTTGAATCATATTATATCTAACATGTGACTCGCCACCATAGCGCTTAGCATGTAACAAGCTAGGTTGCCAAGTACTTGTCTTCATCATAACATGTATAGGTTAGGTTTTTGAGTTTAACCTTCCCAATTGCGTTGCAAAACATGGCAAGAACAACATCTAAGAATGAATATGGACATAATGCATCAGCCAATTAATTGCCTGACTAGGCTAATACTTGACAGATTAATTCCCATTGATATTTGATGCAGGAGGCTGGTTAATTTGACTACTTGTATTGCAATTCTAGGAGAATATAAAATCTAGCCTCTAATGTATACTAGCCCACGTCATTTTACTCTGCCTAGCTGAGCTTATATTTGTTATCTTCATGTAAGTTGATAAACATAAGGGATTACCTGAATATATCGATATAATCCAGGGAAAGCCATGATATCTCCTCCAAATAATTTGAATCCAAAATCAATATGTGGCTGCAATGATATCAATCCAGATATGGTTTTCTTCAGTGTAATCAGACAAACAACAAAGTTAGGAATTCAAATAACCTTCTCAATAAGGGATGAGTAGATGTTTCCGCAACAGGGAAATTCTGGCACCAGTGGCTTGAGAATGACCCGTGGAGCAACAAATATATGCATGTCCTGTAGCTGGAAGAATCACACAAATACTCTTCATTACACAACATAAAATATAGATAACCATTGCTAAGGCCAAGAAATTTATGACCTGCAAAGTGACTTTCATAGACAAACATTTGAGTAGCACAACTACGTTACAATTGCTGGTCCACCGAACCAGAGTCTCAATCATAATTTCTTTTCCGTGGGTCTCAAGGAATTTGATTCCTGGAATGGGGAAATGAATAGATGATTAGTGAACCATCACCTGAGTCAGTTATAACAATTGACTTCATGATAAGTTAGTTAATTGATTTTCAAATTGTCATAAATATGAAAAATTCACATTAGACAGAGTAAACTGACAGGATTTTCACAAAATTACTGACATGAAGTTCAGTATCTGAAATATGGATTCGACAGATCAAATACAAGTTCACCGATAAGAGAAATATGTAAGTATGGACTAATTTAAAAACAACAGCCAAAAATAAAGCTACAAGATAGACTCAAAACTAAACAAAAAGAGGGGTTTTGATACAAACCACTGAAAGTTGGTGGAGTTGAACCCAGTGTGAGTTGATTAAACTCAATGGATTCAATAAACAACCTCCCAATATATTGGTTGAAAATTGGTTGTGCCGTGCTTCTTATCATATCACATATTGCCTGTGATGCATGACTTCATAGTGGAAAATCAGGTCCATCTGAACTACTAAAACCAATGGATATATTTTTACATTCAATAATTGCAAAGTTAAACCTTATCTAGGTATGGCCACATTTCAGAAAGAAAATTATTCAACCAATCAACCTGCAAATATGTAAAAAAGTATAAGTTAAGAACTTGAGAAATGACTAGCAAGCACAAAACAGCATATGGCTACAGCAAAAAAAAAAAAAGAAAAATCCAAAATTTCTTTCCTGCTGATTGACAACAATCATTACTTTTGATTTGACTACTTTTAGCATGAACAGGAGATTGAAGGCAATTGAAACAATGAGAGGAAGAGGAGTTGAGAGAAACCATGTAAAAACAAGAATGCCATAATGCCTTACCCGTTCATAATCAGGAGTCTTTAACCAGAGGGGAACGTCTGGCAGCAGTGAGCGTAAAGTCAATGTATCTAATTGGCTGATAGGTATCAGTTTGGGAGGCTGGCATGAGGATCCAAACAGTAAATATTAAATCAAAAGCAAATATTACTAGCTCACAAATTGGCCACTTAAATTTGGATAATAGTTTAAACAGGAGGTATATTATACTTTTATGTATGCATTGCAATATGTGCCATATAGAATAAAAAGAACTCTTGAACCATTGAACCATGTAAAGATAAAAGCACTACAAGAAAATGAATAGGTAAACAGCTGGCCAACTACAGCATTTTAGGTGCTGACGAGGGATAAAATTGCCTCATAGACATTTCTCTGTGAACATTGACTTATCTGAGTGTTAATGGGAAATTAAGAGTTTATGCAGGCAAGATTTGAGTGATTTTTGCCGGTGATTTAAATTTCGATGGCATGCCATTGGCATGTCGTTGAAAAGGCTATTTTTTGGAGAAAATCATGTCGACATCAATATTATGTCAAAACATAGGAGTTTTGATGAATTTTTGCCCATTTCGTCGGAATGGTCAAAATGTGGCAAAATGCACTCGGCATTTCAATGGTTGCTACTGCTATTGCTTCCATTCTTCACTATTGTTGTTGCTACTCCGGTTGCTACTATTGAAAATTGGATTTTTTTCCACCTACCCTAAAACGATTATACTAAAACTTCAACTCGTACCTAATTGCTGCCAACAACTCTAATAATTAGTGGAAAAACTAAGTATCATACTCTTCCTCTCCTCTTTACCTACCTGAATGCCTAAACCAAATTTTATCTTCTCATGGCAGATTTTTCACTATCATTGGCATGAGGCAACAACAATTGTTGCTTCGTAGTATGTTTTTCTCTTAAGATTTGATTCCATTCCAAATCCAAATATATCCCTAATTATAGAGTAGATTTACACTAGATCTATTATTACTATTGGGATTGGAGTCGTCCACGTGGCAGGATCTAAGGCCCACATCAGGGTTGGCGGTGATGGTTCAGCAAGACCAATTTTGGTGCTCCAAGTTTAGTTGTTTTCTATTTTTAGTAAAGTTGTTTTTAGGAAATATGTTTTGGGATTTGTTTACAAAGAAGGCCACTAGATGCTCCAGTTAGGAGATGCGAGAAGTTGGAGGCTGAACCCGCTAAGAGGAGGCGAATAAGACCAAATAAGTGTGGGAAGAAAACTATTAAGTATGACCTCGATTACTTTAATTTAAGTTCTGAAATGACTGAAAATCGTTCTATGTGGAAGCAAAGAATCCATATAGCCGACCCCACTTAGTGTGGGAAAAGACTTGGTTGTTGTTGTTGTTGTTGTTGTTGTAGGAGATAAGATATTTCCTAATGAGATAAAATCTTTTCTCAATAGGGATAGAATCTTTTGTTTCTATTTGCAGGGATATGTTCTTTCTACAAATAGAGAGCCTTCCCAACATTTCTATTTTAAGCAATATCAATATTTCCAAACAACAACTCAAAGCTCCTCTCCTCTCTCTCTCTCTCTCTCTCTCAACCGACGACCACCAAGGGCCACCATTAACCTCCATCCAGCAGGCCATCAACCCACATGGTGGGGCTTCGCCACGCCTCCAAGCCATGCGTGCATAGTCCCCCTCACATGGACTATTTTTCCTACGCACTTGGAGCCTCAACGCTCCAATATTTTGTCAATTCTTGACAATTACCAACATTTAGGTCTAATTAAAATTTAAAATTGAGAAAACCTTTATTCAATTCCCAACAATAAAATTCTAAGTTTGTGTTAAGATTAGCGACTTTCTTCTTCTCTTATAGTCAACTTTGCAAATAGCTATCCATTTAAATAGGGAGTATAAGATGGGGTTTAAGGTTTGGGGCTTAAATGGAAATAATTATCCTTAAAATTCTAATCATTTCAACTATTTCTGTCATTTTTGTCGACATGCGTCAGCCTACCTTCCACATGACACCGAAATGAACCATTTTTGAGATATCGAAATCATCAAAATCTGGCATCAAAACACAGGTGTTTCCACGACATGTCAGCGAAATGCATACTTGAAAACTTATCTAAATGATATCGAAATCAGCATTTCGAACCTTGATTCTTATAGGAAATAATTATTGTCATCATCATGTTTTTGGGAGAAACTACTATGCTACGGAAGGAGACAATGAAAATATTATGAAAGAAAATTAAGATTTTTTTGGCAAGAATAAGATGAGAAATATGTAATAAGATAAAGGTAGCTAAGAAATTACCAAAGCTAGCTGAGAAGTTTCGAGGAAAATAGAAAAATCAAACAACTAGCTAAGAAATTTTAAGAGGGATTCTTTGAACAATAAGAACGTCCAAGAAATCCTAAGGGAACCCTTAAAAGGATAAAGCATGCCCAAGAGTTGGTCGCAAAAAATTCTTATTAATTTTCTCTCAACTCATATTCCAAGAAATCCTAAAGAGATTTTGTACTACGAAATTCTCCGAGAAATTTTACTAAATCAGAATTCAACTAAAGAACCTAGAAACAATATGAAGTTCACTCTCAGCAAACCATCTGAGAAGAAATCAATGATAAGTTCAGCACCCAGCTCACAAGCTCTGAGAAGAATATTTTGGATGTCTGAGTTACCTCTGGATCCACAAGTTTCTCCAATATCTTTTACTTGGTGAAAAACATAGAGGAATCCATGCATCAGTCAAGGCTAAATTCTGCCAAGTACTGTTAAGTCATCCTAAAGGCCATCCACAGACACCCGGAGATACTTGAGTACCCTGATCAGAAGGAAAAGTAATATAAGCCCTATGGGGCACCACACAAGCACTGTGGAACTTAATATATGCTCTACTAAGCTCAAAATATGCTCTACAGGGCTTGATATATGTTCTATTAACTTCAATAAAAGTTCCAAAAACTATGTTTATGTACCATGGAGAGATAGTTCAAGACAGATTCTAGGGATATTGACATACATAAATACTTGTTACATTGTGTGAAGAGGAAATAATGTTTATTATTATTTTAAAAGGGTAAATTACAAAAGAGTCCAACCCAACAAAATAAAAAGACATTAAGCACCTTAAAGGGTACACACTAACACTCCCTCTCAAGTTGAGGTGTAGATATTTGCAAGCTTCAACTTGACACACAAAAAACCATGTCGCTTCTTATTGAGTGCCTTGGTAAGAATGTCCGCAAATTGTAACTCTGAAGAAATGTAGGGGGTGCTAATCCTTCCTCCCATGACCGCATCCTTAATAAAATGGCAATCTACCTTGATGCGTTTCGTACACCTATGAAAAACTGGGTTGAAAGCAATATAGGTCGTCGACTGGTTATCACAATAAAGAGAAACTGGCATCTCAATCTTCACTCCTATGTCCTATAGGAAGCCCACCACCCACATGATCTCACATACAGCATGGGCCATGTTGTCACAATATTTAGCCTCTGCATTGGAGCAAGCAACCACACTTTGCTTCTTGTCGCACCAAGAAACTGGATTACCACCATGGAACATGATATATCCAAAAGTATATCGACAATCCTCGATAAATTCAACATAATCTGCATCAGAATAGACCATGACATCCATGAACCTATTTTCTCTGTAGTAGAGCCCTCGACTAGCATTACCCTTGAGGTACCTCAAGATGAGGCATACCTCATGCCAGTGACTGTAGCGTGGTGCCTGCATATGCTGACTGGCTCTATTGACAGCAAAGCTGATATCTAGTCGCCTATTGGTCAAGTACAATAACTCTCCTACTAGGCTACAGTATCTAGTAACATCCACATATAGCGGATCATCCCCCTCTGTGCTATGACCTTGCTGTGCCTCAACTGGGATGCCTCAAGGTTTGGCCCCCAAAAAGCCAACATCCTCAAGTATTTGTAAAGTATACTGCCTCTAATACGACAAATGTGATCCCTGCCTAACAACCTCAATTGCAAGGAACTACCGTAGATCGCCAAGGTCTTTAGTGATAAAGAAAAATTGCAAGAAAGCCTTGGTCTAATGAATACCTTCCTCATCATCTCCTGTAAAAACCATGTAATCTACATAAACAACCAGGACAACTTTCCTTGTCATCGCATTCCTAGTCTTTCGAATGAAGATAGAGTTGTCGGAGGATGATTGCTGAAAGACAATCTTTTGAATGTCTGAGCTCAAACGCTCAAACCATGCCCTTGGATTATGCTTCAAACCATCAATTGCTTTCTTCAGATGGCATACATACTCCCCTAACTACTATATCCAGGTAGCTATCTCATGTAGACATCTTCTGCAAGATCACTAGATAAAAAGGCGTTCTTGATATCCATATGTGTTAAGACTCGTACTGTTTGAGCCCTTTAAGACATCTGGAACTTGGGTCAGACATCTAGTCAGACATCTGAAAATCAAAATTTTCGTGTACGTCCTCGCGCCTGCACGCGTGCTGCGTGCAGACAATACGCGACCTCGCTTTCTTCTCCTCTCTCCTCTCGCCGACGCAAACCCTAACCCCACACCTTATTTAAATCCCCCTCCTCTCCCTCGTTCACCCCACTTCCAGCCACCCTTCTCCTTCCTCTAGCGCGAGCAGCGAGCATGAGCGGCATGGGAGGAGAGGAGGAGCAGCGAGGGGAAGAGAGGAGAGCAGGCACGCGAGCTCGCTGGAGAGCTCACGGCCGGTCGACACGTGTGCGAGGCGGAGAGGTGCTTCGGGGAGTCCTCCCCGACATTGCTGCAGCTGGAGCAGTAGGCGAGCGGGCACGGCGTGGCCACGCACGACGCGAGAAGGCGAAGGCAGGTTTTGATTTTGGGTTTTTCCCAGAATCAGACGTCTGGATCGACGTCCAGACAACGTAGTCGACGTCTGGAGGAGGTTCGAGACAACTGATAGGTAAGCTTCGCGACGTACACCTTCTTTGCGGATACGGCCATGCAGGCCGTTCCATCGAGGCATTGTTTCGTGCCATATTAAGAAGGTTTTCGTTGACACGTGCAAGATTCGCTTCGGGAAGGCGCGGGACACGCCCTCCCACGTAGTTCAAACATCTGGGCGAGGCACCAGATGACAGGAAGTGTTTCCAAACGTCCGGAGAGGTGGTCGGACGTCTCAAACTGGGTCCAGACAGTCCAGCGAAGTTCTTGGACGTCTGAGGAGTGGCACAGGAGTTGAGGTATGGTTCTGAACTCTTTTAAGACATCTGGAAGGTGTTCCAAACGTCTGATGTGAATCAGAATTACTGTTTTTGACCTGTTTAGGGTCCATTTAAGGTCTGATTTCCGCAATTAAGATACCGTTGTTTCCCGTATAAATTCTTCTACTTGTTGAAATACTTTTTATCCTGTTCTGAGTAGTCTCTTGTGAATGATCCTTGTGATAGGACCTCGTTCCATTGGGGTCTGGGGTTTGCTGAGGCACGTGGACCTGCCGATCAAGCCCTCACTACTCCTGGGTTTACTGGTAGAGTGGCTTCCCCTAGTTTAATTACAAACCTGAATGCATATGTGGAATGAATGATTAGATCCTAGGATATGACATGAATCGTAGGACTAGAAACATTGGAATATTTGTATTGTATGTATGGATTGCAGTCTTAGATAAGTAAATAGAATGATAACCATTGCATGTAATGAATAACAGCTGCCTGTGAAATGTAAAGTACTTGTGCTAGCAAACTGTTGCATGTAAATCCCTATTGTTTATGTTAAATGTCATAATATGAGCTGCATGTATAGGAACTGGAAATGGAAGGGTGAATGTTAGAAAACACGAGCTACCTGCGAATAAACCTGGAATGTGAACAATAAAGTTACATGTTACATGTGTAGAACCTGAGAAATGGAAATAGAAATGATGAAATCTGGTATGGCTTGGCCTGAGAAACATGAGCATGAATCCTACAGGGAATTAGGAGTAGAGCTCCTGGAAATAAATGGAATGGAACTGGGAATGTGAGTAGGAAAGTAAACCGACCCTTGAGTACGGAGTACCAAGGAGAGCGAATGCCCCCTGTTTAGTGTAGAGAGAAGCTAGCCGCCCTTGGGTTGGGACCCGGGGTTAGAATTGGCCACTCTATACCGACTTCTTGGCCCTCGCGTACACAGTATCGGGGAGAGCTACTAGTATATGGAGAGAGCTAGCCACTCCACGGGACCCGGGGTTCAGCTAGCTGCCTTACATCGACTTGTTAGGCCCACTTGGCAAACCAAGGTAGTCAGGCGAGGGTGCACGGACTTTGCAGGGGCGAGACCCATGTTTGGTTCTTAAGGGCTAGACCCCTGTTACTGAGAGGACTATGCCCTATACTAGTTTCGTGTTGTGCTTTGGGCGCACCCGCTAATGGAAATGACTAACCGCACGTTAGTGCGGGGTAGCTACCCGTGCGTTTATCGTGCGTGCCGTAGTCACCGTTACGTCTGTCAGTGACCTTGGGGTGATTGACTGAGTGTAGGACCACCACGGAGGACTCTCCCGACCAGGAGAGCACCACGTGCTACTTTTACTCTTCGGAAAAGACTGCAATCAAGATTGTTCCCACGAGGAACATTCGAGATCAAGAAAGAGACCTGATAAATAAATCAAGTGATGAAAGAAAGAATAATTAGTTAAAGAAAGAAAGAAATTGAAAAACAACAGCTACCTGTCCACCTTTACTGTTTTAGTTAGTTGGTTGCCACTCTACTCAGCGTTCGCTGACGTTTTGTACTCATAACCTTTTTCAAGTCCAAGTGTTGAGTAGCCAGAGCCTACGGCTACAGAGGGTGCTGAGACCAGTAGAGCCTAGTAGTTGTAGCTTTCTGTTATACTCTGTTTCCTGTTGTAGTGAGTAGTTTATTACACTTCTATACTCTTTCATTGTGAACATTATATTCCTGTACTCATTTACTTTTCTACTGTTATGGTGGTGTGTACTGTAGTAGTTTATTTCTTTATTGCTGTACTTTTATTACTGTTAGTTGCTTGCATGATGAATGTGGTTTATTTTACTGCTTTTTGGTTACTTTCTCGTTGGACAATGGGTCTTGAGATCAGTCAAGTCGGTCCGGTCTCGTGTCATGTAGAGATCCGAAAATCAGGTCGTAACAATATGGTACAACGGCCATCCCTGATTAACTGCCACTGAGACAATGATCCTAATGGACGAGATACGCACCAGAGGGGAAAAAGTCTCCAAGTAGTCAAAGCCATAAGTTTGTGTAAAACCTTGTCAACCAAACAAGCCTTATATCTATCAATTGTACCATTAGCGTGATACTTGATAGTGTAAACCCAATGATAGTCCACAACAATAGCATCAAAAGGACATGGCACGAGATCCCATGTCCCTTTAGACTGGAGTGTCTGCATCTCCTCATCCATGGCTGCACGCCACCTGGGATCTTGAGAAACCTGGCTGTAATCTCTAGGAATGGTAGCAGCTATAATAGCGGAAGTGAACTATCTGACCTCCCCCTCCTAATGAGAAGTCCCAGTATAATGGGACATAGAATGTAAAGTGCATGACCAACTAGGCTTCCTTACAGCAATTGGTATGTCACCATCAGACTCTGACTCATTAGGATCCATTGTAGTCAGGTTTGGAGGGTATCCTGAGGCACTGTAAAGGGAGCAGTGGGCCGACGATTATAAACTTGAGTCTCTTTGGGAGCCAGCTCTATGCTAGAGCTCTCCTAAGAGTAGTATGGTACCTTCTCGAAAAAGATGACATATGTAATAACTGTATAGCACCTATGCACAAGGTCATAACATCTGCAACCTTTCTGGAAGTTCTGGAGTAGCCTAAAAAAAATACATTTTATTACCCTCAGAGAACTTATCTTGGTTTCCATGTGCTTGAATAAAGCACATGTTTCCAAACACTCGTAAAGGCAAGGCAAAAGGTCTATCACATCCTGGATGCCATACCTAATGTGGAATACGCTCGTGGAGCACAAAAGATGGAACTTTATTGATCAAGTAAGCAACGGTGAGAATGGCATCACCCCAGAACTGCTTGGGCACCTTCATATGAATCATCAACGTCCGCGCAATATCCAGAAGATGCCTCAATCTACGCTTCGCCACACCATTCTGCTGAGATGTGTGAGCACAAAAAGTTTGGTGACCAGTTCCTCGTGCACTAAAGAAATCCTACATCTCTCTCTAAACAAACTCCAAGGCATTATTAGTCTTGAATACTATGACAGTAGCAGAATACTATGTCTGAACCTCTGAAAAGAATCTTTGTATGATTTGCGATATCTCTGATCTATCCTTCATCAAGAAGACCCAAGTAAGGCGGCTATGATCATCAACAAACACGGCGTAGTACCTATATCCTCCTATAGTCGGTACTCTCGTTGATCCCTACACACCACAGTGGACCAGATCAAAGGGCCTCACGCTCACCCCATCACGATGTCATGGAAATGTGCTTCTATGGTGCTTGTTGAGACCTCTGTTTTCATGAAACAATTACACTTTATTGCAAACTATTCTTTCAAGATCATGCTCATGGATATTCAATTCTTTTCTGACGAGACAAGATGAAGGTCGTCTACTTGAGTCCTTTGTAATATTTTTATTGTTATTTAGTTTAGAATTTGTGTAAGGAACCTCAAGTACTTCAAGCACATTTTTCATAGTTAAAACAATTTTCTACGACTTCATAAAATACAAAATTGATTGACTACTAATTGACTAATCCAATTGATTGATCAAATAAAATTAATTGATTGACCAAAAATTCTAAATATGGCATCTCTTTATTCGACAAATAGATTGACCAAATAAAAAACTGATCGCCCAATAAATGATCGACCAAAATATAAATTTGATCGACCAAACATAAAATTGATCAACCAACATATAATTTTTTATCAATCAAACTTATTCAAATTATTTCCTTTTATGGTCGAATTTCACCTATAAATAGGAACCTTTAACATCCTTTTTCAGACACAACTTCAAAAGCAATCTCCAAGAGAAAAAGCGCTTACACTTCTACTCTTTTATCCTTTAGTGCTCATTCATCTACGCTTTCCAAAGCACAATGTTTTGACACCATCACTAACTCCTCCAAGATGCTCACACGCTCGTAGGACTAATCCATGGACCACCGCAACCCAGCCCCTGCCACTGCAACTAATCCAACAGACCTCAGTGACACCGCTGGTGGCATTGTCTAGCGCAGCACTAATTCTGGCGACATTGCAAGGCATACAAGCGACAGTGACAGTTGAATCCTTTGACAGTGCCGCTACTACTACGGGGCTCCTCTTTGTCGATCATCTTCTTGATTACCATGTTGCTGGTGATCAAATCATCTTATTTTTTGTGGATATTTGTTGAGATACCAAACCACCAATCTAGGATTGCTACTCTAATATCATGTGAAGAAGAAATAATGTTTCTTATTATTCAAGAAGGTAAATTACAAAAAAGTCCAACCCAACAAAATAAAAAGACACTAAGCCCCTTAAAGGGTACACACTAACACATTGGAATCAAATGTTGTTGATAAAAGTGGGATTAGAGATCGTATAACTAACTTGTAACAAACTTCTTATCACTAATTGATAGTTGAATCTTGCTAGATAAGGAATTAGGTGATCCCTTTGTAGCAATGAAGTATATAACTGAATTACTTGATGCACAAGTTAAAGGGTTGACCACTAATCCAGTCTATTAATGAATAAAGCAACAAGAATGGACTAGATTCATTGGAAGGTGACCAGCTACTTAAGGACTGGAACTAGAACACCTTCCATGAAAAACTATAAATAGGGGTCATTTGCAACTTTCTGCACATCATGTAACTCACCCCATCCTATAGGATTATCTCTTGTAACGGCTCCATCAATAAAATTTCTAATTCTCATTTCTTTTTTGCTTGATTTGATATTTGGTGAGAAATCTCTGCGAATTCATTTGGATTTCGTAGACTGCTTTCAGGTTCTATTTATGCCAAAGCTCAGCATAAATCCTGATTAAGCTCACAAGTTGGAAAATCAATTTCTATTAGTAAAAGATACTATATAACTAGTGGAAATTGCATATTTTGTAAGAAAGGATGACAGGGATTAATCCTTAACCATAATGATCAAAAAGTCAAGGGACTCTTTAAGTTAAGAAGGTTCCCTTGTAGGTTCTCCCAAGAAGCGGTCCTCTCATTATGGATAGAGGTGGAAAGGAGAGGAAGATAAAAAGAACAACTAACAACGTATCAATTTTTTATCAGATTCTACTTGAAGGATTCATATGCCTTGGAAGGGATTTAATCTCCAAATGTACCATCTAAAAAGGAAGAATTACAATGCTTCACTTGCCTCCCTTACACTTTGATTACAAGGATGAACTACTTGAGGAGTAGCTACAGCATCAAGTGATCAGCTTAGAATTACAATCCCTCCCGTTGCTCAAGAGGCTTCCCTTGATGAAGGGAAGACTACCTAGATATTTAGATAGGAGGGTTAAAGGATTCCCATCCACCTATTGGTTCAAGAGCTCTCCCCCTATATACATACTGAGCAAGACTATAGAAATATTTTAGAGGAGAGTTACAAAAGGGCATTGGCCAAGAATCATAATTAAAAGACCATGTGTCTCTTCCCTGTTTGTAAGGATGTGCTTGACTATTTGAGGGGAAGGGGAACAAACTACACACTAGTGAAGCATAGTTTTTAGTAATATTCCCTTTGCTCCCTAACCTTTTTGTTATGGCATGGCAAGCCATGAGAAGAGTGTAAATGGTGTATGAAGCTCTAATCATTCAAAGGTTACTCAAGTCTAGCATACCTATAGAGAGACCTAAAATGGAGGTACTAGGTCAGGACTAGCCAAGCTATAGAATTTGCTTAACAAAAAGGTCATTAGGTTGTTGAGCAAGGTTTGGCATGCTCAATCCACCCTCTCAAATAGACTCTAGTAGGTCTTTAGCCACACTAGGCAATCCACATAGAAGAATCAAACTCTCCCTTTGGTTATTGCCTTAGGCAATCAACTGTTTGAGCCATGCAAAAAATGGTAGTGGTCATTGGGGCTTGAGGCATCAAGTCTCGTGCCAATTAGTAGCCCTTAGTATCTAGCTAGTTAGCCCTTACAAGAAGAGTCTAGGCCTTATCTTCCCACTCAAATCCAAAGGTCTTGTAATGGGAAACATGGTTGGCATACATTGGATAATTTTTACTGTCATTGTAAGAGCATTTTAGGAAAAAGATAGTGTGTTCCTTGATAACATAGGTAGTTGTGTCCTTTGAAACAAAACGTAGTTGTGATATTTCTCTTCTGAAAAGAATCAAGTTCCTATTGGCTTCTTGGATGAAATGTGTATGTGGCTAATCATGCTTCAAAGGAGTTAGATGCTTTTTTATTGAGGTGAGGATAGAACACCTGTAATCACCTCAAAGATTACATCAGCCAGAATCTCCTAATGTACGATGCTGCATGACCAAACTTTGAATAATTTAGATCACTGACTTTCTCAACTTTGGATACAAACAAAATGATTACAATTTGAAAGATTTTCTGATACTCGTTGAGTTTCTGACTTTCAGACAGTGATGGACTTGAGAGGCCGAAAAAGTAGGGTTGGCACACAAGAAAGTATACAAGGGTAAGGTGTAAAAGAAGGGATAGGTCACCTGAGAACCACCTATTTGCATTTAATTGCCAACGAACTGCAAGCTATCAGAATCTAAAAACCACCCTTGGAACAAACAGACATGGGGAAGCATCTGATTCCACGATATTAGTACCCATTTCTTCGCTTTGATTTCCCACAAAAAGCCACCATAAGAACAAAAATCAGCCTTTCAGTGATATCAGATTGCAACAAGTACTCAGAGTGAAACCATCTATTTTCCATCGATACAAGGAAAGATTCCAATCTCTTTCAAAACTCCGAAATACCACTCTATCTCTAGAGTACCAAACAATAGAACAATGAAACAAGAAACAGCAGGCCTCCTTCATCTCCATTTAAAACATAAGCACCCAAAAAACCGTTCTTCCTACAGAACCACATGAAAAGATCACTTTTTTTTTTTTCAGACACCCACAAGGCCCGAGATCAAGGACAGGAATCCAGGCGCCCAACAAAAGTCAAAAGGCATCACTTTTGCATCGCTGCAGTCGCGATATACGAAGAGGAATCATCTGCGGAAGTGGCTGATTCTATGATATGGGCACACCGGCCGATTTGTTCAAATTGATTTCCCACCAGTTAGAACCACCGTCTTTTCACGTAGGATCACAACGAAAGATCACATTTGTCGGGTGTACATGACTGCAAGAAGTCGGTCAAAGGCGTCACCTTTGGATCGCCGGAGTCGCGGTAGAGGAAGAGGAAGTAGCCGAGGAGGAAGCCAAGTGGCAGGCCGAGGCCGAAGCCGACGATGCTGAGGATGGTGTTGAGGAGACCCATCTGGAGGAATCCGAAGAAGAGGGAGGTGACCAAGAAATCGCCGTTGTTGGTAATTAAGGATTATTAATTAACCCCTAAGTACCTTAACCAGGGGAGGTGGAGGAAGGACCGTGCTGTGTTGTGCTGTACCGTGGGCGTCTCCATTGTTGAGCGCGTAGCTTTGACGTGTTGGTCTTAAGAATGTAACAATATAAAACAATGGGGGTTTTAGCTCACTTTCTCCTCTGATGCGAAGTGGGAAGCCAGTCAGGGAAAGAATAAATATTCCAAGGGTAGGCATACCTAAAATATTTTGTGTACATCGAATTATACACGAAAATATACGTGACTCCCTTTTTATTAAAAAGGAGAAGTTATGCATCAGAAAGATGTCACGAGTGATTTACGTAAAAGTTTCTCAACTTATATTGAATTTCTAAGTGATCCATAGTCTTTGGAACATGTTAATGTCATCCCTAACTTTTTTGTTGATATCAATGTAATCCCTCTCTTCACTATTTAATTTAACTTGGTTATCATTTGCTAACTATTTCAACTCAAATTTGGCTAATAACAACTTTAAAAATGTAGTATATTGTCTAAATCAACTTCAAACCTTAGACTTTTAGTAAGCGACAATGTCGGATTGAATTTACAGCACTAAATTAAAATATGAATGTAAGTTTAAGAATTTTAAGTAAATTGTGTAAATTATGAATTGTTTATTACATACATGCCCCTGGATTTTCTCATATCTAGTCATTTACCTTAATCAAATTGATTCCTTTTAAGCAAATTGAAATCCCCTAAATTAAGCAAAGAAAGATGCCTACACTTTCCCCTCTCTTTTATTCTACCATTCAAATTGTTGGTGAGTTTCACCTTTGAGGAGGGAGGAAACTTATATTCTTGAAATAGGCCCAAGAGTCTCATAACAAAAGCCCAAGAGGTTGATGAATAAAAATAGTCAAGCAACCCTTGCCTAGATCTGACTAAGGATCCAATAAAGTGTCTTGATAGATTGATCCAGCAAGAATCGACCTGACAAAACTTGGGCGAATCCTCAAAAACTAGTCATGATAACCTAACAAAGGCTCCTACCTAGGGGCATTTGGTGCTTTGGTAGCAAGTGATCATCCGCCTGATCACAAAATGCCAAAGGAGATTCTGGAGCAAATATAGTGGTCATAAGGAAGGCAACCTTCGTAACAAGATCTTCCAAGATTTTCATAATGGAGCATACATGAAAAGTTCAACTGAGAAGGAAACTCTATAGAACAAGTGGCCAACAAGCAACATCGTAATGGAATCCCTTGATAATGACAAAACTTATATTCCTAATCAAGAAAATAGAATCCTTGTGAAATAAGGATTAATTGTACATTATAAAAGAGGATCGTTGGCACTATATTGGACATTCTACCTATCTCTAATTGAAAACTACTACTAATAAATTGTTGAGACTTAAATCCTTTTTCCAGAAGTAGGTCCCTTATGGTAGAACTAGACTACCAATTTCTTATGTTTCTTGTGTGATTATTTCTATTTTTTTGCATCCTCTCTATCAAGCACCCTATGCTAGATCAATCTTGCACTGCCTCGACCATGGATCTGTCATGGCTTTGAACCCTTGTGATGTCCAAAGATAAAATTCTCCTTATTTTTATTTGTTTGGTTAGATGCCAATATTTTGATGGATATTGATATCATAATTAACCCTAGCTAAATGTGGTACAACGTGGTTCCTAAACGGTGGATTTGTAAGCTTTTATTAGTGTTGGAATCCAGCGAGATGCAATAATTTATATTCGAGGACATGTGTCTAAATATGATGCATCTAAGAACATAGTGTAAATGCCAAATGTTCTATAAGGACGTCCGGCAAAAATCTCCTACTTCTCAATTTATTGTTCCATGTTGATCACCCTGTTCCTTATGTTATCAATATGCTCAATCCCCTCTTTACCCATCAAGGGTAACATCCAGCTCCTTTACCTTCTTTAATGTACTATGAAACCATGTTTTCTTCGTCAGGTTCATCAAAGATAACCAAAAGTTAAAGAATAAAATGTCTTTTCATGTAGAAATTTTCGGTTAGCTCTAAATTGTTGGAAAGAACTGACCAATTTGATTAACAGGTTGGGAAATCGGTCTATTTGGAGATTAATTGAGAAATAAATTGAGGGTACAATGTCCCTTAATCAAGAAACAAATATATAAGGACATCAATAGAAATAACGAGAGAAATCAAAACGTAGAAGTGCACGTTGTAGACGAGTGAGGATGAGGTGTGAAAATCGTCCCACAAAATCTATGTGGACATATATAGGAGGTAAAGAAGAAAGACCATTTGGTTTAGGAGCCTCTTTTAATTTTTCAAGAAATCGGCTCCATTGAGCCATGTTTAGTATTTTAAACCGTGACACTGACATATTTGGGGACTTATGCTTTACGATCACAACTTCTGATAATTGCAAGTGAGGAAGATCGTTGTGGAGAAGTAGCAGCATTGGGCTACTTTAATTTCTACACATAAATTTAAAAAATGCTTTGCGAGCAACGTTAAAGCATGGCATTTGCCAGTACCTAATTAGTATCCTCACCGTTTACCATTTGACAAACTGTAATTCTTTGCTTGGGACGGGAAGGAAGTATTTTAGGGAGAGAAAGGAATTGGTTAAAAGGAATGGAAAATAAAAAAATTTAAAAATAAGTGATGTAATTTAAAAATAATTATCTTAATTCTACCTCCTAGGTGAGATTATTTGGCGGAATTGTGAGAAATTAATTCAATAAGTTGATAGATTTTTTTTGTTTGGAAAAAGAAGTGTAATTTTGGAATTATTAATTTTGGACTTGTAGATGTTGGGGAAGAAGAGGGTTGCAGACAAATTAAATAGCTTCAATTCTGGAATTAGAGTTCTAACATTCCTTATAATCAAACTTAATTTGGTCATATGCCCCACTTTTCCATGAGGGACGTCAGGTTTTGGTACCTGTAAAATGGAGTTTTAATTTGCATTCTGGTCTCTTTCCTTCACTTGTAAGAGGAAATGCAAAAGTTGCATAAGCATGAATTGTCATATCCTACATAAGTAGATGCCTTTTAATGCAAAATTCAAAACAAAATTATATTTAATTGCTTAAGATCCATGCTATTAAAGTCCTTTAAGATGTCTAGGACTTGGGTCAGACGTCTGGAAATCAATTTTTGTGTGCGTACGTCCTCGAGTCTGCGCGCGTGCCGCGCGCAGACTGTAAGCAGCCGCCTTCTCTCCCCTCTCACCGACAGAACCCTCCCCCTCTACTGCTTAAACCCTTCTCCTCTCCCTCGTTCACCACCCCACTTCCATCCACCTTCTCCTTCCTCCAGCGAGAGCGAGAGCGGTGAGTGCAACCGAGTGTAGCGGCAGAGAGGAGGAGCAATGAGGGGGAAGAGAGGAGAGCGCGTGAGCTCGCGAGAGAGCTCGCCGAAGGAGCTCACGGCCGGTCAGGCGTGCGCACGGCGGAGAGGTGTGTCGGGTAGGTTTCCCCCGACGCTGCTGCAGCTAGAGCAGCGGACGAGCAAGCGCGACGCGGCCACGTGCAGCACGAAGAAGACGAAGGCAACTTCTGGTTCCGGGATTTCCCAGAATCAGACATCTGGATCTACATCCAGACGATGTAGACGACATTTGGAGGAGGCTCCAGACGACTGAGAGGTAAATCCTGTGCCCTATGCCTCCCTTTGCGGATATGGCCATGTAGGCCATTCCGTCGAGGCTCTGATACGTGTTGTATTGAGGAGGTTCGTGCAGGATTCGCTTTAGGAAGGCGCGGGACATGCCCTCCCACGCAGTTCAGACGTCTGGGCGAGGCACCAGACAGTGGGGAGCGTCTCCAGACGTCCGGAGAGGTGGTCGGACGTCTGCCTCTCCGGACGTCTGGAATTGGGTCCAGACGATTCAGAAGGATCCCTGGACGTCTGAGGAGCAGTGCAGAGTGAGGTATGATTCTGGACTTCTTTTAAGACGTCTGAAAGGTGTTCCAGACGTCTGATTTGAGTCAGGATTGTCGTTTTTGACCCGTTTAGGGTCCGTTTGAGGTCTGATTTCCGCAATTAAGATTCTATTCTTCTTCGTATAAGTTCATCTACTTGTTGCAATGCTTTTATCATGTTCTGAGTGGTTTCTTGTGGCTGATCCTTGTGTTAGGACCTCATTCCGTTGCGGATTTGGGGGTTGCAGAGGCACGTGGACCTGCCGATCAAGCCCCCATTACTCCTAGTTTTGCTGGTAGAGTGGCTTCCCCTAGTTTAATTACAAACATGAATGCATATCCGGACTGAATGTTAGATCCGAGGGTATGGCATGAATCCTAGGATTAGAAATACTTGATTGAATGTTAGATCCTAGGGTATGGCATGAATCCTAGGACTAGAAACACTAGCATAATTGTATAGAATTCATGAATTGCAGTTTTAGATGAGTAGATAAAATAATAACAATTGCCTGTAACCTGTGAAATGTAAAGTACTGTTGTTAACAACTGTTGCATGTAAATTCCTGTTGTTGCAATTAAATACGAGCTTCATATGAATTGAAAATGAAAGCTTGAATGTTGGAAACACGAGTTACCTGCGAATAAACCTAAAATGATGAAACCTAGTATGGTTTGGCCTAAGAAACATGAGCATGAACCCTACGGGGAATTAGGAGTAGAGCTCCTGAAAAATAAATAGAATGGAACCAGAAATGTGAATGGGGAAGTGAGCTGGCCCTTGAGTACGGAGTACCAAGGAGAGCGACTGTCCCCTTGTTTAGTGCAGAGCAGAGCTAGCCGCCCTATGGTTGGGACCCGGGGTTAGAACTGGCCACTTTGTACTGACTTTTAGCCCTCGCGTACATAGTACCGGGGAGAGCTACTACTGTAGGGAGAGAGCTAGCCACCCCACGGGGCCCGGGGTTCAGGTAGCCATCCTACACCGACTTGTTAGGCCCACTGGACAAACCAGGGTAGTCAGGCGAGGGTGCGCGGACTGTGGAGGGGTGAGACCCCTATTTGGTTCTTAGGGGCTAGACCCCTGTTACTGAGAGGGCTATGCCCTATACTGGTTCCCAAGTGATGAAAAAAAGAATAATTAGTTAAATAAAGAAATAAATTGAAAACAACAGCTATCTGTCCACCTTTACTGTTTTTAGTTAGCTGGTTGCCACTCTACTTAGCGTTCGCTGATTTCATGTACTCATAACCTTTTTCAGGTCCAGGTGTTGAGCAGCCAAAGCCTACGGCTGCAGAGGGTGCTGGGTCCAGTGGAGCCCAGTAGTTGTGCCTTTTGTTGTACCCATTTCTTGTTATAGTGAGTAACTTTGTTACACTTATGTACTCTTTTATTGTAAACTTTATATTCCTGTACCTATTTAAATTCTCTATTGTTGTGGTGGTGTGTACTATAATAGTTTACTTTTTATTGCTGTACTTTTGTTACTGTTAGTTGCTTGCATGGTGAATGTGGTTTATTTTTACTGCTTTTTGGTTACTTCCTCGTTGGACGACTGGATCTTGGGATCAGTCGAGTTGGTTCGGTCTCGTGTCCTGTAGGGATTCGGGAACTAGGTTGTAACATTTGGGATGTCGGAAATTGAAGGTTTCCCTACTAGAAGAGGATGACGTAATAATTGCGGAAATAATATAAAGCAATAAACAATCACACAGAAAGACAATCGCACAAAGTACACAAAGTATTTTTAGGTGGAAACCTAAACCGGGTGAAAACCACCACCTAACCCTCTCGAGTTAGGATTTTCCGATCAACCTAGTTGATCAAATCCACTAACCGAATCACTTAAAACGAGGGTGATTCAACCTCAGTACAACCACGCTACAAGTACGAGGGTAGCGTTCCTCAACCCCTTCTCTCCACGAGAAGGATTTTGTCCCACGAAGGAGACGGGAATTCGCAAAGCGAATACCCAACCAAATAACAAAGATAAAATAAACAACAAACCTATAGAGCCAACAAAGTAATAAACCTAAGCTTCTATAGGATTTAGGAAACTCCCCTTTGCAAGGAGTGCGTCGACGATGACGCGGGTGCGTGAGCCACGCAACGGCGCAATGTCGCTCTCGTGAACAACGGCGGGAGAGCGGGTGCGCGAAGGCTTGATGCTCTCAAGATGTAGAACTTGAGCTTAGAGAGCAAGATCTTTTCTGGACACAAAAGAGTGTGAAAGTGTGTAGCTAAGTGTATCCAAGTGTGTCTTGTGTTTCTCTTGGTGTGTCTTTTTTTGTCTCTAAGTGTGTATATGTGTTGCAAAGGCTCCCCTCTATTTATAGAGGCCTTAGGAAGGCTTTGAAAGGCTTAGAAAAGGTTCTATAGCCATTGGGAACAAAGCCCAAGAGAATCAGGCCGAAATCAGGACAATGATTACACTTGACAGGGTAATCAGACGTCTAACTCTGGCATCAGACGTCTGGAAGGCCACTTTAAGACGTCTGATTTAAAGGTCAGACATCTGATTCTATACGGGTTTCCTCCTGACTTGAATCAGATCTAAACAGGGTTTTTGTGCAAGTCCATCAGACGACATACAGGATGTCTGGCACTATGTATGGACGTCTGGAAACCTACTTTTACTGTGGGAATTGATTCCAAACGTTGCAACGGCTAGAAAATCTCTGAGAAGAGATTTTGGGTCAGCCGAGGCAAAATGGTCATTTATCAGACGTCTGGAAAGGCCTAAGGACATCTGATAAGGCTCTAACGGTCATAATCTTGAGTGCCTGCTAAGCTAGCCAACGGTCCACTATCTGGACATCTGGCAAGTCCATCAAACGTCTCCTAAGACGTCTGGACTAAGGTCTGGACGTCTGATTTCATCAGACAGAATACTAACTCCAGCCTAACAGTTATCAGACGTCTGAAACAACAGTCAGACGTCTTAAAATACTTTATCAGACGTCTGATTTGGGAATTAGACGTCTGGAAGTGCTGTTTGAGCCCTATATTGGTTTTCTAAGTATTCTACAGAAAACCTAAGTATCCTAGGGTTGTGCCGGTGTTCCTAGGACTACTGTTAGGGTTCTTTGAGGCTCTTTAACATAATATTCTAAGGAAAATAGAAAGAGTAAGAAAATAAAGACAAGAGATACAAGAAAGGATTAAAAAGAATCTATCTTATTCTTCTTGTCTTCTATCTTCAATCTGTCGCTCCACGCGAACCTCCTCTGTTTTCCGTCAAGCTCCTCCAATCCGTCCTGGATGCGAGCTCGAGTTCCGTCTAAACATGTCCACATTTGCAATTGACCTGAAATCTAGGACTCAAATTGCAAATGTTAAATAACACGTGTTTTGTTATCATCAAAACAAATGATCGTGGTGCTCTAGCACCAACAGAAATGACTTTCAAAACACATGTAGACTTATCTGGTATGCCCGATAAATTTGGTGGACAAAATTTTAAGCATTGGCAACAAGGCATGAGAATTTGGCTAATCACCATTGATTTGATCTTGGCGTTGGAAATTGATTGCCCGATTTTGGATAAGGAAAAACCACTCCTAAAGGTCAAAAGGCGGTGGATGTGTGGAATGAGCGCAATCGTATTTATCATAATTACATCTTATTGGCATTGTCCAATGTACTGTTTGATGTATACATGCAACACATCTACGTCCACTGTGAAAGAGCTATGGGAGGAGTTAAACAAGAAGTATAATACCAAAGATCTTGGTATTTAAAAATACTTTGTCGCAAAATTCCTTAAATTCCAAATGGCTAAAGGTAAATCGGTATCGAAGTAGGCACACAAATTTCTATTATTGCTCTATAGTTTAGCAAAGGCTAAAATCAACCTTCCTGAGAAGTTTTAAGTCATGTCTATCATGAGAAATTTCCTAAATCTTGGGAGGACTTCGGGATTACTCTCAAGCATAGGAAGGGAAAAATTTCTCTTGATGACTTAATGATAGCCATTGCTATTGAGGAAGAGTATAGGAAACAGAAACCTGTATTGCCTGTGGAGTCTAAGGTGAATGTCATAACATCTAAGAGCAAGGAGAATAAAAATAAGAACAATAAAAATAAAGCAAAGGCCAAACCCAAGATCCAAAAGAAATCCAAGAGCAAACCATGTTGGAACTGTATGCAAGTCGTGCATTGGAAAAAGAATTATCCTTCTAATAAAACTTAGCAAAAGACCACAAATGGGAATCCTCAGGTGAATATAATCACCGAAGAGGCAGGGTCTAGCGATGGGTTTGTCTCAATAAAACCCGAACTCTATGTTATTCACGATCTTACTAAATGGCTCGTGGATACTGAAGCCAATGTACATATTTGTACTGATAAATTGTTCTTTTCTTCCTATCAAACCTATAGTGGCAGGACTCTGAAGATAGGGAATGACTCTGCAACAAAGGTGCTGGGATTCGGATGCATCGACTTAAAGTTTTTCTCAGGGCAAGTCTGGACACTGCACAGGGTGCTACACGTTCTTGCTGTGAAAAAGAATGTTCTTTCTGGTTCCTTGTTAGTTAGAGAGGATTTTGAGTTAAACTTTAAATGTAATAAAGTTGTTATGTTGAGACATGGAATATTTTATGGAAAGAGGTATTTGGCATATTTTGATTTATTATTTAAAGTGAGATGTGATGTGGATGTATCATCTAGAAATGCTCTAAATAATGTTAATTTTCATTCGATTCAATCTATTTGTAATAATATTAAATCTTGTGATATATGACATGGTAGATTAGGTCATGTAAATTTCAATTCTTTAAAAAGAATAATGTTGAACGTTGAAGACTATGCTATCAGAATTGGTTTTGAAAACCTGTCGTTGTAGTTCGAGTCGCGAAGAGATCCGTTCAACTGATAAAATTTATACCGAAAAATCCATAAAGAAGTTCCGAGTCGAGCACAGGGAGGCAGACATTTGATTAAAAATACACGTTTGTTTTATTTGTCACTAGCTATCTATTTAACAGATAATAAATAAAAAAGAGAGAGAATATTACAAATAAAAGCAAAAAGGATTAGAATAAACATTGATTTCATTATCAAAAATTATTCATTACACTACTCATTACGACTAGAAAGTGGGAAATGATTACACTAAAAAGCGGTAAATCTACTCTAGAAAGCAGTAAAAAGAATGGGCAGAGAGATATCCTCCTCGACGATCGCTTGGAGGACGAGCCGGATGGGACGACACTTGGAAGATAGAGAATGGAGCGGGAAGAAGGAAGACGAAGCGGGAAGAACGGGAATGAAGCAACACGTCGTCGTCGTCGCAGGATCCACTTCTCGAATGCAGAGAGAGCACAACTGCAGGATGCTCCACGAAGGGGGACGAAGGTGGAAAAATTATAATTTCTACTCTTGAGGAGCATCCTGGGTTTGGAACAAGCTCTTAGAGCTTTGGAAGGGGTGAGAGAAGAGAAGAAGGGATGAGAAATTCGTATGGAGGGGGTCTCCTTTTACAGTTGCAAGGAATGGGGGCATTTTGGACATTTTAATTTCAAAAACATTAATATGGGACCTTTAGTGACAGACTTAACCGTCACTAAAGGTCCGTTGTTGGGCGACGTGTGCGCGCACTGCGCGTGCCTGCTCTTCTTCTCTGCCTAAAACGCCTATGCACATTTGGGTGTTATTAGCCGTCCGATCAAGAGATCGGACTGCTTAAACCACCTTCGCCCGCACAGCGCACCTACGTGCGATTGGGCGTTTGCGCTACGTGTCTGATCGCGCATGGGCGCTATCACTCACTCTACGCCGCTCGATCTTCATCGCACGGCTCCACTCGCTCGACCGCTGCACTATGCCTTCTCTTTAGGCAAGCGGGCGCTTTTGTGAACGCGACTTCGTGGCCGTTGGATGAGCATCCAACAGTCGAGATCAAGCGAGCGAGTGAAGAAGGAAGGCTGCGGCCGATGTTAGGCAACTATGATGGTGTCATGTGGCGCCATCTAGGCCGTCCATCTTCTGAGTGATGTAGATGGTGCCACGAGTGTCGGATTGGACCGATTTTTGCGCTGTTAGGCTGCGATCGTCGATCTGAACCCATCCGTGCTGTTGGATTTATCGTCTGAGGTGCGGATTAACACCATCTTGGCCCTTGCTCTTTAAGGTTCCTTAGTCTCTATCTGGTGCTACGGATATCCAATTAGGGCGATCTTGGAGTCATTGAACTCCAATCGTCTCCCTGATCAGATCTGTACGATTGGATCTTCGATTCCAGGCCCTGATAAAAATTCACCCTGTCCCTGACCATAAAAGGAGACAATAAACATACATTTTATACAGACTAACCTAAATGCAAGATGATGCATGTTATGCAATATTTATAGTATGAGATGCAATTCTATGCTTAGGAACAAATATAAATAGATAGTTTATGTGATACAAATGTGTTTACATCAAATAATAAAATTTAATATGATTCCTGAACACACCATAGATAAAACTAAGAAATGCGAGATATGTGTGCAGGCTAAACAAACTAGGAAGCATTTTCACTCTATTACTAGAGATACTGAGGTTCTAGATTTTGTGCACACGAATATCTGCGAGTTTAATGGTGTGTTAACTATGAATAATAAAAAGTATTTTATCACCTTTATAGATGACAGTAGTAGATACTGCTATGTGTATTTACTTAAGTCTAAGGATGAGGCATTAAGTAAATTCTTCATCTTTAAGAAAGAAGTAGAAACACAAACTGAGAAAACTCTTAAGAGACTGAGGTCAGATAGAGGAGGGGAATATACGTCCAACTTATTTGATGAACAGTGCCAAGTTTTTGGTATAGTTTATGAAGTGACGACCCCTTATTTCCCTCAATCTAATGGGATAGCAGAACGAAGGAATAAGACCCTAGCTGACATGGTCAACACTCTCTTGTAAAGCTCAGGGTTACCTACTTACATGTGGTGAGAAGCTTTGAATATGGCATACCATATTCTAAATATAGTTCCCCTCAAGCATAAGGAAAGTAATCCATTTGAGATTTAGAGAAATAGGAAACCAAGTTTAAAATACCTCAAAGTGTAGGGTTGCCTTGCAAAAATAGTTGTCCCGAAACACAAGAGGAAGAAGCTTGGACCTAAAACAATTGACGCGGTCTTTCTGGGTCATGTTGATAATAACTATGCCTATAGATTTTTTGTTATAAAATCTGATATTTCAGCCATAGATGTCTGTTGGTGCTAGAGCACCACGATCATTTGTTTTGATGATAACAAAACACGTGTTATTTAACATTTGCAATTTGAGTCCTAGATTTCAGATCAATTGCAAATGTAGACGTGTTTAGACGAAACTCGAGCTCGCATCCAGGACGGATTGGAGCTTAATGAAGAACAGAGGAGGTTCGCATGGAGCGACAGATTGAAGATAGAAGACAAGAAGAATAGGATAGATTCTTTTTAATCCTTTCTTGTATCTCTTGCCTTTATTTTCTTGCTCTTTTTATTTTCCTTAGAATATTATGTTAAAGAGCCTCAAAGTACCCTAACAGTAGTCCTAGGAACACCGGCACAACCCTAGGATACTTAGGTTTTCTGTAGAATACTTAGAAAACCAATATAGGGCTCAAACAGCACTTCCAGACGTCTAAATCCAAAATCAGACGTCTGATAAAGTATTTTAAGACGTCTGACTGTTGTTTCAGACGTCTGATAACTATTAAGCTGGAGTTAGTATTCTATCTGATGAAATCAGACGTCCAGACCTTAGACCAGATGTCTTAGGAGACATCTGATGGACTTGCCAGACGTCCAGATAGTGGACCGTTGGCTAGCTTAGCAGGCACTCAAGATTATGACCGTTAGAGCCTTATCAGACGTCCTTAGGCCTTTTCAGACGTCTGATAATTGACCGTTTTGCCTCGGCTGACCCAAAATCGCTTCTCAGAGATTTTCTAGCCGTTGCAACGTTTGGAAATCCATTCCCACGGAAAAAGTAGGTTTCCAGACGTCCAGACATAGTGCCAGACGTCCTGTATGTCGTCTGATGGACTTGCACAAAAACCCTGTTTAGATCTGATCCAAGTCAGGAAGAGACCCGCCCAAAATCAGACGTCTGACATTTGAATCAGACGTCTTAAAGTGGCCTTCCAGACGTCTGATGCCAGAGTTAAACGTCTGATTACCCTGTCAAGCGCAATCATTGTCCTGATTTCGGCCTGATTCTCTTGGGCTTTGCACCCAACGGCTATGGAAGCTTTTCTAAGCCTTCCAAAGCCTTCCTAAGGCCTCTATAAATAGAGGGGAACCTTTGACACACCAACACACACTTGGATACACTTAGCTACACACTTCCACACTCTTTTGTGTCCAGAAAAGATCTTGCTCTCTAAGCTCAAGTTCTACATCTTGAGAGCATCAAGCTTCGCGCACCCGCTCTCCCGCCGTTGTTTACGAGAGCGACATTGCGCCATCGCGTGGCACACGCACCGCGTCATCAACTCGACGCACTCCTTGCAAAGGGGAGTTTCCTATTTCCTATAGAAGCTAGGTTTAAATTACTTTGTTGGCTCTATAGGATTACTTGTTTTATTTTATCTTTGTCTTTTGGTTGGGTATTCGCTTTGCGAATTCCCGTCTCCTTCGTGGGACAAGATCCTTCTCGTGGAGAGAAGGGGTTGAGGAACGCTACCCTCGTACTTGTAGCGTGGTTGTACTGAGGTTGAATCACCCTCGTTTAAAGTGATTCGATTTAGTGGATTTTGATCAACTTGGTTGATCGGAAAATCCTAACTCGAGAGGGTTAGGTGGTGGTTTTCACCCAGTTTAGGTTTCCACCTAAAAATTCTTGTGTACTCGTGTGATTGCTTATTTGTGAGATTGTTTATTTTATTTCCGCAATTATTACGTCACCCCCTCCTAGTATGGAAACCTACAATGTCAACACTATTGTTGAACTTCGCGATGCTACATTTTTTGAGGATGTCTTCCTTATGAAAACTGGATTACCTCAAAATATAACTTCAGATGATCTAACCACCACATCTAGTTTTATTCCTGGTCAAATGGAAAGGATGTCTAATGTGAGGGCTAGCTCTTCTCGTTCTGAACCCAATAAAATAGAAGAGTTTAGACCTAGAAGAAGTAAATGGCCAAGAATTGTCAAGGATTTCGGAAGTGATTTTATTACTTACCAAATCGAGGGCGATCCCCCCTACTTATCGTGATGCTATGGCTTCTTCTGAAGCTAAGCATTGGAAAGATACCATTAAGAATGAGATTGACTCAATCATCTCTAATGGTACTTGAGAGTTGGTTGATTTACCTCCAAGGTGTTCTACTATTGCGTGCAAGTGGCCTTTTAATTAAGAGAAAACTCAGGCCTGATGGATCTATTAAAAAATACAAAGCTAGACTTGTTGCCAAGGGGTTCAAGCAAATGGAATAAATCGATTATTTCAATACCTATTCTCTAATAACTAGGATACCTACTATCCGAATGCTTATTACATTGACTTCTATTTATGATCTCACTATCCACCAAATGAATGTGAAGACCACTTTTCTTCATGGCGATCTTAAGGAGGATATTTTTATGGACCAGCCTGAGGGATTGATGAGAGCCTCATCATGAACCCTAACTAGCATAATTTAATCTAAATAAGTGTGAAGAAGCTCCTACAAAACCTAAAGAAAAGCCTAACTCAGAGAAGTCTGAATTGGAGAATAAAATAAGTCATGCGGGGTAAAACTGTAATTTTACCAAGGTAATACATAAACAGGGCATCTAAGGGTATAAACATAGGTCAAATGAGCTTAATAAGGAAAGAAGTGGGATGATCTGATCTGAAAAGGGTTATAGCAACTTTTATGAATTAAATGACATTCTGTAACCCTAAAAACAAACCTACTTTAATTCATGAGGTTATAGGTAGAGAAAAATCAACTAAACCCTCTAAAACTCATGAAAAAATACTCCATAAGGTTTAGAACCTTCAATTTGACCTTTGCAACCTATTTTGACCTAATTTGAGAACCATGCCCAAATTTTAACCTAATTTGGGTTTTTACGCAAATTGATCACTCAAACGTGGTCAAACCTAAAATCAAACTACACCATTAAATTCCTTAGGTTCAAATTAGGTTGGTACAAAAATTTGGACCTAAGTGAAGATCATCTTGACCGACTTTACAAATTGGTCCTCTTAAATTACTTTTTGACCCTTATCTTTTTAAAATCTTACATTTAGCCCCCTATCTTTTCCTTCATTCTTTGCAGAACGGTCCTCCCTGCCACCCTGCGCAAGCACCATACCTCCGGCGACCTTGCACGGAGGATGGCGCCGCGCAGGGTAAGGCAGCCGCTCTCAAGAACGAGCAGGGGGTTCCCTGTGTCGTCCTCTGGCACAGGGACCCTCCCCTGTGACCTGCGGCTGCCCATGCCTCTCGTGCGAATGCACGAAAGGCATGGGTCTCCATCTCCGGCCATCTCCGACAGCTCCCCCACGTCGCTCTCTCGAAACTCTCCCCTCGCTAACACCTTTATAAGGAGCGACAGGGGATGCCGTCCACTCCAAGCCTGATTTGGCCGAGGATCCATCCCCAATTTCGTCTCCTCCACCTACGGCCAAAAAGCCCACAGGCTTCGGTGGCCCTTTCCTCCTTTCGTCGCTCTGCTGCCATACCTGCAGCAAAGCCCACTCTGCCTCGTCTTCCCGCGTCAGGCCGCACCAGCTGGCATTTTCCCGACCTCTTCCTCGCCGCCGTTACTCCCCTCTGTGCTCCTTCATCTCCGATGCCGGCAGGTACGTGCCGAGCGCCGCCTCCCTCCCTCTTCGTCAATTAGGTAGGTAAAAACTTTCCCCTCTCTCTCCCTATTATTTCCCCCTTCCTAATTTACTATTTCAACCCACCGACCACCACTGTCCATCACCACCTTCTCCATCTCCGGCTGCCCTCCGACGAGGAGTACTTGCCACTCCACGCCTCCATCCGCCTTGCCAGCTACCCCTTAAGCTCCGCGTCACCTCACTGACACTGAATCCACCCTCCATTCACCACCTAGCACCTCCAGACCACTCCCCGGACACACCCACTCTCACGCACGCAGAGTGCCCTAAGCGCACGGCCACAGGCACTCTCACACTCGCTGACCCCCGCACCGCACTCACCGCGCTCTGGAGAACCTCCCTGGACCTTTTTGACGTGGCCTCGAGGCCGTTTGCATGTTTCAGGTTTCGCCCTCCTCGCCGCCATTGACGAGCAGCAGGAGCTGCTTGGCAGGCAGCTCCAGGCGAGAGCCCCATGCAGTGCAGAAGGGAGCCGCGCACGCATCCAGGACTTCACTTGGGGTCGCAAGCTTCGGCTGCTGCCCCAATTGCTCGGAACCTTCTCCCGCAGGCGCCCGAAATCGGAGGTGGGACTTTAGTCCCACCTCGGAAGTGTATGGGCGCACGCCCATACATAAATTGAAAAAGTGCTATCGGCTGGTTGCCTCCGATAGCACTGAGGTGAGGTCCCTCACCTACTCACCGAGTCTCGTCCGCGACACGCCCACGCGGATCTGACCCGACCAGACTTCCCACTCCTGTGCACTCCTCGCGCACCACCCACGCCGGTGCGCCTGGACCCGGGCACGCGACCCTACCTGATTACCCGGCTCTGGGAGAGCTTCCCAAAGAGAGATCCAGAGAGAGAGAGAGACGCGGGGAAGGGGTAGGGTAAGTTTTGCGCTGACATTCATGTGTGTGCGCAGAGAAGAAGAGAAGAAGAGCTGAAGAAGGACTTAGCTATTGCAGAGAAGAAGAAAGGAAGGAAAGAAGCTGAAGGAAAAGAGGAGGAGAAACACTGTAGCAACCGAGCAGTTAAGGCATCTGAGCGCCGAATCAGACGTCAGCGAAAAAGGAGAGTCAGTAGCAAGAAAAAGAAAAGAAAGAAGAAGAAGAGGGGCCTGAGCAGAAGAAAGAAGAGAAAAGAGAAAGAGGAACCGCAACTGCTGAGAAAAAGAAAGAAGACAAGCTGAAGAAGAAGAGGCAGAAGAAGAAGAAGAAGACAGGCTGAAGAAGAGCTTGCCGCAGAGAAGAAGAAAGAAAAAAAAGGAAAAGGGAGAAAGAAAGGAGCAATTTTCACTCTCACTCTCTCTCTCTCTCTTTCTTAATTTTTGTAAAACATTGTATTGTGAATTTATATGATTCTGGAATTATAGTTTGCTCCCTGAGTTCAACCTCAGGAAACTTTTTTATTTCCGAGTAACAAATTGTATTAAATTGGTGACCGTTTCTTTGAACTATACTACGACAAAATCCTAGAGAGGGAACGCAGCCCACCAGGGATTTATAGCTCCTAGAAATGAGAAAAGGTTTTCAAGCTTGTTAAATCTCTTTATAGTTTGAAACATGCACCTAAGCAATAGCATAAAAGGTTTGATAAAACTATACAATCTTTTGGCTTTGTCGGTCACAAATCTGACAGGTGTGTCTACTCTATGATTAAGGGTGATATGTGTATTATCCTATGCCTATATGTAAATGATATATTATTGTTTGGATCAGACATTAGAATTGTGAATGAAACTAAGTTATTCTTGAGTAGTAAGTTTGAGATGAAGGATATGAGTGTTGCAAATGTGATCCTAGGCCTTAAACTGATTCGGTCAGCAAAGAAAATAGCTATTTCTCAATCTCATTATATTGAAAAGGTTTTTGAGATATTTGGCTATGAGGATTGCAAGGTTATAAGCACTACTTTTGATTCATCAAAAACCCTCTATAAGAATAAAAGTGGAACACCTGTTTCACAACTAAAATATTCACAAATTATAGGAAGTTTCGTATATTTGGCTAACTATACTAGACTGGATATTTCTTTTTTCGTATCTAAGTTGAGTAGATACACAAGCTGCCCTGACCATACTCATTGGGATGCTTTAAACCGAGTACTTAGGTACTTAAAGGGAATTGTTTCTCTTAATTTGTATTATGGTAAATATCCTTTAATTTTAGAAGGATATAGTGATGCAAGTTGGATCGATCAAATGGAGGATTCTAAGAGTAATGGTGTTACAGGATATGTCTTTACCCTTAGAGGCGATGCAATCTCCTGACATTCTACAAAACAGACCATTTTAGCCTGGTCTACCTTTAAGGCTAAGCTATGTGCTTTAGACACCACTGGAATTAAAGTTGAATGGATAAAGGAACTTCTCGTAGAAATCCCTATGGTGGGTAAGCCAATTCATGCGATATCTTTGCATTGTGATAGCATGACTGCTATAGCAAACATTAAGAGTTTAAAGTTTAATCAAAAAACAAGGAGACATATCCAAGTCAGACTCAAGTCTGTAAGGGACTTAGTGCCTCAAGGAGTGATTGCTGTGGAATTTATAGGATCCAAGGATAACATAGCAGATTCGTTTACTAAATGACTTGATAGATCTTTAGTCCTTAAGTCTAGACTTGGGATGAGACTGAGATCCATTAGGAGTTCACCCGCAGTAGCAACCCAACCTAACTGAGTGGAGATCCCAAAAAGTAGGTCCAATGTGGTAATAACAAGCTATATGGGAAACTGGTTAGCACTAATTGTTAGATGTTTTTGCATCTGAGTCCAATCCCTGGTAGCCTGAGTGCCTTAAACTACAAATTTAGGAAGAGCAAAGGCTCTAAATGGGTTCAAGCCTTTATGGTAGGATGTGAATAATGCATCCTTGGAGAACGCTACCTATGTGAGTGTTACTGTGGGCCGCAGGTAAGGGAATATGGTCTTTCCTGATTACACTCATGAAATAAGATAGGGTGCATGGCCCTTAAGAGCACCAACCCTGAAGATTATCACCAAGAATTTCATTCTGTTGTCATCATTCTACACCCGACATCTAAGGTCTAGAGTTCAAGACTAGTTTCACCTTATTCTTGTGGCGGTGAAGGTGGATGACTCAAGTAAAGGTTCAAACCGGAAGGTACCTTTACTGAAAGCAGAGTGTGATAGCCAAGGAATTTGTCATTGAATTTCAATGATGAATTTGTGGAGGAATGTTGGATTTGAGAGCCTAATTACATCAATTGGGATGTAATTATTGTATGGTGACAAAGAAATTCATGTTGAAATCAGTGAGATTTGGGAGAGGTTTTTAGTCCTATACTGGAAGGAGACAATTCTTGGTGGGTGTAAAAGGCTTCTGCCTCCCATGGCTTATGTAGCAAAGAGTGAGAGGTGGAGCTGGGGACCACGAACACACACATGCGCGCCCTGCCTCGCCCTGGCCCGGCTCAAGCTCGGGCTCGAGTGAGAATCAATTTGGAACTTAGAACTTAAACTCTTTTGCTACGAACTTTTAATTTTACGATTTTGTCTTAGTCGATCGAAAAGTAAAATTGGTCGACCAATTGTTTTGGTCGATCAATTGGTTTAGTCGACCAAAAAGTTAAGTTTGATTGATCAATTTATTTTGGTCGATCAATAGACTTAATTGATTGATTAATTGTCATATTTCCATAAAATGGGAATTTCCATAAATGTCTAGCTGTGGGCTCTATATAAAGGCCACAAGGGGGCTCTCATTTGACATACAACAAAAGCATTAAAGCTCTCTCTACTCTTTCCCCCCTCTCTCATTCTTATCTATCTTTCTTGGTGCGTTTGTTCGATGTGAGATTGGTAGAAAAATCTCCAATCACTTTTGTGGATCTTGCACAAGGAAATTGAGAGATTTACGATAAGTTTTTTGTTGATCAAACGATGAAATTGGTAGATTAATCGAGAATTTGGTTGGAAATCAAATTGCTTCAGCTTTGTTCTCCTAATGTGGTTTTCGAGGACATCCAAGATCTGAATGCGTCGAATTTTGGAGGTAGATCGTCATATCCTGGGAGAAATTTATCAAATCCCGATGTACCGATATTATAGGAGGCAATACTTTCTCTAAGAGAAATCCTTAATAGATACTTCGATTGGAGTAATCTCTAACATTTTTTCATTTTATTTATTTATATTATTACATATTATTTATTCTTTATTTTATTCTGGATCTTATCCACATATATTTGACTTACTTGATTTAATATTTTAATATATATAAAAATATTGAAAAAAATATATTTTTATTTATTTATTTATTTTATACATTTATTTCAATTGCAAATGGATTTCACCTTCTCAATTAATTACGTAAACGAATCTGAAAGTTTGATACGTAGAATATCTTTTGCAACTAATTAACACTTAAGTCAACGTCTCAGTAGAAATTTAAGGTATCATAATGTGACCTTTTGAAGAGACTGAAGCAAGGGAGTGGGGGCTATTCTTCCATATTCACATTCTAATTAATGAGCAGATTCCGCATCTAAAATGTCTATTTAATGTCTGATAGAATTATTTTATGTGATATTTAATTATCTACGTGAATATAGAAATAAGACGATGTACGGTGATGTTTGCGACAACTTTTTTGAATTTCTATAAAAATTTATAACAACATTTATTTTACTTATTGATATTAAATTAACGTCACCTTAAATTTTTATTTATTAAAATTAAGGAAACGATTAATTGGAGCTTCAATTTTTGAGTCCTCCATTTTGAGAGCAAATTCGTACTTGCACATTAGAGGATCTGGACTCAACACTTTGAATCTCCTACATATCTGCATATATATATATATATATATATATATATATATATATATAGTATTAGCAGTATTTTGCTTGCTTGTCTATTGAAAATTTATATATAAATTGTTACTGCTTGGGAAATTAAGTAAGCAACACGTGATCTCTCTCACTCTCTCTCGTCGGGCTGGCTTAGTAGAAGCATGCATACAATACGTACGTACGACCATAAAATATAATGAAAGCATGCATCTGTGGCGTATGCATCTTTTAGATTTAATTTACTTGAAGGGTTAATCTTTTAAAAGAAATATTAACTCTTGATTACTTAACTATTTAACATTTCATTTACTAATTTGGATTTAGCAATTTTAATACATGTTAGTCAAATCCATGTTAAAATTATATACTACTCATATATTTGATATCTTCCATATTTTATATCTTAACATCACTACCAATTAAATACCATAAAAATTAACATCAAAACTTAACACAAATTAATGTTAACACCACACAAGAAGTAAATACAATTATAAATTAACATAAATTTCACATTTCTTAACATCATTTTCCTATTCCCTTGAGTAAACTAACCTTAGGATCCTCATCTGCTCCTCCGATCCCCAACGTACCTACACCACCAAGTACCCTTTTGGCCTAACAATCCTCCTTCCTAAATCTGCTCGATCGATCGTATGCCGCCATGCACAGATGAGGATATCTCCAGCTCCCTCTTCTACGATGGAACCCATCCATTGAACTGATGGATCCCACTTAACGATCGAATTTATAAACTCAAGTATGCTTGTAATATAATATAATACGGCCGGTCAATCAATTAATTAATTATGCGTATTAATTAAGCATCTCTCTGCATGCAGCTTGAGATAATTAGGACTAATAGAATTTTAATTGCAATAATATTGTAATATGGCACCTGGGCGGAACATTGCAGCATAAAATGGATCTGAAACGGTCCCATTCGGAGGCTACGATTCTCTCATCTTTACGTATAGCCCAGTTGAGAGGAGTACTACCGCGCGCAAAAGATTCGTAGATTACATCCAACTCCAAACCAGTTGGCTTGATCGGAGACTGTTCCTTGGAGTGGCCCTTGAGGTTATAGAGGAGTGGTCCTCGATATTCGCAAAGGTTATGGGCCAGCTACAATAAAACATATATATATATATATATATATATTGAAAGAGCGTGCGGGATTTAATCAGTAGATTAGCGAAGCACATACATTTACGTCAATGAAACGATCAATTATTATTTAAATAATTATTAAGTATAGCTTCTAAACTGATTTGCAACATAGCTGAATACCTGACGCTGTGCACGAGTCACAGCACTTTGAGGTCGCAGGTTCGGCTCTTTACTGTACCCGCGGCCCTTTCGATTTTTTCTTTTGTTTTAATTTTAGTTGCATGCACCGTGCATGTCGATCATCCCTTTTCTTTATTTCTTATTTCCTTGCTCCTTTTTTTTTTTTTATATTTTACTTAATTTATTTTTTTTAACGCATTGTTTAACATATACATTAAGTTTAGATTTTATCATCATCATTAACCTACTCATCTTATGTTATTTTATTAGAGATTAATATTTAATATATAATTAAATTATTATTTAATTAGATACATCAAATAATATATTTTAAAATATATTATTTTTTTTATTTATGATGAATATTTTTTATTTGTACCGACCTTAATTTCTAAAATAAACTCATACATTATTTCTTTTTAAATTTTTTTCTCAATCAAAATTATAATAAAATTTTAATATAATTTTAACTTTTATGCTCCCGTGAGATTCAAGCTAAAAATTAATATATATTGATACCAGCTGCTCAGATCCTGCCCCGTAACTGTCACAGTACATCCGTAGCTATGTTATCCGATCGGAAAAATGGATAATTCACTATCAGATTAAAAAAAACAAACTAAATGTTTATTTTTCTAAATGTGCAAATAATAATTTATTTGAACGTTAAATCAAAATAACGTTAAGTAAAATCTATTGTAATATATCTCTTCGATACCTTTAATTTGAATCCGTTGTGACATTCTTTAAAGATCTTTCAACCATACATTTCAAAGGATATATCACTGTAAATCAATATCTTTTCAAAATTTTGTTGACCAAATTTTGTATCAATACCAAGCATGAGCAGTGGGTTTGAAGAAGGCTCTAGAAGGACGAAATTTATATTTTTACGCCCTCCAAAAGGATGAACCATGACAAATTTATATCTTGCACCCTTCCGACAAAAATGAATCATGCTATATATGTTCGAAACATATTCCGTTTTAAGTGGCTTGAGAAAGGACCGACTCCCTAGAGTTTTATACGTTTGCCATTTCTCAATGCAATGTAGTCGAAATCTCTGTTTTTTTTACTTAAGTGATTAAAATTAACATATATATATATATATATATATATATATATATATATATATATATATATATATGCCATGTTGTACGTTAAGACATCTATCTCCAAAGCACGAAACTCAGCATTTTTCCTAACTAGGAACAAACTAAGAGACCTAGTAGCCCTTGGTTCATGGGAGCCTCCATATGCTTGACTGATCACATTATGTCAACGAGGGGTTCAGCTTCATAGCTCAAACCCACTTGTCCTTCCATGCTTGTGGCTCACATATGCCAATCTCATTCATTTGTTTTCCTTGTGGTCCAGTCTTTTTACTGTTTGCCCCTTCAAGATTTGTTTTCATGCTTTGAGTTCTCCGTTGAGAAATTTGGGTAGTTGATTGTTGGTAGCTGAAGAATGTAATATTACCTTGATGACTCAAGGAAACCCAATTAATGAGAGGAGAAGCAATCCATTTATCAATTTAAGATCAATTTGATTTCTACAAATAATACGAAAAAGGACCCACACGTTTATTTTTTGAACATCCAGGTAACCATAATGCTTCTTAAAAGTTAAACCAGAATAAATGTCAAATAAGATCTATCGTGAGATAAATACCTTTCTGCAACATTTGATCCAAATGTTTTCAAAAGATATGTCACAATAGATTTGAACTAGACGTCTCTAAAAGATATGTCACGATAGCTCTTACGTAATGTTTATTTTGATTAAATATATAGATAATATTATAGCTATTTAGACATTTTAAAAAAATAAACATCAAAAAGGTCTTTTTTCCGTGAATATTCTCTAAGGATCCTTGTGCAATTTCACCGAAGAAACGAAGAAAAAGGAAGAAGCATCACGAGATGCCAACTAGGATATATTATGTGCTTAATGATACTCATGTTCCCAAATGCACGATATTCCATACATGTTATAAATTTTGTTTCCATTCCAAGCATTTGTAGGAATCTTTTCACTTTTTTGAGGTGCTCCTTGTTTTTTTCCTGAGCTTAATTATAATGTTTTCAAAAACTTTAAGATACCATTACCCTCTAATTACATTCCTGCACTTGAAATCTATATTCGTGCATATGTCAAGAGAGGTGTAAGATGAGTTGATTTGTGACACTTCCTCTGAAAATCTAGCAATGGATCATTGCCAGTGGTAGCCAAGTCCCTAAAATTAGTTGGAAATTAGTTAGTTCAATGCCAAGTATATGCACATTAATTATCGTCAAAAAAATCAAAACATTATGTAATCTAAGTGAAAAGGATAACAAGTATATAATGATGGATGGGTTTTATGAAAATCTCCTTCCTTTCAGAATTCAGTTGGTGAATACATGGTAGTGTCACCTACTGTCTCATAGCTGTCCCATAAAATCTAGGATGTGCCCCTACCAATTGCCCCACAAGTACTGACTACCGAGGCAATGCCTCTCCTTGAAGAAATCAGCTCCCTCTCTGAACAGCCAGCTGGATACTGACCTCTCCAATCATCCACATTGAAGTACCTAGCTTGTTCCAATCATCGACACATAATTGGCGGAGGTGGCGGTCTTCGGCTTGTGAGGCTCAAACCGCTGAAAGAAATACATGCATATCTATGTCTTACATGTGTGTGTATTGATTTTGTGGGTTGTGTGACGCTAAGGGAGCAATAATTATCTGGTGGTGTGGGGCACAATAAGTTGGCTGGCAATGGTTGGGAGGAATTGTGGTTGTGTGGAAGAGAAAAGCCGAAGGCATATCTGCCTCACTTTTGGGGGTGAGGGAGGGGTTTGGGACCCCCTTTGTGGATAGTAGCCTTACTAAGTGTCCGTTAGTGTCCGTTACTGTAATAAATATCCCAACCTCGTAACAGAATATCTGATGTGGTGATCCACAATTGGTCAGGTGGGATGCTGATGTGGCATCATCTGATAGGATACACTGTAACCACTCCTGGGCAATGTGCCTATCAAGGAGGAATGGCCTCTGTGTGAAAGATAGAACAATCAATCCATTCTTCCAGAAACATCTCTCATGCTCTGTTGATACCTCGACACTAGGTCAGAAGAATTGTGGGGCAGTCATGGCCACCCACAGTCGTTGTTTTTTCCCCTTTGGATGATAGCAGAGATGTATTGCTACTCATACATGGAAGTTGGAAGATCATTATTGTGCTTGCCAAATTCTATTTGCATTTTGAAGTGAAATTTTTCTGCATCTTGAAATGAAAATTTTCAGATGTTCTGAATAAACAGAGATCTTCTTGGTGCAAAATTCAAATGAGATACATTCCCATTTCTCATAAATTCCATACTCCCATCTTGAGGGAGATTTCATACACCAGTTTCATTTACAAGGTTTGAATTTGAAAAACAAGGTATCTCCAGTCCTTTTACTTGACTGTGCGATTACATGCACACAGCAGCAAAATTTTAATCTGTACTTTCTAGGCAAACATTTCATGTCATACTTACACGATATTGGGGATTTTGTGTATTTCGTTGGTTGATGATGCAATTATGTTGCAATTTATTATGTAAATTAAGATGTTCTTTTAAGCTGAAAAAAATTATTTGGAGGAGATTCTGATGATTGTAACTTCTACGTAAATCACAGCTGCTAATGGTTACTTAACAGAGAAACAAGGACCCGATGGGTATGGAATAGGTTTTCCATTGGACAGAGACCATCAATAAAAGAAAGATCTTTCCTGATTAGCATCAAATTTCTTACTAACTCTCTCTGCTCTTTAATCGTTTACTTTTTCTGTGCAGACAAGTTTCAAGGAGCTTTAGACTTTCTTGTTTATCTTAGAAAGAAATCTCAAGTACCATCCTTGGCTTCTAATACATACTCACCTGTTGCAAGGGACTATCGCTACGGCTCAACCTTAATAGCCGCATTTCAGGCTCAGACTTCTTGGGCTCAATGGGCTAACTTTTACTTTGGATGGGTTGTGAGGCATTGATACAACTCTTGGTACTTTCCCTATGCCTAAATGGGCTTGGTGCTTGCTCTCCTAAGACTATCTTGAGATTGCATGACATGGATTTGTTTTTTGCTGTTCTCAAAAGATAATTCAATAATTAGACAGAGCAGCATCTCAATTGTGATCCTTTAAACCTTTAAAAGTGATGAGGGAAGGAAAATCTTCATCTAAGCACAACAAAAAAGGTCTCTTAAAGGCCCAAGAAAATCCCACGGAGGTCCAACCAATAAAGGCTAAAAGTCCACTATCATACCAAGACAATGATACACATACACCACTTTAGACACAAAAGTTGACACCCACTCACAGAAAACATGACACCGTCCGGGCACACATAAGACCATCCAAGCCAATGGCCCCCCTTTTCAATAAGATGGGGGAGTCATATGTGTACACTTCTGTGTACACTTCGGTGTATACAAAGGGTTTCCCATCATAAAATCCAGCTTAATTGAAGGAAAAATTAGGTGGATACCTGCCTAAATAGGTGGATCATAGTCAAAATGCTGTATAGTCGAAGACTTAGACTAACAGATATATAAATCAAGAATATCCACTTAAAAGCATAGGCAGACAGACAGACTCCCTGGTCGGTTGAGAGTTTGGTGAATAGTCAGTTTTCCTCATCCGATCGACTACATGATGGGCAAGCCAGTAAACTCATCCAACAGACTCCAATTCGACGACGGTTATCCTATCCATTACTCCATTTTCATGTCCACCTTGGAACATGGGCAACGTGTCCCATAACGTGTATGACGTGTCATCAATTTGACCCACCGTTACAAGCACAACCTAGGAATTACGCCCAGGAGGGAAGGCATACATTACAAGGAGCTACATTACTTAAGCAAGTTGTGACCTCGGTAGGGGGACACACACGCATAAGATGAGAGACATAGAGAGAGGGAGGGAGGGAGAGAGTGAACTCTTGTACTCTCAAAGACTTTTTTTTTTTGAGAGGATGCCTTCAAAGACAATTGACTTAGTAAACAATTGAGAGTGGCTCTACTCTCCCCAAACGTACACCTATTCAAGGTGAAAAACCTGAACTTAGCACCAATTCACAAGTAGGGGACATTACACCCTACAAGAAAGAGACATTAACACCGATTCATAGACATGGGACACCAACTCTACTTTTCCAAACTCTATAGTGTCATCTAATATTCTCGATGATGCACCACAATCACAGTCCACCTTCTCACTTTAAAGTGAATGTTCCTGCTGATCACACTATTAGCTCCACTTCTAGTAGTGCATCATGCAATTAGCAGATGTCGAATCATGTACTTCCTCTTTTAGTGGAGGTAGTACTCACCAACTGTACTATAGTTGGTTTCTCGTTCCTTTCTATCACTTGAATTGCAAATGTTGATGAGCATGCTCCTAGTATGCAACTATAGTTTACTGATTCATCTATATAACTTAGCAGGCAAATAATGATTTAGCTTTAAGAAATCCCTATCCCTGATTATACAATTAATGCCACTCTTCTAAAATGTATGTGATAGTTCTCCAATGCCACAAGACCTTGCAACGGACAGCTGCTAGAATGGCAACAAATTAAGGTTAGGGTCCAAAGGATGAGAAAAGCAACCACAAGCAATAGAGACATGGTAATTGACACTACATCTGAAGATAGGGTTGATTTCTCAAATGTAGTATGAAAACTTGAAAGCTTAAGTACAAGATTATGTGATTCCCAAAGGTTTATATATAAGCAAAATTGCACGATTCCTTGGTAAATACTCCTCGGAACCTAATGTAGGAGACCTCTCCGGAGATCGGTTTACAATAAATGGTTTTGTTTGGAAGATGTGTAATTGTGGGCTATGAAGCATCCATCAATAGATCCTTTAGATCATCAGCTTCTATCAAGAAATCTCAGTTGTGATCGCAGCATCCCAACCCAAGAGAGGCAGCATCTTGTATTCCAATGAAGTCGGGTGGTCACTTCGGCTGCTAAGTTCTAAGTACTTCTGATCCTTTGCAAATGCATTGCTGCCAGGCTCGTATGCTGATCTTGCTTATTAGAACAATTTGGCATGGGATAGTCTTCTTAGATGGTTCAAGGGTACCGTATCCAATTTAATGATCCAGGTGCAGCTAATCCAATCCTTCTAATGGGTGATTAGGAGGTTCAGAAGCAGGAACTAAGCCCAATCCTCATTAGTACGTATTATTTGTTTTTGCATCTTTACTCATATTTCATTAGTAGAACCAATGCAACTAGTTTACCAAAGACACATTCTTAGATCCTACAAAGTGTAGAGAAACCAAAAAGAAACAATTACAAAAGCACCATTCGAAGATCCAATGACTATATGCAGCATGGATTTTGTAGTAGAGCAATGGCAATTCACCAATGAGGAGAATGCTCTCCTAGTTTTGGACTGAATTCATAGTTACACTAACTCAGAACTCCCCCAAGGACTAAAAGGCAAGATGGAAATTGTATGTCTAACCTAGGTTATAACAAATTCTCACCCCTTGAAAGAGGTAAGAAATTAGCATTTACTTATGTTTTCTGGCTGATTTTTTTGTTTTTTTGAGAAAAATGTTTTCTGGCTGATAGAAGGATCAAAATTCTAGTTAAATTACAATATGTATTCCCAGGAATATGTGCAGACTTTGGTCTATTCAAGACTCAAACCCAATTAATCATGGATACCTTGAGTTTTGACTTGACTGAGCCGTAAAGAGATTCGCACGCCAACATTCCAGAGACTGTTCATAGGCTGGTGAACTAGGAATGTGCATGCTAACCGCTAACAATCTTTCAAGCTCAAGAGGCAACTCAAGAATCTATCTTGCATCATATGAGACAGCCTCAGGATAATAAAATTCATATATTGATGATGCCAACAAGGTAATGGAAACTTACTAGGATGTCAATCATAGAGCTATTATTTCAGTTACCATTATAACTTGTTGACGGATTTGAAAATGGAATTTCCACCAACTTAACATATTGAAGGAACTTTTTGTCAAGTGTCTGCAGATTATCCTTGAACAGTAATGAATAGCTGTCGATATAATTTTCACCAACAATCAGGATTGTTGACAGATCTAAGAGGGCAACAGATTGTGTGGATTATGCATGTTCACCAACAGAAGCAGGATATAGAGTGCATTGCATTTACAGAAATTTTATTGCATTCTCAGTGGTGCTTTCAGGTAGATTGATACGAACCTGAAGACCATGGAGTCCTTCCTGCAGAAACTCTAGATTTTCAGTTGTTTTATACAGCGCTCTCCAAAGATACCAGGAAGGATAACATCTGCACAGAAGAAAGAGACAGCAAGAGATAGCCTGCTGACTCCACGGCCCCAACACAAATCTCAAAGCTGAGTGAAGCTATTTGAGTCCTAATATCAGCATGTGTTGCAAGTTAGTGAGATTTCCACTCCTCTTTTGGTTTTTCAACCTGCATTGGTTGAGCTCCTACCTAGGCCAAATCATTTGCTTTCCCACCTTTTAACCCTATGAAATTTAGATTTAAGACGTGCGCTCAGAAAGCAATTGGAACAGAAACAGCGGCAAGTAAACAAAGAGGCAAAGGAAACAAGTGAGGCAAGACAAACCTGTACATTGAGAATGCTTACGTGGGTCTCTTGCAGGGCCGCAGACCTTCATTAGTGCTTTGTGCATCAGCTTCCTCCTGAGAACATGTTTGAATTAGTTGACCTGTCTGATTAAAATGAAATTAACGAGATACAATATAGCTGCTAAACTGTGGTCCAAATTTCCATTTAGGTACCAAGTTCTGAAACATTTTTTTAGTGTCTTCAAAATTTAAAACTGGTTTCAACCTGTGAAATACATGGTTACAGAATTAAGAGAACTAATGAAACTTGATAATTGATTTTTGTTAATAAAATTTTGATTTCCCTGTCTCCTTCCACAACCCAAAGCCCTGTGTCGTCCATGCCTCTCATCTTTCATTCCCTTCCTTCCAACCCCTCCCACCCCCCTCCCTGCCCCAGAAGCCAGGATATTACAGAATGGTAACACCCTCCCTAGTACGAGAAAAGGGATACCCAAGTGGTAAGGAAAGTACTACCCTTGAGGTGGAACCATTGCCACTACTGGGGGAAAGAGCCTAGAGTCTAGACTGACCACAAGGAAGTTGCAATCCCAAAATGAGGGAGAATGTAAGCACCTCAATGTACCTGCAAAGTAGTACCACTGCCACATGAAAAAATCAAGAGAGTTTCAAGTGATAGTGGAAGCATGCTACTAGCTAACATGGATTTAAGCATTTTGAATTGGTTGAGGGCAGGTCCATTGGGATCTGTGGCTCAAATGACATTAACTAAATAGCAACCAAATGGCGTGCTCAGTGTGAAATGTCAGGGCATCACGTAATGGTACACACAACAAAACACACACACACACAAAGAGACACACATACAAAATGAATGTCCAACGGAAATAAAATAGATGACTACCCAAGAGGTACAAACAACATTGCAGTTGTATGCCACCATAGCTTTTTTTACTTCAAAAACTCAATCTTCAACAAGTCTAACTACCTGCAGCCTGGTACATTTTATTGCGAAGTGCTCGTCAGCTTTTGAGAGAGAGAATGGGAACTGAATTATCATAGGCTACAAGAGACATTCTATAAAGTTCAATGTTTTTGAAAAGATTTATAAATTTCAACGTTTTTAGTGTTTCGACCAGCAAAAAGGGCAAAACTTAGGCATTGCAATCAATTTGATGTTTCATGTGTGCCAGAAGACATTCAGCATTTTTAACATCAATTGGAACCGAATCCATAGTTTAGATGACATTTGTATGCCTTTTTCTGCAATTAAAAAAAAAGGACAAATTGGACCTTATAGCAATTGCAGTTCACTTTGCATAACATTTTGTAGGACTGACTTTCAAACACCAATATGGTTTTTTTTGAAAAATATGAGGGCGGTTATCCAAGAGATAACTGCCCAAAATCATTCCAAGAAAGCATCGGTACAAGACCATGAGACTTACAAGGACCCCCACAGAGACACCAGGGAAGAAATGGATGCAACAAAATTCTCCACATATGGTCTATCACCCCTAAACACCACACCATTTCTCCCCAGCCACACACCCCATAACACAACCAACACTTTGGCTCTCCTTCTTCGATCGGAACGAGCTCGCACCCACATGGACATTGCCTCTCCAGAAAGATGACCAGAAACTGGCCATGTCTCCACCGTCTATCCAACCAATGCACGTTCTCCCCAAAATTTATTCTACAAATGGGCACTGGAAGAAAAGGTGCTCCACGTCCTCATCCGCCTCACCACAAAAGACACCTCACATCATCCATTTGGGCCTACCTTGCCCTCCAAACCTTCGTGACGATTCTTCCCCTTCACAACAGGCAAGTGAAGATCTTGACTCTGAGGGGACAATCCACTGACCAAGTAAGTCTGCAATCTTTGGCAAGATCAGGGACTGTGTTATGCAATGTAAGACCAAGCTGGCAGAACACCTTCGCAACAAGAAAGTCACCGCTATCCCAAACAAGCTTGTCTTCTCCCACGCCTAGAGTCCATCCTTCCAAATCCTGCAGCATCTGTTAGAACTCTGTCAGCCTCTGATCAGAGAGCCCTCCCCAAAAAGACGAGCACTACGCTCCATCCCAACAACCACCAACCGTAATATTATGATCCATAGCCCTCCCAAGTAAACAAGGACACCTATCACCAAGACTATCCCCAACCCCTTGCCAATCATCAAGCTAGAAGTGGAAGGCATCACCTTCCCCAAGGATCGGGTAAAAGAAAGGCTGCACCTTTGGTACCACCACTGCCAAGCCTCGAAGAAAATGGGATACACCCACAGGCGGGGACATGAACGGTCCCTAAGACTGAAAAGAACCATAGCATTGGCTCATGATGTCACAAACAATACTTCTCTCCTACCCCACCAACCTCGCAATCCACTTCGTAAGAAAGCTCAAATTGACCTTTCCCACATCTCTGACACCCAACCCCCCTTCCTAAAGTGGTCTACAGACCTCCTCCCATGCTACCAACCTCGTCCTCTTCCCTGCAGATCCAACATTTGACCCAAAAAAATCTCTCATCAGCCCTATGATCTTTTCTATCTACCGCGGGATCTTGAAAACTGACAAGAAGTATGTTGGCATTGCTGACAGTATCGCCTTCACCAAAGTCAACCTCCCCCCCCCCCCCCCCCCCCCCCCCCGACAGTAGTTTGGACGACCACCCCACCAATCTCTTTTCAATTCTTTCCAGCAGTGGAATCCAATCCCGCAGTCTAAGGCGACGATCTGACAATGGCAGCCCCAAGTAGACCAAGGGCAGCTCCCCTACTTTGGTCCCAAGGGCCTCCTCCACCGCCTCCACCTCCTCGCTAGTCATGTTGAAAGGAATAAAACATGACTTCTGATAATTGACCCGTAATCCCGAAGCCTCTCCAAAGAGTTCCAGTGGTATTCTCATCCTTCTCGACTCTAAGCCATCCCCCTCTATCAAAAATAGTGTATCATCTGCATACTGAAGCACCGAGACCTCTCTCCTGGCCCCAGCCCCAAAACCTCTGACCAACCCCCTAGCACAGGACCTGTGTGCCACTCTTGCAAGGGCATCAACTGCCAGCACGAAAAGCAACAGAGCAAGAGGGCAGTCCTGTCTGACCCCCCTCTTAGGCTGCACCTAGCCTCCCACAGGATTCCCATTCAACAAAACCGAGAAGGAGGACGTAGTCACGCATCTCTTCATCCAATCAATCCAAACCTGCGGGAAACCCCTCTTCACTAGCGATGCCTAGAGGAAATCCCACTACACCGAGTCATAGGCCTTACTGAAATCGACCTTCCACAGAAAGGCCCTAAACCCTAAACCCAAACACCAATTTAGTAAAAAACAAACAAGGCAAAATTGGCTCTAACGTTCTTTCAAAAAAAGAAAAAAAATGGCTCTAACGAAGCATACATTTGTCCAACTACTTCATGTTAGCTTCGACAGAAAACAGGATAGTTCCAAGCATATTTAATGTTTTGTTGGTACCCTTAGTTTTAATGGTATAAAATTATCCCATTTATATCAGTTGTTAGAAATGACATTTTAGGAATAGAAGGCTTTAAAAAAGATTTGGAGTGATGCAAATGGATTAAAGACAAAAGTTAGAAGACGGACTTCATGAAGACATGTTTAGTCATGTCATAGTTTTTGGTCCAATGTCATGTAAGCCTTGTATTTTTTATTATAGAACCCTTGCAAGAAACCTCAAATTAAAAATAGACCTAATCATTTTTCGTTCTCAACACTTAACTTTCTTGACCAACCAAAACATTGAGTGACTGGCCAATTTGCATAAGGTTTAAGCCTCCTTCATTTTATATGCAAATTGATTTATCACTTTATAGGATTAATCGACCAAAATATTGGTTGATCGATCGCCGATAATCGACCAATTTGCTAGAACCCTTTTCTCCTTTTTTCTACACAAATTGATTGACCAATACCATAAATTGATCGACCAAGATCTTTTAAGATGAAAATTCCAACTCATTTTTTATTGACCAATTATTTTGTGATCAACCACTTTGCAAACTTTTAAGTATTCTTCTCACATTATTTCTGATCGACCATTAAAAGTATTTAATCAATCAATTAACATTATTGATTGATCAATGAAGAATTTGATCAACCAACATCGGTAGGATGTGAACTTAATGCCTTCATGCATACTAATCGATCATCACTAAAAGTTGATCGACCAATGAACAATGATTATGATCGACCAAACTATCGCATAATCAATCAAAGCTTTAAGAGACTTTGTGGGAATTTTCTCACGCAATTTGATCGGCCATTTGTAAAAATGATCGATCAATGAACAAGGATTTTGATCAACCAATGATTATTTTAATCGACTGAACTAAAACGAAATTAATCCCATTTCATAAGTACTTCACAAATTTGATTTAATAGCTTCCAAAAATAGCTCCCAATGTATCTCTTTAAATATTCTCAAGCTCATTTTGATGTTACACACAAAAACTCTCACTCCTACAATCAAATGCTCTAGTTCTAAAAACAAAGAGAGATCTACTTTGTGTGCTCTCATCGCTTTCTAACTCTATTACTCTCATGCACGAGCACACTAGTTTTCTATGGCTGAACTTCAAAACCTTAGTTTGATCTGTATTACATATCCTTCAAGGTTCAAGTAGAGATTTTGTTTATTGTCATTTTACTCTTTATTTTGTTGTTGGGTGCTCAAGTGTTGCATTCTCATCTCTTGCCAAGACAAAATTCTTTAGGTTACGCATCTAGAGGGGTTGTAAAGCGGTTTACCTACCTACGTTGGAAGTAGCTAGGTGATTAGTGTTTTTAATCAGTTTCATCCAATCGACAAAATCCTAAGCTTGGCGGCTTAAGTAATGGTTTTTACCTGCAAAGGTTTTCACTATAAATACATGTTCTTGTGATTGTATTCATTTTGCTATTATATTTTTTATTATGCGATTGAAATACAGATGCTAAACTAATCACCCCCCCTCCCCCCCAACCCACACACACAGTGTAACTGTGGTCTTACAGGATCCTACATGTTTTGCTGCCAACCGCTCTAATTAGGTGACTTTTCAATTTGAAAGATTGATTCGAAACATTCCTTGTACAATCACTTCCACACATTATGAGAGAAATCAGAAACTATGATAGAAAACCTGTTAAAAAATTTCCCGTAAACAAGTTAGATATGAAGTGGTTTCCACTGACTAGAAAATAGTTCATGAGTGCCTACATGACTTGTAATGACAATTTAATTGGCAATTAGAGGTAAAGCATGGCACCATTTTGTAATTGCTAGTTATCATGGATACCTAGAGCACACCATTGGAGAAGTACAGCTTTTTAGTAATCAGTTTCAAGCAATGAAGAAAGCCTAATATAGTTTCATTTTTTTGCATAAAAGCACTTTCAGGCAATCACAAATGCATTAATCCTACACTAAAAGAAATATCCTCAAAGGTTAATGGAGAGCTGAAGGATAATTTAGAGACTCCTAATCCAAATACCTCATAATCTCTAGCTCTGTACATGTTGTGAACTTCTATCCATGGACGTGCTGATGGAGATCCCGCAGAGGAATGTGAAGTTGGAGATCCATAACCATATTCCGGTCCTTGTTTAGATGAAGATGAAAACGATGGCATTGGAACAGCATACTGGCTTTCACAGATGCTTCGCTTTCGAGCAGAAGGGGATTCTGCTGTGGACCGCAATTCTCTGTCTACTTCACCCTTGCCTTCCTGAATGCAAACTTGTTCATCATATTGGTTGAGCCTCCTAGAGTTCAAATCGTTGTGCCTCTTTTTCTCCAATGGTTGATCCTTAAAATTTTGAAGAGATGGCACTCTTTGATCAAAAGAACTCATGCATGTCGCTTCTCTCCTAGGTACAACCTTTGGAATGTCTAAGGTATTCATCACAACTGAATTGTCAGCCACACCTTCATCCAAACCATTCATTTTCTCAGCCCTATCCAATTGCCACATCATGGCAATTGCCTCAGACAGTCGCTCTTTTGCCTCAGAGACTTCCACCATTGGTTTCGGGTAGTTCAGTCCTAATTCTACTCCAGCAGCTTTAAGAACAGACTCTGGAGCATCCCAAGGATGATGAATCCATGCAGTAGGCATTCTTGCAAGCTCAGGAATCCAGTGCCTCACATATTCACCTTCTGGATCAAACCTGGATCCTTGGATCTGGTACAAATATGAGAATCATAGTGAACAGAATGAAATTGTAAATCTGAATTGTCCATATATGCAACAGAGGGGTAACACCAGAATAAAGAGGTGAGATCACCTTTAGAAAACATGTAAACCTGAACTGCAGAGGTTAACCTCGATTAATAATAATAATTAAACACTTTAAGTGATAACTAAGTGCACTTAGCAATAATTAAGATTAAAAAAACCTCAGACTTGGATAAGGCTGGAATGAAACTATGCGCCATGGAACCTGTGGATTTGAGTTGACATAGCAGCTGAAGTGGATACCACATCATCAAGGCTGCACAGTTGGCAAATTATAATTGCATAACCTTGATGCCTAGCATACAAAACTTTAGCACCACATTGTTAATTTCTAAAATCTTGGGAGGCTTGACAATCCTATAAATATCTCCCACTCTCCCACATTTCTAACCATCCACCACTATCTACCATACCTAAGAGAGAGTGAGAGAGATGTCCAGCATTCTCTTCCGTAGTCTCATAGATATGATGATTAACTTGTTAATTCAGGGACTACAAAATCTTATTTCACAAAAATTTTGCAAACAGTGTGCCACAATCATCGATATAGCTACCAGTCACCATAGGAGATGCATGTATATGGGCATGCCGTCCCTTGTCCAATAGCTGTCATACATGGACATGTTCACTTCCACAAATTTGATATCTGCATGCTCACTTTCCAGAACGAGCTTAATTGCATTGGAAATTTCCCTACTATCACAATCTACAAGTGGTGGCCAATCTCCAGATTATATAGTAGTTAGGTACAATGTTTACCTCACTGATGTGTGACGATAAGGCAATTTATATGCAATACCTAATGACAGATGTGAGGCCAAAAATTTTCAACTCATAACAGAACAAGTCAGGCATGACAGACATACATTTTTCAGAAAACTATTATTTGTTTGCACTATTAATGGTTGCAAACTTTCTCTGCATCCCCAAGTAAAGTAATCATTGGATTTTACATATTATTATATGTGGTTTCTGTTGAAACAAGCTACAAAAACAATTACTTTAACTATTCCAAAACTTTCTAATTACAAATTATAAGTTAGAAGAATGCAAAAAAATATTCTCAATACTTTTGCATGTAGTAATTTTTATAATTCTAGATCATTCATACATGTTAACTGACATTCCACAATTTTTTCTGAATTTTAAGTTGTTTAATCTTTACAAATAAAATCCAGTTCGAATTCATGGCTATATTACATCCAATGAGAGCCCAAAGAGATTGCAAAATCAATAAATAAGAAGGTCATCATCCTAGAAGACAAAGGAAAGAGGAAAATCCAAGCCACAAGATGTTAAATAGAGTAATAAATGGCAATGGAAGCTCCCTTTATGCGGCAATCTTGGATATATTCAATACTGGCATTTAGAAGGCATACCTCGGGAGTATCCAGACGCTCAAGCTCATGGCCATCTGGTAAGCTACCAGATACATATTGCCATCCCAGAATATCACTTTCTAAATCAGCATCTAGTAGAGTATCCCAGAAGTACTTCATTCCCCATCTCCATGGAAGCAATAAATACTTCACACAAAAGCTCGCAGCAATCACTCTTGATCTGTTGTGAATCCAGCCCGTGGCCCAAAGTTCCCTCATTGCTGCATCAACTAAGGGATAACCAGTCCTACCTTGCCTCCAAATCTTGAACCGAACCTCATCAGCATTCCAAGGATAATGCTTTAGGTTCCCAAGGAGTGACCTATCATGTGTAAATGGAAAATTGAAACATAGGTAGCGCGAGTACTCGCGAAGGCCAATAGACCTGAGAGAAAAGTTTACACTTTCCTCTGCATCTAATTTCCCTTCCCTAGTCCACTGAATCTGCTTCATGCGTACACTTTGGTAGAGCTTTTTAACACTAATTTCTCCATAATGCAAGTACGGCGACAACAGAGATGTTGCAGTTCCCTCCAACTTCATTCTATTTTTGGAATAATCCTGAAGATGATCTCTCAGGAATTCATTCAATATCTTATCTGCATTGCACCATCCTGGAGACCAAGCTCTTTTTAATATTGCATTGCTTGATTTCTCCATTTCATTCTCAAGGCCCAGTTCCTCAATTGAGCAACTTTTGATGTTTTGAGCCCCTATGACAAGAAAAGGAAGTTCAAAGATCAGGTGTAACAACATCAAGCAAGGATAAATCTAACATCTATATCAGCAAAAGAGAAAAAGAATTGACTAAGTCAGCAAGTTGTGACAAGATTTCAGTGGGCAAAAACCTCTTTATACCTGGTGGCCGAGCCAATTGCAAAGGAGGGAGATATGCTGCTGGCTCAATTGGCAAGCTCATACACTTGTTCCAGAATTCATCAAAAATAGTGAAGGCATGACCATTCTCATCATACACTTCCCAAGGTTCATATAATAGATCACCATTGAAAGTTTGGACATCAATACCAGCATCTGTCAGTTGCTTTTTAATAGTATGGTCTCGAACAAGAGAAACAGGATCTGGAGAAAAAAGAGAGTTACTGAATGAACCAATAATAACAATTTGAGGTGGCATTCTAGAAGCAAAGTGGAAAAGTATTTATGATGATGCCAATTCCACATGTTTGCATTACTTAATAATGAAACACAAGTTTGATCAAAACAATCAACCAGACAGTTTCTGAGCAAGGTTTTTGATAGAGTAAAACAGCAATCATTTAATGCTAAGATAGATACATTCATCAGAGTTAATATTATCCTTTCAAGGTCTTGCATTAGGAAAATATAAAATGAACTGCATAGAATGTAATGGCTAGCCAAAATCCTGCCATTTTGTGTAATATATGTGGCACATTCAGTAAAATGACTACAACTCTTGATTAGACACCAACAGTGGGCAGTTGAACTATTTACTTGAAGCTTCTTCTGTGTTTCTCTATCTTATAAGAATTTTTGCTACCTATGACTCTTTCTATTCTTAACCAATAAATATAATATTGCACCAATATCCTATTGAACTTTGAAAAAGAGATCAGACATTTTAAGCATTTCTAACTAGTTAGCATAATACAACATAGCATAACCTTCAAGAACCTAATGTTAAATTACTAATACAGCTTCAAAAGAAGAGTGGCTTGCCTAGGTCTAAGACATGATTTGATCTTTACTATAGTAAAAATAAAAAAAAAACATGTATCCATCAATATACACAGACTATGGAAAGAAAAGGAATATTTAGATCTTTGTTGTACCATAGACAATACATGCTATGGCCCAATCTTTAACTTAGGTATCATCACAATCCTTGGTATTTTATGAAGGTGAGCCAAGTTCAATTTGGCTTGATCACTAAAGTGAGTCCAGTTGAAGGTCAGCTTTTAGACTAGTAACTTGTAGCAAGGCTTATGTGGAAAGGTGTTTGATTTGGTTGTAAGATAAGTACGGGGTTACATGTGATAATAAGTTGATGTATTGTAGTAGAGAATTGCAAATATTAGTTTATTTAATTCGCATTTGATGTTAGGCTGTTTCTGTTATTATTATTTTTGGTTGTTAGTGGATTAATGACGGACTGGATGTGATAGCTTAGTTAAAGCATTGTAGATATGAAAGTATTAGTTGTGATTTATTTGTTTTATATTTGATATTGGATTAATTTTTACTAGTAGTGGTAATGCGTTAGAACCTTATTCACCATTTAATTTCCCACTCTAACTCACGTGCGCACTAGCAACAAAACCCACCTGAAGTGGATTAATCCACCAATAGACCCATCAGTAGGCGCAGTCAATTATAACACATGACAAATTCTTACCTTTCTTACTTTTCAACTATGGTTTTGGGATATTTAAGACTGACGTTTTCAAGAAACCTACCTTAAATGCTTGATACAGTAGAGAGTTATTTCTTACCTCTCTGATATTGCACATTCTTTTACTCATATAAGAAACTCAGTGTGTGATTTTCACTTTACTGATCCTCTGACCCTAATTATTAAGCCCCATGAATGTCTAGATGATCATATACTTATTAGCAACACCCTGCATTGTGGAAACACAGATCAGTCATTTTAAAACTTCTTGATCTACATAAAAAAGCCTAAAACCCACAACAGAGATGTGAAAAACAACCTACATTGAACCACATTGACAGAACTAGTTTCTCTCCATTCCACTAATCATAGAAGTTAGAAATTCTTCAGAAGTGCAGGCTAGCACTCCAAGTATTTTGTCTCCTATAAATTATAACAAGTCTTGGTGCACCATGAACACCTTCTTACTGTGGCTTGATAAAGCACATACCTCCAGAAAATAGAACGGAATGGCAAACTGTCAATACCTTTGTAATCTCCATATGTCATGCAATGCAAACCAAAGATTTGGGATCATTCACTCTTTTTGGGAATAAATGCTGCCCTGCTGCTTTAAGTAAATGGGAAGGCTTTGGAAATATTCTAATGAATCCAAAGAGCCATTGCTCATGATAGAGATTCAGATCAAGTAGCTCTTTAGAGCTTTATATGTTTTGTTGAGAAGCACCTATATATTATGCTAACCTATCATGATATCTTACTTAATCATCGTATGACAAGCCCACCTGTATGCATCAAGATGCAGCTCTTGTGATCCTTTGGCATCCATCTTCTAAGAATGGCTTTGGTGTTCATCAAAAGAAAATCTGTTAATATAGTGGGATATTATGTGTGCAGAATGATCGGAAACTTAAGGTAATTGTGTTGGACGTAACTTCATTACCTAGAAGAGCAAAAAAGAGACCGCACTTTCTAAATTGAGTGCTAAATCTAAGTACCATGTCATGGCTCAGATAGCTATTTAGCTTACGTTTGTGAAGTTTATCCTTCACTCCTTTTGTATATCAATAGCAGGCCTTTCTATGATGTATGAAACTAAAGCCAATACCTAAGTGCACCAAAAATATGGAAGTTGACCGGCACTACATTCCAGATATGGTCCAAAAGGGAAGCATCAACACTGTGTATGTCTCTGCCAATTATGAAGCAGTTTCACAAATCCCCTTCCTTCTACAATCAACATATGTCTGCCAAACTCAGTATGATAGATATCACTACTCCAATTAAAGGGGTAGTATTTGGAAATGTTTTTTTCTTGTCACTTTTTTCCCTTAGTTCTTTATGTTTCTGCTATTTGTTCCAATTTAGTATCTAATTTTTCTACTAATCATCTCATTTCTTCATAAAGAATGAGGGCTTTTCTAATGAAGTTTTTAATTTCACACAGTTTATAAGCAAAGAAACCTTTATATCATACTTTCATTCCTGGGAAATTATAAGAGAGAATGTCCTGTAAACAGTCGTCTCAGATATCGAGTACCGAAGCACGTAGTTGTCAGTTTGCCTTGGTAAAGAAAACTCAAAAACAATGTATGATTTCACATCTACAAACTCCTATGTGCTTAGGCATTTGGGCTTGTGGGATCAGGTTTATGGAAGAAATTTATCAAAGATCTTTACATGTCCGATGACTAAGTAGACCATATAGTTGACACACAGTCTACGGCATATCTCCACTCCAATCCATTTTCAAACTCAAAACGTTCATCGTCAAATCCGAAACCTTGCGTCCACGACTTTCCAACCCTTCATCCGTTGGGTACTAAAAGGTCCAACAGAGCCAGCTCCACTTGTTAGGAGTAAAAGTTTTGTTGCTGTAGTGTGTTTTCCAGGGTGCCGATCGGGCTATGACTGCATATGAGTAGCGACAAGTCGGCTGATTCAACAGATTTCTTCTCAATCTGAGACTTTTCATAGTATACTTGAACCATTAGCAGTTAAAAGTGTGCTTCCTTTCTCTTCTCAAGATCAATCTTGGATGCTACATGATAAAATCTTGTTTCTTGGAGGCAAGTACGAACAAACCTTCTGGTTACGATCTCAAAAGAAAAGACAGCGTCTGATCACTTGCAAAGAAACGAAGCTTTACATGACAGATGTATTTCGCATGGATACAACGAGAGATGGCATCGAAATACTATACCACACGTACCATAGAGCCGATTGTATACAACCCTCTTGGCTCCGGTATCACCGATGCACTGCAAGAGGGCGCTGAGGGTGCTCGCAGCTTTGACGACCACAAGCGGGGAGCCGAGAGAGGTCAAAGCCTGATCCAAGTGCGCGAGGGACTGCTTGAGCCACCAACGCGAGACGCGTCCAGGATAGAACTGCCCTTCTTCCTCCGGGCACCACAGGAAGACCGGCAGCACGCCGCCGCCCCGCGCAGCCGCCGCGAGGGCGGGGTTGTCGTCGATCCTGAGGTCCCTCCTAAACCAAACAATGGTCCTCGATGGACCACCCATGACCCGCCCAGGTTCACAACACAGGAAGGTCGCGTCGATCCACGACTAAATTAGCACACGTAGGATCTCCCCAACTCGAAAGCCAAACTCGCGAAGGACGACGCCATCGGGGCAATTTGAGGATCTTTGGGGCCCCCCAGTCGAAGATCAAACAAATTGCTCAATCTGATGACGAAAGAAGAACAACACCAGGGAGGGGAAAGAACCCAAACGCAATATAATCGGGTACACTGTAGCTACGAAACCTCCGCAAGTATATGTCCATATGGTAACAGAGAAAAACCCAAATCTTGAGAGGTCAACCCACCAAACCATGGAAAGATATATCTCACAAATCAGACACACATACATCAAAGAGGTATCACACTAGAATAAGGCAAAAATCACTCATCTGTATCTTTGGATTTTTTTTAAGTAACATTGATTCAGTTACTTACTCCCCCACTTAAAAAGGGATTACCATATATATGAATATGGAGGATTAATTTATTTGAAGGATTAAGAAAATATTATTAAGAAATATAAAATTTATGTTAATTTATAATTATATTTACTTACAGAATGATGTTAATATCAATTTATATTTATTTAAATTGATGTTAAATTGTGATGTTAACCTTTGTGGTATTTACTTGATAGTAGTGTTAACTATATAAAATATAAGACATGTCAGAGATACAGATGGTTATAATTTTAACACGAGTTTTGCTAACACTAATTGAAACTGGTGTTAGATAAAATCCGTGTTAAAGTGGTTAAACCTAGGTTAGTAAATTGGAAGTAAAATGGTTAGATAAACAGAGGTTAACCCTCCTTTTGAGGGGTTAACCCCCTAAGTAAATTAGACCTTAAGGTTGCTTTTGGCAAAAGATTTGGGTAGATAAGAGTTAAAATTAAAGTATGTTAATTTGGATAACATGTTTATATGGTGGATTTATAATAATTGGTATAATGATGTAATATTATTGAATAATTTTTTCATATTATAATACTCATGTGAGTGAGTTAATGTGATATCATAAATATATTTTAAAAAATATATTTTAATATATATTGATATTAATATGATATAAAAGATAATAATAATTTATATAAAAAAAAAAATTAATTATTTGACCACACCTCTGAACCCTTTTCCAAACACAACCTCAAATAAAAGGAATGTCCTTTTCTATCCTTCCCTATCTCTAAGAAAGAGTTCTTACATAATTCCAAAGAAGTTATTTAATTATTGTAATTATGAATTTAATTTTTTATTTTTAATTATTAATTTTAAAAATATTTTATTTTAGATTTACGTGGTTAATTTCGAAGAGCGACGAAATTACTTTATTTCTTCTTTCTATCTTTTATAATTTCATGTGCTGATATTTTTTTACTTTGAAATATATAATTTAATTTGAGCTTTTCACCTAAAATAGAAAAATATACTTAATTTCTCTTCTAATTTAATTTATTACTCTTATAATTTCTTTTTTTTATTATTTCTCTTACCAAACAGCCCCAGAGAAAATCTGACCAAAACAAGCAACGGCGAACCCAAAACCAGCAAAGGGTTGGCCTATACATCCACCAATCAAAGCAACCCAAAAGATATCACCATATCTTCATAGGGAAGCACAATCCAGAGAGCCATGCAAGTTGGTGCGTTGAAGGTCCCCCCCCCCCACCCCCACCTCATTTTGTGTTGCCCTTATCTACAATGCCACATGTGCTCTGTCCATGCCCCACCACCGAGGGAAGGAGGTGGCCCACTTCGCCTGCTTAGTCCAAGAAAGCTGGGGGGGCAGGGGGGACCCAAGTGATATTTTTGCCACTACCAGTGATCTCTATGCTAAAAGACAGCACCTTTGTTGTTGTTTATGAGACCTTGTCAAGTAGATGGTGGACTTGGAACCTGTAGTAAATGAAAATCAACAAATAACGAGGTCATCGTCGAGACTTCAAAGGCTACCTAAAAATTATTTAATATGAAAAATATAAACGAAATACAAAAATAGAAAAAATATCAAAGTAACCACCAAATACAAAAAAGTTAATGATTCATTTACACCAATATTATATACATTTAGGAAGGAAATTTAACTATTAAAATTTTTACTTAGTGTAAGTAGTGTAGAGAGAGAGAATATAGGGAGTGTAATTTTTTAGATGGCCCCTTTTGACTCATGTAAGCCGCTTTTATAGTATGATACATGTACATACATTAGGAAAGTCATTATGAAAATTCAAGTCTCGTGATCCTCGACGTGATCTTCTGTAATGGACTTCCCTCGCATGTTACTTCTCATGCTGCTCACATGTTCTCATGAATTCTGTTATGCTTTGAGGTGATTATGGCGTTAACTTTGAATCGCTTCGCCATGTTCGCCTCCCGCACAATCGCTTATCTTCACGATTGCCTCTCCCATCTGGTCGCCTCCTTGGTGGAGCTCGATTAATTGGAGTATTTAGCATGCCTTGTTTGTCAGCGATGTCCTATCTGAGTGTTTCTTTAGTTGAGTGATCCTCCTGATATGTGCTACCTGGTTTGTTGCATATGTGAATTCCCTGGCTGAGTTGTCTTTTGGGTAGGTGGAGTTATTCACTTGCCTCTGAGAATCAGGTGGTCCACTTGGTTAGAGGGGTTGTCAGCTTAGGTGAATCCTTATGTTCAAGTCGAAGTAGACCCTATGGGTGTTTTGAGTCAAGTCAATTTTGGGGGTACTTTTCCCTCATTAGATCCCATTTAAGCGAAGTAAGGAGAAATCGACCATCTCCCATATACCAATTCTCTAAATAATGTAAGAATAGAAACTCAAACCTAGGTTTCTCATGCTAATGTTAGGAGTCTCCACTGTTTGACCAGTATCTTTGTGGGTAAATTTTTTTAACCAACTTTCAATTTGAATTTTATGATTGAAATTTTTGTGATCACGAGATTTTATTGTAACTTGATTGCTAAAAATTGGAATAGTTATGACTTAGGCATGATAAACGATTGTTACAAACTTACATAACTAGAACGTGCAGTGGTTACATCGTCAAGATGTTGCCAAACAACTCAAATAAATGAACCTACACACATTGTTGTTAACATGTCCATTTATATCTATGTATGATATAGTTAAAAGCAAATACAAGATATCTCTTCTTGTTACGTAAAAGCAAATAAAAGACATCCCTTCTTAAACGAAATCATAACTCATATTTACTAATAAGTTCACGAAACTACTCTTCAAGTTTCTAACTTGACACCGTCTAAATATGCAAAGAATAAAGTTAGGTCTTGAGTACCTGATAACGATTTCCATGGTTTGGAGGTGATACTTTAAACATGTGAGATATGTTCTCACTCTTACAAATGTCATTTTTTCGAAAAGAAGTTAATCATAATTTTCCCCTAAACTATTGTACTTATGATGTCACTAAGTGGCAGTGGGCATAGGAGGATTCTATGTCATTAAAAAAAAAAAGAGAGAAAAGTTACTCATATATTTTTTTGAATGACCCAAGTCTCACTTAGGTAATTTGAGGAGAATTAATCATCATCCACACCCTAATCTTGCAGGATATATGAGGATTAGAATTCAAACTCGAATCTGTTATGCCAAAGTCAAAAATCTCCATTGGTACTCGTAATGAGCTTTTGTGAATGCATTGTTAATGTATATATTGTTGTCACGGCTTGCCTATTAAATTACAGAAAACGTGAGAAGGAGAATTAAATTTTAATAGCCTCAAAAATTGAGCTATTCATGGAGGTCGGTGATGCTTCAGGTTTGAATCTCCATTCTTACCTAGGGGTGGCATTGCAAGAACATCATTTCACTCAATTTACCTGAAGGGATTCTAGGTCATTAAGAAAAAAAGGTCCTTTGATCATGTAGAGGCAAAGAGTCTCATGTTGTAAACTCTATCAAGAGTATGAGTGAGCCTCCCCCAACCCCCTGATACCCGGATTTCCTTCCCTGGTGATAGTCTAGATTTTGAACCTTCTTCCAATGGATCCCCTATCCTTCTCACGGCCGAAGATGTGGTGGAAGGGATTAAGCGGTGGGAGCATTCTCTGATAGTGTATACCTTAGGGAAGAGGCCTTTTTATGGCACCCTCAAAAACTTTATTTCGTCATTTTGGAGGCCTAAGGGGGAGTTCCTACTTCACTCCAGAGAAAATGGTATGTTCGTTGTCGAATTCTTCAATAACGAAGATCGTTGCAGTGTGCTAGAAAGGGGCTTGTGGTTCCTAAACGGTGCGTGGTTGGTGGTTTCAAGATGGTCGACTGAGGCCCCTCCTTCGAGAGAGGAACCTAAGTCGACTCCGATTTGGGTCCGTTTTCCTGATCTAGATCTCCATCTACGCACATGGAAAGCCCTTGGAAAGTTGGCGAGTGCCATCAGCGTTCCCCTTGGTCGAGATCAAAGGACGATTGCTTGAAACTATCTTGACCATATTAGAGTATGTATCAAAGTTAGTGCTTTGGATGATCCACTGAAGGTGACACATTACTCCTACAACGGATCAAATACCAGAGCAACTAGAGTTCACTACGATTGGGTTCCACCCCGTTGCGAGCATTGCCTGGTATTCGGCCATAGTTCTTCAGATTGCTCAAAGCAGTCTTCATCGCCGATCGAGGCTACGACGCCGGAGAATCGTAGAGACTCGACCGACTGCTCGAACATGAAGCAACGTGGTCGTTCCAAGAGAAGAGCGAATAGTCGCAAGAGCCTTCAGGTGGCAGGACGTGGGGCGTTCGAACGTGCATGCCGAAGAGGCGCCTGGGGAGGGCTCTATTCATGAAGAGGCACGTACTGGGACGGGCTCTTCTCGTGAGGAGGCATGTATCTCAGACCCTTCCCATCAACAATGGGGCCCACCCCTCTTCCTCTTTCCCAACGGTACATGGTCATCACATCAACAATGGGGCTCACCCCTCTTCCTCTTTCCCAACGACGCATGGTCCAACCAGCAAAAGACTTCACCCCCTGTTGAGGAAAAATGTCCAGCATTTAATCTAAATTCCTCCCCTACGGCATCCTCTACCTCTACACCTGGTAGGATTGATACTTCAGAGTATCAATCTTTCTCTTCATCCATTCAGAACATCCTTGGTGAAGGATTTGACGTGGAGGATGGGAAATGGAGAGAGCCAAAAAAGAAGAATAACAAAAAGAAGGAGGCTTATGTTGATACGTCAAGGATGACATCGGTCGATGCCAACCATACTTTATATCTGTGGCAACTTGGAATACTCGCAGTCTCAATGACCCTAGTAAATTGAAGGAGGTCGTTGGCCTTCTTCAACGTTTTGATGTTCAGACTGTTGCCCTCCTGGAGACCAGGATTGCCTCTAATAGATGGGGACGTTTTGAGAAACATATACCTACAAAATGGAGTGCCATTCATAATCTCAATCATGGTTGTAATGGGCGTCTTGTCCTCCTATGGAAGCAAGGTGTATGGGACGTGAGTCTTCTCCACTCCTCTGACCAAACTATTCTAGTCAAATGCCGTAATCAGGGAGGTTTGATTATATTCATCTCCCTAGTCTATGCCAAGAATACTGCAACTCAACGCTCCTTTCTTTCGACAAATCTTCGCACACACCGACTGTTACGACCCAGTTCCCGGATCCCTACAGAACTCGAGACTGGCTCGCCTCAACTAATCCCAAGACCCAGTCGTCCAACAAGAAATAACCAAAAAAGTAAACCACATCCACATATGCAATATAACTAAACAGTAAAAGAAAGTAAAACTGTTGTTCCATTACATACCACCACAACAACAAAACAACGGAAACGAAAGTAAACAATAGAGACAACAGTAACTAAAAGTCTAATACTTACTACAACAGTAAGGGTATAACAAGAAAGTACTGAAAACTACGGCTGGACTCGACTGGGCCCAGCACCCTCCGCAGCCGGAAGCTCGAGCTGCTCAACTCCTGGTCCTGAACAGTGTTATGAAAAAGACAGTCAGCGAACACTGAGTAGACTGGTATCTAAACTATCTAAAATAGTAAAAGCAACAGTTTTAATTCTCTTTTCTATTTATTTGTTTTATATGTATTTCCTTTTCACCCATTTTCTCGAACATCCAGATATTCTTGATCTAGTATGTTCCTCGTGGGAACGATCTTGATTGCAGCCTTTTCATAAGAGTAAAAGGTACACGTGGTGCTTGATGAGAACCTCATCATGAACCCTAGTTAGCACATTTTGACCTAAATAAGTGTACAAAAGCTCATACAAAACCTAAGGGAAAGCCTAAATCAAAGAAGTACAAATTTGAGTATAAAACAATTCACAAGGGGTAAAATTGTAATTTTACCATTGCAGTGCATCAACGGAAATTCTAAGGGTCTATACATAGGTCAAGTAAACCTAATAAGAGAAAACGTGGGGTGATTTGATCTGAAAAAGGTTATGGCGACATCCAGGAATTAAATGACATTCTACAACCCTAAAACAAACCCACTTTAATTCACAAAGTTCTAGGAAAGATAAAAATCAAATAAACCCTCTAAAATTCATGGAAAAATATCCCCTAGGGTTTAGAATATTTAATTTGGCCTTTGGAACCTGATTTGACCTAGATTGAGGTCCATACCCAATTTTTAACCTAATTTGGATTTTTATGCAAAATGCCAAATCAAACGAGGTCAAACCTAAAATCAAACTTCACCATTAGATTCCTTAGATCAAAATTAGGTTTTTACCAAAATTTGGACCTAAGAGAAGTCCATTTTGACCTACTTTACAAATTGGTCATCAACAATTACTTTCTGACCCTTAACTTTATGAAGCCTTGCGAATACCCCCTCAACTTTCCCTTCATCTTCTGCGAACCGGTCCCTCTGCCGCCCACAGCAGCAGGCCATACCTCCGGTGACTTTGCGCGGAGGATGGCGCCACGCAGGGCATGGGAGCCGGCCCCAGAAACGAGAAGAGGGTCCTTTGCGTTGTCCTCTTCCTCATGAACCACCTCCCATGCCCTGCCGACACCCATACTTCTCGTGCGAACGCGCGAGAGGTATGGGTCTCTTTTCCGGCCACGTTTCCAGCGACCAGCCCATGCCTCCTCCTCGTGTTTCCCTCCCTGCCAGCACTTATTTAAGGAACGGCAGGGGCTGCTGTTTCCTTCAAGCTTGTCTTAGCCTGAGAATTCCCCTGAATTTCGTCCTCCCTCATCTCCAGCTGTTTGCCCGCAAGCTCCGACGACCTTCCTCCTCTGCTCTCATTGCCCTGCCACCATACCAATGGTAGGGTTACTCTCATCATCGTCCACTGTGCCTGGCCGCACCAGCAGGCACCCTCCTGTCCTCCTCTTCGTCGCCGTTATCTCCCCCTCAGGGCCTTCATCTTTGGCGACGGCGAATACGCGCCGCTCGCCCTCTGCCTCCCCCTTCGTCCAGAGACCCACAGATAAGTTCCTCCTCTCCCCCTCTTCATTTCCCCTCTGTTAATTCACACTTTTGATCCCTCTACACCACTGTCCACCTTCGCCATCTCCACCTCCGACCATCAACTCCGGCGAGGTCACCTCACCTCCACAGACAGATCCACCCCTCGCCAACCGATCCCTGAGCATCACCACCACCCACTGATCACCCTACGACCCTCCACTGACCGCGCCAACCCCTATCGCCTTCCCCCGACCTAACCCATCCTCACCGCCACAGAGCAACCTAGGCACGCACGCCTAGGCTGCCCCGCGGCCAGCCAACCCCCGCCTCACCTTCGCCGTGATACGGCGAAGGTTTTCTGATGGTCTGACAGAGACACGAGGCAGTATTCTTGCTTTCAGGTTCTGTGCCCTCGCCGCCATTAACACGCAAGCTTCAAGGTTGCTCGCAGGCTTGCTCCAGGCATCCATGTCCCAGGTTGGAGTCCCAGACCGCGCGGAAGAGACTCACGCATGGTCCCAGGTCCCCAATTGAAGACGCGAGCCTCACATATTGCTGCGATTGCGAGGACTTCGACTGCAGGAGAAGGCGCGGAAGCGAGTGGGGCTTTTAGTCCCACCTCGGAAGTGTGCAGGTGAGCGCCCGCACATAAATTGATTTTGTGTCTCAGGCTATTTGCCTCGAAACACACTGGGGTGAGGTCCCTCGCACCCCCTCCACGCCTCGTCCGCGACACCTTCCCCGCGGACCTGGTACCCGAATCCGATAACTTCCTGCCTATGCACACCTCGCGCACCACCCATGCCAGTGCGCTTGGTCCCGGGCGCGTCACCCGACCCGCTTACCCAATCAAGGCTCTGGGAGAGCGGACCCTGGAGTGAATATAAGAGAGAGAGAGATGCGGGGAGGGTAGGGGTTAGGTTTTGCCTAACCTTACACTGTACAGGGAAGCAGGAGAAGAAAAGAGAAGGAGCAGCTAAACACTTAGCCGCACATAGGAGCAGGAGAAGAAGAAGGAGGAGATAGTGCAACAGCAGAGAAGAAAAGAAGGAAAGGAAGAAAAGGAAGAGACACAAGCTGAAGCTGCAGAAGAGAAGGACGAGGGAGTGCAGCAGAGAAGAAGAAGAGACACGGCTGAAGAAAAGAAAGAAGAAGAAGCTCAGATGCAAGGCAAAGAAGAAGACAGGAGCAAAAGCTGAAGAAAGAGAAGCTGCAGAGAAGAAGAGAAGAAGAAGAAGCCAAGAGGAAGAAGAACCAGTAGAAGCACTGTAGCAAGTGACAGTTTAAGTCGTCTGACATTGGAGTCAGACGTCTGGAGAGAGAAAGACAGAGGAAGAAGAAAGAGAGAAGAAAAGAAGAACAAGTTTTCCTTTCTTTTAGTGTTTTTTGTAAAATAGTATATATCTATATTGTAAATTGTGATTGTGTACGCTTCTAAAATCAAGTGTTGCTCCCTGAGTTCGACCTCAGAAATTTCCTAGTTTTCAAGTAATAAAAACAAATATACATACATACTGGTTGCCCAAGACAGTGGGCACCATTTTTGGCGTCGTTTACGGGGAGCAACGGGCATTCTAGAAGTATTAAATCACAATTTCTGATTGGCTACTCACTTAATCTCTCTTTTTTTGTGACAAGAAGGAACAAGCAGCCGCATAACAACCACACCAAGGGACAGGTAATCTTCTATCCTCTCTTTTAAGCCCCTTAAATTCTAAAGAGGAAGAAGAAAAAGAAAAGAAATCTAGGAATTACTTGTCTTTTATACATAGTAAATCACAAGAGTTGCCTGCTTTTTAATTTCAACACATTCTATCTGCATATCCACTAAAGGTAATTAGGGCTAAAATCTTCTTACTTGAGCCCTAGTTATCTAATCCTGAGACAACTAACTGGACTAACTAGAGCCAACATAGGATTCAAAGCTAGGGTTTTAGAGACACACCTTCTAATCAAGAACTGAAAATTCCCAAAAGAAGTGTGTCTAAAGCCATTATTTGAAAAGACCTAATAAAGAGAAACCCTAAGCAATCCGGCTCTTAAGTCACTTGAACCATAAAAGAAAGGACCTATTAAGCTCTCACAAGAACTAATAGGTGAAGTTGATCCCTTGGATCAACCAACCTTTAAATTAGGTCACTTTTTGCACACAAAAGGATAAAGTTCAAGTGAAACCCTAAACACCTTGATCCTAATTAAAAGTGGTGGACTTAAGAGGTCAAGGTCCCCATTCTGGACTACCTGGAATCTCAGTGACAAGAAAGGTCGGGTAGGGGAAACCCTGTAACCCGTGGGGGCGCTCTACCATGTAGGGGTCTTCGCGGGACTCACCCTCTCTGGCTGCCCAGGTAATTCTTAGGTGAACGACCTTCTGATTAAGGGGTATCATCCGCCTCGAGCTTCTATAGTCACCCAACAATTTGGGTGTCTTGATTGGGTCCAGCACCTTCTAACCTCGTCCTATCCATCAGTGTATGTTCGGTAAGAGGTCCTTGAAACCTCCTCTAGAAATCCACTCTCCCCGAGGCCAAGCCTTGGTACCCTTGTTTGCGAGACAACCGCTTCACATAGACCTCTCTTCTGATTCTGAACCTAATTCCCCTTCTTCCACAATGGCTCAGCCCGTTGAAGAAGAGAATAATCTTGAGCACCAGCTCCAGCGACTCAACGATCTCTTCCAAAACTTCATGAACCCACCCCAGCGTCCCATGATGCGAGATCACTATAATCCCACTGCGGTGGCAATTGAGCCTCGAGTCAGAATCCCGACTGGAGGACCTAATTCCGAATTGAAGCCCAACATGATTCATGCCATACATAAATTCTATGGGCTTAACTCTGAAAACCCCTTCCAACACATCAAACAGCTTAAGCATCTGGCCCAGACTTTCGGGTCAAATGCACAGAATCGGGATATCTTACTCATGAAGATGTTCTCTTTCTCCCTTATGGACAAGGCGGCTCATTGATATCAGACACAGACCTTCCCGATCAACACTTGGGAAGAACTTCAGTCCGAGTTTTTGAAAAAGTTCTTCCCTGTTGGTTGGACAAACGCCTTGCGCCATTAGATTACTCACTTCACGCAGCAGACAGGAGAACCTCTTCATGAGGCATGGGATCGTTTTCAGGATCTCATGAGAAAGTGCCCCCATCACGGAGTTCCTAAATGGGAATAAGTCCAGTCTTTTTACTAGGGACTCCGTGAAGATATTAGATTGTTTGTCAACGCAACTTACGGAGGGAATATCATGGGTCAACATGAGGAACCGTGTGGGAGATTCTTGAGAATATGTGCGAGAACTCCATCAACAATGACTCCATGAGATTATTCGACCAGATGAATACCCGCACAACGACGAACCTTAGGGGAGCACATGAGACGCAGGGCCTGTCCACATCAGTCGACCTGGAATTAATGGCTAGTCAATTGGACAAGGTCTCAATCATTGAGAAGAAGGTGGATGAGCTGACTCAGCATTTGCAGTGAGCCACCTCTATGTAAAACTCCTTCGCACAGCCCCCTCTCACACGGGAAACTGTGCAAAACATTTTCCACCGACCTTCTCCTGGGATGGACTCGTATCCACCCCTATTTGACTCCAAGACCGGAGGGACCTCCGATCCTTCCAATCCTTTCCAGGGGAGCCCTACTCCCCCATTCTCCGACTTTTCTGAGGCTTCTCAAACCTGCGAGGACCTCAACGTCATTCAGAATGACCCATTTTCTAACACCTACAATCCTGGATGGCAAAACCATCCCAATTTCCAATGGATTGGAAATTCTCAGAATCCAAGACCACCCTTTCAACCCTGTCCACAAGCCCCTCGTCTTTATCAGCCACCTCAGCCTCGGCCCAACCCCACTTATCCATTCGGGCCAAACCAAGATCAAATGTCCCTTATCCTCAAGACTCTGGCTGACATTCAGAGAATGAATGCGGCTATCCAGAAGCAACATAAGGACAAAATCACAGAGGTCCGAAATCAACTTGCCCAGTTGGCAAATTCTCACCAACCTGGCACTCTTCCTTCTCAGCCTCTTCTTAACCTGAATAGCGTGCCGACCCAGCGGCGAGTTATGAACCCAAACTCAGGCCAAGCACACTTGATCTATTAGGCCCCTTCTGTTCCATCACTCGATGGGATGGAAGCATCAACCTCCTATGCGGGTTACCAACAGCAACAGCAGCCCATCCTACCAACCGTCAACCAGAACCAGGTAAGAATAAATTCTGTAACAACCCGTAGTGGTAAGGCGACCCAAGATCCACCTTATCCAAACCACTCCAAGCCTGATAGTAACCCAAACCCTAGGACAGTCATCCAGGATGTTCCTATCCCTGTCCCAGATCAAAAACCTGGACCTATCCTAGAGGAACCAACCAAGGTTCCATTTCCCGAGGCCTTGACCAAGGGAAAGCGAACAACTAAACCCGTGGCTCTTGAGGAGGACCTGATCAAGCTCTTTGAGCAGGTCAAAATAAGCATCCCCTTGATGGATGCGATCCGCCACGTACCAGCTTACGCACGATTCTTGAAGAATGTGTGTATACCTCAGTGTAAGCCACAAACCAAGAGTGGGAGTCCAATTGTACTGTCAAAGCAAGCTAGCTCTGTAGTCCTGAGTAGACTCCCACCCAAGGCAAAAGACCCAGGCACTCCCCTGATTTCATGTAAGATCGGTGAAACCCAGTTTGATAAAGCATTATTGAACCTAGGTGCCTCCATAAACTTGATACCCACATCCCTACTTAACCATCTAGAAGAATCTGAGCTGAAACCAATCGAGGTGACATTGCAGTTAGCAGATCGATCTATCAAGTCACCTAAGGGAATTCTTGAGGATGTTATTGTTAGGGTGCGGGATTTCTACTTCCCTGTAGATTTCATAGTTTTAGATATGGACGCACCTGAAAACCTAAGGGATACACCAATTATACTAGGGAGACCTTTTCTGGCCACTGCAAGGGCCAACATAAGTTGTGAAGAGGGCCAAATAGAGCTGAAATTTGGGAATTAGACTCTCAAAATTGATATCTTTAAGGCCCAACAAGGGATCAATTGTGGTGTCATTGAACAAATTTGTGACATCAGAGCCGTGGTTGATGAACCACAAATTGAGGACAGCATGATTATCCCTCATCAACTACAAGAAGATCTAAAATCACAGTTAGAGGAGTCAAAACTTGACCTAGACAGACCCATAACTCCTACCCTTATACCCCACACCCACTCTGAACCACCCACTGCTGCTAATAACCCCATTCTTGAACTCAAACCCCTTCTCGATCATTTGAAATACGTCTTTTTGGGTTCCAATCAGACACTTCCTGTGATTATAAACTCCAAACTCACGCCTGATCAGGAATCCCGTCTGATTGCTGTTCTCAAGCAACATCGTAGAGCCATTAGCTAGACTCTCGATGATTTGATTGGAATAAGTCCCTCTTATTTCACACACCGCATCTATTCTGAAGAGGGCGCACGACCTTCACGTGAAATGCAGAGACGTCTAAATCCCAATCTGCATAAGGTCGTGAAGAAGGAGATTATTAAGTGGTTAGATGTACGGATCATCTACCCAATCTCTAACATTAGTTGGGTGAGCCCCATCCAAGTTGTGCCTAAGAAGGCAGGGCTCACCACCATTACGACTGAAACCAGAGAGGTCATACCTACCCGTATAGAAAATTCGTGAAGAGTCTGCATAGATTACCGAAGACTCAACTCCTCCACAAAGAAGGATCATTTCCCACTACCATTTATTGATCAGATTCTCAAGAAGTTAGTGGGAAATAGATTCTTCTGCTTTCTTGACGGGTACTCCGGTTTCAACCAAGTGGCAATTCATCCTGAGGACCAAGAGAAGACCACATTCACCTGCTCCTTTGGGACGTACGCGTTCCGAAGGATGCCTTTCGGTCTCTGCAATGCACCCGCGACTTTTCAGCGATGCATTGGTGACGGCTTTCTCGTCGTTGATGTGTTATTATATGCGTGTAGTATATTACAAGAACGGTTACCAGTCTAATATGATTTTTTACTCGGAATAGAAAGATTCCCGAGGTCGAACTCAGGGAGCAAACTATAATTCTAGAAGCGTATGAATTCACAATATAACGTTTTACAAAAAAGTAAGTCAAAGGAGAGAGAGAGAGAGGGAGTTTGTCTTTTTCTTCTTCTCTTCTTATCTTCTTTCCCTACTTCTTTCTTTCTTCTATGCTTCTCTTTTCTTTCTTTTCTTCTCTACGACTGCAGAGGCTTCTTCTTTCTTTTCTGCTAAGCCCTTCTCCTTTCTTCTTCTTTCTTCTTCTTTTTCTCTATTTCTTCTTTCTTCTTCTTCAGCTGTGGTTCCTTCTTCTTCTTCAGCTGCGGTTCCTTCTTCTTCCTTCTTCTCAGCAGCTGATGACTCTCCTTCTCTTTTGCCGATGTCTGATTCAGCGCTCAGACGGCTTAACGGCTCGGTTGCTATAGTGCCGCTCCTCTTTTCCTTTTTCTTTCTTCTTCTTTCGCCTGCTTCTTCTTTTCTTCTTCTTCTTCCTTCAGCTGCGGCTAAGTCCTGCCTGCCGCTTCTCTTCTCCTTTCTTCTTTCCTGCGCACACACGCAAACATCAGTGCAAAACCTACCCCCTACCCCTTCCCCGCGTCTCTCTCTCTGGTTCTCTCTTTAGGAAGCTCTCCCAGAGCCAGGTAATCGGGTCGGGTCGCGTGCCCGGGTCTAGGAGCACCGGCGTGGGTGATGCGCGAGGAGTGCACAGGAGGGTATCGGGTCGGGTCACCAGGTCCACGTGGGTAGTGCCGCGGATGAGGCGGGTGAATAGGTGAGGGACCTCACCCCGTGTGCTTTCGAAGGCGATAAGCTGAAAGCACAAAAACAATTTAAGTGTGGGCGTGAGGCCACACACTTACGAGGTGGGACTAAAGTCCCACCTCCGATTTCAGGCCCTCGCAGGAGGAAGGCTCGGCCAATTGGGGTAGTGGCAAAGGCCCTCGTCCCCAATTGCGAGCCTGAGTGTGTGCGTGAGGGTGTTCCGCAGCTGCTGGACCTGGGGGCCTGGGGCGCTGCAGCCTAGAGCAGCTCGCGAAGCAGCTTCACCGGTGAGTCAATGGCGGCGAGGAGGGTGACACCTGAAACACGCAAACAGCCTCGCGGCCACGTCAAAAAGTTCCAAGGAGGTCCGTCGGAGTGCAGCGTGTGTGGTGCGGGGGTCGACGAGGCGCGAGAGTGCCTGCGGCCGTGCGCCTAGGGCACTCTGCGTGCGTGCGAATGGGTGTGTTTGGGAGGTGGTCTGGAGAGGTGTTGGCGGTCAATGGAGACGAGGAAACTAATCAAGGAGTGATGGTGGAGCTTCTGAGCTTGTCGGCGAGGGGTGGAAGGGTCTGTGGAAGTGGGGCGATCTCACCGGAGGCGGAGCAGACGAAGGTGGTCATGGCAGTCGAGGGGTTTAAAAGCCTAATTCAAGAAGGGAAAAGTGAGAGGGGAGTAAGGAGAAGATTTCTACCTACTTAGTCGACGAAGGGGGAAAGGGAGACTGCCCGGCGCGTGCCTGCCGAAGCTGAGGACGAAGGTGCCCAGGGGAGGAGTGACGGCGACGAGGAAGAGATCTGAGGACGCCAGCTGGTGCGGCCTAGCGTGGGACAACGAGGCAGAGTAGGCTCTGCTGCAAGTATGGCAGCGGAGCAACGAGGAGGAGGAGGAGCGTTCGTCGGAAGCTTAGGGCAATCTGACCGGAGAGAGAGGAGATGAAAGAGGAGGGTATTCTCGACCGGAAGTAGGCTTCAAGGAGACAGCAGACCCTGCCACTCCTTATAAAGGTGTTGGCAAGGGGAGACGCACGAGTCAGCGGCGTGGAGGGCTCGCCAGAGTATGGCCGGAAATGGACACCCATGCCTGTCGTGCGTTCGCACGAGAGGCATGGGCAGCCGCAGGTGGCAGGGGCAGGTCCCTGCGACAGAAGACGATGCAGGGAACCCCCCGTTGGTTCCTGAGAACGGCTGCCATGCCCTGAGAGGAGCCATCCTCCGCGCAAGGTCGCCGGAGGTATGGCGCTGCGCAAAAATGGCAGGGAGGACTGTTCTGCAAAGAACGACGAGAACGATAGGGGTCTAATTGAAAGGGTTTCAAAAGATAAGGGTTAAAAAGTAATTCAGGATGACTAATTTGTAAAGTCAGTCAAGATGGTCTTCTCTAAGGCCCAAATTTTTGTACCAGCCTCATTTGAACCTAAGGAACTTAATGGTGAATTTTAATTTTAGGTTTGACCATGTTTGACCGGTCAATTTGCGTAAAAACCCAAATTAAGTGATAAATTGGGCATGGTTCTCAATTTAGGTCAAAATAGGTTGCAAAGGCTAAATTGAAGGTTCTAGACCCTAGGGAATATTTTTCTATGATTTTTAGATAATTTAGTTGATTTTTATCCTTCCTCGAACCTCGTAAATTAAAGCGGATTTATTTTAGGGTTATAGGATGTCATTTAATTCCCAAAAGTTGCTATAACCTTTTCAGATCAGATCATCCCACTTTCTTTCTTATTAAGCTTATTTGACCTGTGTTTAGTCCCTTAAATACCCTGTTTGCGCATTGCATTGGTAAAATTATAATTTTACCCTTTATGATTTGTCTTATTCTTTAATTCAGAATTCTCTGAGTTAAGCTTCTCTTTAGGTTTTGTAGGAGCTTCTTCACACTTATTTAGATTAACTTGTGCTAGTTAGGGTTCACGATGAGGCTCTCATCATGCATGCTTGCCATATCCTCTGATATGGTAGGTAATTATCTGGAAGTCTTCATAGATGACTTCTCAGTTTTCGGGATATCATTTGACGATTGCCTCCAGCACTTGGTTCACATACTCAGGCGTTGCATTGACGTAAATCTGGTTCTTTCCTGGGAAAGGAGCCACTTTATGGTGCCTGAGGGGATCGTCCTGGGACACTTAATTTCTGAGAGAGGCATCCAGGTGGATCGAGCCAAGGTCAATCTGATTTCTAGACTTCTTATGCCTAGCTCGATCAGGGACATCCAATCTTTTCTGGGGCACGTCGATTTTTACCATCGTTTCATCCCTGATTTCTCGAAAATCGCACGCCCCCTGACCACTCTTCTCTCCAAGGATGTACCCTTTGAGATTTCCAAGGAATGCACTCAAGCTTTTGAGATACTTCGTGACCAAGTCACCCAAGCCCCGATCCTACAATCCCCTGATTGGTCTCAACCCTTTGAGATCATGTGCGATGCATCTAACTTCGCTGTAGGAGCAGTTATGGGGCAGAAGATTGATGGGAAACCCGTGGTCATTTACTACACTAGCAAGACACTTGACGAGGCTCAACGCAACTACACGGTTACGGAGAAAGAGCTGCTAGTGGTAATATTTGCCCTTGAAAAATTCAGATCTTATCTCCTGGGTTCCCACGTCATAATCTACTCGGATCATACAGCTGTGAGGCATCTCCTTGCTAAGAAGGACGCGAAGCCTCGATTAATCCGATGGATCTTACTGTTACAAGAATTCGATCTCGATATTTGCGACAAGGTGGGAAGACAGAACGTGGTAGCTGACCATTTGTCTCGCCTTCCTTCTGAGATCATCGACCATTCTGGACCCATCACGGAGCATTTTCCTGATGAGCACCTCTTGACTATTGGTACCAGGCTTCCTTGGTTTGCTGATATAGTAAACTACTTGGTATCACACCAGATCCCGTCTGGTTGGCCGAAGGCCAAGAAAGACAAGTTGCGCTCCAATGCCAAGTACTACATCTAGGAAGACCCGTACCTATTCCGCATAGGTGCTGACCAAATCATTCGGCGATGTCTCGGAGGGTGAAATCAATGACATCCTCTCTTTCTGCCATGACCAGGCATGCGGTGGCTAATTTTGTGGGCACCAAACCGCATCAAAAACCTCCAGTGTGGCTTTTACTGGCCCACTATCTTCAAGGACACATACAGTCATTGTAAGGCATGCAGTCATTGCCAAACTTTGGGCAACATGAGCCATCGCGACATGATGCCTTTATAGTCGATTCTCATATGCGAGATTTTCGATATTTGGGGGATTTATTTTATGGGCCCCTTCCCTATTTCGGACGGCTTCGAGTACATTTTACTCGCTGTGGACTACGTGTCCAAATGGATCGAAGCCATTCTGACCTGAACCTGTGATCATAAGATAGTCATCAAATTCATTAATCAGAATATCTTCTCACGGTTCGGGATTCCTCGTGCAATCATCTCTGATGGAGGGACCCATTTTACCAATGCTCAATTCAAGTCACTGATGACCAAATACGAGGTGTCTCACCGAATCTCTACTCCTTACCCCCGCCAAACTAATGGTCTAGCTGAGCTATCAAATCGGAAGATCAAGAAAATCCTACAGGTTACTATTTGACCTGACAGGAAGGACTGGTCGTCCCGACTTCCGGAAGCTTTGTGGGCTTATAGGACCACTGATGAGAACCTCATCATGAGCCATAACTAGCTCATTTTGACCTAATACAAAGGATAAAAGCTCCTACATAACTTAGCAAAGGGCTTAAATTGAGGAATAAGTGTTCTGAGAAGAAAACATGAAATAAATGTTAAAAACTGCAATTTCACCATTGCATAAACGGAATTTCTCAGAAATCGAACATAGGTCAAATGATCTAAATAAGATAAAAGTGGGTTGAATCAATCAGAAATGGGTTCATGTGCAATTTAAGAATCAAATGACAATCTGTAACCCTAAAACAAATCCACTTCAATTCACGTGGTTTGAGGCAAGGTAAAAATCAACTAAACCCTATAAAATTCATAGAAAAATAATCTCTAGGGTTTAGGACTTTCAATTTGGCCTTAGGAACCCATTTTGACCTACATTGAGAATCATGCCCAATTAATAACTTAATTTAGGTTTTTACGTAAATTGGCCAGTCAAACAAGGTATGACCTAGAAATAAATTTCACCATTAAAATCCTTAGGTCACATTTAGTCATGCATAAAAACTTGAGCCTAAAAAGAGACCTTCTTGACCGACTTTACGTTTTGGTCCTCAACTTTTGAAACCCTCACATTTTGGCCCCTAACTCTCCTTTGTTCTTTGCATTTAGGTCCCTCCTGCAAAACCTGAGCAGCACCATGCTCCGGCGACCTTGCGCGGAGCATGGCGCCGCGTAGGGTAAGGGGGGGCCTGCCAAGTCAAATGGGGGTGCCCTGCGTCGTCAGCCGTCGCAGGAACACCCCCCTGATGGCTGCAACCACCCATACCGGCCGTGCAAACGCACGGACCGTATGGGTCTCCTTCCTCCGGTGTCCTCCGGCGAGGGAGACACGTCGTCTCCCTCCGCCCTCCTCTCTGATTCTGCCCCTATAAATACCCCCGTCGCTCCACCGTTCTTCCCAGCTCGGATCTGACAGAGATACCCCCTCACTTCCACTCTTCCCACTCCGACAGACGCCCCCTTGCTCCGGCGGCTTCTCCTCCTCACCCTCGTCGCTCTGCCGCACTACCAACAGCAGAGTTGTCCTCGCTCGCTCTTCCCGCGCTGCGCCGCACCCAGCTCGCGCTTCTCCGGCCCTCTCCTCGCCGTCGCTCCTTCCCCTGGGCAGCTTCTTCTCCGGCGACAGTCTACAGTCGATACGACTGTCGCCTGCTCCGGCCCCTCCTCGTTCTGCTAAGTAGGTATAACTTCTCCTCTTCCTCCCCTCTGAAGGTTTCCCTACTAGGAGGGGTGACGTAATAATATGCGGAAATAAAATATAAAGCAATCTCACAAAGATAAGCAATCACAAAATGTACACAGGAATTTTTAGGTGGAAACCCAAACCGGGTGAAAACCACCACCTAACCCTCTCGAGTTAGGATTTTCCGATCAACCAAGTTGATCAAAATCCACTAAACGAATCACTTTAAACGAGGGTGATTCAACCTCAGTACAACCACGCTACAAGTACGAGGGTAGCGTTCCTCAACCCCTTCTCTCCACGAGAAGGATTTTGTCCCACGAAGGAGACGGGAATTCGCAAAGCGAATACCCAACCAAAATACAAAGATAAAATAAAACAACAGTCCTATAGAGCCAACAAAATTAAACCTAGCTTCTATAGGAAATAGGAAACTCCCCTTTGCAAGGAGTGCGTCGATGATGACGCGGTGCGTGTGCCACGCGATGGCGCTACGTCGCTCTCGTTATCAACGCCGGGAGAGCGGGTGCGCAACGGGAATGATGCTCTCAAGATGATGGAGCTTGAGCTTAGAGAGCAAGTGCTTCTTGGACACAAGAGAGTGGAAATACTTGATCTTAGTGTATCTTGGTCTCTCTAGGTGTATATCTTATGTGTCTAAGTGTATCCAAGTGTGTTTATGTTGCAAGGGTTCCCCTCTATTTATAGAGGCCTTAGGAAGGCTTTGGAAGGTTTGGAAAAGCTTCCATAGCCGTTGGGAACAAAGCCCAAGAGAATCAGGCCGAAATCAGGACAATGATTACACTTGACAGGGTTATCAGACGTCTAAATATGGTATCAGACGTCTGGAAGGCCACTTTAAGACGTCTGATTCCAAGGTCAGACGTCTGATTCTATGCGGGTTTCTCCCTGACTTGAATCAGATCTAAACAGGGTTTTTGTGCAAGTCCATCAGACAACATATAGGACGTCTGGTAATAAATCTGGATGTCTGGAAACCTACTTTTACTGTGAGAATTGATTTCCAAACGTTGCAACGGCTAGAAAATCTCTGAGAAGAGATTTTGGGTCAGCCGAGGCAAAACGTTCATTTATCAGACGTCTGTGAAGTCCTATGGACGTCTGATAAGGCTCTAACGGTCATATTCTTGAGTGCCTGCTAAGCTAGCCAACGGTCCACTAATTGGACGTCTGGCAAAGTCATCAGACGTCTCCTAAGACGTCTGGTCTAAGGTCTGGACGTCTGAATTCATCAGACAGAACTAACTATGTCCAGCCTAACAGTTATCAGACGTCTGAAACAACAGTCAGACGTCTTAAAATGCTTTATCAGACGTCTGATTTGGGAATTAGATGTCTGGAAGTGCTGTTTGAACCCTATATTGGTTTTCTAAGTATTCTACAGAAAACCTAAGTATCCTAGGGTTGTGCCGGTGTTCCTAGGACTACTGTTAGGGTTCTTTGAGGCTCTTTAACATGAAATATCTAAGGAAATAAAGAGCAACAAAAGAAATGAAAAATACAACAAGTACAAAAGAAGGAAATCTATCCTATTCTTCATTTCCTTCCATCTTCAATCTTTCGCTCCACGTGAATCTCCTCTGTTTTCCGTTAAGCTCCTCCAATCCGTCCTGGATGCGAGCTTGAACTCCGTCTAAACACGTCCACATTTGCAATTGACCTGAAATCTAGGACTCGAATTGCAAATGTTAAATAACACGTGTTTTGTTATCATCAAAACAAATGATCGTGGTGCTCTAGCACCAACACCCTCTTCCTTTTCCTCACTTTAAACCTTTACTGTCGCCCTCGATTCCGACCAATCACCCTCACCTTCTCCACCTTCGGCCACACTCCGGTGACCCGCTCCCATCACTCCAGCAACCCACACGGCTCGCCGACCACCGCAGAACCTTCGCCTCCTCACCCTGATCAACCTCCGCCGTTCCACTTCCCACCAATCACCCTCTGCAGACCCACCGATCAAACCCATCTCCCAACCCGCAGTTTGACCTAGGGCGGGCCTTAGGCTCCGCCCCGCCACCTGCAGACCCTCCGACCACCTTCGCCGTGCTACGGCGAAGGTCCTCCGTGTTGGTGCTAAAGCACCACGATCATTTGTTTTGATGATAACAAAACACGTGTTATTTAACATTTGCAATTTGAGTCTTAGATTTCAGGTCAATTGCAAATGTGGACGTGTTTAGACGGAGTTCGAGCTCGCATCCAGGACGGATTGGAGGAGCTTGACGGAAAACAGAGGAGGTTCGCGTGGAGCGAAAGATTGAAGATGGAAGGAAATGAAGAATAGGATAGATTTCCTTCTTTTGTACTTGTTGTATTTTTCGTTTCTTTTGTTGCTCTTTATTTTCCTTAGAAAATTATGTTAAAGAGCCTCAAAGAACCCTAACAGTAGTCCTAGGAACACCGGCACAACCCTAGGATACTTAGGTTTTCTGTAGAATACTTAGAAAACCAATATAGGGTTCAAACAGCACTTCTAGACGTCTAATTCCCAAATCAGACGTCTGATAAAGCATTTTAAGACGTCTGACTGTTGTTTCAGACGTCTGATAACTGTTAGGCTGGACATACTTAGTTCTGTCTGATGAAATCAGACGTCCATACCTTATACCAGACGTCTTAGAAGACGTCTGATGACTTTGCCAGACGTCCAATTAGTGGACCGTTGGCTGGCTTAGCAAGCAGTCAAGAATATTACCGTTAGAGCCTTATCAGACGTCCTTAGGTCTTTCCAGACGTCTGATAAATGACCGTTTTGCCTCGGCTGACCCAAAATCTCTTCTCAGAGATTTTCTAGCCGTTGCAACGTTTGGAAATCAATTCCCACAGTAAAAGTAGGTTTCCAGACGTCCAGACATAGTGCCAGACGTCCTGTATGTCGTCTGATGGACTTGCACAAAAACCCTGTTTAGATCTGATTCAAGTCAGGGAGAAACCCGCATAGAATCAAACGTCTGACCTTGAAATCAGACGTCTTAAAGTGGCCTTCCAGACGTCCGATGCCAGAGTTAGACGTCTGATAACCCTGTCAAATGTAATCATTGTCCTGATTTCGGCCTGATTCTCTTGGACTTTGTTCCCAACGGCTATGGAACCTTTCTTAAGCCTTCCAAAGCTTTCCTAAGGCCTCTATAAATAGAGGGGAACCTTTGCAACACAAAAAAAACACACTTAGAGACACAAAGATACACCTAGAGAGACCAAGATACACAAGAAACAATTTGTATTACACTTTCCACTCTCTTGTGTCCTAGCTAGCTCTTGCTCTCCAAGCTCAAGCACCATTCTCTTGAGAGCATCAAGCTGTTGCGCACCCGCTCTCCCGCCGTAGTTCACGAGAGCGAAGTTGCGCCGTCGCGTGGCTCACGCACCGCGTCATCGTCGACGCACTCCTTGCAAAGGGGAGTTTCCTAAATCCTATAGAAGCTTAGGTTCATTACTTTGTTGGCTCTATAGGTTTGTTGTTTATTTTACCTTTGTCTTTTGGTTGGGTATTCGCTTTGCGAATTCCCGTCTCCTTCGTGGGACAAAATCCTTCTCGTGGAGAGAAGGGGTTGAGGAACGCTACCCTCGTACTTGTAGCGTGGTTGTACTGAGGTTGAATCACCCTCGTTTTAAAGTGATTCGTTTAGTGGATTTGATCAACTAGGTTGATCGGAAAATCCTAACTCGAGAGGGTTAGGTGGTGGTTTTCACCCGGTTTGGGTTTCCACCTAAAAATTACTTGTGCATTTTGTGATTGCTTATTTTGTGAGATTGCTTTATATATTTTATTTCCGCAATTATTACGTCACCCCTCCTAGCAGGGAAACCTTCACTCCGCGCATCTGATTAGGCCGAGAGGCCGTTTCTCTGTGGGCAGGTACTTCACTCGCCGCCACCATTAACGAGTGAAGAAGCTCCTTCGACCTGCTGATCCAGGCGCACCGCGCCCAGATCAGGCTCCCAGGCTGTGCGGGGTATCTTCGCGAAGTGCCAGGCTGCAACTGGGGCGAAGCCCTCGCGCGAAGCCTCGACTGCCGCTGCCTCCTCCGCGCGGGCGTCCAATTGAGGTGGGACATTTAGTCCCACCTTGGAAACTCACCGAGGCAAGCAAGCGCTTAAAGGCAAAAAGTGCCTTAAGCTGTTTGCCTCAGTTCACGGGGTGAGGTCCCCTTCACCCGCCTGATTACCCGGCCTCGTCCGCGCTCACGCCCCGCGGACCTGGCCCGACCCGACTAAGCCCGACCTGCACTCCTCGCCCACCATTGCACGCCGGTGGGCCTAGACCCGGGAGCGACCCGCGTACCCGATTACCCGGTTGCTCTGGGAGAGCTTTCCTAAGAGTGAATTCTGAGAGAGAAAGACGCGGGGGGGGAAAGGGTAGAATAGGTTTTGCCCTCTGACGTGTAAACCGTGAAGTGTGCAGGCACAGGTGAAGAAGGACTGCGGAAGAAAAAGAAGAAGAAGAAGAGAACACAAAGCAGAAGAAGAAGGAAGCTGAGGAAGACACTGTAGCTTCAGCAGTTAAGTTGTCTGATTGGGAAAATCAGACGACGTCCTGAAGGCAACCAAGAAGAGAAGAAGAAAAAGGAAGAAAGGTGAAGACCAAGGAAGGAAGAAAAGAAGAAGCAGAAGGAGAAGGCTAAGGCGCAAGAGAAGAGAAGAAGAAGGAGAGAGCAGGACCGCAAAGGATACGCCCTGAAGAAGATCTGAAGAAAGAAAGAAGAAAAAGAAAGAAGACAAAGAAGAGACGCACAAGGAAGAAGAGGAGAAGAAATAGAAGAACCCCGCAAGAGAAGAGAAGGAAAAGAAGAGAAGCAAGAGTCAGAGAGAAGAGAAGACAAAAAGGAAGAAAGAAGAGAAGCAGAAGAAGCCAAATTTCCATCTCTCTCTCTCTCTCTTTATTTTTGTAATAAGAAGAAACACTGTACTTCTAGAATACGACTTGCTCCCTGAGTTCGACCTCGGGAACTCTTTTATTTTCCGAGTAAAAAAATATATCTGTAATGATGGCAATAACTAGCTGTACTACAACGTAATTTCTACAACAAAAGCTAGTCACACCGCCGTTCATCAACCACCCACAAGACCCAATTAGGTATGTCTCCTTTTAGACTGGTGTACGGGAAGGCATGTCACCTTCTCGTCGAACTGGAGCACAAAGCCTATTGGGCAGTATGGAGCTGCAACTTAGATCTTTCTAAGGCTGGAACCCACAGAAAGCTTCAGATAAGCGAGATTGATGAATTACGCCTTAATGCGTATGAGAACTCGCGAATCTACAAAGAGCAGGTTAAAGTCTTTCATGACAAGCACATATCTAGAAAGATCTTCCACCCTGGTCAAAAGGTCCCACTCTTCGATGCCCGACTCAAACTCTTCCCTGAGAAACTGCGATCCAAGTGGGTCGAACCATATCTTGTCCAACAGATCTTTGGAAATGGAGCAGTCGAAATCAGTCCACTCAACCATGATTCCGAACCCTTCGTCGTGAATGGTCAGAGACTCAAACCATTCATTGACATGACCAATACAGATTTGGCTGAGTCATCATTTATCCTCCATTCTCCCTGAGCTTATAACGCCCTGCCGATGGCGTAAAACTTAGCGCTTAACGGGAGGCAGCCCGTCATTCTTTTTGAAAAACCAAAACCCTTTCTGACATTTCTTTACACTTTAGGTTCATTTCTTAGGACAGCCAACTTCACTTCAGTTACTCGTACCTGAGATTAGAAATCGTCCGCAACAGTCACCTCGACCCACCTACTCGCCTAAATTCTTGTCCTAATGCTTGAACCTGACAAAATAAAAACCCACGTAATGAACAATGAGGACATTGCAAACCTTAGGCATGGGGGGGTATGAAAGTGCAATGAAATGACATAACCAGAAAAGGTTTCAACAAAAAAAATCTGCATATACCAAAAAAAAAAAAGGAGGAAGAAAGTGCTGGTAAACTTTGTAAAAGGAGGAGGAGAAAAAGAGCAGAATGCTAAAAAGGAGCACAAAATAAAAAAGGAAAGAGATAGTCATTAGTAAGAAATTAAGGAATTAACCAAAGTTTTAGACCACATTAAGGAAAAAGTAAAGCGAAAGTGCATAACAAGATTAGTAAGAACGCGAACCTTAGGCATTCTTGGCTAGACTCTTAGTACCCGTTAAGATCTAGATATTCCTCAAGAGATTAAGGTAAAAGAAAAACTTAAGTATTAAGTCTAAGACTTAGGGAGTATTTGGCCTCGTTAACTGACCTTCGGTTTATGGGACTCAGTAACCTAAGCACCCAAATTCACACACACAGTCTGGTTCAGCAAGCATAAATATCAAAATCACGCAGAAGTATTTCAAATATTATGAAAATGTCATCTAGATTAGGAGCGGCCGATAAACACAAGTTGATTTGGACGAGTTCCCGGCGTAGAGAGGTGGGAAACTCCCCTCGAAGATGCGTAACAACATATCATCTCCTCAATGCTTGTCTCTTAGGATATTTACATATCCTACTGGGGGCATGTAAGCACTCTGCTGGTTCAGATTCCATGGATGGCATTATCACGAAGTGTCAATTGCCAGGGTCTGATTTCGGCCACAAAACACCTGTTTAGCTCCCTGCCAGCACCTATTTAAGGAACGGTGGGGGCTGTTGTTTCCTTCAAGCTTGTCTTAGCCTGAGAATTCCCTTGAATTTCGTCCTCCCTCATCTCCAAACGTCTGCCTGCAAGCTCCGGCGACCTTCCTCCTCTCCTCTCGTCCCCCTGCCACCATACCAGTGGCAAGGTTACTCTCACCATCGTCCACTTTGCCTAGCCGCACCAGCAGGCACCCTCCTGTCCTCTTCGTCACCGTTATCTCCCCCTCAGGGCCTTCGTCTTCGGCGACGGCGAATACGCGCCGCTCGCCTTCTGCCTCCCCCTTTGTCTAGAGACCCACAGATAAGTTCCTCCTCTCCCCCTCTTCATTTCCCCTTTGTTAATTCACACTTTTGATCCCTCTACACCACTGTCCACCTTCGCCATCTCCACCTTCGACCATCAACTCCGGCGAGGTCACCTCACCTCCATAGACAGATCCACCCCTCGCCAACCGATCCCTGAGCATCACCACCACCCACTGATCACCCTACGACCCTCCAATGACCATGCCAACCCCTGTCGCCTTCCCCCGACCTAACCCATCCTCACTGCCACAGAGCAACCTAGGAACGCACGCCTAGGCTGCCCTGCGGCCAGCCAACCCCCGCCTTACCTTTGTCGTGATACGGCGAAGGTTTTCTGATGGTCTGACAGAACCACGAGGTAGTATTCTTGCTTTCAGGTTATGTGCCCTTGTCACCATTAACACGCAAGCTTCGAGCTTGCTCGCAGGCTTGCTCCAGGCATCCGTGTCCTAGGTTGGAGTCCCAGACCGCGCGGAAGAGACTCACGCACGGTCCCAGGTCCCCAATTGAAGACGCCAACCTCGCGTATCGCTGCGATTGCGAGGACTTCGGCTACAGGTGAAGGCGCGGAAGCGGGTGGGACTTTTAGTCCCACCTTGGAAGTGTGCGGGCAGGCGCTCACACATAAATTGATTTTGTGTCTCAGGCTATTTGCCTCGAAACACACTGGGGTGATGTCCCTCGCACCCCCGCCACGCCTCGTCCGTGACACCTTCCCCGCGGACCTGGCACCCGGATCCGATAACTTCCTGCCTGTGCACACCTCGTGCACCAGCCACCCGGTGTGCCTGGTCCCGGGCGCGTCACCCGACCCACTTATCCGATCAAGGAGAGCGGACCCTAGAGTGAATATAAGAGAGAGAGAGAGATGCGAGGAGGGTAGGGGTTAGGTTTTGCCTAACCTTACACTGTGCAGGGAAGCAGGAGAAGAAAAGAGAAGGAGCGGCTGAACACTTAACCGCACAGAGGAGTAGAATGAGAAGAAGGAGGAGGAGATAGTGCAACAACAGAGAAGAAAAGAAGGAAAGGAAGAAAAGGAAGAGACAGAAGCTGAAGCTGTAGAAGAGAAGGACGAGGGAGTGCAGCAGAGAAGAAGAAGAGACACGGCTGAAGAAAAAGAAAGAAGAAGAAGCTGCAGATGCAAGGCAAAGAAGAAGACAGGAGCAAAAGCTGAAGAAAGAGAAGCCGCAGAGAAGAAGAGAAGAAGCCAAGAGGAAGAAGAACCAGCAGAAGCACTGTAGCAAGTGGCAATTTAAGTCATCTGATATTGGAGTTAGACATCTGGAGAGAGAAAGATAGAGGAAGAAGAAAGAGAGAAGAAAAGAAGAACAGGTTTTCCTTTCTTTTAGTGTTTTTTGTAAAATAGTATATATCTATATTGTAAATTGTGACCGTGTACGCTTCTAAAATGAAGTGTTGCTCCCTGAGTTCAACCTCGAAAATTTCCTATTTTTCGAGTAATAAAAACAAATATACATACATACTGGTTTCCCAAGACAGTGGGCACCAGTGCTCTCCTAGCCAGGAGAGTCCCTCGTGGTAGTCCTACGCCCAGTCAACCACCTCGAGGTCACTGTCAAGACATAGCGATGACTACGGCACGCGTGATAAACGCACGAGTAGCTACCCCGCACTGACACGCGGTCAGTCGTTTCCGTTAGCGAGTATGCCCAAAGTACAACACAGAATAGTATAGGGCCTTACCCTCTCAGAATAGGGGTCTCGCCCCTTAGAACCAAACAAGGGTCTCGCCCCTCCACAGTCCGCGCATCCTCGTCTGACTACCCCGATTTTCCCAGAGGGCTTAACAAGTCGATGTAGGGTGGCTAGCTGAACCCTAGGCCCCATGGGGTGGCTAGCTCTCTCCCTACACTAGTAGCTCGCCTTGGTACCGTATACACAAGGGCCAACAGGAGTCGGTGTAGAGTGGCCAATCCTAACCCTGGGTCTCAACCCAAGGGCGGCTAGCTCCGCTCTACACGAAAGTGGGACAGTCGCTCTCCTTGGTACCACGTACTCAAGGGCCAGCACACTTTCCATCTACATTCCAGATTTCCATCTAACCACAGGAGCTCTACTCCTAATTCCCCGTAGGGTTCATGCTCATGTTTATCTCATTTATTCCGATCCAGATTCCACCATTCACAATTCAGTTCTTATTTATATATAGGCAACTTGTGTTTCCATAATTCAATACATGCAACTTGTGATTTCACAGGTAATTGTTCATGAGTTACAGGCAGCTCAAAATTATAATACAGGAAATTGCTAACAGTTTAGCTAAATCATGCATGCAAGTACATCATACAGCATAAAAGATTCATTCATTCCTCTATCCTAAGATTCATGCCACATCCTAGGGTTCCATTCGGTTATTTCCACAAGCACATTCTTATTAAATATTATTAACAGAAGTAAACCACTCCACCAGACAATTCGGGAGTAATGGGGGCTCGAACCGCAGACCCAGGCGTCTTTGCGAGCCCTAAACACACAATAGGATGAAACCCTACACCAGGAATACATCACAAAAGGAGGGTTCAGAACAGTGTACAAAGGTCTCTAGTACGTAGAGAAACTCGCAAGGAAACTATAGGTACTTCGTTTGCATAAAACGGACCCCGATTGGACCTCAAACAGGTCAAAAACGTGCCTACAGTCCAAAATCAAACGTCTGGGAATAAGTCCAGATGTCTTAAAATGTACTAGAACCTTACCTTAACTCCCTGTGGTGTCCTCAGACGTCCAAAAGTGCGTGGGAGAGAGTTCCGCTCTCCTTCCCAAGGCTGCTCCTGCGTACGACACCCGCAGCCCCCAAATCAGACTCGACATTCGTCTGTGGTGAGGCCTGCATGGCCATAACCGCGAAAAAGAACGTACCTTCACGATAAATGAGCTTTCAAATGTTTGGCCTTAACTCTAGACGTCCAGGTGCTCCGTTAGCCATCTGGACTCCACTCCAAACATCTGATAATGGAAAATTTCCAGTACCAGAACCTACTCCCAGCGCTCTCCGCCGCTCTCCTCCTCACGTCGCCGCAGCTCCAGCCGCTGCAAATGGTCAAGGCTGCCTCCTGGGGATCTCTCCTCCTCCCACACACACCCGCGATGGCTGTGCGAGCTCCGTCGAGCTTCCACCGAAGCTCTTCGACCTCGACCTCCTCCTCCTCCTCCTCTCGCACTCTCCTCCTTCTCTCCCTCTAGCTCTCCCTCGCTCGCCTCCTCTCGCCACTCCCGCAAGCTCTGAAGGTGGTGGTGGTGGTGTGTGGAGTGGAGAGGAGAGGAGGGGAGGGGGGCTTTTATAGATGGCGTGGGGGTTTAGGGTTCGGGGAAGGAAGGGAGAGAGAGAAGAAGAATGTTTTGCGCGCTGCCCATGCATAGAGTGCAGAGCACGTACAAAAATTTCATTTTTAGACGTCCAAGAAAGGGTCCAGATGTTTGAACAGACGTCTGACTGAAACTCTAGACATCTTAAAAGGCTAAAAGTGTGACGGGTCTTTGCACCGACAAATGATCAATGGTCCATTGATTGTTCTTAGGGATTTTAATGTCATTAGATTCAATCAAGAGAAAAGGGGCAGGACCTCTCCATCTCAATTAGGTACGGACAGTTTTAATAATTGCATTACGGATTGTGATTTGCATGAAATAGCCAGCTATGGGAACCCTTTATCTTGGACAAATATGGGCTTTGGAGAATGATGTATTGCATGTAAACTAGATTGGGTCCTTGCCAACCTAGGGTGGGGCAATATTTTCCCGTTGGTTCACACCCGTTGTGCCTTCAGATTTAAGTGATCAAACGACCATGATCCTGAACCCGCTCTTTCCAAGCAGAAGAGATGCCTTTTCAGATTTCTCAATTACTGGGCAGAAAGAGAGGGTTTTCTTGATATGGTTAGGAGTGCCTGGAGCACCCATGTTGTTGGCAATCCCCTTTATAGATGTGTCAAGAAATTAAAATTGGTTAAAGAAAAGTTAAAGGCTTGGGCTGCTGAGGATCATTCCATGGAAACGGAACTAGCTAATCTTCTATTAGAATTAGAAATTATTCATGACAAACTTGCACTTAATCCAGACTGCATCTCCTTGCACAAGGAGGATCTGCATATTAAACAATCTATTCAGAGACTAAGGCATGAGGAAGAGCAATATTGAAGACAAAGGAGTAGATGTGATTGGCTAGATAAAGGAGACCGGAATACAAGATTCTCGAGCTACAAAGATTTGCCAAAATTCTAATGCACTTACGGTCTTATTAAATGAGAAAGGTGAAATTATTGATTAAGAAAATGAAATGATAAGTGAGGCTTGTTCTTATTATGCTAATCTATTTACCAAGAATCTTTTCACTTTCCCATTAGAAGCAACGTATTGGCCTGTGCCTCATAAGCTCTCTTTAGATGATGGACTAACTGTTACAGCTATCCCTTCAGAAGAAGAAATTAAAGATTCATTCTGGAGCATTGGACCTAACATGACCCCTCGACCCGATGGATTTTACACCCTCTTCTTTCGTAAAACTTGGCCAATCATCAAAGATGATATTACATTTGGAGTATGCTTCTTTCAGGAGGGTGGAGGATTGGTTCGTGAATTAAGTCACTTCTTTTTCACCTTAATACCAAAGTCTTCTTAAGTCTCCTCTCTCAAAGATGTCAGGCCAATAGCATGTTACAATACTCTATAAAGCTATTACTAAAGTGCTTGCTCGATGATTAAATATGGTGATGCCTAAATTGGTGAATCCTTGCCAATGAGCCTTCATCAAAGGTAGAAGCATTTTAGATTGTTGTCTTCTTGCTCATGAATTTCTTAGGGTTTTTCATACTATTGATGCCTCCTCAAGAATGTGTGTAAAGATTGACATATCCAAAGCATTTGATTCCGCAAGGATGGATTTCATCTTTTAGGTTCTTGCTTCCCATGGCTTTCCTAAAACTTGGATAAATGGGATATCTATGTGTATTTAGGGCCCCTCGTATTCCCCTCTTGTAAATGGTCAACCTATAGGATTTTTCATTTCAAGAAGAGGCTTGAGATAGGGTGATCACTTTTCCCTTCTTCTATTTGCACTAGCCATGAACATGCTATCTATATTTATTGACATGCAATCTTACTCTGACAAAATACGTCAAGCATCAATAAGGGGAACCCCTTTCCCTACTCATCTTTTTTTCACAGATGATATTTTACTTTATTGTAAGGCAAATTTACACTCAGCTAGAGCCATTCATAACTCTCTTAATGCTTTTGCTCTTGCTTCTGGTCTAAAGTTTAATAGCGCAAAAAGTATGGTATATCTCCCGAAAAGATGCAAGAGGAAGCTCCCTATTTTTCACTTGTTGGGAATGCTTGAAGGTCAATTCCCATGTCGTTATTTGGGGAATTAACTTGTAGCAGGAAGAGATGCTAATCCGGATGCAGCTTTGGAAGACAAAATTCAACAAGTTCTTCAAGGATGGAGGAAAGATAGCCTTTCTAGAATGGGGTGTGTGTGCTGGATAAAATGGGCTATAGAAAGGACCCTTCGATTTTGGCTCTCTAATACCATGGTGAAGAAATCCACTCTTCAAAAAATTAAAGGATGGGTGGTAGATTTTATATGGGATGGGAAGCCTCATTTGGTTGTTTGGAAGGATCTTTGCAAACTAAAGGAGGAAGGTGGACTTGATCTTTGTGATTATGAGAAACTCTAAAAGCTCACTTACGTGAAACTTACTCACAGGTTGTTCTCCTCTTCATCAATCTAGGCTAAGTGGATGTGGCGCAGATGTGGAGATCTTCATTCATCTATTATCTCCACTACTCATTCTAAAATTTGGTTGGCCCTTATCAATGCCCGACCTTGGCTAATGAGCATTTTCCATTTGACAAATGACTGGGAATGGCCCACTTCAGTAAAAGGACTTTGCTCGAGTACAGTCTAGAATTCTATCAGAGATAGAGGAGTTACGCTTCCCATATGGAAACATATATGGACTAATTCAATACCTCCCAAATGGAGTTGTTGGTTATGGCTTTGCCTCAGAGAACGACTCCTTACTAATGATATATTACATTCGTGGGGCGTAGTTGTTGATACAACTTGCGTACTTTGTTCCAATGAGGAAGAATCTGTTGATCACCTTCTATTCTAGTGTCGCTATACTCTTAATACTTGGAGGGAAGTTTGGACTAAAATCATTCCTGATTATAAACTATCGCCTATCATATCGTCAAACTAGAGCAGCCTTCCGTTTGAACAAACACACAACCTTTATTGGAAAGTTCTTGCTACAGTTATTTAGAATATATAGAATGAAAGGCATATTATGAAACATGGAGGGAGCCACCCCTCTACCACCTCATTGGTATTGGCAGCCTGCATTGGTAGAAGTTGTAATTATTAATATCTTATGGATTTTTTGTTTCTAATGTTGTAAATCTCTTCGAGATTATTCCTTGTAACGTTTGTAATATATTACCTTTTTATTTAAAAAGAAAAAACTCTATCAAGAAAATAAAATTTACTTTCTGCATATAACTACTAAGTGGCGTTGCAAATTGCCTCAACGGATGCAAATTTTCGAAGCTTGCTAATATTATAAAATCATGTCAACTACCAGCTGGTTGAAGCCCAGGACAAAGGGAAAATTTTGGGTACTTGGGTATAGTTTTTCACAAGAATAAATGCACATAGATGGTAGGTAGAGTCGCCCTATATGCATAAAAGCCAAAGATAAACGCAAATAAAATAAGAAATAAAGGTGCGAAAACCAAAAAAGGGGCGACAAGGAGATAGATATCAAAGACGGTTGTAGGTCTCAATCTATTTTGGAGAATATATATGTCGACATGGGGAGGCAAATTAAAGGTGCATGTTGCAGCCTCCTTCCCCAACTCCCCAGCCTCTCTATTTGGCGACTGGTCCTTTTCATCCTATTATTACCGGTCCTTCATCCATTCCAAAGTTGGTGTCATTACCCTAAGGAATACGATCGAATAGTGGAGGGGACAACGATAAGGAGGATCAACTTTTAGGGTGTTCACGAGATTCTCTGGAGCTTCTAAAGAAAACTATATCTTAATCGGTACAGTACTAAAGTGACTCCTATTGCACCCAATACTACGTGATCAATAGGGCCACGACAGGAGTGTGAACACAACATGTATGCATGTACTCGTCCTAGTGGCCTAGGTCTAAATCCAAGTGTCATCAAGAAAAATTATTTCTGATAATTTATTAGATATAGGTTGACCTAGTGGATTCAAATCATTCTCAATTAATTATATCTCATAACTCATTTTTATGAATTTCCTACGTTAAATTAGTTTTAGATATGTTACAATATCTCTCAAATCCTTCTAAATGTTCGATTAATCAATCAATTTACTCCCAATAACAACATTGACTTTACCTTATAGTGTGTTATTTAATTATCTTAAGGGCAACCATTTTCTCATATCAGACGCTCTAATATATTTTGTAATGATTTAGATCTAAACTCGAGTCAAGTTGAGATAAACTATATATCTTGACAACTTATCGCATATTAGGCCTAGTGGATCCAAAGCAACCAACCAAAAAGTTTAAACCTAAGTTGTAAAATAATCATTCTCAATCCTTCATATCACACCACTTATTTTCATGAGTTTCTTATGTGGGTAGGGGTGTTATTAATTTGTAATGACGCAGGCATAGACTTGAGCATAATTGAGAAAAACTAGCATTGACAATGATCGAGACCCTTGAGGTAGGATACTCGACTCAAATGCAATTACAACAAGATAACACAAGAAATTGTTGACCCAATTTCATCTGAAAAGGTTCATCTGGGGAGAGATAGGTACTCCTGAATTTCAGTAATTCTTGGTGAATAATACAAGCAAAACTCTCACTCTTTCGACTCTTAGATTGCTTCAACAACAATAACTAGCACGACCAGGTATTTATAGGTCACGCAACTCTTGATCGTGAGTCTCACGGGATTTTCCCACGATCCCACGATTTATCCATTAACGAAATTAAATTTAGTAACCATCACACGGCTACTAACGTAAAGATCGACACAACGGTTGTGCGTTTCAACTTCACTCAATAGGACCCGTTGACGGGTTGTCGGATCTTAGGTGCTCTGGGTTGTTCAATAGGACGCTGAGTACCTAAATTCGCCAAGACGGTAGGCAGCTGTTACGAACGTAGGCATTAGACGTAGTTTAAGACATCTGGGAAGTGGCCCAGACGTCTGGTATTAAATTTTTTTTGACGTACGGGTTCGCGTCTGCGTGCCTGCGCGTGCAGACTGAACCCGCTGCCTTCGTTTCTCGCTTTCTCTCCCTGCAGGCGCCATTTTCCTCCTTCTCTCTCTCCCCACGGCTGCCTTATAAAAATGAGTCCTCTCTCCCTCACCCTCACTCCACAACCTTCTCTTCTCCTTCTCCCTGCCAGCGAGAGCACGAGCGAGCGAGTGAGCGAGTGCGGCAGCAGCAGGCGTGTGGGAAGGAGTGTTGCAAGAGGAAGAAGAAAGCTCGACCGCGAAGGTGCGAGCTTGCCGGGGCAGTTAGAGCTGGCCGGCGGGGGAGCAACGGGAGTGGGGTGTCGCAGAGGGGCTACTGCAGCTCGAGCAGCAGGCGAACGCGGCGCGGCGCGGCCGTGCGTCGCGGGCGGAGAGCGAGCAGGGTTCTGATTCTGGGAAAATTTCCCAGAATCAAATGTCTGGACTTACGTCCAGACGACGCGTAAGACGTCTGGAGGAAGGTCCAGACGTCTTACAGGTACAATATTTTCCCACCTTCTTTTTACACGTGTACGACCATGCAGCCGTCCACTGCGTTCTTCTATGCCTCTTCGTGATGAGAGCGGGTGTGTGTGTGCACAGGTTCTGTTCAGGAGGGTGCAAGGGCTCACCATCCCACACAGGTCAGACGTCTGGCCACAGTACCAGACGACGGAGAGGACCTCTAGACGTATGGGGTGACAATCGGACGTCTGGAAACCAAGACTAGACGATCCAGCGGGCTTCTGGACGTCTGAAGGACTGCGCAGACCGAGGTATGACATGATCAACCTTTTAAGGTGTCTGGAAGATGTTTCGGACGTCTGATTTTGGGCAGATCCGTCATTTTTGACCCGTTTAGGGTCCGTTTTGAGTCTGTTTTCCACGTTTCAAGTTGCGTTCGTTCCAGATTTATTTCCTCTACTTGTTTACAGTAATTGTATACTGTTCTGAGAAACTTCTTGTGTTGATCCTTGTGTTAGGACCCCGTTCCGTTGCGGCTCTGGGGGTTGCGGAGGCGCGCGGGATTGCCGACCACACCCCAGTACTCCCGATTTCGCGGGTAGAGTGGCCCTTTAATTTATTTAACAAAATTTGTACAATTATGAAACAATTAATAGAGTCTAGGGCATGTCATGAACCCTAGGACTGAGAAATTAGATTGAATGATAGATCCAAGGGTATTGCATGAATCTTAGGACTGGAAAACTAGATTGAATGATAGATCCTAAGGCACGGCATGAATCCTAGGACTGGAAAACTAGTTGAATATATAAACATTGCAGTCTTGGAAGAGTGGAAAGGAAATGATAACTGCTTGTAAATTGGTTAACAGTTAACTGTTATGAATGAATAAATACGGTTGAGAACATGGGTTATATGAATATAAAGCTGGAACGATGAAACCTAAATTGGCTGAGTTAAAAGAGCATGAACCCTACGGGGAATTAGGAGTAGAACTCCTGGAAAGGGAATGGAATAGAATTGAGGAAGTGAGCTGGCTCTTGAATACGGAGTACCAAGGAGAGCAACTGCCCCCTGTTTAGTGCAAAGCGGAGCTAGCCGCCCTAGGGACCCGGGGTTAGGTATGGCCACTTTATATCGACTTTGAGCCCTCGTGTACACAGTACCGAGGAGAGCTACTAGTGTAGGGAGAGCACTAGCTACCCCACGGGCCCCGGGGTTCTGCTAGCCCTCCTACACTGACTTACTAGGCCCACTGGGCAAACCAGGGTAGTCAAGCGAGGGTGCGCGGACTGTGAAGGGGCAAGACCCCTGTTTGGTTACTGTGGAGGGGCTGGACCCCTGTTACTGAGAGGGCTCTGCCCTATACTGGTTTCGTGCTGTGCTTTGGGCGCACCTGTTAACGGAAACGACTGACCACGTGCCAGTGCGGGATAGCTACCCGTGCGTTTATCGCGTGTGTCGTAGTCACCGTTACGTCTGTCAGCGACCTTGGGGTGGTTGACTGAGGGTAGGACCACCATGGGGGGCTCTCCCGGCCAAGAGAGTACCACGTGTTACTTCTACTTTTCGGAAAAGACTGCAATCAAGATCGTTCCCACGAGGAACATTCAAGATCAAGAGAAGGATCTGAGGAATAAATCAATAGTGAATAAATGGAGAAATATAAAGAAAGAAAGTAAAAATATAATAGCTACTGCCCACTCTACTGCTTCTTCTAGCTTTTAGTTGCCACTCTACTCAGCATTTCGCTGACATGTCACCCTTGTTACTTTTCAGGACCAGGTGTTGAGCAGCCAGAGTTTGCGGCTGCAGAGGGTGCTGGGCCTAGTAGAACGCAGTAGTGTTACCTGTAGTACCTTCTGTACTTTTCTTTCCGCTGTAGTGAGTAGTTTTCTGTTACTCCCTGTACTCTCTTTATTGTAAGCTTCATGTTATGTACATGTTTATTTCTCTTCTGTTGTGGTGGTGTATACTGTAGTTTTTCCTTTCTTTACTGCTGTATTTTGTTACAGCTAGTTATATACGTGGTGGATGTGGTTTATTTTATTGGTCTTTTGGTTACTTTCTCGTTGGACGACTGGGTCTTAGGATCAGTCGAGTCGGTCCGATTCTCGTATCTCGTAGGGATTCGGGAATCGGGTCGTTACAGCAGCTGAATCTGTCAAAATATCGAGTGACATGATCCGTTAGGATGGCGAGTTAAGCCACGAAGTTTTTGAAGATGATTTTTCTTCCCTCATCAAACAACTCGTTAGGTGTGGGCCCACTAAACCTAAGACAAGAACCTAAAATACTTAAATTCAAGTTATCAAATAGTAATTCTCAATTATTTATATCCTCTTACTCATTTTTATAAGTTTCCTCTGTAGCGGATTCATCTCATAACACACTCTTTGGCATCTCAAGAGCAATCTTAACCTTTTTTTCCTACTAGAAAGAATTTGACTTTAATACCATTTACAAGATTTAAACATGAACTTGAGTTTAATTGATAAAAATTAACATTGATAACTTCTTGGGTGTAAACCAAGTGAATAGAAGATAATCACATAAAACACTTAAGCTTAACTTGTGAAGTAATGATTCTCAATCTTTTGTATCCTACTATTTATTTTCACAAATTTACTGCATAAAATTATTCATTATTTAGGGATGTTACATCCTTTGTGTCTGGGTTTTATTTTATCAGAAAATACATGTTCTCATTCGCATGTCTTGGAAGGCATTTCCTTGAGGCAAAGTCACAAACCTACGGTAGGAGAGACGAAACCAAAAACAAATATATTAAGGTTATTGATAGGAACCTAATATACACTAAGAGTGTGGATATGAATGATTAAATTTATAGAGCAGATAATTCCAAAGATCCGATTTGATTGGAGAAATAAATATTAATTTTATATCTAATTTCATATTTATCACCTTTAATTTCAAATTTACATAATTCCAAAATTAAAAGTATAATTCTATAATTCTCCTTGTCAAACGGTACCTAAAGAAATTAAGAAGTCAACGATGTTACCGTGATTACACCCACTAGTCTCTTCCTCCAACTCCACCTTGCACTGAGCTTGGATGAATTATCACTAAAAGCTAATATAAGTGATAACGTGTACTCAAATTTTGAAGCAAATTGAATCGACCAAATGTGGTGTGAAGTAGTTGGGAATATCCTTATGCATCCATCTCTACATGTGCATGGCTGATGTAGGGTCATAGCACTTCGTCTTGTAGGACCTAGAATCCTATGCGAGTAAAATGACAAAAATTAGTCATTTCTCATACACCAGGCTCCCAAGTTCTACCAGGTATATTCAAAATTGAATCTATTCTATCAATGTCAAGAATACTCTCACCATTTAAATAGACGTCATATTATGGGCACAACGTTTTTGTATTAATCTTTTTATTAAATCAATCTTTTGTTTTCAAATCACTTTTTTGAAAACAGTTTTGAATTGTTAAATTCTTGATTGGGTTGTTTATCCATCATTGTTTAAGGAACATATATAACTTTTCTATATACCCTAGTAAGATCAATACGCGTGATGCTTCGGGATGCAGCACAATTTTCTTGTTCTTTAAATTTAATATAATGGATTATAATTTATTTGCATTGAGAAAGATATTTTAAGAAATTTAATATTTTAATAGAATTTTAAATATATAACTTTTGAGTTTCCTTATTTGCATGGAAATAATTTTTTTATACATACAAAAGTTATTTTCTTTAATAGAAAAATCATTTTTCAAATTTCATACATTCATCGTTTGTTTGATGTTTAAAAAAAGTTTAGAATAACTTAAAATGTAAAAATATTTTTTCTCATCAATTTGACAAAGTCATTAATATTTTAGTTGAAAAAATATTTAAATACTCATTTTTACACCTATTACTATATGTGGATTATGTATTGACTTTAGTGATGTAATTTAAATTTAACTATTGCAAAGTTTCTTTTTTTAGAAGTTAATACTGCGAGTATTACATTTTATCCTATAACCTCTTATATGATGGTGGGAGGCTCTACCATTGGAGTATTTCCTTGATGGTAATAGTAAAGTCATTTTGGATAAGGTTATGCTTTCCTACTTATAAATCTATGTTAGCAAGTGTTACGATTAGATTCCCGAATTTTTACAGGATATGAGATCGGATCGACTCGACTGATCTCAAGATCCAGTCGTCCAACAAGAAAGTAACCAAAAAGCAGCAAAATAAACCATATTCACCATACAAGCAACTAACAATAACAAAAATACAACAGTAAAGAAGTAAACTACTACAGTACGCACCACCACAACAGTAAGGAAGTAAACTAGTACAGGAATATAAGTTCACAATAAAAGAGTACAGAAGTGTAACAAATTATTCACTACAACAGGAAACTGAGTACAACAGAAAGCTGCAATTACTGGGCTCTACTGGGCCCAGCACCCTCTGCAGTCGTAGGCTCTGGCTACTCAACACCTGGACCTGAAAAATGTTATGAGTACAAAACGTCAGCAAACGCTGAGTAGAGTGGTAACCAACTAACTAAAATAGTAAAGGTGGACAGGTAGCTGTTGTTTTTCAATTTCTTTCTTTAACTAATTATTCTTTCTTTCATCACTTGGTTTATTTATCAGGTCTCTTTCTTGATCTCGAATGTTTCTCATGGGAACGATCTTGATTGCAGTCTTTTCCGAAGAGTAGAAGTAGCACGTGGTGCTCTCCTGGCTGGGAGAGTCCCCCGTGGTGGTCCTACACTCAGCCAACCACCCCAAGGTCACTGGCAGACTTAACGGTGACTACGGCATGCGCGATAAACGCATGGGTAGCTACCCCACACTAGCGCACGGTCAGTCGTTTCCGTTAACGGGTGCACCCAAAGCACAGCACGGAACCAATATAGGACATAGCCCTCTCAGTAGCAGGGTTCTAGCCCCTAAGAACCAAACAAGGGTCTCACCCCTCCATAGTCTGCACACCCTCACCTGACTACCCTGGTTTACCCAATGGGCCTAACAAGTCAGTGTAAGGCGGCTAGCTAAACCCTGGGTCCCGTGGGGTGGCTAGCTCTCTCCCTACACTAGTAACTTTCCCCGGTACTGTGTACGCGAGGGCCAAAAAGTCGGTACAAAGTGGCCAATTCTAACCCTAGGTCCCAACCCTATGGCGGCTAGCTCCACTCTGCACTAAAAAGGGGGGCAGTCGCTCTCCTTGGTACTCCGTACTCAGGGGCCAACTCACTTCCCCATTCACATTTCCAGTTCCATTCCATTTATTTCCAGGAGCTCTACTCCTAATTCCCTGTAGGGTTCATGCTCATGTTTCCCATGCCAAGCCATACTAGGTTTCATCATTTCTATTTCCATTTCTCAGGTTCTACACATGTAGCATGTAACTTTATTATTCACATTCCAGGTTTATTCGCAGGTAGCTCGTATTTCCAACATTCAATCTTCCATTTCCAGTTCATATACAGGCAACTCGTATTTAATCGTAAACAACAGAAATTTACATGCAACAGTTTGCTAACAACAGTACTTTACATTTCACAGGTAGCTGTTATCCATTTACAGGCAATTGTTATTATTCTATTTACTCATCCAAGACTACAATTCATACATTCCATACAAATATTCTAGTGTTTCTAGTCCTAGGACTCATGCCATACCCTAGGATCTAACATTTATTCCACATATGCATTCATGTTTGTAATTAAACTAGGGGAAGTCACTCTACCAGTAAATCCAGGAGTAATGGGGGTTTGATCGGCAGGTCCACGTGCCTCAGCAAACCTCAAATCCGCAACGAAACGAGGTCCTATCACAAGAATCAATCACAAGAGATCACTCAGAACAGGATAAAGGTATTTCAACAAGTAGAGGAACTTATATGTAGAACAACGGATCTTAATTACGGAAATCGAACCTCAAATGGACCCTAAATGGGTCAAAAACAGTAATTCTGATTCATATCAGACGTCTTAAAAGAGTCCAGAACCATACCTCAACTCTACGCTACTCCTCAGACGTCCAGGAACTTCGCTGAACCATCTGGACCCAGTTCCAGACGTCCGACCACCTCTCCGGACGTCTGGAGACACTTTCCGCTGTCTGGTGCCTCGCCCAGACATCTGAACTACGTGGGAGGGCGTGTCCCGTGCCTTCCCGAAGCAAATCTTGCATGCATCGACGTAAATCTCCTCAATATGGCACGGAACAGTACCTCGACGGAATGGCCTGCATGGCCGTATCCGCAAAGAAGGTATACATCGCGAAACTTTCCTCTCAGTTGTCTGAAACCTCCTCCAGACGTCGTCTGTGTCATTTGGATGTAGATCCATACGTCTGATTCTAGGAAAATCCCAGAACCAGAAACTGCCTTCTCGCGTCGCGTGTGGGCGCGCTACACCCGCTTGCCCGCTGCTCTGGCTGCAGTAGTGTCGGGGAGGACCTCCCCAACACACCTCTCCGCCTCGCGCACGCCCGACCGGCTGTGAGCTCTTCGGCAAGCTCCCTCACGAGCTCGTGCGATTGCTCTCCTCTCTTCCCCTCATTGCTCCTCCTCTCCTCTCATGCCGCTCACACCTGCTGCTCGCTACTCGTTGCTCACTGCTCTCGCGGTGGAGGAAGGAGGAGGGTGGCTGAAGGTGAGGTGAACGAGGGAGAGGAGGGGGTTTACGTAGGCGCTGGGTTAGGATTTTGTCGGCGAGAGGAGAGAGAAGGAGAGAAGAAAACGAGGCTGCGTACTGTTTGCACGCAGCACGCGCGCAGACGTAAGGACATACACGAAAAAATTTGATTTCTAGACATCTGGGAAGATGTCCAGATGTCTGACCCAAATCCCAAACGTCTTAGAGAGCTCTAACAGCACGGATCTTAATAGTAAGAATATGATATGCAAGAGGAGAGTCAAGTTGTATATTGATTGTTAGTGGAAATGTGAGTGTAGCTAATTAGTAGTGCATAAGTGGAAGTAATGAATACGAGGGGAGAGATTACTCATTGTAGTTAGGCAAAATGTAAAGAAATGCATTTTGTAATATAAAAGTAGATATCACATCATGCATTCCCTTCATATGTGTGGGAATGCACCTGTGTGGGATATACCAATGAAGTACACAAATACATTCAAATATCAATGATGATTTTCACCTATAATTGAAAATCACAAATGATATTTTATTAAAATACAAAAAAATAACAAGTGATATTTAGTTTCATAACTAAAAAGAGTGGCATTGTAAGTCCCACCAAGCTCGTGATTTAAAAAGAATGGATGGTCACATATCTTTTTTACCATGTGCATTACAAATTACATTTTCCTACCATCATCCCTCTTATACCAAATGGATCATGAGAGAATAACATACTGATCAAGCATATTTCCAAAGGACATCACCTTGGATAAAAAAAAAAAAAATCCTAAACATTTTGGGGGAGAAATCCACATTATATATATAAAGATTTTCATTTTTAATATATATGATACCTATTCTTGCTGATGCTCGAAATTTCAATTTATTTTTTTAGCAAATCAATTATCTTTTTTCTGTCCAATTTGACTGGCATCGTGAAATATGTGGTTGTGAAATCTATATAGCCGGTGTACTTGATTTAAAATATACTTAGTTTGTAATATGAGATAGAAAAGCAAATTTTTAAAGGTATGAATTCTTGTAAATTATACAGGTCGATGCTTTTAATTTAAAGAAAGGAAAATTGAAGAACAACCTCGTAGCATAAAACTTTTTTTGCTTACTATTTACGCTTTTGATGGGAAAAGGGAGGAGAGTATGGCAATAAGTGAAAAAAAATCTCCCACTCAAATGAAAATGAGAAAGATATGGACTCTCAGAGGAAAATAAGAGAGGGAGTACAAATGGGAGAGAGTGAAGTCCGTGCAATGGGATTACGAGAACACGTAAGAGACGAATAACATACTGATCTGTAGCTTTGAAGAGTGGATGGTGGGAATAACTAAGAAGGCGACACCTCGTGAATTGGCATTTTCTTTTAGTATATCGAGTCAAACTTGCATCTTGTAAAAGGAAATTTACATATAATCTGCAGAAACGTTATCATACATATTATCGGTAAAATGATGGCATTGCAGGCAATTTACTTTGAGCTACATACAGTCTAGTTTGTCGTTTGAGAAATATAAAAATTGATGTATAATAATGTGAATATAATTTTTATTTGATTTTTATATGTAAAAAAAATATTAATATATGATAGAATCAATAATAAATTATTTTTGTATGGATGTAAATTATTCAAATCATATTTGAAATAACTTTTCACCAATGTAAAATCATTTTTCACTGATGTAATTTTATTTTGCATCGATCTAAAATTATTTTTCATCTTCAAAATAATTTGATACGAGTGGAAAGTAAAATTGCACTGGTGTAATCTTACTTTGAATTACTTTGTATTGGTGTAATTTTATTTTGCATCGATGTAAAGTAAGATTGCACCGGTATAAAATTAAATTCCAAGTATTTCTTTACCTATAACAAGTGATTTTACACTTGAAAGATGATTTTTTCACCTTGAGATTTAGTGTTTAGTCTTTAGTGTTTAAGCTAAACCTTAAACATTAAAGACTAAATCATAAACCCTAATGTGAAAAATCACTTCTTATACGTCAAATCACTTTCCATAAACTTAAATCCTAAACTCATAGGTCACAATCACTTTACACAAGTGAAATCACCTTTGGAATAGTTTTACACCGAAACAAAATTAGATTTTACGAATGTAAAGATACCTTAGAATAATTTATCACCAATACAAAATTATTTTACATCGATGTAAAATCACATAAAATAATTTATCAACAATGTAAAATTATTTATCACATGTACCTTTTAAATTAAAGTGATATGATAATTTTTTTAAATGTGATAAGACCCACCACTTAACAAATTTTTTTATTTTTTATTTTTTTATATTAAATATCAATTATGAAATGAACCTACATTTACAATAACATGTAAAATATGAAATAATATATATAAATTTTCCTATATTATTTTTTACGTGACCATATATGTTTATGTACTTTTTAATTATTTATTGGTAAAATACAGTTATATCGTAATAATATAATCCTTTTTATAAGAAAGTTGAACACTCTATTTCATCTTTCGCTTTAAGCAACTTTTCCATGGCCAAAGAGAGATCCAAAATCAAGTGCGGGTTGTAGGTGGGACAGAGAGGAACTTTGTGTGAAATGGGTGAGGATGGAGACACGTGTCACATTCACAGGTCAAGACGCTCCTTTCGCTACATTAATAGAAATAGTAATTTATTTATGAAAATATAGATTAATACACTATGAGTAAACTTTCCTCATCTTGCATAAATACATAAAGTGGACATCTTTTTAAATTAAAGATGTTGGATAGAAAATACAAAAGTTAATGTGTAGTTGTAAATTTGATTCCAACACGTATCCTTTCTTTCTATGTAAAAAGAATGCTGACACGTGGAGGGATCCACCACTATTGAAATTAACAACAAACCACTTTTGTATCGATATAAACCACTCAAATCACCTTCGAAAATACTTTACGTTGGTGAAAAACTAATTTACATTGGTGTAATCTTATTTTACAATTGTGTAAAATCACTTTACATTTTCAAAATAATTTTACACGAGTGTAAAGTAAAATTGCACGGGTGTAATATTATTTTGTATTAGTGTAAAGTAAGATTGCACCGTCACTTCTCATACGTGAAGAAACACTTGGAATTTAATTTTGCACCAGGTGAAAAATCACATTTCAAGTGTAAAATCACTTCTCATACGTGAAGGAACACTTGGAATTTAATTTTGCACCGGTGCAAAATTAAATTTCAAGTGTTCCTTCACGTATGAGAAGTGATTTTACACTTGAAAGGTAATTTCTCATCTTAGGGTTTAGAGTTTAGGATTTAGGGTTTAGGATTTAGCGAAATCTTATCTAAAAAGCGATAAAAAGATAAGGGGGTGAGAAGTTATCATTCTCGACGATTGCTTGGAGGACGAGCCAGACAGACGATGGCTGAAAGAAGGAGAGCGAAGACGGAGGACGAAGGGCGAATATGGAAGAACTAGGGATGAGGTAGGGCATCGACATCGTGGGATCCGCTTTCGGAACCGGAGTGAGAGGATGACTAGTGAGAGCTTTGCGAAGGGGGTAAGAAGTGGAAATTTTGATTTTAACTCTAGCGGAGCTTCCTGTAGCTTGGGAGCAATAGAGTAAGCTTTAGAACTTCAGTTCTTAGCTCTTAGAGAGGGAGAGAGATGGAGGAAGGGATGGTGAAATGTGTATGAGGGGTAGGTGGAGTCGATTGGTTTGATGACCGGGTTTTTGGTTTTGTTATAACGTTGTAGTAAAGCCGGTTATTACCAACACTTCAAATATAAATTTTTTACTCGGAAAATAAAAGAGTTCCCGAGGTCGAACTCAGGGAGCAAGTTGTATTCTAGAGATATACATGTTTCTTTTACAAAATAAAGACAGAGAGAGGGAAAGAATTTGTTGTTCTCTTCGTTTTCTCCTCGTGATGTTCTTCTTTCTTTCTTTCTTCAGAGCTCCTTCTTCTTCTTCTTCGTTCTGCAGAGGTGATGCTCCTCTTCAGATCTCTTTCTTCTTCTTCTTCGTTCTGCAGAGGTGATGCTCCTCTTCAGATCTCTTTCTTCTTCTTCTTGTCTCCTCTTTTTTTTTTCTTTGCTTTGGCCCTTCCTCTTCTTTCTTCTTCAGCCTGCCTTCTTTCCTGCTCTGGCTGCTGACCTTCCGTCGTCTGACCCGGTGCTTAGACGACTTAACTATGCATTTGCTACAGTGCAGCTCCTTCTTCTTCCGCGGGTCTTCTTCTTCGCCTGTGCCTGCACACTTCAGAGTTTTTCGTCAGAGGCAAAACCTACTCTACCCTCCCCCCCCCCCGCGTCTCTCTTTCTCTCTGAAACCACTCTTCGGAAAGCTCTCCCAGAGCTACCGGGTAATCGGGTTCGGGTCACGCCCGGGTCCAGGCCCACCGGCGTGCGTGGTGGGCGAGGAGTGCAGGTCAGTCTAAGTCGGGTCGGGTCAGGTCCGCGGGGCGTGAGCGCGGACGAGACCGGGTAACCGGGCAGGTGTAAGGGGACCTCACCCCGTGTACTGAGGCAGTAAGGCTAGTGCACGAAATCAATTTAAACAGTGGAACGGGTGTGAGGCTTACCGATGTGGGACTAAACGCAGACCGTTCCTCGCGTGCGCCTGCTGGAAGACCGCGGCCTGGCTTCTGCAGCTGCGGCTTTGATTAGCATAGGTTGCTGGCTGGCTGCCTTCGCAAGACTCCCCGTACTCCGCAGCAGCTGGAGACCTGGAGTCCTCAAGCCTGGAGCGCGGGAGAAGCTGCTTCAATGTGCGTTAATGGCGGTCGAACCTCAAAATCTGTCGGACACGAATATGGCCTCTCGGCCTGATCAAACCACTGGGGAACCTTCGCCGTGGCACGGCGAAGGTGAGGAGCTGCGCGGCAGGCCGTAAGGTGGTGTCTGGCGGCAGCCCTGGGTCGGACTGCAACCGGAGGAATGGGTTTGTTCGGGGGAGTGTTACGGAGGTGTGGAGTGGCAGTGGAGGGGTGGGGGGTGCTCAGTGTGATGAGGCGGAGGTTCGGTGAGGGTCGGCAAGCCGTGTGGGTCGCTGATGTGATGGGAGCGGCTCGCCGGAGGGTGGTCGGAGGCGAAGGGGGTGAAGGTGGTTAGGGTCGGTAGAGGGCTTAATTGAATAAATTGAAAGCGGGGAAAGAAAGAGGAGGAGAAGGGGAGTAGCTCTAACTTACTTGCAGGGACGAAGGGGGAGGAACAGGGCGACAGTCGTATCGACTGTCGCCGGAGAAGACGATGCTCAGGGAAAGGGGCGGCGGCGAGCAGAGAGCCGGAGAGGCGCCAGCTGGGTACGGCGTGGCGCGGGAAGAGCGGGGGAGGAAGTCTCTGCTGCTGGTATTGCGGCAGAGCGAAGAGGTGGAGGGGGAGGAAACCGCCGGAGCTGGTGAGCGTCTGCCGGAGGAAGAAGAGAAGAAAGTTGGGGATTTTCTCCGTCAGATCCAGGCTGCCCTGGTCGGTGGAGCAACGGGGGGTATTTATAGGGCTCAAACAGGGAGGAAGGCGGAGGGAGACGACGTGTCTCCCTCGCCGGAGGATGGTCGGAAACAAGAACCCATACCGTCCGTGCGTTCGCACGGCCGGTATGGTGGGCTACAACGACCAGGGGGGTGTCCCTGCGACGGCTGACGACGCAGGGCACCCCCGGTTTACTTGCCAGGTCCCCCACCTCACCCTGCGCGGCGCCATGCTCCGCGCAAGGTCGCCGGAGCATGGTGCTGGCAGGTTTTGCAGGAGGGACCTGATTGCAAAGAACGAAGGAGAGTTAGGGGCCAAAATGCGAGGGTTCAAAAGTTGAGGGCCAAAGAGTAAATATATGAGGACCAAAGTGTAAAGTCGGTCAAGGAGGTTTCTTCTTAGGCTCAAGTTTTTATACATGACTGATTAGGACCTAAGGAATCTGATGGTGAATTTCATTTTCATATTAAACCTTGTTTGACCGGTCAATTTGCGCAAAAACCCAAATTAAGTTATTAATTGGGCATGGTTCTCAATATAGGTCAAAATGGGTTCTAAAGGCCAAATTGAAGGTTCTAAACCCTAGAGATTATTTTTCTATGAATTTTAGAGGGTTTATTCTATTTTTACTTTGCCTCGAACCTTGTGAATTGAAGTGGGTTGTTTTAGGGTTACAGATTATCATTTAGTTTCTTGGAAGTGCTGTAGCCCTTGCTAGATCATCTCATCCCACTTTTATTCTTATTAAGCTGCTTTGACCTATGTTTGGGCCCTGAATTACCCTGTATGCAGATTATATTGGTAAAATTGCACTTTTACCCCTTATGACTTGTTTTCTTCTCAAACTCAGAATTCTCTGAGTTAAGCCTTTCCTTGAGATATGTAGGAGCTTTTATCCTTTGTATTAGGTCAAAATGAGCTAGTTATGGCTCATGATGAGGTTCTCATCATACCCTCATGCCTAGTTTTTGCTAGTCCCTTAGCAAAAACTTAAGGTTTCAACCCTTGTTCTAGACCATGAAGTTTTTAATAGTTTTAGATAAGTGCCCTTTTTTATTTGAGCATAGATTAGGTTAGAATGCTGACCATAGGCCTAAAAGGTACTCTAGTACCAATCAAGATCCAAATCTGTCTAGCCTTAGCCTCAGTCTTTTAGCAAAGGTTTTTAAGGTCCACAAGAACTAACCTAAGGTTTATTGGACTTCGTGGTTAAAGCACCCGTGCTTGAAATGATTTTAGCCCTGGCTCAGTTCGCAGTGCGTTTTGTAAGAGAGAGATAGAAAGTTTTTCTGTTTGGAGAGTTTTCTCTCTCTTTTTCTTTTTAGTTCTAGCCTAGGATTGGCTTTTCAACACGGTCTGTATCAGATTCCTTGCTCCCATCATCAATCCTCAAGGGTTCCTGGCGATCGATGCTTCGAGATAGCACCGCCCATGGCAACCCCCGGAACCTTGGCTATTGAGATTTCGAGATAATCCCATCCATGGTGTTCCGTGGCCGAATCCAGACCCTGGCAATTGACACTTCGAGATAATGCCATCCATGGAATCTGAACCAGCAGAGTGCTTACATGCCCCCAGTAGGATATGTAAATATCCTAAGAGACAAGCACCGAGGAGATGATATTTTGTTACGCATCTTCGAGGGGATTTCCCGCCTCTCTGCGCTGGGAACTCGTCCAAATCAACTTGTGTTGATCGGCCGCTCCTATTCTAGGTGTTCTTTTCAGATTTTTGCGACGCTTCTGCGTGATTCTGATTTTTACGCTTACTGAACCAGGCTGTGTGTGAGATTAAGGTGCTTAGGTTACTGAGTCCCGTAAACCAAAAATTAGTTAACGAGGCCGAATACTCCCTAAGCCTTAGACCTAATACTTCAGCTTTTCATTTTCCTCAACCTCTTGAGGAGTGTCCAGATCTTAATGGGTACTAAGAGTCTATTCAAGAATGCCTAAGGTTTGCATTCTTTACTAATCTTATTGTGCACTTTTCTTGAATGAGGTCTAGAACTTAGGTTAATTCCTTAGTTCCTTACTAATGACTATCACTTTTTCTCATAATTTTGTGCTCCTTTTTCATTTTGTTTCTTTTCTCCTTCGCAAAATTTTCTTCTCCTCTTTTCCTCTTATTCTTTTTCGAAAATTTTTTAATTTTTATGGTGTTTTTGGCATATGTGATTTTTTTTTTTTTTTTTTGAAACCTTTTCTTACAAGTTTTTGTACTTTCATACCCCCCCATGCCTAAGATTTGCAATGTCCTCATTGTAACCTAGGGGGTCTTAGTTCATTCCTTAAGACAGAAAGATGGGTCGGGTTGAATTTTTGCGGACGATTTCAAATCTCAGATGCAAACATCTGAGTTGGGGTCGGCTGTCTACAAGGGTGAACTTCGAGTGCTGAAAGGTGTCAAAAAAAGTTTCAGGTTTACAAAAAGAATGACGGGCTGCCTCCCGTTAAGCGCTGAGTTTTACGCCATCGGCTGGGCGCAATAAGCTCAAGGGGAAAGGAGGATATAAGATGCCTCAGCCAAATCAGTAGAAGTTACATCAATGAACGGCTTGAGTCTCTGACCGTTCACGATGAAAGGTTCAGAATCGTGGCTGAGTGGACTGATTTCGATTGCTCCATTTCCAAAAACCTGTCGGACCAAATATGGTCCGACCCACTTAGATCTCAGTTTTCCTGGGAAGAGTTTGAGTCGGGCATCAAAGAGTAGGACCTTTTGACCAGGATGAAAGATCTTTCTCGAGATGTGTTTGTCGTGGAAGGCTTTAACCTGCTCCTTGTAGATTTGCGAGTTCTCGTACGCGTCTATGCGTAATTCATCGATCTCGCTGATTTGGAGTTTTCTGTGGGTCCCAGCCTTGGAAAGATCCAGATTACAGTTCCGTACTGCCCAATAGGCTTTATGCTCCAGTTCGACGGGAAGGTGGCATGCCTTTCCGTACACCAATCTAAAGGGAGACATGCCCAATTGGGTCTTGTGGGCGGTCCTATAGGCCCACAATGCTTCCGGAAGTCGGGACGACCAGTCCTTTCTGTCAGGTCGAACAGTGACTTGCAGGATTTTCTTGATCTCCCGATTAGACAGCTCAGCTAGACCATTAGTTTGGGGGTGGTAAGGAGTAGAGATTCGGTGAGACACCCCGTATTTGGTCATCAGTGACCTAAACTGAGCATTTGTGAAATGGGTCCCCCCATCAGAGATTATTGCACGAGGAATCCCGAACCTTGAGAAAATGTGTTGATGAATGAATTTGAGAACGATTTTGTGATCACAGGTTCGGGTCGGTATGGCTTCGATCCATTTGGACACGTAGTCCACAGCCAATAGAATGTATTCGAAACCATCCGAAACAGGAAAGGGGCCCATAAAATCAATCCCCCAAACATCAAAGATTTCGCATACTAGAATCGGTTGCATAGGCATCATGTCGCGATGGCTCATGTTGCCCAAAGTCTGGCAACGACTGCATGCCTTGCAATGACTGTGTGCGTCTTTGAACAGTGTGGGCCAGTAAAAGCCGCACTGGAGGACTTTTGATGCGGTTTTGTGCCCGGCAAAATGGCCACCGCATGCCTGGTCATGGCAGAAAGAGAGGATATTGTTGACTTCCCCTTCCGGGACACATCTCCGGATGATCTGATCGGCACCTATGCGGAAGAGGTACGGGTCTTCCCAAATGTAATACTTGGCATCGGAGCGTAATTTGTCTTTCTTGGCCTTCGGCCAATCGGACGGGGTCTGATGAGATGCCAAGTAATTTACAATATTAGCGAACCATGGAAGGCTAGTACCAATAGTCAGCAGGTGCTCATCGGGAAAATGCTCCGTGATGGGTCTGGAAGGGTCAATTATTTCAGAAGGAAGACGGGACAAGTGATTAGCTACCACGTTTTGTTTTCCCGCTTTGTCGCGAATCTCAAGGTCAAATTCTTGCAACAGCAAGATCCATCGGATTAATCGAGGTTTCGCGTCCTTCTTCGCAAGGAGATGCCTCACAGCTGTGTGATCCGAGTATATGATGACATGGGAACCCAGAAGGTACGATCTGAACTTCTCAAGGGCAAATACTACAGCTAGCAGCTCTTTCTCAGTAACTGTATAGTTACGCTGAGCCTCATCGAGTGTTTTGCTGGCGTAGTAAATGACCACAGGTTTCTTGTCATTTTTCTGCCCCAAAACCGCTCCTACAGCGAAGTCGGATGCATCACACATGATCTCAAAGGGTTGAGACCAATCAGGGGACTGTAGGATCGGGGCTTGGGTGACTCGGTCACGTAGGATTTCAAATGCTTGAGTGCATTCCTTGGAGATTTCGAAGGGAACATCCTTTGAGAGAAGAGTGGTCAGGGGGCATGCGATTTTTGAAAAATCAGGAATAAATCGTCGATAAAAACCGACATGCCCTAAAAAGGATTGGATGTCCCTGATCGAGCTAGGCATAGGAAGGTGAGAAATCAGATTAACCTTAGCTCGATCCACTTGGATACCTTTTTCCGAAATTGAGTGTCCCAAGACAATTCCCTCAGGCACCATGAAATGGCTCTTTTCCCAGGAAAGAACCAAATTCACATCGATGCATCGCCTGAGTATCTGGACCAAGTGTTGGAGGCAATCGTCGAATGATGCTCCGAAAACTGAAAAGTCATCCATGAAGACTTCCAGATAATCACCTACCATATCTGAGAATATGGCAAGCATGCATCGCTGAAAAGTAGCGGGTGCATTGCAAAGACCGAAAGGCATCCTTCGGAAAGCGTATGTTCCGAAGGGGCAGGTGAACGTGGTCTTTTCTTGGTCCTCAGGATGGATTGCCACCTGGTTATAACCGGAGTACCCGTCAAGAAAGCAGAAGAACCTATTTCCCGCTAGTTTTTCGAGAATTTGATCAATGAAGGGTAGTGGGAAATGATCCTTCTTCGTGGAGGAATTGAGTCGACGGTAATCTATACAGACTCTCCACGAGTTGGCTAATCGGGTAGGAATGATTTCTCCGGCCTCAGTCGTTATAGTGGTGAGTCCTGCCTTCTTGGGCACGACCTGAATTGGGCTCACCCAACGACTATCGGAGATCGGGTAGATGATCCCGGCATCTAACCACTTGATGATCTCCTTTTTCACGACCTCCTGCAGATTGGGGTTTAAGCGTCTCTGCATCTCACGAGAAGGTCGTGTGCCCTCTTCTGAATAGATATGATGAGTACAATAAGAGGGACTTATTCCAGTCAAATCATCGAGAGTCCATCCGATGGCTCTGCGATGTTGCTGGAGGACAACAATCAGACGGGCTTCCTGTTCAGGACTGAGGTTGGAATTGATGATCACAGGAAGGGTCTGATGAGAACCCAAAAAGATGTATTTTAAGTGAGCAGGAAGGGGTTTCAGTTCGAGGATGGGGTTTTCAGCAGCAGCGGGTGGTTCAGTATAGGTGTGAGGTTCAAGGGTGGGAGTTACTGGGTTGTTCATATCTGGATTCAACTCCTCTGTTTGCGGGTCAAGATCCTTCTGTGGTTGATGAGGCACAATCGAGTCACTCTGGAGGTGTGATTCATCAACCAAAGTCTTGATGTCACAAATTTGCTCGATGACGCCGCAATTAATTCCTTGTTGGGCCTTAAATATATCAATTTTCAGTGTTTGATCTCCAAACTTAAGCTCTATTTGGCCCTCCTCACAGCTGATGTTGGCTCTAGCAGTAGCCAAGAAAGGTCTCCCTAGAATGATTGGTGTATCCCTAGGGTTCTCAGGTGCATCCATATCTAAGACTATGAAGTCCACTGGAAAATAGAAATCCCGCACTCTCACGATAACATCCTCGAGAATCCCTTTTGGTGACTTTATAGATCGATCTGCTAATTGTAATGTCACCTCGGTTGGTTTCAGCTCAGATTCCTCTAGATGGTCAAGTAAGGATGTGGGTATCAGGTTTATGGATGCGCCCAAGTCTAACAATGCTCTATCAAATTGGGTACCACCTATCTTACAGGAAATCAGGGGAGTTCCAGGATCTTTTGCCTTGGGTGGGAGTCTACTAAGGATTACAGAGCTGGCTTGCTCTGACAGAACAATTGGGCTCCCTCCCTTGGTTCGCGGCTTACGCTGGGGTGTACATATATTTTTTAGAAATCGTGCGTAAGCTGGTACGTGGCGGATTGCATCCATCAAGGGGATGTTTATGTGGACCTGCTCAAAGAGCTTGACCAGGTCCTCCTCAGGGGCCACGGGTTTTGTGGTCTTCTTTCCCTTGGTCAGGGCCTCGGGAAACGGGATCTTGGTTGGTTCTTCTAGGATAGGTTCAGGTTGTGGATCTGGAACAGCGGTACCTTGGATAACTATCCTAGGGTCATGGTTATCAGGCTGGGAGTGGTTTGGATAATGCGGGTCTTGAGTTGTCTTACCACTACGTGTTGTTACGGAATTTAATCCGGCCTGATTTTGGTTTGGGTTTGGTAGGAGGGGTGGCTGCTGCTGAAATCCTACATAAGAAGTTGAGGCTTCCATCTCGTCTGGAGATGGAGCAGTAGGAGCCTGATAAATCCATTGAGCGTGGCATAAATTTGGATTCATAACGCGCTTCTGGGTTGGCACGTTATTTGGGTTAGGAAGAGGTTGGGAAGGGAGTGTGCCTGGTTGGCGAGAATTTGCCAACTGGGCCAGTTGAGTTTTAACTTCAGTAAGCTCGTCCTTGTGCTGTTTTTGAATAGCCGCATTCGATTTTTGAATGTCAGCCAGAGTCTGGAGGATTAAGGACATTTGATCTTGATTTGGCCCTGATGGATAAGTAGGGTTGGGCCGAGGCTGAGGCGGCTGGTAGTGACGAGAGGGCTGTGGGCGGGACTGAAAAGGTGGTCTTTGGGTTTGGGAATTTCCCGCCCATTGAAAATTTGGATGGTTTCGCCATCCAGGGTTGTAAGTGTTGGAGAATGGGTCGTTCTGGATGGCGTTGAGGTCCTCGCAGATCTGAGGAACCTCCTGAGAGTCAGGGAAAGGAGGAATGGAGTTTCCTCGGCTGGTGTAGAAAGGATCGGATGATCTTCCAGTCCAAGAATCAGATGGGGATGGATATGGATCCATCCCAGGGGAGGATCGGTGGAGGATGTTTTGCACAGTCTCCTGTGTGGAAGGAGGTTGTGCAAAGGAGTTACGCGCAGAGGTGGCTCGCTGCAAGTGCTGAGTCAGCTCATCCACCTTCTTTTCAATGATTGAGACCTTGTCCAATCGACTGGCCATCAATTCCAGGTCGACTGATGCGGACAGGCCCTGCGTCTCATGTGCCCCCTTAAGATTCGTCGCTGCGCGGGTATTCGTCCTGTCGAATAATCCCATGGAGTCATTGTTGATGGAGTTCTCGCACATATTTTCGAGAATCTCCCATACGGTGTCTTCATGTTGACCCATGATGTTTCCTCCGCAAGTTGCATTGACGAAAAGGCGGATGTCCTCACGGAGTCCCTGGTAAAAAGATTGGACTTGTTCCCATTTAGGAACTCCGTGATGGGGGCACTTTCTCATGAGATCCTGAAAACGATCCCATGCCTCATGGAGAGGTTCTCCTGATTGTTGAGTGAAGTGTGTAATCTGATGGCGCAAGGCGTTGGTCCGACCAACGGGAAAAAACTTTTTCAAAAATTCGGATTGAAGTTCTTCCCAAGTGTTGATCGGCCGGGTCTGAGTTTGATACCAATGGGCGGCCTTGTCCATAAGAGAAAAGGAGAACATCTTCATGAGAAGAATATCCCGATTTTGCACATCTGATCCAAAAGTGTGGGCCAGATGCTTTAGCTGTTTGATGTGCTGGAAGGGATCTTCAGAATTAAGCCCATGGAATTTAGGTATAGCATGAATCATGTTGGGCTTTAGTTCGGAATCAGGTCCTCCAGTCGGGATTCTGACTCGAGGCTCAATGGCCACCGCAGCAGGATTGTAGTGGTCCCGCATCATAGGACGCTGTGGTGGGTGCACGTAGTTTTGGAAGAGGTCATTGAGTCGCTGGAGCTGGTGTTCCAGATTATTTTCTTCCTCAACTGGCTGAGCCATGACGGGGGAAGAAGAAGAACTTGGTTCTGAATCAGAAGAGAGAATAATGTGAGGGTGTTGCTGCACAAACACGGGCGTCGAGGCTTGGCCTTGACGAGAGTGAATTTCTAATGGAGGTCTTAAGGGTGGTCCTAGGGACCTCCTTCCGTACATGCACAGTTGGGAGAGGTAAGTTAGAAGGTGCTGGACCCAATCAAGGCACCAAAAATGTGTTGGGTGACTATAGAGGTGCGGGGCAGATGGACCCCTTGATCAGAAAGATCGTCCACCTGAGAATTACCTGGGCAGCCAGAGAGGGAGAGTCCCGCGAAGACCCCTACACGGTAGAGCGTCCCCACGGGTTACAGGGTTTCCCCCACCCGACCTCTCTTGTCACTGCGGTTCCAGGTAGACCAGAATAGGGATCTTGACCTCTTAAGTCTACCAATTTTAAGATCAGGGTGCTTAAGGTTTCACTTGAACTTTAGTCTTTTTAAGTGCAAAGAGTGACCTAATTTAAGGTTGGTTGACCCAAAGGGGTCAACTTTACCTCTTGTTTTCTTTGAGAGCTTTTTGGGTCCTCTCTTTTAGGGTTCAAGTGTTTAGAGAGAGCCAATTGTTTAGGATTTTTCTTGTTAATTATTTTCAATCAATGGCTTGGGCACACCTCTTTTGGATTTCCTCAATTCTTGATTAAGGGGTGTGTCTCTACTGAAATCCTAATGTTTGACCTTATGTTGGCTCTACTTGGTCCATTTAACTCTTTGTTGGGCAATTAGGGCTCAAGCAAGAATGTGTTAGCCCTTAAATACCCTTAATAGTGTGCAGGAGTGATGAGTTGAAAACATGCAACTCTTTATGGTTACTAAGTATGGAAAACAGGTTAGTCCTATATTGCTTGTTCTTTTCTTTTCTTCCTCTTTAGAGTTTAGGGGTTAATAGGGAGAGGAAAGATTTACCTGTCTTCGGAGTGGTTGTCGTGTGGTTGCTTGTCTTCTTGAGTTCCTGTAGCTGCACAAAAGAGAGGAGATTATCAGAAATTAAAAGAAACATGAATGTTTACCTCTAGAATAGCCGTTGCTCCCCGGCAACGGCGCCAAAAATGGAGTCGATTGGTTTGATGACCGGGTTTTTGGTTTTGTTATAACGTTGTAGTAAAGCCGGTTATTACCAACACTTCAAATATAAATTTTTTACTCGGAAAATAAAAGAGTTCCCGAGGTCGAACTCAGGGAGCAAGTTGTATTCTAGAGATATACATGTTTCTTTTACAAAATAAAGACAGAGAGAGGGAAAGAATTTGTTGTTCTCTTCGTTTTCTCCTCGTGATGTTCTTCTTTCTTTCTTTCTTCAGAGCTCCTTCTTCTTCTTCTTCGTTCTGCAGAGGTGATGCTCCTCTTCAGATCTCTTTCTTCTTCTTCTTCGTTCTGCAGAGGTGATGCTCCTCTTCAGATCTCTTTCTTCTTCTTCTTGTCTCCTCTTTTTTTTTTCTTTGCTTTGGCCCTTCCTCTTCTTTCTTCTTCAGCCTGCCTTCTTTCCTGCTCTGGCTGCTGACCTTCCGTCGTCTGACCCGGTGCTTAGACGACTTAACTATGCATTTGCTACAGTGCAGCTCCTTCTTCTTCCGCGGGTCTTCTTCTTCGCCTGTGCCTGCACACTTCAGAGTTTTTCGTCAGAGGCAAAACCTACTCTACCCTCCCCCCCCCCGCGTCTCTCTTTCTCTCTGAAACCACTCTTCGGAAAGCTCTCCCAGAGCTACCGGGTAATCGGGTTCGGGTCACGCCCGGGTCCAGGCCCACCGGCGTGCGTGGTGGGCGAGGAGTGCAGGTCAGTCTAAGTCGGGTCGGGTCAGGTCCGCGGGGCGTGAGCGCGGACGAGACCGGGTAACCGGGCAGGTGTAAGGGGACCTCACCCCGTGTACTGAGGCAGTAAGGCTAGTGCACGAAATCAATTTAAACAGTGGAACGGGTGTGAGGCTTACCGATGTGGGACTAAACGCAGACCGTTCCTCGCGTGCGCCTGCTGGAAGACCGCGGCCTGGCTTCTGCAGCTGCGGCTTTGATTAGCATAGGTTGCTGGCTGGCTGCCTTCGCAAGACTCCCCGTACTCCGCAGCAGCTGGAGACCTGGAGTCCTCAAGCCTGGAGCGCGGGAGAAGCTGCTTCAATGTGCGTTAATGGCGGTCGAACCTCAAAATCTGTCGGACACGAATATGGCCTCTCGGCCTGATCAAACCACTGGGGAACCTTCGCCGTGGCACGGCGAAGGTGAGGAGCTGCGCGGCAGGCCGTAAGGTGGTGTCTGGCGGCAGCCCTGGGTCGGACTGCAACCGGAGGAATGGGTTTGTTCGGGGGAGTGTTACGGAGGTGTGGAGTGGCAGTGGAGGGGTGGGGGGTGCTCAGTGTGATGAGGCGGAGGTTCGGTGAGGGTCGGCGAGCCGTGTGGGTCGCTGATGTGATGGGAGCGGCTCGCCGGAGGGTGGTCGGAGGCGAAGGGGGTGAAGGTGGTTAGGGTCGGTAGAGGGCTTAATTGAATAAATTGAAAGCGGGGAAAGAAAGAGGAGGAGAAGGGGAGTAGCTCTAGCTTACTTGCAGGGACGAAGGGGGAGGAACAGGGCGACAGTCGTATCGACTGTCGCCGGAGAAGACGATGCTCAGGGAAAGGGGCGGCGGCGAGCAGAGAGCCGGAGAGGCGCCAGCTGGGTACGGCGTGGCGCGGGAAGAGCGGGGGAGGAAGTCTCTGCTGCTGGTATTGCGGCAGAGCGAAGAGGTGGAGGGGGAGGAAACCGCCGGAGCTGGTGAGCGTCTGCCGGAGGAAGAAGAGAAGAAAGTTGGGGATTTTCTCCGTCAGATCCAGGCTGCCCTGGTCGGTGGAGCAACGGGGGGTATTTATAGGGCTCAAACAGGGAGGAAGGCGGAGGGAGACGACGTGTCTCCCTCGCCGGAGGATGGTCGGAAACAAGAACCCATACCGTCCGTGCGTTCGCACGGCCGGTATGGTGGGCTACAACGACCAGGGGGGTGTCCCTGCGACGGCTGACGACGCAGGGCACCCCCGGTTTACTTGCCAGGTCCCCCACCTCACCCTGCGCGGCGCCATGCTCCGCGCAAGGTCGCCGGAGCATGGTGCTGGCAGGTTTTGCAGGAGGGACCTGATTGCAAAGAACGAAGGAGAGTTAGGGGCCAAAATGCGAGGGTTCAAAAGTTGAGGGCCAAAGAGTAAATATATGAGGACCAAAGTGTAAAGTCGGTCAAGGAGGTTTCTTCTTAGGCTCAAGTTTTTATACATGACTGATTAGGACCTAAGGAATCTGATGGTGAATTTCATTTTCATATTAAACCTTGTTTGACCGGTCAATTTGCGCAAAAACCCAAATTAAGTTATTAATTGGGCATGGTTCTCAATATAGGTCAAAATGGGTTCTAAAGGCCAAATTGAAGGTTCTAAACCCTAGAGATTATTTTTCTATGAATTTTAGAGGGTTTATTCTATTTTTACTTTGCCTCGAACCTTGTGAATTGAAGTGGGTTGTTTTAGGGTTACAGATTATCATTTAGTTTCTTGGAAGTGCTGTAGCCCTTGCTAGATCATCTCATCCCACTTTTATTCTTATTAAGCTGCTTTGACCTATGTTTGGGCCCTGAATTACCCTGTATGCAGATTATATTGGTAAAATTGCACTTTTACCCCTTATGACTTATTTTCTTCTCAAACTCAGAATTCTCTGAGTTAAGCCTTTCCTTGAGATATGTAGGAGCTTTTATCCTTTGTATTAGGTCAAAATGAGCTAGTTATGGCTCATGATGAGGTTCTCATCAGTAGGCCTTTTATAGGTGTAGAAATGGGGGCAAAAGAGTTTTTTCCAAAGGCTTAATATTAATACACAGCCTTTAGTGACACATGTAATGTATAGACTCGTGCTGTTTGAGCCTTTTAAGACGTCTAGACTGTGGGTCAGACATCTGCACACCTTTCCAAATGTCTGGAAATTGAAAATTTCGAGTACGAGCTCTCGTCTGCGTGCATGCTGCGCGCAGACAGTACACTTCCCTCATTTTCTTCTTCTTCTTCTCTTTCCTTCCGCCCGGACGAAAACCCTAAACCCACACCCTTATATAAGGCTCCCTCCTCTCCCTCGTTCCACCCCCACTTCCCAGCCACCTTCCTCCTTCCCTCCAACGAGAGCAGCAGATCGGTGAGAGCGTAGGCGTGGCGCGGGAAGGAGAGGAGCAGCGTGAGAGGGAGAGAAGTTAGCTTGCGAGCTTGCGTGGGAGCTCACCGGTGAGCTCACGGTCGGAGCGGCGCGTACGCAAGACGGAGGAGTGCGTAGGGGAGGTTCTCCCCGACACTACTGCAGCCGGAGCAACAGGCGAGCGGGCGCGACGCGGCCACGCGTGGCGCAAGAGGGCGGAAGCAGGTTCTGGTTTTAGGATTTTTCCAGAATCAGACGTTTGGATTGACGTCCAGATGACGTAGCCGACGTCTGGAGGAGGTTCCAGACGACTGAGAAGTAGACTTCACGAAGGTATGTCTTCTTTGCGAATACGGCCATGCAGGCTGCTCCGCCGAGGCACTGTTGCATGCCTTTTTTAGGAGATTTGGTGGATTGCGTGCAGGGTTCGCTTCGGGAAGGTGCGGGACACGCCCTCCTACACATTTCGAACGTCTGGGCGACATGCCAAACGACGGGAAGCGCTTCCAGACGATCCAGTAGAGTTCCTGGACGTCTGAGAAGTGGCGCATGACTTGAGGTATGACATTTGACACTTTTAAGACGTCTGAAAGTTGTTCCAAATGTCTGATTTGAGTCAGAAACACTATTTTTGACCCGTTTAGGGTCCGTTTGAGGTCCGATTTCCGCAATTAAGATACTGATATTTCTCGTATGAATTCCTCTACTTGTTAGAAGACTTTCTATACTGTTCTGAGTATTCTCTTGTGATTGATCCTTGCAATAGGACTGGTTTTCGTTGCGGGTTCGGGGCTTGCTGAGGCACGTGAGCTTGTCGTTCAAGCCCCCATTACTCCTGGGTTTACTAGTAGGGTGGCTTTCCCTTAATTTAATTAAAGCCTAAATGCATGTGTGGAATGAATGATTAGAACCTAGGTTGTTGCATGAATCCTAGGACCAGAAATACTGGAATTCTGTATTGAATGAATGGATTGCAGTCTTGAATAAGTAGATAGAATGATAACAAATGCCTGTAAATGAATAACAGTTGCCTGCGAAATATGTAGTACTTGTGCTAGTTAATTGTTGAATGTAATTTTCCTATCGCACACATAATATGAGCTGCATGTATATAATTTGAAAATGGAAATGTGAACGATAGAATTACAAGTTGCATGTGTATAACCTGAGAATGGAGATAGAAATGATGAAACCTGGTATGGAATGACATGAGGAATATGAGCATGAACCCTACGGGGAATTAGGAGTAGAGCTTCTGGAAATAAATGGAATGGAATTGGAAATGTGAGTGGGGAAGTGAGCTGGCCCTTGAGTACGAAGTACTAAGGAGAGTGACTGTTTCCCCTGTTTAGTGCAGAGTGGAGCTAGCCGCCCTTGGGTCGGGACTCGGGGTTAGAATTGGCCACTCTGTACCAACTTCTTGACCCTCGCGTACACAGTACCAGGAAGAGCTACTAGTGTAGGGAGAGAGCTAGTGTTACGAACGCGCGGCTTCAGACGTCTTTTAAGATGTCTGGGAGGTGGCCCAAACGTCGGACCAGACGTCTAGAACCCCTTCCAGACGTCGGACCAGACGTCTGGGATTCGATTTCGGCGGCACGCGCGGTTGCGTCTGCGCGCCTACGCGCGCAGACCTGCGGTCGCTTTTTCCCTTTCTCCTGTGGGCGCAGGCTGCCCTCTGTCTTGCTCTCTCTCTCTCTCTCTCTCTCTCTCCCCACACGGCTTTAAAAAGCCTCGCCCTCTTCCTCACTCTCATCGCCTCCGCCCCTTCCTCTTCTCCTTCCAGCCAGTGCGAGAGTGAGCGAGCGGCGACGGTGGCAGCCGCGGCGAGTGCGGGAGGAGGTGCTGCGCGAGAAGAGGAGGCACTCGGCCATGAGGGCGAGCTTGCCGGCGGGGGAGCAGTAGACGCGGGGTGACGCGGGAGGCCTGCTGCAGCTCGAGCAGCAGGCGGACGAGGCGCGACGCTGCCATGCGTCGCGGGCGGAGGGCGAGTCGCACTCTGATTCTGGAAGTTTTTCCAGAATCATACGTCTGGGTTTCCAACCAGACGACGGGGAAGACGTCTAGAGGACGGTCCAGACGTCTGAAAGGTAAGTTATTTTCGTACCTTCTTCCTTTCCTTCGACCGTCCGTACTGAGCACGAGGAATGGGTACGCACAGGTTCTGAGATTCGCATCCAACGCGAATCAGACGTCTGGCAGTGGTGTCAGACGATTGGAGGGACTTCCAGACGTCCGGGGTGACCATCGGACGTCTAGGAACTAGGCCAGATGCCCCCGCAGGCTTCTGGACGTCTGAGAGACCACGCAGGACAAGGTACCATCTGATCCCATTTTTTTAAGACGTCTGGAAGAAGTTCCAGACGTCTGATTTTGCACTGTTTCGTCGTTTTCGACCCGTTTAGGGCCCGTTCGGAGTCCGTTTTCGCCGTTTCGAGTTACGTGCTTTTCGGAATTAAATCCTCTACCCGTCTACAGTAGTTGTATACTGTTTTGAGAAACTCCTTGTGTTTGATCCTTGTGATAGGACCCCGTTCCATTGCAGTCTCGGGGGTTGCGGAGGTACGCAGGATTCCCGACCATGCCCCCAGTACGCCTGTTGTAACCAGTAGAGTGGCTTTTAAGTTTATTAGTATAATCTGTTAAATTATGGAACCATAAATAGAACCTAGGACATTGCATGAATCCTAGGAATGAGAAACTAGAATGAATGGTAGATCCTAGGGTGTTGCATAAATCTTAGGGCTGGAAAACTAGATTGTATGATAGATCCTAGGGTACGGCATGAATCCTAGGATGGGAAGAACTAGTGGAATATATGGATACTGCAGTCTTGGAAAATGTGGAAAGGAAATAATAGCTACCTGTAAATTGGTTTAACAGCTGCCTGTTATGAATAAATGAGCATGTCTGAGAATATGGGATGTATGAACGTGAAACTGGAAAGGTGAAACCTGAATGTGCTGAGTTAAAAGAGCGGGAACCCTACGGGGAATTAGGAGTAGAACTCCTGGAAGGTGAATGGAATAGAATTGGGGAAGTGAGCTGGCCCTTGAGTACGGAGTACCAAGGAGAGCGACTGTCCCCCTGTTTAGTGCAGAGCGGAGCCAGCCGCCCCAGGGACCCGGGATTAGGTCTGACCACTTTGTATCGACTTGCTGGCCCTCGTGTACGCAGTACCGAGAAGAGCTACTAGTGTAGGGCGAGTACTAGCTACCCCACGGGCCTCGGGGTTCTGCTAGCTCACCTACACCGACTTGTTAGGCCCACTGGGCAAACCAGGGTAGTCAGGCGAGGGTGCGCGGACTGTGGAGGGGCAAGGCCCCTGTTTGGTTACTGTGGAGGGGTTCGACCCCTGTTACTGAGAGGGCTCTGCCCTGTGCTGGTTCCGTGTTGTGCTTTGGGCGCACCCGTTAACGGAAACGACTGGCCGCGTGCCAGTGCGGGTTAGCTACCTGTGCGTTTATCACGCGTGCCGTAGTCATCGTTACACCTGTCCGTGACCTTGGGGTGGTTGACTGAGAGTAGGATCACCACGGGGGACTCTCCCGGCCAGGAGAGCACCACGTGCTACTTCTACTTTTTGGAAAAGACTGTAATCAAGATCATTCCCACGAGGAACATTCGAGATCAAGTGAAGGATCTGAGAAATAGATAAATTTTGAAACAATAGAAAGACGTAAATAAAGGAAGAAAGAAAATTAAAACAGCTACTGTACGCTTTACTGTTTCTTTATTTAGCTACCACTCTACTCAGCGTTTTGCTGACGTGTTACACTCGTTACCTTTCAGGACCTGGTGTTGAGTAGCCAGGGTCAGCGGCTGCAGAGGACGCTCGGCCGAGTAGGGTCTAATAGAGTTACCACTATTCTCTTATACCTCTTTTTGGTTCCACTGTAGTGAGTAGTTCTTGTTACCACTGTACTTTTCTTTACCTGCAGTTCATATTATGTTATGAATGTTGTTCTACTATTGTGGTGGTATATACTGTAGTGGTTTCTTTCCTTACTGCTATATTTTCTTACTGTTGGTTATATTCATGCTGAATGTGGTTTATATTACTGCTCTTTTGGTTACTTCCTCGTTGGACGACCAGGTCTTGGGATTAGTCGAGTCGGTTCGGTTCTCGTGTCTCGTAGGGACTCGGGAATCGGGTTGTTACAGCTAGCCACCCTATACCGACTTGTAGGCCCACTGGGCAAACCAAGGTAATCAAGCGAGGGTGCGCGGATTGTAGAGGGGCGAGACCCCTGTTTGGTTCTTAGGGGCTAGACCCCTGTTACTGAGAGGGCTATGGCCTATACTGGTTCCGTGCTGTGCTTTGGGCGCACCTGCTAACTGAAATGACTGACCACGTGCCAATGTGGGGTAGCTACCCGTGTACTTATCGCGCATGCCGTAGTCACCGTTACGTCTGTCCGTGACCTTGGAGTGGTTAACTGGTGTAGGACCACCACGGGGGACTCTCCCGGCCAAGAGAGCACTACGTGCAACTTCTACTCTTCGGAAAAGACTGCAATCAAGATCGTTCCCACGAGGAACATTTGAGATCAAGAAAGAGACCTGATAAATAAACAAAGTGGTGAAAGAAAGAATAATTAGTTAAAGAAAGAAAGAAATTGAAAAACAACAACTACATGTCCACCTTTACTGCTTTAGTTAGTTGGTTGCCACTCTACTCAGCGTTCGCTGATGTTTTGTACTCATAACCCCTTTTCAGGTCCAGGTGTTGAGCAGCCAGAGCCTACGGCTGCAGAGGGTGCTGGGCCCAGTAGAGCCGAGTAGTTGTAGCTTTCTATTGTACTCCTTTTTCAATTGTAGTGAGTAGTTCTTGCACCTTTGTACTCTGACATTTTGTACTTTATATTCATGTACCCGTTTACTTTATATTGTTGTGGTGGTGTGTATTGTAGTAGTTTTACTTCTTTACTGCTGTACTTTTGTTACTGTTAGTTGCTTAGCATAGTGAATGTGATTTACTTTCCTGCTTTTTGGTTACTTTCTCGTTGGACAACTGGGTCTTGGGATCAGTCGAGTCAGTCCGGTCTCATGTCCTGTAGGGATTCGGGAACTGGGTCGTAACATGTAAGCATTACTAAAGGCGAACGTGATCGTTGACGCGCGTGGACCGTGAGCCATCTGATCTCGATCAAACGACTAGGATCAACGCATGCCTCAAACATTCAGATTGTGCCCTTGCGTGTGTGTTTGCGCATGGCCTAGCACGTTGGATCACGCGTGCCTCATCGCGTCTCTCTCATTGCGTCACGTAGCACTTCCATTGCCGCTCAATGCACATCCGACGGCCGAATTTGCCGCACCTCGCCTGCACCTTCTATTTGAGGCACTCGGGGTCTCGAACCCATGCCACTCCCTTGCGATAAAGTCTCCAACCACTGTGTTGAGGAGCTGATTGTGTCTCGTTTGTGTTTTAACACTCACGCACCCTCGACTGTTGGATGAAGATCCAACGACTGAGGGTGTGTAAGCTTTAACTTCAGCTGAGTGTGAGGCATGGACTGAGAGTGAATCTTAGCTGTTGGATCACGGATCCAATGGCCAAGATTAGCTGATGCTAATGAAGAAGGGTTACGGCAACCATGGGAGGCTTGGATGGCGCCATCTGAGCCGTCCATCTTCTTTTGCTCACAGGAGGTGCCATGGGTGTCGGATTGGATCGATTTTTGAGCCGTTGGGCTGCGATCGTTGATCCGAACTCATCCGTGCAATTAGATTTGTCATCTGAGGTATAAATTTGCACCACATTGCCCCTTGACCTCTGATCTTCTTCATACTGCATATGATGCTACAGAAGTCCAATCGGGGCAATCTCGAAGGCGTTGGACTCCGATCGTCACCCTGATCAAATCCATACAGTTGGATCTTCAATTCGAGGCCTCGATAAATGTCTCCCTATCCCCTAACTACAAAAAGGGTAAATTAACATAAAATTTGTACAAATTAACCTAAATGCATGATGATACATGGTATGCAATATGTATAATGCATGATGCTTCTATGACACTAGGAACATGCATAAATAGACATCTTTATGCTAATTAGATATATGTACATCAACAAGAAATTAATTCGATAGAATACAAATCTCTCTTTATGCGCGTGCACCTTTAGCGAGTACCATCTATTTATCTACTATGTATTCTGCGATGCACGTGGCACCTTGCACATTTCTTGGGAAGTGGGGATCTTGGTAGCTCGAGTGGTCGATCAAGAGTAACTGCCACGATGCCACATTTCAGTCAATCATGGAGTTGTAGGTGTGATAGCAACTATCATCCTAACGGCGACCAACCAGAAGGAATCTTCTGCCTAATACTTAGGCATGAGTAAAAGTATACTCCACTTGAACCTGTAGGCAACTCCAGGTCATGTTAAGCACAATAGCCTCACCTCGACTGTTAGGTGGGGATGACTTATGCAAATTGACACGTGTTACGAACGTGGCTTCAAGACGGTTTTTAAGACGTCTGGGAGGTGGCCTAGATTTCTGACCAGACGTCTGGAAGGATTCAATTTCTGTGGCGTACGGGGTTGCGTCTGCGCGCATGCGCGCGCAGACCTACAACCGCCACCCTCTTTCCTCTTTTTCCCTCTCTCCTCCTGTAGGGCGCAGTGCTCTCTCTCTCTCTCTCTCCCCGCCTGGCCTTAAAAGGCCCTCGCCCTCTCCCTCAGCCTCATCCCCTTCATGTCCCTCTTCTTCTTCTCCCAGCCGGTGCGAGAGCGAGCGAGCGAGCGGCAGCAGCGGCCGCGGCAAGTGTGCTGGAGGAGGTGTTGCGCGAGGGAGGAGACGCTCGACCGTGAGGGCTCGAGCTTGTCGGGGCAGCTAGAGCCGGCCGGCGGGGGAGCAGCGGGCGTGGAGTGTCGCGGAGGGGCTACTGCAGCTCAAGCAGCAGGCGGACGGGGCGCGGCGCGGCCATGCGTCGCGAGCGGAAAGCGAGAGGAGCTCTGATTTTGAAAATTTTTCCAGAATCAGACGTCTGGGCTTACGACCAGACGACGGTGAAGACGTCTGGAGGATTGTCCAGACGTCTAACAGGTAAGATATTTCGTCTTCTTCCTTTTTCGCGTGTACGGCCATGCAGCCGTCCGCCATGCCTTCGTCTGCGACCCGTCGTACTGAGAACGGGTATGGGTGCGTGCAGGTTCTGCTCGGGAGGGCGCGAGACTTGCCATCCAACGCGAATCAAACGTCTGGCCGCAGTGTCAGACTACGGAGAGGACTTCCAGACGTCCGGGTTGACCATCGGACGTCTGGGAATTAAGCCAGATGCCCCCGCAGACTTCTGGACGTCTGAGGGAGTACATAGAGTGAAGGTATCATCTGAACCACCTTTTAAGACGTCTGGAAGAGGTTCCAGACGTCTGATTTTAGACTGTTTCGTCGTTTTCGACCCGTTTAGAGCCCGTTCGGAGTCCATTTTCCGCGTTTCGAGTTGCGTTCTTCCTAGAATAAAATCCTCTACCCGTTTACAGTAATTATATACTGTTCTGAGAAACTCCTTGTGTTTGATCCTTGTGTTAGGATCCCGTTCCATTGTAGTCTCGGGGGTTGCGGAGGCGCGCGGGATTTCCGACCACGCCCCCAGTACTCCCATTGTAGCTGGTAGAGTGGCTTTTAAAATTATTAGCATAATTTATTACAATTATGGAACAATTAATAGAATCTAGGGCATTGCATGAATCCTAGGAATGAGAAACCAGATTGAATGATAGATCCTAGGGTATTGCATGAATCCTAGGAATGAGAAACTAGATTGAATGATAGATCCTAGGGTACGGTATGAATCTTAGGACTGGAAAACTAGTGATATGTATATAAGATATTGCAGTCTTGGAAAAGTGGAAAGGAAATAATAGTTGCCTGTAAATTGATTTAACAGCTGCCTGTTATGAATAAATAAACATGATTGAGAACATGGGTTGTATGAACGTGAAACTGGAACGGTGAAACCTAAATGTGCTGAGTAAAAGAGCTGGAATCCTACGGAGAATTAGGAGTAGAACTCCTGGAAAGAGAATGGAATGGAACTGAGAAAGAAAGACGAGGAAGTGTGTTGTCCCTTGGGTACGTAGTGCAAGGAGAAGCACCTGTTACCTATTTAGTGCAGAGCAGAGCCAGCCGCCCCAGGGACCCGAGGTTAGGTCTGGCCACTTTGTACTGGCTTTTGGCCCTTGTGTACACAGTACCGAGGAGAGCTACTAGTGTAGAGCGAGTACTAGCTACCCTACGGGCCCCGGGGTGCTGCTAGCTCACCTACACCGACTTGTTAGGCCCACTGGGCAAACCAGGTAGTCAGGCGAGGGTGCGCAGACTGTGGAGGGGCAAGACTCCTGTTTGGTTACTGTGGAGGGGCTGGACCCCTATTACTGAGAGGGCTCTGCCCTATACTGGTTCCGTGCTGCGCTTGGACGCACTCGTTAACGGAATCGACTGACCGCGTGCCGGTGCGGGGTAGCTACCCGTGCGTTTATTGCGCGTGCCGTAGTCACCGTTACGTCTGTCAGCGACCTTGGGGTGGTTGACTGAGGGTAGGACCACCACGGGGGACTCTACCGGCTAGGAGAGCACCACGTGCTACTTCTACTTTTTCGAAAAGACTGCAATTGAGATCGTTCCCACGAGGAACATTCGAGATCAAGTGAAGGATCTGAGAAATAAATAAATCGTGAAATAATAGAAAGACGTAAATAAAGAAAGTAACAAAATATAACTGCTACTGTACACTCTACTGCCTCTTTAGTTTTAGTTGCCACTCTACTCAGCGTTTCGCTGACGTGTTACACTCGTTACTTTTCAGGACCAGGTGTTGAGCAGCCAGGGTCAGCGGCTGCAGAGGACGCTGGGCCGAGTAGGGTCCAGTAGAGTTATCGCAGTTCTTTTTGTACCCCTTTTGTTCCACTGTAGTGAGTAGTTCTTATTACTCTCTGTACTTTTCTTTACTTGTAGTTTCATGTTATGTTATAATTGTTGTTCTACTGTTGTGGTGGTACATACTGTAGTAGTTCATTTTCTTACTGCTGTATTTTGTTACTGCTAGTTATATTCATGCTGAATGTGGTTTATTTTACTGCTCTTTTGGTTACTTTCTCGTTGGACGACTAGGTCTTGGGATTTGTCGAATCGATCTGATTCTCGTTTCTTGTAGAAACTCGAAAATCGATTCGTTACAACACGTCTATCTAAGTAAATTGGATTGTCTAACTCATTTAGGTGGACTTTGTCCGATATCTTGTATTTGATCCGCTTAGAAACATCTTGGCAGGTTCTCGGGTTATATCCTGTTACTCATGTAACAAAGACTTTATATGTATTGCGTATTGGCCCTTGTTGGGCCTTTTAGGGCATATTGTTGGGCCTCCTTGGGCCTTAGAGGGCCTTTAACAAAATTAAGCTTAATAAGAATTTTCCTTCCCTCGTAAGAATCCTCCTACTTCAGGTTGACTAATAAATGATAATGCTTTTGCCGTGTAAAAAATTAGGTATCGTAGATTTAAAAAAAGATTCAATGTATTGCGGAGGGTCGTTAGAGTAGGCTTTCAGCAATTAATTGTTGGAAGTAGAGGATAAATTAAAATAACCAATTTTACTACCATAATTGGCCAGTAAGTACTTGAAATTCACGAAAAGGAGAAGCGCTAACTTGAGTTTTAATTGAAGCCTCGTATAGTGTTACAAATCAAACCTCCACCCTAATGGGAATCTAGATTGATTTTTCCCCAATCACTCAAGATTTATAGTTGTCTGATACATAATCATAGAATACATTGATTAGCAAAGTGAATATCATCACGCATTGAGAATAAAGTAAAAATATAAAACTAAATATGACATAAAAGTCCAACCAGAGATTCAAAAATAATAATTTATAGCGATCATTGAAAATAAAAAATACAAAAAATTAGGTAATACTAAATGAAGTGACCCTCACGGACCATCGTGGCATAGAATTTAGATTAGCACCGTCTGCAGTCTTTGTATCTAATTGCTGCCTATCAAAATTTGAGTATAGAGTTAAACTTAATGGTTGCCTAATGAAGTAGTTAAATGGTATGAAATGTAAATTTTAAAGAAAAAGTAAGATAGTTTAATTGATAAGTAGATTTATATTATTTAAATGAAAATGATAGGTACTCAATTCAAGTCTCGATTAAGTTAAGTGGATAAGTTTGCACTGGACACTACTCCGCATTGACACATGGATATGTCTTTGGTTGGCTAAATAGTATACCAAAAAACTTGTAGAGAGGCCAACTCAATCCTTAAACTAGTCTCAAGCCATTTAATAGAGTTTAGTAGGTCGTTCAAGCCATGGTCATTATTGGCACATAAGAGACTTGACCAACCGTTCGTTCATCCACTTATTTCCAAAATATGCGATCATTCATGTTGTCACAATCCAGTTGGAGCCATTTATTACTAAGATCATACCATATTTCACGTCTTCCTTAAAATCTAATTGTATTCATCAATTTGAGTAAAAGGGGTAATGAATCACTCAATGAAACATTTCCATTCATCAATTTGATTAATCCTTTCGATTATGGTTATCAATTTTTTGTTATTAATCGATCACAAAGGCATAATTGATTCTTGTTCCATTTCCAAAGTAATAAGCATCATAGAAATTTATCAAGTGTCCGATCTGTTGTTAAGCATTCATACCCGTTGTAATCTCATTCACAGTAAGATTCCATCAAACTTAAATAATAACATTAATATTTCAAGTATCCATTTAGGTTATATTTGGTTGGTGGATTAATTATTTAATCATTTACTTAACCCGTCACTTATTGAAGTCAGGTTAAGTGGAGTTAATCAGAGGTAAAGTTATTTCACTTCCTCTGTTGAATAACTTTAATCCGCTAAAATGTCCAAACAGGTTAACTCACTTATTCTACCATTTATTTCACTTTTTCAACTTATTCCACAAATTTATTTCCTTTACCAAATATGACCTTAGAGATAATCATTAATGACAAACTAGGGTTTCGAAACCTTTCAAAATATTAGGATATGCACACAAAATAAGGTAATACATGAATTGTAGTCCCTTCCTGCATGTAAGGCATTATAACATATAAAAGGGTTAGATCACTCTACTTAAGGTCTCCAAGGAGACACAATGACTTCGTATTCTAGGTCGGAGATTCTTGAGTACTGCTTACATCATCTCAAGTAGGCCTATCAAATGGGTTGAGTTAGGTTGGATTTGATTCGTTAAGGCTATATCTGTTTATAAATGGGTCTGGTCAGGTCCAACCTATTTATTAAACGAATCTAGATGTCTCAACATGAACCTGACTTGTCTAAACTCATCAAAACCCAACCCAAGTTGTTTAAATAAATGGGTGAATCAAGTGAGGCAGGTAAGTGGGTTAATGGATTAAACATGTAAATTAACTAGGTTAAATGGGTTAAATTAAATGAGTTGGGCAGGTTTGTGAAACTCAACCTGAACTCGACCCATTTATGTAAACAAGTTAAAGGGTTTCAACCCATTTAACGTAAGTGGATTTAGGTATATTATTTGGGTCAGGTTGAGAGGTTCAATTTTTTTTAATAACCTTAATCTCGAGCCCCACATGTACTATGGGGTGGCATCTCTAAGTCAACATAACACAAGATAGGTTCTTGTACACATAAGAATACTATTTTAAGTTCAACATTGCAAAATAGGCTTAAAAAGAGTTTCCAACCTTACTGAGATAGATTGTATATTGCATGTTCAAATCAAACACTCAAAAGCCTCGAAGCAAACGAAATATCCAAAGAGAGCCCTGGACTTGTTTGAGTTGATCCAGTTCACTTAAATTAGCCACTATTAGTCCTAGTCAATTGAGTCAATGGTAAGGCAATCTGTGTAAACATAAAAGAGGAAAGGTAATTCTTTTAGAGCAAACTCTTTTAACGAGTAGCGGGAGAAGGTGGCTCGTGATTGATGGGTGTAGAAATGGGTGTAAAAAGAGGATATGATAACTTTTACATCGCCATTTTTTTTTCCAGTAAAAAAAGGTTAATCTTTACTCGAAGTTTAACATGCATGTACACCCATTCTTGCATCCAACTGAGTTCACCCCCTTCTTACAACATTTGGACATACTCGATGGCCTTCCCACACACCTCCTCATAACTCAACACCTTATCCAAGTGGATTCAATTGTTTCTCTCCCTCCAAATGAGACAAGTCACAGTGCACAAAGACCTTGCTACGATCTCCCTGGAACGTCCGACATCTAAGAGATTCTTTGCCAGTTGATCAACAGTCTCCGCCCAACGAACCCGTAGTTGCAGCCTATGAATCACTTCACTCACAATCCTCCTGCTAAATTCACACCTAAAGAATAGGTGCGCTGTGGATTCCTCTTCCACTCGGCATAAACAACGTTTGGGATCGATGTCTATGCCCCATGCGCAGAGTCGTTCCTTCGTAAGAAGCCTCCCATGCAAAGTTAGGGTAGTGCACATGGACCACTTTGGTATATGCTTGTGGCCCCAAATGATTCAAAGCTCCTCCCTCAACATAACAGCATGTCTAATAGCGTCCCATACTACCTTCTTCCCCTTCGGTCATTTCTAGACCTGTTCCCCTTCCTCATTAAGGGCGATGAATTTCTCCTTCATTAAATCCATGTGACCCCTGATGCTCTTCCATGTCCTAGATTTCGTTCGGGTGTCCATGGCCGCCCCCTCTCCCACATATCTCCTTCGCATCTAGGACACCCAAATGCCACTCCTCCATTTCCAGAATTCTTTTAACTATTTTGCATGATTCAGCCTTCTCCATGTCCTGCAAATTTTTTAAACTAAAGCCCCCTTCTTCCATGGGCAAGCAGACCTCCCTCCAACATATATAATAGGTAACTTTTATTACCCCACAAGAACCTTGCCTCTAGCACCATGATCCTCTTTAGCGTGACCATCGAGGTTGTAATACAAGGACCAACAAGGCCCTGTATCGCCCATTTTAGCAGTTGCACCTACCCATCCTCGAGAGGACTCTCGTACTCCAAGCCCCTAACTTCACCACTTTAGCGATGAGGACCTAGTACATGCCACATCTTCTCACATGACCCTAAAGAGGGGTACCCAAGTATTTGGAAGGGTCTCCCCTCCAACATTCCTAGTGCAAGGCACACTTCTATATGTTTCGGAGACCCCTTCAAGATGAATAGCCGACTCTTATTCACATTCAGCCACAACCTTACAAGCTCACCAAAGATGTCTAGTGCTGTCCTTATAGCTCTCGCTGATCTAACATTCGCTCGACTAAAGACTAAAACATCATCGGCAAATAGTAGATGAGAAGCAAAATCCATCCCATTCATTCTAGGAAACCTCAACCTCCCACTATCCACTTGGGCTTGGAGGAGAAGGGGTTACTTATTCGTAGCCAAAGTAAATAACATTGGGGACAATGGATCACCTTGTCGGAGACCCCTTGTCGTATTGACTGAGGCTATGGGAACACCATTAATGGGCAAAGCTATAAACGACCTTTAAGTGCATGCGCTCATCCATCCAATCCACCTATTATAAAAACTTGTTTCCTCTAGAACACAATAGATAAAAGTTTACTCACTGTGTCATATGCCTTCGAAATGTCGACCTTGATGCACAATCTCCTTGCACCTCCTACATTAAATCCACGCATAAATTCCATATTGTAAGGAGAGAGCAATGATCTTCAACCATTGGGTTGAATTAAAAATGTTTAATTAGGTGTTGTTGTTGTAGTATAGGTGTCACAAATGTAAACCGATGTCGCGTCAATTTTTATTTAATTATAATTTTTACTAGTTTGTTTCCAGGTCATTCACTAGGAGACAGTTATTGATATACATCACTCTCTAGGTCAAAAATATTTTTTTACTCAAAAAATGTTAATTTTATTTACAAAATGAATGAATAAATCAATAATGAAATAATTGGTTAATTATTTACAAAAGAATCAACTGATATGCATTACAATGCCTAAAATAATGTACAACCAACAAGCATCTAAAACTAGCTAATACTACACTATGTTAATTATAAAAAACTAATATAAGTATTACCTAAGTATATGTACAAAAATAGACACAAATGTCTTCTGAACTAAGTTATTTCAACATACTAATATCTATAGTAACATATATTACATATACAGTAACATATATATACGTTGCATAGCCTTAGTAGCATATATACAAAACCTAAGGCAAAAAGAGTTACTTTTACTAATGTATATACATATGTATAGTGACATATATAAATGTTACTAAAGCTTTAGTTTATTTATATACTTAACATCACAAAGATACCTACACTACAACTCATATATATATATATATACACATATATACTACCATATATGTATACATATTTACTTAATTACATTATTAATGTACATATACTATACACACACACACAAATAAAAACACAATACAAGCACAACACTACACATCCAACACTTACCTGCTCACGACTCACTCCTTTCTCTTCCTCTATTTTCTCTCTTTCGACACTTAGTTGTTTAAAAGACATCATACCTCTCACACAGATGTCTGTTGAATGACCCAAAAATTGGGTTTTAAGTGGGCGAGCTGGCCACGTTTGAAAGATACACAACACCCATATGGGTGGGACCAGACCTTTAGTAGCAACCAGCCTTAGTTCATGTTAGATGCATTTTTATCCAATTTCAGGCCTAATATCAGGCCCATGTAGGCCTAGCTATAGTGCAGGCCCCGACCTGTTAAACACTTTGAATCGGTGTTTTAAAAGTAATGTGTTGTAGTATAGCCGATAAATCACGTAAAACACTTAAAATTTATAACTCAGAAAAGTCTGAGGTTGAACGTAGGGAGCAATATAGCAATTTATCTCAAGATCACAATTGTAAGCAAGAATATAGCAATGTAATAGCAATTTCAAGTACAAATGATATAGATATAAATTCAAGAGTCAATGTAGCAAAAAGACTAAGGTAAAAATGGTGATTTGAATCACCAAATTACCCTATTACAATTCTACTTAAATAATGCAATAGTATCAATCAACCAAATGCCATGTCAACTTAAGTGCAACAGTGATTCAGAATCAACACACAGAGGCAAAGGCCTCTCTTTCTTAAGCCTCAGGGAGAGGCACAGCAGAGCACAACACCAACACCAACAGAGGCGTAGGCCTCTTCAGAATTTCGCTAAGTGTTAAGAGATAGGCAGTGAGGCAAACCCCTCCTCTCTCTCTTTCTCTTTCCCTTTCTTTCCTTCTTTTTTTTCTCTCAAAGACCCAGGCCTAATCAGGTAATCGGGTAAGAACAATAACTAAATCCGAGTGTAGGGCAGCGGGCGTGAGGTCGCAGTCGAGCAGTGAAACGAGTCGGATCAGGTGAGCGGAGCGGGGTCCTCACCCCCAATGTGTTGAGGCGATAAAGCCTCGGCACAAAAACAACTTATGTGGCTCTATTGGATTATCTCCCACTGATGTGGGACTAAAGTGCCACCTTCTACATGTGTCAACTGTTATGAAGATGCCTCCAATTGAGGCGATTGTAGACGCTGGCGTCCCCAATCAAGGACCTGGGAAGCGTCCTGGGACTACTCCGCGTGACCTGGGGCACTCGCCTGGAGTGGTTGCTTGAAGAACATGATGAGAGCTTGCTTGAAGCAGCTGCAGCAATGGCGCTGTGGAGCGAACACCTGAAAACAAGTAACACGAGCTAAGAGCCCCAGTCAGAAGGTTCAAAGGCTTCACAATGGCATGTGGAATGTGGTGGCGTCTGATGAGGGTCTCATCATGAACCCTAACTAGCACATTTTGATCCAAATAAGCGTACAAAAGCTTCTACAAAACCTAAGGAAAAGCCTAAATCAGAGAATTCTAACTTTAAGAATAAAATAATTCACAAGGGGTAAAACTGCAACTTTACCAATGCAGTACACAGAAGGGGTGTCTAAGGGTCTAAACATAAGTCAAATGGGCTTAATAAGAAAGAAAGTGGGATGACCTAATCCGAAAAGGGTTATAGCAACTTCTAAGAATTAAATGACATTCTGTAACACTGAAACAAATCCACTTTAATTCATGAGGTTCTAGGCAGGATAAAAATCAACTAAACCCCCTAAAATTCATGAAAAAATATTTCCTAGGGTTTAGAACCTTCAATTTGGCCTTTGGAACCTATCTGGACCTAAATTGAGAACCATACCCAATTTGTGACCTAATTTAGGTTTTTATGCAAATTGATCGATCAAACGTGGTCAAACCAAAAATCAAACTTCACCATTGGATACCTTAGGTCCAAATTAGGCTTATACCAAAATTTGGACCTAAGGGAAGGTCATCTTGACCTACTTTACAAATTGGTCCTCTTGAATTACTTTTCGACCCTTATCTTTTTGAACCCTTGCATTTTACCCCCCAACTTCTCTTTCATTCTTTGCAGAACGATCCCTCTGCCACCCCACACAGCCGCCCATACCTCCGGCGACCTTGCGCCGAGGATGACGCCGCGCAGGGTATGGGGGCTGCTCTCAAAACGAAAGGGAGGTTCCTTGTGTCGTCCTCTTTTGCAAGGACCCCCTCCCATGACCTGCCATTGCCCACTCCTCTCGTGCGAATGTGTGAGAGGAATGGGTCTCCATCTCCGACCAACTCCGGCAAGCTCTCCACGATCTCTTCTCGAGATTCTCCTCTCGTCAGCTGCTATATAAGGGACGGCAGGGCTCTCCGGTCATCTCAAGCTCGTTTTGGCCAGAGAATTCCCCCAAACTCGTCCCTTCTAACTCCGGCCAGATAGCCCGACGCTTCCGGTGACCCTTCCCCCTCCCCCTCGTCGCTCTGCTGCCACACCTGCAACAGAGTTCACTCCGCCTCGTCCTCCTGCGCTAGGCCGCACCAGCTGGTGCCTTCCAGATCCCCTCCTCGTTGCCGTTACCCCCCTTTGGGCATCTTCGTCTCCGACGTCGGCATGCCGACGCCTCCTCCCCCCCCTCCCCCTTTCGTCATTTAAGTAGGTGAAACTCTTCCCCTTACTCTCTCTTTTATTTCTCCCTTTTTTATTTGCTATTTCCACCCACCGACAACCACTGTCCATCACCACCTTCTCCATCTCCGGCTGCCCTCCGGCGAGGCGTTTCCGCTGCTCCATGCCTCCATCCGCCTCGCTAGCCACCCCTTAAGCACCGCGACACCTCACTGACCCTAAATCCGCACTCCATTCACCATGCCACACCTCCAGAACACCCCCCAAACACACCCACTCTCACGCATGCAGTGTGCCCTAGGCGCATGACCACAGGCACTCTCGCGTCTCGCCGACCACCACTGCACACTCGCCACACCTGGGTGAACCTGCCTGAGCCTTTTGACATGGCTGCAAGGCCGTTTTAGTGTTTTCAGGACCCAGGTGCTCGCTGCCATTGTCGAGCGAGTGAAGCTTGCTTGGGAGCTTTGCCCAGGTCTCCTCGTCCCAGGCAGCAGGTCCCAGGTCACATGGAATTTGCTTGTGCACACACTCAGGTTCGAAATTGGGGTCGTAGGCCTCTGCCGCTACCCCAATTGAACGAACCCTCTTCCTGCAGGCGCTCTAAAACGAAGGTGGGACTTTAGTCCCACCTCGAAAGTGTGTGGGCGTGCGCCCACACATAAATTGAAAAAGTCACATAGGCTATTCGCCTCGAAACACTGGGGTGAGGTCCCTCCTCACCTATCCATCGGGTCTCGTCCGCGGCACTGCCCACGCGGACCTGACCCGCGACCTGACTACCCCCACTCCTGAGCACTCCTCGTGCACCACACCCACGCCGGTGTGCCTGGACCCGGGCACGCGACCCGACCCGATTACCCAGCTCTAGGAGAGCATACCAAAGAGAGATTCAGAGAGAGAGAGATGCGCGAAAGGGTAGGGGTAGGTTTTACATCGCGTGTGTGCAAGGAACATGTGAGGAAGAAGAAGAGGAAGAGCGGGCGGCAAGGACTTAGCTGCGAGAAGCAAGAAGAAGGTGAAGGAGAAGCCGCAGCAGCCGAAGAAGAAAGAAGAAGAAGAGAAGACAACAGAAGAAAGCATTGTAGCATTGGGGCCGATAAGGCGTTCGACTCGGAAAAGCAGACGTCCGGAACAGGGAAAGGCAGAAAAAGAGCGAAAGGGAAGAAGAAGAAGGAAGGAGCTGTTGAAGAAAGACGGAGGAGAAGAAGACGCAGAAGAGAGAAGAAAGAAGCAGAAGCAGCAGTAGAGAAAAGGAAGAGAAAAAGAAGAACCGCAACAGAGGAGAAGAAGAAAGAAGAAGGCAGAGAAGCTGACTGAAGAAGAGAAGGCACAGTGAAAGAAAAGAAGAGAGAAGAAGAAGCCAAGAGAAAGAAGAGAAGAAAAAGAGAAACTTTTGCTCACACACTCTGAAATTTTTGTAAAACAGTATATAGTCAATTGTGAATTCATATGTTTCTAGAATGACATGTGCTCCCTAAGTTCGACCTTGGGATATTTTAAAATTTCGAGTAATAAATAAATTAAAGTGATAATTGTCTTTCATAATACTACAACGAATACATCATTAAAACCCGAAAGACGAGCTCAAATAGCGTCCATGGAGTGTGGGAGTGAGTGTGGCGACTAGACGGAGGCGAGGATGATCGGAGGAAGTGGGTTTGTTTGTTAGGGTGTTTGGGTAAACGATGGAGAGAAGTAGGTTAGGGCTTTTGTAGAGGTGGATGTGGCGATGCTTATGAGGTAGGTGGCGAGGCTTATGGTGTGGTGTAGCAAATGGAGAGCCTCACCAGAGTGGTTGTCGGAGCGGAGGAAGATGAAGTCGTGGGAGGCAATGTAGTGGTCAAGTTGGAGTGGTGAAGACGAAGTTGTGAAGTAGTGGAGTTAGGGAGTTGATCTAAGTAGGTAGCGGACGACGGGGAGGAGGAGCGACACCGGGTCTGGTGTGGCTGGCGTCGGAGATGAAGAGAGCTCCAATGAAATAGAAGCGGCGACGACAATGAAGATTGGGGTGCTCATTGGTATGGCGCGACACGGAAGAGGGAGATAAAGAAGAATCTGCCACTAGTATTGCGAGCGGATGATGAGAGTGGTCGGATAGAGTCATTGGACATCATGGAGCCTTTCGGCAGGAGAGGAGGGAGGAAGGAGGGGGATTCCGGCCGAAAACGAGCGTAAGGAGATTGATGTGCAACATAGGTCTCTAAATAGGTCGTAGATGGAGGTTTGAAGCTTGGAAACCAAGCTTTCAAGCTTGGTAAGCTTGATGCACAAGAGGTACCTGAATCTTTGAAGGATTTGCACGAGCTCCTTAGAGAGATTTGGAGACTTAGACATGGCTCAATAAGAAGGAAATTACCTGACGAATATTTCTTTCAATTTTGAAAAGGATTCGTCAAGTAATCCTATAGTTCTTGCCAAAAGAAGCTCGCAGGAGTAGGATTCCTCCAAGACAATGGCGGAGGGACCTCTTTGCAAAGAGTGACGACAAAGATAGGTGGTATTTGCGAGGAATTTCAAAAGCTAAGGGGTTATGTGAAATAGAAAGAGTCAGATTGGGCCAAATTGCAAACTAGGTCAAGAAAATCTTTGATTGGGTCCAAATTTTGATAAAAACCTAATTTAGTCCTAAGGAATCCAATGATGAAGTTGGATTTTGGTTTTGATTTAGTTTGACTGAGTAATTTATGCAAAAACCTAAATTAGGGTAATAGTCTGTCTGAGACTCTTTTTCAGGTCAAAATGGGTTTAGATGGTCAAATCAAATATGCCAAACCCTAGAGAATGTTTTTCTATGATTTTTAGAGGGTTTAGATGAATTTTATCTTAACCAGAACCTTAGTTAATTAAGCAGGTCTATTTTTAGGATTTCAGATGTCCATTAATTCTTGAAATACATGAAAACCTGTTTCTATCTGCATGGACCCACTTCTTAGGCATTAATGACTGAATGACCTTTAATAAACCCCTGGCATATCCCATAGTTATTCTGTATTTGTGATAATATGGTACAGAAATAATCCTATTTTTATCTTTTCTTCTCAAAATAACTCATCCTGCTAAAGAGGCCTTCTGACTGATATGTAGGAGCTTTTATTGACTTTATAAGATTAAATTGAGCTAGTTATGGTTCATGATGGTGTTTCCATCACAACCTAACACTATTCACACATTCATTCATATGCTTAGTAAATGCTCGATAATATGCTCAAGAGAGAGGATATGGTGTAAATGGTGTCTACCGCTCATGACGACTAAGTGGCTTATGGGACAGAATCACTTTATATCGTGTTGTGCGACTTTCATCCCACAATGTGGGATCAATCGGCGCGACTATCTCAGTGCAATTCAATGCTACAGTGCATGAGAAATTAAGGATTTTGGCTCTCAATTTGAGGACCATAATTTAATCTAAATTATAATTGAATTATATGGTTACAAAGCCCTTTTATAGAGCTACCTGATTGTACAATTAATTTACAAAAATAAGTTATTGAAATATATAATAAAATTAGCTAAAAGTAGCTATTTATACACATTAAATTAGGGGTTAATTACTTAATTAAAGTATAAATTAGTTAATTAATCATACAATTGGCCTTATATAGTGTTAATGTACATAATAAATTATTTATTATACATTTTATTGCATTTTAGGAACTTTATTTTAATTTATTTACATTTAATTACATGTTTAAGTTAGTTTTATACATAAATAATTTATAAATACCATAATGTAGTATAAATACAATATAAATAGGTTGAAAATAGTTAATACAATATTATACATGTGTACATTATAACTAACTTTAGTTTTAACTTAAATTACTAATTTATTTTATTTTAAGTTAATTAACTTAGTAACTTAATCATTTATTGTAAATATACAATTAAATTAGTTTACAAGTATTATACAATTCATATTACATGGTTAAATACGTATGTACAGTATTAGGTACAATTATGAACATATAGATAGGTTTATATAATTACTTAACTTATTATACATTTAAGTTAATATAAATTAATAAATAGTTATTTAATAAAGTTATATTTACAATAAATCATTTAAATATTTAATTTAATATATATAATACATCTATAAGTTATTTACACATATTATATACATATTATACAAGATTTACATTTAGTATAGGTTGATTAATATTTATAAGTATATACATAGTATGTAGGATATTTTTAGGTATTTTCGAGGTTTTTCTGATTTTTATAGTTTTTATAGGTTTATGGGAGATAGGGTATGAGAGAGAAAGAGTTAGATGAGAAAGAGAGAATTTCTTTTTGTGCTTTTGAGTTAGATTCTATTATTAAGTTTCAAGGTATACTGAACTATCGGCTAATGTGTTCTACCAAGTCGGGGGTTTATATTACCTTGAAACTTGATACACACCTAAAAATATACATGATCCTACTCAAGATGGGTTTATTTTATTTTATTTATGAATTTTATTTATTTACAAAGCAACTCCAAAAGAGACATAAATGGATGTTAAATAATGGAACCTAAGGTCTCAAAGTGACTTCTAAGAGTTGGACGAAGTGTTTAAACATTCAAAAACCTCCAGCACTTCATATGAAACATAAATGAAATAACAAACTTGATTTACATCTTTAATTCCACTCATATCACATTTTTGGATAGTTAAGTACTCCATATGGCTGACAAAGAGTTGAAGTCAGAGTTTTCATGCTCATTTTCAATCTAAATTGAATCTCTAAAAGTACTTGAATGCTTGAATATGAAACTCTAACATTACAAAACAATGTTAGCTTCTTTAATTCTCAAATTCACTTGAAATCCCATTTTTGACAATGGCTGCTGCATTTCAGTTGTTGTGCTGAACAGGAGTTGAATCAGACAACCAAGGCCTGATATGATGATCCATGGTGCCACTTAGGATCTGGAAAATCGGATCTAAATGTTAATCATTTCATAAAATCCATCTAATCCACAAAACCCTCGAAATCAGAGATTCAATCCACAAAGGTAAGCTCAAGATCAGACCAATCAGAGCAGCAATTGCTACTACTGAATTTGCCTAGATCAAAGTATCCAATCCAATGAAATTTAATCTCAATCCATGAAAACACTCTCAAAGGGTCTGAAATTTGTTGAAGTCCATTCACACTCTCTAAAAATTTCCAAAGTCCCTAATAAGATCTTCTCCTTACATTATAGACAATCTAGAGGAGATCATATTAGAGGTCTGAAAACATCTCAAATCAACTTCAGATCTTCATTTAAATCTCAGTAAACCTCTGATGAGCATCATTTTCTAGACTGAATATTGTTTAGATAAAAAACCCATGTTATCCTGATTTTGGCTTTTCATTTTTAGATCTATAAGGTGATCTGATCACCATATCACCTTGCACTCCATTGGTTGATGCTCAAGGTGATTTAGTGATCCTAAGAAAATCGTTTGACCCATTGTTTGGCCTTAAATCAGGATCACTGATTATCCTTGGCTAAACTCATCAACACAGGGCTCTAATTGGGCATAAGCTCATCTACCATTCAAATCCGAATTAAAACACATAAGATTCATTGCAATACGCCCAATTAAGCAACTAAAAACCTCAAATAACTCGATTGAATCCAATTAAAATCAAATGAACTCTAAATCATGAGATTGGGCATGAAAAATAAATCTGAAAGAAATTGAGCAATTCGAGACAATCAAACCAGATCGTGGAGTCTTTGTAAATTTATGGAATGAATGGGAGAACCACCAAATGAATTTTAGGTGTAAATTTAGATATGGAATCCAAGACTTCATATCTGATTTTAACCTTGATGGATGGGTGAATGATGAATAAAAATGTGAGGGAAAATTAGAAACGAATTGTTGAGTGTGAAGGGAGATTTATGAGTTGAATGGAGGTGGAAAAACACTTCTCTGATAGGAATTGATCAGAGAAGATGAAATTGATTCTAGACTAAACTACTCTAATCTAAGCTAACACATCACAGAATTCACTATCTAATCTACTACTGATCTGCAGTACACTAATTATCACTCTATCTAATCTAGAAAGAATGAAAAACCTAACTAATAGGAAGAACGAGACCTCTAAGATGAATTGTAGCTAGTGGCTGTAGCGATGAATGGGGGAGGAGCTTCGGCGGAGGGGAAATCTCACTAGTGGAGCTTTGAGTCACCTTCAGGTGTTACGTGATTCTCAGTGATAAGGAGAGTAGAAGAAGTAGAGCTTCATCGCCAATAGCAATTGAAGTAAGGGATTGTTGAGGAGAGGAATCGGAGGGAAGAAAAAATCAACTCAAGAGATGTAGGAGAGGAGCTGATGTTGCGTGCAGGGCTTAGGGGAGGTGATTAAATAGGTGCTTCAGTGATTGCGATCATCGTAGTGGTTTGATTAGATAGGTTTAGGGTAAATGGTGGGATGGACTCTAGAGGAAGGCTAAAAGGGTTTGAAGGAAATCCAACCATTGGATCAAATCTTAATGAAATTCCGATCCTCCGCACAAATGTGCACGAAGGATGGATTGAGATTGACCATAGGATGGATGGCTCAATGGATCAACGGTGCTTGTGCACCGAGTTCTTGTGGGTGAACAATGCACCCAACAGTGCACCGCAGCTGCAAGTATGTGTGAGTAAATTGCACACCAGCCCAAATGGGAGAAACGGTGTGAGAGTTACAAAGAGACCCATAAGTGACGAAAATTACTGCAACGCGGTCCTTGAGTCTCTCAAAATGGTCCCTTTGGTCTTCAAATAGGTCCTCAACAACTTGCAAAGGAGTCCCTGAAGGCTTAAATGTGAACAAAATGCTATGTACCAAGGACTTATATGTAAAACTCTAAATGCAAGGTCTTAGTGATGTCCAAATGCAATCAGATTTTTATTGGAGCTTAATTCCACATTTAGGAAGTTAATTCAACTCTTGATTTGTACTTTTGGACTCAATCGTGTGCTCAATTTGAAATTGGATTATCAAATTACATCTTTTGAATAGATTATCTCATTTTGTGACCTAATTATGCATTTTTAACACAAATTTGCTGTTTTAGTTCATTTTCCTTAATTTCTACACTTAACTGATTTCTTGTGTTAATTGTATAGTATTTAGTTAGTTTCTAACTTAACTTAGACATTTAACTATGATGAACCACATCTCATCAAGCAATCCACCATCGACCTCCCATAATGAATGCCCCTTGAAACAGTTATAGAATTCGCGAGAAAATAATAGCCATCCTCCTAGCCAATAATTTAGAAATCACCTTATATAGCATGTTACAACATGCAATCGGTCTGAGATTGGAGGCTGATTCAACGTATTTCTCCTTGGGAATAGCTAATAATTTAGAAATTACCTTGTATAGCGTGTTACAACATGTGATCAGTTTGAGATCGGAGGTTGATTCAACACATTTCTCCTTGGGAATATGTGCAAGGAATACATGGTTTAGCTCCCCAACCAATCCACCCCCTACCAGGAAAAATCCAACAACTTCATGGATGTCCACTGTCATAATGTCCCAGCATTTCTGGAAAAATCCTACATTAAATCCATTTGGACTCAACACTTTGTCAACCCCTATGAACCATAAGGCCTTCTTCACCTCTTCTCTCGTGGCCAGCTTTGCCAAGAATTCATTCTCCTCTTGGGTAATCTTTCATTTAACAGGGATAGGTATAAGTGACACCCTCCTTTCCTCTTCCTGATTGGTGCTATATAAACTAGTGTGGTGCTAAACTTTCTCTTCTTTCACATTGTCTACCTCATCTATCACCGTTCCATCCTCCTTGATTAATCTGGAGAGTGCGTTCTGATGTTGCCTAATCCTTGTAGTTATGGCAAAAAACTTGGTCCCTTTATCCCCCTTATTTAACCAGCATACTGGACTCTATTGTCTCCATTTGCTCTCCCCTTATTTTAACAAGTTGTCAATCTTCCTCTTGATGCTTATTTCCTCTTCCTGCAGTGCTACATTTGAATGGTCCATTGCCATTTTCGAAGCCACAAACCATAATTTCTCCCTCTCTTCCACGATCCTCTGTGGTCTTTCGCCATCGTCATTAGCCCATGCCCTTAATTTTTCCTTCACCTTTTTAGCTTCAACGCATAGCGTTGCAAGGGGTTGCCCTCCACCCCTTGGTTCTATGCCTCTATTACCAGATGAACGAATCCATCTCTCCATCCAGTGGTTCAAAAAACAAAATGGCTTCCTCTTTCCCTTCCACTCAACTAGGATCTTCATCAAGGCCTAGTGAAATGACCCGTTGCCTTTTTGGGTTGATTAAGACGTCAGGATGAGCCATCAGACGTCTATCCAGACGTCTGGATAAAGGGTTAGACATTTGAAAGTAAAAGAACCATATCTTTCATTCTTTTTTCACGTACGCACACACACACGGACTTCTCTCTCTCCTCACCCCAAATGTTAACCCTCTCCTATTTAATCCCCACTCCCCCCACGCCACTCTCTCCATCTCCATCGACCACCACCTTCATCTTTCCCTCCTGTCGGCCGCCCCGTTCCTTCCAACCACCAGTGCGGTGAGTGGAGAGGAAGAAGAGAGATGGGATGCGGAGGAGGAGAGGGGAGCTCAAAAGGAGGAGCTCGCGAGGGAGCACGAGAGCATGGGAGGAGCTCGTGTGCAAGGAGGGGAGCTCGCGAAGGTGGGCTTCGCAGCCTCCTGAAGCTGCCGACGTAGTAGCTATGGGCGCGCATGGAGGGGTTCTGCGTGGAGAAGAAGCTCGTGGAAGTTTTGCGTACTGGATATTTTCCAGTATCAGACATCTGGAGCACATCCTAGACGTCTGGAATAGCAGAAGGACGTATGGAGCTGAGGCTGGACGTCTAAAAGCACATCTAGTGCTAAGGTACATGCTTCTGTGTGGTTTATGGCCATGCAGGCCTCACCGCAGAGATTTGTCCAGCCATTTTGAGGTCTGCACGGATGTACGCAGGGAGTAGGGCGTTGGAAAGGTGCAGGGTGCGCCCTTCGAGGTGCTTTTGGATGTCTGGACACGTTGCCAGACGTTTGACTGTACCTCCAGACGACCGGAAGGAGAGTCCGATGTTTGGAACTCACCTTAGAAGATTGCGGAAGGATCCAGATGTCCAAGGTAGCTACAGGAAACCCAAGGTAAGTATTGACGTCTGGGACTAGACCCAGACGTTTGATTTTGGACAGTGTGAGTGTTTTTGGCCCGTTTAGGGCCCAAACGAAATCGGATTTCCGCAAACAAACTACCGTTCTTTTTCGCTTGAGTTCCTCTACGAGTTAGTGTCACTTGTATATGGTTTTGGCCTTGTTTGATGTAATTGGTTAATTGTATAGGTCTCCAGCCAGTCGAGTACGCGGGAGTTGTGGAGGCGACTGGATCTGTAATTTGAGCCCCCATTCCTCCTGTGTTTGTCGGTAGAGTGGTTTACATTAATATTAAGATTTGAATAAATGAATTGCATGTTTAGAATAACTTGAATGAGCCCTAGGATGCGAATGAACCCTAGGGTAGGAACAGATGAGTATGGTTTGAGTTATACTGTATACTTGAGATACATGTAGAACCCTAGGATGAGAATGAACCCTAGGGCAGGAACAAGTGAGTATGATTGAGCTACACTATTTACTTGAGATGAGTGTACAACTTCAAATACTAGCAAATGTATTGGTTATTTTAATGTGATGCCTTGTCAATTGGGAAATTACGAGCTGCCTGTTTTAAGAATGGAACCGGTAATGTAAATAGAGAAATTTGAAAGATTGGAATATGAAATGAAATGAATATCAGCATGAACCCTACGGGGAATTAGGAGGAGAGCTCTTGTAGACGGGAAGTGACCTGGCCCTTGTGTACGCGGTACCAAGGAGAGCCACTGTCCCTTTTGTGTAGAGGGGTAGTAGCCACCCGTTGGATTGAGCCCTGGGGTCAAGCCTAGACACTCTACATTGACTCTGTTTGGCCCTCGTGTACGTGGTACCGAGATGAGCTACTTAGTGTAGGGAGGGAGCTATCCGCCTCAGGGGGACCGGGGTTAGGACTAGTCGCCCTACACCGACTCTTGTTAGGCCCACTAGGCAAACCGGGATAGTCGGACGAGGGTACGTGGACTGTGGAGGGATGAGACCCCTGTTCTGAGAGGGCAAGGCCCTATACTGTTCCATGTTGTACCTTTAGGGGTACTCGTTAGTGGAAATGACTGATCGCATGCCAGTGCGGGATAGCTACCCGCGCGCTTATCACGTGTGCTGTAGTCACCGCTACGTTGCGACCGTGACCTCGGGGTGGTTGACTGGGTGTAGGACTACCACGGGGGACTCTCTCGGCTAATTACAGGCAGCTTTATATTCCTTTCTATTTTTCCAAGACTACAGTATTATACATTCCACTAGTTTTTCCATCCTAAGATTCATGCCACATCCTAGGATCTAGCATACAACTAGTTTTCCAGCCCTAGGATTCACGCATCACCTAGGAGCTATCATTCCATACATTTCTCATTCCTAGGATTCATGCAATGTCCTAGATTCTAGTTATGGTTTCATACTTTAACATATTTTATTAATAACTTAAGCCACTCTACCAGGTACAACGGGAGTAATGGGGGCGTGATCGGGAATCCCGCGTGCCTCCGCGACTCTCAAGACTGCAACTGAACGAGATCCTGTCACAAGGATCAAACACAAGGAGTGTCTCAAAATAGTGTATAGCTATTGTAGATGAGTAGAGGAATTAATTCTGAAGAGAACGCAACTCGAATCGCGGAAAACGGAGCCCGAACGGGCCGTAAACGGGTCGAGAAAGACGATACTGTGCAAAATCAGACGTCTGGAACTCCCTCCAGACGTCTTAAACGGTGGATCAGAGAATTTACCTGTTCAGCGTGGTTTCCCAGACGTCCAGAAGTCTGTAGGGACGTCTGCCTAGATCCCAGACGTCCGATGGTCACTCCGGACGTCTGGAGATCACTCCCGCCGTCTGGTACAACTTTCAAACGTCTGATTCGCAAAGGATGGCGAATCAGCGAACCTGCGCACAGCCAACCCCCTCCCTCAGTACGGTCAGTCGACAAGAAGGAAGAAGAAGAAGGCGGAAACTCACCTTTCAGACGTCTGTATGATCTTACAGACGTCGACCTTGCCGTCTGGCTATCAATCCAGACGTCTGATTCTGGAAATTTTTCCAGAATCAGGGCCCTGCTCGACCTCCGCTCGCGATGCCGCCCGCGTTGAACCTCGCTCGTCTGCTGCTCAGCCCGCAGCAGGTCCCTCTCCGCGTCGCTCCGCGCCCCCTGCGCCCTCCGCCAGCCGGCCAAGCCGCTCCGGCGAGCTCGCCCCCACGGCAGAGCTCCGCCCTCGCACGCCGCACCTCCGCGCTCACTGCGGTCGCCGCTGCCGCCCTCGCGTCCGCTCGCTCTCGCGCACAGGAAGGAGAAGAAGAAGAAGGTGGTGGAGACGGGAGGGGAGGCGCGCCCCTTTTAACGCCGCGCGGAGAGGAGAGAGAGAAGGCGCCGCAGGCGTCTGCAGCCGCAGAAGAAAAAGAGAGAAAAAGCGGTCTGCACGCTCAGGCGCGCAGGCGACTCGCGTGTGTCGAAAATAACGGATTTCCAGACGTCTGTAAACTATCCCAGATGTCTTATCAGACGTCTGGTTGTTATCCCAGACGTCTTGTCAGACGTCTGAGCCACCTCCCAGACGTCTTAAAAGACGTCTGGGGCACACATTCGTTACAATATAACAAACTCAAAGGAAGTTTCGTCCCCGAAACTTGCGCCAACTACGGTGTGGGAAAAGATGTCCAAAAAACCATAACAAACTCAAAGAGGACCGAAGCCGGTCCGAAAAGACGTACCCGCGAAAAGCTCCGGGTACCGCTCCCGCATTGCCGCCTCAGGCTCCCAGGTAGCCTCCTCGTACCGCTGGCTCCTCCATAAAACCTTTACCAGGGGTACTTGCTTTCGTCTCAACCTGCGGACGGCTCGGTCTAGGATCTGCACTGGCCGCTCGGGGTAGGTCAGGTAGTCGCTCACCTCGACTTTCTCGTGACTCAGTACGTGGCTGGGATCGGCTACGTACTTCCTGAGGTTGGACACGTGGAACACGTCGTGCACTCCAGAAAGCTGCGGGGGAAGGTTAAGTCTGTAAGCAACGGGTCCAACCCGCTCCAGGACCTCAAAGGGCCCCACGAACCTCAGCGCGAGCTTCCCTCTCACCCCAAACCGCTGTAAGCCCTTCATGGGCGAAACACGAAGGAAGACGTGGTCCCCAACCTCGAACTGCACCTCTCTGCGTCTGCGATCTGCGTAGCTCTTCTGTCTGCTCCTGAAAGTGCGGAGTCGTCTGTGGATCTGCTCAACTATCTCCTGACTCTGCCGGATCAACCTGGGGCCAACCTCCCACTTGGTCCCCACCTCAACCCAACTCAAGGGTGCCGTGCATTTCCGTCCGTACAGAGCCTCGTAGGGAGCCATGCCGATGCTCGAGTGATAACTGTTGTTGTATGCAAACTCCGCCAGGGGCAGGTTCTCCTCCCAAGAGCCCCTCCAGTCTAGTACACAGGCACGCAAAAGGTCCTCAAGTGTCTGTATCGTGCGTTCCGACTGTCCGTCCGTCTGGGGGTGGTAAGCCGTGCTAAACCTCAACCTCGTCCCCAAAGCCTGCTGAAACTCAGCCCAAAACTGGGACGTAAAGCGGGCATCCCGGTCGGATACGATCTCCGCGGAACTCCGTGTAGTCGCACCACATCACGGATATACCTCTCTGCCAACTGTGCTGGTCCCAAAGTGACTCGGATCGGCAAGAATCGTGCCGTCTTCGTCAATCTATCCACTATTACCCAGACTGCGTCGTGTCCTCGCTGGGTAACAGGTAAGCCCACCACCAAGTCCATGGTGATGCTCTCCCACTTCCACTCTGGCACTAGAAGCGGCTGAAGCGGCCCTGCAGGCCTCTGATGCTCGGCTTTCACCTGCTGGCACACTAAGCACTGCTGCACGAACTCACCCACATCCCGCTTCATCCCTCTCCACCAGAACTCGCGTCTCAAGTCATGGTACATTTTCGTGTTTCCGGGATGTATGGTGAATCTGGAACCGTGTGCCTCAGTCAGGAGCTCTCTCAACAGCTCCTCGTCTCTGGGGACGCACAACCGTCCCCTCAAGCGTAACACCTGGTCTGTGAAAGAGAAGTCCCCTGGGTCCCCTGATAGTACTCTGTCGCGCAAAGACTGCAAGTATGGATCGGCCATCTGTCCCGTGATGATGCGGTCTATCAACTCTGGCCTGGTCTACCGTGTCACCGTCACTGCCCCACAGTACCCTCGTAACTCTAGAGGTCGCCAACTGCCCACCTCCTCCAAAAGGCTCCAACTCTGTAACTGTAGACTGGCCAAGCATGCGGGCGCCTTACGGTTCAAGGCGTTAGCCACCACATTGGCCTTTCCCGGGTGGTAGGAGATGCTGCAGTCATAGTCCTTCAGGAGCTCCAACCAACGTCTCTGTCTCATGTTGAGCTCCTTCTGGTCAAAAAGATATCTGAGGCTCTTGTGATCTGTAAAAATCTCGAAGGTCTCACCGTACAAGTAGTGCCTCCATGTCTTCAGCGCGAAGACAACAACTGCCAACTCTAGATCGTGGGTAGGGTAGGTATGCTCATGGGGCTTCAGTTGCCGCGAAGCGTAAGCGACAACATGACCCCTCTGCATGAGCACACCTCTTAACCCCTGCAAGGAAGCGTCCGTGTACACAACGAACCCGCCACTACTGTCAGGGATGGTGAGCACGGGAGCCGAGGTCAACCTCTCCTTCAGCTCCAGAAAACACGCCTCACAGGCGTCTGTCCAAGCGAAAGGCACATCCTTCCGGGTCAACTGTGTCATAGGACGCGCAATCTGTGAAAATCCTCTGATGAACCGTCTGTAGTAACCTGCCAGTCCCAAGAAACTGCGAATCTCAGTGACTGAACGCGGTCTCTCCCACCTGAGCACTGCCTCGACCTTGGCGGGATCCACCGCCAGGCCGTCTCCAGAGATCACATGACCCAAAAAGGTCACCTCCCTCAACCAGAACTCGCACTTGCTGTATTTGGCGTACAACCTGCGTCGTCTCAGAGTGTCCAGAACCATCCGCAAGTGCTGTCCGTGCTGCGTCCGATCTCTAGAATAGATGAGTACATCATCTATGAAAACCACCACAAACTGGTCCAAGTACGGTCTAAACACCCGGTTCATCAGGTCCATGAAAGCAGCGGGGGCATTGGTCAGTCCAAACGGCATGACCAAAAACTCGTAGTGTCCGTAGCGGGTGCGGAAAGCTGTCTTGGAGACGTCGGTCTCCCTGATCCTCAACTGGTGGTATCCAGACCTCAAGTCGATCTTGGAAAACACCGTGGCACCCCGCAACTGGTCAAACAAATCGTCGATCCTCGGCAGCGGATATCTGTTCTTGATGGTGACCCTATTCAGCTGTCGGTAGTCCACACAAAGGCGTAGGGTCCCATCCTTCTTCTTCACAAACAGTACCGGGGCTCCCCAGGGAGACGCACTGGGCCTCACGAAACCTTTCTCCAAAAGGTCCTGCAACTGAGACTTGAGCTCTCGCAGCTCAAGCGGTGCCATCCTGTATGGCGTGGTGGAGATGGGGCTGGTCCCTGGTACTAGTGAGATCTCAAACTCGATCTCACGCTCGGGCGGTAGTCCTGGTAACTTGCCTGGAAACACGTCGGGGTACTCTCTGACCACCGGGATGCTCTGGAAGTCTGCCACGGGGCTATGCTCTGCCACCACACAAGCTAGGAAGCCCTCACACCCCTGGCTCAAAAGTCTCGCCGCCTGAAGTGCCGAAATGCACCTGAAACCTCCGTCCACTGGCTGCCCGTGAAACTCGAAAGAAGGCAACTCCGGAATGGAGAAGACAATCTTCCTCTCAAAACAGTCTACCAAGGCGTGGTAAGCGGACAGCCAATCCATCCCCAGAATCACTCCAAAGTCCTCCATCTGTATCATAATCAGGTCGGCTGGCAGGCTATGTCCCCCGATGCTGACCTCGCAACCCGTGTACACCTCCTCAGCTACAAACAGCTGACCACTCGGACCTCTGATTACGAACGGATTCTCTAACAGTGTATAATCCTGGTCCAAACTAACTGCGAAACTGGCTGCGACAAACGAGTGCGTAGCGCCGGAATCGAAAAGCGTGTAAACGAGTCTGCCAAAAACTGAAACCATACCTGCTACCACGGATCCCGATGCTCTGGCGTCCCTGTGTGTTAGGGCGTTGATACGCCCCTCAGCTCTAGGTGCAGACGAAGCAGCCACACTCTGCGTCGGACGGGTAGGTGCTGGCCGGTACCCTCCTCGCGACTGCTGTCCTCCTCCTCGTGCCTGGGAACCGCGGCCTCCTGCGTGCCCTCCAGTGCTCTGCGCGGGAAGTATCTGCTGACCTCCTGCCCTAGATGGGCAGTCCCTCCTGACGTGGCCCGGCTGGCCACACTGGTAGCAGAGGGGAACCCGACTCCCGCCCTCAGTGAGTCCCTGCTGTCGGCTAGGCGGGGGTCCGGTGCTGGCGACTGGCCCCTGTCGAGGGACCCCAAAGGCCACTGATGGCCCTGCACAACGTGACGGCTCTCCTGCGGACGCCACGTGTCTCCGTTCTCGCCGGCCCTGTGAGAAGTCTGGCTGAAAAGGCCTCTTCCGCCCGCCGTCGGTCTCTCGCGCGGACGGGTTGGTCTCCTCGTAAGTCATAGCTGCCTCTACCACCCTCGAAAACGTCGGCAGCTTCAGGGGTTTGACATACCCCTGAAAGTTCCCTACTTGGAGGGGTGAGATCAGCGTGACAAAAAAAATGCGGAATTGAAATATAAAGCAATCTCACAAAAATCAATCGCACAATGTACACAGGTATTTTTAGGTGGAAACCCAAACCGGGTGAAAACCACCACCTAACCCTCTCGAGTTAGCATTTTCTGATCAACCAAGTTGATCAAAATCCACTAAACGAATCACTTTAAACGAGGGTGATTCAACCTCAGTACAACCACGCTACAAGTACGAGGGTAGCGTTCCTCAACCCCTTCTCTCCACGAGAAGGATTTTGTCTCACGAAGGAGACGGGAATTCGCAAAGCGAATACCCAACCAAAAGACAAAGATAAAAATAAACAACAAACCTATAGAGCCAACAAAGTAATAAACCTAAGCTTCTATAGGATTTAGGAAACTCCCATTTGCTAGGAGTGCGTCGACGATGACGCGGTGCGTGAGCCACGCGACGGCGCAACTTCGCTCTCGTGGACAACGGCGGGAGAGCGGGTGCGCGAAGACTTGATGCTCTCAAGAGAATGAAACTAGAGCTTGGAGAGCAAGAGCTTCTTGGACACAAGAGAGTGGAAGTATGTTGCTTAAGTGTGTCTTTTGTGTTTCTAAGTGTGTATTTGTGTTGCAAAGGTTCCCCTCTATTTATAGAGGCCTTAGGAAGGCTTTGGAAGGCTTAAGAAAGGTTCTATAGCCGTTGGGTGCAAAGCCCAAGAGAATCAGGCCGAAATCAGGGCAATGATTACACTTGACAGGGTTATCAGACGTCTAACTCTTTCATCAGACGTCTGGAGGGCCACTTTAAGACGTCTGATTTCAAGTTCAGACGTCTGATTCTATGCGGGTTTCTCCCTGACTTGAATCAGATCTAAACAGGGTTTTTGTGCAAGTCCATCAGACGACATACAGGACGTCTGGCACTATGTCTGGACGTCTGGAAACCTACTTTTACTGTGGGAATTGATTTCCAAACGTTGCAACGGCTAGAAAATCTCTGAGAAGAGATTTTGGGTCAGCCGAGGCAAAACGGTCATTTATCAGACGTCTGGAAAGGCCTAAGGACGTCTGATGAGGCTCTAACGGTCATATTCTTGAGTGTGTGCTAAGCCAGCCAACGGTCCACTATATGGACGTCTGGCAAGTCCATCAGACGTCCTCTAAGACGTCTGGACTAAGGTCTGGATGTCTGATTTCATCAAACAGAAACTAAGTCCAGCCTAAAAGGTTATCAGACGTCTGAAACAACAGTCAGACGTCTTAAAATACTTTATCAGACGTCTGATTTTGGGATTAGACGTCTGGAAATGCTGTTTGAGCCCTATATTGGTTTTCTAAGTATTCTACAGAAAACCTAAGTATCCTAGGGTTGTGCAGGTGTTCCTAGGACTACTTTTAGGGTACTTTGAGGCTCTTTAACATAATGTTCTAAGGAATCAAAAAGAGCAAGAAAATAAAGACAAGAGATACATGAAAGGATAAAAAAGAATCTATCCTATTCTTCTTGTCTTCCATCTCCAATCTTTCGCTCCACGCGAACCTCCTCTGTTTTCCGTCAAGCTCTTCCAATCCGTCCTGGATGCGAGCTCGAACTCCGTCTAAACACGTCCTCATTTGCAATTGACCTGAAATCTAGGACTCAAATTGCAAATGTTAAATAACACGTGTTTTGTTATCATCAAAACAAATGATCGTGGTGCTCTAGCACCAACAACCCCCGGATCGCAGGTCGGAGCCTCTCGGTGAACCTCCAAAGGCGCTCCTCCTCAGTGGCTACCGCTGTCGCTGCAAAGCGGGACAGCTCCAAGAAACGCGTGCGGTACGCGCTCACGGTCATCATCCCTTGGCGGAGAGTGTGGAACTCCCGCCTCCTCTGGTCCTGCCACGTCTGGGGAAAGTACTGCTCGCAGAAGAGGGTGACGAACTGGTCCCACGTCGGCTCGTCCCTCTCCTGTCCCCGGACCGCCCTCCACCATCGGTGTGCCGCACTCTCCAGCTGGTACGTGGCAAAGGCCACGCGGCACTCCACCGGGGGGCGAAGGGTGTCGAAGATCTTCTCCAGCTGCTCAAGCCAGTCCTCTGCCTCGGTCGGGTCCTCGTCCCCCTTGAAGGAGGGGGGCTTCAGCTTCCGGAACTGTCCGAAAAGCTCGAAGTGGCGCTGTAGGGGAGGTGCTGGTGCACCTCCAGGCGAAGGTGCCTCGTGTACAGAAGTGTCGGAGGAAGGTGGGGGTGGCAGGGGCCCATCCCCTCCCTCGTGTCCAGCGCTGCGTCCGTCGCGTGGTCCCACAGAGGACTCCCCCTCTGCAACCCCAGGAGGAGGTGCTCGGGGCGGTGGGTGGAGCTCCTCTCGTACAATATCTCGTATCAGTCTGGCGAGGTCCTGGGCCTGGATGCCAGGGAGTGGTGGCTGGTCCACCGAGACGTCAACGACAGCACGCCCACCTCGCCGACCTCGCCCTCGGCCGCGCCCGCGGCCAGTCTCGCCAGTCCCACGACGAGGCATCTCCTGCAAGGAGACGCGAAACAAAACGGAAACATCAAAACAAACGGTACCTAATAAAACTTCTAAGAGCTCATGTCAAGAGACATGTTGTGGTGGCTACTCTAGCTATAAACATGTGAATTGGTTATTTTCCAGTCAGTTGATTCACTTCTCGGGACGACCTTGCTCTGATACCATCTTGTAACGACCCGGTTCCCGAGTCCCTACGAGACACGAGAACCGGACCGACTCGACTAATCCCAAGACCTAGTCGTCCAACGAGGAAGTAACCAAAAGACAGTAAAATAAACCACATTCAGCATGAATATAACTAACAGTAAGAAAGTACAGCAGTAAGGAAAGAAACTACTACAGTAGGTACCACCACAACAGTAAAACAGCATTTATCATATAACAAGAACTGCAGGTAAAGAAGGTACATCGGAAACAAAAACTACTCACTAGAACAGAAACAAAAGGGGTACAAAAGGCTGTGGTAACTCTACTGGACCCTACTCGGCCCAGCGTCCTCTGCAGCCGCCGACCCTGGCTGCTCAACACCTGGTCCTGAAAAAGGTAACGAGTGTAACACGTCAGCAAAACGCTGAGTAGAGTGGCAAATTAACTAAAGGCAACAGTAGAGTGTACAGTAGCTGTTATGTTCTATTACTTCCTTTATTGACATCTTTCAATTTTTCTCACTATTTCATTTATTTCTCAGATCCTTTACTTGATCTCGAATGTCCTCGTGGGAACGATCTTGATTGCAGTCTTTTCCAAAAGTAGAAGTAGCACGTGGTGCTCTCCTGGCCGGGAGAGTCCCCCGTGGTGATCCTACCCTCAGTCAACCACCCCAAGGTCACTGACAGATGTAACGGTGACTACGGCACGCACGATAAACGCACAGGTAGCTAGCCCGCACTGGCACGCGGTCAGTCGTTTCCGTTAACGGGTGCGCCCAAAGCACAGCACGGAACCAGGGCAGAGCCCTCTCAGTAACAGGGGTCCAACCCCTCCACAGTAACCAAACCGGGGCCTTGCCCCTCCACAGTCCACGCACCCTCGCCTGACTACCCTGGTTTGCCCTAGTGGGCCTAACAAGTCGGTGAAGGAGGCTAGCAGAACCCCGGGGCCCGTGGGGTAGCTAGTACTCTCCTAACACTAGTAGCTCTCCTCGGTACTACGTACACGAGGGCCAGCAAGTCGGTACAGAGCAGCCAATCCTAACCCCGGGTCCCTGGGTGGCTGGCCCCACTCTGCACTAAACAGGTACAGGTACTTCCCTTGGTACTGCGTACCCAAGAGACAGTACGAACAACATCTCAGTTCCATTCCTTTCTCTTTCCAGGAGTTCCACTCCTAATTCCCCGTAGGGTTCCATCCTTTAATCTCAGAACATCTTATGTTTCACTTTCCAGTTTCACGTTCTTACAAACCATGATTTTAGCCATGTTCCTTATTCATAACAGGCAGCTTTATATATTCATTTCCATTTTTCCAAGACTGCAGTAATATACATTCCACTAGTTTTTCCATCCTAGGATTCATGACATATCCTAGGATCTATCATACAATCTAGTTTTCCGGCCCTAGGATTCATGCAACACCTAGGAGCTATCATTCCATATATTTCTCATTCCTGGGATTCATGCAATGCCCTAGGTTCTAGTTATGGTTCCATACTTTAACAGATTTTATTAATACTTAAAGCCACTCTACCAGGTACAACGGGAGTAATGGGGGCGTGATCGGGAATCCCGTGTGCCTCCGCGACTCTCAAGACTACAACCGAACGAGGTCCTATCACAAGGATCAAACACAAGAAGTATCTCAAAACAGTGTATAGCTACTGTAGACGAGTAGAGGAATTAATTCTGAAGAGAACGCAACTCGAATCGTGGAAAATGGAGCCCGAACGGGCCCTAAACGGGTCGAAAAAGACGATACTGTGCAAAATCAGATGTCTGGAACTCCCTCCAGACGTCTTAAACGGTGGATCAGAGAATTACCTGTTCAGCGTGGTTTCCCAGACGTCCAGAAGTCTGCAGGGACGTCTTTCCTAGATCCCAGACGTCCGATGGTAACTCCGGACGTCTGGAGGTCACTCCCGCCGTCTGGTACAACTTACAGACGTCTGATTCGCAAAGGATGGCGAATCAGCGAACCTGCGCACAGCCAACCCCCTCCCTCAGTACGGTCAGTCGACAAGAAGGAAGAAGAAGGCAGAAACTCACCTTTCAGACGTCTGTATGATCTTACAGACGTCGATCTTGCCGTCTGGCTATCAACCCAGACGTCTGATTCTGGAAATTTTTCCAGAATTAGGCCCCTGCTCGGCCTCCGCTCGCGACGCTGCCCGCGTCGAACCTCGCGCGTCTGCTGCTCAGCCCGCAGCAGGTCCCTCTCCGCGTCGCTCCGCGCCCCCTGCGCCCTCCGCCAGCCGGCCAAGCCGCTCCGGCGAGCTCGCCCCCACGGCAGAGCTCCGCCCTCGCACGCCGCACCTCCGCGCTCACTGCGGCCGCCGCTGCCGCCCTCGCGTCCGCTCGCTCTCGCGCACAGGAAGGAGAAGAAGAAGAAGGCGGTGGAGACGGGAGGGGAGGCGTGCCCCTTTTAACGCCGCGCGGAGAGGAGAGAGAGAAGGCGCCGCAGGCGTCTGCAGCCGCAGAAGAAAAAGAGAGAAAAAGCGGTCTGCGCGCTCAGGCGCGCAGGCGACTCGCGTGTGTCGAAAATAACGGATTTCCAGACGTCTTTAAACTATCCCAGACGTCTTATCAGACGTCTGTTTGTTATCCCAGACGTCTTGTACGACGTCTGAGCCACCTCCCAGACGTCTTAAAAGACGTCTGGGGCACACATTCGTTACAGGAGAGCACCACATGTACCTCCTACATCACGAGAAAGACTGCAATCAAGATCATTTTCGTGAGGAACAGGCCAAATCAAGAAATGATTTAAGTGAATAAAGGAACAACAAATTAGAAGTACTTGGTTAAACTAAATGAAAATGGATAATTACTTAATTGCATTGCTTGTCTTAATTACATGTAATTGGCTAAATTACCACTCTAGTCAACGTTCGTTGACTCCAGAAATTTTATAATCTTGTTCAGGTCAGGGAGTTGAGCAGCCAGCACCACCGGCTACAAAGGAAGCTGGGCCCAGTCGAGCCCAGCCTTAGCTGTATTTTCTTACTGTTACCCTAGCTTTTGTTGTAGTAGTGAATATTTTATTCTATGTAATACTGCTTTAGTTACTTTTCTGCTGTACTTTTTTCTGTCGTAGTTGTGATGGCCTGTAATAATTGATAGACTTTTCACTCTGTTTCTCTTACTCTCTTGTTTTCTTTCTGCTTAGTTACATTGCATGTGTGGATGTGAATTATTTCCTGCTTTTGGTTATTTCTCGTTGGATGACTAGGTATTGGGATTAGTCGAGGCAGGCCAGTCTCGGATCCTGTAGGGATCTGGGATTGGGTCATAACACCTAGTCACTCCTTTCCACCAAGATATAGTTGAGTTGCGTTAATGGGAAGAGCTTGAGCTAGATAGGATTAGCTATTACTTTGTCCAACCACAGGGAAATCCTTCCCTCCCAAATTGGTTGATTTGACCATGTAAATGTAGAGCTCGTGGTCGAGAGGTTGACTAATCCACAAGGCAACAAGCAATTGTTGAAATCCTCTATCCCTTGTTGTGATGTCTCACTACCACCCCTTTTCTCCTCTAACCACCTGATGACATTATACTCTCCAAGTGCCATTCATAGGTGATCGACGACTGTAGATTCACCCTGCAGGTATCCCCATAATTTCCTCTACTCCTCCATACTGTTGCTAGCATACACGAAGGAGATATAGATTGTGCATCCCCCCCCCCCCCCCCCAATTAACAGCTTTAATCATCATTGCCTGATCGATCGAGCTCACCACTTCCACCCTTCACAAGTTCCTCCCTCCATAATACCTCCACCTTGCATTGCTGGCAAGCTTCCCGTTCCCCCAACACCCTCACCCCTGCAAGATTGCCTTGTGAGCTCCTCCCATTTTCCCCATCTCACTCTAGTTTCCAGAAGCCTAGCGATTTCAGCTTTTAACTCTAGAAGAAGGCCCATTGCCCCCTTCATCTTCTCAGGGTTACATAGGCCTCGAGTATTCCACGCAATAATCGTCATTTATGCACATGCTGTGGATCGCTACCCAGCCCCTAGCCATCCACCGGTCCACCCTTGGACCCTGTTTTATCGCCATTGCTCGCCACCATCATTGATTTTGCCTTCCCCCCCATCTTGTTAGGCTTAACACTCTCCAAACTTCCCCCCCCCCCCCCCCCCCCCCCCATTTAGGCCCTTCTCCTTCAATTTCTCCTTATCCCTCTCCAACTCTTTTTTCTTCTCTTTCTTTTTCTTTCCATGCTCTGTGGTTCACTCCTCATTCCCTTTTGCTAACATTTCCCCCAGTTTCTTTGGTATAATAACCATGTGATCCCCACCAGAAGAAGAGGGCCCAACATCACTATTTTCTTCCCCTTCATTACCACATTAGTTGCAGGATCATTAATATCAAAGCTCCCCTTCCCCATGCGGCTCTTCGATTCTTCCACTCCCCTCAAGACCTTAAGGTGGCACATCCTTGGAAGTTGGACCACCCCCTTAGGGATGCTAAGCTTCCATGCAATGTTTTGCATACCCCTTCTCCTCCCCTCCTTCCCATGGCCTAGCTTTGACAACGCAAGCATTGGACAATTCCACTCATCATGCCTGGACTTGTAACACCCACCACACCTCAGTGGTAGCCACTCGTAGATGATGGTCACCACTTCATGGCTAACTCCCCTAACGTGAAATTGGACAAAAGTTGGGAGCTCACGATTCACTTCCACTTCCATATTGCATCAAAGGAAGTTGATCCTCTTCCTCCGTAACATGATTAAAGTACAAGGGTTTCCCCATTGCACTGATGATCTTACCGACAATCCTTTTTGATCGGTAACATAGTGGCAGATCAAGGATCCTCACCCACATTGTCACTGAGGAGAAATCTTCTCTTATCAACTTCATATCTGGGCTCCATCGACGAGTTATCAAGATCGACCCATTGAGGAACCACGACCCCCTTTCAACAATGGAAATGCAATCTTCCTCTAATGTGAAGGAAGCAAGGAAAAATCTATCATCGAGAGAGTGTAGCTCGAAAGTTCCCTTGGGTCTTCAAACCTGTTTCACAAACCTCTCAAGCACCCCAAAGAAGGGTCTTCTCCCCAAGGAATAAACCATCACAGAGTTTTCCCAACTTCTAATCGCCTCATCCACTTCTTGTACTTCAATAACCACTCTCTCCTCCTCTCCCAGAGGGATGAACTCCATTTTCCCATCCTCTTTAGTTGCATCTTCAAAAATGATTTCCTTCCATGAATATGGCTGCTTCTTCCCTTGGCGTGCTATATAAGTTTCTACCCTTTACCTGTCTCAGTCTCTTTAACGTGCACTCCTCATGATACAACGCATAGCATGCACTTATACATATTCTTATGACTTGAGATTCGCTTTTGTTTATCTTCTTAATATAGTAGTAATATAAATACGAGTAATGATTTATAGAGACGTCACTTTTGAAGTCGACTTTCTTCTCCGTCCAATTTAAGTGACAAAATAGGGATGCGTAGATTAAGACTTCATATACAACTTTGAATTAAGAAATCTATTTTCTGATATGATATAAATATTAAAATGATGATGTTACTTTCAATATCTATCTTCAAAAAAATTATAAGATCTTATCTTCCATGTAATCATTTTCACAAATAAATTATATTTACTTTTATCAATTTAAATCTTAAATTTACGTGAAAGTTGCATAGTTACGTAAACTAATTCGCAAGTGAAACCTCATCGTAAAAAAAGTAAAAACATTTTATTCAACATTAATGCATGTGATGGAGAGGAACCTCATGTGACTGTTTCCCATAATCACACTGCCACATTTACTTCTCCGCCTTTGCATCGCAGAGCTTTCCAGTCACCGTCTTGGGCGGTGAGCCGATCCGAATCAGGGCTCCAATTCGCCCCCAACTTTCGGGGACAGCTTCGAAGGTCCGATTTCGATTAGAAATCTCGCGGGAAAACAAAATTCCCCAATGGAATCGGAAGGTAACGCCTTCCCTCCCAATAGTTGTCTGCAATCACTGATCTCATCGCTGTCTGCTGTTGAAATCTCATGATTTGGGCTTCAAAAATGGCTCCTTTTTTGGGGTTTTTAAGGGCACAGAGGGGCCTCGTCGAACCCGGCCGCGATGCTCGCGGCTCTTGTGAGGAAGAGGGAGAAGGTTCAGGATGAGCTCCGGCACATCGAGAAGCAGGTGGGTTTTGCTGGTGTTGTCACGATTCTTGCCTTTGTTAGCTTGCTGAGGTGTAAATTTGTGCTTTTTGAGGCTTTTGGGTTGTGGGGTGCGAGTGGAATATTGTGGATGGTTGGTGAATATGGGTGGCAGGAGAGGTGTTTGATGGTTTCTCTGAATTGGGTATTCGATCAAGTTGGCAGCTTGTGGAGGTTCTGTTGGTGAATCGGCAACTTGGGTCCTCAAGTGGTAGCATGAATTCGGAGGAACTTAGTCGTCTGTTGATTGGATTGGAACTTACCATGAGTTGGAACTTTGATTATATTTGAGTATGCAGAGCATTCGTAACGTAATTTATCATCCCATTTATCTGGCTTTAGGACTTTCTCCTGTCAACTATCCCTTCAGCTCTGTCAATTTTACACGGTTTATTCTCTTGTAAAAGAAATGTAAGCTAACTCCTATAGGCTGGTGGATCTAACAGCTTTTACTTGCGTGATGTGCTGATCAACCTTAGATGATGCTATCTTGCTTTCTTCCGGGGCTTAGCCTTTGCAAATTTGGTTGCTCTAAAGGAATTGGAATGGTATGAAAGTTATAGGATATTGTGATGGTCGTTGTACCACTACATTATGGATAAATGTGAAAATATCTTCTTTCATAAAAAAAGAAGAAAAAAAATTCTAGTCACTAGAAAAAGAGAAAATGTTGACAAAGTGTGGCTATGGCCACTGAGACGGGATAAAAGCTGCTTTCACAGAACCAACATCTTTCACACACCAAATCCAATGACTAAAACAAGGAAGTGAAGAGGGCAGTATGGTGGCTGGGGCATACATAATGTTACACGACATAATGGAAAGAAGCAATTTGTGTTGGTAAAAATTATGAAGGTGATGGCAGGTTTTTTTTTTCAACATTTTAATGCAACTGATGATCAACGAACTCACTTATAGATTCTTGATTTTATAGGTAGCTTCTGAGTAAATGTGATCTGGACAACATCTTGGTGAAAACACATTTGACATTGAGGATTTTCATGAAAATGTTTTAGGCATTTTGATATTCAAGATGACATTTCTCTTTTCAAAAAAAAGATGTCATTTTCTAATTAGTTAGTTCAATGGTTTTGGATATTTAATGAGAACTGAACTGATTGGACAAGTGCAACTATATTGTTAATTGTCTAATTCTTGCTTCATCATCAACATATGCCATTTAACTAAGATGGTATGCCTGAGTTGCTGTGAGGCTGATTGGAGAACAATATTGATATCTCTGCAAGCATTCTTGTTGGTTTTTTTCAGCCAAAGGGTGCATATACGGTGTCCTATTTCTTTAATGAGTAGCCACCATGTTTATATTCTACACTTAAGGGAAAGCATGATCAGCAACAGTCTGCTAACAGGAAAGTCACCATAGGCAAAGAAGAAGACTTTTTTTTTAGGGAAAAAAAGTTATTGTGCTTGCTGGGACAAAGAAGGGTAATTTGCCAGCACATTTTGAAATCCTAGTCCGATAAAAGAAATCAAAGCAAGAAGATGAGAGGTGACGGAGGAGAGCATGAGGGAGAGAGTGGAGTGGGAGAAGGAGAGTGTAAGGGAGAGAAGATTGGAGAACTTGGTCTCCATTCTCGAAGACCGCTCGCTATAGGCTGTGGACGCTTCGTGGATGAGGGTGATGGCATCGGAGGGAGGTAACGAGGTGCTCGACGACATTGGCTTGACTCAGGTCTCCTGCAGGCGGTGTCGTCGTAGAGGAAGGTGCCCGCGACCTGAGGGAGAAGTGGTTGGGGCCAGTTGCTTGGTTGCTCCTAGCCTCAGGCGAAGGTGCTTTAGGTGTTTGGGCCTCGGTCATTGGGTGAGCGACTACAGAGACCCCCCCAAATGTTGGGCCTGTGGAGGACTTGGGCATAAGAGGGCCTCCTGCAGACTTGGCCGCTCAAGGGGTCAATCGCATGGCCTCCCCCTACCTCCGGCCTTAGTTCCCCTGGTGGAGGTTGTTGTCAAGGCCTAGAGGCTGAGGTTGTTGTTGGTCTTGTTTGTGAAGTGGTGTTAGGAGTTGTGGAGCTGGAGGCTGTCTCCAACTAGCTTTTGGTTTACTTGGCTTTGAGCTCGAGGTCAAGGGTGCTGCCTTTTCACCCGGGTCGCTACCTAGTGCTGGGGCTTCCCCCTCCTTACAGGAGAAGCTCTATTTCTTGGAGTGTCAGCTGTGAGAGGGCATCATTCAATGGTGTCTACCATGTGTGCATGAAGGGGCGACGGAGGAGCGACCGCCTGAACGGCTGCACCTCTGACTTAGGCTGAAAGGAGTGCCTTGTTGGCTGCGCACAATGGTTGTCATAGAGGTCGTCGTCTCCCCTTTTGCCCACCTTCGAGAAGCTAGGGGAATGAGCCTCTCCTCGGAGCCGCTTGAGGTGCTTGTTCAGTTGAGGGTGGGTGCTGCTCCAGTACCGGGGCTACTTGTGGGTGGTTTGTTGTGAATGCATCGACAGCAGGTCGGTGCGGACCTTCGTGGAGGTGGTTGCCACTAGAAGCGAACCCTCGTCGGTAGTCGTTGCCAGGTTTTGGCGGCAGGTTTGCTGACTGGAAAACCTGTCGATGCGGCCTTGGAGGTGGTCGCCATCGTGTGTTGACGTGGAAGTGGAAGGGCGGTGCAGCTACACTTACGTGGGGTGCACAAATGGTGTCTCGCAGAAGAAGTGTTGCGCTGATGTGGCGACCTCGGGAATGATCGAGTTGGCGGAAGGAGAAGGCATTTTGTTGAGTTGCGAGGAGCACGCTGACGTGGCTTCATCAAGAGACATGTTGGCGGCGAGGCGCACTGTGAGGAGGCATGCGATGCGGGCATCTTGAGAGATCACCCCCCCTTGGGTAGAGATGCAGCAGGGGCGCATGGAGAAGCCAACGGATGTGCATCCCCCTCGGGAGATTGCCCCCTTTTGCTATGTTCGAAGGGGCGCCCCCCTTTTGAGAGCACCCACTTCGAAAGCCCTCCACATCCCCCTATGCACCCCTCTAAGAGCCCTACACCTATTTATGGGTGCCCCTACACCTCTTCTCAATCACCATTGTGCCCTCTTAACTCCCAATTCCCTCTGAGCCCTTATCCTTAAGAGTCCTCTCTCCACTTGTTGCAAACTACCCGTGCCCCTTCGACCCTTTTGGAGAACGGCCCGCTGCCCCTCCGATCTGCTCTTTTGGGGATGCCCCCCATGTTGCCTCCTTTGACCCTGGCTAGATCGAGCACCTTGGTAGAGTCTTTGCTTACATGGGATGTCTCTTGGAGCGCCCCCACCCCCCCTCGTGATGGCTCGGTAGAGTCGATGACACGAAGTGTGGCCTTTGACGATGGGGCCCACACGAGCGCTCGTGCCTTTGCTTACCCCCCCTTGGTCACGTCTCCAATCGAGGAAGAAGCTGGCTTCTCGAGATGTGATCACCTGGGAGCCTCGCCCTGACTAGTGCTTCAGGGGAGTTCTTCGCTACCTTGGTCAATGCTCCTACTGAGGAAAGAAGGATGGGGCCGACACTCAGTGCGAAGCTACTGATGTCGAGTCATAGCTTGCAGCTTGCCATGGCAAGTAAGGACAGTAATGCTGGCGACCGTGCTGTCGATGTTGTGGAGGCCGCGATTGTCTCTAGTGTGGCTGGTTTCAAACCAGTCGCCAAAGGGGTGCCAGAGTCTACCCCATGCTGAAGGTGCTCACATGGAATGTGCGGGGTCGAGGGTAGTGTTGGAGGGATACCTCAGGCATTGGAGGGCGGACATCATCTTACTGCAAGAGACTAAACTTGCTTGTTGCGATCTCAACACCTGGAAGGAGATTAGCGGGGCTTGGCTTGATGGCTTTGTCAAGCTTGATGCTGCCAGATGTGCCGAAGACCAGTTAGTTGGCTTGCGGCAAGATGCCATTTTGTTGGAAGACTCCTTTGTTGGGGAACATGTCGTGTCCATGAGGTTCCTCTGTAGGAGAGACAGAGTCTTCATTGTAGTGACGGTGGTCTATGGTTCTCGGGATGCTCGTGCGTGGGATCGCCTTTGGGAGGAGCTCGCCACTGTTGGGGTTGTTGCTGCCCATGGAGGTCCTTGTCCTGTGGGAGGCGATTTTAACACCACGCTCTATACTGATGATAGACCCGAGGGTAGGGGGCGCCAGGACCTAGGCTCTGACTGGTTCACTGAGCTTGTTACCACTGCAAGTCTTATTGATCTCGTTCCTGCTTCCTGCCCCTACACTTGGAGGAATGGTAGCGGCCAGATGTTACACATCGATAGATTCCTCTCCAACACGGAGCTCGTGGAGGCCTTCTCGCTTGCGGCTGCCCTTACTATGGAGAGGCCGTTCTTCGACCACACCCCCTCCTTTGGCAATCCAATGAGGATGAGAACATTGGCACCTACTTCAAGTTTGAGAAGTTTTGGCTGTTGGAACTAGGATTCTGAGAGATGGTGGAGCGCAAATGGAGATCCTTGGAGGCGGAAGGGATGGCCATTGCGCTTTTAGCAGCAAAGTTGGCCTTACTGAAAAGCCACCTCAAGGAATATCACCGTACGCTGAAACAAACAAGAGACCAAAGGAAGATGGAAGCACTAATGGAAATTAGTAGGCTCGACAGATTGGAGGATGAGTGCTAGCTTTCAGAGGTTGATAGAGCTCGTCGGCTTGCAGAAATGAAGGTGGTTTAGTAGGAGGACAAGAAGAAAGAGGTGGAGTGGAAGATCAGATCGAGGCAGAAGTGGCTCAAAGAAGGATACTACAACATCAAGTACTTCCACCAAGTGGCCTCGGCCAGGCGGCGGACAAACTGGATTGACAGTTTCATTGTGGGCGGAGAACGACATAATGGGAGGGAGAATGTTGGATAGGCAGCGACCAGCTTCTATCGGGGCTTCTCTAGCAGGCAAGGCAAGGGCTCTTGGCATTGGACTGGGGAAGATGCCAAGGTGCATCTTCGAGTCGTAGAGGTTCTCGGAAGACGAGATCAAAATCGCTATCTGGGGCCTCAATGCGGATGTCTGCCCGGGCCTAGACGATTTTCCTATGCACTTCTACAGAGAGTTTTGGCTTATGGTGAAGGAGTACATGATGCGGATGGTGGCTGAATTCGAAGAAGGGAACGTTGGCTTTGACAAGCTGAATCGTTCCTTCCTTTTGCTACTCCCAAAGAAGGAAAGGTGTTGAGGCAATTGCAAACTTCAGGCTAATTGCACTCTCCAACGTGGCCTACCTCATCGTCGCCAAGGTCTAGGCGAACAGATTGAGAGGGTTGTTACCTGACCTCGTCTCTCAGGCGCAAACTGCTTTCGTCCCTGGTAGAGGAATCCTTGATGGCTTTGTGGTGGCCTCAGAGGCCTTGGCCTGTTGGAGAAGGTTGAAGACCTGAGCATTCTTTTGGAAGGTTGACTTCAGTAAGGCTTTGATATAGTGCGGTGGTCCTTCCTTTGGTCTTCCCTGGCCAAAAGAGGTTTCTTGAGCAGGTGGATTGACTGGATAAAATGCTGTGTCACCACTACTTTCTCCGTGTTGATCAATGGAAATCCCGCTAGTGGTTGGGTGCAGCCGCAGAGGGGAGTTCGACGTGGCTGCCCACTGGCCCCCATGCTCTTTGAATGCACTCACCAGAGCTCTGGAGAGATCTTTCGCGCGGGGATTATTTAAAGGATTTAGGGTGGGAGTAGAGTGCGAGGTTCCGATCTTGTAGTATGTGGATGATACCTTGATACTTGTGGAGGGGGCCACTCTGGAAGCGCAGAGAGTTCACCTTATCGTCTGCATGTTTGGGGAGGCATTAGGATTGTAGATCAACTACATGAAATCCACCTTTATCCCACTTAGCTTGCCCCCCTAGGACTAGTAGGTGTGTAGGGACGCCCTCGGCATGGACGCGGGAAATCTCCCCCTTCCTTTCCTGGGGCTCCCACTGACAGACAAGATGCTCAGGATACAGGATTGGCTCCCGCTTCTGGAGTGGATGGAGAAGAGTCTAATAGGGTGGGCATCCAGGCTGCTCTCCACAGGAGGTAGACTGACTCTCCTCAAGGCGACTCTCTCTATTCAATCATACTTTCTTTTGATCTTCAAGATCTTGTGGCAGATTAATAAAAAGATCACTGTCTCATGCACGATTTCTTGTGGACCAACTATGGCAGCGTCGGTCGAGGGGTGAGATTGGTCACTTGGGAGGAGGTTTGCGGACCCATCAATGAGGGGTGGCTTGAGGTCAGAACCGTGGATGGTGCAAATATGAGCCTCCTCGCTAAGTAGATCTCCAGATTGGCAGGCGTAGAAGAGAGCCTCTTAAATAAAGCTATGCGAGGCTGCTGCGATACTTTCCTCTCTTGGGAGAATCTCCTCTCCCCTGCAGCTGGAGCATCATCTTTTCTTAGGGGGCTGGCTGCGGTGGTGCTGAAGGTTAGGGACTGGTTCACGCCTGTTCTTGTGAACGGGGAGGACTTCAGATTTTGGATAGATGACTGGCAAGGAGACGACTTGTTGAGTAGTAGATTCCCGCGACTATTCTCATGAGTGGTTGACAAGGAGGCATCTGTCATGAGCTATTGGGAGGGTGCCTGGTGTCCATCCTTACATGGGGCCCTCTTAGACCAACATTGCAAGGAACTCCAGGTGATGTTTCGAACCCTGGAGGGATGGGAACCAGATTCCGATAAGGATGCACTTGGATGGGATGGCAGTGACTTCTCCGTGAGAGAGGCGCATCGCAGGTTAACATCTACCCCCCAGTTGGTGGTTGTTGACCTCTTGAGGGATTGCAGGTTCCTCTGATCAGCTGATTGCTCGTTGAAGATTGGATTCTTCGCCTGGCTCCTAAGGCGCGATGGGATCCTCACGAAAGCACGACGTGCACGTTGGGTGCTAGTTGAAGACACCTCTTGCTCACTTTGCCTGCAATAAGAGGAATGCAATGACCATCTCTTCTTCCGCTGCTCCTTTGCCATGCAGGTGTGGCACGGTCTGGGACACTCTTGGGTTAACTCGACCTCTTCTGAAGCTTTTTGGGAATCCTTTCGTAGAGGCTCTACACAAACGAGATGTAATGCCTTCAGGACAAGGAAAGAACAGGCAAAGGTTTTGGCCACCCTCTGGGGTATTGGGTTGGAGGGGAATGGGGTTGTCTTTAGGGGAGGCACTCCTATGTTGAAAATGTCGTCTCTTCTATCTCTTCCCAGTTGGTGTTTTGGGATAGCGCATCCTAATATAATATCTTGTAATCTTCCTGGACTTATAAATATACTTGGGTGAGTACCTTTTGGGTACTTCTCCCTTTTTTCGCCTTAAAAAAAAAAGAAATCAAATCAAAACAACATAAACTTTACTACAAAAATTGGAATCAATAGTAGAACAAGGGGTTTAAAAAGTATCTTATTTTCCTTTGTTGGCTAAGTTGTATGTAATTATTGGTTTTCTGATATCTTTATACTTTAGAATACTCAGCAGCTTAACTGATGCAAATTTTCTGCACAAAGTGTTAATTGTGATAAGATAACTTGAAGGGTCCAAGTGATGATATCTATTTTTGCACAATGCTAATCCTCAAGCTAAGACAAAGTAGTCTCTAATAGAATCTGTTTTCCTTAACATGAGCGCAATGTTCGTAGATTTGTCTTTTTTGCTGAAAATGAGTTAAATCTACTTTAATCCCTTTTTAGGGAAAAGGAACTTTAAGCCTGGATAGAGTGTCTATTGACCTAGTTAAGATGAGAAACGATATTCTTGCAGAACTTTCTTTGTTATTGGCTGTACTCTGAAGAAGGCATGCAACTCACCTATTGGCATCTTGATTAAGTTTTGGGCTTGCATGTAGTTATGATTGATACTGGTAAGGCATGATATGAATTTAGGAGAACAATTTCTTTGTCGAAGAACTTATTTCATTTGCAATATAAACTTATATGGTGTTTATTGCACCCTAGGATGATATAAACTAACAATCTGCAGACTTTGAACATTGTAACATGTTGACAAAACCTTCATGTTTTTGGATGGAAATTATTGTTTTAACAGAATGGCCAAAATTTCCATTGCTAGTCTTTCTTATATTCCTTCTCATTTCTAAGGTCTATGACTTGGAGACAAGCTACTTACAAGATTCAACCCAGTGCGGAAATGTGTTGAAAGGTTTTGAAGGGTTTCTATCATCGTCCAAGAACACAGCCAAGTGAGTTGTTGCAATTCATGGATTTCTTTTGCTGAAAAATGATAATGTATGATTGTGCAACATTTAAAAATTTTGTGCTTCACATTTGTTCTTTCTTTTTTCCAATTTGTAATGTGATGCTTTGGACTTTTTATTGGAAATGCCAAATTGACAGTAATGTGAACAATCTGAAATTTTATTTCAGTCTGAAGCGACCAAGGAAGTTTCAGCCAGAAGACAGGCTCTTTTCACTGTCATCTGTCACTTCACCTGCGGTATATGGCCTTATTTTTCCAGACTATTCTTCTTCCAATCAACTTGTAGATGGTTTATTTCCATGAGAAATATTTGGCTGCCTGCAGCATGGCTGTTCTATAGGCTAAAAAAATTATTTTGCCATGAAATCCAGGGATTGGTAGCATGGTATATTAAATACCGAGGGAATTTCATGTCCATCAAACTGTTAAAAAAGTGTTACAAAGGTTGCCTTCCTCAGTGAAGGTGTTAGGGGGCTCCGACTGAAATGGAATTATGGTTGTGATACAGTTATTGTACCATGCTACTGACTCCTGAAATTTACTGGCAAAGTAAATCAACAGTGTGACAAAGTCATGCCACAAAACACGGCCCCATCTTTTTCTATTTTTAAACTGGTGGTGCATTTAAGCCTTTTTTGTGTACCTTTGGCAAGCGAATGGGTTTTCTTTTTCTTGTTGTTATGCAACAAGTTTAGTATAGCCCCTATGAACAATGACCTCATGTCACATATACACGGCCAAATCTCAAAACAGGATGTCTCAAAAGAAAGCTTGCCATATTAGCTAGATGTTCATAGCAATCACATCGTAGACATCAAGGCATTCTCTACTATCTTGTCTTCCTGTATTAGAAACTTGTTAGTGGCACAAGAAGGGGCATTGAATTGTGTAATAAAAATTAATTTCAACAATCACAATAAATAACCCTAAGTATTTAGAGAGGAAACCTTTGTGGGAAAAACCTCTACCTAGATCTCTCAATCTAGGATTTTACCCTCAAATCAAATGGGAATCACTAAGCCCCTCCACTAATTCGAGAGTGGTGTTCCTCATAATACAATTCCCCTCTCCTGGACAACCCCCAAGGAGAATTTAACCCATCTACTAAGAGGAAATGGGAAACCCACAGCTTGGGTACCCAAATAAACTAATGAAAATAATATAATATAAATCCTATGAGTCTTGAATGATATCAAATATAATGTAGGCTAGGATACTTCCTTTGCAAGCCTATGAGATGCAGAGAATCGGAGTGGGAGTGGAATTGCTCTTAAAAAGTTGCTAAGAACAATATAGCACAATAGCACTAAAAAGCTTAGAATATGATAATTGGAAGAATTTTGTACTAGAATACTTTTATGCTTGATGTGTAGGCTTAAGGCAACTCATGGTGGGTATTTATAGGTGTAAAGGGTTAGGTTTAGGTCTAGGTAGTCGTTGGAAATCATAAATGAATGATTTAAATTGAGGTTGAATGGCTAGAAACAAGTTTAAAACAATGTTGACTGGACCAGACGTCTGAAACACATGATAGAATCTGAAGGAGTCGTTTCAGTCTTCTGAAAATAAAAATGTACGTCTGAAAATACTTTAGTGCTGAAACACTACGTTACTGGAATGAGGTTGGATCTAGACAGGGAGCTAAGGTTTTGTGACCAGACGTCTTACAGGATGTTTGATGAAAACGTTGGATGACTTAAAATGATGGCCTACAACGTTTCACAATCAATGAGTAACTGACGAATTCAATTGTGGTCAAATCAATCGTTAGAGAAAAACTTGAACGTTTTATTTTGAATTAGACATGTCAGACGGCTGAAGGAAAACTAGACGTCTAAAATTCTAGGTGACAGAGGTCGAGCATTCTGAACATGATCCTAAGTTTTGGATATGATTCTAGATGTGTAAAGAAGTATATCAGACATCTGGAAAAACAAACTCAGCTGTCTGAAAGAAACAAGAGTCGTCTGAAATATCCACAGAACTTAAATTTCATAACTTTAAGGAGAAGGGTATGAATAGGAAGGTTTGAAAGGGATCCTAAGATTAATCCAAGGTTCTTTTACATTCTAAAAACAAAATAACAAAGAAATAAAGCTAATCCTAATCTTCATCTCCTTGATGATTTTTCTCCATCCTTTCAAAGAGCTTGAACTTTCATCAAGCGTCATCTATTCCTAAACCTGAAATATGATTTCCAAATACAATGTTAAACATAATATGTTTTGTTATCATTAAAATCAATGATCGTGGCATTTTATCACCAAGAAAATTGTCTTGCCTTTACTTAGTGACATGGGAGCTTCTAGTCAGAGTTTCATGAGAAGATGGCTGCTTGTGATATGGAGTTAATAAGAAGTTGAGATTGGGTATTGTACAGCTCAAGGTTAATGGGGAGTGCTTACACATGCACATAGCTGTTTGAAGATACATACAAACATAAATGTAGTATATGTATGAATGTACGTGCGCAATCCACTTTTGGATTGAACTTTAAATATTTAGATTGATTATATATGAATTTTCATTGAGAATGAAAATGGTTACTGTAGCCATCTTAAAGGATAGGTTATCAAAATATTAGTTTGGAAAAGTTCAAATGATATTTGTTAAGCACATTTCATAGGTAGTAATGTTAGTACTCCTTTGTAAGATAATTTACTAGTTTTGTAAAAACATAAGAGAAGTACTTGTAATGGCTTGAATAATTTATAAGAGTTGTCCAATGAGCCCAAGGCTTTTTTGGGACTAAGTGAGCCCACATATGTAGGCATTCCTTCATTAATCTAAAAGCTTTAGATATGAATTATCAAAGAAAACCACTCTTGGGATGGAAACAACTGTGAGTGAAAGGGAAAAACGACTAGAAAGTATTATTTTTAATCCAGTTGTAAAGATTTAAAAAATAGCTATAAGAAAACATTTAGTCACCGATTGTTTGTGGGATTAAATGTCTTATCCCCCATTTAGGAGGCCGTAATCCTGAGATTGTGCAATTTCAAGATTGCTTGGCTTCTCCCACATTTTCCTAATTCCACCTTTCTCTCTTCTCTCGGTATTAAGATTGTGGGATAGCTTCTCCCACCATTCTCTCACAATCCTTGGCTTCTGTGACATTTTTAACAAACACTGTGGGATTCCCCAACTTATTCCATGAAATGACATATCTAGCATCCAAACAGCAAAAGTGGCCTTATCCCACATTTTTGGCTTCTCCCACAATCCAATAAAATTCATATCATTTTCCCAATCCCAGTTACCAAACACTATCGTAGCTTGTAATACTTGAGACAATACTTGTAAAATTATAGTTATGATTTGTAAAATGAGCAACTAGATTGTAATGCCTCCAGGAAGAAAAAGTGAGTCATACTTTCAATGTTGAGACCAAGACTTTATTTGACACAGAAAACTCTGAGGTCAGTGAATGCTATTTATTTACCTAAAAGAAAATCTATCAGACACTGCAACTAAAGAGGCAAGTCCTACTCTATTCCTTATCCAGAGATTTTTTAGAGGATAGCCGAGTACTTATATGTAGGTCTCAAAAACTCATCACTTTCTTAAACCAGCTTGAACCTTATAGTGAAGGCGTTGTGGTTAAACTCCTTGACATCCTATTCACAAGTGATGAGGACTAGTAATTTCTGACATTTTTTGGCAAAGAATTTTGTCTGGTATAGGATTCTCTTATTCACCATGTATTCTTAGTGTTGAGTTGTAAGGTGGTGTATGATACTTTATTTATCTTGAGGGGTACTTATGCCAGTTGCTCAGTTCTCTTTTGTATAAAAAGAGGACTAGGGTTTCATTTGTTAGTAATGCATCTTTTGATTCTCCACACTTAGGTTTAGTCCATGTGTAAATTTCACATGGGAATATAATAAGAGTATGGGCCATGGCCACACAAACTGTGTGAAATAAGTGAATTTGCCTCATTGAGGCATTATTGAGTAATCCAAAATGTTTTCTGTTGGGAAATAAATAAAATTAATTATTTGATTAGGTGTTTACTATTTTTAGGTCATAGTTATATTTAGTAAGTATTTGATTGTGTTCCCATGTATGCCCTTACCTCTCTCTATATAAAGAGGGATAGGGTCTCTCTTTTATCAATAATAGAGATCATTTTATATGCCAAAAATCTCAATATGGTATCAAAGCCTTCGATCTAGGCTCTTCCCGTGGGTTTCTCTACACATGTAGGAAGGAGAAGAAAAGAAAAGGCCACATTGTGTGTGATTTTTCCTGGAGGACTATCGACTTCACCTTTTTTTTGGTGACCTATACACGTCCGGAGAAATCGAACGCCTTACACTAGCTTACGAGATGTAAGAGCAACGACATTGACTCAGATTGAGGGGGTGCGTGGAACCCTCTAGCACGTTGGGGAACACCAAGTTCAAGTGTGTGGCTCTCGAGTGTAGAAAAAGAGGCACAGAGACTCCTCTCAACCTTTTAGAATGAAGCAATGGCAGATTCGAGGATTTATGCTACTTGAGAATGCACCTGTAACAAAAGATGCAGCCAGGAAGAAGTTGGAGAAGAGAGCCCATTAACTTATACAAAGACAAAAAGGTAATGACTTCATAGGTTGCCAAAAAGGCAACGACTATGGAGGTGGCAAGAGGATGTGCATCAAGAGAAGATGATGTTCAGCAAGTCATCGTCCTCCTAACCTTGACTTGAGGGGGAGTGTGGAGAATAAAAGTGTCACGTGGCAGCCCTCACTGCCACGTGGTAGTCTAGGAAACACTCAAAGGGGTGTTGGCCCTATGAGATTTTTGGTATGTCTTGTGGTCCAAGTTTAGTAGTCCTTATTTTGGTAGATTTGGATTTTAGAAAGTTTGTTTTGGAAGATTTATTCTTTCTAAAAATAAGGGATATGATTTGATTAGGATTTAGTTTGTTACTTATTTTAGAGTATTGTGATATGTTCTCTCTCCATAAAAGAGAGCCTTTGTAATCCCTCTATTCTTAAGTAAACAATTCTTCCAATACATCAACTCCTTCCCTCTCTTTCCCTGTTCTTCACCAACTGTAGCCATCTCTTTCTCATCCCTATCACGTGGACAGGAGATGCCTGCAGCACCCTATTGCCACCTAGTTTCCTCATGTGGAAGAGCCTCCACCCCTCCATGTTGTGCCAACCTCAGCATGATATCAGAAAGGGTTTGATCCTGTAGGAAAGAGAAAAAAAAGAAGAGAAGAAACCTTAGAGGGGAGAGGCCCTACGACGAGTTGGAGGGGCCCTCTCCTCTCCCAAAACTCTTGTCTCTTCGTCCTCTTCCAATCTTCTTTTGTCATTTTTTCACTACTACCACTGCTCAACTCATCGCTGGCGAAGAAGTCGTTGCCAGCGCTACCTCTGGTCGGCAACGAACCAACGTGGAAGGGGTCGTCAATGCCCTAGCCTTTGCACCAACCTACTCTGGTGGCCATCGGACCAGCCATGTGCCGTCGGTGGCCTTGTTTTTGTCTGGCAACGCCCTTGATAGGATTGGCTCGAATCGCATATTTAGGCTCCTAAACCTCGTTTGATCGAGGATTTGAAGGGCTCTTTTGACTCCTTGGAGGTCGAGTCATTGAACCAAGGTGGTCCGGATCTCCTTTGCCTCATCGGAGCTCCGCCACCAACATCCTTGTCACTGTAGCACCACCCATAGCGAAGAAAAAGGGGGGAGACGGAGAAGAGGAAGTCGATGAGGCTCCTCTCCTCTCATGTTGCTGTCGTTGTTGCTGCGACTTCATACCTAGCAGGGAGGAAGATGGGAGTGTTGACAGAGAACAAAGTTGAGGGAAAAAAATCCTCTTCGATAAAGGTTTTGGAGGAGTTTTTATTTAAAAAAAATTTAGGATTATTTTATGATTGAGTTCACTTTTCTGGTTTCTTTCAAGTTTAGTCTTCTATTGTTAGGGTATTTGTATGTAACCCCTATAGGTGTTAAGTTTGTTGTTTGGGTCCTTATATGTATGAGTGGGACAAACAATGAAGACAGGAGCCTCTTCAAGATGTCAAAGTGTACGGGCAGTACTCTCATGCACCTTAAGAGAAATTGAGTGTAGACTAGCTCTGTGAGGGCGTACAAGAAGAGACACCCAAGGTTTAAGGCACGAAGAAGAGACGGTCACGTCGACAAGAGTTGATCTTCACCACCTCAACGATCCAAGTCTTTGCCGTGTCTTGCATCTTGACTTGCGGGGTAGTATTAGGAAATAAATAAAATTAATTATTTGACCAGGTGTTTACTATTTTTAGGTCATAGTTATATTTAGTAAGTATTTGATTGTGTTTCCATGTATGCCCTTTCCTCTCTCTATATAAGAAGGGATAGGGTCTCTCTTTTATCAATAATAGAGATGATTTTATCCCACAAAATCTCAACACTTTCTATCTTTCTGTATGACTTTTGATTGAATAACTACACATGTATATACATAAATAGATATATACATACGTATTCAATACATACATATAGTACATATGTATATGTATAGATACATAGAGACATACATACCTATGCATAGTCATATGTATGTATGGATGTTTTTGTATGTTGGGTTACTTAAATGAATGGATTTTGGAAGATGATCCAGTAGTTCTTTTTTCAGTTGGTCATATTTTAGTCGCTTTTATTAATTTAGGTCTAGAGTGGCAGAGTACCTATGTGTGTAGCTTGCATCGTGTATTTCGGCAAGTCCTGAGACATGTCGAGTGTGTACATCTTTGAGAAAACAAGGTTTTTTTTTTTAATCCCATTTTCATTGTTTTGTTGAGTTTTACTAAGAACGATTTTCCCTCTTGTTCATTCTTGAATTTATCATTTATTATAGATACCCAAGAGTGTCAATACGTAGTTGATCTCATGAAGAGGATTTATATCCTAATGATGGGGGGTGCATCCTGAATCTGATTTATTATTTTGGAAATTTTAGGTGGACGAGCAATTTGTAGATGGCTATGGTCCTGGGAAATCAAAGGGTGCATCAACCCCTGCCAATGGGCAGTAAGTAGACTATTTTGCCAATCGAATTAAGAATCGTAATTCACTTTTAATAGGAACTTATTCAGCTTTGATGTTAAGGATATGTCTTACTATTGGAAAGAACTTTGTGTCCTCGGTAGGAATCAACTTGAGCAATATAGATAATATAAATGCTTTTTCAATTTTCCTTTTAGGCATATTTTTCTCATGCTGTGATTAGTGGGAGAGTTGATGTGGGGATCACTGACAATACTCATTATCACGCAAGTATTCCCTTGAAGTTCACATTTACATGTCCCAGGCATGTTGCCTTGTTTTGACTGTATTCTCCTGTTCTAACTGCCCTCAAATAATTGGCAGGAGTTTGACCAATAAAATAGGGATTTTTGAATATCGAGCTCTACTGCATGTCATCTGTCCTGCCCTCCCGTTTCATTTGGTCCATCTGTTGTTGGCCATGCACCACCATGCTGCCTCCTCCTTTGGCACACCATTCAGCCTACTGTTACCGTGCCACCTATGGCCAGCTTCCTCGTGCCCACACACTCGAAGTGTGCTCATCTATTTGTCAATCCTGCACGACAAAAGTCTAAAAAGGCTCCTGACTTTTTGCGTTCTGTTCTGAGGCTTCATTAGCCATTCTTTTGGCATTGGAACAAATCTTCGCTTTTCTTTTTTGGGGTCAGAGGAACCATTCCATTCATAATTACTTGGTCTGAGCCATCTGAAGTTTGTAAATTTTTCCTTTTAAAAAGGGAAGCTCTCCACATTGCTGGAAAAGGGGTCCTGATTCCTCACATTGTTGGCCATCTCCTTTGCTCTCGTGGATCTGAAAAGGGTAGAGTTGAATGGTCAGTTTGAGGCACCTGAAGATTCTCAACAGAACTTTTTTTTTTTTCTTTTTTTCTGAATACAAAATCTGAGCAGATTTGGCAGACTTTAGCAGCTTGTTACTCGATTCTCTTCACAAATCTTTTGAGGCCTTCATATTTCAACAGGGAATGATTATGTTCTTTTGCTTCCTCGTGAGATTGACATTTGGGCTTAAAACTTGTTGGGCAAGCATTTTAATGCATATGTCTCTGAGATTGTCTTCAATTAAGGGAGTGCTCCGTGAGAATTATAGTTGTTCTAATAGACTGTGTTGCCTAGTTGCAAGTAAACTATCGTTAACAGATATCTTAATTCCAATCTAATGAAAGGGAAGGTGAAGATTTTCACTGAACTTGTTTGCCAAGTTTTCATATCATGTACATGATATACGTTTTGCATATCGAACCCAAGGTGGTTGATTGTGGTGACATTAGACCTAAGTTTCTTGATAAATTCCTCAATATATTTTTCCATTGCAGGGGAAAACCAAAGAAGGGAGGAAGGATAGCTCCAAGAGAAGCGAAGAGGATCCGTCTCTCGGCTGATGTTGATATGGATGATGAAGATGACCAGGACCTAAGTTTGAGATGACTTATTCCTTTACTCTTGATTGTAGTCGTGTTCTTGACTTTGGTGTTGCCTAAGCTTATGGTCAAGGCTTGGAAATCAAGTTTCCTTTCACTTTGGTCTATGATTAAATTTATCTATGATCTTGCTAATTCGTGGTTGGGAGGACAAAAAGGAAGAGGTATCGTTCAAAGATAAAAATTTCATGTTTGCAACAAAGATGAGCCGTCCTGTATTTGTTGAACTCATCTGGATTATGGATCTGGAATGTCGAATTCATGTCTAGTTCTTTTCATCCGTTTATGAAACGGGTCCGAATCCAGTCATAACGGGTAAACGGTCCATTTAGTATCCGAGTCGATCATCCCCGGTCCTCCTCCCTTAACTCTTGCCCTATCAATAAATCGCAGCTTTGCCAACTGGATACGAATTTTGATTGCGAACTACTTATTTGGTAGATATGGTGACTTCACAGGGTTAATTTATATAGGTCAACTGCCACATAATCTGTATGTCACATGGTCGTGTATTTAAATATGGTGATAGCTGCATCGGATGTGCTCCATTTGCGTAAGCACATGGAGAAAGTTATAAGGTATTATTTATTTGTAGGGATCGTGTCATTTATATTGTGTTTAGATCTTTCAATCCTTACGTAAAATTCTAAATTCCAGGATTATCTAATTCCAGAGAAAGATAGGATGAACTTATCAAGAGATTACGCGAAAGAACGTTCTCCACCTATCCTCCTAAACAACTCGTGATTTGATGTATGTTTTTCTCAAATACAAAATTTTCACAATTTTATAGTTGTCTCGCAATCTTATCACGTACCAAATTAATCTTTCAGAATAATCGATATCTAGAGTCCTTTTTATGTCATAAGGCCTTGAATGCAAAATGCAACATGCATTTAGAAAACTAAAAATTTGTTTTATATTATATCGGTGCAATTTAAAATTCATCCTATACAATTTGTTTAGAATGAAAAAATTACCTATCCATTTTGATTTATATTAAAAAATCTTTGATGCTTTTTATTTATAATCAAATCACTGGTAATTTTTTAATTGTATCAAAAAATCATCAATGATTTTTTGGTTGTACAGGTGAAAATCATACCTTCGCGTGCACTTTTGGAAGTGGTACCTGTATTGTTACTTGTGTGAGTTTTTGAATTTCTTTACATCTATACTTTTTTTTATTTTGTATTGCGTTTGCCTTTTACCCCTTCATCGGGTCCATTTCTTTTTCCACTGCAATATTTCCGTGTAGTTATTTATTTTCTAAGGCCTATATGGGCCGTTGTAGAGCCTTGTAGGCCTCGCAATTTGGAGAACAGTACATCCACATTCTTCAAAAAGAATGGTCGTTGTAATTTCTATCATTCTTCCAAGATCAATAATTAATAAATAGAACATTGACGGCAGAAATGGAGAAGGAGACCTTCACCGAGTCTTTCTTTGGTTTGGAGTCTTAAATGGGTCCAAACTCTAATGGGCCTTGCTATATATCTGTTATGATAAATTGATAATTAAAAATGGACTTTGATTGGATTAATGCGGAAAGAACAAAATTGGAATTTGCGTCTGATTGTGCTAAATCCCCTTGAGATACCTTGTTCTTTCTAATGTAAAACGCAAGAAGAAGAATGCCCTAAATTAGGTCTTGAGCAATAGGATTGAACTTGTCTTTTTTTCCCCCTAAAGTTTATAATTTTTTCTATTTGGTTGGAAACTCAACCAAGGCCAAAGGATTGTATTGGTCCTCGGTAGTTTGTTGATATTCTTTTGTTTTTTATTGGAGCAAGATTTTCAAAGCAATATAATTAGCAAACCACTTTATCTCTCTTATAGAAACAATGGTGAGGTTATATGATCTCCTTGGAATAATGGAACATATGGCACTGTAGCGGATGACACTCTAAGCCTATATTTAAATGGAGAGGTTACGAGGAGAGGAGAAAGTGAAGCAGAGGAAAGAAAGAAAAAGTAAGAGGAAGTTTAAACGGATAGTTTGATTTTGTTTCGACAGGAGGGAGAGGGAAGGAAAGTTACCATTACATTCTCGGGTACATAAGCAGAGGAAAAGCAGGAAAAGAGCGGAGATGATTTATATTTATTTTTCTGATAGAGCGTTCTGAAATTCTCTCAAATTCTCTTAAGAATACGTAATATATTTACTTCAAATAGAGGCAAAGAGATATTTAGAAAGAAAATAGTGCATGGTTTTTCCCTTCTCCTCCCAATCCCTCCGGCCTACCGTTTGCTGACAGTATTCATCATTAGAACTAAACCACTTAATAAAACACATAACAAATGTGTACCGATCTCAATGTTCTTCCTATACTCACGTGTCTTTGGTTTCCACGATGGACTGTGCGTAGCGGCGGACACGAGTTTAGAGCACTGGAACTTGGGAGTTGGGGTGTAAATTAATGATTCAGATTACTCCAAGATATTGTTAGGGAAATTAAACCTAGTAATTAGTATCCATTAAGCTACGTACATGATATGATTACATTGTTGAATCTTGATCAATTGGGTAGAGACTAGGTGTAACAGCTTAGCCTTAGATAGAGCTTAATTGAGGAAAAACTATTCCTTCAGATATTAACCTAAAGGATCTAAGTAAATAACTCAAAATGCTTATGCCTAAGATATCAAAATATAATTGTCAATGCTTACATCCACAACTAACTTCTTGCAAGTTTCTAGGTTGGATTCAATTTTAGAGACATGGATTCAATGAACTTAGATCAATCATTCAAGCACAAATTATCGAGTGGCAACTCTCAACCCTTATAACATCCTCTTCACTTTCATGGCTTTCGACGTATATACAATTGCTAATCGAAATTGTTACATGTGAAGTAGGAAATCACAAGTAATTGATACTCTATCCGCTTCCTGAATAAGGTATATAGTGCTAACGGACTTTATTGTATTTGTACTTCTCCACAAATATTAATATATGTGTGAGAATTTCATTAATGATTCTCTTGTATGAATTATTGATGTCTTGATTACAAGTATTTAATAAGAAGTATGTGATATATAATTAAATGCTAGTTTTATTTGCTAGTTGGAACATGCATGTAAGCATAGATATTTATGTGTATATGTACATATATGTATGTAAAATATACCTACATTATCTGTGTGTATCTGTACGTGTAAATACATGCGTGATTGTATGAATCGAAAATCTATTCCTCAAAGTCATGTTTTGACTGGTTATAGAGAATTATTAGCTATGTAAAAAAAGGCATCTAAGTTGGCATATACTGTAGTTCCTTTTAAAACTTGATAATAAACTTTTCAATCTCTGGACGGTTAGAATTAATCACATCTAGTGGTTTGTATAATTTGGATTAAATAATAAATAGGTCTAATTTAGTCAATAGATTTAGTCAAAGACTCACATTGATGGATGGTAGGAAGGATAGAATTAGTTACTCTGATCTTGTCCCTATAAAAGCATAGAGTCTTTCAATTATGTACATCCTCAATAGAGAAAAACCTTAAAAGGGTTTAGTGCCTCATCGTCATCAAGGAGTTTCATAACTAGAAGACAAGACATTTTTTGCGACGATTCTAAATTATCACCAAAAGTCAAAAAATATCACCATAGAGTGTCATCAAAGGTTATGTTGTGAAAGCATTTTGGCTTAATCCACGTTCCTACCACCTAATGAATGATTTTTTGATAATGGTTCCTAATCATCACTAGACTTTTTTTTGGTATTAGTTGAAATGTTTTGACAATAATTTTATAATCGTCGTTAAAAGATTGAAAATAAATGAGAATGAGATTGATTAAACTATTGGAGATGGTTTACAAACTGTCATCAAAATATTTCAATGACAATTTTATACTAACCATTGCTAATAATTTAGTATTGGCAATCGTTTCAAAACCGTTGTCAAAAACCTTTTGTTCACAACATTAATGCACTTTGGTAAAGTTGTAGTAACCGTCAATGAAAACATATGACGATGGTTATTCAAAGAGCCATGGCCGAAGGTATACCCTTTTCTTTTGTATGTATACCTAATTTTGCAATTTCTTATAAACTAGTTGCATAATATCACACAAATTAAATTAACAATAAGTATACACATAAACTATAAACAATCAATATTTAAATTGGAAATGTATGTATATATTTAATGATGTTTCCAATCACATCTTGTTCTCCAAATGAAAGAAACCGGTTAGAATCCTACGTCAACGAAGACATCAAGATTTTAAGTATAGAAAAAATTATAGTAATCTCAAAAATAATCTCACATAATTTATTTAAATTTAGGAGATATATATCTAATAAATTGTTAAGATTTTTTTTTTTTCAGATGAGGCTCCAATTCAAACCTGCATCAATTTGTTGAACAAGTTGACAAGTGATATGATGGGACATAGACCTGGAATGTTGTCCATACGTTCTTTCCATCATATCAGTGCTGCAAGTTGAACTCCCACTTCATATCCCCACGCAATGCATCTATAAACAGGATCAAAAAGTTTAAAGGGTCCTGTCCAAGCTTGAGAAGTTGTCATCAAATATATCGTTAGCTTTCGCCACCAGACTATGATCAGGTTGGTGCATATTTTCAAAGGCTGTTTGGACAACACACACGATCCATCTCCTTTTGACAATTTCAATTTCCACTTCACCCAATTTTCTTTTGGTAATGCAAAAAAGTTACCTCCATGCCTTAATATTAACGCTGTCCCGTTATAATTAATTTTCGACCCCCACCCATTAAAGGTTACCTGTAAACTTATCAATTAATGCACAAGTCTTATATTAATTCCTCATGCTTTATATTCCATGTAAACTTATTTCACACACCGCACGCCCCTTGTGGTCCAACGATGGCTTCTTTAGTGTGACATTGTCATCTTTGCAAGTGTTTGCTTTGACCCGTTATCTTCGATCATGGTTGACTATCAACTTAATCAAGCAATATGGTACAATAATTATCTATCACTGTTCTTGAATGAGATAGTACCACTAGGTAGAAATAACCACAAAAGGTTGAATATATATTAACTTTTGTCGCAAATAGGGTACGAAAGAGAGAGTAAGAAGTAAGAACTTGCGACCAAAGGTGGAGAGTTCTGCAAGCAGAAGGATGGCAGCCTACAAGGAGAAGCAGGAAATGTAAATTTAAAAGCTCATGTGCTTTCCGTTGAGTTAAACTGTACTGATAATATTTAAGTATGAATAAGATAATATTTTAATTATGAGTTAAATATCGTCGGTAATATTTAAAATGTTATTTACGATATTAAATTTTAAATCAAATATAACTATGTAACATGACAAATACCATCAACGGAATTTGTAAATTATTGTATTTTTAAACTACAATCATAAGGATACCTTAATCATCCCCGGCCATTTTCTTGTTTCCATGATTTTTCTATTTGTTTTTTCGTTACCATATTCTTTGATATTGTAAGTATTATATACTCTATATGAGGATTATTATGATCCGATCCTAGTTTTCTATAGGGTTCGAGATCAGTTCGTTTCGATTAGATTTCAAGATCTAGTTGTCCAACGAGAAATAACCAAAAATAGAAAATATTCTACAACTATACATACAATATAATTAAGCAGAAATAAATAAGAGACAGTAATAGATATCAGAATGGGAAATCTCAAAAATAATACATGTCACAAACAGAAGAGTACTATAACATATATAGCAATCACAACTAGGACAGAAAGACATATGACAAGAACATAGCAGGAACAATTACTACATACTAAAGATACTCACTACTACAAAAGTCTCTGTAATGGAAAGAGAAAAACACTACGGTTGGGCTCGGCTGGGTCCAACACCCTCGCAGCCGGTGGCGCTGGCTGCTCAACTCCTTGACCTAAACATGACTATATAATCCAGAGTCAGCTAACGCTGAGTAGAGTGGTGGTTAACCCATTTACATGCTATCTAATATAAAGAAACAAGAAAATAACTAATCATTTGTTTCCATTTATCTCAACTAAGTGTTTCTGATTCAGTTATTTTAATAAGGATCAATAATGTTTCTTAATCCTTTTGTTCCCTAGGGGAATGATCTTAATTGTAGTCTATTCCACGATGTAGGATGTACACGTAGCATTCTCCTAGCTGAGAGAGCCCCCGTGGTAGTCCTACACCTCGTCTACAACTCCGAGGTTACAGTTGCGACATAGCGGTGACTACGGCATGCGCAATAAGCGCACGGGTAGCTACCCCGCTGATGAGAACCTCATCATGAGCCCTAACTAGTTTATTTTGATTTAAGAAAATGAACAAAAGCTCTTGCATAATCTAAAGGAAGGCCTAACTCAAGAGACCACTGATATGGAAAGAAAATATGAAACAAAGGGTAAAACTGTAATTTTACCATTGCAGTTCATCAACAGGATTTCTCAAGATCTAGACATAGGTCAATTGGACTTAATAAGAAAAAAAGTGGGATGGTTCAATCAGAAAAGGGTTATTGTGAAATTTAAAAATTAAATGACATTTTGTAACCCTAAAACAAATCCACTTAATTTCATAAGGTTCCAGTCAGGATAAAAATCAATTAAATCCTCTAAAATTAATGGAAAAATATCCCTAGGATTTAGAACCTTCAATTTGGCCTTTGGAACCTGTTTTGACCTAGATTGGGGTCCAAGCTCAATATTAGACCTAATTTTGGTTTTGGTGCAAAATGTTCAGTCAAACATGGTCAAGCATAAAATCCAACTTCACCAATGGATTCCTTAGGTCCAAATTAGGTTTGTACCAAAATTTGGACCTAAGAGAAGGTCATCTTGACTTACTTTGCAAAATAGTCCACCCAATTACATTATGGCTCTTAACTTTTGAAAACCCTTGCGAAAACCCCCTCAACTTCTTCGTCACTTTTTGCATTTCAGTCCCTCTACCATTGCAGCAGAAGACTCATACCTCCGATGAAGTTTCGAGGAGGATTTCTCCTCGCTTCCTCACGGAGCTGCTCTCAGATTTGAAAGGGGAGTCTTTTGCGAAATCCCCTATCGCCTGAGCAACTCCCCATGCCCTAATTCGTACCATACCTCTCATGCGAATGCTCGAGAGGTATGGGTATCGTACCCGCGGTGACCTCCGGCAAGGATTTTGCTCGCCTTCCAAGCATCTGACTCTCCGCCCCTGCCTATAAATGAAGCTCCAGGTCCAGCCGCTTCTGGCAAGCTTGTTCTGGCCTGAGATATCCTTTCAATATCCTCCTTCCTCATCTCCGGTCAGACGCCCCCAAGCTCCGGCGACCTCCTCTCCCTCCTCTCGTCACTCTGCCACCATACCAGTGGCAGGGTTCACTTTGCCTCATTCCTTCGCATTGCGCCGCACTAGTGCACGCCTCTCTGACCTCCTCGTCGCCATTATCTCCACCTCAGGGTCGTCTACTCCGACAACGGCACATACGTGCCATTCGTCTCCTCTGCCTCCTCTTTGCTCCAATCACCACAGATAAGTTCCTCCTCTCCTTCTCTTCATTTTCCCCCTCTTTATTTCCCAAAACATCCCCCGACAACCGCAGACCACCGACGAAGGCGCTTCCACCACTCCGCACTTCCACACGCCTTGCGAGACCCCTCCTTACCTCTGCCATCACCCACTGATCGTCATCTGCCTCTCCACTGACCTCCATACCCTTCACAAGCACCCACCGACCTAACCACCTTCACAACCACAGAAGGACCTAGGCACACACGCCTAGGCCGCCCAGTGGCCAGCCAACCACCGTAGCACTTTCACCGTGCCACGGCGAAGCCCCCCATGTGGCAAGGCTGTCTTTGTGAATTTTAGATCCGACCCCCCTTCCGCCATTGAAGCAGAAGCAAGGAGCTTGTATTCTCCCTCCAGGTCATGTGCTCCAGGCGTTAGAGTCCTAGAAGGCACGGGTTGAGTGCGCGAACACATCTAGCCAAGAGATTGGCTCAGCGAGTGACTGCAATTGTGGCAATTGAGCGAAGCACCTCACCTGCGGGCATGAGAGAAGCGAGTGGGACTTTAGTCCTACCTTGGAAACACTCAGCACAGGTGCGCGATTTAAATTGATTTTGTGTTTTCGCCTTAGTGCCTCAAGTCACGGGGTGAGGTCTCCTCGCCCTCGCCTGCCTCGTCCGCGGTCACCTCTACGCGGACCTAGCTGACCCGTTTACCCTGCACTCCTCGCGCACCACCCACGCCGGTGCGCCTGAACCTGGGTGCGCGTAACCCGACCCGTATATCCGATTGTATGGCTCCGAGAAAGCGAAGAGAGAAATAGAGAGAGAGAGACACAGGGAGGGTAGGGGTATGTTTTGCCCTGTGCTGTGTAGGAGAAGAAGAAGAAGAAGAAGAAGAAGAAGCTGAAGGAAGGAGCTGCGGGGAAGAGAAGAAAAAGAAGAAGGTAGCTAGTGAAGAAAGAGAGAAGCAGGGACTTAGCAGAGAAAGAAGAAAGAAGACTAGAAGTAGAGGCCGCAGAAGAAAGACAAGGCAGAAGAAGGAAGAAGAAGGAGGAATCAAGAACAAAAGAAGAAGGAGCCACAGAAGAAGACAGAAGGAAAGGAAGAAGAAAAGAGAAGACAGAGAGCAGAAGGAGAGAGTGAAATCACTGTAGCAACCACAAGATAAGGTGTCTGATTCATAGAATCAGACGTCTAAAAGAGGGAAAGTCAGAGAAAGAAAGAAAGAGAAGGTGCGGCCAAGCAGAGGAAAGAAAAAGGAAAAGAAAGAGAGAAGAAAAATAAGGAAGAAGAAGTCCCAGAGAGAGAAGAAGGAAGAAAAGAGAAAGAAAGACAATCTATTTCTTTTTACATTTTCCCTCTCTAGCATTTCATATACATTGAATTTGGATTGAACATCATCTTTTGAGTCATTAGAGATTGTGATTTTAGTTTCTAAAATACCAATTTGCTCCCTAAGTTTGACGTCGGATATTTTGACTTTCGAGTAATAAAATTGTTATTTGTTTTCGCTATAATTTCAACTATACTGCAACGAACATCCTTTTAAAAACACGATCTCGTCGCTTAAGCACCAGCACTGGTACGCGGTCAGTCGTTTCCGCTAGCGGATACATCTAAATGTACAGCACAGAACAAAACAGGGCCTAACCCTCTCAGAACAGGGGTCTCGCCCCTCAACAGTCTGTGTACTGATAACTCTACATCCAATGATGATAATTCCATCAACTAGAGTTAGTTTTGAGGATATATGTGCGTTAATGACATACCATAATGGACTTAGGAGTATTGCATGCATGATGAATTAAGATTACTTATAATCAATGTTTAATGGCTATGCGTACAAGTGCATGTTGAAACAAGCCTCTGATGAGTAATCAGACTACATGGATGGATCCAGAGCGATGAACGAAGTCCAAAGGACTCGAAATCGCTTAAATCCGACATCTAGAGCTCTCCCAACAAGCCCAAAACGGCCATGTGGCGCCATCCCCCGTGCTCCCACTGATGCAGCACCCCTACTTCATCACGCAGAAGCATCCTAAGCCGTCCGATCCAAGGATTGAACGGCTGAGGAATCGCAAGGGCGCGGGCCTCACTGACGCGCTCTTCATCGAGCCAAGATTCAATCTCGGCCATCAACTGAGACAAAGCGTGGAGGCAGCACAGCAGTCAGTGCCCCACCATACGAATGCACGATGCACTTTCGATTCGCACCTGCTGCGTCCGTGCACACAATTGAAATTCAGCCGTTGATGGGTGCGCGGACGGATCAGATGGAGGCACGTGGGGCGATCTTGAGCGTCCAACATAAATGTGCGTGATGTCGCGTGCTCACTGCACTTGAGGCGCGAACTAGCGCACCCGATCGCTAGCAATCCCAGCCATTGATGCCCGATCCGACGGCTTGTGGTGCGAGCATGCAGATTGCAAGGGAAGCAGCATCCACGGGTGTGGTGGGGGGGCGACGTGGCATGTCTTCAGTTGTTCGATGGCGATCTGCGCCTTAGATCCGACGGCTGAGGATGCGTAGGCGTGGCTTGAGAATAAGAAGGACAGGCGCACGAACCGGTGGGCGTGGGACTTCAGCGACACTTTTGGAAGGGATTTAGAGACATACAGGACGTCGCTAAAGAACCGTACCTCTTTTGGAAGCCCTCTTCTACTATATAAACCCCTTCAACCACCCCATCTCTTGGCATTCAATTCTCACACAATCTCCATGCAATCCTAGCCCTCTCCTATCTCCACCAAACACCCCATATCCACCCCAGAGTTGTCAAGCATCCAACGGAGCCCCCCTCCACCGCCGTGGCTGCCTCGCCTCCTTGCACTCTCTCTTGCCCTAGTTTTATGTTGCACTATTTTAAGCTTTCATCTAGTGTTGTATTTGTAAACAAACTCTAATTGCATACTATATGTTAATGTTGTTTCTCATATCATAGTTCATATCTCCTTAAAGTGATTGTCATGTTTTAAATGCAAGCTCTAACCCTACTCTCTCTCTCTCTCTCTCTCTCTCTCTTTTGCTCTCGTTTTCGCAAGCAAACCACTCTGTCATTTTGTGACACCTAAAGCGACTAAAACTAATCCGATTTCACGCCTCCCTGAGATCAACACTTGGACTCATCAAATCCAAATCTTAAATTAAAATCGACGTCATGAACGCATGCTACAATGACATAATTAAACCAACGCGTTCCGCGCACGTCAGTTTTTGGCGCCATTGCTGGGGAGGCAACAGATTTCTTTTGTCAATTTCATCCTGCATTATTATTCACATCTTCAAACTCATTTTTCTCTCTCTATTTGATTGGTTGCAGGAACTTGACACTTAGGCGACGGAGGAGCGCGATCCAAGACAGTAGATAAGGTGCAAAGTGCTGCGAAGAATGTTGTGAGTATTACTCTACCCATTGATTGTTTGCTTGCCTAAAAAAATACAAAAAAAATATAAATCTAAAATTGGCGTGGTGAATGGCTACTAGACTCACATTCCAAACTCATCACGCAACAAAAAAAAATCCACTTTAACGTTCTTGAAGAAATAATCTTTCTGGAGTGTTCTTCTTTCTTTTGAGTGATGTTTGTGAAGCCACCATGATTTGACTTGGGCCGCACCACTCATCATAATTAAAATCAACTCACCTGGTAGAACTGCATGAACACTAGGGTTGTTTCTCTATGGCTACATTATTCTAAAGGAAATCGACTTTTGCCCGTTGTGTGCAAAACCTTGTGTGCCCACTTGAACATTATTTGAAAACATTAAGGAATTTCAACCCTCAAAATCACTAAAGCAAGGATGAATCATTAAAAGACACATTCTAAAAACCTTGCTTGAAAATCATGGTTTGTCGAGTGCACGCACACGCTCAATTGGACTAACTAAGAGGCACAACCTCAAACAACGCCTCATCACATATCCTGAGCACAAGCACTACCCTAACCCTCATTAAAATGGAGTAGACGTTCCCTAGGCAGAACTAGTTGAAGTCTTTGAGGTGTGATTAGGTTTGCTAAGCACTTGGCCTTCATTCCCTTTGTAAAATATGGTGTCTAAGCTACAGAGAAGTGTCAAATGACTGTGATTGTGGAGTCTACAGAACTGGTGATGCAAGCCAAAGGAAGAACCTTCCCCTCAATCCCCTTGTAATCAACCTGCCATATTAACATCGGGAAGGGAGGTTAAGTGCTTGCAGATTTGATCATTCCCTTTGAGGCTTTTAGGTCACCTAAGGTATACATTATAAAGACTAGACTTGCTTGCTTGTTTGTGCACACACTTCTCGCACCTGTCTCTCTCCTCATCCCTCCCCGTTCTTCTCTAGTGTATGCATGGGAGACGATTACTTCATCCTGAGCTGTTTGTTTTAGATAGGGAAATCAGGAGGAAACTTGATTTTTCAAGGGAAATGACTGACCCAAGAATTGATGAGATTGAGGACCAACCTCAACCCGATGCTATGGCCATCATTCAGGCCCAAATCTCTGCCATCCACCAACTTCAACAACAACAGATCCAAGCCATCACGCAAGTCACACACCGATTGCAAAACCCGCAAGGGCAACCCCCACCTAACCCACCACAACCTCCCGAGGGACAACCAAGGCCTCTCCATAATTTTTACGATTCATCTGCTATCCGAATCGAGCCACACCTTAGGGTCCTCAAAGGGGGAGATGATTTTGAGCTAAAACCAAATATCCTGAGCTTAATTCAAAGCCACTTTCATGGGAGCTCAAATGAGGACCCCTTCCAACACCTAGAGGACCTAGATCGGATCGCCCGGACTATGAAACCAAGGAACATCAGGTTGGATATTGTTTTAATTAAGATGTTCCCTTTCTTCCTAAAAGGAAAAGCATCTCTTTGGCTTAGAACCTCAGGGAGACCTATCTCCACCTGGGAGGAACTGAGGCATGCATTCTTGGAGAAATTTTTCCCTATAGGTAAAACCAATATCTTCAAAAGAGCCATTACCACATTCACACTACAAGGTGGGGAACAATTCCATGAGGTGTGGGAAAGATTTAATGAATTGTTGAGGAAATGCCCACACCATGAGGTTCCAAGGTGGCAATTGGCTTAGATCTTTTACCATGGTCTGGGCAGCAACTTTAGGAACTTTGTTGACATCTCATGTGGAGGCAACTTTTTGAACAAAGATGAGGAGAGAGCGTTTGAACTCTTTGAGTCCATGAGTGAGAATTCGCTCAACAATTCCTCCATGACCCAGTTTAATCGATCCAGTCAACCTTGTGGTGGTATCTATGAAGTGCAAGCCAATTCTAGAATGGTTGACATGGACATTATAGCCAAAAAGTCGGATCAAGTTGAGTTGGTGGACTAAAGGATTGATGAGCTGTTGAGCCAAACCCGAAACCCACTACTGACCCTCTCCCTAGCAAAGGGAGCTCACAATGTTGATTTGGTGAAGCCAATGAACCAAATGCACCTGTAATAACCCCTAACCATGTTCCAGGGAGGGACCTTTGCTCCCTCAAACCTTGATTACTCTCTCCCCTCTCCCTCGGCACCTTCTATCTTTGAAGATGTCCAGGCCATCCAAGGTTACTCCAAACTTGATCCCTTCTCCAACACTTATAACGCCAGATGGTGTAATCACTCAAATTTTGCCTAGACGAACAAAAAATCAAACCAATTCCAGAACCAACCCAGGCCAAACCCTCCCTCTTATCAGCAAGGTCCACCAGTTTAACCACCCTATAATCAGAATAGGGCGGCCTCTCCCCCACAAAATCAAATGGACACGCTGATAAAAATGATGGCTGATATGAATCAGAAACATCAGAAGGAAATGGCATTAGTGAAGGGACAATTGAGCCACATGTTGGATAGCAAACAATAGGGGTCCCTTCTCAGCCACAACCGAACTCGAGAAATGTGATCAACAGAGGCCCCAATCCTCAAGGGTTCCAAGCCAATCCTGGGCATGCCCATATGATCCAGCAAGCCCCACAGAGACTCCCTGGGTTTGGTGCTTCCTCTTCTTCTTCTCAAAGATCTACCCATGGTCCCAATGCCTCAGCCAACGCGGTTACTTTGAGAAGTGGCACTAAAACCTAGGACCCAAATGGCCGACCCCTCCTGTGACCTCATTTCTTGAGATGCCTGATTATGAGGATGAACGGGAGGAACCCAAGGACCAGGAGACTAAACCAGTTCAAACCCAAGCACCATACCCTGAGGCCTTGGAGAAAATGAAGAAAAAGAAAAATGTAGTTGAGAATGAGGAGTTGTTAGAGATTTTCAAACAAGTTCAGATTAATATCCCTCTCCTCGAAGCAAGCAAGCATATCCTGGCTTACGCTAAGTTCTTGAAGGATGTTTGTACGCCGAACGTAAGTCGAAAACTCAAGCACCTAGGAAGGTAGTGCTCTCAGAACAAGCTAGTTCAGTGATATTGAGTAGCCTACCTCCCAAATGAACTGACCCAGGAGCGCCCCTGATATCTTGTAATATCAGGGACATGACATTTGATAGAGCACTCTTGGACTTAGGTGCCTCAATCAACCTAATCCCGACTACCCTTTATCACCAGTTTGGATTTGGGGAGTTGAAACCCACACCTGTGACTATCCAATTGGCTGATAGATCTGTGAAATCCTCGAAGGGGGTAGTCAAGGATGTAATTGCTTGGGTCAAGGACTTCTACTGCTCGGTCGACTTTTTGGTCCTTGACATGGAAGTCCCTAAACAGCTACAAAACACACCCATCATCCTGGGTAGACCCTTCTTAGCTATGGCTAAGGAGAACATTGATTGTGACACGGGATGCATGGAAATCACCTTTAGAGACAAGAAGATGCAATTGGATATCTTCAGGGCGGCTAAGTCTTTTGATTGTGGCTGGGTTGAGAAGCACGATCCCGTGGAACCTCTGGTGGAAGAATGCCTCACTCTTAGCTCTTTAGCAGACCATATGACTCAACCAGTTGATGACTACCCTGACTCACCCCAGCTTGTGGAGGTTGACCTTTGTAGAGCTAATTACCTTCAGCAACCTCCATTTGAGGAGATTGATGTTGATTAACTCCCACCTTACCCGTCAAATGTTGTCCCACCTACACCCGAACTAAAGCCTTTGCACGCAAATCTCAAGTATGTCTTCCTAGGACCTGCCCAGACCTTCCCTGTGATTATCAATGCCCATTTAACTAGGGATCAAGAACTTAGGTTGACTGTAACCCTCTCTAAACATCGGGCAGCCATTGGGTGGACAATTTCCGACTTAAGGGGAATTAACCCTACCTATTGCACTCACAAGATCTATTTGGAAGATAGGGCTCGACCTTCTCACCAGATGTAGAGGTAATTGAACCTGAATATGCGAGAGGTCGTTAAAAAAGAAATAATCAAGTGTCTTGACACAGACATCATTTACCTAATTTTCGATAGCCCCTGGGTGGGCCCCACTTAGGTGATACCCAAGAAAGCTAGGCTCACCATGGTAACAAATGACCAGGGTGAATCCATCCCCACCTGCACAGCTACCGTATGGTGGGTATGCATCAACTATAGGAAGCTTAATGAGGCCACCAAGAAAGATCATTCCCTTCTTGATGAGAACCTCATCATGAACCCTAACTAGCACAATCTAACTTAGATATGTGAGAAAAAGCTCCTACATAACTCATAGAAAGGCTTGATTCAGAAAATTCTGAGTTTGTAAAGAAAATAGGTCATAAGGGGTAAAAATGTAATTTCACCAACACAATCAGTAAACAGGGTAACTCAGGGTCCAAACATAGGTCAAACTAACCTAATAAGAAGGAAAGTGGGATGATTTGATCCAACAAGGGCTACAGCAACTCCATGGAATTAAATGACATTCTGTAACCCTAAAACAAATCCACTTCAATTCACGAGGTTAGAGGTAGAGTAAAAATCGAATAAACCCTCTAAAATTCATAGAAAAATAATCTGTAGGGTTTAGAACCTTCAATTTGGCTTTGGGAACCCATTTTGACCTACATTGAGAACCATGCTCAATTAATGATTTAATTTAGATTTTTACGTAAATTGGCCGATCAAACAAGGTATGACCTAGAAATAAAATTCACCATTATAATCCTTAGGTCCCATTTAGTCATGCATAAAAACTTGAACCTAACATGAGACCTTCTTGACCGACTTTGCATTTTGGTCCTCATCTATTACTTTTTGACCCTCAACTTTCGAAACCCTTGCATTTTGGCCCCTAGGTTCTTTGTCGTTCTTTGCATACAGGTCCCTCCTGCAAATCTCTGTGCAGCGCCATGCTTCGGCGACTTTGTGCGGAGCATGGCGCCGCGCAGGGTGAGGGAGGGTACCTACCAGTTGAACCGGGTGTTCCCTGCGACGTCTGCTGTCATAGGGACACTGCCATGACCTCTACCCTCTCCCACACCTTCCGTGCGAACGTGCGGAAGGTATGGGTCGCAGTTCCGACCACTCTCCGGCGAGGGAGGCACGTCGCCTCCCTGCGCCCACCCCTCCGCCTTTGCCTTTATAAGGACCAGCGTCGCCAGCCGACTCTGGTAGCTCGGTCTTGACGGAGAAAAACCCCCACCTTTCCTCTCTTCACACTTCGGCAGAAACCCACCAGCTCCGGCGGCTCCTCCTCCTCCGTCTCGTCGCTCTGCTGCAATACCAGCAGCGGAGCCACCTTCGCCTGCTCTTCCCGCGTCGCGCCGTACCCAGCACGTGCCCTCCCACTCTCTTCCTCGCCGCCGCCCTCCCCCTCTGGGTATTTCTTCTCCGGCGACAGTCGATACGACTGCCGCCCTGCTCCGGCCCCTTCGTCCCCGTAATTAGGTCAGAACTATTCCCCATCTCCCCCTCTTTCTTTTCCTCACTGTCTTTCATTCGATTAAACCCTCGACCGCTCCTGTCCACTGTCACCTTCCTCGACTCCGGCCACCCTCCGACGAGACGCTCCCATCGCTCCGCAGCCCCACACGCCTCGCCGACCCTCACGTAACCTCCGCCTCGTCACGCTGACAACCTTCGCCCACCCACTGCCGCTCTACACCCTCTCATCGCTCCCCCGAACACACCCATACCTCCTGTCACAGGACGACCTAGGCACGCACGCCTAGGCCACCCCACGACCTGTTGCACCTCGCACCACCTTCGCCGTGCCATAGCGAAGGTCCCCCGCTAGTTTGATTAGCGAAGGTCCCCCTCTGTCTGACAGGGTCGTAGCCCCAGCCGCCATTAACGACAACTGAAGCAGCTTCGAGGTGAGCTCCAGGCTCTGCAGCTTCAGGATTCCAGGTGCTACAGGTTGGGGTGAAGTCTGCGGAGACTTTTGCCTCAGCATTTGGCACCGATAGTGGCTGCAGCTGAGCAGAGAGCAAGGCGGAATAGTCCTGCGGGCGCGCGCGAGAAGAGCGCAGAGGATAGTCCCACATCGTGAGTTTACCAAACCCCGCAGTAGTATAAGTTGATTTTGTGTTTTCTACTGGTCGCCTCTGAAAGCATTGGGGTGAGGTCCCTCACCTTAGCTCGCCTCGTCCGCGGTTTCACCTCGCGGATCTGGCGGGATCCGACCCGACCCTATCTGAGCACACCTCGCACATCACCCACACACCGGTGCGCTTGGTAACGGGCACGAAACTCTACCCGATTACCCGCGGCTCTGGGAGAGCGTCCTGTGAGTAGTTTACAGAGAGAGAGACGTGCGAGTAGAGGGACAGGGTAGGTTTTGCTCTTTGTGCAGGGACAGGGTGCGAGGTGTTTTCAACGATTTTGTGCAAGTTTAAAGGATGTCACGTTGTAGTATAACCGACAAAACGTCTAAACAAATATAAAGAATTTTATTACTCGAAGACCAGAGTATCCGAGGTCGAACACAGGGAGCAAATGGAATTTACTACTAGTCAAAATGAAATTGAACACTCTAATTTACTCAAAATGTTAATTCAAATATGAATGTATGCCATTAAAAGTAATTATGACAAAAAAATATGAAATTGGACGTCTGATCTGGTGATCAGACGTCTTAAAAGTATTTTCCCCTTTTTCTTCTTCTGATCTTCTTTCTCTTTCTGCACTTCTTCTTGTCTTGCGAAGGCTTCTTCCTGCCTTTGGTTCTTTCTTTTTTTTTTCTTCTTCTTCTGATCTTTGCAGTCTTCACTTGGGCTCTCTTCGTTCTTCTCTTTCTTCTGCCTTACCTTCCTTCTTCCTTCTCTTTGGTTCTCTACGAAAGCTTCTCCTTCTTCTGCTGCACAGCCTCTTCTTCTTTCTTCTCATCTTGTTCTGCAGCTGCTAAGTGCTCGCTGCTTCCTTTGCTTCTTCCTTCCTGCACACACCACAGCAAAACCTACCCCCGTCCCTCTACCCAAGCGTCTCTCTTTCTCTCAAGCAGTTCACTCAAGGACGCTCTCCCAGAGCCACACAGGTAGTCGGGTCGGATTCGCACCCTGGACCAGGAGCACCGGCAAGTGGTGATGAGCGAGGAGTGCGTAGGTTTAGGTCGGGTCGGATCCACCAGATCAGCGGGATCAAGCCGCGGATGAGGCGTGTGGGGGCAGTGAGGGACCTCACCCCTATGCTTACGGAGGCAGTAAGAAGAAAACACAAAAACAATTTATAGGATACCTGAGTTTTGCAATCCCACGATGTGGGACTATCTGGTCGGTCTTGCCTTCACGCGCGCCCGCAGAGCTTTCGTCACTCGATTGCCCAAGCTGATGGCTCCTCTGTGCGACTGGCTGGCCTCGTTCGCTTCGCGACCTTTGCGAGAGTCTGCTGCACCTGCAGCCTGGGAAGCCTGATGCCCGAAGCTGCTCCATGCTCCCTACTGCTTCGGCTGTTAATGGCGGCCGGGGCGTACACCTGACATCCAACAGAATGGCCTATTGGCCCAATCAGAATAGCTGGAAACCTTCGTCGTAGCACGGCGAAGGCGGTGGCCGATGCTGCAGGTTGCAGGTCGGCCTAGGCGTGCGTGCCTAGGTCAACCTATGGCCGGAGATGGTGGGTTGGTCGGGGGGTGCTTGTGGAGGTCTGGAGTGGCAGTGATGGGGTGGAATGGGTTCCTGGTGGTGAGGCGAAACTCACGAGGGGGTTGGCGAGCCGTGTGGAGGGGCGGAGTGGTGTGGGCAGCTCGCCGGAGGGCGGTCGGAGGCGAGAACGATGGAGGTGGTTAGGTACTGTCGAGGGGTAATCAAGTAAAATAGTAGGGGGAAAAGAGAGAGGAGAGGATGGAGAATGTATCTGGGGTTGTCTGGAAGGAAGGGAGGTGGTGGAGAGGACGGCTCGTAACTGCTGTCGTCGGGGAAGAAAGACCCTGAGGGAGGAAGCGGCGACGAAGATGTGGTCAGGAGCACGCCCGCGGGGTACAGCGCGACGCGGGAGGAAGAGGCAGAGAGGACTCTGCTGCTGGTATGGCAGCAGAGCGATGAGAAGGAGGGGAGGAGGTCGCCGGAGCTTGCGGGTCGTTTAGCCGGAGATGGGAGAGAGGGAATTTGGAGGGGATCTCCGTCAAAATCAAGCTTCCCCCCTGGGGCAGGGTCTGGGGGGGTTTTATAGGTTCTGGCCGCTCCTGTCAGCGTGTGGAGAGCGCGCAATTAGGTCTGCTGGCTCGCCGGAGTTGGAAGGAAGGTGGATACCCAAATCTCTCATGCGTTCGCACGAGAGATTGGGTTCACACCAGCGATTGTAATTGGCTTTAGAAGGAAGGGAACTCCTCAGAGAATCCTCCTTCCATTTTTGGGAGGGAATCTCTGAGGGATTAGAGAGCAATCCCTCTCTGAACCTCGCCGGAGCTCGGTTCTGCCCTAATCAATGGCGGCAGGACCGGATTGCAAAGGGGGTGAAGAACTTGGGGTTCTCTTTGCAAGGATATTCAAAAGATAGGGACCTATTTGTGATTTGGGTGTACTAAATTGCAAAGTAGGTCAAGATGACCTCCCCTTAGGTCCAAATTTTGGTATAAACCTAATTTGGACCTAAGGAATCCAATGGCGAAGTTGGATTTTAGGTTTGACCTTGTTTGACTGGATATTTTACGTAAAAACTCAAATTTGGTTCATTGAGGAGCTAGGACCCTAATCTAGGTCAGACTAGTTTCCAAAGGCCAAAATAAGTGTTCTAAACCCTAGAGGATGTTTTTCCATGATTTTTAGAGGGTTTACTCGATTTTTATCCTGATCGAAACTTTGTTAATTTAAGTGGGTATGTTTTAGGGTTACTAAGTGTTATTTAATTCTTAGATTGCACATAAACCCATTTCTGATTGACTCAACCCTCTTTTTATCTTATTTGGACCATTTGACCTATGTTTTGCTTCTGAGAAATCCCATTTATGTACTGCAATGGTAAAATTGCAGTTTTAACCTTTATTTCATGTTTTCTTCTCAGAGCACTTGTTCCTTCAGTTAAGCCTTCTTCTAGGTTATGTAGGAGCTTTTATCTTCTTTATTGGGTCAAAATGAGCTAGTTATGGCTCATGATGAGGCTCTCATCATACCCCCATGCCTAGCTTTTGCTAGTCCCTTAGCAAAATTTCAAGGTTTTAACTTCCGTTCTAGACCCTGAATGTATGTCAATAATGATAAGTGCTTCTTCTTTTGTGATTAGGTAGGAATGCCGACAATAGGCCTGGAGGTATTCAAGTACCAACCAAAATCCGGACCTGTTCTGCTTTAGCCTCAGTCCTCCGCAAAGGTTTCTACGGCCCACAGAAACTATCCTAAGGTTTGTTGGACTCCGTGGTTAAAGCACCCGTGCTTGAGACATTTTTAGCCTAAGTTCAGTTTGCAGTGCGTTTTTTTTTGTAAGAGAGAGATAGAAGATTTATTTGTTTGGAGAGTTTTTCTCTCTCTTTTCTTTTTAATTTTAGCTTCGGATTAGCTTCTCAACACGGTCTGTATCGAATTCCTCGTCCCCATCATCAATCCTCAAGGGTCCCTGGCTTTCGAGATTTCGAGATAATCCCGCCCATGGCAACCCCCAGAACCCTGGCTTTCGAGATTTCGAGATAATCCCGCCCATGGCGTTCCGTGGCCGAATTCAGCCCCTGGCGATCGACATTTCGTGATAATGCCGCCCATGGTATCTGAACCAACAGAGTGCTTACATGCCCCCAGTAGGATATTTAAATATCCTAGGAGACAAGCACCGAGGAGACGATATGTTGTTACGCATCTTCGAGGGGAATTTCCCGCCTCTCCGTGCTGGGAACTCGTCCAAATCAATTTGCGTTGATTGGCCGCTCCTAATCTAGGTGACTTTTTCAGAACATTAAACGCTTTTCGCGTGATTTGGATGTTTATGTGCATTGAACAAGACTGTGTGTGAATTTGGGTGCTTAGGTTACCGAATCCCGCAAATCGGAGGTCAGTTAACGAGGCCGAATACTTCCTAAGCCTTAGACCTAATACTCAAGTTTCGCATTTTCCTCAACCTCTTGAGGATTATCCAGATTTTAACGGATACGTGAATTTTTAGGCTAAAGGTACTAGCCCAAAAGGCCTAAGACCAGCGTTCCTGCTAATCTCTTATTATATCTCCGTAGCACTTTTCTTTTCTTTTTCTTGATTGGGTCTAGAACTTCAGTTAACCCCTTAATATTTTACTAATGACTATTTCTTTTCATTTTCATTTTGTGCTCCTTTTTGTCATTTTTCTTCTTTTTCTCCTCCTTATGCTTAAGTGGCTCACAAAATTTCCTCCCTCCCCCCATTTTTTTGTTCTTTTTCTTAATTTTTTTCAATTTTTTTGCGTTTTTGACATATGCAAATTTTGTGTGTGTGAGACTCCTGATTTTTTTCTTGGTTCTGTATGTATGCACTTTATCACCCTCCCATGCCTAAGTTTTGCAATGTCCTCATTGTAAACAGAGGGTGGGAATTAGTGTTGAGGTCAGGGGCTTAGAACAGGATATATCAGGTGGGTGAATGGGTCGTAAATGACTGATGCGGATGATTTCAAGCTCTGATACGTGTACCAGAGGTGGGATCATCTGTCTAAGGCTGGACTCAAGGTGCAATAGACGTGGAGTACAGATGGATAATCAGACAGGTCTCTATTTTTGGGAATGACGGGTTGCCTCCCGTTAAGCGCTAAATTTAATGCCTTCAGCCGAGCGGAAAATGGGGTAGAGAGGGAGTGGTCAAATCAATGGAGTTTTGGGAAACAAGCACCTTGATTAAGAGCCTGGTTGGTCCAACCAGGTACTTGTTGAGATCAGTGGGCTGATGATGCAGCCCGAACCCAATAAGTCTGGTGGGTTGATAGATGTAGATCAGCAGATGCGGAACCCACCATATGCAGTGACGTTCTGATGGATATGGAAGTGAAAACTCGGGTTCAGGCTGAGTCGAATCAGCCTGGTCAAAGTAGGGTTCCGAAAAATTATCCATGTAAGGTGTGGAATCCCTACAGGGGTGATCAAAGGATGGAGGCTCCTGATTTGTGGTCTGATCAGTACCCGATACCCGGTCTAGATATGGAGTTGAATCATCTGCAAACGGCTTAGTGAGAGGTGAATTGGAATAGAAATTGAGTCCGGTTGCGGGTCGAGGTAGGGAACGGGTTTTCCTTGTCTCTGTATATGTGGAGCAGGTGGCTTCAGAGAGAATTGGCATGTTATAATCAGGAGGCAGATTCTCTCTGATGTTATGGTCAGATTCGAAATCGTCGGAGAGTTTGCGAAAATCAAAGTATGAATGAGATTCAGGATCATGAGTTCCACCATAGAATAAATCATATTCAGCAGCCTGACTGGGGTCTAGCCTAAATGTTAACTCTGAGCTTAAAAAGGTGTCCCTATTTGGTAGAGGCTCAGGTTCTAAGCTAGTAGGGCAGACCCAGTTGAAATCCCACTCGTCCAACTCCTCGGTTTCTGTGTCGTAGATTGGCACGATTTCCGAAAAATCGATTAGTTCCTCTGAGGATGTTGGCGAGGGATTTCCTCAAATACAGGCCCAAGATCATATTCTTCATTGAAAGATTCATCTTCTTCATATGGGGCCTGGAACTCTTCCCAATAGGTTTCAGATCTAGATTCTGAGTTTAGGATGTGGGTTGAATCACTAGAATCTAGGTCCGAATTACCTCCGAGGGTCACCTTATCAGGATAAGGGGCGGAATTTACACCCTCGAGAGGTTCAGTCCTACTTTCATACTTGCAGGAGCCTTGGGATTCTAAAATGGGTTCAACATGATATTTTCCTGCATTTGGAGCTTCCCAACCTTCTTCAATATCAGGCACATTGTGTTCTATCTAGGTTGGGAATCCACAACCACTTTGTGCCTCAAACCCGAAATCAGATTTATCCTCGATGTTGTCCCAAGATAGATCATCCTCTGTTGGTGTACACGGGTATTTCTGGTCAATAACTTATTTTACTAATCTCATTATCTCTTCCCGTTTTTCAAGGCTATCTTGGTGTTGCTTCCAAAGTCGAGGATTTGTCATACATTGGAGGTATTCAAGGTTGTGCAGTTTTTCTATCTCAATGTATGCAGTAATGAGCAAGTCACGGGTGGATCCTTTGTTGGCTTCTGCTAATAACACTTGGGCACAAGTTATTACAAAGGTTGTGGTTGTTGGGACATCAACCTAAATGTTTCCTACTGTTGTTGAGGTTTCTTCATTTTCATAAAATTTCATGGCATCCTCAATCATTTTATCTCTCATGGATCTCCGATATTTAGGTTTCTCGACTGGTAGTCCTAAGTGGTTTGGCTGCATTTTTGAATCAGGTGGTGGAGTCAAGATGAAGAGTTTTGAATCAAGATGTGTTATGAAGCGATCGGATTTGAATAACGAGTCCCACTGAAAATGAGTATGTGTGCTCTAAAGAGAAAAGATGAGGGACTGGAGATGTTTTTGACCCAATTAAGACACCCAAAGATGTTTGGATGACTATGGAGGTTCGGGGCAGATGGACCCCTAGATCAGACGATCGTCCACCTGAGAATTACTTGGGCAGCCAGAGAGGGAGAGTCCCGCAAAGACCCCTACACGGTAGAGCGTCCCCACGGGTTACAGGGTTTCCCCCACCCGACCTCTCTTGTCACTGTGGTTCCAGGTAGACCAGAATGGGGACCTTGACCTCTTAAGTCTATCACTTTTATTTCAAAGGTGCTTTTAGGGTTCTCACTTGAACTTTAGATGTGTTTGGTGTTGTGACCTAATTTAAAGGTTGGTTGACCCAAGGGGTCAACTTCACCTGACCTGTCCTATAGATGGCAGAATGATTCTAGGTTTAGAGCCTAGAGATCACCCTGATTTGATTCCCAGGTTATTAGGTCCAAAGTTTTAGGGTTTGTCTTTTTTAGCTCTCTTCAATCAAGGGCTTGGGTAGCACACTGATGCGGGAGGGTTTATTTCCTTTTGTACAGGCATGTGTGACTAACACTTCAAGACCCTAATGTGGAAACCCTAATTTGATTCTATTTCCAATCCTCTTTTTCTTTTTTTCACAAAAGTTCTCTTTGGACTTACAAGCAAGAAATGTGTTGTCCGCCGAGATTACGCGTGTTTTCTATTAGGCACAAGAATTTGTGGGACGACTTCTAAAAAAAATCGCTCCTACTTCAAGAAGTTTTGAAAAATTTTTGCAAAATTAGGAAACGTTTGCCTTAAAATGGTGATTATTATATAAAGAAGGCAGTTGATTCCTAAATTGATTTTCTTCATTTTGTCTTTTTAGGATTAGGGGATAGTTTAAGGAAGAAAAGAAATTACCTGCCCTGGAGTGGTTGACTTGCGGGGGGAATCTTCTCTTGAAATACCTACAAGATCACATCAAAGCAAAATAGGGCAAGTTAGTGTTCAATATAAAGAAAAGCATGTAAAGACTAGTGGTAAATTGCGCGTTGCTCCCCAGCAACGGCGCCAAAATTGTTCTCAACGATTTTGTGCGGGTTTAAAGGATGTCACATTGTAGTATAACCGACAAAACGTCTAAACAAATATAAAGAATTTTATTACTCTAAGACCGGAGTATCCGATGTCGAACACAGGGAGCAAATGGAATTTACTACTAATCAAAATGAAATTGAACACTCTAATTTACTCAAAATGTTAATTCAAATATGAATGTATGCCATTAAAAGTAATTATGACAAAAAAAATGAAATTGGACGTCTGATCTGGTGATCAGACGTCTTAAAAGTATTTTCCCCTTTTTCTTCTTCTGATCTTCTTTCTCTTTCTGCACTTCTTCTTGTCTTGCGAAGGCTTCTTCCTGCCTTTGGTTCTTTCTTTTTTTTCTTCTTCTTCTTCTTCTTCTGATCTTTGCAGTCTTCACTTGGGCTCTCTTCGTTCTTCTCTTTCTTCTGCCTTACCTTCCTTCTTCCTTCTCTTTGGTTCTCTACGAAAGCTTCTCCTTCTTCTGCTGCACAGCCTCTTCTTTCTTCTCTTCCTGTTCTGCAGCTGCTAAGTGCTCGCTACTTCCTTTGCTTCTTCCTTCCTGCACACACCACAGCAAAACCTACCCTCGTCCCTCTACCCAAGCGTCTCTCTTTCTCTCAAGCAGTTCACCCAAGCACGCTCTCCCAGAGCCACACAGGTAGTCGGGTCGGATTCGCACCCGGGACCAGGCGCACCGGCAAGTGGTGATGCGCGAGGAGTGTGTAGGTTTAGGTCGGGTCGGATCCACCAGATCAGCGAGATCAAGCCGCGGATGAGGCGTGTGGGGGCAGTGAGGGACCTCACCCCTATGCTTACGGAGGCAGTAAGAAGAAAACACAAAAATAATTTATAGGATACCTGAGTTTTGCAATCCCACGATGTGGGACTATCTGGTCGGTCTTGCCTTCACGCGCGCCCGCAGAGCTTTCGTCACTCGATTGTCCAAGATGATGGCTCCTCTGTGCGATTGGATGGCCTTGTTCGCTTCGCGACATTTGCGAGAGTCTGCTACACCTGCAGCCTGGGAAGCCTGATGCCCGAAGCTGCTCCAAGCTCCCTGCTGCTTCGGCTGTTAATGGCGGCCGGGGTGTACACCTGACATCCAACAGAACGGCCTATTGGCCCAATTAGAATAGCTGGAAACCTTCGCCGTAGCACGGCGAAGGCGGTGGCCGATGCTGCAGGTTGCAGGTCGGCCTAGGCATGCGTGCCTAGGTCAACCTGTGGCCAGAGATGGTGGGTTGGTCGGGGGGTGCTTGTGGAGGTCTGGAGTGGCAGTGATGGGGTGGAATGGGTTCCTGGTGGTGAGGCGAAACTCACGAGGGGGTTGGCGAGCCGTGTGGAGGGGCGGAGTGGTGTGGGCAGCTCGCCGGAGGGCGGTCGGAGGCGAGAACGATGGAGGTGGTTAGGTACTGTCGAGGGGTAATCAAGTAAAATAGTAGGGGGAAAAGAGAGAGGAGAGGATGGAGAATGTATCTGGGGTTGTCTGGAAGGAAGGGAGGAGGTCGCCGGAGCTTGCGGGTCGTTTGGCCGGAGATGGGAGAGAGGGAATTTGGAGGGGATCTCCGTCAAAATCAAGCTTCCCCCCTGCGGCAGGGTCTGGGGGGGGTTTTATAGGTGCTGGCCGCTCCTGTCAACGCGTGGAGAGCGCGCAATTAGGTCTGCTGGCTCGCCGGAGTTGGAAGGAAGGTGGATACCCAAATCTCTCGTGCGTTCGCACGAGAGATTGGGTTCACACCAGCGATTGTAATTGGCTTTAGAAGGAAGGGAACTCCTCAGAGAATCCTCCTTCCATTTTTGGGAGGGAATCTCTGAGGGATTAGAGAGCAATCCCTCTCTGAACCTCGTTGGAGCTCGGTTCTGCCCTAATCAATGGCGGCAGGACTGGATTGCAAAGGAGGCGTAGAACTTGGGGGGCTCTTTGCAAGGATATTCAAAAGATAGGGACCTATTTGTGATTTGGGTGTACTAAATTGCAAAGTAGGTCAAGATGACCTCCCCTTAGGTCCAAATTTTGGTATAAACTTAATTTTGACCTAAGGAATCCAATGGCGAAGTTGGATTTCAGGTTTGACCTCGTTTGACTGAACATTTTGCGTAAAAATCCAAATTTGGTTCATTGAGGAGCTAGGACCCTAATCTAGGTCAGACTAGGTTCCAAAGGCCAAAATAAGTGTTCTAAACCCTAGAGGATGTTTTTCCATGATTTTTAGAGGGTTTACTCGATTTTTATCCTGATCGGAACCTTGTTAATTTAAGCGGGTCTGTTTTAGGGTTACCAAGTGTCATTTAATTCTTAGATTGCACATAAACCCATTTCTGATTGACTCAATGATGAATTGGCCGATAACTTATTACTAGGTTTTTTTAAAGAAATAGTGTTGTAGTACAACTAGTTATTGCCATCATTGCAGATATTTTTTACTCGGGAAATAAAGTTCTCCCGAGGTCGAACTCAGGGAGCAAGTTGTATTCTAGAGGTATGAAATTTCTATTACAAAAAATAAAGAGAGAGAGAGAGAGAATTTGTTGGCTTCTCCTTCTTCTTTCTCGTCTGTCTTCTTTTCTCTTCTCTTTTTTTTTTCTTCTTCTTTCTTCTTCTTCTCGCAGTCCTTTCTTGGCCTTCTTCTTCTTCTTTTTTCTGTCTCTTCTCTTGCGGTCTGCTTCTTTTTCTTCTCCCTTGTGGTCCTGTTCTTCTTTTTTTTTTTTTCCTTCTTCTTTGCCTTCAGAGCATCGCCTGATTTTTCAATTAGACGACTTAAGTAGTAGCTGTTGCTATAGTGCGTCTTTTCTTCTTTCCTCTGTGGCTTTCTTCTTCTTCTTCTTTACCTGTGCCTGCACACTCAAAGTTCGATCAGAGGGCAAAACCTACCCCGCATCTCTCTCTCTCAGAATCACTCGTAGGATAACTCTCCCAGAGCTACCGGGTAGTCGGGTATGGGTCGCGCCTGGGTCCAGGCCCACCGGCGTGCGGTGGTGGGTGAGGAGTGCAGGTCGGGCTAATCGGGTCGGGCCAGGTCCGCGGGGCGTGAGCGCGGACGAGGTCGGGTAATCGGGCAGGTGAAGGGGACCTCACCCCGTGATCTGAGGCGAACAGCTTAAGGCACCTTTTGCCTTTAAGTGCCTGCTTGCCTCAGTGAGTTTCCGAGGTGGGACTAAATGTCCCACCCCAATTGGACACCCGCGCGGAGGAGGCAGCGCACAATCGAGGCTCCACGCGAAGGCTTTGCCCCAACTGCAACCTGGGACTTCTTTGCGGAGATGCCCCGCGCAGCCTGGGAGTCTGACCTAGGCGTGGTGCGCCTGGAGGAGCAGGTCGAAGAAGCTGCTTCACTCAGCAATGGCGGCGGCGAGCGAAGTACCTGCTCACGGAGAAACGGCCTCTCGGCCTAATCAGATACGCGGAGGACCTTCGCCGTAGCACGGCGAAGGTGGTCGGGGGGTCTGCAGGTGGCGGGGCGGAGCCTAAGGGTCGCCCTAGGTCAAACTGCAGGTTGGGAGATGGGTTTGGTCGGTGGGTTTGCGGAGGGCGATTGGTGGGAAGTGGAAGGGCGGAGGTTGATCAGGGTGAGGAGGTGGAGGTTCTGTGAGGGTCGGCGAGCCGTGTGGGGTGCTGGAGTGACGGTAGCGGGTCGCCGGAGTTTGGCCGGAGATGGAGAAGGTGAGGGTGGTTAGGCGCGGTCGAGGGGTAATTAGATAAAAATAGCAGGGGGAAAAGAGAGAGAGGAGGCAGGGAAGTAGTTCTAACCTAACTAAAGGGACGAAGGGGGTGAGGAGGCGGACGGCTGTACTTGCTGTCGTCGGAGAAGAAGGTGCCCAGTGGGGGAGGACGGCGGCGACGACGGGGCAGAGGCAGCACGCGCTGGTATTGCGCGACGCGGAGGAAGATCAGGGAGGTGGCTCTGCTGCTGGTATTGCAGCAGAGCGACGAGGAGGAGGAGGAGAAACCGCCGGAGCAAGGGGGCGTCTGTCGGAGTGGGAAGAGAGGAAGTGAGGGGGTATCTCCGTCAGATCCGAGCTGAGGAGAACGACAGAGCTTGTGGGATTTTTATAGAGGTAGAGACGGAGAGGAGGGCGGAGGGAGGCGACGTGCCTCCCTCGTCGGAGGACGCCGGAGGAAGGAGACCCATATCGTCCGTGCGTTCGTACGGCCGGTATGGGTGGTTGCAGCACTCAGGGGGGTGCTCCTGCGACGGTTGACGATGCAGGGCACCCCCATTTGACTTGGCAGGCCCCCCCTTACCCTGCGCGGCGCCATGCTCCGCGCAAGGTCGCCGGAGCATGGTGCTGCTCAGGTTTTGCAGGAGGGACCTAAATGCAAAGAACGAAGGAGATTTAGGGGCCAAAATGTGAGGGTTCAAAAGTTGAGGGCCAGAAAGTAAATATATGAGGACCAAAGTGTAAAGTTGGTCAAGAAGGTTTCTTCTTAGGCTCAAGTTTTTATACATGACTAATTAGGACCTAAAGATTCGGATGGTGAATTTTATTTCTAGATTAAACCTTGTTTGATCGGTCAAATTACGCAAAAACCCAAATTAAGTTGTTAATTGGGCATGGTTCTCAATGTAGGTCAAAATGGGTTTCTAAGCCAAATTGAAGGTTCTAAACCCTAGAGATTATTTTTCTATGAATTTTAGAGGGTTTAGTTGATTTTTTATCTGCCTCGAACCTCGTGTATTTAAGTGGGTTTGTTTTTAGGGTTACAGGATGTCATTTAATTCTTCGGAGTTGCTGTAGCCCTTGTTGAGTCATTTCATCCCACTTTTCTTCTTATTAGGTTGTTTTGACCTATGTTTGGATCCTGAGTTACCCTGTTTTCAGATTGGATTGGTGAAATTGCATTTTTACCCCTCAGTTTCTATTTTCTTTGCAAACTCAGAATCTCTCTGAGCCAAGCCTTTCTAAGGTTATGTAGGAGCTTTTTCTTGCAAATCAGGGTTAAATGTTGCTAGTTTAGGGTTTGTGACGAGGTTCTCATCACTCAACCCTCTTTTTATCTTATTTGGACCATTTCACTTATGTTTTGCTTCTGAGAAATCCCGTTTATGTACTGCAATGGTAAAATTGCAGTTTTAACCTTTATTTCATGTTTTCTTCTCAGAGCACCTTTTCCTTCAGTTAAGCCTTCTTCTAGGTTATGTAGGAGCTTTTATCTTCTTTATTGGGTCAAAATGAGCTAGTTATGGCTCATGATGAGGCTCTCATCACGAGGGAAGAAGAACACACTTAGTCGAAGGAAGAAGAAAGAAGGAGAAGGCCAAGGAACAAAGCAGAAGACCGCAGAAGAAGAAGAAGGAGAAGCACAAAGGAAGCACTGTAGTAGACACCACTTAAGCCGTTTGATTGAGAAATCAGACGACGGATGAAGCTCTACAGACAAAGCAAAGAAGAAGAAAAGAGAAGAAGATAAAGAAAGAAGAAGAAGAACTGAAGAAGATCAAGAACTGTGAAGAAAGAAAAGAGAAGGGAAAGAAGAGAAAAAGAAGACAGGCAAAGAGAGAAAGAAGAGAAGAAGAAAAAGACAAGAAACAAAATCTACTTCTCCCTCTCTCTCTCTTTCTCTCTCTTATTTTTGTAATAAAGAAGCATTGTACTTCTAGAATTCTAGTAGCTCCCTGAGTTCGACCTCGGAATAAAAACATTTCTGAGTAAAATTGTAATAGTGGCAATGACGACAAACGGTAGCTATTTTATCTATACCACAACGACATTACTATAATAAGAACAAACAAAAGGCTAAGCTTCGGTGTCATCATCAGACACTATTTTTGGCGCCGTTGCCGGGGAGCAACGGCTTTTCTTAAAGCCTTGAATTTCTTTTAAGAGATTGCTAATCTTTTTCTCTCTCTTGTGTGCAGGTAAAAATGAGAAGAGTAGCCGCACAACAAACACTCCACCAAATAGGTAATCCTCATTAGCCCTTTTCTTAACTCCCTTAAAATCTGAAAAGGAACAAAAAGAAAAATCAACTTAGGGCTACCTGCATCATACATAGTAATTCATCAGAGTTGCCTAATTTTCATTTCAACACATGCTTAACTGTCCATCCAACTAAGGTAACTAGGGCTAAAATCTTCTTGATTGAGCCCTAGATACTAAAATTTTGAGGCAACTAAAATGGACCAACTAGAGCCAATCCAAGGATTAAAAATCTAGGGTTTTTAGAGACACACCTTATATTAACAAAGAAAAGATCTTCCTAAAAAGAGGTGTGCCTAAGCCATTGGTTGAAAAAACCTATTAAGAAAAATCCTAAACAATTGGCTCTCTAATCACTTGAACCCTAAAAAAGGAAATAAGGCCTAAATTCTCAAAGGAATCCCTAGGTAAAGTTGACCCTTAGGGTCAACCAACCTTCAAATTAGGCCACCTTGTTCACAAAAATACTTAAGAGTTCAAGTGAAACCTTAAGCACCTTGATCTTAAAGTAAAAGAAGTAGACTTAAGAGGTCAAGATCCCCATTCTTGTCTACTTGGAACCGCAGTGACAAGAGAGGTCGGGTGGGGGAAACCTTGTAACCCGTGGGGACGCTCTACCGTGTAGGGCTCTTCACGGGACTCACTCTCTCTGGCTGCCCAGGTAATTCTCAGGTGGACGATCTTTCTGATCAAGGGATCCATCTGCCCCGCTTAGGTTCTGCGGTAGATGGGAGATGGGATTTGGGGGGGATCTTCGTCAAAATCAAGCTTAGGTTCTGCCGCAGGAGGTGTAGTCTCTTTTATAGACGCTGGGCCAGGTGTGCAGAGCGTGGAGGGCACGCCAGCGTCTGAGGTTGGTCGCCGGAAATGGAAAGAAGTTAAGATACGCAAATCTCTCGTGCGTTCGCACGAGAGATTGGGTTCACACCAGCGGTTGTGATCGGCCTTAAATGGAAGGGAATTCCTCAGAGAATCTCCCTTCCATTTCTGGGAGAAAATCTCTGAGGAATCAGAGATGAATCCCTCTCTAAACTTTGTCGGAGCTCGGTTCTGCCCTAACAATGGCGGAAGGATCGGATTGCAAAGGGGGCGAAGAACTTAGGGGGCTCTCTGCAAAGATATTCAAAAGATAGGGACCAAATTATGATATGGGTGTACTGAATTGCAAAGTAGGTCAAGATGACCTCCCCTTAGGTTCAAATTTTGGTACAAACCTTATTTTGACCTAAGGAATCCAATGGTGAAGTTGGATTTTAGGTTTGACCACGTTTGACTGGACATTTTGCGTAAAAACCCAAATTAGGTTAATTGAAGAGTTAGGACCCTATTTTAGGTCAAACTGGGTTCCAAAGGCCAACTTAAGTGTTCTCAACCCTAGAGGATGTTTTTACATGATTTTTAGAGGGTTTACTTGATTTTTATTCTGACCGGGACCTTGTTAATTTAAGTGGGTCTGTTTTAGGGTTACCAAATGTAATTTAATTCTTAGATTGCACATAAACCCATTTCTGATTGACTCAACCCACTTTTTATCTTATTTAGACCATTTGACCTATGTTTTGCCTCTGAGAAATCCCGTTTATGTACTGCAATGGTAAAATTCCAGTTTTAACCTTTATTTCATGTTTTCTTCTCAGAGCACTTGTTCCTTCAGTTAAGCCTTCTTCTAGGTTATGTAGGAGCTTTTATCTTCTTTATTGGGTCAAAATGAGCTAGTTATGGCTCATGATGAGGCTCTCATCATACCCCCATGCCTAGCTTTTGCTAGTCCCTTAGCAAAATTTCAAGGTTTTAACTTTCGTTCTAGACCCTGAATGTCTGTCAACAATTATGATAAGTGCTTCTCCTTTTATTTTGTGATTAGGTAGTAATGCTGATACTAGGCCTAAAGGTACTCAAGTACCAACTAAAATCTGGACCTGTTCTGCTTTAGCCTCAGTCCTCCACAAAGGTTTCTATAGCCCACAGAAACTAACCTAGGATTTGTTGGACTCCGTGGTTAAAGCACCCGTGCTTGAGACATTTTTAGCCTAAGTTCAGTTTGTAGTGCGTTTTTTTTGTAAGAGAGAGATAGAAGATTTATTTGTTTGGAGAGGTTTTCTCTCTCTTTTCTTTTTATTTCTAGCTTCGGATTAGCTTCTCAACACGGTCTGTATCGGATTCCTTGTGCCCATCATCAATCCTCAAGGGTCCCTGGCTTTCGAGATTTCGGGATAATCCCGCCCATGGCAACCCCCAGAACCCTGGCTTTCGAGATTTTGTGATAATCCCGCCCATGGCGTTCCATGGCCAAATTCAGACCCTGGCGATCGACATTTCGTGATAATGCCGCCCATGGCATCTGAACCAGCAGAGTGCTTACATGCCCCCAGTAGGATATTTAAATATCCTAGGAGACAAGCACCGAGGAGACGATATGTTGGTACGCATCTTCGAGGGGAATTTCCTGCCTCTCCGCGCTGGGAACTCGTCCAAATCAATTTGTGTTGATTGGCCGCTCCTAATCTAGGTGACTTTTTCAGAACATTCAATGCTTTTCGCGTGATTTGGATGTTTATGCGCACTGAACCCGACTGTGTGTGAATTTGGGGTGCTTAGGTTACCGAATCCCGCAAATCGGAGGTCAGTTAACGAGGCCGAATACTTCCTAAGCCTTAGACCTAATACTCAAACTTCGCATTTTCCTCAACTTCTTGAGGATTATCCAGATTTTAATGGATACGTGAATTTTTAAGCTAAAGATACTAGCCCAAGAGGCCTAAGACCAGCGTTCCCGCTAATCTCTTGTTATATCTCCGTAGCACTTTTCTTTTCTTTTTCTTGATTCGATCTAGAACTTCAGTTAACCCCTTAATCTTTTACTAATGACTATTTCTTTTCATTTTCATTTTATGCTCCTTTTTGTCATTTTTCTTTCTTTTCCTCCTCTCATTTGTATGACCCTGAATTGTCCTCCCCTCTATCAAGTCCCTTTTTTTTTTTTTTAATGAAACCCTTTCTTGATATGAATTTTCTGACAATTTGCACTTTCATACCCCCCCATGCCTAAGATTTGCAAGGCCCCCATTGTAAATTAGGTGGGTTCGAATTCAGCTTAGTTCATGCATTAGGACAGGTGTGTGGTGAGTGAATGGGTCGAAGTGACTTGTTGCGAACGATTTCTAATCTCGGGTAGGTATACCTGAGGTGAAGTCGGCTGTTATAATGGATGAACCCTAAAGTGCAATATGAGTTCCACATAGAGATGTCAGAAAAGGTTTCGGGTTTTTCAAAGAATGACAGGTTGCCTCCCGTTAAGCGCTGAGTTTTACGCCATCGGCTGGGTGCAATGAGCTCAAGAGGAATGGAGGGAAAGGATGACTCAGCCAAATCTATATCAGTCATGTCAATGAACGGCTTGAGTCTCTGACCGTTCACGACAAAGGGTTCAGAATTGTGGCTGAGTGGGTTGATTTCAATGGCTCCATTTCCGAAGATTTGTCGGACTAGGTAGTGTTCGATCCACTTGGATCTTAGCTTCCCTGGGAATAATTTCAGTCGGGCATCAAAGAGTAAAACTTTTTGACCAGGATGAAAGACCTTTCTGGAAATGTGTTTGTCGTGAAAAGCTTTAACCCGTTCTTTGTAAATTCACGAGTTCTCATACGTGTCGCGGCGTAACTCATCGATCTTGCTCATTTGAAGTCTTCTGTGGGTTCCAGCCTTGGAAAGGTCAAGATTACAGGTCCGTACTGCCCAATAGGCTTTATGCTCCAACTTGACGGGGAGGTGACATGCCTTCCCGTACACTAGTCTGAAGGGAGACATTGCTAATTGGGTCTTGTGGGAGGTCCTATAGGCCCACAATGCTTCCGGAAGCCGAGAAGACCAATCTTTTCTATCAGGTTGAACAGTAACCTGAAGGATCTTCTTGATCTCTCGGTTAGATAGATCAGCTAGACCATTAGTTTGGGGGTGGTAAGGAGTAGAGATTCGGTGTGACACCCCGTATTTGGTCATTAGTGACCTGAACTGAGCGTTTGTAAAATGGGTCCCTCCGTCGAAAATTATAGCACGCGGAATCCCGAACCTTGAGAAAATGTTTTGATGGAGGAATTTTATAACGACTTTATGATTGTTGGTTCGGGTCGGAATGGCTTCTATCCACTTGGAAACATAGTCAACTGCGAGTAAGATGTATTCGAAGCCATCCGAGGTCGGAAAGGGTCCCATGAAATCAATCCCCCAAATATCAAAAATTTCGCATACCAAGATCGGCTGTAGAGGCATCATGTCTCGATGGCTCATGTTGCCCAGAGTTTGGCAACGGGAACATGCCTTACAGTGATCGTATGCATCCTTGAAAATTGTGGGCTAGTAAAAGCCACACTGGAGGACTTTTGATGCGGTTTTATGTCCAAAAAAATGTCCACCGCATGCCTGGTCATGGCAGAATGAGAGTATGTCTTTGATTTCCATTTCCGCGATGCACCGTCGAATTATCTGATCAGCACCAATGCGGAATAGATACGGGTCTTCCCATAGGTAATACTTGGCATCAGAACGCAATTTGTCCTTTTTGGCCTTCGTCCAATCGGGCGGAATCTGGTGTGATGCCTGGTAATTAACTATATCAGCGAACCATGGAAGACTTGCATTGATAGTTAGGAGGTGCTCGTCAGGAAAATGTTCTGTAATAGGTTCGGAAGGGTCAATTATTTCAGAAGGAAGGCAGGACAAGTGATCAGCTACCACATTGTGCTTTCCCGCCTTGTCGCGAATCTCGAGGTCAAATTCTTGCAACAGCAAGATCCATCGGATTAGTCGAGGTTTCGCGTCCTTCTTTGCAAGGAGATGCCTCACAGCTGTGTGATCCGAGTATATGATAACACGGGAACCCAGAAGGTATGATCTAAATTTTTCCAGGGCAAATACTACGGCCAGCAGCTCTTTCTCAATAACCGTATAGTTACGCTGAGCCTCATCCAGTGTTTTGCTGGCGTAGTAAATGACCACAGGTTTCCCGTCAATTTTCTGCCCCAAAACCGCTCCTACAGTGAAGTCAGATGCATCGCACATGATCTCAAAGGGTTGAGACCAATCAGGGGACTGTAGGATTGGGGCTTGGGTGACTCGGTCACGTAGGATCTCAAATGCTTGAGTGCATTCCTTGGAAATTTTGAAAGGCACATCCTTGGAGAGAAGATTAGTCAGGGGGCGCGCGATTTTGGAGAAATCAGGGATGAATCGACGGTAGAAATCGACGTGCCCTAAAAAAGATCGGATGTCCTTAATCGAGCTAGGCATAGGGAGCTTGGAAATCAGGTTAACCTTAGCTCGATCCACTTGGATGCCTTTCTCCGAGATTAAATGTCCCAGGACAATTCCCTCAGGCACCATGAAATGGCTCTTTTCCCAAGAAAGAACCAAATTCACCTCGATGCACCGCCTGAGTATATGGACCAAGTGTTGGAGGCAATCGTCAAATGATTGTCCAAAAACTGAAAAGTCATCCATGAAGACTTCCAGATAATCACCTACCATATCTGAGAATATGGCAAGCATGCACCGCTGAAAAGTTGCAGGTGCATTGCAGAGACCGAATGGCATCCTTCGAAACGCGTACGTCCCGAAGGGGCAGGTGAATGTGGTCTTTTCTTGGTCCTCTGGATGGATTGCCACCTGATTGTAACCGGAGTATCCGTCAAGAAAGCAGAAGAATCTATTTCCGGCTAGTTTCTCGAGGATCTGATCAATAAACGGTAGTGGGAAATGATCCTTCTTCGTGGAGGAATTGAGTCTTCTGTAATCAATGCAGACTCTCCACGAATTAGCTATTCGGGTAGGAATGACTTCTCCGATTTCAGTCGTGATGATGGTAAGTCCTGCCTTCTTAGGCACCACTTGTATTGGACTCACCCAACGACTGTCGGAGATCGGGTAGATGATCCCTGCATCTAACCACTTTATGATCTCCTTTTTCACGACCTCCTGTAGGTTAGGGTTTAGGCGTCTTTGCATTTCTCTTGAAGGTCGTGAGCCTTCTTCTGTGTAGATTCGATGTGTGCAGTATGAAGGGCTTATACCAGTCAAATCATCGAGAGTCCATCCAATGGCTCTACGATGTTGCTGGAGAACAGAAATCAAACGGAGTTCCTGGTCAGGTGTGAGTCGAGAATTGATAATCACAGGAAACGTCTGATTTGAATCCAAAAAGACGTACTTCAGATGTTCGGGAAGGGGCTTGTGTTCCATGACAGGATTGTCAGCAGCAGCGAGTGGTTCGGGGTTTGTATCAGGAGCAATGGTAGGAGTTATAGGTGTGTCTAGATCATGTTCGCACTCCTCTGTTAGCGGTTTTTGATTCTCTAGTGGTTGATCAGGAATAATCAGGTTGTCCTCTAGATGCAGTTCTTCAACCACAGCTTTGACATCACATATTTCCTCTATAACCCCGCAATTAATCCCTTGCTGGGCCTTGAAAATGTCAATCTTCATGTTTTGATTCCCAAATTTTAATTCTATCTGGCCCTCTTCGCAGTTATTGTTGGCCCTAGCAGTGGCCAAAAAGGGTCTCCCTAATATGATTGGTGTGTCCCTTGGGTTCTTAGGTGCATCCATGTCTAGTACTATGAAGTCCACTGGAAAATAAAAATCTTATACCCTAACAATGACATCCTCGACTATTCCTTTGGGTGACTTGATGGATCGATCGGCTAACTGCAATGTTACCTCAATGGGTTTAAGTTCAGATTCTTCAAGGTGGTCAAGGAGGGATGTAGGTATTAAATTTATGGAGGCACCTAGGTCTAGTAGGGCTCTATCAAATTGGGTTTCACCAATTTTACAAGAAATCAAGGGAGTTCCTGGGTCTTTAGCCTTGGGTGGGAGTTTGCTCAAAATGACAGAGCTGGCTTGCTCTGACAGTACGATTGGGTTCCCATCCTTGGTTTGCGGCTTACGTTTAGGTGTACATATGTCTTTCAAGAATCTTGCGTAAGCCGGTATGTGGCGGATTGCATCCATCAACGGGATGCTTATCTGGACCTGTTCAAAGAGCTTGACCAGATCCTCCTCGGGAGCCACGGGTTTGGTTATTCTTTTTCCTTTGGTCAAGGCCTCAGGAAATGGGATCCTAGCTGGTTCCTCTAGGATAGGTCCAGGTCCTTGATCTGGGACAGTAGTATCTTGGATAACTATCCTAGGGTCTTGGCCACTATCAGGCTTGGAGTGGTTCGGATAATGTGGGTCTTGGGTTATTTTACCACTACGTGTTGTTACAGAGTTCAATCCAGCCTGATTTGGGTTAGGTAGGAGGGGTGGCTGCTGCTGAAATCCCGCATAAGATGTTGAAGCCTCCATCCCGTCTGGTGATGGAGTAGCGGGGGCCTGATAAATCACATGTGTTTGGCCTGAATTTGGATTCATAATGCGCTTCTATGTTAGCACGTTATTTGGGTTGGGCAGAGGTTGCGAAGGAAGGGTGCCAGGTGGGCGGGAATTTGCCATCTGGGCTAGTTGGTTGCGAACCTCTGTGATCTCGTCCTTGTGTTGTTTTTGCATTGCCACATTCGTCTTTTGAATGTCAGCCGGTGCTTGAAGGATAAGAGTCATTTGATCCTGGTTTTGCCCGGATTGGTAGGTGGGATTGGGCCGAGGCTGAGGCGGCTGAAATGGACGAGAGGCTTGTGGACGGGGTTGATATGGTGGTCTTTGAGAATTTGCCGCCCACTGAAAGTTAGGATGATTTCACCATCCAGGGTTGTAGGTATTGGAGAATGGGTCATTTTGGATGGCGTTGAGGTCCTCGCAATTCTGAGGAGCCTCAGGAAAGTCAGAATACGAGGATTCAGAGTTCCCCCAACTCGAGTAGAAGGGATCGGAGGTTACTCCGGTCCGAGAGGCAGACGGGGGTGGATATGGGTCCATCCCCTTGGCAGGTTGGTGATATATGTTTTGCACTGTTTCCCTTGCCAGAGGAGGTCGTGCAAAAGGGTTTTGCGCAGAGGTGGCTTGCTGCAAATGTCGAGTTAGCTCGTCCACCTTCTTTTCTATAATAGAGACCTTGTCCAACCGACTGGCCATCAGTTCCAAGTCGACAGAAGTGGACAGGTCCTGCATCTCATGTGTCCCTCTTAGATTCGTCGATGCGCGGGCATTCGTCCTGTCGAATAAGCTCATGGAGTCATTATTTATGGAGTTCTCGCACATGTTTTCGAGAATCTCCCACACCGTGTCCTCGTGTTGACCCATGATGTTTCCTCCGCACGTTGCATTGACGAATAAGCGAATATCTTCACGGAGTCCCTGGTAAAAAGACTGGACTTGTTCCCACTTAGGAACTCTGTGATGGGGGCACTTTCGCATGAGATCAAGGAATCGATCCCAAGCTTCGTGAAGAGGTTCTCCCTGTTGTTGAGTGAAATGGGTGATCTGGTGGCGCAAGGCATTCGTCCGGCCAACAGGGAAGAATTTTTTCAAAAATTCGGACTGCAATTCCTCCCATGTGTTGATCGGATGGGTCTGAGTCTGATACCAATGTGCGGCCTTGTCCAAGAGGGAGAACGAAAACATTTTCATGAGTAGGATATCCCGATTTTGTACATCTGACCCGAAGGTCTGGGCCAGATGCTTGAGTTGTTTAATGTGTTGGAATGGATCCTCAGAGTTAAGCCCATGGAACTTTGGTATGGCATGAATCATATTGGGCTTCAGTTCAGAATCAGGTCCTCCAATTGGGATTCGTACTCGGGGTTTGATTGCCGCCGCAGTGGGATTATAGTGATCTCGCATCATAGGTCGCTGCGGTGGGTTTACAAAGTTCTGAAAGAGATCGTTCAGGCGTTGAAGTTGGTGTTCAAGGTTATTCTCCTCTTCAATGGGTTGTGCCATGATGGGAGAAGAAGGAGAATCAGGATCTGAATCAGATGAAAGATTTATGTGGTGGGGTTGCTGCACAAACAAGGGCGTCGAGGCTTGGCCTCGACGAGAGTGAATTTCTAAAGGAGGTCTTAAGGACCTCCTACCAAACATGCACTGGAAGATGTGATGAGATTAGAAGGTGCTGGACCCAATCAAGACACCCAAAAATTGTTGGGTGACTATAGAGATTCGGGGCAGATGGATCCCTGGATCAGAAGATCGTCCACCTGAGAAATACCTGGGCAGCCAGAGAGGGAGAGTCCCGCAAAGACCCCTACACAGTAGAGCGTCCCCACGGGTTACAGGGTTTCCCCCACCTGACCTCTCTTGTCACTGCGGTTCCAGGTAGACCAGAATGGGGATCTTGACCTCTTAAGTCTACCTTTTTTATTTTAAGATCAAGGTGCTTATTGTTCCACTTGAACTTTTAAGTATTTTGAGTAAAAAAGTGACCTAATATTAAGGTTGGTTGACCCAAGGGATCAACTTCACCTCTTGTTCCTTTGAGAGCTTTTAGGTTTTTTCTTTTATGGTTCAAATGGATTAATAGCCTGATTTGCTTAGGGTTCCTCTTGTATAAATCGTTTCAAACACGGTTTAGGCACACCTCTTTTTGGAAAGGTTGTTTCTTTGTTTTAGAGAAGATGTGTCTCTAAAAACCCTAGCTTTGCAATCCCTAACTTGGCTCTAGTGGGTCTAATTTAGTTGCCTTAGAAATTAGCACCTAGGGCTCAATCAAGAAAGTTTTAGCCCTAGTTGCCTTAGTTGGATGAACAGACAAAAATATGTTGAAATGAAAATCAGGAAACTTGATGAGTTACTAAATATGAAACATGTAGCCCTAAGTTGATTTTCCTTTTTTTTTTTTTTTCCTTTTTAGATTATGAGAGGGTTAAGAGAGAGGGCTTATGGAAATTACCTGTTCCTTGGAGAGTCTGTTGTGCAGTTATTGTTCTTTCCTTTTTGTTTTGCTTTCCGTCTTGAACACAGCAAAAGAGAAGTTAAGTCAGATATTAGATAGAAAAGTTGTAATCAAAAGCTTTAAAAGTGCCCGTTGCTCCCCGGCAACGGCTCCAAAATGTTCTCAACGTTTTTGTGCGGGTTTAAAATATATCACGTTGTAGTATAACCGACAAAACGTTTAAACAAATATAAGAAATTTTATTACTCGAAAAACTAAAGTATCCGAGGTTGAATACAGGGAGCAAGCTCAGTACTTTTTAAAATCAAAGAATACAACTGTTAAATGAAAAGGATTGATTCAAAAAGGATTTATGAAATAAAAATAGAATTGGAAGTCTGATTTCTGTATCAGACGTCTTAAATGTAATCTCCTTTCTCTCTCCTTCTTCGTTGCTCTTCTCTCTTTTTGCTTTTGCTTCTTGTCTTGTGCAGGCTTCTTCCTGCCTTTGTTTCTTTTCTCTTATTTCTTCTTCTGCCTTGCCTTTCTTCTTCTTCACTTGGCCTCTCTTCGTTCTTCTCTCTCTTCTGCCTTGTCTTCCTTCTTCTTTCTTCTTCTCTGCGAAAACTTCTCCTTTCACTGCTACAGAGCCTCTTCTTTCTTCTCTTCCTGTTCTGCAGCTGCTTCCTTTGCTTCTTCCTTCCTGCACACACCACAGCCGCGAAGCAAAACCTAGCCCCGTCCCTCTACCCAAGCGTCTCTCTCTCTCACAAGCAATTCGCTCAAGGACGCTCTCCTAGAGCCACACGGGTAGTCGGGTCGGATTCGCACCCGGGACCAGGCGCACCGGCAAGTGGTGATGCGCGAGGAGTGCGTAGGTTTAGGTCGGGTCGGATCCCGCCAGATCCACGAGGTCAAGCCACGGACGAGGCGGGTGTGAGGGCAGGTGAGGGACCTCACCCTTGTGCTTACGGAGGCAATGGGATTAAAACACAAAAACAATTTATATGATACCTGTGTTTTGCAATCCCACGATGTGGGACTATCTGGTCGGTCCTGCTTTCGCGCCCGCAGAGCTTTCGTCGTGCGATTGCTCCAGCTGCTGGCCTCTCTGTGCGACTTGCTAGCCTCACTCACTTCGCGACACTCACGCGAGTTTGCTGCACCTGCAGCCTGGGAGTCCTGGTACCTGAAGCTGCTGCAAGCTCCTTGCTGCTTCGGCTGATAATGGCGGCCGGAGCTTAAACCTGTCACACACAAGAACGGCCTATTGGCCCAATCAGATTGGCTAGAAACCTTCGCCGTGGCATGGCGAAGGCGGTGCGCAGTGTTGCAGGCTGCAGGTTGGCCTAGGCGTGCGTGCCTAGGTCAACTTGTGGCCGGAGATGTTGGGTTGTTCGGGGGGTGATTGTGGAGGTCTGGAGTGGCAGTGGTGGGGTGAAGTGAGTTCCTGGTGGTGAGGGGGAGCTCATGAGGGGGTTGGCGAGCCATGTGGAGGGGCGGAGTGGTGTGGGCAGCTCGCCGGAGGGCGGTCGGAGGCGAGGACGATGGAGGTGGTTAGGCACTGTCGGGGGGGTAATCAGATAAAATAGCAGGGGGAAAAGAGAGAGGAGAGGAGGGAGAAGGTATCTGGAGTGGTCTGGAAGGAAGGGAGGTGGCGGAGAGGACGGCGCATAACTGCCATCGTCGGGGAAGAAGGACCCTGAGGGAGGAAGCGGTGACGAAGATGAGGTCAGGGGCACGCGCGCGTGGTACAGCGCGACGTGGGAGGAAGTGGCGAAGTTGACTCTGCTGCTGGTATGGCAGCAGAGCGACAAGAAGGAGGGGAGGAGGTCGCCGGAGCTTGCGGGTCATTTGGCCGGAGATGGGAGAGAGGGAATTTGGGGGGGATCTTCGTCAAAATCAAGCTTAGGTTCTGCGGCAGGAGGTGTAGTCTCTTTTATAGACGCTGGGCCAGGTGTGTAGAGCGTGGAGGGCACGCCAGCGTCTGAGGTTGGTCGCCGGAGATGGAAAGAAGTTAAGATACCCAAATCTCTCGTGCGTTCGCACGAGAGATTGGGTTCACACCAGCGGTTGTGATCGGCCTTAAATGGAAGGGAATTCCTCAGAGAATCTCCCTTCCATTTCTGGGAGAGAATCTCTGAGGAATCAGAGATGAATCCCTCTCTAAACTTTTTCGGAGCTCGATTCTACCCTAATAATGGCGGAAGGACCGGATTGCAAAGGGGGCGAAGAACTTAGGGGGCTCTTTCAAAGATATTCAAAAGATAGGGACCAAATTATGATATGGGTGTACTGAATTGCAAAGTAGGTCAAGATGACCTCCCCTTAGGTTCAAATTTTGGTACAAACCTTATTTTGACCTAAGGAATCCAATGGTGAAGTTGGATTTTAGGTTTGACCACGTTTGACTGGAAATTTTGCGTAAAAACCCAAATTAGGTTAATTGAAGAGCTAGGACCCTATTTTAGGTCAAACTGGGTTCCAAAGGCCAACTTAAGTGTTCTCAACCCTAGAGAATGTTTTTCCATGATTTTTAGAGGGTTTACTTGATTTTTATTCTGACCGGGACCTTGTTAATTTAAGTGGGTCTGTTTTAGGGTTACCAAATGTAATTTAATTCTTAGATTGCACATAAACCCATTTCTGATTGACTCAACCCACTTTTTATCTTATTTAGACCATTTGACCTATGTTTTGCCTCTGAGAAATCCCGTTTATGTACTGCAATGGTAAAATTCCAGTTTTAACCTTTATTTCATATTTTCTTCTCAGAGCACTTGTTCCTTCAGTTAAGCCTTCTTCTAGGTTATGTAGGAGCTTTTATCTTCTTTATTGGGTTAAAATGAGCTAGTTATGGCTCATGATGAGTCTCTCATCAGGCTATCATCAGCAACCCATCTTACCCAATCCCAACCAAAACCAGGCAGGACTTAATTCCGTAACAACCGGTAGTGGTAAGGAAACCCAAGATCCACCTCATCCAAACCACTCCAAGCCTGGTAGTGATCTGAAGCCTAGGACGGTAATCCAGGACGTTCTTACCCCTGTCTCAGATCCAAGACCTGGACCTATCCTAGAAGAACCAACCAAGATTCCGTTTCCCGAGGCCTTGACCAAGGGAAAGAAGACTACCAAGCCCGTGGCACCTGAGGAGGACCTGGTTAAGCTCTTTGAGCAGGTCCACATAAACATCCCCTTGATGGATGCAATCCGCCACATATCGGCTTATGCACGATTCTTAAAGAATGTGTGTACACCCTAGCGTAAGCCGCGAACCAAGAGTGGGAGTCCAATTGTTCTGTCAGAGCAAGCCAGCTTTGTAATCCTAAGCAGACTCCCACCCAAGGCTAAAGATCCTGGTACTCCCCTGATTTCCTACAAGATAGGTGATACCCAATTTGATAGAGCCTTGCTAGACTTGGGTGCTTCCATAAATCTGATACCCACATCCTTACTTGACCATCTAGAAGAATCTGAGCTAAAACCAACTGAGGTGACATTACAATTAGCAGATCGATCTATAAAGTCACCAAAAGGGATTCTCGAGGATGTTATTGTGAGGGTACGGGATTTCTACTTTCCTGTAGACTTCATAGTTTTAGACATGGACGCACCTGAGAACCCTAGGGATACAGCAATCATTTTAGGGAGACCTTTCTTAGCTACTGCTAGAGCCAACATTAGCTGTGAGGAGGGATAAATAGAGCTCAAATTTGGGAATCAAACCCTGAAAATTGATATATTTAAGGCCTAACAAGGAATTAATTGCGGTGTCATCGAACAGATTTGTGACATTAGGGCTTTGGTTGATGAAACACACTTCCAGAATGACCTGATTATACCTCATCAACTGCAGAAAGATCTTGACCCACAAGCAGAGGAGTCGAATCCAGATTTGGACAACCCAGTAACTCCTACCCTTGAACCTCACGTCTATTCTGAACCACCCACCGCTGCTGATAACCCCATCCTCGAGCTAAAGCCCCTTCCTGCTCACTTGAAATACATCTTTTTGGGTTCTAATCAGACCCTTCCTATGATTATCAATTCCAACCTCAATTCCGAACAGGAATCCCATCTGATTACTGTCCTCCAGCAACATCGCAGAGCCATCGGGTGGACTCTTGATGATTTGACTGGAATAAGTCCCTCTTATTGTACTCATCATATCTATTCAGAAGAGGGCGCACAACCTTCTCGTGAAATGCAGAGACGTTTGAACCCCAATCTGCAGGAGGTCGTGAAAAAGGAGATCATCAGGTGGTTAGATGCCGGAATCATCTACCCGATCTCCGATAGTCGTTGGGTGAGCCCAATTCAGGTTGTGCCTAAGAAGGCAGGACTCACCACTATAACGACTGAAACCGGAGAAGTCATTCCTACCCAATTAGACAACGCGTGGAGAGTCTGTATAGATTACCGCCGACTCAATTCCTCCACGAAGAAGGATCATTTCCCACTACCTTTCATTGATCAAATTCTTGAGAAACTAGCAGGAAATAGGTTCTTCTACTTTCTTGACGGGTACTCCGGTTACAACCAGGTGGCAATCCATCCTGAGGACCAATAAAAGACCACGTTCACCTACCCCTTCGGAACATACACTTTCCGAAGGATGCCTTTTGGTCTTTGCAATGCACCCGCTACTTTTCAGCGGTGCATGCTTGGCATATTCTCAGATATGGTAGGTGACTATCTGGAAGTCTTCATGGATGACTTTTTAGTTTTTGGAGCATCATTTGACGATTGCCTCCAACACTTGGTCCAGATACTCAGGCGGTGCATCGATGTGAATTTGGTTCTTTCCTGGGAAAAGAGCCATTTCATGGTGCCTGAGGGAATTGTCCTGGGACATTTAATTTCAGAAAAAGGCATCCAAGTGGATCGAGCTAAGGTTGATCTGATCTCTCACCTTCCTATGCCTAGCTCGATCAGGGACATCTGTTCTTTTCTGGGGCACGTCAGTTTTTACCGTCGTTTCATTCCTGATTTCTCGAAAATCGTGCGCCCCTTGACTTCTCTTCTCTCTAAGGATGTACCCTTTGAAATCTCCAAGGAATGCACACTTGCATTTGAAAACCTTCATGACCGAGTCACCCAGGCACCTATCCTACAATCCCCTGACTGGTCTCAACCCTTTGGGATCATGTGCGATGCGTCTGATTTCGCTGTAGGAGCGGTCCTGGGGCAGAAAGCTGACGGAAAACCCGTGGTCATCTACTACGCTAGCAAGACACTTGACGAGGCTCAGCGTAACTATACGGTTATGGAGAAAGAGCTGCTAGCCGTAGTATTTGCCCTTGAAAAATTTCGATCGTATCTCCTGGGTTCCCATGTCATCATCTACTCGGATCACACGGTTGTAAGGCATCTCCTTGCCAAGAAGGACCCGAAGCCCCGACTAATTCGTTGGATCGTGTTGTTGCAAGAATTCGATCTTGAGATTCGCGATAAGGCGGGAAGGCAGAATGTGGTAGCCGACCATCTGTCCCGTCTTCCTTCTAAGATTATCAACCCTTCCGGACCCATCACGGAACATTTTCCTGATGAGCACCTGCTGACTATTGGTACTGGACTTCCATGGTTTGCTGATATAGTAAACTACTTGGCATCTCATCAGATCCCGCCTGATTGGCCGAAGGCCAAGAAAGACAAATTGCGTTCTGATGCCAAGTATTACATCTGGGAAGATCCGTACCTTTTCCGCATAGGTGCTGATCAAGTCATCCGGAGATGTGTCCCGGAGGAGGAAATCAACAATATTCTCTCTTTCTGCCATGACCAAGCATGCGGTGGCCACTTCTCTGGGCATAAAATCGCATCAAAAGTCCTCCAGTGTGGCTTTTACTGGCCCACGCTGTTCAAAGACGCATACAGTCACTGCAAGGCATGCAGTCGTTGCCAGACTTTGGGTAACATGAGCCGTTGTGACATGATGCCTTTGCAGCCGATTCTCGTATGCGAAATCTTTGATGTTTGGGGGATTGATTTTATGGGCCCCTTTCCTGCTTTGGATGGTTTTGAATACATTTTGCTTGCTGTGGACTACGTGTCCAAATGGATCAAAGCCATACTGACCCGAACCTGTGATCACAAAATCGTTCTCAAATTCATTCATCAAAACATTTTCTCAAGGTTCGGGATTCCTCGTGCTATAATCTCTGATGGGGGGACCCATTTCACAAACGCTCAGTTTAGGTCACTGATGACCAAATACGGGGTGTCTCACCGAATCTCTACTCCTTACCACCCCTAAACTAATGGTCTAGCTGAGCTATTAAATCGGGAGATCAAGAAAATCCTGCAGGTCACTGTTCGGCTTGACAGGAAGGATTGGTCGTCCTGACTTCCGGAAGCATTGTGGGCCTATAGGATCGCCCGCAAAACCCAATTAGGCATGTCTCCCTTTAGACTGGTATATGGGAAGGCGTGTCACCTTCCTGTAGAACTGGAGCATAAAGCCTATTGGGTAGTACGGAACTGTAATCTAGATCTTTTGAAGGCTGGAACCCACAGAAAACTTTAAATCAACGAGATTGATGAATTACGCCTAGACGCGTATGAGAACTCGCGAATCTACAAGGAGCTGGTTAAAGCCTTCCATGACAAGCATATTTCGAGAAAGATCTTTCATCCTGGTCAGAAGGTCCTACTCTTTGATGCCCGACTCAAACTTTTCCCTGGAAAGTTGCGATCTAAGTGGGTCGGACCATATTTAGTTCGACAGGTTTTTGGAAATGGAGCCATCGAAATCAGTCCGCTCAGCCACGATTCTGAACCTTTCATCGTGAACGGTCAGAGACTGAAGCCGTTCATTGATGTGACTTCTATTGATTCGGCTGAATCATCTTATATCCTCCATTCCTCTTGAACTTATTACGCCCAGCCGATGACGTAAAACTCAGCGCTTAACGGGAGGCAACCCGTCATTTTCCTGAAAATCTAAAACCCTTTTCACACCTTTGTGCACTTAAGGTTTGCCCTTATAGACAGCCGACTCCACCTCAGATGCTTGCATCTGAGATTAGAAATCGTCCGCAAAATTCATCCCGACCCATTCACTCATCAAAACATCTGTCTTAAGGAATGAACTAAGTAAATAAAAATCCCCTAAGTCCAATGAGGACATTGCAAACCTTAGGCATGGGGGGGTATAAAAGTGCAAAACTTGTAAGAAAAGGTTTTAAACAAAAAATTCACATATGCCAAAAACACCCTAAAAATTAAAAAATTTTTTCAAAAAAAAAAGGAGAGGAAATTTTGTGGGAGAAGGAAAAGAAACAAAATGAAAAAGGAGCGCAAAAATGAAAGAAAAGAGTCATTAGTAAGAAACTAAGGAATTGACCTCAGTTCTAGATCTTATTCAAAAAAAAAAAAAAGAAAAGTGCATGGTGAGATTAGTAAGAATGCAAACTTTAGGCATTCTTGGATAGACTCTTAGTACCCATTAAGATGTAGACATTCCTCAAGAGGTTGAGGAAAATGAAAAGCTTAAGTATTAGGTCCAAGGCTTAGGGAGTATTTGACCTCATTAACTAACTTTTGGTTTATGGGACTCAGTAACCTAAGCACCCTAACCTCACACACAGCCTGGTTCAGTAAGCGTAAAAATCAAAATCACGCAGAAGCGTCACAAAATTCTGAAAAGTATGCCTAGAGTAGGAGCGGCCGATCAACACAAGTTGATTTGGACGAGTTCCCAGCGCGGAGAGGCGGGAAATCCCCTCGAAGATGCGTAACAAAATATCATCTCCTCGGTGCTTGTCTCTTAGGATATTTACATATCCTACTGGGGGCATGTAAGCACTATGCTGGTTCAGATTCCATGGATGGCATTATCACGAAGTGTCAATTGCCAGGGTCTGGATTCGACCACGGAACACCATGGATGGGATTATCTCGAAATCTCAATAGCCAGGGTTCTGGGGGTTGCCATGGGCGGTGCTATCTCGAAGCATCGATTGCCAGGAACCCTTGAGGATTGATGATGGGAGCAAGAAATCTGATACAGACCGTGTTGAAAAGTCAATCCTAAGCTAGAATTAAAAAGAAAAAGAGAGAGAAAACTCTCCAAATAAAAAAAAAAAAATTCTATCTCTCTCTTACAAAACGCACTGCGAACTGAGTCAGGGCTAAAATTATTTCAAGCACTGGTGCTTTAACCAAAAAGTCCAATAGACCTTAGGTTAGTTCTTGTGGGCCTTAAAAACCTTTGCTAAGGACTGAGGTTGAGGCTAGACAGATCTGGATCTTGATTGGTACTAGAGTACCTTTTAGGCCTATGGTCAGCATTCTAACCTAATCTAAGTTCAAATGAAAAAGCACTTATCTGAAGTTATTAAAAACATCATGGTCTAAAACAAAGGTTAAAACCTTAAGTTTTTGCTAAGGGACTAGCAAAAGCTAGGCATGGGGTTATGATGAGAACCTCATCATGAACCCTAACTAGCATAATCTAACTTAGATATGTGAGAAAAAGCTCCTACATAACTCATAGAAAGGCTTGACTCAGAAAATTCTGAGTTTGTAAAGAAAATAGGTCATAAGGGGTAAAAATGCAATTTCACCAACACAATCAGTAAACAAGGTAACTCAGGATCCAAACATAGGTCAAACTAACCTAATAAGAAGGAAAGTGGGATGATTTGATCCAACAAGGGCTACAGCAACTCCAAAGAATTAAATGACATTCTATAACCCTAAAACATACCCACTTCAATTCACGAGGTTCGAGGCAGAGTAAAAATCAACTAAACCATCTAAAATTCATAGAAAAATAATCTCTAGGGTTTAGAACCTTCAATTTGGCCTTGGAAACCCATTTTGACCTACATTGAGAACCATGCCCAATTAATGATTTAATTTAGGTTTTTACGTAAATTGGCCGGTCAAACAAGGTCTGACCTAGAAATAAAATTCACCATTAGAATCCTGAGGTCCCATTTAGTCATTAATAAAAACTTGAACCTAAGATGAGACCTTCTTGACCGACTTTGCATTTTGATCCTCATCTATTACTTTTTGACCCTCAACTTTCGAAACCCTTGCATTTTGGCCCGTAAGTTCTTTGTCGTTCTTTGCATACAGGTCCCTCCTGCAAATCTCTGAGCAGCGCCATGCTCCGGCGACTTTGTGCGGAGCATGGCGCCGCGCAGGGTGAGGGAGGGTACCTGCCAGTTGAACCAGGTGTTCCCTGCGACGTCTGCTGTCACAGGGACACCACCATGACCTCTGCCCTCACCCACACCTTCCGTGCGAACACGCGGAAGGTATGAGTCGCAGTTCCGACCACTCTCCCGCGAGGGAGGCACGTCGCCTCCCTGCGCCCACCCCTCCGCCTCTGCCTTTATAAGGACCAGCGTCAGCAGCCGACTCTGGTATCTCGGTCCTGACGGAGAAAAACCCCCACCTTTCCTCTCTTCCCACTCCGGCAGAAACCCACCAGCTCCGACGGCTCCTCCTCCTCCATCTCGTCGCTCTGCTGCAATACCAGCAGCAGAGCCACCTTCGCCTGCTCTTCTCGTGTCGCGTCGTACCCAGCGTGCGCCCTCCTGCTCTCTTCATCGCCGCCGCCCTCCCCCTCTGGGTATTTCTTCTCCTGCGACAGTCGATACGACTGCCGCCCTGCTCCAGCCCCTTCGTCCTCGTAATTAGGTTAAAACTATTCCCCATCTCCCCCTCTTTCTTTTCCTCACTGTCTTTCATTCGATTAAACCCTCGACCGCTCATGTCCACCGTCACCTTCCTCGACTCCGGCCACCCTCAGGCGAGACGCTCCCATCGCTCCGCAGCCTCACACGCCTCGCCGACCCTTACGTAACCTCCTCCTCATAACGCTGAACAACCTCCGCCCACCCACTGCTGCTCTACACCCTCTCATCGCTCCCCCGAACACACCCACACCTCCGGTCACAGGATGAACTAGGCACGCACGCCTAGGCCGCCCCACGACCTGCTGCACCTCGCACCACCTTCGTCGTGCCACGGCGAAGGTCCCTCGCTAGTCTGATTAGGTCGAGAGGCCGTGCTTCTATTTGACAGGGTCGTAGCCCCAGCTGCCATTAACGACAACTGAAGTAGCTTCGAGGCGAGCTCCAGGCCCTGCAGCTTCAGGATCCCAGGTGCTGCAGGTTGGGGTGAAGTCTGCGGAGACTTCTGTCTCAGCATTTGGCACCGATAGTGGCTGCAGCTGAGCGGAGAGCAAGGCGGAATCGTCCTGCGGGCGCGCGCGAGAAGAGCGCAGAGGATAGTCCCACATCGTGAGTTTACCAAACCCCGCAGTAGTATAAGTTGATTTTGTGTTTTCTACTGGTCGCCTCCGAAAGCACTGGGGTGAGGTCCCTCACCTTACTCACCCTCGCCTCGTCCGCGGTTTCACCTCGTGGATCTGGCGGGATCCGACCGGACCCTATCTGAACACACCTCGCGCATCACCCACACACCGGTGCGCCTGGTCACGGGCACGAAACCCGACTCGATTACCCGCGGCTCTGGGAGAGCATCCTGTGAGTGGTTTACAGAGAGAGAGAGACGTGCAGGTAGAGGGACAGGGTAGGTTTTGCTCTTTGTGCAGGGACAGGGTGCGAGGGAAGAACACACTTGGCCGAAGGAAGAAGAAAGAAGAAGGCCAAGGAACAAAGCAGAAGACCGTAGAAGAAGAAGAAGGAGAAGCACAAAGGAAGCACTGTAGCAGACACCACTTCAGCCGTCTGATTGAGAAATTAGACGATGGATGAAGCTCTACAGACAAAGCAAAGAAGAAGAAAAGAGAAGAAGATAAAGAAAGAAGAAGAAGAACTGAAGAAGATCAAGAACTGTGAAGAAAGAAAAGAGAAGAGAAAGAAGAGAAAAAGAAGATAGGCAAAGAGAGAAAGAAGAGAAGAAGAACAAGCCAAGAAACAAAATCTACTTCTCCCTCTCTCTCCCTTTCTCTCTCTTATTTTTGTAATAAAGAAACATTGTACTTCTAGAATTCTAGTAGCTCCCTGAGTTCGACCTCGGAAGAAAAACATTTCTGAGTAAAATTGTAATAGTGGCAATGACGACAAACCGTAGCTATTTTATCTGTACCACAACGACATTACTATAATAAGAACAAACAAAACGCTAAGCTTCGGTGTCATCATCAGACACTACTTCTGCCATTCATTAACCAGATTCTTGAGCGATTGGTAGAGTAGAAATATTTTTGCTTCTTGGATGGATATTCAGGATACAACCAAGTTGCTATTGCACCAGAGGATAAAGAGAAGACCACATTCACTTACCCGTATGGCACGTTCACATTCCGTCGTGTACCATTCGAGTTATGCAATGCACCTGCTACCTTTTAATGTTGCATGCTAGCCATCTTTTCAGAGATGGTGAGTAAATACCTAGAGGTCTTTATGGATGATTCCTTCGTGTTCGGGAACTCATTCGACCATTGTCTTAGCAACTTGGAAAAGATTTTGAAGCGATGTATTAAGGTCAACCTGGTTTTAAGCTGGGAAAAGAGCCATTTCATGGTTTAGGAAGGGATTGTCCTCGGTCACATCGTCTCACATAGGGGCATCGAAGTTGATCGAGCTAAGGTTGATTTAATTTCCAAACATCCACCCCCTAGCTCGGTCAAGCAAATCCAATCTTTCCTAGGACATGTTGGCTTCTATAGAAGGCTCATTAAGGATTTTTCCAAACTTTCTAAGCCCTTGACTGACCTTCTAGCCAACGACGCCCTTTTTCACATGACACCTGATTGTATCAAGGCCTACAACACCCTTAGGGAAATAGTCTCCACTACACCTGCTTTATAACCCCCCAAACTGGTCCCAGGACTTTAAGATAATGTGCGATGCATCAGATTTTGCTGTCGGCGTAGTCCTAGGACAAAGAAGAGAGAAGAAACCCATGGAGATCTACTATGCGAGCAAAATATTGGATGAGGCTCAACGAAATTACACTGTCTCCGAAAAGGAATTACTCGCCATAGTCTTTGGGTTAGAAAAGTTCAGATCATACCTTCTAGGATCCCACGTGATGGTTTACACCGACCACTCGGCTATCCGGGATTTGTTGGCCAAAAAGGATGCTAAACCAAAGCTCATCAGATGGATCCTACTCTTGCAGGAATTTGACCTGGAAATACATGACAAAGCCGGGCCCAAGAACGTTGTAGCCAACCACTTGTCCAGACTTCACTCGGACCACATTAGACCCTCATTACCCTTAACTGACACCTTCCTTGATGAACAACTTCTAGCCGCGCAAGGAAGGAGGCTACCCTGGTATGCAGACTTAGTCAACTATCTGGCGGTAGGTCAGACTCCGCAAGACTGGTCTAAACAGCAACAGGATAAGTTCTTGGCTGAAGCCAAGCACTATTTCTGGGATGATCCTATGCTGTTTAGACTTTGTACTGATCAGATCATTAGGAGGTGTATTCCTGAAGAGGAAGTCCAAATTGTGCTATCCTTCTGTCACGAACAAGCCTGTGGTGGCCACTTCTCTGGAAAGCAGACGGCTGCAAAAGTTCTGAAGTCCGGATTCTACTGGCCATCCTTATTCAAGGACGCACACAGCTTTGCGAGGACTTGCTCTCAGTGCTAGACATTAGAGACTATGACTAGAAAGGATATGATGCCCCTACAGCCCAATCTGATCGTCGAAATTTTTGATTCCGGGGCATCGATTTTATGGGTCCCTTCCCACCATCCAATGGCTTCGAGTACATATTAGTCTCAGTGGACTATGTCTGGAAATGGATCGAAGCCGTAGCCACCCGAAGATGTGACCATAAGGCTGTCATGAACTTTGTTAAGCAAAACATCTTCTCTCGATTTGGGATACCGAAAGCCATGATCAGTGATGGTGGGAGTCACTTTATTCATGCCCAATTCCGTGCCTTACTTAGAAAATACAGGGTTACTCACCTCATTGCCACCCCATATCACCCGCAAACAAATGGGCAAACTGAGGTCTCTAATAGGCAGCTCAAGAATATTCTGCAAAAGACTGTGAGACATGATCGTAAGGATTGGTCCACACGATTCGATGATGCCCTTTGGGCATACAGGACAGCTTTTAAGATCCCAATAGGTATGTTGCCTTATCGATTGGTCTTTGGCAAGGCTTGCCACCTCCCGGTCGAGTTGGAACACCGGGCATACTAGGTTGTTAAGTAGTGCAATATGGATTCCCAGTTGGCCGGAGCACAAAGGACACTCCAACTCTCTGAGCTCAAGGAAATTTTTCGGGATGCTTATGAGAATAGTCGACTTTACAAAGAGAAGATGAAAGCTATCCATAATAGACAAATTCATAGGAAAACCTTCGAGCCCAAGCAGTAAGTCTGGCTTTTTGATGCAAGACTTAAACTTTTCCCCGGGAAGCTGAGATCAAAGTGGACAGGACCATATCAGGTGGCCAAACCTTATCCCAACGGGGTGGTTGAAATTGCAGATTCTAACAGTGGGCAAACCTTGGCCAGAGATTAAAACATTTTCTTTCCCAGGTTCCCCCAAAGGAAGTAGTCACCCTTATTGAGGGTTGACACGGAGCTTTACCCAACTGGAGGTAATAAACTCAGTACTTCTTGGGAGGAAACCTAGAAGATTCAGACTGATCAGGTATACGGTGGCACTCCGGTGATTTCTTTCTGTACCCCCTTGCATACATTTATTTGCCAATGAGGACATTGTCTAACTTAAGCATGGGGGGTGGTAATTCACAGTCTCTGAATTTATATTATCAGCCTGAATTATATATATAATAATAATAATAAATAAAATTAGGAAGGAAAACTTAGGCATTAGGAACTTGTCAACTATAGGAAATAATACAAGAAGAACCTGAACACTTAGACTTTTCAGGCCTTCGGGCTTAATCAGCCTAGGTGTCCACTAAAATGTGGATTTAGTCCCGAATTCTCGCAACCTTAATTTACATTAATCTGATTAATAAAGTAGGGTGATAAGTAAATGACTTATCAACCCGCCCTCTGACTCGGATGGACTTTTAGTTTAAGCATCTGCATACATTTTTGCATTGACTTACTCATCGGAGATTCTAACAGAAATTGGGTAGCTAATGAACCTTCTTGGGTAGTATGACTGGCAAGTTATTGTAGGTAACAACCCATTGGCCGGTTGTCCAGAGCCCAGCCACAGGACCATTTTCTTCTATTATTGCCTCTAGGTAAATCTTAGATCAGAGAAGTCACTTACTAAAACAACAAAAGAAAAAGAAAAGAAAAAGGGGGAAATAAAAAAAAGGATAAATAAGCCACACTTCACCGCACGAGTATGGCTGGTAAGTGGTCGTAGGTAATATCCCATTGGTTAGTTGTCTAGAACCCAGCTCACTAAATGCACGAAAAAGCCCAAAACACTTAAGGAAGAAGCGGGGAAGTAGAGCAATCTGGGGAGATATACACTGAAGCCCCATTGTGTTGACCCCACACAAAATAAAAGTAGGGAGAAAGCTACTAATCAGACAGATACACCTTTAGGCAGGCATTTTCTTTCACGGTCACTTAGGGTCGTAGAAACCAGAAGTCTGTTTCAATTACCGTTGAGTGAGTCTATCACAATCTTCACACCAAGATGCTTAGTACTTTGAGTCTTTTTTGAGTTATGGGTGGGTTGGGTAGCTGTAAAAAGTTACCTACACACTCTCAACTCCAAAAATCCAAAAAAATTAGAAAAGATGAAAAAGAAAAAGAATATATATATATGTATATATGGTTTAAGCGAGGACTTGGGCGGTTTATATTTTGGCAGACACACGGACGCTGTTTAGTCTCTGTGGATTAGGCTCTTAGTATATATTTCCTCCCGTTGACAAGTAACATATGTCCAAGTAATCAATTCTTAATTCCGACTGAAAATAACAGCTAGGATAAACCTTGTTAAGGACTAGCAAGGGATGAGCATGGGGGTATGATAACTCTACATTCAATGATGATAATTCCATCAACTAGAGTTAGTTTTGAGGATATATGTGCGTTAATGACATACCATAATGGGGTTGGGAGCATTGCATTCATGATGAATTAAGATTGCTTATAATCAATGTTTAATGGCTCTGTATACAAGTGCATGTTGAAACAAGCCTCAGATGAGCAATCGGACTGCACGGATGGATCCAGATCAACGAACAGAGTCCAACGGACTCGAAATCGCTTAAATCTGACATCTGGAGCTCCTCCAACAAGCCCAAGAAATTTTTGCTGTTGATCTGATGATTAATGGCCCACAAACGGCCACGTGGTACCATCCGTTGTGCTCCCATCGACGCAGCACCCCCACTTCATCATGCAGAAGCATCCTAAGCCATCCGATCCAAGGATAAGATGGCTAAGGAATCGTAAGGGTGCGGGCCTCGCCGATGCACTCTTCACTGCACCAAGGTTCAATCTCAGCCATCCAATCGCCATCGGATGGCTGAGCATTGGCACACAATTGAGACAAAGTGTGGAGGTAGCGCAGCGGTCAGCGCCCTACCACACGAACGCACGACGTGCGTTTGATTCACACTGGTTGCGTTCGTGCGCGCAATTGAAATTCAGCCGCTGATGGGTGCGTGGACAGATTAGATGGAGGCACATGGGGCGATCTCGAGCGTCCAACGTAAATGCGCGTGATGACGTGAGTTCACCACACTTAAGGCGCGAACCAGCACGCCCGGTCTCGTGCAATCCCAGTCGTTGATGCGCGATCCGACGGCTTATGGTGTGAGCACGCGGATTGCGGGGGAAGCAGCATACACGGGTGCGACGGGGGGGCGACGTGGTGCGTCCTCAGCGGTCCGATGGTGATCCGCGCCTCAGATTCGACGGTTGAGGATGCGTAGGCGCGGCTTGAGAAGAAGGATGGGCGCACGGACCGGTGGGCGTGGGACTTCAGCGACACCTTTGGAAGGGATTTAGAGACTTACCGGACGTCGCTAAAGACTCGTACCTCTTTTGGAAGCCCTCTTCTACTATATAAACCCCCTCAACCACCCCATCTCTTGGCATTCAATTCTCACACACTCTCCATGCAATCCTAGCCCTCTCCTAGTTCCACCAAACACCCTATATCCACCTCGGAGTTGTTGAGTGATTGCATAGCAAGCTTTGCCAATAAATATGCCATCTTATGTTATTTCGTAGCATTACCCATTCATCTTATGTAGCCATACTTGCATTTGTAAATATTCACTTGCATGCATTTATAAAGAGGGGAAGAGCTTGAGAATAAATGGCCATTCAATCCACTTCAATAATTAACATCTTCATTGTGTGTGTGCATTGCAATTTCACCACTCCCATTTCTATATTCCATGGCTCCTGTGTGAAGGTTCCCTTACTAGGAGGGGTGACGTAATAATATGCGGAAATAAAATATAACGCAATCTCACAAAAATCAATCACAAAATGTACACAGGTATTTTTAGGTGGAAACCCAAACCGGGTGAAAACCACCACCTAACCCTCTCGAGTTAGGATTTTCCGATCAACCAAGTTGATCAAAATCCACTAAACGAATCACTTTAAACGAGGGTGATTCAACCTCAGTACAACGACGCTACAAGTACGAGGGTAGCGTTCCTCAACCCCTTCTCTCCACGAGAAGGATTTTGTCCCAAGAAGGAGACGGGAATTCGCAAAGCGAATACCCAACCAAAATACAAAGATAAAATAAAATAACAGTCCTATAGAGCCAACAAAATTAAACCTAGCTTCTATAGGAAATAGGAAACTCCCCTTTGCAAGGAGTGCGTCGACGATGACGCGGGTGCGTGAGCCACGCGATGGCGCTACGTCGCTCTCGTTATCAATGCCGGGAGAGCGAGTGCGCAACGGGAATGATGCTCTCAAGATGATGGAGCTTGAGCTTAGAGAGCAAGTGCTTCTTGGACACAAGAGAGTGGAAATACTTGATCTTAGTGTATCTTGGTCTCTCTAGGTGTATATCTTGTGTGTCTAAGTGTATCCAAGTGTGTTTGTGTGTTGCAAAGGCTCCCCTCTATTTATAGAGGCCTTAGGAAGGCTTTGGAAGGCTTGGAAAAGCTTCCATAGCCGTTGGGTGCAAAGCCCAAGAGAATCAGGCCGAAATCAGGACAATGATTACACTTCACAGGGTTATCAGACGTCTAACTCTGGCATCAGACGTCTGGAAGGCCACTTTAAGACGTCTGATTTCAAGGTCAGACGTCTGATTCTAAGCGGGTTTCTCCCTGACTTGAATCAGATCTAAACAGGGTTTTTGTGCAAGTCCATCAGACGACATACAGGACGTCTGGTACTATGTCTGGACGTCTGGAAACCTACTTTTACTGTGGGAATTGATTTCCAAACGTTGCAACGGCTAGAAAATCTCTGAGAAGAGATTTTGGGTCAGCCGAGGCAAAACGGTCATTTATCAGACGTCTGGTAAGTCCTATGGACGTCTGATAAGGCTCTAACGGTCATATTCTTGACTGTTTGCTAAGCCAGCCAACGGTCCACTAATTGGACGTCGGGCAAAATCATCAGACGTCTTCTAAGACGTCTGGACCAAGGTCTGGACGTCTGATTTCATCAGACAGAATACTAAGTCCAGCCTAAAAGTTATCAGACGTCTGAAACAACAGTCAGACGTCTTAAAATTCTTTATCAGACGTCTGATTTGGGAATTAGACGTCTGTAAATGCTGTTTGAGCCCTATATTGGTTTTCTAAGTATTCTACAGAAAACCTAAGTATCCTAGGGTTGTGCAGGTGTTCCTAGGACTACTTTTAGGGTACTTTGAGGCTCTTTAACATAATGTTCTAAGGAATCAAAAAGAGCAAGAAAATAAATACAAGAGATACATGAAAGGATAAAAAAGAATCTATCTTATTCTTCTTGTCTTCCATCTCCAATCTTTCGCTCCACGCGAACCTCCTGTGTTTTCCGTCAAGCTCCTCCAATCCGTCCTGGATGTGAGCTCGAGTTCCGTCTAAACACGTCCACATTTGCAATTGACCTGAAATCTAGGACTCAAATTGCAAATGTTAAATAACACGTGTTTTGTTATCATCAAAACAAATGATCGTGGTGCTCTAGCACCAACAATCTCCCCCTTTTTGATGATGACAAAACCGTAAATAATAATGCATAAAATTCTCCCCCTTTTTGACATTATCAAAAATGTTTAATTGATTTTACATTTCTTATAACTCCCCCTTAAAACATGCTCTTCTATGAATTTATTTTAACAAAGGTGATATTCTCCCCCTTTTTGTAACAATGCGATAGCTATTATTTTTCTCCCCCTTTCTAAAGGAAATTTAGCTACCTTATATCTCCCCCTTAAAAATTGACAATTAGCTCATCCTTTTTTAACTCCCCCTATCTAAATGCTTATGATAAAAAGATAGGGTAAAGGGTTTTACCTCACCTACCATGGCCAATAAAATGGCCCGAATGGTGGTGGTGGATGCCACATCGGATGGGGCTCCCATCCGTAGCTTGGAGGCCCGGGCATTGGCGCCGGTCTCCAATCTGGTGGTCGACGTGCGGCGGGTCCGTCATTTGTTCGTCGTCTCGTCGGTCTTCTTGTTCTCCTCCTTGGTCTACTCATTGGTTCTCCCAACTTAAGTTGACCAGCCTTGAGCTTGTAGGTCCAGTCTTTTATGTTGTAGTCATCCCTGAACCCTACAAAACAAGATTATAATTTTTTCTTCGGTATCCAAGTGAGCTTGGATCCGGATTTGTTAGAAGGTCTCCTTGATGGAGATCCTTTCTCAACCTTAGGGCTATAAAAATTATCAACTTTGTTGATTAATTTGTTAGAATTTTCCCTAAGACATGCGATTTCTCTTTCTATAGTTTGTATCTTAGTCTTTAAATCAAAAATTTCTAACTTTAGACTATTATTTTCCTCAATCAACTTATTTTTTTCATTGATGAGGTTATGATTTTCTAATAACAGGTTATTATTTTTAGGACAAGCTTCTAGATCCTTAAGTTTTATTTCTAACCTATCATTTTCATTTTTAAGAAAACTAAGGTTCTTTTTAATGCCTTTATTTTCTACCCTAAGTGATTTACTAATCTCAAAAAGTTCATTAAAAGCTTCTTGAAGATCATAACTTACCTCATTGTCGCTGTCGCTTCCGCTTTCGCTGTCGCTATTGCTTCCTCTGGCCATGAAACCAAAGCAAGCAGTTTCTTCTTCTTCTTCTTCTTCCTCCGAGCTGGAATCGTCCCAAGTGGCTTGGAACGCCTTCTTCTTAGATTTTTCCTTTTCCTTTTTCTTCTCCTTTTTGAGAAGAGGGCACTCTGGTCGTAGGTGCCCTTTCTCGTTGCAATGGTAGCAACGTCTCGGGCTTTCCTTCTCCTTTTTCTCTTTATTTAATTCCCTACAAAACTTGGAAAAATTTTTAAGTAAAATTCTAAAGTCTTCGTCGTCGGAACTTACCTCGCTATCCGACGCGGCTCTGAAGGCGAGAGTCTTCTTTAGTTTAGGCTCCGGTGTATCCTTCTTCTTCTGCTTCAACTTAGTCTCGTAGGCCATCAGATTGCCTAGGAGATCTTCCATGTTGAGCTCCTTCATTTCGTTCGCCTCTTCGATGGCGGTGACTTTCTGTTCCCATTCCGGTCCAAGGGAACGAAGAAGCTTCCCTTGAAGCTCTCCCTTGATGAAAGTCTTCCCTAAAGCTTTCAAGTTATTTACTATGAGAGTGAACCTAGTGTTCATCTCACTTAAAGTTTCGTTAGTTTTCATAGAAAAAGCCTCAAATTCTTGTGAAAGTAAATTGAGCTTAGAAGTTTTTACCTTAGAGGTACCTTCATGAGTTACCTCGAGTGTGTGCCAGATCTCGTATGCGGTGGCGCATTGCGAGATTCTGTTGAACTCCTCCGGGCTGAGCGCGCAATACAACGCGTTCATTGTTTTCGCGTTGAGAGAGAGCTCCCGGATCTGCTGCTGCGAGTATCCTCTGGCGGGTTTCTCTGGGATGTCGAAGGGGGTCTCGCACCTGGCCCAGACTGTGAAGTCGGTGGCTTGAAGCCACGTCTTCATCCGCAACTTCCAGTAGGTGTAGTTGTTCCCATCAAAGTAGGGCGGACGGGTTGTGGACTGCCCCTCGGAAATCCTGCTTGTGGAACAGCTTCCCTCCATGTGATCTTTCCGCGGATGTTACTCCTGTCGGCGGAAAACCTGCTCTGATACCAATTGAAGGTTCCCTTACTAGGAGGGGTGACGTAATAATATGCGGAAATAAAATATAACGCAATCTCACAAAAATCAATCACAAAATGTACACAGGTATTTTTAGGTGGAAACCCAAACCGGGTGAAAACCACCACCTAACCCTCTCGAGTTAGGATTTTCCGATCAACCAAGTTGATCAAAATCCACTAAACGAATCACTTTAAACGAGGGTGATTCAACCTCAGTACAACGACGCTACAAGTACGAGGGTAGCGTTCCTCAACCCCTTCTCTCCACGAGAAGGATTTTGTCCCACGAAGGAGACGGGAATTCGCAAAGCGAATACCCAACCAAAATACAAAGATAAAATAAAACAACAGTCCTATAGAGCCAACAAAATTAAACCTAGCTTCTATAGGAAATAGGAAACTCCCCTTTGCAAGGAGTGCGTCGACGATGATGCGGGTGCGTGAGCCACGCAATGGCGCTACGTCGCTCTCGTTATCAACACCGGGAGAGCGGGTGCGCAACGGGAATGATGCTCTCAAGATGATGGAGCTTGAGCTTAGAGAGCAAGTGCTTCTTGGACACAAGAGAGTGGAAATACTTGATCTTAGTGTATCTTGGTCTCTCTAGGTGTATATCTTATGTGTCTAAGTGTATCCAAGTGTGTTTGTGTGTTGCAAAGGCTCCCCTCTATTTATAGAGGCCTTAGGAAGGCTTTGGAAGGCTTGGAAAAGCTTCCATAGCCGTTGGGTGCAAAGCCCAAGAGAATCAGGCCGAAATCAGGACAATGATTACACTTCACAGGGTTATCAGACGTCTAACTCTGGCATCAGACGTCTGGAAGGCCACTTTAAGACGTCTGATTTCAAGGTCAGACGTCTGATTCTAAGCGGGTTTCTCCCTGACTTGAATCAGATCTAAACAGGGTTTTTGTGCAAGTCCATCAGACGACATACAGGACGTCTGGTACTATGTCTGGACGTCTGGAAACCTACTTTTACTGTGGGAATTGATTTCCAAACGTTGCAACGGCTAGAAAATCTCTGAGAAGAGATTTTGGGTCAGCCGAGGCAAAATGGTCATTTATCAGACGTCTGGTAAGTCCTATGGACGTCTGATAAGGCTCTAACGGTCATATTCTTGACTGTTTGCTAAGCCAGCCAACGGTCCACTAATTGGACGTCGGGCAAAATCATCAGACGTCTTCTAAGACGTCTGGACCAAGGTCTGGACGTCTGATTTCATCAGACAGAATACTAAGTCCAGCCTAAAAGTTATCAGACGTCTGAAACAACAGTCAGACGTCTTAAAATTCTTTATCAGACGTCTGATTTGGGAATTAGACGTCTGTAAATGCTGTTTGAGCCCTATATTGGTTTTCTAAGTATTCTACAGAAAACCTAAGTATCCTAGGGTTGTGCAGGTGTTCCTAGGACTACTTTTAGGGTACTTTGAGGCTCTTTAACATAATGTTCTAAGGAATCAAAAAGAGCAAGAAAATAAATACAAGGGATACATGAAAGGATAAAAAAGAATCTATCTTATTCTTCTTGTCTTCCATCTCCAATCTTTCGCTCCACGCGAACCTCCTGTGTTTTCCGTCAAGCTCCTCCAATCCGTCCTGGATGTGAGCTCGAGTTCCGTCTAAACACGTCCACATTTGCAATTGACCTGAAATCTAGGACTCAAATTGCAAATGTTAAATAACACGTGTTTTGTTATCATCAAAACAAATGATCGTGGTGCTCTAGCACCAACACTGTGCACGCCTCCTCTCCGCCCTCATGCTAGTTGCATGGGGAGAGGCGTGCACTCTTTCTATAAAAGGGCATGCACTCTCCCTTGCTGCAAGAGCCGGCCCTCCACCTGCAGACACACCGGTCTCCACCCTCAGACAACACACACAACACCACACACACCCATCGGCCACTCTTCCTCTCTCCCTCTCCATACACAGTTCCTCTTCTCACAAGTTGAGAAGAGGCACATTGTGTGCAGGAGAAGTTCACAGTGGTCTCAAGACCCCACTGTGAGCTCCACCACAGCCTAGCTCCTTTGTGAGCAGGTGGGCGTGGTGGTTTCCTTTTTTCTTTGTGTTATTTGCGTACTCGCCTTTTTTTTCTGATTTCATTTTTAGTTTTATTTTTCTTCATTTCATCACCCTCATCGCCATTGTTGCAGAGCTTCAAGCTCCGAAGCTCGGCCTGCACCTCTGCGCACGTGCATAGAACCCAGCTTCCCTTTCCGCGCGCATGTGCGTGCTCTGCGGCTCCTCCGCGCGTCGCACCGCCTTAGCTGGTCATCGCTCCCCGCTCTACACTGTAGCGCACTGTTCATCACGTCTTTCTGGCGCCGTTGCCCGGGAAGCGCTATTTGGAGTAAGTTTCTACTCTCTTCCTTTGATTTTCTCATCTCCCACCCTTCTCTTCACGGGTGTTTTGTTTGTTTGTGTGCAGGTGTACCTGTTGTAAGGAGGAGACATGCAGAGGAGGTCGGAGATGTGGGCAAATCTGAGGCGGGTGCATGAGCGTGAAGTCGCTGGCGCCGCATTGGAGCTTCGCCTACATTGCTGAGGAGGTAGGTATCTTCCTCTTAGTAACTTAGGTCATCTTGTCACCTTAAAAAAAAAAAAGAGAAAAAAATCTAAAAATTCTAAAAACCTAAAAACACTTCTTGGGAATTTCTTGGGGCAAGTGGACTAAAACCCACTTGATTTTTTGCTATCACCCCCACCGCCCCTTGATTTCTCGTAAACTTCACATAGGGAAAATCCAAGAATCTTGATTCTTGCCTTTTTCGTTGTGTGAAGTCTTCTTAGAGGCAAGGTAAAAACTGATTGATTGCCATTCTTCCTTGCCTCATTTATTAGCATTTCGGGATCACATTTTTGGTGGGGAGTCTTGGAATTGAATTGATTCCAAGCCTGCCACGACTTTACATTTGACTTAGATTCGATCCCGAATATTTCACCCCAACATTTCATTTTCTTTTCATCATTTGGTGGTTGAGTTTTGTGTGGATTATCATTTTAGTGATTGGGAGCACTTGAATTGAGTGTGTTGGCTCCCTATCACATTAAGCTAAAATTGACTCGTTCATCCACACTTGGAAATTTCCATTTAGGGAAGCCCATTGCATTTTTAGCATGCATTAACTAATTCACATTGAAGAAGGGTTTGTTGGGCATAGAAAACTTGTATTTTCTGAAAACCTGGAGATTGGTTGAATTGGTAATCCAGTGGAATCATAAAATCCATACTACTTGAGGTTGAAATTCTAATCGCCATTCACCATCTAAAACTTTAATTTGGGGAGATTTCCTCGTTGCATGCTTGATTTACACACTCTTAAAATCGACGCACTTAGGCATTACCTGGATATAACGCCCTTCACATTCCTTGAGCACTTGATCCTAGGCCTCTAAATTAAAACTGGTAGCAACTTGACCCCTCTTAAGGATTGGAAGTCTAACTACCTACGTGTAGCACCTATGTGCTGGTGTGGGTTCCCGCGTGCCGTCGGGTGTCTAAGACTGGGGCAAACGCCCTTTCAATCTGGTCCGGTGGTTCCGCAGTGCTCTCATTTGGTTCTGTAGGTTGTGATAGTAGGTAACTTAGATCTTTAGGTCTATGGGCACATTGTAGAGGTTACGACATTAATTGTTTTGATTTGTCATCAAGTGTACCCTTACGGCGTTGTTTCTCTCATCCCTTTCCCTTCTCATCTCCCCAATTCTTCCTGTGGTAGTGCATGTTTGGGAGAAGGTCACAAAACCCTGAATTGCTTGAATTGTCTGATAATTCTAGAAGGGTAGAAACTGGTGAATTGTCATCCTCCACTACAAACATGGCTGCATGCCCACCGCCAAATTCCAAGGGAGGAAATCACCCCCCTCCAATCCCACCAGGTGGTGGTGGAGCCGTAGACCCCATAACTCGCCTCTAAGCCCAAATGGCACTATATAGTGAATAAATCGAGGTCATAAGGGAAACATTGGAGGAAATGAATCGCCCTCCCCCTGAAAGGGAGGAACCCAGGTCTCTTAGTTCCTATCAAAATCCCGCTGCTATAGAGACCATTGGGCAAATTCGAGTCCCCATGGGTGGGGACGATTTTGATTTAAAACCTAATGTCATTGGCCTAATTAACTTTCACTTCCATGGTCTTGCAAGTGAAGATCCCTTTCTTCATTTGGAAGACTTAACCTAATTAGCAGAAACTGTTAAACCAAGAAACATCGGGTTATCAATAGTCCTCATGAAAATGTTCCCATTTTCGTTGCGGGACAAAGCGTCACAATGGTTGCGCACCCTTGGGAGACCCATCCACTCTTAGGAAGAGATGCGAACAAAATTTCTCAAAAAATTCTTCCTAATCGGGCGAACCAATGCACTTCGCCGGACTATAACTTCATTCATGCAACAAATGGTGAGCAATTTCATGAGGGTTGGGAGAGGTGTAATGACCTCTTAAGGAAGTGCCCACACCATAGTCTTCCAAAGTGGCATATAGCCCAAATCTTCTATTATGGGCTAAATGAGACTTCGTGACAGATCGCCGACACTTCCTGCGGAGGAAACTTTATGAATAAAGATTAGAATGGAGCATTTGAATTGTTTGAGAACATGAGTGAAAACTCAATGAACAATGCCTCCATTGTTGTCTTTAATCGTACCAGCATGCCCCGCAATGTTCATGAAGTTGACACGGGACCCTCCCATTCATCCACAGATCTTAACTTAATTGCATAAAAATTGGATGGAATCTCCGTCATGCACAAGAAGCTGGACAAGCTTTTGGCCAACCCCGCTCGCTCTTTGGCGAATACCTCCACACCATCACTCCGTCACAACCTTAATCCTTCCAATGCCAAGCTTATTCCCAAGAATCCTGTGAGACTGTCCTTACCGAGTATCGCGCCGAGCGATTCGGTAAGCAATGTGAACTTGGCTTCTGCGAGCCAGTATTTTGACACGGAGGACCAAGCCTTCGTGTGCTCGGATGCATATACACATGCAGACTCGTCTTCTGGCTTAGAAGACGCTTGTACCCTTGGGAACAACCCGTTCTCTGCTACTTATAACCCAGGGTGACGAAATCATCTTAACTTTGCATGGTCCAGTAACCTGCAGCGCCAAAACCCCACGAGTGGACCAATGCGACCGTCCGCACTCGCCATCCCAAGAGCCCAGTATAATCCTGTGGCAAATACACCATCAGGTCTTTGCGCACCTTAAACAGAACATGCATCAAGTCCTCTTGATAAATTGATGCGAATGATGACGGAAATGTCCAAGTGCTATGAAGAAAACATGACCTCTCTTCAACACCAATTGGTGCAGCAGAATGCTGAGATTAGTCAACTAAGCATGACGACTCGATCTCAGGGCACTCTTCTAGCCCAACCTGTTCCTAACCTGAGAAATTTTGTACCCTGTGGTCCGCAATCATGGGTACGACCTTCTCAGGGGCAAGTTCATCAGATTCTGCAAGCTCCGAGTACTCCACCGGGATTCCAGGCTAATCTCACAGCAGCACATCACCCTTATGTCCCAATTGTGAACCCTCCTCCGCCTTATGATCCCACTGAAGCTGCAACGTCCAATGCGATTACTACGAGGAGTGGAAAGCAAACCGTCAATCCGTCTTGACTTAATTCTGGCTCATCTTCTTCATTGCCCTCTCATTCGGGATGCGCACTGCATTTTCGTGAGGATGATATGCCCAAACTAGTGCCAGAATCGGTCCCATTCCCGGAGGCTCTACTGAGGGAGCCAAAAGGCAAGAAAAAGAATACGCAAGCCTTTGATAACCTGCGTAATTTATTCAGGGATGTTGAGATCAAAGTACCCCTGTTGGAGGCTATCGACCATATACTTGATAAACGCCAGTTTATCATCATTCTTATGCATTAAAACAAATCTAACTCTTAGGATTTTTCTCCGCATACGGGTTTTTGGGCTGCATTTAGGCATTAACTAGGATAGGCATGCATTGCATTTTTTCTTGTTGTTTTAATGAGATTTTGTGAGTGTTAGGGATGAACAGGTATATAGATCCCTAAAACCCTAGCACTCAAGAAGGCAAATGGTGAAGGAGGAGCTCAGACTAGCTGGAACTTAGCCTGATCCAACTCACCACAGCTAGAATCTAGCTCACTTGGACTAGGGTTAGCTCATCCTAACTCCATTCAGCTAATCTCAGCTGAATGGCAGCTCAAGAGAGCTCATCTTAGCTCACCCTAGCTCAAGTCAGCTCAGATCCAGCTCAACTTAGTTGAGTCTAGCTCATCTTAGCTCCTATTAGTCCACAGGGAGCTCTAGCTAGCTCAGCTGAGTTGACTGGAGTTCATCCCAGCTCAGATCTAGCTACATCTAGCTCCACTCAGCTCCAGCCAGTGGAAGAACTTATCCCAGCTCAGGAAGCTCAAGTCCAGCTTTTGGGGACTCACTTAGCTCAACTTGGTTGAGCTAAGCTACCTTAGCTGTCTCAACCAGCTCAATCCTCCCCGGGAGCACTAGACCCAGCTCACCTCAGCTCCATTCAACAGAAGTCAGCTCACTTTAACTTGGCTTAGTAGCTAGCAAAGAACTAGCTCTAGATTTTTTAGATCCAGCTCCTCCCTCCAAACCCTAGCTCCAACACCTCCTCTACTCCACTATTAGCTAAGCTAGCTTAGCTTAGCTTAGCTTAGCTATGCTCCAGCTCCCTTGGCTTTTTCCACCTAAAAACCCTACCTAGCAACCCCACTAACTAGCTCCACCTAAGCTCCACATAAGCTAACCCTACTTCCACCTCACCTTGGCACCAACCTAGCCTACCCACTACCTCCAAAAGACACCATAAAGTGGCGCCAAAACAACCCTAACTACCTCCTTATTGGTGCCACTTTTTCCCTCCAAAACACCCCCACATCATGGCCCTACACATAGCCCTACAACCCATCCTAGCCATCCACCTACCCCTCCTTCTAGAACCCTACTTGGCACCACCTAAGCCCCTCTTGTAGAAGCCATTTTGGTGCCAACTTCAAGGGGTGCCACCACCTATAACCACCACTTAGGTGCCCCTTGGGTTGGCGCCAATTACCCTTAGCCATAGGATCCCCAACCACCTCCATCTTCCCATCTTAGTCCTCCATTTCAAGAGTCACCTTAGCCCCCTTCCTACTCTATGTAAACCCACCACCTACCACCATTTTAGAGCATCCACCATTAGTGTTTAATTCCACCTAAACCCACCTACATCCTACGGCCAAGAAGAAGGAGTAGAGAAGGAGATTAAGGGGACACATCACCCACCCCCTTGGTGCCTTCTTCTCCCCACTCTCTTCAAATTGTGCCACGCCAAGAAGGGGGAGCACTCCACCACTAGGAGGACGGCTAGGCAAGGAGGAGCAAGGGTGGTACACGCCCACCCTTAGAGGAGATCATTGGAGGTGGTAGCTTCCACCTTGGAGGACACCATTTTCAAGGAAGGAGAAGGAGGAGCCCTTTTCAATCCTAGGAGCCACTAAGCTTGGAGCAAGGGGTTTCCCCTCTTCACCAACAATTCAGGAAGATTTGTGCTTTATTTCTTTGTTGCAATTATCTAGTAGTAGAAGCATTCATCTACTATGTTTTTTTCATAAAACTAACTTTTGGCTTACGGGACTCAGTAACCTAAGCACCCTAACTTCACACACAGCTTGGTTCAGTAAGCATAAAAATCAAAATCACGTAGAAGCGTTGCAAAAATTCTGAAAATGACACCTAGAGTAGGTGAGGCTGATCAACACAAGTTGATTTGGACGAGTTCCCAGCGCGGAGAGGTGGGAAATTTCCCTCGAAGATGCGTAACAAAATATCATCTCCTCGGTGCTTGTCTCTTAGGATATTTACATATCCTACCGGGGGCATGTAAGTACTCTGCTGGTTCAGATTCCATGGATGGCATTATCACGAAGTGTCAATTGCCAGGGTCTGAATTCGGCCACGGAACACCATGGATGGGATTATCTCGAAATCTCAAAAGCTAGGGTTCTGGGGGCTACCATGGGCGGTGCTATCTCGAAGCATCGACTACCAGGAACCCTTGAGGATTGATGATGGGGACAAAGAATCTGATACAGATCGTGTTGAGAAGCCAATCCTAAGCTACAATTAAAAAGAAAAAGAGAGAGAAAGCTCTCCAAACACATAAATCTTCTACCTCTCTTTCTTACAAAACGCACTGCGAACTGAGCTAGGGCTAAAATTATCTCAAGCACGGGTGCTTTAACCACAAAGTCCAATAAGCCTTAGGTTAGCTCTCGTAGGCCTTAAAAACCTTTGCTAAGGACTGAGGTTGAGGCTAGACAGATCTGGATCTTGGTTGGTACTAAAGTATCTTTTAGGCCTATGGTTGGCATTCTGACCTAATCAAGGTTTCAAAAGAAAAAGCACTTATCTAAACTCATTAAGAACTTCATGGTCTAGAACAAGGGTTGAAACCTTAAAATTTTGCTAAGGGACTAGCAAAAGCTAAGCATGGGGGTATGATGAGAACCTCATCATGAACCCTAGCTAGCACAATTTAATCCAAATGAGTGTGAAAAGCTCCTACAAAACCTAAAGAGAGGCTTAACTCAGAAAATTCTGAGTTAAAGAATAAGACAAATCATAAGGGGTAAAATTGTAATTTCACCAATGCAGTGTAAAAACAGGGTAATTAAGGGTCCAAACATAGGTCAAACGAGCTTAATAAGGAGGGAAGTGGGATGATTTGATCTGAAAAGGGTTATAACAACTTCTAGGAATTAAATGATATTCTGTAACCCTAAAATAAACCCACTTTAATTCACGAGGTTCGAGGCAGGATAAAAAGTAACTAAATCCTGTAAAATTCATGGAAAAATATTCCCTAGGATTTAGAACCTTCAATTTGGCCTTTGCAACCTATTTTGACCTAAAATGAGAACCATGCCCAATTTATGACTTAATTTGGGTTTTTGTGCAAATTGACCGGTCAAACATGGTCCAACCTAAAATAAAATTTCACCATTAAAATCCTTAGGTTCAAATTAGTCTGTTATAGAAATTTGGGCCTAAGAAAAGACCATCTTGACCGACTTTACAAATTGGTCCTCTTAATTTACTTTTTGACCCTCATCTTTTGAAACCCTTACATTTAGCCCCCTACCTTCTCGTCGTTCTTTGCAGAACGGTCCCCCCTGCCATTTCTGCGTAGCACCATACCTCCGGCGACCTTGCGCAGAGGATGGTGCCGCGCAGGGCAGGGCGCCCGTCCTCAGGAACAAGCAGGGGGTTCCCTGCATCGTCCTCTGTCGCAGGGACCCTCCCTTGACCTCTGCAATCGACCATGCCTCTTGTGCGAATGCACGAAAGGCATGGGTGTCCATTTCCGGCCACACTCCGGCGAGCACGGCATGTCGCCTCCTCGATCTCCTCTCCTCGCCAGTGCCTATATAAGGAGCGGCAGGGTCTGCTGTCTCCTTCAAGTTAGTTTTGGCCAAGAGAAACCCTAGATTTCGTCTCTTCCCTCTCCGGTCAGGCAGCTCGAGCTTCCGGCGATCCTTCCTCCTCCTCCTCGTCGCTCTGCTGCCATACCTGCAGCAGAGCCTACTCTGCCTCGTCTTCCTGCTCCAGGCCGTACCAGCTGGCGCCTTTCGATCCCCTCCTCGTCGCCGATAACCCCCTCCTGGGCATCTTCATCCCTAGCTTCGGCAGGCGCGAGCCGGACGCCTCCCTCTCCCTCTTCGCCAACTAAGTAGGTAGGAATCTTCCTTTCTCTCTCCCTTATATTTTTCCCTTCCTGATTTACCATTTTAACCCACTGACTGCCACTTCCACCTCCATCTGCTCCATCTCTGGTCGCCATCTTCGGCGAGGTTGCTCCACCTCCACAGACCACCTCACCCCTTGCCGACAAGCCCAGAAGCTCCCTCTCACTCCGCTCAACCGTTTCCCCCACTCCATTCACCGCCATTCACCGCCCGACCACCCCCCGAATACACCCATTTCCGTGCACACAATCTGCCCTAGGTGCACCTCCGCAGGCACCCCCGCGGCTTGCCGACCCTCGCACCGCCTTCGCCGCCCTCTGGTGAAGCTCCCTACATTATCTGACGTGGCCGAGAGGCTGTCCTTGTGATTTCAGGTCTCCGCCTCCTCGCCGCCATTGACGAGCTACTGAAGCTCCTTCGCGAGCAGCTTCAGGATGCCTCCAGCCCAGGTGTGAGCCCCAGGTAGCGCGGGGTGATTCCGCGAGCACGCCTAGGTTTGCGATTGGGGTCGCGAGCTTTCGTGGCTGCCCCAATTGGCAGTGTCTTCTCTCTTGCAGGCGCGTAGACTGGAGGTGGGACTTTAGTCCCACCTCGTAAATGTGTGGCCTTGTGCCCACACTTAAATTGAATTTGTGAATTAGGCTGCTTGCCTTCGATACACAGGGGTCAGGTCCCTCACCTGCACGCAGCGTGCCATGCGCTCGCCCGCCCTCGCCCGTGTTCACGCCCCGCGGGTCTGGGCCGAACCCGACTACCCGACTAAGGACTCCTCGCCCACCATCGCACGCCGGTGGGCCTGGTCCCGGGCACGCAACCCGAACCCGATTACCCGGCTCTGGGAGAGCTTTCCTAAAGAGAGATTCAGAGAGAAAGAGAGATGCGGGGAAGGGGTAGGGGTAGGTTTTGCACTGATAGTTGTGTGTGCGCGTAGAGAAGAAGGAAAAAGAAGAAGCAGGCGAAGGAAGAAGAAGAGAGGAGGAGAGGTTGAAGACTTAGTTGCTCTGAGCAACTGAAGAAGAAAGAAAGGAGAGGAGATGAAGGAGAAGAAAAGGAGCCGCACTGTAGCAAACACATAGTTAAGTCGTTTGAGCACCGAGTCAGACGACGGAAGGTCAGTAGCCAGAGCAGGAAAGAAGGCAGGCTGAAGAAGAAAGAAAGAAGAGGAACGGCCAGAGTAGCCGAAGAAGAAGAAGAAGAAGAAGAAGAAGAAGAAGAAGAAGAAGAAAAGAAGGAAGAAGAAAGGAAGACTTAGCAGCTGATAGAGCGAGAAGGCAGAAGCTCTGCAGCCGCAAGGAAGAAAAGAAGAAAATCAGAGAGGAAGAAAGGAAAAAGAGAAAGGATCACCGTAGCCACAGCAAAGGAAAGAAGAGAGAAGAAGGCAGATCGAAAAAGGGAAGAATCAGCTGAAAGAGAAGAAGAAAAGAGAAGAGGAAGAGAGAAGAATAAGAAGCCAAAAAAAAGAGAACTTTTGCTCCCTCTCTCTCTATCTCTTAATTTTTGTAAAACCTTATATTGTGAATTTATGTTTCTAGAATTATAGTTGCCCCCTGAGTTCGACCTCGGAAAACTTGTCATTCAGAGTAAAAAAAAAATTGTATTAAACTGGTAATCGCTTTGTTATATACCACAACGACTGTAATAAATAACCAGACCAACGAAGTGACCCAGCCAGCAACAGAGCTAAGCTTGATGTGATTGCTGATTTACCTGTGCCTAGCTCTGTCTGGCAAATCCGCTCCTTCTTAGGATATGTCGGTTTCAATAGGAGATTCATCAAAGACTTTTCCAAGATTTCTAGACCTTTAACTCATCTCCTATCAACCGACGTACCCTTTGATATGGGCCCTGACTGTATACTTGCATTCACTCAACTATGTGATGTTGTCACCAAGGCCCCTGTTTTCCAGCCACCTGATTGGTCCCTTGACTTTGAACTCATGTGTGACGCTTCCGACCTTGCAGTCGGAGCCATCCTGGGACAAAGACGCAATAGACACCCCTTCGTGGTGTACTACGCCAGTAAGACGCTGGATGAGGCCCAGCGTAATTATACGACTACTGAGAAAGAACTATTGGCAGTCGTCTTTGGGCTGGAGAAATTCCGCTCTTACCTTCTGGGCTCGCATGTTATTGTATTCACTGATCACGCAGCCATTCGTCATCTCATGCACAAGAAGGATGCCAAGCCTAGACTGATTCGTTGGATCCTTTTGCTCCAAGAATTTGACCTTGAGATCCGCGATAAGGCTGGAGCCCAGAATGTTGTTGCTAATCATCTCTCGAGACTAGACCCTGACCACATTGGACTTACCCTGTCGATTAATGAGGTTTTTCCCGATGAGCACCTACTGGCAATTAATGTGGCAAGTGGACCTTGGTATGTTGACATTGCCAAATACCTTGCTTCTACCTCCCTTCCATGTGGCTGGCCTAAAAACCAGCGCAAGCGTCTCATCGCAGAAGCAAAGTACTATTTCTGGGATAATCCACTACTTTTTTGAGAAGATCATCTGTCGCTGTATTCTTAACAGCGAGGTCCCCAGTGTGCTATCCTTCTATCATGATTAGGCCTGCAGAGGCCATTTCTCTAGGAGGAAAACTGCACCCCAAGGTGTTGCAGTGCGATTTCTTTTAGCCCTCCCTTCACCAAGATGCACACAATTATGCTAAACGGTGCACTAGGTGCCAGTCGCTAGGGTCAATGTCACGTCGTGACATGATGCCCTTGCAACCCATCCTAGTTGTTGAAATCTTTGACATATGGGGAATCGATTTCATGGGTCCCTTTCCTCCTTCCAACGGCTTTGAGTACATCCTCGTTACTGTTGACTATGTTTCAAAATGGATGGAGGGTATTCCCACGCGCCATGCTGACCATGTCATATCTACTGGATTTGTCAAAGATCACATTTTTGCGTGCTTTGGGATCCCTCAAGCCATGATCTCTGATGAAGGAAGTCATTGTACCCATGCTCCTTTTCAGGCATTTTTGAGGAAATATGGAGTCCACCATCCTATCGCATCTCCGTATCATCCTCAGACGAACGGCCAGGATGAGGTGTCGAACTGGCAAATTAAGCATATTCTCCAGAAAATGGTTTGGCCTGACCGTAAGGATTGGTTCAACAAGCTGATTGACGCACTTTGGGCGTATCGGACCACCTTCAAGGTTCCCCTTGGTATGTCTCCTTATAGAATTATTTACGGGAAGCCTTGTCATTTGCCCTTGGAGCAAGAGCACCACACTTATTGGGTGGTTTGCCAATGTAACCTCGACCCAGACCTGTGTGGTTGAGAAAGGAAACTCCAACTCCAGGAGCTGGAAGAGCTTCGTCGTGAGGCCTATGATTTTGCCTTAACTTTCAAACAACGCACTAAGGCCTTTCACGACAGCAGCATTCGGCGGAAGGAATTTGAGTCATCTCAGCAAGTTTGGCTTTATAATGCCCGGCTCAAATTCTTTCCAGGGAAATTAAAGTCCAAATGGACTGGTCCCTACTTGGTCTCGAGACCATTTCCCAATGGGGTCGTCGAAATTGAAGATCCCAGATCTAGGCATAAATTTACAGTCAATGGGAAGCGGTTAAAACCCTATCTTACTCATGAACCTGCCCCCATTGGTGAAACTGTTGCCCTGCTGGAGGGTAACTGACTTCATGCCTTACTCTGAGTCTAGCTGGGGACGTTAAATTCAGCGCTCGTTGGGAGGCACCCCAGTAACACTCCTCCACTTTCACCGACACATTCCATTTTACTTCACTTCACTTCGCACTTCTTTACTTTTCACTTCACCATCCACCATCCAACTGCCCTACCACCCTGCTGTATACCTCACACCTTAGCTCTCGTACCAAGACCCTTGGACCTTGCTTAACCCTGCATGCATATGAGGACATAGCATCATTTGGCATTGGGGGGTGGATAGGATGTAACAATTGCTAAAAGTGTGATCATTAAGTTTCTCACCTACCGATAAGGCAGAGTGGTTGAGACCATTCTCGATCATTTATAATGATTGAGAATAAGATTGTACTCGATCGTTATTAAATAAATGGTTGACGATATTCTTCTCGGAAATCGTCGATGTTAAAAAGTTAATTTTGAAATACATTTATCGACGGTGTTAGATAGAATGGTCGAGAAACATCAACCTAAATTGATCAAGTGGCCTCGACTCCCTCCCCCTTCATCCTAAATCCCCCTCTCCTCTTCGCCGTCCTCGTGCGGTGCCGCCTCCGTTGAAGCACTTTGCCTCTCCTCCTCGTGTGGCCCCTCCTCTTCGTCACCGTTCAACCCTTCCTCAGGTACGACCTCCTCTTCGATCGCCCCTCCTCCACTTGCCTCCCCTCATTATCGATGATCACCACCATCGACCACCACCACCTGATCGACGACCACCACCAACACCTCGGACATGTACACCCTCTCCCCCTCCCCTCCTTGACTCCCACCACAATGGCGACCACCATCACGACTTCCGGCACCCAACGCTTGCCTCTTTCCTTTATCGCAACCACCATCGCCACAACTGGCCCCTTCTCCTCTTACCTCCTCTTTCACCACCACCACCTCATCCTCCTCCTCCCTCCCTGCCGCCACCACCCCAATCTCCTCCTCCTAACTGGTCTTGCCGCCAGCACCACCAATCTCCTCCTACCTCCTTCTTGCTGCCAACAGCACGACCACCCCAGTCTTCTCCCTTCCCTCACCGTAGTACCACCATGAACTCATACTCCTCCCACCTCCACCCTACCACTACCACCACCTCACTATTTTTTTTAAAATTAATTGTCGGAACCTAGTTCTACTTCTCTTTTATATTTTAGTGTTAACAAAACTATTTTAAATCTAATGAGTTTATGAAATGTTATTTATAGGAAATCACAGGATTTAGGAAGTATGGATGATAACAAGGAAGAAGTGTGGATGATATGAAGGATGAAGATTGTTTTTATGTTATTTATTTATTGTAATCTAGAATTTTGTATGTCTCCTAAACAAGAAAAATTGATTTAGGAAGTAAAATCAAAATAGAGATAATTAGGTATCAAACTCACATTTAATCATTCGTTTGAAAAATCAAAATCGATTCTTGGTAATATTAATCGTGTCATTAAGTTTGAATAGCACTAAAATTGATTAAAACAGTCAATTCAAGGTACTTGTTGCAAGTACCGATATTGTTCATATGTACTGGTACATGCGAGGCATAGGTTTGGGTCCTAGTCTCAAACTGTAAACAACAAGTACCTGTACTCATCATGAGTACTGATACCAGGTGCTCACAATTTGTGGACAGTGGTAGTGCTTGGACCTTACAAGTATCGGTACTAATCACTAGTATCAGTACATGTAGGTTATAGATTTTGACCTGCTTCAAACCTGTGAGTCACAAGTACCGGTACTCATTCTGGGTATCGGTACCTGGTGACTTGGTACTCAATTGTAAGCATTGAGTACCGATACCCAGGCTTTGTTGGGCTGGCTGCTGGATAACTGTGAGCAGTTAGTATCGGTACCACAACTTTAATACCGGTACCAACTAACCGTTGTGCCTGATCTGAACAACTATCTTGCAATTAATCTTATTACTAACCTTCTTATTTTTCCCCCAACGTCTAGGAAGCGTAGGGGGGCTGATTAGTGGCCTATAAAAATACCGTGTGAGTGCCTTTTTCAAAGACATCAAGAATAAAAAATACTCCTTGCTCCAGTTTTCATTTCTTTCAATTCTAGCTGCAAGAGTAATAGGCTTGTTGCATCCATCCTTTAAGAAGATCTCCATTTCGCAACAAGTTCATTTGGCGCGTTTTGTTGTTCTTGTAAAATCAATTTTGCACATTGTTGTTCTATGCTAGATATTTCTATCAAACATTTGCTAAACTAATTCTTGTTGGAGACTTAGGATTTGAGTTGTATGCTGCTGTATTTTCTTACTTACACCTGTTATATTTTGTTTATAATTGCACTTGTAATTGGGTTAAGGTAACCCATTAATTACCTCATTTTTAGTAAATTGATTCCCTTCGTGTTGAAGGAATCAGGTTAAAAATCCTAAGTCGGGAGACTTAGGTAGTGGAGTACCCAAGTGAGGGAAATCGCTATTGATGAGAACCTCATCATGAACCCTAACTAGCACAATCTAACCTCGATTTGCGAGAAAAAGCTCCTACATAACTTATAGAAAGGCTTGACTCAGAGAATTCTGAGTTTGTGAAGAAAATAGGTCATAAGGGGTAAAAATGCAATTTCACCAACACAATCAGTAAACAGGGTAACTCAGGATCCAAACATAGGTCACACTAACCTAATAAGAAAGAAAGTGGGATGATTTGATTCAACAAGGGCTACAGCAACTCCCAGGGAATTAAATGACATCCTGTAACCCTAAAACAAACCAACTTCAATTCACGAGGTTTGAGGCAAAGTAAAAATCGACTAAACCCTCTAAAATTCATAGAAAAATAATCTCTAGGGTTTAGAACTTTCAATTTGGCCTTGGGAACCCATTTTGACCTACATTGAGAACCATGCCCAATTAATGATTTAATTTGGGTTTTTACGTAAATTGACCCTTCAAACAAGGTCTGATCTAGAAATAAAATTCATCATTAGAATCCTTAGGTCCTATTTAGTCATGCATAAAAACTTGAACCTAAGAAGAGACCTTCTTGACCGACTTTACATTATGGTCTTCATCTATTACTTTTTGACCCTCAACTTTTGAAACCCTTGCATTTTGGCTCCTAATTTCTTCTTCGTTCTTTGCAATTAGGTCCTCCTTGCAAAACTCTGAGCAACGCCATGCTCCGGCGACTTTGCGCGGAGCATCGCGTCGCGTAGGGTGAGGGAGGCCCTCTACCAATTGAACCGGGTGTCCCTGCGACGTCTACTGTCATAGGGATACCTCCATGACCTTTGCCATCCCCCACACCTTCCGTGCGAACGCGCGGAAGGTATGGGCTGCTGCTCCGACCATCCTCCGGCGAGGGAGGCACGTCGCCTCCCTGCGCCCACCCCTCCACCTTCACCTTTATAAACACCGCCGTCGTTAGCAGAAGAGGATAAGCTGTCTCTATCGGAGAATACCCCCCCACTTCCTCCTCTCCAGCTCCGACAGACGGCCTGTAGCTTCCGGCGACCAACTCCTCCTCCTCCTCGTCGCTCTGTTGCCTTACCTGCAGCAGGGTTCCCCTAACCCTTTCGTCTGTGTCGCGCTGCACCCGCCGACACCCTCCGCCTGCCTCCTCGTCGTCGATCTCCCCTTCCAGGGCCTCTTCTTCCTCAGCTCCGGTAGGCACGAGCCGGTGGCTCCGCCCTTCCCCCTTCGTCCAGAACTTAGGTAAAAGCTTCCTCTCCTCCTCTAAATTTCCCCTCTGTCAATTTGTATTTTTGCGCCCCCACACAAAACTTCCACCTCCGCCTGCTCTGTCTCCGACCACCCTCTTCGGCGAACCCATTCCACCTCCACAGACCCCTTCACTCCTCGCCGACCACCTCATAAGCTTCCCCTCACTCCACTCCACAGCTTCCCCCTTTCCATTCCCTGCCACACACCACCTAAAGACCCCCCGAACAAACCCATTCCTCCGACCACAGTCCGAACTAGGGCTGCCACCATACGCCGCCTCACGCCTCGCCACCACCCGCACTGGCTTCGCAGCACTCCGGTGAAGCTCCCTGCATCCTCTGACTGGGCCGAGAGGCCGTATGCTTGATTTCAGGTCACGCCCTCTTCGTCGCCATTGCTGAGCAGGTGAGGCTCCTTCACCTGCAGCTGCAGGTTCGCCCTCGCCCAGGCTCGCACTCCAGGACGCGTGGTTTACACCCGCGAAGCATCCCAGGCCTGCAGCTGGGGTGAAAGCCTCGCACACGGCCGCAATTGACCGCAGCTCTCTTAGCCGCAGGTGCGAGATTTGGAGGTGGGACTTTAGTCCCACCTCGGAAGCGCGCGGCTCAGCGCCCGCGCATAAATGAAAAAAGTGTTGTAGACTTATCGCCTTCGAACACAGGAGTCAGGTCCCTTACGCACGAGCGCCCCACGCGTTTGCCCTTGCCCGTGCTCACGCCTCGCGGGTCTAGGCCGGATCCGGATACTCGACACTGCGCACACCTTGCCCACCACCGCACGTCGGTGGGCCTGGTCTCGGGCGCGATACCCGTACCCAAATACCCGGCTCTGGGAGAGTGATCTTATGAGAGAAATCTGAGAAAGAGAGAGACGCGGGGGAGGGTAGGGGTAGGTTTTGCTCTGACCAGCTGTGTGAGTGTGCAAGCAGCGAAGAAGAAGGAGGAAGAAGGTGGCCGAAGCCTTGGCCGCTCAGGGCAACGAAGAAGAAGGACTGCGAGAAGAAGGAAAAAGATAGAGAAATAAGAAGAAGACCGCAGGGGAAAGAAGAAGGAAAAATAAAGAGGAAGAAGAAGAAGCACAAGGGAAGCACTGTAGCAGATGCCACTTAAGCCGTCTGATTGAGAAATCAGACGACGGAAGAAGTTCTGCAGACAAAGAAGAAGAAGAGAAGAAAAGGTGCCGCAGCTGAAAGCAAAGAGAAGAAGAATAAAGAAGAAAAGAAGATAAAGAAGAAGAACTAAAGAAGATCAAGCAAAAAGAAGAAAGAAGAAAGAAAGAAGACAAGACAAGAGAGAAAGAAGAGAAGAAGAAAAAGCCAAGAAACAAATCTATCTCTCTCTCTCTCTCTTATTTTTGTAATAGAAACATTGTACTTCTAGAATTCTAGTAGCTCCTTGAGTTCGACCTTGGGAAAAATATTTCCGAGTAAAATTGTAATAGTGGCAATGACTATCTGTACCTCAACGACATTTCTATAACAAAAAAAAAAAAAAAGAGAAGAGACCTAGCCACGATCGGTCACATAAGTCATACGACCCACTATTCCAGCTATATATTTGGTGTCCTATTTCTATGGTTTATTTCATTTGTAATAATTTTTTATCACACTGATCATCTCCCATTCTAGTGTGCTTGTGTCCTTTAGATCCTACAGGTGATATCAGAGCGGGTTGCAAAGAAGACGTAACAAAACTCTTCGCGATGGCATCATCTATAACAAAGTTCATTGAGGGACAATTGTAACATCCCAAAATTTAGACTTCGAGTCATTTCAAGGTGGTTCGGCTCAATTTGGACCAAGAAACCTGGTTGTGGTTCGATGCTGGTATCAGTACCTCTTTAAATTGCCAAAAATGCGTACTTCAAGTCAACCCTTGGTCAAACATTGTCAACATCATGCCACATGTGGTACCATTGGATTCCTCTTGTCACAAGCTTTCTGGTGACACTTGTTTCGTACGATTCCAAGGTGTATAGCTCAAGTTATAGCCAAAACAAGTTAAAAAGTACCTAAACGTAAGGTGGACCTAACCCTAGGGGTATTTTAGGTATTTCACCCTACTAATCCTAATCCCAATGCTGTTAAGGCTTATAAAAGAACCCCCTTGGGTCCTCGGGTCGTCATTAGCCTCTAAGCCTCTTAATTAAGAGAGAAAAAGAGGAGGAAAATCTTGAATTTTCCTTTTAAAATTAATTTTTTTTCATTCAGGGACCTTTTTACAATAGTGAAAAGTCTAGGCTTCCACCAAAATTTTCACTAAGGCGGCGGTCGGGCGTTCTTGGATTTGGCGACGGGTGCGGATGCGCGCCATGTGTCGCGTAGTGGCACGCGTGAACTCGTGCGGGAGCACGTGCGGATCGCGACGTGTGGCGCGATCAGTAGTTGTAGCGCGAGCGTGATGCGTGGTGCGTCAAGTGACGCGTGCAAGGGCAATCTGGTCTGGCTCGGGACCCCTTCTCCTTGTTTCGACTGGTTCGAGGCCTTACCGACCTCGGATTTTGACAAATAAGGTATCGTTGGAATCGTATCGACGTGTACTATGCGTTAGTATGATTTATTTTCAATGTTGAGTTCTTTATTATTATTAAAAATTATAAATGTTATTAGGTGTTTCTGATCCTAGTTTTGATCCGTTTGAATCAGGTTTAGCCCCGGTGCGTGCATAGTCGAGGAGAGTGTGGATATTGCCCCCTGGCCCTATGCGGATGGTTTGGAGTTACCGTGACCCTTCGGTAACATTAGGTAGAAGTCTCTCTCCTTTTCTGTATAGTTTATTTACATAGTAATTTTCTTCTCGTATTGCACCGTTTAGTATGCGTTCTTACCTCTTGCTGTAATCGGATCCGTTTGTGTATTTCTTGTTGCTCTATGTATTGGAATATTAAATATATTGATGAAAATCAAGTTGACTTGGAATGTGAATAACCAGAGTAATATTGTTAATTGTCAAATTAAAAGGAGTCAATGACAAATTATTTGATAATTTTCATAAAATGAATTATAAAATAATTAAGCTTGTTGAATATGGTCTTAACATCGCATGTGAGAAATGAATTTCTATTTTGAGTAAAACTAGCATCATCGAGATGGTTAAATAAAAAATTGATTGGAGGGGAACAGAGGAGGATAAGAAAGTGGTGAGAATGGAAGGGAGGGGAACAGAGGAGGATAAGCAAGAGGTGAGAATCTAAGGAGGAAGAGGAGTAGAGCTGGAAGAGGAGGGGGTGGAAGGAGGTGAAGGGCTTATTGGTGAAAGAGAGTGGAAGGAGGTTTAAGGTCATGAGTTACGCGATGGGTTTATTTATGGCTTAGAGTTTAGGGCTTAGGATTTATGGCCTTGGGTTTAGGGTTAGAACTGAATGTTTAAGGTCTTGGGTTTCGATTTAAGGTTTACATTTAGGGTTTGGGGTTTAAGATTTGAGGGTTAGGGTTATGAGTTTAGGGATTACCTGAACAAGCTCAACGTTTAGAGTTTTAGAAAGGAGGGAAGGAAGCGAATGGAAAGGGAGTAATGGGAATATAAACAAGGTTAAGGGTTGAGAGGGTGAGAAGAAGGAGAGGGTTGGGGTGGAGGGAGTTACAGTTAGAAAAGTAATTTATAAATGAAATATTTGATATTTATGTTTCATTATGATATTTTTATTACAACTTTACAGATATACATACTTACACAAATTTAGATGTACCTGATGATAAATAATAGGAATTCTAACCCCTAAGGTATAGGTTGTGGGAGAGATATAACTGTATCAAAATACTTACCTGTCGAGACTTATGATCATGTTATACAGACAATGCGGAGTGTATGTATACTTCGCTTACATACATGATGTGTTGTCTTTATAACATGCCATAAGACTCGATCGTCTTTAGTTCAGTGAAGATCTCGGGCTAAAGAGGGTCCTTGAAAATTTGATCACAACTTAGGATACTTCTTACATGTAGCTAGTGTTTGGAGAAATTTCGATTGCACTTTCTCGCTTTTCTCCGATATACCAACTAATTTTAGTTCTGTTCTTGAATCCCCTTTAGTGGAGGCTATTGGGAATGTAATTAAGGTTAGTCTTTGGGGGTATACTGGAGAAGTGCAAGGAAATGTTGCCGAAATTTCTCCAAACACTGATTGCATGTAAGAAGTAATGTTGTGATCAAATCTTTAAGGATAGCCTATCAAGTGAAAATCTTCTTAAAATATATATATTTTCCTTACTTGAATCTAACTTATGAGCGGCTAACATTAACATTTAAATTATCATGGATAAGTCATGGAATTCGAATTACAATGAATATAAAAATGGAGTGATTTTGTTTCTGGAGTAGGCATTTAATGATGATAGGAAGACATTTAGACGATGAGGATTTTTTTAGCTGATTTTATGCCCATGTAGACACTATTTGAATGAGTTTTTCCATGACCAAGACATTATTTTCGAACATGTGATATATGACGGTTGGTGGCAGCATTACGTAAATTGGACAGTTCATGGTAAGCAAATCACAGTAGAAGTCAGATATGATAGAATTGACGATTTAGAACAAAGTGATGATAATCAGGGAGACGTATTAGATAAAATGTTATATGATATGAGAGCAGCAGACCCTAAAGATGTAGATGACGATGAGACGTTACAAGATTGTAATGAGTTTCACGATGTAATCAAGGCAAGAGAGGATTCTATTACTTCTGGAATGACGTCAATGTCGAAGTTTTCATTCCTTCTGAAATTGTTTCAAATGAAAGTGACGAATAGAGCCATAGCGAAATTAATGTTTGTGATTCTTCAATTCATTAGGGACCTGCTGAATAATCCTGCTGGGTACCCTAGGTCATGGTATGATGCGAAGAAGTAGATACGCAAGTTTGGACTGAAATGCGAGAAGATTGATGCCTGTCGAAATAATTGTATCATGTATAGAAATGAGTACTCAGGGTTGAGTAACTATCTCGAATGTGGTGAGGAGAAGTATAAGGTGGGTAAATCAACAAACATAGGTAGAAAGAAACAATCGGAGAAGGTTCTCCATTATTTTTCATTGATCCCTAGGCTACAACACCTATTCATTTCCAGTAAAACGGTAAAATTGATGTCGTGGCATCAGAAGAATAATCAAGAGATGGACGCATCCGTCATCCAACAGATTTTGATGAGTGGAATAAATTTAACGAGAATCATGCATCATTTGCAGAAGAGGCACGAAATGTGAAATTGGGGCTTGCAAGTGATGGATTCAATCTATTCAAGAACATGTATCCTTCATATTCCATATAGTCGGCAGGCATGTTAACTTATAACTTACCTCTTTGGTTGCACATGCAATTCGCATTTATGATGCTGACCCTCCTTATTCCAGGTCCCAAGCAACCAGGAAATGCAGATGTTTATCTCCAACCATTAATTGATGAACTGAAAGTCTTGTGGTAAACTGGTGTACATTTTGTAGCAAATTCAAGAAGTGGATGAATTTTACAATGGATTCAAAAAATCCTTTGATCCATCTACATGCGAATTGCAATTCCTTGATTGGTTCAAGGATTGTGTAAATAAACTGAAAGAATAGGGGGATTCACGGTGGGTACAGGATTTTGATGTAATTATTGATACACCTTTGACATATGAATATTACTATTCGAGTTACATAATTAATGGATTCAGATTCAGAGTAAGGTCAATTGATGATGTGAAGGCCACGCAACAGGTAGGAGTCATCATCAGTTGTGACCTAAGGACTGGGTGTGATGGTATTACGGTCAAATTGAAGAAATTGTGGAAATAACTTTCATGTTTGATCGTACGGTGGTTCCATTCAAGTGTGATTGGTTTAATGTTTTCAAAGAAGGCGTTGGATTCAAAGTGGATAAGAAACATGATTTCTTGAGTTTATGTAAGAACCGTCAGATTCTTTAGTCATCAAAATCAGTCACTTTAACTTGTTAGGTAACACAAGTATTCTACGTTCCTGATAATAGTAGAAATGGGTGGATAATACCCGTTAGAGCTCTACCGCATGAACAATACGATACAGGAAAAGATCTTAGCCCAGATGTTGAATCTAAAGCATTTCAGGAAAACCTACAAAATAAAGAAGTTGCCTTTTGCGCAACTGACATTAATATATAATGTAATTTCCCAGAAGATTAATTTGTAACTTAGAAATGAAAAGAATTTAAAAAATTTCTTAATTATTTGTTTTGTTTAAATTTTCGTTGAGTAATTTTTATTTTTTTAAAAGTTTATGTTCATTTATTTTTTAAAACTGAATTTTATTTTATTGCCTTTTCATATAGATTTGTCACATTCTTGCCCCTGGTGCATCGTTTCCGCATCGTTTTGTCACTATAGTGAGGTTCTTCTTCTACTTTCTTATTTTAAATGCTCTTTTAATATTACATGTGACGTGTACCCACTTACATTCTCTTTATTTTTGGATGATGCATTTACTTTTTTATTTTGTGATTATGTGAGGTGTGCCCACTACATATGGTTCATATTAATTGGGGGGGGGGGGGGGGGGGATGGGAAAGAAAAAGAAGAGGAATGGAAATGGAGTGGGGGGGGGGGGGGGAATGGAAAGGAAAAATAAGAGCAAGGGAAAGGGGAAGGGAAATGGAGGGAGGGAATGGGAAGGAAAAAGAAGGGAAAGGGGAAGGAAAATGGAAATAGAGAGTGACTTCATGACATATACTATTAGAAACATGTAAATTAAATTACAAAATTTTTTTATTTCATTTCTTAGTTAAATTTACATGATATTACTTAACGTAATTGAATTTTTTAAAGATAATATGGTCAACTTAATGCATCCTCCTGAAGACCCCAACTCTGGTACAGTTTAGCAGCTACTTACAGTAGAGGAGGCATTCCGAACCGTCATGCCACCCGAGCATGGCACGTACATGCGTAGTGCAGGGAGGAGTGAGACCATCTCCACCTGATATGGGAGAAAGGGGGCATCGTCCTTTTCAGCTGAAGTAGTGGAGATGAGGAAGGACATTGTGGCATTACACCGTCGAGACGAGAAAAAGGGCTAGTGAATCGAGGAGCTAAACACGTAGGTCAGGAACTCTGCAATAGAGTTTAAAGAGTCAGCTGCGTAGTTGCAATAGTTGACTCAGATTATTCAGGAGCTCCTGATGGTACTTCAGTAGGGAGGTATCGATCATCCATCGTTTAACTAGTTTATAGATCATCGTGATGACGACATCGACTTATGTGGTGCTGGAGGCGTTGCTGCCCTAGCTTGATTTCTGTATTTTCATATATAACTATTTGTACATATACTTGTAGACATTATTACATATATGAAATTTTGATTTGAATCTCATTTGTCGTAGTTTGAATGAATGTCTTGGTTTAGGTTGTGTGATTTTTCTCTATAGGATTTCTAATTTTTTATAGATCTTTCACATAGCTAAAACTTTTTAACTAAAAAAAAATCACCATTTTTCATCTATTTTCGAACCGATGAGAATAAGCTGCTGTCGAATTTTGGTTCATTGTCGACTGTTATATAGCAGACAAGAATGTTATGATTCTCATTTGTTTTAGGTCCACTAGCGAGAATGATAACATCCCCGTCCGTTGTAATCACTATCGAGATAAATGTTTATGTCGATGATATATTTAAAACGATCAAGAAAAGCCTTCTCCCACCGTTAAAAACAGACGAGAAGAACACCTACACGTCGGATGAGGGATCACTTTTATCCCATCAATAATGTTGTAAAATGGTAAAAAAAAATGCACCAGCAACATAATATTTCTCAACCATATTTTTCATCCGTAGAGTCCTCGTTACGGATAATTTTTATTGATTAACGATAATAAATATTCTTGTAGTGATAAAATACATTATATTTTAAAATAAGATATTCAATTAAGAAAATAGATGAAATACAAAAGGTGCAGTCGCCAAAGATAAGGAAGAAGCAAGCAAGCTCAACCGCCTCGCATAAGTCAAAATATGAGTTCCTTCAAATATGGAGGCGTTTAATTTAAATCACTAGTTAATTACTTGTATAATCTCACGTTACGTCCACCCACCCTCTCATTTATTGATGCACCTATTGAAAGAATGACATGTGTGATTACCTGTTCAATTATCTCGTGTATTTTAGGATGCGGTATCACACAATTACTTTTATATTATCAATATTTATACCGATACCCTCGCAAAGTTGTTTTATTTCAGAAATTTATTCATCAGTCAATTAAGGTACGTAGTTGAGTTAATATTTACCAAGATCAAGATAGCAAGCATCTCAAAGCCCATCCAATTGTGCCGAAGGCAGCTGGGACAAGATTAATTAGCATGACCTAATCACCTACTTGCTTCCATTCACGAAGGGCTTTTAGACTAACTACCTAGAGCAGCACCCTCTATATATAGAATGCCAAGCCTCTCGCTCTCATAAAATTGACATAATTGAAATTTAGGATACTTTATGTGGGGAAAAATAATCTCTTAATTGTAAACGTTTTTCCGTTATGGTTCTGGATCGTTCGGGGGAGATAATTAACCCCGGTTGCATTCCCGGGTTATTAATTGTAAACATTTATATATAGGCGTATTTATGTAGGTGCCCAGAATGTGGAGAACAATTTGCAATACTGCTTGTTTGAAGAGGGATTTCTATAAAAATTATATTATTTCCTCTTGGATCGGTCAAAGAAGTGAGTCGTCGATGCCTGCCGAGGGCCTCCCAATAAAGAATGCGAATCCCTTCCGTACAGCGCTTCTAACTGCGAAGCAGTCGTACGGGTACGTATTACTTTGACAGACTCCCTTCTTTTCCCTTATACCTTGTTAACAACTCAATATTCGGGGCATTGAACAAGTATGTATATTATTTAATATCAGTTTCATTGATCATGAATGTGACATCTACAAAATTCAAAATGCAACTTTTTCTTAAACATAGGAATACGTAAACGTACATGTGCACGCACACATTCATGCGTACGCACACGTGCACGTGCTTTTGAATAGATATATACTTATAGAAGTAAAATACACGTACACATACATTTGTAAATTTGAAAATAAACGTGCTCTCATATGTGCATATCCTAATAGATGTTTGATGTCAAAATCTACTGCTGTGATTGGGCATAAACACTGTGCGTTGCAATCTGGTATATATAAGTACGTATCCTATGATTTGCACAAAGAAAGTATATATCACAGAAGTATATATAATGCATTTCAATGCAACAGAATAATGCTCGATATGATAGTCGAAGAAATATGATATGTTCTAGATTGTCAGGTCATATGTAATTTAGTTTAGATCTTACAAATGAATTAAATCAAAAAATCAACGAAAGCGCATGTTTTGATTCAATTCAACTTTCCAATCAAATGAAGTATAAATAAATCAAAATCTAATATGATAAGTGCTTCTACATATTTATATTCTTTATGCAGCTACAAATGTAAATACTTGCAAATTTGGAGAACATAATATTTAAATCTACCTTTATAGGAACTGGGCATGAATTATAGGATTATTTTTTCAAAAAAATAATTATCTAAATTTGATTGTATAATTTGTAAATTTTGTTCAAGTAATTATTTAAAAAGAGAAGTCTCTAAGTTAAATATCACAATACATAAATTTAAAAGATTTAGTTACAAAAAAATGATTCTAAAAAGATTAGAAAGAACAAAATTGAGATTTGGAAGTCTAGTTAAAAAAACTAATAATCTAGAGGAAGCGGATGAGTAATTTCAAAGACAAATTTGATGACTACACAAAATAAGTGTTAGAATGACCTCTATAAAAGTTCAAACACAACATTGCCCTCTCAACCACCTTGCAATCTACATTACCCTCTCAACCACTATACCATAGTTCTTGATATGTATTATTGGACAAAGAAAGTATATGAATAATTAATTTTAGCCATAGCAGTTGAAATGGTTGGTAAAATGTCAACTCCACCATGTAATCGAAGATTCCTTATAGTAGCTATTCTTTTAACTTGCATTTTGACAATGTCTTCGTCTTTATCCTGGTGCGAAGGAGATGAGAAGGTACCTTTGAGAAGGTTGGAGAGGGAAATTAAACAATTCTTGCCGCTAGTTGAAGCCAATGATGTAGCTTGCTCATTAGCTAACATCGGCAAGTTCGTAGGGATTCATATGCATGTTCTCATGCTTCATAATATCCCTTGATAAATTACTCTAAATATTGAAGGACCTTTCCTCAATGGCCACTGGCCTTTATATTTTGAGTTTTCTTTTCTTACACAATCACCTCTTATTTTGCAAAGTCACAAGTTATGCTCTCATAAGTATGCTTTGCCCTCATATCTAGATAGGCTTAGGTAAGCCCTTGGATCTTTTTGATATGATTCAATAAGATCCAATCTTTTGTCAGGAAAAAATTTCTTTCTTCAAGGATAATAAGTTTCCTATATTTGCTAATATTTCTAGCATGAGGTATGCGAGCTTCTTTAACCCATATATTAGCATTATTAGAAGAATTATATTGAAAAAATAATTAAACAATTAGACCTAATCTAAAATAATTAGTATATTAAATTTAAAATAATTAATAAGATTTTACTTGCTTGATATCTAAAATATTGTGGGCAATAGTAATGCTAATTTAGAAATTTTTTCTCTATTGGATGAAACTTTTTTGTTATTAATATATGCATTCTATTTAACAAGAATGATAGGCTTGAAATAATCACTAATTGGTTAACCTATTTTGGTTCAACCTATAGCTACAGTGTATAAGTTAAATTGAAAATTTAGTGGTATATGATGTGATGATTCGAGTCCTGCTAATCAACGAAATTTGAATCGTCGTATGCTAACAACTAGTACAATTCGCCATCAAGATTGTAGTCAACCAATACATAATCATAAAAGATAAATATAACTAACAAATAATTCATATTGCAAAAATTGACAGGAACAAAAATTGAATACAAACTAAAAGATTTGCCATAGTATATAAGTCCAAGGAGATGTACAATGAAACTCTCCTTGCGAATTGCCAAGCATACCTAAGTACGGAACTCAAAAACACGTTAGTAAAAACTGAGTAGAGTAGAAACAGCAACAGAAAAGTGCAACAGTAACCGAGTTTAAGGGAAATGGGTATTATAACTTTGATTAATTCATTTATTAGATATCTCATTATCCGGTTCCGTTTTGAACATTGGAAGTCCAATTTATTATAGTTCAGAAATTATCAATCAACATCTTAGGGCACGAGACGATTTTGTGTAACTTCCTGCAACACAAGATCGGTATAAGCCACCCACCAAGTCGTTGCTCTTCGTCACTCTAGTGTTATTGTGAAAAGGGGTGGCGACTACGTCATGTAGCATGAGCACATACAAGTGCTATGTACGTTGAATCACAAACAGCCAATGACCCACCCTCCTACCAAAAAGAACTGCCCCAAACCTCGAGCCCTACAATCCGCTACCCCAATTGGCTGCTAAGCCTAACCAAAGAGTTGTAGGGAGGCCAGCAACTCCCTGAATCAACCAAGAAGCGGTCTAATAGACCAAAGCTACAGCCAAATCTATTAAGTAGTGGGCGGAAACTAGTTATCCGATTCCTTTTATTTTCCCTACATATTCGTCATATTATATATCCCATTTCCAGATAACTGTATCTTTAAATTTCAAACCATTTTTAGTAATTTTACATCATCAATTTCGGAATTAACTAATATACACATTGTCCTCCAACTTATCCATTTCCAGAAAATTTTCAATTTCTGATTGTGGATCTAATCAAATCATTATTTAACCATCTTGATGATGACAGTTTTATTAAAAATAAAGTTCCTTTTATACATGTAATGATGTGCCATAACTAACAAGTTTAAATACTTTATAATTCATTTACTTCATAAACTTATCAAATAATTGGTCGTTAACTTCTTTTAATCTGGTAATTAAATATATTACTTGGGTTATTCACATTTTAAGTCAACAACTTAATTTTTATCATTAATATTTAATTTTCCAGTGTCCAGAGTAACAAGAAATATGTAAACGGGTTCAATCCGAGCAAGACATAAGAACGCACACTAAACGGTGTAATATGCAAAGAAAATCAGTATGTAGATAAACTTTATAGAAAAAAGAGAGAATACTCTAACTAATATCATCGGGGAGTCACGGTGACTCCAGAATGTACATCCATTATTTCTCTTTTGCTATTCTAGAGACCCGACTTTTTTGTATAAGATTCGAGACTAAATCAATATCAAGTAAGGTATAAATATTAAAAAAGTTATAAATTTTATTAAAATTTTCACATAATAAATAATTCTCTAAATAGAATTTAAAATTAACTTCTTGTATTTATTGAGGAAATCATTACAAGGAATCTTGAAATACGGAAAACAAACGTTATTTGACCTTCTACCAAATCAAAACAAAAAAGTACACGAAATCGAGATACCACTCAGCCTCGAACTTCACAAGGCTAACGTCAGTGTTGACGTCATTGCGGACCAACTCCATCTCTCTCCCTTGCACGCGGTCTCTCTCTCTCTCTCTCTCTCTCTCTCTCCCTCTCGATCTCTTATCTGCGTCTCTCTCCCTTTCTCTTTCTCTCTTTTCGATATCTCTCTCTCTCTCTCCAAAAACCACCGTAGTTAACTCCTCTTCCCCCTTTATTTATAATGATACGCAACATCTATCCCTTAATTAAAAAAATTATTTATGTAATCCTGCACAGTAACTACCGACAAAATTTATTTAAATAATCCTGCACAGAACTAAAGACCTTTAATTTTTTTATAATAATAATAATAATTATTACTACCAACGTTATTATTATTAGTATTTACTTATTATTTCATCTAAGAATCTCATTAGGTAAATTTATATTTCTCACCTAACTTTTATAACAAATTTAAATTTTTGTAAAATAGATTTCGTTATAAAACTTGCAACAATAGGAAATTTAATGACCTTGATTTCGACATATTTTCGATACATTTTTTTGGGGTGATTCTATTTGATAAAACATATAAGCTTTTAAAATTTTAAATTATACAAACTAGATTCACATCCAAAGAAATTTATCTCAATGTGCTTAAAAAAAAAATCCTCGAAAAATAGATTTCTATCTTTACCTATGATATTTCAATACATTGTAATTTCAAATTCAAAATAAAATATAATGGACAAAAATTTCAACTTTCCCTTTCATGTTTACATATTGATAACTTACTTGTCATATCCCCATTATTTATCACATCATCAACGAAAAATAATAAAAATAACCCAACATAATATGCTTAAAAAGCAAATTACATCTCTTTTTTCTCTATTTACAACACATTATCTCAACATTACATCCTAAAAATTAACCACTACTTATCTCACCTTCCAATGGAAAGCCAGCCACCTTTCATCCGTGTGAAGATTGCTGCTGATAAAACACGTTTTATCCCTTTACGATCCGGTTCCCAAATCCCTGCAGGACTCGAGATTGGCTTGACTCGACTAATCCCAAGATCCAGTCGTCCAACAAGAAAGTAACCAAAAAGCAGGAAAGTAAATCACATTCACTATGCTAAGCAACTAACAGTAAAAAGATACAGCAGTAAAGAAGTAAAAACTGTTACAGTACAGATCACCATCGCAATAGTAGAAACATAACAAGGTACAGGAACGTAAAGTACAGAATGTAAAAGTACAGAACATAAAGGTACAAGAGTCTAACTTACTACTACAAAAGGAGTACAACAACAGAAGCTACTACTACTGGGCTCTACTGGACCCAGCACCCTCTGCAGCCGTAGACTTGGGCTGCTCAACACCTGGATCTGAAAAGGGTTATGAGTACATAAAGTTAGTGAACGCTGAGTAGAGTGGCAACCAACTAACTAAAGCAGTAAAGCTAACAGGTAAACTAGCTATTCCAATTTCTTTAATTTACAAGTTATTCCTTTTTCACTCATTGGTTTATATATTTCCAAATCTCTTTCTTGATCTCGAATGTTCCTCGAGGGAACGATCTTGATTGTAGTCTTTCCCGAAGAGTAGAAGGCACACGTGGTACTCTTCTGGTCGGGAGAGTCCCCCGTGGTGATCCTACACTCAGTCAACCACCCCAAGGTCACGGACAGACGTAACGGTAACTACGGAACGCGCGATAAGCACACGGGTAGCTACCCTACACTGGCACGCGGTTAGTCGTTTCCGCTAACGGGTGCACCCAAAGTACAGCACGGAACAGTATAGGGCTTAGCCCTCTCAGTAGCATGGGTCTAACCCTTAAGAATCAAACAGGGGTCTCGCCCCTCCACAGTCCGCGCACCATCACCTGACTTCCCTGGTTTGCCTAGTGGGCCTAACAAGTCGGTGTAGGGTGGCTAACTGAACCCTAGGCCTCGTGGGGTGGCTAGCTCTCTCTCTACACTAGTAGCTCTCCCTGGTACAGTGTACACGAGAGCTAAGAAGTCGGTGCAAAGTGGCCAATCCTAACCTCGGGTCCCAACCCAAGGGCGGCTAGCTCTGCTCTACACTAAACAGGGGACAGTCGCTCTCCTTGGTACTACGTACTCAAGAGCTAGCTTACCTCCCCACTCACATTTCAGGATTCATTCCATTTATTTCTAGGAGCTCTACTCCTATCTCCCCGTAGGGTTCATGCTCATATTCCTCATGCCATTCCATACCAGGTTTCATCATTTCTATTTCCCATTCTCAGGTTATACACATGCAGCTTGTATCTCTATCATTCACACTTCCATACTCAGGTTATACACAGGCAGCTCGTATTTCTATCATTCACATTTCCATTCTCAGATTATACACATGCAGCTCGTATTATATCATTTAAAGTATACAACAGAAAATTTACATGCAACTGTTAACTAGCACAGGTATTTCATATTTCACAGGCAGCTTTTGTTCATTTACAGGTAGTGGTTCACATTTCTATCTACTTATTCAAGACTGCAATTCAACCATGCATATAGGCATTCAAGTATTTCTCGTCCTAGGATTCATGCTACATCGTAGGGTCTAATCACTTATTCCACACATGCATTCAGGGTTATAATTTAATTAGGGGAAGCCACTCTACCAGTCAACTTTGGAGTATTGGGGGCTTGAATGGCAGGCTCACGTGCCTCAGCAAGCCCCGAACCCATAACGGAACGAAGTTCTACAACAAGGAACAATCACAATGGAACATTCAGAATAGTATAGAAAACCCTCTAACAAGTAGAGGAACTCGCAAAGAAAACACCGGTATCTTGTTTGCGTAAAACAGACCTCAAATGGACCCTAAACGGGTCAAAAATAGGTTTACTACCTCAAATCAAACGTCTGAAACAACTTCCATATGTCTTAAAAGTGTCCAGAAATGCACCTCAATCTCTGCGTCGTCCTCAGACGTCCAGGAACTCTTCTGGACCATCTGGACCCAGTTCCAGACGTCCGACCACCTCTCCGGACGTCTGGAAGTGCTCCCAGTTATCTAGTAAGCTTCTGTTCTCGCGGAGGCTTGATTGTGTTTTAACAGATATCTCATTGTAATATATATGAACTCTCCGCGAAAACAAATAAAAATTTATAACTTGAAATTTAAAATATCCCGAGGTTGAACTCAGGGAGCACACTTTGATTCTAGAAGCATACAAATTCACAATTCAATATACTTCTTTTAAAAAATTAAAGAGAGAGAGAGTGAACAAAGATCCTTTTCTCTTTTCTTTTCTTTCTTTCTTTCTTTCTTCTTCTCTCTTCCCTCTCTTCTTTCTCTGCCTTTCCTTTCTTGGACGTCTGATTCTTTGAATTAGACGCCTTATCTGCCCCTTTGCTACAGTGCCTTGCAGGCTCTTCTTCTTCTTCTTGCACTGTGCTTTCTCCTTCTTTAGTTGGCTTCTCTCCTCTTCAGCTTCTGCCTTGCCTTTTCTTCTCTTTTCCTTCTACGAGTCTTCTTCTTTCTTTAGTTTCTCTTCTTCATCTTCCTTTCTCTGCAGCTTCCTCCTTCTTGTCTTCTTTCTCTTTCTTCAGCTGCTCCTCTGCCTTGAGTTTCCTTCTTCTTTCTTCAGCAGCTACCTCTTCCTTATTCTTTCAGCTGTGCTCTACGTGGCTAAGTCTTAGCCATTCCTCCTCCTTTCTTCTTCTCTTGCTTCCCTGCACGTTACACAATTAGGCAAAACCTAACCCCTACCCGCCCTGCGTCTCTCTCTCTATTTCTCTCTCAAAGGTTCGCTTCCTGAGCATTCGCGGGTATACGGGTCGGGTAACGCGCCCGGGACTAGGCCCACCGGCGTGCGGTGGTGGGCGAGGAGTGCACGGTAGGGTAACCGGGTTCGGACCCAAGCCCGCGGGGCGTGAGCGCGGGCAAAGGCGGGTGCGAGCACGTGGCGCGCTGCGTGCGTGGGCGAGGGATTTGACCCTTATGTATCGAAGGCGATAATTCTAATACACTATTTCAATTTATGTGAAGTGCTGCACCCAGCCGTTTACGAGGTGGGACTAATGTCCCGCTCGCTGTTGCTCGCACGCCCGTAGGAGACCTTCCCTCCAATTGCCACAGCCTCTGTTGCCTGCTGAGCCAATTGCTTGGTTGTGTGGATTCGCAATGCCAATCCGCACGTCCTAGGACTCTGACGCCTGGAGCGCACGGCCTGGAGCTCGCGAGCAAGCTTCTTCACGCCTGCGTCAATGGCGGAAGAGGGTCGAGACCTAAAATGTGGAAACACGGCCTTGCGGCCCTGTTAGATCAGAGGAAAACCTCCGCCGTATCACGACGAAGGTGAAGCGGATGTTGGCTGGCCGCGGGGCGACTTAGGCGTGCGTGCATAGGTCGCCCTGTGGCCGAGAGGATGGGTTTGTTCGGGGGGTAGTTGTGGTGGTGTAGGTGGTCTGTAGGCGGACTGTGGCCGAGAGGATGGCTTTCCAAATGAAGAAGGGGCTTTAGCGACGTCCGGGACATCGCTAAAACCCTTCCCAAAATGTCAGTGAAGCCCCCAGCCCACTGGTCGCTCGCCCGCAGCCGTTCTTCTTCGCGCTCGATCCATGGGTGTGGCATGAGAGCCATCCGATCTTCGATCTTTGCCAAGGTGCGCTCGGATCGCGCCTTGAGTGTGCGTGCACGCCGGCGTTGTCGTCCGGCGTGTGCGTGCGCGTGGCTGATCAGCGCCTGGGGGCGCGCCGCATGGCGCTATCTCGGCTGCCCACTGCTGATCGGGCGACCCAATTTCGCCCGAGCTCGAAGTCATCTTCCGATTTCAGCACCACGCGGCTCGAACCCGCGTCGCGTGGGCGCAGGTGTGCGCTTCAACCGCTGCTCTATGCCCACTGCTTATCGCTGCGACGGCGGGCGTGCGCAAGGTTCCCAGCCGTCCGATCAGAGATCGACGGCTGGAATCTACTCTCCGAGTGAAGGTGGAAGCAGGCATGCGGTGAGCGGGCGCCACGTGGCGCATTGTGGGCCATTGATCATCAGATCAACGGTCATAACTTCTTGGGACCATTGTGGGAGCTCCGGATGTCGGATTTGGTCGATTTTGAGTCCGTTGGACTCCGTTCGTCGTTCTGAATGCATCCGTGTGGTCTGATTGCTCATCTGAGGCCTGCTTTGACAAGTTCTCATACAAATGGCTATTAATACTGTTTTATAAGCAACTTGGCATATGATGCATGCAATGCTCCCATTCTACTTATGTTATGCCTTTTATTCTTAAGATGGGCCTTATTTAACAAAATTATCACCCCCAGATGCAATGTTATCATGGAGGATGTTCAGTGGAGTGTGGCGAAGGTTGTGAGGTGGGTGGCGAAACGTGTGGGGTTGCGGAGTGACGGAAGCATCTCGTCGGAGGGTGGCTGGAGATGGAGAAGGTGGCGATGGACAGTTGCGGTCGAAGGGTAGAAACAACAAATTAACAGGGGCAAAATAAAGGATAGAGTAAAGGGAAGAGTTTTTACCTAGCTAAGTGAACGAAAGGGAGGAGATGGCGATTGGCGTGTCTTTGCCATCGTCGGAGACGAAAGAGCCAGAGGAGGGGGCGGCGACAAAGAGAAGGGGTCAGAGAGTGCCAGCTGGTGCGGCCTGGCACAGAGGAGAATGGCGGAGCTGGCTCTGCCACTAGTATGGTGGCAGAGCGACGAGAGGTGGGAGGATGAGTCGCCGGAAGCGTCGGGCTGTTGGCCGGAGTGAGGAGGGGATGAATTTGGGGGAGTTCTCTGGCCAAATCGAGCTTGCAGCAACCAGCAGCCCCTGCCGCTCCTTAAATAGATGTTGGCGAGCAGGAGATCTCGAGGAGGGAGCGTGGGCAGGCTGCTGGAGAATGGCCGGAGAAGAGACTCATACCTCTCGCGTATTTGCACGAGAGGTATGGGCATCGGCAGGGCATGGGAGGGGGTCCATGCGGAAGAAGATAACGCAAGGGACCCCCCTCTCATTTCTGGGGCCGGTCCCCATACCCTGCGCAGCGCCATCCTCCGCGTAAAGTCGCCGGAGGCATGGGCAGCTGCTGCGGGCGGCAGAGGGGCCGGCTTGCAAAGAACGAAGGGAAAGTTGAGGGGCTAAGTGCAAGGGTTTAAAAAGTTAAGGGTCAAAAAGTAATTCTTGAGGACCAATTTGTAAAGTAGGTCAAAATGGCCTTCCCTTAGGTCCAAAATTTGGTACAAACCTAATTTGGACCTAAGAAATCCAATGGTGAAGTTTGATCTTAGGTTTGATCACGTTTGACTGGTTAATTTGCACAAAAACCTTAATTAGGTCAAAAATTGGGTATGATTCTTAATCTAGGTCAAGATAGGTTCCAATGGCCAAATTGAAGGTTCTAAACCCTAGGGGATGTTTTTTCATGAATTTTAGAGGATTTAATTGATTTTTATCTTGCCTGAAACTTCGTGAATTAAAGTGGATTTGTTTTAGGGTTACAGAATGACATTTAATTCCTAGAAATTGCTAAACCCTTTTCAGATCAAATCATCCCACTTTCTTTCTTATTAAACCCATTTGACCAGTGTTTAGACCCTTAGAAATCTCGTTTGTGTACTGCATTGGTAAAATTACAGTTTTACCCCTTGTGAGTTACTTTGTACTCAAATTTATAATTCTTTGATTTAGGCTTTCCCTTAGATTTTGTAAGAGCTTTTGTATACTTATTTAGGTCAAAATGTGCTAGTTAGGGTTCATGATGAAGCTCTCATCAGCTTCCCAGACGTCTGAAATGCGTAGGCGGGCGTGCCCCACGCCTTCTCAAAGTAAATCCTGCAACGCCACCACGTAATCTTCTCAAAATTGGTACACAAAAGGACACTCGCGGAGTGGCCTGCATGGCCGTATCCGCAAAGAGAACGTACCTTTGTGAAACTCTCTCCTCAGACATCTGGAACCACCTCCAGACGTCCGCTCTATCGTCTGGACGTCACTCGAGACATCTGATTCTGGGAAAAACCTAGAACCAGAACCTGCTCCCGCTCGCTCACACCGCGCGTGGCCGCACCTCGCCCCTGCAGCAGTGTCGGGGAGGACTCCCTCAATGCATTCCTCCTCTTCGCCCACGCGTCGCTCCGGCTGTGCGCTCTCCGGTGAGCTCCCACGCGAGCTCGCGAGCTCACTCTCCTCCTCCTCTCCTCACGTCGCTCCTCCTCGTCGCCGCTCTCGCACTCTCTCGCTCACGTTGGGGTGAAGGGGAAGGGCAGAAGCGGTTGGAGTGGCATGAACGAGAGAGGAGGAAGGGGGGTTTTATAAGGGTGAGGGCTAGGGTTCGCTGGAGGGGGGAAAAAGAGAGAGAGAAGAAGGAGGAAAACGAGAGTACTGTCTGCGTGCAACCTGTGCGCAGACGCAAGCTCGTACTCAAAATTTTTCATTTCCAGATGTCTGGGAATGTGTCCAGACGTCTGGCCGATAGTCCAGACGTCTTAAAAGGCTCAAACAGCACGAGTCTTAACATATCCTCTATCCCCATTTACATCCTATCCATTCTTGATGTCCCTAAATCCATATCAAGAAATTGGATTCTATCTTTGCCAACTTCTTGGGATCTTCTCCCTTAGATAGGACGTATCTCTAGATTTCTTGGAAGTAAATCACTAAACCCCTCATCCTTAGAGGCTTGGTATACATAACCTCACACTGTTTGTCTTTGCTCTAAGGATGAAAAGAATATGGAACATTCTCTTTTGGACTCCCCTTGTGCCTGCCTTATGCTATAGCTTTATGGTAATCTCCCTTCCCACTGCTCTCTTCTGTCGGCTAAGGTTAAGCTTCTTTGGGAGACTTATTCTAATATGAAACATCTTATCTGGTGGGAAATCCATGAAGGGGCTGTGGATTTCTGGGTTGATTTATGAATTGGTAATTTGACTCTTAAGGAGTTCCTTCCTGATTCTATTATTGCTTCCACGATTCAAATCAAAGATTTACTCAACTCCAATCAGGACCATTCTCTCCTATCTTATATTCCCCAACAAGTTCAGATTTAGATCTTGAAAACTACTCTTGAGGAAGGCAAGTATACCCCTATCTGGACTAGCACTCCTTCAGGAAATTTTACTATTGCCTCTGCTTACCTCTCAAATTTCCACTCATTTCATGAAGACTCTGTTGCCAAAGATTTCTGGAAGCTCAAGATTCCCCTCTGTATCTCTTTACTAACTTGGAGAATCCTTCTTCTCAAGCTCCCCACAGATGAAAATATTACCAAATTTGGCATCTACCTTGCCACCAAATGCTCCTGTTGTCACTCTTCTCCTAAGACTGAGTCCATTAACCACATATTCTCCTAGAGTGAACTCCTCCACCAGGTTTCCAATTGGGTTTTTGAGAAACATCTTATGACTCCTGTCAATCCTGCTCTCTTCTTCCATATTATAAGGACCCATGCCAACGCAGCTAGGAAGCATCTCCTTAAGGGTCTCATCACTTTCATTTGGTTCAATGTTTGGTGTTTCAGAAACAAATGCAAACATGAATAATTCTCCATTAACTAAATTAATGCAATTCATGCTTGCTAATAACCGGGAAAAGTGTGAAATTTCCACTTGGCTTCGTCAATAATGCCCCTTTGCTTTTGTGACTACCTGGGTTCGGCCACCTGATGGTGTTAAAATTAACATTTCTACGCATAATGATGCCTCTTACTCCTTTATGGCTTGGGCCTTGTGTAACCCAATCAGTGATTTTTTGATGGATGCTTCATGTAGGGCTGATAAACTTACTAAGGAAGGTGCAATTCTAAAGGCCATCCTTTGTATTTACCATTGTGCACCTAGAGTTCAATTCTTCTCTTTTGCATTACTGCTGGAATGGCAAAATTCCGGTGGTTTGGTATGTCCGGAAAGATTATTTAGACATCTTAAGCAAAAGCATAGATTCAATTCCATCTCCTACATATGTGTGGCTGCAAATATGTTGGCTTCCTCCCTTGCTCAGTTGGCTAGTGATACTTGGTGTGCCTATAGCAACGACTCTGATCTCCCAAGGTGCATTGAGGGGATTATTAGATTAGACAAAATCATGTTCCCTATGTCCTTCCTTGATCGTCGATGTTCCCTCTACTTGCCACCATTTTGGTTTCCTTCTGTTTAGTTTTCCCTTTGTTGTCTTTATGCTTTGTAATAGGTCACGAGTCATAGCTCCTCCTTTTTCTATAGTTGGCATATTTTGATTTGGTCCTCCTACAATTTTAAATGACTCATGAGAGTGATGAATGAATAAGATTTGCTCACCCCCTACCAAGTGCTCGATTGGTATGCTTATACTCCTGTTAGGGGAACGACGTTTGTTCCAACTTGCCAATGCTGCGGCTTTACCCAATGGTTGAAATGTGGGGCCATCATGTTTCTCAAGATTTACCTGACTTCAACTGAGGTTTCTCGTTACAAAATAAAATAAAATCAAATAAAATTTACTCCCATATTTCGTAAAAAAGGGAAAAAATGAAACGCACCCTTCCACTAAACGTTACCCAAACCATGCAGGTGAATGAAAAAGGAGAAAAAAGCTTGTCCGTTTGACATTTATAATTTGGTAAATCCTAATTTAATCCATTGCAGTAGAAAAGGAGATTTTGATTTTTTGTAAAGAAAACATTAACCAGTCCAAAAGTATGCAATATAACAGAATATAGGTTCAAAGGTATTTGCAAAGTTTACGTAATATCAAGAACATGGATTCACTTGATAATTAATATTTAATATAAAAAAATAAAATAATATAAAATTTATTATGTGATGTTATTTATCATATTTAAAAAAATCATCGTATCACTTTAATTTAAAATATATAAGTGATAAATTATTTTATATCAGTGATAAATTATTTTCGGTGATTTTATATTGGTGCAAAAGGATTGTATCGGTGATAAATTGTTCTAAGGTATCATCATATCGGTTAATCTCATTTTGTATCGATGTAAAATTATTTTAATAGTAATTTCACCTGTCTGAAGTGATTTTGAATAAACTCGTAAGTTAAAATTACTTTACATCGAGGTGAAAAATCAATTCTCACACGTCAAATCACTTTCCATTAATCTAAATCCTAAACCCTAAATCCTAAACTCATAAGTCAAAATTACTTTGCATCGATGCAAAGTAATTTTGACTTATGAGTTTAGGATTTAGGGTTTAGGATTTAGATTAATGGAAAGTGATTTGACGTGTGAGAATTAATTTTTCACCTCAGGATTTAGGGTTTAGTCTTTAATGTTTAGGATTTAGCAAAGCTAAATCCTAAGTCCTAAACCTTAAACACTAAGGTGGAAAAATCACCTTGCAAGTATAAAATCACTTGTCATAAGTGAAGAAACGATTAGAATTTAATTTTGCACCGATGTAATCTTATTTTACACCGGTGCAAAATAAGATTGCACATGTGTAAAGTAGTTCAAAAAAAGATTGCACCGATGCAATCTTACTTACACCCATGTAAAATTATTTTGAAGGTATAAAGTGGTTTTGAACAGGTGCAAAATAAGATTGCACTCGTGAAAAGTGATTTTGCACTAGTGTAAAGTGGTTCAGAAGGTGATTTGAGTGGTTTACACCTCTACCAAAGTGGTTTGTTATTGGTTTCAATAGTGGTATACCCACCATGCGTCAGCACTTTTTTTACCTAAAAAGAAAAAATGCAGGTTAGGACCACATTCATACTGCTACATATCAACTTTTACATCAGCTTTTACATTTTTCAACCCACGTCCATTTCACAGTTATGCGTATTCCTATAAATTTTAATTTCAACTAATTTCTCACTAATATATAATACAAGAGAGGTATCTTTGGAAATCATAACTTGCCAAGGGCATGTATACAAACTTTACAAAGATTACACGGCCAAAATGTACCGGTATTTTCACTTTGCAAGTGTGTACATTCTATCTAATGATAGCATAGGGCTCCTTCATTTTTTACTACAAGTTGCTATTAACATGTTTCTGTTTATTTGAGTAAAGTTTAAAGGGGAGAAAAAGTCAAGATTGCCGGGAAAATAGGGAGGCACATGAGTTGGTACGCGTTTATCATGCCAAATCGTGGAAAGGGTGTTGGTTTTCGTATTCTAATTTGGATTGTTCTCTCTTTCGTTCCTATTCTTCGTAAATTATAAAATAATTATATTTGATATTATTTCTTATGTTTAGGTCACGTCTGACGTCAAGTATTTATTTGAGTGATATATAAATAATTAGATAAAATAATTGTTACGATGACATAATGTTGTTAGATAATTTTTAATATTATAAATTGATGTTGATGTGATGTAATAAAATAATTTAATATTAATATTGATGGATGAAGTAAAATAAATTATATCTTTTAATTTTAAATTTAATTATTTTAATCCTATCTTTCTATCAAATAAAATCTTAGTGCTTATTTCCGGTAAATGTCATTTTGACAAGGAAAAATACATTTGAAAATTTAAATAGATGTGCATTTACATTTACAGAGTTTTCCTCTTTACCCACTTAATGCCTCCCTACCTCGTCTTCCCTTGCCTACGAACTTGCTCTTCCCTTGTTCAATCTCCTTCCAACCCCTCTTCCTATGACGTATGGCCCACATCACACCCTGCCCTCTCATCAAAACCCACGCTTCTTGGGGAGATAATTTCTTCTTGTGAAGATATTACTTTGCCTCCTTTTTATGTGTCTTCAATGTATACGTGTGTATTCTAAGTGTTTGACTATATATTTGTATAAATATATTCATAGCTACTGGTGCATGTATGTCATGTAATTATCAATATTAATGCTTATCACAATTCATACATGCAAATGTACATATACTTACAAATATGCACATGTTTGGATAAATTGGTTGACAGGAAATCTAGAATGGGTGTTAATGGTGATCATGTTAATACGATCACCTATTTAAGACTTAAGTTATGTTCTATATGTATGCCTAAATATGTATGCATCATACTAAATTTTGAGTCATTTGAAATCTATGAATGATCTTCAAACATTTGATTATAACATTGTTTACTATTTTTTAGTTGTGATTTCTCAAAAGATCTTGATAGCATTTTCCTTGTTCTTCTCTAACATATCATGTAAATTTTTGATAATTCTTCAACTCTTTACTTAGTAGCTCAAAAATTGATTAGCATCACCAAATGTGATGATATATCGAAGAAGTGTAATGAAATATTGCCAAAAACTTTAAGAAATCATAGCTTACTAGTCCTTCATTTTCTCCTAGATGGACAACGAAGTACAAGATAAGAATGACTCAATGAGTTGAAGGCTCGAGAAGGAAAGAAGGTAAAATTGAAATATGTAGTGGAAATAGTTATATCAACTCAATATTGTTAAATATTGAGGATTCGTTATTTACTTAGTCATTTCCTTAAATTAACAAGTAATTAACAATCTTAGATTGTAGATATATATTCTTGTATATGGATCAAGATATATAGCTTGGGCACCACCAAGCTAGTAGACTTATAGAATCTCTATCCTCATATTTCTTGGCACATTACCAGCTATATTAAGGAAATAATATTAGCTTATATTAAGCAAAAGATATGTAATTAAATCTCTAAGGATGCATTATGAAGTAACAATTATATGTAACACAACAACCATCCTCTTGATAGGAAACAAGATTCAACCATTTGTTTTTAACTTATTGTAGTTGTCTATTTAGCGGATGTTTATCAGACTACTTATCCAATCAAAATTATAAATTATAGTTGAATGGATGAAGCTAAGTTTATAGTCTCTCACAAGGCTGGGATTTATGAATTCACGGAATATGTATGAGAAAGGTTTGACATTGGTATATTATATCCACACAAGCTATGAAGTAGATGTTTCAAATAGATAAAAAGAAAAAAGAAAAAAAGGGAAAGAAAGGAAAAAAAGAAAAAGATGTTCCAAAGAGCAAGCTAGGCATAGAGTTAATTATTGGCATTTGGGGTAGTTGGTTCAATGACTTGCTAGAATTAATTACATTAGTTGCTTTTGGATTAATAAATAATGAAGTTGACTTTGGATGGATTAACCTCGAATTGCGATACCTAATGGTCAAGAGGCACAATGATGTTGTCCAGGATCGTAGGTTGATGAAGGACAATGAGATTTGCAGCAAGGTATTGAATTGAAGAATATTCAATTGGATTACAAGGTTAGAGTTGGAAAAAAATGGGCTCCATGTCCTTTGTCTCGTTTGTCACAAGTAATACATCAAAGCATGCATTTCACATGGCACAACAATGGTATAGCAAACTATAGGAGTCACAAAGGAAAGCCGGAGGATTCAAAGAGTTACTTTGAAGAGTCAACTTGGTGAAGGCGTTGGAGGAGATTGAAAAGGCATGGAGGACCAAATGGAGAAGGTACCAAGGGAGCAAATGCGAAGGAACTAAAACTTCTTCTAGTTCAAAAAGATAGATCTCCTTATCAGAGGTCCAATTCATTGCTTTTTAAGGAATTTTTACTCTTGTTTATTTTGTATAATAAAAGAGTTACTGAAGTTGCAATTTATTGGATAAACAAATCTTAGGGGTGGATTCATCTAAGAACATGCCACTATACAATGTATTGAAGGCTATGCTTTTCAATGTTTTTTCTGGCCCATCCGTTTAAAAGAGTGTTTCATATCAACACATTGTTCTCATGCAATTGTTGTATCCTCGTATTTGTAGATGATATTGAAGGTTATTTGATCTTGTTATGGAAGACTTTCACACATAGAGTGCACGTAAAGCTTTGAGTGGATTATTGTGCAAAGCATGCTTAAAATTGGTATGGATGCATGCTTAATCCTTCACACGCACCCACCCAAATGTATTGATGCATAAGTAGGGAATATTCCTAAGCACTTACTATAGAAGTGCATACTGCATTGTGATGTGTACTAATATATAACGTACTCTACCCTTCAATTCTTTCTTTGAGAAAAAAACATTGGCTTTTAGTTCAAGGGCTCTGCATTTCTTCCCTTGAGAAAGATTTTCTGTTTTTTTTTCTTTAATTTTTTGCAAGATTAAAAACTTTCATTGATGGGAATGAAGCAGGTTATATCATGACATTACACCCTCATGAGGGAAACTCATCTCCCCAAAAGGAGTAACACTCGCCCAAAGATGAAAACAAAACACACAAAAGATGTCACAACCCAACCTACACACAGATGTATACCATGTAGCAGATGACGATTCACACCATCGAACAACGTCGAAGATTTTGCGTGAGACAAGTAAGACCAATAAGGATTGGTTGGTCAAAGACTTGATCGTGATTTGCACGTTCTCAAGCGTGACCCATCCAAACTAAAATAAACAGAAAAGAAAAAGAAAAAAGAACAACACTAGACTACCTAAGCAAACCAAACCAAAGAAAAAGAATACCATACACACCAACAAAATAGATCTAACCCAACGGCACACACCACCGCACAAATCACCATACGTGCGCCGATCACCACCGCCACCGCACACTGTTCGAACCCCAAGGCCAGTGAAGCACACGACAAGCCGCCCTACCGACAACCATGCACCATCACAAGCACCACCCTAATCCCGACCAACACTAGAGACCATGAGTGGTGACGAGCGCAAACGAGCTGCGCAAGGCAAGCGGTGATGAGAATCGATGATTCGTAGACACGAGGAAAGCATAGCGATCCAAGTGACATCGACAAGCTTCGAACAACTACATACGTCGACGAGTAGCTCCACCATCGACGAAGCATGGCTAGGAGGTGGATAGGAAGAGCCGATGGTTGGGGGAGGGGGCCCCAATCGATCGAGTGGCCAATCAGGTCCCAAGCCACTGTAAGGATAGAAAGGTTTTCTATATTAGTTCATTATGTTGGTGTACTCTTGTGTTTCTACAAAATTCATAACAAAACAACCTTACATATTACCTCAAGGCTATGACATCATTTTCTTGAATTTTGAATAAGGTTACCTAAGCCTTCACCATCACAACCTTTCCAAGGTAACAATGAGCTGATTTTAGGTTACATTGATGAGGTAGGGACTCTACGCAATTAATGATGATAACGTACTTCATACATAAACAAGAATGCAAGCTCGCAACAACTTCTCTCTTTTTTTTTTCTTTTCTTTTTTATTTAAGGTTTGTAATTCCCTTTTAATTATTACAATTTGAATTATCCCATTTGATATCATTTTTATGCAATCCATATGTTTGTACGAATGATTGTCGTAATAGTTACCTTTTTTTTTTTATAAAAGGCAAAGTTGAAATAAACGTTATAGTTACCTATGATGTAACTGATTGTGTCGATAGTTTTTTGTTGTATCTATAGAATGATTGTAGTTTTTTTGTTTTTTGTTTTTTTTCTATTATAGTTTGTAATTGTTTGTTATATAATTCTATCTGTTTAGATTGTTCTTAATTGATTATGTTGTTTCATCGTGGCTTGTTAAATGGTTTCTAATTTTGCAATGTGAAAGAAGGGAGATCACATTAGGGAGATGGTGGTAACGGTGACGGTAGTTTTTTTACATATTTTTAAGTTTATATGTAACGATATACGTTTGCATAGATTTTTTTTAAAATACTTGTATTTATCAGTTAATGGAATGTGGAGTGATACATACAATGGTTTAATGATAGTTAAAAATAAAGTTTCATTGAGTATAAATTTAAATAAAGATCACGTACTTTTATTCACATAGTTAAATTGGTACATCATATAAAAAATCTAAATCCTATAAGGAACTTATGGTATTCGATTTATAGGATTTCAAATAAAACCTATAAGTTATGAAACTCAATAATCATATAAACTAACATTAAAAGAAACAATTAATGATCCAAAACCATTAACATAATTAAATAACATGTTCTTATTATTCCAATAGAAATCTTACTATATCTAATTGTATATTATAAAAAAATAATGATTATCTCTCATTCGAACTTAATTTCCATTATACAAAAGGCATGTGTCATAATGATGCTTTACACTAATTACATTCCCATTTTTTTTTTCTATATGACATTGTTGTCTTAAACTTCTATGAAGCAAAAGATAACACATAGCATACGAAGGACATTATTTTATAAATAATTCTTTCATAATAACACAAGCCATAAGTCTCAATTAATGCCATAATTCATGTAATCGTTCAATCATTCAATATTATAAACTTATATCCTTCAAAAATTTACTTAAATATAAGAAATCCATAACTTTTCCCTTATAAAAATTTAAGTAATTGTACTTTATTTTCTATACAAACAATACTCCAATGACCAAGTTGTATGCATAAAAATATTCTATAACCTTATCCATGGCATTTCTATGCCATTATTTGTTTTCAATTATTTATTGCATGTCATTTAATAACAATTTCATGGCAATGGTTTACTTTATTAAATCATTTTGAATATAAACATTTACTTTAGTGCACATATTACATTTTATAGCAATTTCATGGTAATGGTTTACTTTATTAAATCATTTCTTGTATAGAGACGTTTGCCTTAATTTACATATCATTAGGTGACTTTAATGGCTTAACTGTAGACATAAGTAGTCCATAAAATAATAACATACATGCCAGTGTAGCTACAACTGAGGTGGACTTATCTTTTGTTACCGTGGTTCATAAAACCATATGCCTCCGAAAGACGTTGCCCCTCTTAGGGCCCATGAGACTCATTTGAGTCAGTGCCTTAACATATTCATGAATCATAATTCCATACTTTTCATGAAAAACCTATTCTTGTAGTTTCAATTATTTTAATACTTTATAAATACTAATTTCATCCTTTCCTTTTTTGTATATCATATTCAATTATACACACCTCTTTAATCTTAATTCATTTCTTTATTTCGATATCTTATATATCGTATAACTTGCACATATACCTTAAGAAAAGAAGCATACTACATAGTCATTAGTTTTCATATACTTAGTTCATCATCACACATTCCAAGGGACATGTTCATAATTATTCAAGTAATGCATACATAAAAGAGATCAATATTCAATATTAGTTTGACTTATAAGATCTTATAATAAAATTAGTACTATTATCAAGTTGGGAAAACTTATATTCAAGCATATGCAATTACCTAGTTCTCTCTTTCACAAATTTATAAGTATCACCATCACACGTTAATAATAATTCATGAGAATAAGACTGAACATAAATCATTTAAGGTCAAGAAGGTGATTTTTGTATATATTAGGCAATTATTTACAAGCATAAAAGAAATATATAAAGCACAATGTATTTACACTTATCAACGATTGTCATATGTTAAAAAAAATACAAAACATCTTTGAGTCATTATTTATTCTATTAAATTGCTACAATGTAAGAATGGAAAAAGGGGTTGTATATTTGACATTTTTAATTTACGTACACTTAACAATGTGACATAAGAAAACATGCCATTGACATTTTTTCTTATTGATAGTCCTTGTTAAGACCCGAGGTATCAAAAACACTTTAAGACATTTGGGAGTTGGTCCAAACATCTGGTCAGACGTCTGGAAATAAATTTTTGCGTGCGTACGATCGTGAGTCTGCGCACGTGCAGCACGCAGACTGAAACCCACCGACCTGCAGCACCTTCCCCCCCCCCCCCCGTGCCTGCTTATATCCTCCTCTCCCCTCTCCCTCGTTCACAACCCCACCGTTTTGTCCTTCCTCCGGTGCGAGCGCGAGAGCGAGAGTGAGAGCGAGCCGCCGCTGCTACTGGGTGCAGTGGCAGAGAGGAGAGGTGCAGCGAGAAGGAAGAGGAGAGAGCGCGTGTCGTGAGGGAGAGAGAGAGCTTGCCGGAGCAGTTCGAGGTCTGCTGGCGTGCGCGCGGAGGAGAGTTGTGTTGGGGAGGGTCTCCCCCGGTGTTGCTGCAGCTCAGGTAGCGTGCGGATGAGCGTGGCGCGACCGCGCCTGCGGGAAGAAGACGAGGAGGTTATGATTCTGGGAATTTTTCCCAGAATCAGACGTCTGGACCTACATCCAGACGACGCAGGCGATGTTTGGAGGGAGCTCCAGATGATTGAGAGGTACAAAATTTCTCCTGTATCTCCTTTTGCGGATACGGCCATGCAGGCCGTTCCGCCGAGGTTCTGAGATGTGTCGTAGTTTCGTCACGCGTGCAGGATTCGTTTCGGGAAGGTGTGGGGGACACGCCCTCCCACGTAGTTCAGACATCTGGGCAAGGCACCAGACGGCGGAGAGTGTCTCCAGACGTCCGGAGAGGTGGTCGGATGTCTTGAACTGGGTCCAGACGGTTCAGCAGGATCCTTGGACGTCTGAGGAGCAGCGCAGAGTGAGGTATGACCTGGACCACTTTTTAATATGTCTGGAAGGTGTTCTAGACGTCTAATTTGAGTCAGAGTTGTCGTTTTTGACCCGTTTAAGATCCGTTCGAGGTCCGATTTCTGCGTTTAAGATTTCGTTCTTCTCGAAATTAGTTTCTCTACTTGTTCGAAATACTTTTATCCTGTTCTGAGTGGTTTCTTCTGATTGATCATTGTGTTAGGACCTCGTTGTGTTGTGGCTTTAGGAGTTGCGGAGGCACGTGGACCTGCCGAGCACGCCCCCATTACTCCCGGTTTTGCGAGTAAAGTGGCTTCCCTTAGTTAATTACAAACATTAATGCATATCTGAAATAAATGATAGATCCTAGGGTATGGCATGAATCCTAGGACCTGAAAACTAGATTGAATGATAGATCTTAGGGTATGGCATGAATCCTAGGACCTGAAAACTAGATTGAATGATAGATCTTAGGATGTGGCATGAATCCTAGGAACAGAAACACTGAAACGAATGTCTTGAATGTCTGAATTGCAATCTTGGATAAGTAAATAGAATAATGATAATTGCCTGTAATTGGATAACAGCTGCCTGTGAAATGTAGAGTACTGTTGCAAGTAACTGTTACATGTAATTTCTGTTAGTTGAAATTAAATACGAGCTGCTTGTATATAAATTGGAAGGGAAAAGAAGTTAAATGTTGGAAACCCGTACTATATGCGAATAAACCTGAAATGATGAAACCTAGTATGGCTTGGCCTGAGAAACATGAGCATAAACCCTACGGGGAATTAGGAGTAGAACTCTTGGAAATGAATGGAATGGAACTGGAAAAGAGAATGGGAAAGTTTGTTGTCTCTTGGGTACGTAGTACCAAGGAAAGCACATGTTACCTCTTAGTGTAGAGAGGAGCTAGCCGCCCTAGGGACCCAGGGTTAGGTCTGGCCACTTTGTATCGACTTTTGAGCCTCCCGTACACCGTACCGGGGAGAGCTACTAGTGTAGGGAGGGCGCTAACCACCCCACGGGCCCCGGGGTTCAGCTAGCCGTCCTACACCTACTTGTTAGGCCCACTGGGCAAACCAGGGTAGTCAGGCGAGGGTGCGTGGACTGTGGAGGGGCAAGACCCCTGTTTGGTTACTGTGAAGGGGCTGGACCCCTGTTACTGAGAGGGCTCTGCTCTATACTGGTTCCGTGCTGTGCTTTGGGTGCACCCATTAATGGAAATGACTGACTGCGTGCCAGTGCGGGGTAGCTACCCGTGCGTTTATCGCGCGTGCCGTAGTCACCGTTACGTCTGTCAGCGACTTTGGGGTGGTTGACTGAGGGTAGGACCACCATGGGGAACTCTCCTGGCTAGGAAAGCACCACGTGTTACTTCTACTTTTCGGAAAAGACTGTAATCAAGATCGTTCCCACGAGGAACATTCGAGGTCAAGAGAAAGACCTGAGAAATAAATTAAGAAAGAGTAACTAGAGAAATAAAGAAAAAAATTAAAAACAACAGCTACTTGTCCACCTTTACTGTTTTTCCTAGCTAGCTGGTTGCCACTCTACTCAGCGTTTCGCTGACGTGTCATACTTGTCACCTTTTTCAAGACTAGGTGTTGAGTAGCCAGAGCTTACGGCTGCAGAGGGTGCTGGGCCTAATAGAGCCCAGTAGTTGTACTTTGATTGTACCCATTTTTCTGCAGTAGTGAGTATTTCTGTTACACCTTTGTACTCTTTTATTGTAAACTTCATATTTCTATACCTGTTTTTAATTCTTTACTGTTGTGGTGGTGTATACTGTACTAGTTCTTTTCTTTACTACTGTACTTTTGTTACTGTTAGTTACTTGCACGGTGAATGTGGTTTATTTTACTGCTTTTTGGTTATTTTCTCGTTGGACGACTGGGTCTTGGGATTAGTCGAGTCAGTCCGATTCTCGTGTCTTGCAGGGATTCGGGAACCGGGTTGTAACAGTCCTTAATAATCCAACGTTGGAATTAGGTCTAACTAGGCATATTAAAAACAATTGTCATTTTACGTTGGCATTTTTGTTATTCACTCACATAAAAAAAAGTATAAATGTAAGTTAATGCTTATACATGCATTCATACTAATTAGAGATAAAAGAAGAAAATAAATCATGATGTACTTGAGAATGAATGTAATGCATTTGTCATATATGAAATATATAATCCACGAAATTAAAAGAAAATGTATCAATAAGATCTTAAAGAAATCTTGCATTGTTCTACAAGAAATATTTGAAATTTTTTGCATGGGTATAAAAATCGATCTCTTATAGGGAATAAAGTTGGCATAGTATTTGTTTATATTACTAGAGTCACCTTTCTCAATATATCAATGTCATGACATAACATGTGAGGAATATGTTACAATAACTATATGTTACAAAATTTATTCCCGCTTACCTCCTAATGATGTTGAAAATGACAGAATCAACAATATTAGTATATCCTACTGCAAATGACATCCATCACCTTGATCAACATCGAATGTAGATTCAACCTTCACATGGGTGTGAAATCGATAGCATGTTGGTAGCTTGGATGGAAAAGGCTTTGCATGGAGGCCATGCTTGCTTTTAAGATGGAGATAAGCAAGACCACATATGAAGAGGCTTATGACTTGTTGAAGTGTTGTTGGATTTTGAAATGGAGAAATATAAAGAGATGGAGGACATAATGAGAGCAATCATAGGTGGATGACAATCGATAATGATGCTCATGACAACTCTTGACATTCAAAGATGGTATAATTATGGTATAATATGTTGGCAAGAAAATTAAGAATGGATTGATTGATGAGTAAATATTGAGAGATATAATTTATAAGTAATGGCTTAATGAAGAATAAATCCACGTAATAAAAAAGAATAACAACTAATTACTTAATGGTGAAGATTAGTTGTCTACTTATTACTTTTCTTTTTTAGCCATTAATTTTTATGGAAGGATCTTGTGAAAAGTTTATTCATTCATTTATTTGCCCCCTTTCTCCTATTCTCCTAATAACTCATAACCATAATTATTTCATAATACACACATCTAATTACTTATTTATAGAAAATTTAAATTGAAAAAATTAAGATATTACATTATAGGTTAGCTATGATGAATGTGGAAAGACAAGTTTAACACACTCATTATACCATCGATTTAAATGAGTTGCTACAGTACGTACAAAGTCAAGATATTTTGTCTTCCTAGAATTTTAAATATCCTTACATCAAAACACATACACGACACTTTTTTTTTATTGTTTTGAAAAGATGATACCTTCCATTAAAAGGGGAAGAAACTCATACAAACAAGACACAACCCCAATTAAAGGGAAAGGAGGAAGAAGAGACAATCCTACACCATCACAAGGAGGGGAAGATTACTCTCCATGCAAATGGGGAACACCCACAAATTCACAACAAAAGAAAAAGCAAAAAATAGAAAAATACAACAAACAACAAAGAAACGTCTGAGAAAGTAAGATCTACTTGTGATCTCCCAAAAGCTAGATGAGTGGCAACTCCATGCTCATAGATCAATGGCACCCCCAAGTATGAAACATTGCGATCAGAAATGATCCGTGCAACAAGAAACCCAACGGAAGTTGGAACCCGAAGCAAGTAGGGCACAAGCTCAGTCGAAGAAGGCACAGTGTGACATGTGGTCCCCTGCATCAAACAAAAACTAGGCCGCTACGATGGAAAGTGAAGCTCACAGCATCGCAGGGATTGACAGCGCCAGGATGAAGGAGATGAAATGAAAATAGCAGCCAATGGAAGGGAAAGTGTTACACTCCTGCCTTAGTGAAGACTCCAAGAAGGACTCGTTTGACCACGAGGTGCCACCACCACCGAGCGAGCTACCACTGCGAGAGAGCCACCACTACTGAGAGAGCAGCCTGACAGCGTCATCGCGACAATGACAAGAGGAGTGTTGAAGCTCGAGTTACTACGCTATGGTATTTGGTTTTGAAAAACCTATCGTCGTAGTTTGAAAGTGTAGAACTCGTGTTCAACAAATAAAATTTGTACCGGAATAGAAATCCCGGGTCGAACTGAGGGAGGCTACATCGATCAATATTCGCAATTATATTTTTTAGAGTTTTTGTTGAAAAGCGAAGTGACGTAATTACAATGAAGAAATATTAAAAATCAAAATAAACGAGAGAGAGAGAGAACATGCACTTAATATTTCAAAATGTTTATACAATAAAACCAGAGAAAAATTACACTAGAAAGTGGGAAATCTATTACACTAGAAAGCAGGAAAAATTCTACTCTAGAAAGCTGAAAAGAGGAATGGGAGAGAGAAGTTATCCTCCTCGACGATCGCTTGGAGGATGAGTCGGACAAGACGCCACCTTGAAGATGGAGGACGGAGCGGGAAGAAGGAGGTCAAGGTAGGAGGAACGAGAATGGGGTAGCACGTCGTCATCGTCGCGGGATCCACTTCTGAAATGAGGGCGAAAATTTGACTTTATCTCTCAAGGAGCATCCCAAGTGTGGGACAAGCTTCTCTTGAGCTTTGGAGAGGGAGAGAAGAGAAGGAAGGGATGAGAATTTTGTCTAGAGGGGGTCTCCTTTTATAATTGCAAAGAGTGAGGGCAATTTGGTCATTTTGTGTTGAAAATAATTAATTCAGGACCTTTAGTGACAGATAAATCCACTTCAAATACCCATTCAGTGATTACATGACCCAAGACGATGCCTTCTTGGGTCATGAAATGACTCTTTTCCCAGCTAAGGACCAATCGCGTTTTGATACATCGCTTAAGAATCATTTCCAGATTAGCTAAACAAGAGTCAAATGATTCTCCAAAAATAGAGAAATCGTCCATGAAGACATCCATAAACTCTCCCACCATGTCAGAGAATTTGGCTAACATACACCTTTGAAAAGTCGCAGGTGCGTTGCATGAATCGAAAGGCATCTTACGGAAAGCAAAGGTTCCGTAGGGACAGGTGAAAGTAATTTTTTCCTGATCCTCGGGATGGATAGGAACTTGATTGTATCCCGAGTAGCCATCAAGAAAACAAAAGTACTTCGCCCGGCTAGTCTTTCTAAGATTTGATCAATGAAAGGCAAGGGAAAATGATCTTTTTTCGTGGCTGTGTTCAGCTTCTTGTAATCAATACAAACCCTCCAAGAGGAAGCTGAACGAGTTGTGACAGATTCTCCTCTCTCGTTAGTCACAATGGTAATCCCGGCTTTCTTAGGAACAATCTGTACGGGGCTTACCCAGTGTTGGGGTGGTCAGCTATTTGTGATCAGAGGTCCGGGTGGTTAGCTGTTTGTAGCTGAGAAGGTTTACATAGGTTGTGAGGTCAGTGTTAGGGGATACAGCCTTCCCGCTGACCTGATTGTGATATAGATGGAGGACTTTGGCATGATTCTGGGGATGGACTGGCTGTCCACTTACCACTCCTTGGCGAACTGTTTTGAGAGGAAGATCGTCTTCTCCATACCGGAGTTACCTTCTTTCTAGTTTCACAGGCAACCAGTGGACGAAGGCTTCAGGTGCATTTCTGCACTTCGAGCGATGAGACTTTTGGGCCAGGGGTGAGAGGGCTTCCTAGCTTGTGTGGTGGCGGAGCCCAGCCCTATGGCAGACTTTCAGAGTATCCCGGTAGTCAGAGAGTACCCCGACGTGTTCCCAAATGAGTTGCCAGGACTACCGCTCGAGCGTGAGATCAAGTTTGAGATCTCATTGGCACCGAGGACTAGCCCCACTTCTACAGCACCATACAGGATGGCACTACTTGGGCTGCGAGAGCTCAAGTCTCAGTTGTAGGACCTTCTGGAGAAGGGCTTTGTGAGGCCTAGTGCGTCTCTGTGGGGAGCCATGGTATTGTTCGTGAAGAAGAAGGATGGTACCCTATGCCTTTATGTGGACTATAGACAGCTGAATAGGGTTACCATCAAGAACAGGTATCCGCTGCCGAGGATTGACGACTTGTTTGACCAGTTGGGAGGTGCCACATTATTCTCCATGATAGACCTGAGGTCTGGATACCACCAGTTGAATAGGGTCTCCAGGACAGCTTTCCGCACTCGGTATGGACACTACGAGTTTTTGGTCATGCTGTTTGGGTTGACCAACGCCCTCGCTACCTTCATGGATTTGATGAACTGAGTGTTCAGACCGTACTTGGACCAGTTCATGGTGGTATTTATTGATGATGTGCACATCTACTCTCGAGATCAGGCGCAACACGGACAACAGTTACGGATGGTTTTGGACACACTGAGACGACGTAGGCTGTACGCCAAATACAGCAAGTGCCAGTTCTGGTTGAGGGAGGTGACCTTCTTGGGCCATGTGATCTCCGGGGATTGCTTGGCTGTAGACCCAGCCAAGGTTGAGGCAATGCTCAGGTGAGAGAGACCGCATACTGTTACGGAAATCCGCAGTTTCTTTGGACTGACAAGCTACTACAAGCGGTTTATCAGGGGCTTCTCGTAGATTGCACGTCCCATGACACAGCTGATCCAGAAGGACGCGCCCTTTTCTTGGACAGATGCTTGTGAGGCGTGTTTTCAGGAGCTGAAGGAGAGGCTAACTTCGACTCCCGTGCTCACCATCCTAGACAGCAGTGGCGGGTTCGTTGTGTACACGGACGCCTCTTTGCAGGGGTTAGGGGGTGTGCTCATGCAGAGGGGTCACGTTGTTACTTACTCTTCGTGGCAACTGAAGCTCCATGAGCATTGCTACCCTACCTACGACCTGGAGCTGGCAGCTGTTGTCTTCGCGCTTAAGACTTGAGGCACTACTAGTACGGTGAGACCTTTGAGATTTTCACAGATCATAAGAGCATCAGATACTTGTTTGATCAGAAGGAGCTCAACATGAGACAGAGACGTTGGTTAGAGCTCCTGAAGGACTATGACTGCAGCATTTCCTACCACCCGGGAAAGGCCAACGTGGTGGCTGACGCCTTGAGCCGGAAGGCGCCCGCACACTTGGCCAGTTTACAGGCGCAAAGTCGGAACCTCATGGAGGAGATGGGCAGTTGGCGACCCCTAGAGTTACTGGGACACTGTGGGGCAGTGACTGTGACACGACAGACGAGGCCAAAGCAGATAGATCGCATCATCACAGGATAGATGGTCGACCCGTACTTGCAATTGTTGCTTGATAGAGTGCTGTCAAGAGACCCTGGGGACTTCTCTTTTACAGACCAGGTACTGCGCATGAGGGGACGTTTGTGCGTTCCCAAGGACGAGGAGCTTTTGAAAGAGCTCCTGACTGAGGCATACGGTTCTAGGTTCACCATAAATCCTGGAAACACAAAGATGTACCACGATTTGAGACATGACTTTTGGTGGAGGGGAATGAAGCGAGATGTAGGTGAATTTGTACAGTAGTGTTTAGTGTGCCAGCAGGTGAAGGCTGAGCATCAGAGGCTTGCAGGGTCGTTGCAGCCACTTCCAGTGCCAGAGTGGAAGTGGAAGAGCATCACCATGGACTTGGTGGTGGGCTTGCCCATTACCCAGCGAGGACATGACGCAGTCTCGGTGATCGTGGACAGATTGACGAAGACGGCACGTTTCTTGCTGATTCGAGTCACCTTGGGACCAGCACAGTTGGAAGAGAGGTATATTCGCTATGTGGTACGTCTAAACGGAGTTCCGCGGGAGATCGTATCCGACCGAGATACTCGTTTTACGTCTTAGTTTTGGGTTGAGTTTCAGCAAGCCTTGGGGAAATGGTTGAGGTTTAGTACAGCATACCACCCCTAGACGGACGAACAATCTGAGCGCACGATACAGACACTTGAAGACCTTTTGCGTGCTTGTGTACTAGACTGGAGGGGCTCTTCGGAGGAGCACTTGCCCCTGGCTGAGTTTACATATAATAACAGCTATCACTCGAGCATCGGCATGGCACCCTACGAGGCTCTGTACGGATGGAGGTGTATGGTGCCCTTGAGTTGGGTTGAGGTGGGGACCATGTGGGAGGTTGGCCCCAGGCTGATCCGGCAGAGTCAGGAGGTGATCGAGCAGATTCACAGGTGACTCCGCACTGTTAGGAGCAGACAGAAGAGCTATGCAGATTGGAAACGCAGAGAGGTGCAGTTTGAGGTTGGGGATCACGTCTTCCTTCGCGTTTCGCCCATGAAGGGCCTGCAGCGGTTTGGGGTGAGAGGGAAGCTCGCGCCGAGGTTTGTGGGACCCTTTGAGGTCCTGGAGTCGGTTGGACCCGTTGCTTACAGGCTTGCCCTTCCTCCCCAGCTTTCTGGTGTGCACGACGTGTTCCACGTGTCCAACCTCAGGAAGTACGTCGCCGATCCCAGTCACATTCTGAGCCACGAGAGCGTCGAGGTGGGTGACGACCTGACCTACCCAGAGCGGCCAATGCAGATACTTGATAGAGCCGTCCGGAGTCTGAGACGGAAGCAGGTACCCTGGTGAAGGTCTTGTGGAGGAGCCAGCGGTACGAGGAGGCTACTTGGGAGCTTGAGGCAGCGATGCGAGAGCGGTACCCGAAGCTCTTTGAGGGTATGTCCTTTCAGACCGGTTTCGGTCCTCTTTGAGTTTGTTATGCGTATGTTGTTATTTTTCCGTACCCTAGTTAGCGCAAATTTCGGGGACGAAACTTCCTTTGAGTTTGTTATGTTGTTAAGACTCGTGCAATCAAGCGCTTTTAAGACGTCTGGGACTTGGGCCAAACGTTTGGACATCTTCCTAGACGTCTGGAAATCAATTTTTGCATGCGTACGACCGCGAGTCTACGCGCGTGCCGCGTGCAGACTGAGCCCCAGCCGCCTTCTTCTCTTTCTTCTTCCCTCACCGACTACAGAACCTTTTCCCCCTCGTGCCTGCATATATCCCCTCCTCTCCCTCACGCCACCCCATACCATCCGTCTTCTCCTTCCTCCAGCGCGAGAGCGAGAGTGAGAGCGAGCAGTAGCTGCTGCCAAGTGCAGTGGCGTAGAGGAGAGTGGTAGCGAGAGGAGGGAAGAGAGGAGAGCACACTAGCCGTGAGGGATCTCACCGGAGAGACTCGTGGCCGGTTGGGCGTGTGCGAGGCGGAGTGTTGTGCCGGGGAGGTTCCCCGACGCTGCTGCAGCTAGAGCAGCGGACGAGCGGCTGCGCGGCGTGGTCATGCGCAGCAGGAAAAAGACGAAGGAGCTTCTGATTCTGGGATTTTTTGCAGAATCAGACGTCTGGACCTACATCCAAACGACGAAGACGACGTCTGGAGGAAGCTCCAGACGACTGAGAGGTACGTACTGCGTGTTATGCTTCTCTTTGCGGATACGGCCATGCAGGCCGTTCCACCGAAGCTCTGTTGCATGCCGTGTTTGAGAGATTTTGCCTATGCATGCAGGTTTCGCTTCAGGAAGGCACGGGACACGCCCTCTGGTAACGCTGGGTTTCGTCTGTATGTTATTATGGTTTACAATCAGTCGTTATAGTATGTGACAAAACAGCTTCTAGATTACTACAGGATTTTTTTACTCAGAACAAGGTTTTCCTGAGGTCGAACTCAGGGAGCAACTATGTTTCTAGAAGCATAAAAGTTCCCAATTAGGTTACAAAAATAAGAGAGAGAGAGAGAGAAAGAGAGAGAGAGAAAGAGAGAGAGAGAGTTTTGTTGGCTTCTTCTTCTTCTCTCTTTCTTTCTTCTTTCTTCTTTCTTCTTTAGCTGCAGAGTCTTCTTTTCTTCTTTCTCTTCTTTTCTTCCTGCCTTGTCTCTTTTCTTTCTTTCTTCTTTTTCCTTGCTTGCGGCTGCATCTTCTTTCTTTCTCTTTTCTTCTTCTCTGCTTTGGCTTCTTTTCTTTTCCTTTTCTTCTTCTTCTGGTCGCTGACTTTCCTTCTTCTCTTCTTCTTCTTTCTTCTTTTCTTCCTGCCTTCTTCTTCTGCGGCTGTGGTGATTCCGACGTCTGATGCAGTGCTCGGATGACTTATCTGTGCCTTTGCTACAGTGCCTTCCTCCTTTCTTCAGCTGCCCAGTGCGGCTTCTTCTTCTCTTCTTCTTTTCTTCCTACAGGCACACACACAGAGGTCAGAGCAAAACCTACCCCTACCCCTTCCCCGCGTCTCTCTCTTTCTCAGAATCTCTCTTAGGACTGCTCTCCTAGAGCTGGGTATTCGGGTTCGGGTAGCGCGCCCGGGACCAGGCTCACCGGCGTGCGGTGGTGGGCGAGGAGTGCGTGGTCAGGTGGTCGAATCCGACCCAGACCAGTGGGGCGTGAGCACGGGTGAGGGCGAGCTAGAGCGTGGCACGCTGTGTGCGGGTGAGAGGGATCTGACCCCTGTGTATTGAAGGCAGTAAGCCCGATACACTTTTTCAATATAAGTGTGGGTGTGCGACCGCACACTCACAAGGTGGGGCTAAAGTCCCACCTCCCAATTTTGCGCCCGCAAGCGAGGAATCCACAACTAATTGGAGTAGCCTGTAAGGCTTGCGACCCAGCTGCAGGCCTGGACGCCTTCATAGGGACTATCCGCATAGCCTGGGACTCGCGCCTGGGCTGGAGAATGCCTAAAGATGCGGGTGAAGCTGCTGCAGCAGGTCGACAATGGCGGCGAGAGGGTGCGAACCTGGAATCACAGTGACGGCCTCTCGGCCAAGTCAGAAAACATGGAAAGCTTCGCCGGAGTGTGGCGAAGGCTGTGCGGTGGTCGGCGAGGCGTGGGAGTGCATGTGGAGGCTGACCTAGGTCAGACTGTGGGCGGGAAGATGGGTTTGTTCGGGGGGTGGTTGGGCGGTGCTTGGCAGTGGATGGAGAGGGGGGATTGGTTGAGTGGAGTGTGGGGGAGCCTCTGGGGTAGTCGGCGAGGGGTGAGGAGGTCTGTGAAAGTGGGATGGACTCGCTGGAGAAGGTGATCGGAGACGGAGCAGGTGGAGGTGAAGTCACGTGTGGTGGAATAAAAAGGTAAATTAAGAGAGGGAAAATGTAAGGGAGAGAGAGAGGAAACTCTGTACCTATTTACTCGACGAAGGGGAAGAGAGCAGTGCCCGACTCATGCCTGCCAGAGCTGGGGACGAAGATGCCCTAGAGGAGGGTATCGACGACGAGGAGGCAGACGGAGGGCGCCAGCTGGTACGGCCTAGCGCGGACGACAGGGCAGAGTAAACTCTGCTGCAGGTAAGGCAGCAGAGCGACGAGGAGGAGGAGATCGCTGGAGACTTCGGGCGCTCTGACCGGACGAGGAAGAGGCGAAAGGTGGGGTATTTCTCCGCCAGAGGAAGCTTAAAGGAGTCGGCAAGGGCTACCGCTCCTTATAAAGGTCTTGGTGCGGAGAGAGGACCGAGGTGGCGTCGTGTCAGCCTCGCTGGAGGATGGCCGGAAAGGATACCCATGCCTTGCGTGCGTTCGCACGGAAGGCATGGGTGATGGCAGAGGTCGTGGGCGGGTCCCTACGACAGAGGACGTCGCAGGGAACCCCTCGTCTGTTCTAGAGGACGGTCGCCCTGCCTTGCACGGCGCCATCCTCCGCGCAAGGTCGCCGGAGGCATGGCGCTGTGCAGAAGTGGCAGGGAGGACCGTTCTGCAAAGAATGACAAGAAGTTGGGGGCCTAAATGCAAGGGTTTCAAAAGATAAGGGTCGAAAAGTAAATAGAGAGGACTAATTTGTAAAGTTGGTCAAGATGGTCTTTTCTTAGGCTCAACTTCTTATACCAGACTAATCTGAACCTAAGGATTTTAATGGTGAATTTTGATTTCAGGTTGGACCATGTTTGATCGATTAATTTGCGCAAAAATCCAAATTAAGTCATTAATTGGGCATTGTTCTCATTTTAGGTCAAAAGAGGTTTCAAAGGCCAAATTGAAGGTTCTAAACCCTAGGGAATATTTTTCCATGATTCTTAGAGGGTTTAGTTGATTTTTATCCTACCTCGAACCTCGTGAATTGAAGTAGGTTTGTTTTAGGGTTACAGAATGTCATTTAATTCCTAAAAGTTGCTATAACCTTTTTTAGATCAGATCAACCCACTTCCCTCATTGTTAAGCTTGTTTGACCTGTGTTTGGACCCTTAATTACCCTGTTCGCATACTGCATTGGTAAAATTACAGTTTTACCCCTGATGATTTATTTTATTCTTTAACTTTGAATTCTCTGAGTTAAGCCTCTCTTTGGGTTTTGTAGGAGCTTTTTCACACATATTTGGATTAGATTGTGCTAGTTAGGGTTCATGATGAGGCTCTCATCAGACCCCCATGATGAGAACCTCATCATGAGCCATAACTAGCTCATTTTGACCCAATACAAAGGATAAAAGCTCCTACATAACTCAAGGAAAGGCTTAACTCAGAGAATTCTGAGTTTAAGGAGAAAACAAGTCATATGGGGTAAAAATGCAATTTTACCAGTATAATTTGCATACAGGGTAATTCAGGGTCCAAACATAGGTCAAAGCAACTTAATAAGAATAAAAGTGGGATGAGATGATCTAGCAAGGGTTACAGCAATTCCAAGGAACTAAATGATAATCTGTAACCCTAAAACAAACCCACTTCAATTCACGAGGTTCAAGGCAAAGAAAAAATGGAATAAACCCTCTAAAATTCATAGAAAAATAATCTCTAGGGTTTAGAACCTTCAATTTGACCTTAGGAACCCATCTTGACCTACATTGAGAACCATACCCAATTAATAACTTAATTTGGGTTTTTGCGTAAATTGACCAGTCAAACAGGGTTTAATCTAGAAATAAAATTCACCATCAGATTCCTTAGGTCCTAATTAGTCATGTATAAAAACTTGAGCCTAAGAAGAAACCTTCTTGACCAACTTTACACTTTGGTCCTCATATATTTACTTTTTGGCCCTCAACTTTTGAACCCTCGCATTTTGGCTCCTAACTCTCCTTCGTTCTTTGCGTTCAGGTCCCCCCAGCAAAACCTGCCAGCACCATGCTCCGGCGACCTTGCGCGGAGCATGGCGCCACGCAGGGTGAGGGGGAGAGCCTGGCAAGTAAACCGGGGGTGCCCTGCGTCGTCAGCCGTCGCAGGGACACCCCCCTGGTCGCTGTAACCCACCATACCGGCCGTGCGAACGCACGGACGGTATGGGTTTCCATCTCCGGTGTCCTCCGGCGAGGGAGACATGATGAGAACCTCATCATGAGCCATAACTAGCTCATTTTGACCCAATACAAAGGATAAAAGCTCCTACATATCTCAAGGAAAGGCTTAACTCAGAGAATTCTGAGTTTGAGAAGAAAACCAGTCATAAGGGGTAAAAGTGCAATTTTACCAGTATAATCTGCATACAGGGTAATTCAGGGCCCAAACACAGGTCAAAACAGCTTAATAAGAATAAAAGTGGGATGAGATGATCTAGCAAGGGCTACAGCACTTCCAACGAACCAAATGATAATCTGTAACCCTAAAACAACCCACTTCAATTCACAAGGTTCGAGGCAAAGTAAAAATAGAATAAACCCTCTAAAATTCATAGAAAAATAATCTCTAGGGTTTAGAACCTTCAATTTGGCCTTTAGAACCCATTTTGACCTACATTGAGAACCATGCCCAATTAATAACTTAATTTGGGTTTTTGCGCAAATTGACCGGTCAAACAAGGTTTAATATGAAAATAAAATTCACCATCAGATTCCTTAGGTCCTAATTAGTCATGTATAAAAACTTGAGCCTAAGAAGAAACCTCCTTGACCGACTTTACACTTTGGTCCTCATATATTTACTCTTTGGCCCTCAACTTTTGAACCCTCGCATTTAGGCCCCTAACTCTCCTTCGTTCTTTGCAAACAGGTCCCTCCTGCAAAACCCTGCCAGCACCATGCTCCGGCGACCTTGCGCGGAGCATGGCGCCGCGCAGGGTAAGGTGGAGGACCTGGCATGTGTACCGGGGGTGCCCTGCGTCGTCAGCCGTCGCAGGAGCACCCCCATGGTCCTTGCAGCCCCCCATACCGGCCGTGCGAACGCACGGACGGTATGGGTTCGAATTCCGACCATGCTCCGGCGAGGGAGACACGTCGTCTCCCTCCGCCTTCCTCCCTGCTTCAACCCTATAAATACCCCCCGCCGCTCCACCGACCAAGGCAGCCTGGATCTGACGGAGAAAACCCCCAATTTTCCTCTCTTCTCACTCCGGCAGACGCCCACCAGCTCCGGCGGTTCTTCCTCCTCCTCCTCTTCGCTCTGCCGCAATACCAGCAGCAGAGATTTCTTCCCCTGCTCTTTCCGCGTCGCGCAATACCGGCGCGCGCTGCCTCTGCCCCGTCGTCACCGCCGTCCTCCCCCCACTGGGCATCGTCTTCTCCGGCGACAGTCGATACGACTGTCGCCCTGTTCCTCCCCCTTCGTCCCTGCAGTTAAGTTAGACTTACTCCCCTTCTCCTCCTCTTTCTTTCCCCGCTTTCGATTTAGTCAATTAAGCCCTCTACCGACCCTGTTCACCCTCATCCTCTCCGCCTCCGACCACCCTCCGGCGAGCCGCTCCCATCACCTCAGCGACCCACACGGCTCGCCGACCACCGCAGAACTTCCGCCTCCTCACCCTGATCCTCTTCCGCCCCTCCACTTCCCACCAAACACCCTCTGCAGACCCACCGAACACACCCACTCCCTCGCTCACAGTCTGACCTAGGACGACCTAACAGCTCCATCTCGCCCCCTGCAGACCCCCTGACCACCTTCGCCGTGCCACGGCGAAGGTCCCCCGCCTGTCTGATTTGGCCGAGAGGCCGTGCCATTGGTTTCAGGTTCCAGGCCTTGACCGCCATTGGCGAGGAAGCTCGAAGCCTGCTCGAGGTTGCTCCAAGCCGAGATATCCCAGATTGAATAGCCACGGCCAGCGCGGAAGAGTCTCACGCACACACCCTGGCCCTCGATTGGAGCTGTACGCCTCAACAGCCGATGCAATTGGGAGCACCATCCCTGCTGCAGGCGTAAGAGAATTGGGGTGGGACATTTAGTCCCACCTCGGAATCTCTCAAAGGCGCGCGGATGCATAAAGGCAAAAACTGCCTTATGCTGTTTGCCTCAGTTACCACGGGGTGAGGTCCCTCTCACCCGACCCGACCCGACTCGGCCTCGTCCGTGACCACGCTCCGCGGACCTGGCCCGACCCGATTAGACTGACCTGCACTCCTCGCCCACCACGCACGCCGGTGGGCCTGGACCCGGGCCTGACCCGAACCCGATTACCCGTGTGCAGGCCAAAGAAGAAGAAGCAGACCCGCTGAAGAAGAAGGAGCTGCTGCACTGTAGCGAAGGCATTGTTAAGTCGTCTCAGCACCGGGGCAGACGACGGAAGGTCAGCAGCCAAAGAAGAAGAAGACCCGCTGAAGAAGAAGGAAGAGCAACGGCCATCGCGAAAGAAGAAAAAGAGAAGTCAAGGCAGGTGAAGACAAAGAAGAAGAAGGAATGAAGAGAAGCAAGAAAAGAAGAAGATGATCTGACGAAAAAGAAAGAAAGGAAACAAGAAGAAGAGCACGAGGGGAAAATCTGAAGAAAGCAGAAGAAAAAGAAGAAGAAGAAGAAGAAGAACAGGAAGAACCAAAGACAAAGAGGAAGAAAGAAGAAAAGAAGAAGAAGCCAATTTTTCATCTCTCTCTCTCTCTCTTTATTTTTGTAATAGAACTTGTATATCTCTAGAATACAACTTGCTCCCTGAGTTCGACCTCGGGAACTCTTTTATTTTTCCGAGTAAAAAATTTTATATGATACGTTGGTAACAACCGGCTTTACTACAACGATATAACACAGACCGGTCACGAACCGACGCTATCATCAAGACACGTCGTCTCCCTCCGCCTTCCTCCCTGATTCGGTCCCTATAAATACCCCCGTCGCTCCACCGTTCTTCCCAGCTCGGATCTGATGGAGAAAACCCCCAACTTTCCTCTCTTCTCACTCCGGCAGACGCCCACCAGCTCCGGCGGTTCTTCCTCCTCCTCCTCTTCGCTCTGCCGCAATACCAGCAGCAGAGACTTCTTCCCCTGCTCTTCCCGCGCCACGCCGCACGCAGCTGGCGCCTCTCCGGCCCTCTGCTCGCCGCCGCCCCTTCCCCCGGGCATCTTCTTCTCCGGCGACAGTCGATACGACTGTCGCCCGCTCCGGCCCCTCCTCCTCCTGCTAAGTAGGTAGAACTCCTCCTCTTCCTCCCTTCTTCCTTTTCCTCACTTTAAACATCTACTGTCGCCCTCGATTCCGACCCCTCACCCTCACCTTCTCCGCCTCCGGCCATCCTCCGGCGAGCCGCTCCCATCACCCCAGCAACCCACACGGCTCGCCGACCACCGCAGAACCTCCGCCTCCTCACCCTGATCAACCCCCGCCCTTCCACTTCCCCCACATCACCCTCTGCAACCCCACCGAACAAACCCATCGTCCGACCCACAGTCCGACCTAGGGCAGCCCTTGCACGCCGCCCCACGCCTCGCCACCACCCACACGAGCTTCGCCGCACTCTGGCGAAGCTCCCGACACCTTCTGATTAGGCCGAGAGGCCGTTTTGCTGTGAACAGGTCACCCGACCTCCGCCGCCATTGCCGTGCAGAAGGAGCTGCTTCCGCCTGCAGCTGCAGGCGCGCCACGCCCAGATTCGACTCCCAGGCCGTGCGAGGCATTTCGACAAAGCGTCAGGCTGCAGCTGAAGCAAAGCCCTCGCGCGAAGGCCTCGCGTAACGCCGCGATTACCAGCTGTTTCCTCCGCGCAGGCACCAACTCGGGGTGGGACATTTAGTCCCACCTCGGAAAACTCTGAAGAGGCGCAGCGGTATAAAGTGAAAAAGTGCTGGAGGCTTGTTGCCTCAGCACACGGGGTGAGGTCCCCTTCACCCGCCCGGTTACCCGGTCTCGTCCGCGCTCACGCCCCGCGGACCTGACCCGACCCGACTTAGACTGACCTGCACTCCTCGCCCACCACGCACGCCGGTGGGCCTGGACTCGGGCGCGACCCGTACCCGGCAGCTCTGGGAGAGCTTTCCCAAGAGTGGCTTCTGTGAGAGAGAGACACGGGGGGGGGAGGGTAGAGATAGGTTTTGCCCCTCTCTGATCAAGCTGTGTAAGTGTGCAGGCACAGGTGAAGAAGAACCGTGGAAGAAGACGAAGGCTGAAGGAAGGAGGATCACCGAGCGGCACTGTAGCAGCGGCGGTTTAAGTCGTCTGATTGGAAAATCAGACGACGTCCTGAAGGCAAGGAAGGAGAAGGAAGGCGAGGCAGAGGAAAACGCAGAGAGGCCAAGACAAGAACTGAAAGAAGAAGAAGAACACGAGAAGAAGAAGGTCTGAAGAAAGGAAAAGAAGAAAGAAAGAAGAAGAAGAAGAACAGGACCACAAGGGAGAAGAAAAAGAAAGAGACGAGCAGAAACAAGAACTGAAAGAAGAAGAAAAGCATCACTACGGCTGCAGATAAAGCAGGAGAGTCAAGCAGAAGAAGATAGGCAAAGAGAAAAGAAGAGAAGAAGAAAGAAGCCAACAAATTCTCTCTCTCTCTCTTTCTTTATTTTTGTAAAAGAAACTTGTACCCCTAGAATACAACTTGCTCCCTGAGTTCGACCTCGGGAACTCTCTTTTATTTTCCGAGTAAAAAATTTATATATTTGAAATGATGGCAATAACTGGCTATACTACAACGCTATAACAATAAAACCCGGTTATCTCTCGAAGCCAACGTTTCATTTGGCGCCGTTGCCGGGGAGCAACGGCTATACTAGAGGTAAACATTCCTGTTTCTCTTTTTTTCTGATAATCTCCCCTCTTTTGTGCAGCTACAGGAAATCAAGAAGACAAGCAACCGCACGACAACCACTCCGAGGACAGGTAAATTTTTCCTCTCGCTATTAACCCCTAAACTCTAAAGAGGAAGAAAAGAAAAGAACAAGCAATATAGGGCTAACCTGTCTTCCATACTTAGTAACCATAAAGAGTTGCATGTTTTCAACTCATTAGTCCTGCACACTATTAAGGGTATTTAAGGGCTAACACATTCTTGCTTGAGCCCTAATTACCCAACAAAGAACTAACTAGACCAAGTAGAGCCAACATAAGATTCAACCTTAGGGTTTTAAAGACACACTACTTAAATCAAGAATGGAGAAAATCCAAAAGAAGTGTGCCTAAACCATTGATTGAAAATACCTATTCAAAAGAAAACCTAAAACAATTGGCTCTCTAAACACTTGAACCCTAAAAGACAAGACCTAAAAGCTCTCAAAGAAAACAAGAGGTAAAGTTAACCCCTTCGGTCAACCAACCTTAAATTAGGTCACTCTTTGCACTTAAAAGACTAAAGTTCAAGTGAAACCTTAAGCACCCTGATCTTAAAATTGGTAGACTTAAGAGGTCAAGATCCCCATTCTGGTCTACCTGGAACCGCAGTGACAAGAGAGGTCAGGTGGGGGAAACCCTGTAACCCGTGGGGACGCTCTACCGTGTAGGGGTCTTCGCGGGACTCTCCCTCTCTGGCTGCCCAGGTAATTCTCAGGTGGACGATCTTTCTGATCAAGGGGTCCATCTGCCCCGCACCTCTATAGTCACCCAACACATTTTTGGGTGTCTTGATTGGGTCCAGCACCTTCTAAACTTACCTCTTCCAACAGTGCATGTACGGAAGGAGGTCCTTAAGACCACCCTTAAGACCTCCTTTAGAAATTCGCTCTCGTCAAGGCCAAGCCTCGACGCCCGTGTTTGTGCAGCAACACCCTCGCATTATTCTCTCTTCTGATTCAGAACCAAGTTCTTCTTCTTCCCCCATCATGGCTTAGCCAGTTGAGGAAGAAAATAATCTGGAACACCAGCTCCAGCGACTCAATGACCTCTTCCAAAACTTCGTGCACCCACCACAGCGTCCTATGATGCGGGACCACTACAATCCTGCTGCGGTGGCCATTGAGCCTCGAGTCAGAATCCCGACTGGAGGACCTGATTCCGAATTAAAGCCCAACATGATTCATGCTATACCTAAATTCCATGGGCTTAATTCTGAAGATCCCTTCCAGCACATCAAACAGCTAAAGCATCTGGCCCACACTTTTGGATCAGATGTGCAAAATCGGGATATTCTTCTCATGAAGATGTTCTCCTTTTCTCTTATGGACAAGGCCGCCCATTGGTATCAAACTCAGACCCGGCCGATCAACACTTGGGAAGAACTTCAATCCGAGTTTTTGAAAAAGTTTTTTCCCATTGGTCGGACCAACGCCTTGCGCCATCAGATTACACACTTCACTCAACAATCAGGAGAACCTCTCCATGAGGCATGGGATCGTTTTCAGGATCTCATGAGAAAGTGCCCCATCACGGAGTTCCTAAATGGGAACAAGTCCAATCTTTTTACCAGGGACTCCGTGAGGACATCCGCCTTTTCGTCAATGCAACTTGCGGAGGAAACATTATGGGTCAACATGAAGACACCGTGTGGGACCAGTATAATCCTGCTGTGGTGGTCATCGAGCCTCGAGTCAGAATCCCGACTGGAGGACCTGATTTTGAATTAAAGCCCAATATGATTCATGCTATACCTAAATTCCATGGGCTTAATTCTGAAGATCCCTTCCAGCACATCAAACAGCTAAAGCATTTGGCCCAAACTTTCGGGTCAGATGCACAAAATCGGGATATTCTTCTCATGAAGATGTTCTCCTTTTCTCTTATGGACAAGGCCGCCCATTGGTATCAAACTCAGACCCGGTCGATCAACAATTGGGAAGAACTTCAGTCCGAGTTCCTGAAAAAGTTCTTCCCTGTTGGACGGACCAACGCCTTGCGCCATCAGATTACACACTTCACCCAACAAACAGGGGAACCTCTCCATGAGGCATGGGATCGTTTTCAGGATCTCATGAGAAAGTGCCCCCATCACGGAGTTCCTAAATGGGAACAGGTCCAATCTTTTTACCAGGGACTCCGTGAGGACATCCGTCTTTTCGTCAATGCAACCTGCGGAGGAAATATCATGGGTCAACATGAAGACACCGTGTGGGAGATTCTCGAAAACATGTGCGAGAACTCCATCAACAATGACTCCATGGGATTATTCGACAGGATGAATACCCGCGCAGCGACGAATCTTAAGGGAGCACATGAGACGCAGGGCCTGTCCGCATCAGTCGACCTGGAATTAATGGCCAGTCGATTGGACAAGGTCTCAATCATTGAAAAGAAGGTGGATGAGCTGACTCAGCACTTGCAGCGAGCCACCTCCGCGCGTAACTCCTTTGCACAACCTCCTTCCACACAGGAGACTGTGCAAAACATCCTCCACCGATCTTCCCCTAGGATGGATCCATATCCATCCCCATCTGATTCTTGGATCGGAGGATCACCCGATCCTTTCTACACCAGCCGGGGGAACTCCATTCCCCCTTTCCCTGATTCTCAGGAGGTTCCTCAGACCTGCGAGGACCTCAACGCCATCCAGAACGACCCATTCTCCAACACTTACAACCCTGGATGGCGAAACCATCCAAATTTTCAGTGGGCGGGAAATTCCCAAACCCAAAGACCACCTTTTCAGTCCCGCCCACAGCCCTCTCGTCATTACCAGCCGCCTCAGCCTCGGCCCAACCCTACTTATCCATCAGGGCCAAATCAGGATCAAATGTCCCTAATTCTTCAGACTCTGGCTGACATTCAAAAAACGAATGCGGCTATTCAAAAACAGCACAAGGATGAACTTACAGAAGTTAAAACTCAACTGGCCCAGTTGGCAAATTCTCGCCAGCCAGGCACACTCCCTTCCCAACCCCTTCCTAACCCAAATAACGTGCCAACCCAAAAGCGCGTTATGAATCCAAATTTAGGCCACGCACAATGGAGTTATCAGGCCCCTACTGCTCCATCTCCAGACGAGATGGAAGCTTCAACTTCTTATGCGGGATTTCAGCAGCAGCCACCCCTCTTACAAAACCCAAACCAAAATCAGGCCGAATTAAGTTCTGTAACAACACGTAGTGGTAAAACAACTCAAGACCCGCATTATCCAAACCACTCCAAGCCTGATAACTATGACCCTAGGATAGTTATCCAAGATACCACTGTCCCAGATCCACAACCTGGACCTATCCTAGAAGAACCAACCAAGATCCCGTTTCCCGAGGCCTTGACCAAGGGAAAGAAGACCACCAAACCCGTGGCCCCTGAGGAGGACCTGGTCAAGCTCTTTGAGCAGGTCCACATAAACATCCCCTTGATGGATACAATCCGCCACGTACCAGCTTACGCACGATTTCTAAAGAATATATGTACACCCCAGCGTAAGCCGCGAACCAAGGGAGGGAGCCCAATTGTTCTGTCAGAACAAGCCAGCTCTGTAATCCTCAGTAGACTCCCACCCAAGGCAAAAGATCCTGGTACTCCCCTGATTTCCTGCAAGATAGGTGGTACCCAATTTGATAGAGCATTGTTAGACTTGGGTGCATCCATAAACCTGATACCCACATCCTTACTTGACCATCTAGAAGAATCTGAGCTAAAACCAACCGAGGTGACATTACAATTAGCAGATCGATCTATAAAGTCACCAAAAGGGATTCTCGAGGATGTTATCGTAAGAGTGCGGGATTTCTATTTTCCAGTGGACTTTATAGTCTTAGATATGGATGCACCTGAGAACCCTAGGGATACACCAATCATTCTAGGGAGACCTTTCTTGGCTACTGCTAGAGCCAACATCAGCTGTGAGGAGGGCCAAATAGAGCTTAAGTTTGGAGATCAAACACTGAAAATTGATATATTTAAGGCCCAACAAGGAATTAATTGCGGCGTCATCGAACAAATTTGTGACATCAAGACCTTGGTTGATGAATCACACTTCCAGGATGACGCGATTATGCCTCATCAACCACAGAAGGATCTTGACCCGCAAACAGAGGAGTCGAATCCAGATATGAATAACCCAGTAACTCCCACCCTCGAACCTCACATCTATACTGAACCACCCGCTGCTGATAACCCCATCCTCGAACTGAAACCCCTTCCTGCTCACCTGAAATACATCTTTTTGGGTTCTAATTAGACCCTTCCTGTGATTATCAATTCCAACCTCAGTCCTGAACAGGAATCCCGTCTGATTGTTGTCCTCCAGCAACATCGCAGAGCCATCGGGTGGACTCTTGACGATTTGACTGGAATAAGTCCCTCTTATTGTACTCATCATATCTATTCGGAAGAGGGCACACGACCTTCTCGTGAAATGCAGAGACGCTTAAACCCCAATCTGCAGGAGGTCGTGAAAAAGGAGATCATCAAGTGGTTAGATGCCGGAATCATCTACCCGATCTCCGATAGTCGTTGGGTGAGCCCAATTCAGGTCGTACCCAAGAAGGCAGGACTCACCACTATAACAACTGAGACCGGAGAAATCATTCCTACCCGATTAGCCAACTCGTGGAGAGTCTGTATAGATTACCGCCGACTCAATTCCTCCACGAAGAAGGACCATTTCCCACTACCCTTCATTGATCAAATTCTCGAAAAACTTGCGGGAAATAGGTTCTTCTGCTTTCTTGACGGGTACTCCGGTTATAACCAGGTGGCAATCCATCCTGAGGACCAAGAAAAGACCACATTCACCTGCCCCTTCGGAACATACGCTTTCCGAAGGATGCCTTTCGATCTTTGCAATGCACCCGCTACTTTTCAGCGATGCATGCTTGCCATATTCTCAGATATGGTAGGTGATTATCTGGAAGTCTTCATGGATGACTTTTCAGTTTTCGGAGCATCATTCGACGATTGCCTCCAACACTTGGTCCAGATACTCAGGCGGTGCATCGATGTGAATTTGGTTCTTTCCTGGGAAAAGAGCCATTTCATGGTGCCTGAGGGAATTGTCCTGGGACACTCAATTTCGGAGAAAGGTATCCAAGTGGATCGAGCTAAGGTTAATCTGATTTCACACCTTCCTATGCCTAGCTCGATCAGGGACATCCGTTCCTTTTTACGGCATGTCGGTTTTTATCGACGATTTATCCCTGATTTTTCAAAAATCGCACGCCCCCTAACCACTCTTCTCTCCAAGGATGTTCCTTTCGAAATTTCCAAGGAATGCACTCAAGCATTTGAAATCCTGCGTGACCGAGTCACCCAAGCCTCGATCCTACAGTCCCCTGATTGGTCTCAACCCTTTGAGATCATGTGCGATGCATCCGACTTCGCTGTAGGAGCGGTTTTGGGGCAGAAAATTGACGGGAAACCTGTGGTCATTTACTACGCCAGCAAAACACTCGATGAGGCTCAGCGTAACTATACGGTTACTGAGAAAGAGCTGCTAGCTGTAGTATTTGCCCTAGAAAAGTTCAGATCGTACCTTCTGGGTTCCCGTGTCATCATATACTCGGATCACACAGCTGTGAGGCATCTCCTTGCAAAGAAGGACGCGAAACCTCAATTAATCCGATGGATCTTGCTGTTGCAAGAATTTGACCTTGAGATTCGCGACAAAGCGGGAAAGCAAAATGTGGTAGCTGATCACTTGTCCCGTCTTCCTTCTGAAATAATTGACCCTCCCGGACCAATCACTGAGCATTTTCCCGATGAGCACCTGCTGACTATTGGTACTAGCCTTCCATGGTTTGCTAATGTAGTAAATTACTTGGCATCTCATTAGATCCCGTCCGATTGGCCGAAGGCCAAGAAAGACAAATTACGCTCCGATGCCAAGTATTACATTTGGGAAGACCCGTACCTCTTCCGCATAGGTGCCGATCAGATCATCCGGAGATGTGTCCCGGAAGGGGAATTCAACAATATCCTCTCTTTCTGCCATGACCAGGCATGCGGTGGCCATTTTGCCGGGCATAAAACCGCATCAAAAGTCCTCCAGTGCGGCTTTTACTGGCCCACACTGTTCAAAGACGCATACAATCACTGCAAGGCATGCAGTCGTTGCCAGACTTTGGGCAACATGAGCCATCGCGACATGATGCCTATGCAACCGATTCTAGTATGCGAAATCTTTGATGTTTGGGGGATTGATTTTATGGGCCCCTTTCCTGTTTCGGATGGTTTCGAATACATTCTGTTGGCTGTGGACTACGTGTCCAAATGGATCGAAGCCATACCGACCCGAACCTGTGATCACAAAATCGTTCTCAAATTCAATCATCAACACATTTTCTCAAGGTTCGGGATTCCTCGTGCAATAATCTCTGATGGGGGGACCCATTTCACAAATGCTCAGTTTAGGTCACTGATGACCAAATACGGGGTGTCTCACCGAATCTCTACTCCTTACCACCCCCAAACTAATGGTCTAGCTGAGCTGTCTAATCGGGAGATCAAGAAAATCCTGCAAGTCACTGTTCGACCTGACAGGAAGGACTGGTCGTCCCGACTTCCGGAAGCATTGTGGGCCTATAGGACCGCCCACAAGACCCAATTGGGCATGTCTCCCTTTAGACTGGTGTACGGAAAGGCATGCCACCTTCCCGTAGAACTGGAGCATAAAGCCTATTGGGCAGTACGAAATTGTAATCTAGATCTTTCCAAGGCTGGGACCCACAGAAAACTCCAAAGCAGCGAGATCGATGAATTACGCCTAGACGCGTACGAGAACTCGCAAATCTACAAGGAGCGGGTTAAAGCCTTCCACGACAAACACATCTCGAGAAAGATCTTTCATCCTGGTCAAAAGGTCCTACTCTTTGATGCCCGACTAAAACTCTTCCCAGGAAAACTAAGATCCAAGTGGGTCGGACCATATTTGGTCCGACAGGTTTTTGGAAATGGAGCAATCGAAATCAGTCCACTCAGCCACGATTCTGAACCTTTATCGTGAACGGTCAGAGACTCAAGCCGTTCATTGATGTAACTTCTACTGATTTGGCTGAAGCATCTTATATCCTCCTTTCCCCTTGAGCTTATTGCGCCCAGCCGATGGCGTAAAACTCAGCGCTTAACGGGAGGCAGCCCGTCATTCTTTTTGAAAACCTGAAACTTGTTCTGACACCTTTTTGCACTTGAGGTTCACCCTTGTAGACAGCCGACCCCACCTCAGATGCTTGCATCTGGGATTAGAAATCGTCCGCAAAAAAAAAAAAAAATTCAACCCGACCCATCCACTCATCCAAATTTCTGTCTTAAGGAATGAACTAAGTTAAATAAAAACCCCCTAGGTTACAATGAGGACATTGCAAATCTTAGGCATGGGGGGGTATGAAAGTGCAAAACTTGTAAGAAAAGGTTTCAAACAAAAAAATTCACATATGCCAAAAACACCATAAAAATTAAAATTTTTTTTCGAAAAAGAATAAAAGGAGAAGGAGAAGAGAAACAAAATGAAAAAGGAGCACAAAATTATAAGAAAAGGTGATAGTCATTAGTAAGGAACTAAGGAATTAACCTAAGTTCTAGACCTCATTCAAGAAAATAACTGAAAAGTGCATAATGAGATTAGTAAGAACGCAAACCTTAGGCATTCTTGAATAGACTCTTAGTACCCATTAAGATCTAGACACTCCTCAAGAGGTTGAGGAAAATGAAAAGTTGAAGTATTAGGTCTAAGGCTTAGGGAGTATTTGGCCTCGTTAACTAATTTTTGTTTTACGGGACTCAGTAACCTAAGCACCCTAACCTCACACACAGCCTGGTTCAGTAAGCGTAAAAATCAAAATCACGCAGAAGCGTCGCAAAATTCTAAAAAGAACACCTAGAATAGGAGCGACCGATCGACACAAGTTGATTTGGACGAGTTCCCAGCACGGAGAGGCGGGAAATCCCCTCGAAGATGCGTAACAAAATATCATCTCCTCGGTGCCTGTCTCTTAGGATATTTACATATCCTACTGGGGGCATGTAAGCACTCTGCTGATTCAGATTCCATGGATGGCATTATCTCGAAGTGTCAATTGCCAGGGTCTGGATTCGGCCACGGAACACCATGGATGGGATTATCTCGAAATCTCAATAGCCAGGGTTCCGGGGGTTGCCATGGGCGGTGCTATCTCGAAGCATCGATTGCCAGGAACCCTTGAGGATTGATGATGGGAGCAAGGAATCTGATGCAGACCTGTTGAAAAGCCAATCCTAGGCTAGAACTAAAAAGAAAAAGAGAGAGAAAACTCTCCAAACAGAATAACTTTCTATCTCTCTCTTACAAAACGCACTGCGAACTGAGCCAGGGCTAAAATCATTTCAAGCACAGGTGCTTTAACCACAAAGTCCAATAAACCTTAGGTTAGTTCTTGTGGGCCTTAAAAACCTTTGTTAAAGATTGAGGCTAAAGCTAGACAGATTTGGATCTTGATTGGTACTAGAGTACCTTTTAGGCCTATGGTCAGCATTCTAACCTAATCTAAGCTCAAATGAAAAAGCACTTATCTGAAGCTATTAAGAACTTAATGGTCTAGAACAAGGGTTGAAACCTTAAGCTTTTTTGCTAAGGGACTAGCAAAAGCTAGGCATGGGGGTATGATGAGAACCTCATCATGAGCCATAACTAGCTCATTTTGACCCAATACAAAGGATAAAAGCTCCTACATAACTCAAGGAAAGGCTTAACTCAGAGAATTCTGAGTTTAAGGAGAAAACAAGTCATAAGGGGTAAAAATGCAATTTTACCAGTATAATCTGCATACAGGGTAATTCAGGATCCAAACATAGGTCAAAGCAACTTAATAAGAATAAAAGTGGGATGAGATGATCTAGCAAGGGTTACAGCAATTCCAAGGAACTAAATGATAATCTGTAACCCTAAAACAAACCCACTTCAATTCACGAGGTTCAAGGCAAAGAAAAAATGGAATAAACCCTCTAAAATTCATAGAAAAATAATCTCTAGGGTTTAGAACCTTCAATTTGACCTTAGGAACCCATCTTGACCTACATTGAGAACCATACCCAATTAATAACTTAATTTGGGTTTTTACGTAAATTGACCAGTCAAACAAGGTTTAATCTAGAAATAAAATTCACCATCAGATTCCTTAGATCCTAATTAGTCATGTATAAAAACTTGAGCCTAAGAAGAAACCTTCTTGACCAACTTTACACTTTGGTCCTCATATATTTACTTTTTGGCCCTCAACTTTTGAACCCTCGCATTTTGGCCCCAAACTCTCCTTCGTTCTTTGCGTTCAGGTCCCCCCAGCAAAACCTGCCAGCACCATGCTCCGGCGACCTTGCGCGGAGCATGGCGCCGCGCAGGGTGAGGGGGAGAGCCTGGCAAGTAAACCGGGGGTGCCCTGCGTCGTCAGCCGTCGCAGGGACACCCCCTGGTCGCTGTAACCCACCATACCGGCCGTGCGAACGCACGGACGGTATGGGTTTCCATCTCCGGCGTCCTCCGACGAGGGAGACACGTCGTCTCCCTCCGCCTTCCTCCCTGATTCGGTCCCTATAAATACCCCCGTCGCTCCACCATTCTTCCCAGCTCGGATCTGACGGAGAAAACCCCCAACTTTCCTCTCTTCTCACTCCGGCAGACGCCCACCAGCTCCGGCGGTTCTTCCTCCTCCTCCTCTTCGCTCTGCCGCAATACCAGCAGCAGAGACTTCTTCCCCTGCTCTTCCCGCGCCACGCCGCACGCAGCTGGCGCCTCTCCGGCCCTCTGCTCGCCGCCGCCCCTTCCCCCGGGCATCTTCTTCTCCGGCGACAGTCGATACGACTGTCGCCCGCTCCGGCCCCTCCTCCTCCTGCTAAGTAGGTAGAACTCCTCCTCTTCCTCCCCTCTTCCTTTTCCTCACTTTAAACATCTACTGTCGCCCTCGATTCCGACCCCTCACCCTCACCTTCTCCGCCTCCGGCCATCCTCCGGCGAGCCGCTCCCATCACCCCAGCAACCCACACGGCTCGCCGACCACCGCAGAACCTCCGCCTCCTCACCCTGATCAACCCCCGCCCTTCCACTTCCCCCACATCACCCTCTGCAACCCCACTGAACAAACCCATCGTCCGACCTAGGGCAGCCCTTGCACGCCGTCCCACGCCTCGCCACCACCCACACGAGCTTCGCCGTACTCTGGCGAAGCTCCCGGCACCTTCTGATTAGGCCGAGAGGCCGTTTTGCTGTGAGCAGGTCACCCGACCTCCGCCGCCATTGCCGTGCAGAAGGAGCTGCTTCCGCCTGCAGCTGCAGGCGCACCACGCCCAGATTCGACTCCCAGGCCGTGCGAGGCATTTCGACAAAGCGTCAGGCTGCAGCTGAAGCGAAGCCCTCGCGCGAAGGCCTCGCGTAACGCCGCGATTACCAGCTGTTTCCTCCGCGCAGGCGCCAACTCGGGGTGGGACATTTAGTCCCACCTCGGAAAACTCTGAAGAGGCGCAGCGGTATAAAGTGAAAAAGTGCTGGAGGCTTGTTGCCTCAGCACACGGGGTGAGGTCCCCTTCACCCGCCCGGTTACCCGGTCTCGTCCGCGCTCACGCCCCGCGGACCTGACCCGACCCGACTTAGACTAACCTGCACTCCTCGCCCACCACGCACGCCGGTGGGCCTGGACCCGGGCGCGACCCGTACCCGGCTACCCGGCAGCTCTGGGAGAGCTTTCCCAAGAGTGGCTTCTGTGAGAGAGAGACGCGGGGGGGGGGGGGGGGGAGGGTAGAGATAGGTTTTGCCCCTCTCTGATCAAGCTGTGTAAGTGTGCAGGCACAGGTGAAGAAGAACCGTGGAAGAAGACGAAGGCTGAAGGAAGGAGGATCACCGAGCGGCACTGTAGCAGCGGCGGTTTAAGTCGTCTGATTGGAAAATCAGACGACGTCCTGAAGGCAAGGAAGGAGAAGGAAGGCGAGGCAGAGGAAAACGCAGAGAGGCCAAGACAAGAACTGAAAGAAGAAGAAGAACACGAGAAGAAGAAGGTCTGAAGAAAGGAAAAGAAGAAAGAAAGAAGAAGAAGAAGAACAGGACCACAAGGGAGAAGAAAAAGAAAGAGACGAGCAGAAACAAGAACTGAAAGAAGAAGAAAAGCATCACTACGGCTGCAGATAAAGCAGGAGAGTCAAGCAGAAGAAGATAGGCAAAGAGAAAAGAAGAGAAGAAGAAAGAAGCCAACAAATTCTCTCTCTCTCTCTTTCTTTATTTTTGTAAAAGAAACTTGTACCCCTAGAATACAACTTGCTCCCTGAGTTCGACCTCGGGAACTCTCTTTTATTTTCCGAGTAAAAAATTTATATATTTGAAATGATGGCAATAACTGGCTATACTACAACGCTATAACAATAAAACCCGGTTATCTCTCGAAGCCAACGTTTTCATGTGTAGCTTTTGCTAGTCCCTTAGCAAAATACTTAAGGTTTCAACCCTTGTTCTAGACCATGAAGTTCTTAATGATTTTAGACAAGTGCTTTTTCATTTGAAACCTGCACTATGTTAGAATGCTAACCATAGGCCTAAAAGGTACTTCAGTACCAACCAAGATCAAGATCTGTCTAGCCTCAGCCTCAGTCCTTAGCAAAGGTTTTTAAGGCCTACAAGAACTAACCTAAGGTTTATTGGACTTTGTGGTTAAAGCACCCATGCTTGAGATAATTTTAGTCCTGGCTCAGTTCGCAGTGCGTTTTGTAAGAAAGAGAGGTAGAAGATTTATCTGTTTGGAGAGTTTTCTCTCTCTTTTTCCTTTTAATTCTAGCTTAGGATTGGCTTTTCAACACGGTCTGTATCAGATTCCTTGTCCCCATCATCAATCCTCAAGGGTTCCTAGTAGTCGATGCTTCGAGATAGCACCGCCCATGGTAACCCCCAGAACCCTGGCTGTTGAGATTTCGAGATAATCCCATCCATGGTCTTCCGTGGCCGAATTCAGACCCTGGCAATTGACATTTCGGGATAATTCCATCCATGGAATCTGAACTAGCAGAATGCTTACATGCCCCCAGTAGGATATGTAAATATCCTAAGAGACAAACACCTAGGAGATGATATTTTGTTACGCATCTTCGAGGGGAATTTCCCACCTCTCTACGTTGGAAACTCATCCAAATCAACTTCTGTTTATCGGCTGCTCCTACTTTAGGTGTCATTTTCAGAATTTTTATAACGCTTCTGCGTGATTTTGATTTTTATGCTTACTGAACCAGGCTGTGTGTAAAGTTAGGGTGCTTAAGTTACTGAGTCCCGTAAACCAAAAGTTAGTTAACGAGGCCAAATACTCCCTAAGCCTTGGACCTAATACTTAAGCTTTTCATTTTCCTCAACCTCTTGAGGAATGTCTAGATCTTAATGGGTACTAAGAGTCTATCCAAGAATGCCTAAAGTTCGCGTTCTTACTAATCTCACTGTGCACTTTCCATTTCTTTTCTTGAATGAGGTCTAGAACTTAGGTTAATTCCTTAATTTCATACTAATGGCTATCACTTTTCTTTCATTTTATGCTCCTTCTTTACATTTTGTTCATTTTTCTTCTCCTCCTCCTTTGTAGAGTCCTCAAAATTTTCTTTCCTCCTCTCATTTTATTATTCTTTTTCCAAAAATTTTTAATTTTTATGGTGTTTTTGGCATATGTGAATTTTTTTGTTTAAAACCTTTTCTTACAAGATTTACACTTTCATACCCCCCCATGCCTAAGATTTGCAATGTCCTTATTATAACTTAGGGGGTTTTTATTCAACTTAGTTCATACATTAGGACAGATGTTTTGATGAGTAAATGGGTTGGGGTGACTGTTGCGGATGATTTCTAATCTTAGATGCAAGCACTTGAGGTGGAGTCGGCTGTCCTAAAGGGTGGACCTTAAGTGCACAAAGGTGTCAGAAAAGGTTTCAGGCTTTCAAAGAGAATGACAGGCTGCCTCCCGTTGAGTGCTGAGTTTTACGCCATCGGCTGGGAGCAATATGCTCAGGGAAAATGGAGGATAAGTGATGATTCAGCCAAATCAGTAGAGGTTACATCAATGAACGGTTTGAGTCTCTGACCGCTCACGATGACAGGTTCGGAATCATGGCTGAGCGAACTGATTTCGACGGCTCCATTTCCAAAAACCTGTCGGACCAAGTATGGTCCAACCCACTTGGATCGCAGCTTCCCAGGGAAGAGTTTGAGTCGTGCATCAAAGAGTAGGACCTTCTGACCAGGATGAAAGATCTTTCTAGAGATATGCTTGTCATGGAAGGCTTTAACTCGCTCCTTGTAGATTCGCGAGTTCTCGTACGCATCAAGTCAGGACGACTAGTTCTTCCTGTTAGGTCGAACAGTGACCTGCAGGATTTTCTCGATCTCCCGATTTGATAGCTCAGCTAGACCATTAGTCTGGGGGTGATAAAGAGTGGAGATTCAGTGAGACACCTCGTATTCGGTCATCAGTGACATGAACTGAGGATTCGTGAAATGAGTCCCCCCGTCAGAAATGATTGCACGAGGAATCCCGAATCGTGAGAAGATATTGTGATGAATGAATTTGAGAACGATTTTATGATCACAGGTTCGGGTTGGTATGGCTTCGATCCATTTGGACACGTAGTCCACAGCCAACAGAATGTACTCAAAACCATCCGAAACAAGAAAGGGGCCCATAAAATCAATCCCCCAAACATCAAAGATTTCGCATACGAGAATCGGCTGCAAAGGCCTCATGTCACAATGGCTCGTGTTGCCCAAAGTTTGGCAACGACTACATGCCTTGCAGTGATTGTATGCACCTTTGAACAGAGTGGGCCAATAAAAGCCACACTGGAGGATTTTTGATGCGGTTTTGTGCCTAGAGAAGTGGCCACCGCATGCCTGGTGATGAGAACCTCATCATGAGCCATAACTAGCTCATTTTGACCTAATGCAGAGAATAAAAGCTCCTACATAACCTTAGAAAGGCTTGGCTCAGAGAGATTCTGAGTTTGCAAAGAAAACATAAACTGAGGGGTAAAAATGCAATTTCACCAATCCGATCCGAAAATAGGGTAACTCAGGGTCCAAACATAGGTCAAAACAACCTAATAAGAAGAAAAGTGGGATGAAATGACTCAATAAGGGCTACAGCAACTCCAAGGAATTAAATAACAGCTTGTAACCCTAAAAACAAACCCACTTCAATTCACGTGGTTCGAGGTAAGGTAAAAATCAACTAAACCCTCTAAAATTCATAGAAAAATAATCTCTAGGGTTTAGGACTTTCAATTTGGCCTTAGGAACCCATTTTGACCTACATTGAGAACCATGCCCAATTAACAACTTAATTTCGGTTTTTGCGTAAATTGACCGGTCAAACAAGGTTTAATCTAGAAATTAAATTCACCATCAGAATCCTTAGGTCCTAATTAGTCATGTATAAAAACTTGCGCCTGAGAAGAAACCTTCTTTACCAACTTTACACTTTGGTCCTCATATATTTACTTTTTGGCCCTCAACTTTTGAACCCTCACATTCTGGCCCCTAATTCTTCATCGTTTTTTGCATTTGGGTCCTCCCTGCAAAACCCTGAGCAGCGCCATACTCCGGCGAGGCATGGCGCCGCACAGGGTGAGGGCGACCCCCTGCCAAGACAACGGGGTGTTCCCTGCGACGTCTGCTGTCGCAGGGACACCTCCACGATCTCTGTCATCGCCCACACCTTCCGTGCGAACGCGCGGAAGGTATGGGTCACGATCCAGCCATCCTCCGGCGAGGGAGGCACGTCGTCTCCCTCCGCCCTCCTCTCTGATTTCGGCTCTATAAAAGCCACCACCGTCTGCCGCTTTCGGTAGCTCGGATCTGACGGAGACACCCCCTCAATTCCTCCCTTCCCACTCCGACAGACGCCCCCTTGCTCCGACGGCCTCTCCTCCTCCTCCTCCTCGTCGCCCTGCCGCACTACCAGCAGCAGGGTTACCTTCCCTCGATCTTTCCGCGTCACGTCGCACCTAGCTGGCGCCTCTCCGGTCCCTTCCTCGCCGCCGCCCCTTCCTCTGGGCAGGGGGTCGCCGCTCCCATCGCTCCGGCGAACCGCTCCCATCGCTCCAGCACCCCACACGGCTCGCCGACCCGTGCATAACCTCCGCCTCCTCACCCTGATCCTCTTCCACCCCTCCACTTCCCACCAAACGCCCTCTGCAGATCCACCGAACACACCCACTTCTCCGCCCGCAGTTTGACCTAGGGCGACCCTTTTCCTCCACCACGCCCACTGCAGACCCTCCGACCACCTTCGCCGTGCCACGGCGAAGGTTCTCCGCATATCTGATTAGGCCGAGAGGCCGTGCTTCTGTGAACAGGTGTCGCGCCCGCCATCGCCATTGCTGAGCAGCGAAGCTCCTTCGACCTGCTGCTCCAGGCAACACCACACCCAGGTCAGACTCCTAGGCTTCGCGGGGTAGCTTCACGAAGTTCTCTAAGTTGAAAAAGTGCTGTAGGCTTATCGCCTCAGCACACGGGGTGAGGTCCCTCTCACACCGCTTCACCCGGCCCGTCCGCGAGCTCATCACGCGGATCCGACCGACCCGACTTGACTACCACTCCTCGCCCACCACCGCACGCCGGTGGGCCTGGACCCGGGCGCGACTCGTACCCGATTAGCCGGTTGCTTTGGGAGAGCTATCCTAAGAGAGAATTCTGAGAGACAAAGAGACGCGCGGGGGAGGGGGGTTGCGTAGGTTTTTGCCCTCTGATGCTGAACTCTTAAGCGTGCAGGCACCGGTGAAGAAGACGGATTGCGGAAGAAGAACTGAATCGACACTGTAGCATCCGCGGGTTAAGTCGTCTGATTGAGAAATCAGACGACGTCCTGAAGACAGGTGAAGGCAAAGAAGAAGAAGGAAGGCGAGGCAGAGGAAAGAGAGGAACACAGAGAAGCCAAGTGAAGACTCTGCAGAGATCAGAAGACAAAGAAGAAGAAGAAAAGAAGAGAGAAGGAGCAGCCAGGTGAAGAAACAGAAAGCAGAAGAAGAAGAGAAGCAAGAAAAGAAGAAAAAGACAGCATCGTCCAACCAAGAAATAGAGGAAGAACACGAAGAGCAAAAGCCAAAGAGAAGAGAAGACAAAGAAGAAGAGAAGAAGAAGAAGCCAAACTTTCATCTCTCTCTCTCTCTCTCTTTATTTTTGTAATAGAACATGTATATCTCTAGAATACGACTTGCTCCCTGAGTTCGACCTCGGGAGAACTGTATTTTCCGAGTAACAAATACTAGCAAATGATGGCAATAACTATCTGTACTACAACGACTTAAGAAAAGCTAGTTGCTGCCACCGTTTCGCCAGTTGGCGCCGTTGCCGGGGAGCAACGGCTATTCTAGAGGTAAACATTCCTGTTTTTTTAGTTCTGATAATCTCCTCTCTTTTGTGCAGCTACAGGAAACCAAGAAGACAAGCAACCGCATGACAACCACTCCGAGGACAGGTAAATTTTTTCCTCTCGCTATTAACCCCTAAACTCTAAAGAGGAAGAAAAGAAAAGAACAAGCAATATAGGGTTAACCTATCTTCTATACTTAGTAAACCATAAGAAGTTGCATGTTTTCAACCCATTATTCCTGTACACTATTAAGGGTATTTAGGGGCTAACACATTCTTGCTTGAGCCCTAATTACCCACCAAAGAACTAACTGGACCAAATAGAGCCAACATAAGATTCAACATTAGGAATTTAGAGACACACTTCTTAAACAAGAACTGAGAAACCTTAAAAGAAGTGTGCCCAAGCCATTATCTGAAAATACATATCCAAAGAAACCCTAAAATAAGATTGGCTCTTTAAACACTTGAACCCTAAAAGACAAGACCTAATAAGCAAAACTGGCAGGTAAAGTTGACCATTTGGGTCAACTAACCTTCAAATTAGGTCAGTCTTTGCACTTAAAAGACTAAAGTTCAAGTGGAACCCTAAGCACCTTGCTCTTGAACTAAAATTGGTAGACTTAAGAGGTCAAGATCCCCATTCTGGTCTACCTGGAACCGCAGTGACAAGAGAGGTCGGATGGGGGAAACCCTGTAACCCGTGGGGACGCTCTACCGTGTAGGGGTCTTTGCGGGACTCACCCTCTCTGGCTGCCCAGGTAATTCTCAGGTGGTCGATCTTTCTGATCAAGGGGTCCATCTGCCCCGCACCTCTATAGTCACCCAACACATTTTTGGGTGTCTTGATTGGGTCCAGCACCTTCTAAACTCATCTCTTCCAACAGTGCATGTACGGTAGGTGGTCCTTAAGACCACCCTTAAGACCTCCTTTAGAAATTCACTCTCGTCAAGGCCAAGCCTCAACGCCCGTGTTTGTGCAGCAACCCCCTCACATTATTCTCTCTTCTGATACAGAACCAAGTTCTTCTTCTTCCCCCATCATGGCTCAGCCAGTTGTGGAAGAAAACAATCCGGAGCACCAGCTCCAGCGACTCAACGACCTCTTCCAAAACTTTGTGCACCCACCGCAGCGTCCCATGATGTGGGACCAGTATAATCCTGCTGTGGTGGTCATCGAGCCTCGAGTCAGAATCCTGACTGGAGGACCTGATTTTGAATTAAAGCCCAATATGATTCATGCTATACCTAAATTCCATGGGCTTAATTCTGAAGATCCCTTCCAGCACATCAAACAGCTAAAGCATTTGGCCCAAACTTTCGGGTCAGATGCACAAAATCGGGATATTCTTCTCATGAAGATGTTCTCCTTTTCTCTTATGGACAAGGCCGCCCATTGGTATCAAACTCAGACCCGGTCGATCAACAATTGGGAAGAACTTCAGTTCGAGTTCCTGAAAAAGTTCTTCCCTGTTGGACGGACCAACGCCTTGCGCCATCAGATTACACACTTCACCCAACAAACAGGGGAACCTCTCCATGAGGCATGGGATCGTTTTCAGGATCTCATGAGAAAGTGCCCCCATCACGGAGTTCCTAAATGGGAACAGGTCCAATCTTTTTACCAGGGACTCCGTGAGGACATCCGTCTTTTCGTCAATGCAACCTGCGGAGGAAATATCATGGGTCAACATGAAGACACCGTGTGGGAGATTCTCGAAAACATGTGAGAGAACTCCATCAACAATGACTCCATGGGATTATTCGACAGGACGAATACCCGCGCAGCGACGAATCTCAGGGGAGTACACGAGACGCAGGGCCTGTCCGCATCAGTCGACTTGGAGTTAATGGCCAGTCGATTGGACAAGGTCTCGATTATCGAAAAGAAGGTGGATGAGCTGACTCAGCATCTGCAGCGAGCCACCTCTGCGCATAACCCTTTCTCACAGCCTCCTTCCACAAGGGAAACTGTGCAAAACATTCTCCATCTATCTTCTCCTAGGATGGACCCATCATCCGAATCTTTGCCCGGAGGTCCTTCCGATTCCTTCTACACCTGCCAGGGGAATTCCATTCCCTCTTTCTCTAACTCTCTGGAGGTTCCTCAGACCTGCGAGGACCTCAACGCCATCCAGAACGACCCGTTCTCCAACACCTATAATCCTGGATGGCGTAACCATCCTAACTTTCAGTGGGCGGGAAATTCCCAAACCCAAAGACCATCCTTCCAACCCCGCCCACAACCTCCTCGTCCTTACCAGCCGCCTCAGCCTCGGCCCAACCCTACTTATCCATCTGGGCCAAATCAAGATCAAATGTCCCTTATCCTTCAGACCCTGGCTGACATTCAAAGAACGAATGCGGTTATCCAGAAACAACACAAGGACGAACTTACAGAGGTCCGAAACCAATTGACCCAGTTGGCAAACTCTCGCCAGCCAGGCACTCTTCCTTCCCAACCTATTCCTAATCCTAATAACGTGCCAACCCAGTGGCACGTTATGAACCCAAACCCGGGCCATGCCCATATGATTTATCAGGCCCCCTCTGTTCCTTCACCTGACGGGATAGAGGCCTCCACTTCTTTTGCAGGTTACCAGCAGCAACCTATCTTACCCAATCCTACCTAAAACCAGGCAGGACTTAATTCCGTAACGACCCGTAGTGGTAAGGAAACCCAAGACCCACCTCATCCGAACCACTCCAAGCCTGGTAGTGATCCCAAGCCTAGGACAGTAATCCAGGACGTCCCCACCCCTATCCCAAATCCACAACCTGAACCTATCCTAGAAGAACCAATCAAGATCCCGTTTCCCGAGGCCTTGACCAAGGGAAAGAAGACCACCAAGCCCGTGGCACCTGAGGAGGACCTGGTCAAGCTCTTTGAGCAGGTCCACATAAACATCCCCTTGATGGATACAATCCGCCACGTACTAGCTTACGCACGATTTCTAAAGAATGTATGTACACCCCAGCGTAAGCCGCGAACCAAGGGTGGGAGCCCAATTGTTCTGTCAGAGCAAGCCAGCTCTGTAATCCTCAGTAAACTCCCACCCAAGGCAAAATATCCTGGTACTCCCCTGATTTCCTGCAAGATAGGTGATACCCAATTTGACAGAGCTTTGCTAGACTTAGGTTCATCCATAAACCTGATACCCACATCCTTACTTGACCACCTAGAAGAATCTGAGCTAAAACCAACCGAAGTGACATTACAATTAGCAGATCGATCTATAAAGTCACCAAAAGGGATTCTCGAGGATGTAATCGTAAGAGTGCGGGATTTCTATTTCCCAGTGGACTTTATAGTCTTAGATATGGATGCGCCTGAAAACCCTAGGGATACACCAATCATTCTAGGGAGACCTTTCTTGGCTACTGCTAGAGCCAACATCAGCTGTGAGGAGGGCCAAATAGAGCTTAAATTTGGAGATCAAACCTTAAAAATTGATATCTTTAAGGCCCAACAAGGAATTAATTGTGGTGTCATCGAACAGATTTGTGACGTTAGGATTTTGGTTGATGAGTCACACCTCCAGAATGACTCGATTATGCCTCATCAACCACAGAAGGATCTTGACCCGCAAACAGAAGAGTCGAATCCAGACATACTCAACCCAGTAACTCCTACCCTTGAACCTCACATCTACACTGAACCACCCACTGCTGCTGATAACCCTATCCTCGAGTTAAGGCCTCTTCCTACTCACTTGAAATACATCTTTTTGGGTTCCAATCAGACCCTTCCTGTGATTATAAATTACACCCTCAATTCCGAACAGGAATCCCGTCTGATTGCTGTCCTCCAGCAACATCGCAGAGCCCATTGGGTGGACTCTCAATGATTTGACTGGAATAAGCCCCTCTTATTGTACTCATCATATCTATTCAGAAGAGGGCGCACGACCTTCTCGTGAAATGCAGAGACATTTAAACCCTAATCTGCAGGAGGTCGTGAAAAAGGAGATCATCAAGTGGTTAGATGCCGGGATCATCTACCCGATCTCCGATAGTCGTTGGGTGAGCCCAATTCAGGTTGTGCCTAAGAAGGCAGGACTCACCACCATAACGACTGAAATCGGAGAAGTCAGTCCTACCCGATTAACCAATGCGTGGAGAGTCTGTATAGATTACCGCCGACTTAATTCCTCCACGAAGAAGGATCATTTCCCACTGCCCTTCATTGATCAAATTCTCGAGAAACTAGCGGGAAATAGGTTCTTCTGCTTTCTTGACGGGTACTCCGGTTATAACCAGGTGGCAATCCATCCTAAGGACCAAGAAAAGACCACGTTCACCCGCCCCTTCAGAACGTACGCTTTCCGAAGGATGCCTTTCGGTCTTTGCAATGCACCCGCTACTTTTCAGCGGTGCATGCTTGCCATATTCTCAGATATGGTAGGTGATTTCCTGGAAGTCTTCATGGATGACTTTTCAGTCTTTGGAGAATCTTTTGATGATTGCCTCCAACACTTGGTCCAGATACTCAGGTGATGCATTGAGGTGAACTTGGTTCTTTCTTGGGAAAAGAGCCATTTCATGGTACCTGAGGGAATTGTCCTGGGACACTCAATTTCGGAAAAAGGCATCCAGGTGGATCGAGCCAAGGTTGATCTAATTTCTTGCCTTCCCATACCTAGCTCGATCAGGGACATCCGCTCCTTTTTAGGGCACGTCGGTTTTTACCGCCGTTTCATTCCAGATTTCTCGAAAATCGTGCGCCCCTTGACTTCTCTTCTCTCTAAGGATGTACCTTTTGAAATCTCCAAGGAATGCACGCTAGCCTTTGAAAACCTGCGTGACCGAGTCACCCAGGCACCTATCCTACAATCCCCTGACTGGTCTCAACCCTTTGAGATCATGTGCGATGCGTCTGACTTCGCTGTAGGAGCGGTCCTAGGACAGAAAGCTGACGGGAAACCAGTGGTCATCTACTACGCTAGCAAGACACTTGATGAGGCTCAGCGTAACTATACGGTTACGGAAAAAGAGCTGCTAGCCATAGTATTTGCCCTTGAAAAATTCCGATCGTATCTTCTGGGTTCCCATGTCATCATTTACTCGGATCACACGGCTGTAAGGCATCTCCTTGCCAAGAAGGACGCGAAGCCCCGACTAATCCGTTGGATCTTGCTGTTGCAAGAATTCGATCTTGAGATTCGCGACAAGGCGGGAAGGCAGAATGTGGTAGCCGACCATCTGTCCCGTCTTCCTTCTGAGATCATCGACCCTTCCGGACCCATCACTGAACATTTTCCTGATGAGCACCTGCTTTCTGTTGGTACTAGACTTCCATGGTTTGCTGATATAGTAAACTACTTGGCATCTCATCAGACACCGTCTGATTGGCCGAAGGCCAAGAAAGACAAATTGCGTTCTGATTCCAAGTATTACATTTGGGAAGACCCGTACCTTTTCCGCATAGGTGCTGATCAAATTATTCGGAGATGCGTCTCGGAAGAGGAAATCAGCAATATCCTATCTTTCTGCCATGACCAGTCATGCAGTGGCCATTTCTCAGGGCATAAAACCGCATCCAAAGTCCTCCAGTGTGGCTTCTACTGGCCTACACTTTTCAAAGACGCATACAGTCACTGCAAGGCATGCAGTCGTTGCCAGACTTTGGGCAACATGAACCATCGTGACAAGATGCCTTTGCAGCCGATTCTCGTATGCGAAATCTTCGATGTATGGGGGATTGATTTTATGGGCCCCTTTCCTGTTTCGGATGGTTTCGAGTACATTCTGCTTGCGGTGGACTACGTGTCCAAATGGATCGAAGCCATACCGACCCGAACTTGCAATCACAAGATTGTTCTTAAGTTCATACATCAAAACATTTTCTCAAGGTTCGGGATTCCCCGTGCTATTATTTCTGATGGGGGGACCCATTTTACAAATGCTCAGTTCAGGTCACTGATGGCCAAATATGGGGTGTCTCACCGAATCTCTACTCCTTACCACCCCCAAACAAATGGTCTAGCTGAGCTATCAAATCGGGAGATCAAGAAAATCCTGCAAGTCACTGTTCGGCCTGACAGGAAGGACTGGTCGTCCCTACTTCCGAAAGCATTGTGGGCCTATAGGACAGCCCACAAGACCCAATTGGGCATGTCTCCCTTTAGACTGGTGTACGGAAAGGCATGTCACCTTCCCGTAGAACTGGAGCATAAAGCCTATTGGGCAGTATGGAACTGTAATCTAGATCTTTCCAAGGCTGGAACCCACAGAAAACTCCAAATCAGCGAGATCGATGAATTACGCCTAGACGAGTATGAGAACTCGCGAATCTACAAGGAGCGGGTTAAAGCCTTCCACGACAAGCACATCTCGAGAAAGATCTTTCATCCTGGTCAAAAGGTCCTACTCTTTGATTCCCGACACAAACTTTTCCCGGGGAGACTGAGGTCCAAGTGGGTCGGACCCTATTTAGTCCGACAGGTTTTTGGAAATGGAGCAATTGAAATCAGTCCACTCAGAGACTTAAACCGTTCATTGATGCGACTTCTACTGATTCGGCTGAATCATCCCTCACCCTCCATTACCCTTGAACTTACTGCGCCCGGTCGATGGCGTAAAACTCAGCGCTTAACGGGAGGCAGCCCGTCATTTCTTGAAAATCTAAAACCTTTTTTCTGACACCATTGTGCACTTAAGGTTCACCCTTTAAGACAGCCGACTCCACCTCAGATCCTTGCATCTGAGATTAGAAATCGTTCGCAGAATTCATCCCGACCCATTCACTCACAAAAATATCTGTCTTAAGGAATAAATTAACTAAATAAAAACCCCTAAATCACAATGAGGGCATTGCAAGTCTTAGGCATGGGGGGGTATAAGTGCAAAACTTGTAGAAAAAAAGGTTTTAAACAAAAAATTCACATATGCCAAAAACACCATAAAAATTAAAAATTTTTCAAAAAAATAAGAGAATAAGAGGAGAAAGGAAATTTTGTGGAGAAACAAAATGAAAAGGAGTACAAAAAGATGAAAGAAAAGAGTAATAGTCATTAGTAAGAAACTAAGGAATTAACCTTAGTCTAGACCATTTTTCAAGAAAACAAATGAAAAGTGCTTGGTAAGATTAGTAAGAACGCAAACCGTAGGCATTCTTGATAGACTCTTAGTACCCATTAAGATCTAGACAATCCTCAAGTGGTTGAGGAAAATGAAAACTTAAGCACTAGGTCCAAGGCTTAGGGAGTATTTGACCTCGCTAACTAACTTCTGGTTTACGGGACTCAGTAACCTAAGCACCCTAGCCTCACACACAGCCTGGTTCAGCAAGCGTAAAAATCAAAATCACGCAGAAGCGTCGAAAAAATTCTGAAAAGTACACCTAGAATAGGAGCGGCCGATTAACACAAGTTGATTTGGACGAGTTCCCAGCGCAGAGAGGTGGGAAATCCCCTCAAAGATGCGTAACAAAATATCATCTCCTCGGTGCTTGTCTCTTAGGATATTCACATATCCTACTGGGGGCATGTAAGCACCCTGCTGGTTCAGATTCCATGGATGGCATTATCACGAAGTGTCAACTGCCAGGGTCTGAACGCGGCCACGGAACACCATGGATGGGATTATCTCGAAATCTCAATAGCCAGGGTTCTGGGGTTGCCACGGGCGGTGCTATCTCGAAGCATCGATCGCCAGGAACCCTTGAGGATTGATGATGGGGGCAAGGAATCTGATACAGACCGTGTTGAAAAGCCAATCCTAAGCTAGAATTAAAAAGAAAAAGAGAGAGAAAACTCTCCAAAACAGAAAAATTTTCTACCTCTCTCTCTTACAAAACGCACTGCGAACTGAACCAGGGCTAAAATCATTTCAAGCACGGGTGCTTTAACTACAAAGTCCAATAAACCTTAGGTTAGTTCTTGTGGGTCTTAAAAACCTTTGCTAAGGACTGAGGCTGAGGCTAGACAGATTTGGATCTTGATTGGTACTAGAATACCTTTTAAGCCTATGGTCAGCATTCTAACCTAATCTAAGTTTAAATGAAAAAGCACTTATCTGAAGCTATTAAAGAACTTCATGGTCTAGAACAAGGGTTGAAACCTTAAGTTTTTGCTAAGGGACTAGCAAAAGCTAGGCATGGGGGTATGATGAGAACCTCATCATGAGCCATAACTAGCTCATTTTGACCTAATGCAGAGAATAAAAGCTCCTACATAACCTTAGAAAGGCTTGGCTCAGAGAGATTCTGAGTTTGCAAAGAAAACATAAACTGAGGGTTAAAAATGCAATTTCACCAATCCGATCTGAAAATAGGGTAACTCAGGGTCCAAACATAGGTCAAAATAACCTAATAAGAAGAAAAGTGGGATGAAATGACTCAATAAGGGCTACAGCAACTCCAAGGAATTAAGTGACAGCCTGTAACCCTAAAAACAAACCCACTTCAATTCATGTGGTTCGAGGTAAGGTAAAAATCAACTAAACCCTCTAAAATTCATAGAAAAATAATCTCTAGGGTTTAGGACTTTCAATTTGGCCTTAGGAACCCATTTTGACCTACATTGAGAACCATGCCCAATTAACAACTTAATTTCGATTTTTGCGTAAATTGACCAGTCAAACAAGGTTTAATCTAGAAATGAGATTCACCATCAGAATCCTTAGGTCCTAATTAGTCATGTATAAAAACTTGCGCCTGAGAAGAAACCTTCTTGACCAACTTTACACTTTGGTCCTCATATATTTACTTTTTGGCCCTCAACTTTTGAACCCTCACATTCTGGCCCCTAATTCTTCATCGTTTTTTGCATTTGGGTCCTCCCTGCAAAACCCTGAGCAGCGCCATACTCCGGCGAGGCATGGCGCCGCACAGGGTGAGGGCGACCCCCTACCAAGACAACGGGGTGTTCCCTGCGACGTCTGCTGTCGCAGGGACACCTCCACGATCTCTGTCATCGCCCACACCTTCCGTGCGAACGCGCGGAAGGTATGGGTCACGATCCAGCCATCCTCCGGCGAGGGAGGCACGTCGTCTCCCTCCGCCCTCCTCTCTGATTTCGGCTCTATAAAAGCCACCACCGTCTGCCGCTTTCGGTAGCTCGGATCTGACGGAGACACCCCCTCAATTCCTCCCTTCCCACTCCGACAGATGCCCCCTTGCTCCGAAGGCCTCTCCTCCTCCTCGTCGCCCTGCCGCACTACCAGCAGCAGGGTTACCTTCCCTCGATGTTTCCGCGTCACGCCGCACCCAGCTGGCGCCTCTCCTGTCCCTTCCTCGCCGCCACCCCTTCCTCTGGGCAGTTTCTTCTCCGGCGACAGTCGATACGACTGTCGCCTGTGCCAACCCCTCTTCGTCCAGCTTAATAGGTAAAACTTCTCTTCTTCCTCCCCTCTTTCTTTTCCATACTGAAAACCCTTACTGTCGGCCCCGATTTCCCACCGATCACCCTCACCCTCTGCACCTCCGGCCAAACTCCGGCGAACCGCTCCCATCGCTCCAGCACCCCACACGGCTCGCCGACCTGTGCATACCTCCGCCTCCTCACCCTGATCCTCTTCCACCCCTCCACTTCCCACCAAACGCCCTCTGCAGATCCACCGAACACACCCACTTCTCCGCCCGCAGTTTGACCTAGGGCGACCCTTTTCCTCCACCACGCCCACTGCAGACCCTCTGACCACCTTCGCCGTGCCACGGCGAAGGTTCTCCGCATATCTGATTACGCCGAGAGGCCATGCTTCTGTGAACAGGTGTCGCGCCCGCCATCGCCATTGCTGAGCAGCGAAGCTCCTTCGACCTGCTGCTCCAGGCAACACCACGCCCAGGTCAGACTACTAGGCTTCGCGGGGTAGCTTCGCGAAGTGTCAGGCTGCAGTTCGGGCGAAGCCCTCGCCCGAAGCCCTCACGCGAAGTTCTCGCTACCGCTGCTTCCTCCGCGCAGGCGCTCACATTGGGGTGGGACATTTAGTCCCACCTCGGAAGACTTCTAAGAGGAGCGCCGATATAAGTTGATAAAGTGTTGTAGGCTTATCGCCTCAGCACACGGGGTGAGGTCCCTCTCACATCGCTTCACCCGGCCCGTCCGCGAGCTCATCACGCGGATCCGGCCGACCCGACCCGACTTGACTACCACTCCTCGCCCACCACCGCACGCCGGTGGGCCTGGACCCGGGCGCGACTCGTACCCGATTACCCGGTTGCTCTGGGAGAGCTGTCCTAAGAGCGAATTCTGAGAGAGAAAGAGACGCGCGGGGGAGGGGGGTAGCGTAGGTTTTTGCCCTCTGATGCTGAACTCTTAAGCGTGCAGGCACCGGTGAAGAAGAAGACGGATTGCGGAAGAAGAACTGAATCGACACTGTAGCATCCGCGGGTTAAGTCGTCTGATTGAGAAATCAGACGACGTCCTGAAGACAGGTGAAGGCAAAGAAGAAGAAGGAAGGCGAGGTAGAGGAAAGAGAGGAACACAGAGAAGCCAAGTGAAGACTCTGCAGAGATCAGAAGACAAAGAAGAAGAAGAAAAGAAGAGAGAAGGAGCAGCCAGGTGAAGAAACAGAAAGCAGAAGAAGAAGAGAAGCAAGAAAAGAAGAAAAAGACAGGATCGTCCAACCAAGAAATAGAGGAAGAACACGAAGAGCAAAAGCCAAAGAGGAGAGAAGACAAAGAAGAAGATAGGAAGAAGAAGCCAAACTTTCATCTCTCTCTCTCTCTTTATTTTTGTAATAGAACATGTATATCTCTAGAATACGACTTGCTCCCTGAGTTCGACCTCGGGAGAACTGTATTTTCCGAGTAACAAATATTAGCAAATGATGGCAATAACTATCTGTACTACAACGACTTAAGAAAAGCTAGTTGCTGCCACCGTTTCGCCACCTGGTCATGGCAGAAGGAGAGAATATCATTGATTTCACCCTCCGGGACACATCTCCGGATGATTTGGTCGGCACCTATGCGGAAGAGGTACGGATCTTCCCAAATGTAGTACTTGGCATCAGAGCGCAATTTGTCTTTCTTGACCTTTGGCCAATTAGACGGGATCTGATGAGATGCCAAGTAGTTTACTATATTAGCAAATCATGGAAGTCTGGTACCAATAGTCAGCAGTTGCTCATCTGGGAAACGCTCCGTGATGGGTCCAGAAGGGTTGATGATCTCAGAAGGAAGGCGAGACAAATGGTCTGCTACCACATTTTGTCTTCCTGCCTTGTCGCGAATCTTGAGGTCGAATTCTTGCAACAGCAATATCCTTCGGATTAGTCGGGGCTTTACGTCCTTCTTGGCATGGAGGTGCCTCACAGCCGTGTGATCCGAAAAGATGATGACGTGGGAACCCGGGAGATAAGATCAAAAATTTTCAAGGGCAAATACTACGGCTAGCAGCTCTTTCTCCATAATTGTATAGTTACGCTGAGCCTCGCCAAGTGTCTTGCTAGCGTAGTAGATGACCACGGGTTTCCCGTCAACTTTCTGCCCCAGAACCGCTCCTACAGTGAAATCAGATGCATCGCACATGATCTCAAAGGGTTGAGACCAATCAGGGGATTGTAGGATCGGGGCCTGGGTGACTCGGTCATGGAGGTTCTCAAAGGCTTGCGTGCATTCCTTGGAGATCTCAAAGGGTACATCCTTAGAGAGAAGAATAGTCAGGGGGCGTTCGATTTTCCAAAAATCAAGAATGAAACAACGGTAAAAATTGACATGACCCAAAAAAGAACAGATGTCCCTGATCGAGCTAGGCATAGGAAGATGAGAAATTAGATCAACCTTGGCTTGATCCACTTGGATGCCTTTCTCAGAAATTAGATGTCCTAGGACGATCCCCTCAGGCACAATAAAATGGCTCTTTTCCTAGGAAAGAACCAAATTAACGTCGATGCAACGCCTGAGTATATGAACCAAGTGCCGGAGGCAATCATCAAATGATACCCCGAAAACTAAGCAGTCATCTATGAAGTCTTCCAGATAATCGCCTGCCATATCAGAGAATATGGCAAGCATGCACCGCTGAAAAGTCGCGGGAGCATTGCAGAGACCAAAAGGCATCCTTCGGAATGCATACGTTCCGAAGGGGTAGGTGAACGTGGTCTTCTCTTGGTCCTCAGGATGAGTAGTAACTTGGTTATAACCGGAGTACCCGTCAAGAAAGTAGAAGAATCGATTTCCCGCTAATTTCTCGAGAATCTGATCAATGAAAGGTAGTGGGAAATGATCCTTCTTCGTGGAGGAATTGAGTCATTGGTAATCTATGCAGACTCTCCACGAGTTGGCTAATCGGGTAGGTATGAAATCTCCGATTTCAATCGTAATGGTGGTGAGCCCTTCCTTTTTAGGCACAACCTGAATTGGGCTCACCCAACGACTGTCGGAGATCGGGTAGATGATTCTTGCATCTAACCACTTGATGATCTCCTTTTTCACGACCTCCTACAGATTGGCGTTTAAACGTCTCTGCATCTCACGGGAAGGTCGTGCGCCCTCTTCTGAATAGATATGGTGCGTGCAATAAGAGGGACTTATTCCAGTCAAGTCATCGAGAGTCCAACCAATGGCTCTGCGATGTTGCTGGAGAACAACAATCAGAATTGATTCCTGATCAGGAGTGAGCTCAGAATTTATAATCATAGGAAGAGTCTGATTAGAACCCAAAAAGATGTATTTCAAATGGTCGGGAAGGGGTTTCAGTTCAAGGATGGGGTTATCAGCAGCAGTGGGCGGTTCAGGGTAAGTGTGAGGTTCAAGGGTAGGAGTTATGGGTCTGTCTAAATCTAGATTTGACTCCTCTAATTACGGTTCAAGATCTTTCTGTGGTTGATGAGGTATAATCAGGTCATTCTCAAATTGCGTTTCATCAACCAAAGCCCTAATATCACAGATCTGTTCGATGACACCGCAATTGATTCCTTGTTGGACCTTAAAGATATCAATTTTGAGGGTTTGATTACCAAATTTCAGCTCTATTTGACCCTCCTCACAACTGATGTTGGCTTTAGCAGTAGCCAAGAAAGGTCTCCTTAGAATGATCAGTGTATCCCTAGGGTTCTCAGGTGCATCCATGTCCAAGACTATAAAGTCTACAGGGAAATAGAAATCCCGCACTCTTACAATAACATCCTCAAGAATCCCTTTAGGTGACTTTATGGATCGATCAGCTAATTGCAATGTCACCTCAGTTGGTTTTAGCTCGGATTCTTCTAGGTGGCTAGTAAGGATGTGGGTATCAGATTTATGGAAGCACACAAGTCTAGCAATGCTCTATCAAATTGGGTTTCACCTATTTTGCAGGAAATCAGGGGAGTACCAAAATCTTTTGCCTTGGGTGGGACCCTGCTTAGGATTACAGAGTTGGCTTGCTCTGATAGTACAATTGGGCTCCCACTCTTGGTTCGCGGCTTACGCTGAGTTGTACACACATTCTTTAAGAATCGTGCGTAAGCCGGTTCATGGCGAATCGCATCCATCAAGGGGATGTTTATTTGGACCTGCTCAAAGAGCTTGACCAGGTCCTCCTCAGGAGCCACGGGCTTGGTTGTCTTCTTTCCCTTGGTCAAGGCCTCGGGGAATGGAGCCTTGGTTGGTTCTTCTAGGATAGGTCCAGGTCTTTGATCTGGGACAGGGATAGGAACATCCTGGATTACTGTCCTACATGAAATTCCTGTTGTTGAAATTAAATACGAGCTCCTTGTATATAAATTGGAAAAGAAGGATTGAGTGTTGGAAACACGTGTTATATGTGAGTAAACCTGAAATGATGAAACATAGTATGGCTTGGCTTGAGAAACATGAGCATGATCCCTATGGGGAATTAGGAGTAGAGCTCCTGGAAATAAATAGAATGGAACTGGAAAGGTGAATGGGGAAGTGAGTTGGCCCTTGAGTACGGAGTACCAAGGAGAGCAACTGTTCCCCTATTTAGTGCAAAGCGGAGCTAACCGCCCTAGGGTTGGGACCCAGGGTTAAGACTGGCCACTTTGTACCGACTCTGTGGCCCTCGCGTACACAGAACCGAGGAGAGCTACCAGTGTAGGTAGAGAGCTAGTCACCCCACGGGGCCCGGGGTTCAGCTAGCCGTCCTACATCGACTTGTTAGGCCCACTGGGTAAACCAGGGCAGTCAAGCGAGGGTACGCGGACTGTGGAGGGGCAAGACCCCTATTTGGTTACTGTGGAGGGGCTGGACCCCTGTTACTGAGAGGGCTTTGCCCTATACTGGTTCCGTGCTATGCTTTGGGCGCATCCGTTAATGGAAACGACTGACCGCGTGCCAGTGCAGGGTAGCTACTCGTGCGTTTATCGCGCGTGCCGTAGTCACCGTTACGTCTGTCAGCGACCTTGGGGTGGTTGACTGAGGGTAGGACCACCACAGGGGACTCCTCGGGCCAGGAGAGCACCACGTGCTACTTCTACTCTTCGGAAAAGACTGCAATCAAGATCGTTCCCACGAGGAACGTTCGAGATCAAGAAAAAGACCTGTTAAATAAACCAAGTGAAGAAAGAAAGAATAATTAGTTAAATAAAGAAAGGAATTGGAATAACAGCTACCTGTCCACCTTTACTGTTTTAGTTAGCTAGTTGCCACTCTACTCAGTGTTTCGCTGACGTGTCGTACTTACCACTTTTTTCAGGTTCAGGTGTTGAGCAGCCAGAGCCTACGGCTGCAGAGGGTGCTGGGCCCAGTAGTTGTACTTTTGTTGTACCCAAGTTTCTGTAGTAGTGAGTATTTTGTTACATTCTTTTACTCTTTTATTGTAATTTTATATTCCTGTACCCTTTTTAAATTCTCTACTGTTGTGGTGGTGTGTACTGTTATAGTTTATTTCTTTACTGCTGTACTTTTGTTACTTTTAGTTGGTTGCATGGTGAATGTGGTTTATTTTACAGCTTTTTGGTTACTTTCTCGTTGGACGACTAGGTCTTGGGATCAGTAGAGTCGGTCCGATTCTCGTGTCCTGTAGGGCTTCGGGAATCGGGTCGTAACACTCAGGGACTATCAGACATTAGGTAAGTAATTCTTGCATCGAGCCAATTAATGATTTCCTTTTTGTCTACTTCTCGCATATTTGGATTTAATCTCCTCTGCATCTGGCGAGAAGGGCGGGATCCATCTTCCAAGAATATTCTATGATTGCAGTAAGATGGCTCGATCCCCCTAAGGTCATGAATGGTCCAACCAATTGTCTCCTTGTGTTCCTTTAGGAACTTGATCAATTTAATCTCTTGCTCCTTCATTAATTTAGCACTGATAATCACAGGGAGCGTCTTCTGAGGTCCTAAAAGTTGATATTTCAAATTCTCAGGCAATGGATTCAGTTGAAGCTGGGGAGGGTTGATGATTGACGGTAAGGAAGATGCTGAAGACTCAACAAGAGGAAGAGGTGTGAGTGAACAAAATCAATAACCTCTTCAGAAGATGTCAAGTCTGCCATAGAGGGTTGCGGGTCCAATGCGTCATCAAAGGAGGAACTTTCAATTGAAGAAACCATCAAATAAGTTTCAATGTTTACATTATCCTCCTCAAGTTCTTTAATAAATCTACAATCCTCAAATTTATTAATCACCTTAAAAATATCCAAATTCATTCGTTGATCCCCAAAGGTGATTTCCATGCTACCGTTTTCACAATTAATGTTGGCCTTAGTGGTAGCCAGGAACGAACGCCTCAGAATGATGGGTGTGTTCCTCAAATTTTCTAGTACATCCATGTCAAGGATCAGGAAATCTACAGGAAAATAGAAATCCTTGACCTTAACTATAACATCTTCAATAACGCCTCGTGGATTTGTGAACTGTAGCATTACTAAAGTCGGCCGAAGTTCACCTAATCCAAACTTCTCGTAAAGAGACGTCGGAATTAGGTTGATGGATGCACCCAGATCCAAAAGTGCTCTATCAAACGTGTAATCTCCAATGACACAAGAAATCAACGGTGCACTTGGATCTTTCTTTTTTTGAGGGAGGTGATGCAGGATAACAGAACTAGCCTGCTCGGAGAGTACCACCTTCCTCAGAATAGATTCTCTCAACTTACGCTTTTGTGTACATAAATCCTTTAAAAATCTTGCATAAGTCGGTGTATGCTTGATAGCATCGAGGAGCGAGATATTGATCTCAACATTCTTAAGGATATTCAGAAGCTCCTCATTGCTATCAACAGACTTCTTCTTTGATTTGATCAAGGCTTTAGGAAAAGGAACATGAGTCAGATCTTTGGAATCAGGTTCTTGAGCCTTGATTTCTTCTCTAGAATTATCCTCTCTCTCCTCAGGTTCTTCAGGATTTGGTAGATTAGAATAGTGTGGTTGTGGATCCTAAGTCTGATTACTACTCCTCAAGGTGACAGAATTTGCAGATGCATAAGAATTTGGGTCTTGGGGAGGGTTAGGAAAGATTAGAGGGGCTTGATTAGCCAGGAATTGTTGATGTGCAGAAGAAAAAGAAGAAGAAGAGGGACCCTCCTCAACCACCGAGCATGTGCGTGTTGGTCCCTCTGATTTCCGACCCATGGGCTTGATTGCTCGGATTTAGAATATTTCGCGGGTTGGGTACGAGTTGGGATGGTAGAGATCCGGGTTGACGAGAGTTAGCAATGAGCCCGGTTTGCAAGTTGTCCAGTGAGGTTTTCATTTGCTGCATGAGCTGGAGCATGGATCCTTGCATCTCTACCATTTGCCGATTCAAATCAGCCTGCCCTACGGGTTGACGGGCATTCCAAGCTGGTTGATTGACCTGATTTGGAGGCAACTGAGTATACACATGACCCTGACCCATTGGTCGTTGCGGAGCATAGTTGCCAAGTCGGAATTGGGTCTGTTGCCCCGGGTTTTTCCAGGAGAAGTTATGGTGGTTTCTCCAACCTGGATTATAAGCATTAGAATAGGGGTTGGATCTAACATTCTCCTGTATAGCATAAACATCTTTATAGGGTGAGGATGGAGAGAAAGAAAGGGAAGGATCAAAAAAACTGGGATCAAAGGCCCCAGTTTGGAACCCTTGAGGTTCCGAAAAATGCTGACTCACTAGTTGAGCCGCATCGAGTTGATTCACGAACTCCCATCCAGAAGGAGCTCGCGAAGAATGGAATCCCGAATTTTAGAATTGAGTAGATCGAGAGTTGTTCTTAGAATTTTCTGCCATCCACTCTTCCATTCTATTAGCAACCAAGTCCACCTTGTCAAGTTTGTTACAAATCAATTCCATATTAAATGAATGAGAGTCATGGACTTCATTGACATTTGATCTAAGCTACTGGGACAGGTTAAAGGTATCTATGAAGGTATGATTGATTGAATTCTCGCTCATTTCCTCAAACAAATCGTGTGCACTATCTGCTTCTTTATTGAGGAAATTTCCTCTGCAAGAAGCATCGACATGATTTCTGAGTTGCTCAATCAACCCATGATAGAAGATCTGCACGAGTTGCCATTTCGGCACCTCGTGGTGTGGACACCCCCGCAATAGGTCCTGAAATCACTCCCAAGACACATGAAACTGCTCCCTCGGCCATTGGGTAAGGTAGTGATTGCTCGTCTCAAGGCATTGGTATGTCCGACTAGGAAGAATTTCTTTAGAAAGGCCTATTTCAACTCATTCCAAGTTGCAATTGGTCTTCCTATTGTCCTGTACCAAAGAGCGGCCTTATCCCTAAGAGAGTGGGGGAAGAGTCTCATGATCATTTGCTCCTCGTTCACGTTTCGTGCCTTGATGGTCTGGACCAAAGTGGTCAAGTCCTCCAAGTGCTGAAATGGGCCTTCGGAGCCAAGCCCATGATAATGTTTGATTAGGCTTAACACCTGGGGCTTGATTTCTATGTCTCCGGCCGGAATCTGGACGCCGGGACGTTCCCCGTAATTTGAAGGATCATAAAAATCCTTCAAGGGTTGAGCGCCCTGCATGCTCTGGAACCATTCCCGCATTCTCTGCATTTGTTCCAGCTACCTTCGAAATTCCTCCTGTGGATCCCCAAGCAGAGGAGGCTGTTGGTCAGCCATGGGATCAATTTGACCAAAATCCAATTTGCGCCTCCTGGAATACTCTAGTGGTCCTTCCAATCGGGGATTCAATGATCGTCTTCCCAGCATAAACTAGGAGAAGGTCGGAAGGACTGGGAATAGGGACCCAGCAGCACAACAAAACAAGGCTATTGATAGTCGTCATTCGTCGGTGTTTTTTTTTTTTTTTAAATATATTTGTTGCAATATTATAATGAAAAGCAATTATCAATTTAAGTTAATTTATTACTCGAAATTTAGAATGTTCCGAGGTCGAACTCAGGGAGTTATGTAAACACATTTACACTACTTCAAATGTCTATTTATGCATGTTCTTAAGCATAGGATTGCATTTCATGATATAAATATTGTATAACATGCATCATCTTGCATTTAGAGTAGTTTGAATAAAATGGAGGCTAATTGTCTCCTTTTATGTTCTTGGACAGGGCAAACATTTTATTAGGGCCTCGGATCGAAGATCCAACCGTATGGATGTGATCAGGGCGACGATTGGAGTTCGACAACTCCAAGATCGCCTTAATCAGGCATCCGTAGCATCAGAGAGTGATCGGGGAACCCTCAAAGATCAAGGGCCAAGATGGTGTAAATCCACACTTCAAATGACAAATCCGACCACACAGATGAATTCGGATCGACGATCGCAGCCCAACAACGCAAAAATCGAGTCAATCCGACATCCGTGGCACCATCTACAACATCCAGAAGATGAACGGCCACATACATCCAGTGAAGCTTCCGCACCCGCTCCCTCTCTACCATTAGATATCGATCCAACGGCTCTGGACAGCCACGCCTAAAAGCGTTCGCTCGACCATCCGTGCCTCGTAGCGCAGCGGTCGAATGCGCTATCGTGAGCAGCGGACGCGCGTTCGAGCCGCAGCGAGGAGGCGAAGGGCGCGGGAGTGCATCGGATCTTGATCGGACGGTCGTCTGCGCTCAATAGCGATGATGCCTATTGCACGCCCTCACCTCATGCGGCATCGTACGCGCTGGGGCAGGCGCGCAGCGAGTAGGTCAGGCGCATCTCAAGCCGTCCGATCTTGCGATCGGACGGCCGAGATTTGTTGAACGTGAAGGGGCGTTGAGCGCAGGCAACTAAGGAGGCGCGCGTGGGCGGCAGGTACTACGCCTATGTTGGGGCTTTAGTGACGGTTTTATCCGTCACTAAAGACCCCTCATTTATTGTTTTAAAGATGTAATGACCAATTTGCCCCCACTCCTTGCAACTATAAAAGGAGACCCCCTCCACACAAAATTCGCATCCCTTCCTTCTCTTCTCTACCTCTCCAAAGCTCAAGAGAAGATTGTCCCACACCCGGGATGGTTCTCGCGAGATAAAGTCCAAATTTTCGTCCCCCTTCGGAAGTGGATCCCGTGACGATGACGACGTGCTCCTCCATTCCCGTTCTTCTACTTCGTCCTCCTTCATTCTGCTTCATCCTCCTTCGTCCAGGCGTCGTCCCGTCCGGCTCGTCCTCCAAGCGACCGTCGAGGAGGATATCTCTCTCCCTATTCTTTTTACTGCTTTCTAGTATAGATTTACTGCTTTCTAGAGTAGTTCTGCTCGTCTTCCAAGCGATCGTCGAGGAGGACAATTCTCCCTCCATTCTTTTAATGCTTTCTAGAGTAAATTTATCTCTTTCTAGTGCAATTGTTTTATGCTTTCTAGTTGTAATGAACAATCTCTTTAATGATAAATTCTCTGTTTATTCTACATCTCATTTTGATTTCTATGTGTAATATTCTCTCTCTCTTTTACTCTCTCTCTTCAATTTATTGTAAATAATTAGATAGTTTTAAATTGAATTACTTTGTGACAAATAAAAATAAACGCGTAGTTTTTAAATCAAACGTCCGCCTCCCTGTGTTCGACCCGGAATTTCAATTTTGGTGTAAATTTTATTTGTTGAACATGAGTTCTCCGCTTTCAAGCTACAACGACAGGTTTTCCAAAACCTAACACATTAGCGTAGCAATTCGAGCGTTCAACATTTTGGCGCCGTTGCCAGGGAGGCGACGCTCTTTGATTTCTCTTCACGTTTTGTAACTTACAAATCATTTACCTCACTTCTCTTTTTTCTTATTGTGATTGCAGGTACTCTTTTGAGACAAGCAACAGCGGTAGATCGGAGTAAAGCGTTGTGGAAGGTCCTGTAAGTTATCCCCCACCTCCCACCCATTAGATTTCATTCCACAACATAATAATTCAAACATCAATCAACCTAGGTGTTTTTATAAACTCTAAAGTTAGATTGTTTGTTGTTTGACACCCATACTCACCCCAACACCCACAATAAAAAAAAAATTAAAAAAATCTCACAGAGGTACACAACCTCATCTGATTTTCAAACTCAACCGGTAAACCGATCTTAGGAGCTGGTACACACATCCAAACACATAATTGAGTAGAAATCAGATTAGGTAATCATTTGTGTGCCTAATTAAGTTGTGCATCAGGCTAATTGTTTGAGTTGATTGGGTTGCACCACTTCAAATAAAATCAACTCATCAAGTAGCTGCCACTTAGGTTCAACTCTTAGGGATTTACCATGCATTCCACATTCTTTTTAAACTTTAAAGGAAAACATCTTCACCTGTGCTTGCAAAAGTTGGTGTGCCAACGAAACCTGTTTGAAAACACCTAAAGTTGAATCCTAAAAGCTACCAAGCAAGATTTGAACCTTAAAATTCACCGCATCAAAAAAAGAATCTTGCTTGAAAACCACTAGTTGTGCACACACACACAAATCAATCAATCATTAAGGGCACAACCCATCTAAAGGACCCATCACATTCCAAAGCACATTCAAACCTAGCCCTAAATAAAACAGAGTAGACGTTGGCCTTAAGGATTGGACTCGCTCTTTAGAACCCAGAACGAGATTATTTTCGATTAGTCTGTTTCTACTGTTCAATTTGATCTCTAGCTAGGGGAGCAGAATCAAACGATCGCGGCTGGGGGGTACACTAGGAACCGGAGGCACAAGCCGAAGGAAGAACTTCTCCCCAGTCCTTCCTTCTAACTGGTTGGATTGAACAAACGGAAGTAGATCAAATCGTTTCTTTATCTCAAGACAGGTTTTGGGAGTCTGTAGGTCTGTAGGTTAACCCAATTAAGGACAGGTTTGATTGTTTGTATTGCAGGGCACCTTTCTTCCTCCCGTGTCTCATGAATCCTTCCACATATTACACGCATTCCCGTTCTTTCCCTCACGTTGTGAATTATCCTCAACATGACGATTATCTCGACTCGTACTGTAATTAACCATCAGTTAGTTGGGATAACTCGAATTGGGGATACAGTTCCGGACCTCCGTGTTTAGGGTCTAACCCTGAACACTTTGATTGTGATTTTTATTCTTCTCAGAGCCACATCGATTATAGATCGTCACCCTATCATGAACAACCTAATACGATCTACAATCAAGAAGGATACACTAATCCTTACCCATCCTCTGATTTCACTGCCTTTAGGTCATCACCATCTTTTAAATAATCGGAAATGACCTATTTTCAGGAAGGGTACAACGAATCTCAATTCGTTAATTCCCCTGCATTGATCCCAAACCTGCCCAACCCTGAACCAACTCATTTGGTTCAGGTTAACCAGGTTCAAGATAAGGTTCTGACTAACTTGAGGAATATCATTCAACCTTTAGAAGTTCAGCCAATACCTTGCATTGAGAGATTGGAGCCCCTGATTCAGATGATTGATGATTTGAATAAATCTTTGTTGGATTGGCTCTAGGATGTTAAGGACAAGAACCTAGGTGAGTTTCTACTTCGGAAATTAGCGAAATTGAGGATGAGATTTGTGGATGCTTTGATTCAATCATGGGATCATTCCCAGGATGAACCCTCTTCAGGAAAGCCAATGACAGAACCCGTTCAGGCACCTGTTGGGGGGACACGTGTTACGAGGCTGACCAGATTGATTTAAAGCAACTAATTAAGGAAGATCTGATTTCTTCACCTGAGATCCTTGAGCTGGGTTACGAGGAAACGTATATCTCTTTGGAACAGAAAGTGACAAATGATTTTGGGACATACGTTGATACGGATCCTGATTTCTTTGATGGTGAAGATTCAAGTTGCGAAGTCTCACACGAGTTTTCTGAACACGATTTCTATAAGACGATTGGGCCTGAAGAATCTGATAGATCATTTAATAGCCTAATAACTGAGGAAACTGATCTTATTAGGGCACACATTACGGATCCAGAATTACATTTTCTGGAGGGTTCAATTCAATGCCCTAATTGTCAGTTACACCCCGTTGAGCTTATCGATAATTCTATTTCTGAGATAATGACCCAAGTCAATTCTGATTCTGCCACATCATTTAGACTTGGAGATTTCAGATGGGGTGATTAACATGCAAGAGGTCTCGGAATTTAACATTTTGAATGAGGAGGATAGGAGCTGGGAAGTTCTGATTTAGGAAGATAATTTTGGAGGAAATGGAAGATGGAGTCGAAGGGTTCCTTTTAAGCTGAAAACATCAAATTAGAACCCTTACGACATTTGTTTGGAGGATGTCAAACTCAAGCACACATTCAACGATTATCCTTTTGAGCTTAATTTCTCTGTAACCCGACTTTTTGGTCTTGGGTTGCATCCTCATAAATCGCAGGCCCGACCCCGCTTGCATTCTGATTTTAGGTTTTGAGTAATTTTTATCCAAAATCTAAGATATTCTCGATTATGGGGGATGGGTCTACACCACAATCTGGTCCACATCTGTGGACCTCTGCTGACAGGTCGGAGGATTCTTCTGTTTATTCTGATTCTGACCTGCACTTGTGAATTCTTCATTTCTTTTCTTTGCATAGTGTGCCTAGCTGAAGGCACTAAACTCAACACATATACAGTTCTTTTTAGTTTTCATCTCGGAGCGGACCTGACATTCACGCAATTCAGGTGCTTTCTACGCTTTTACACTCTGCTTTATGTCTTTTTAATACAATGAGAACATTGTATTAGATAGGCATGGGGGGGTGGATATTCATCTCTAAATTCATTCGTCAGCTCCGTAGATTTATTTTATTTTCTTTTATTAAAAAAAAAAATGGAATTAGGAAAGAGAACTTGGGTGTAAGAAAATTTTCAATCTTAAGAAATACTACATTATGATTTGAACACAATGACCCTTCAGGTCTTTGGACTTAATCAGCCCGTGTATCCACTAAAATGTAGATTTGTCTTTCGAGTCCTTGCCATCTTAATTATATCGTAATTGGAGTAAATAAGTTTGGGTGATAAGTACACGACTTATCAGCCCGCCCTCTGATTTGGGGGAATTTTAAGTTTCTGGCATCTACACACTATCTTGTCACTGACTCATTGTTCAGCGATTTTAATGGAAATTGGGTAGCTAATGAACCTTCTAGGGTGATATGGTTGGCAAGTTATTGTGGGTAACAGCCCACAGGTAGGTTGTCCAGAGCCTAGTCACTGGATCTTTCTCTTTTTGCTGCCTTTAGGTAAATCTTAGACCAGGGAAGCCACCTACTTAAAAAAAGAAAAAAAAATCAAAATCAAAAACAAAAGGAGAAAAGAAAAAAAGAAATAAGCCACACTTCGTCGCATGAGTATGGCAGGCAAGTTGTCGGTGGTAACAGCTCATCGACCGGTTGTCCAGAACCCAGCTCAATAAATACACTTAGGAAGAAGCGGAGAAGTAGAATAAATCGGGGAGATATACACTGGATTCACCCTTGTGTTGACACCGTAAAAAAATAAAAGTAGGGAGAAAGCTACCGATTGTAAAGATACACCTTTAGGCAAAATTCTTTTTGAGGTCACCTAGAGGCGTAGAAACCCGAAGTCTGTTTTAACTGCCGGTCAACAAGTCTATCAAATTCACAATAAGATGCTTAAAACTTAGGGTTCTCATCAAATCTTAGGTGAGTTGAATGGCCGTAGAAAGCCACTCTTAAACCCTAAAATTTGAAAATAAAAAAAAATTAGAAAAAAAGAAAAAGAGAAAAAGAAAATTTTCTTTGAATAAGGCGAGGGCTTGAGGCGGTCTGCATTTAGGCTGATACTCGGACGTTGTTGTGTCTTTAAAAGTTCAGTTCCCAAGTAGACAATTTCTTAATGATTGAAAATAACTCAGGCCCAAATAATCCAACCTAATTCTTTTATAAACAACATTTAGTTTTTGCTAGGGACTAGCAAAACATAGGCATGGGGGTATGATGTAAACACATTTACACTACTTAAGATGTCTATTTACGCATGTTCTTAAGCATAGGATTGCATTTCATGATATAAATATTGCATAGCATGCATCATCTTGCATTCAGAGTAGTTTGAATAAAATGGAGGTTAATTGTCTCCTTTTATGTGCTTGGACAGAGCAAACATTTTATCAGGGCCTCTGATCGAAGATCCAACCATATGGATGTGACCAGGGCAACGATTGGAGTTCAACGACTCCAAGATCGCCCAAATCAGGCATCCGTAGCATCGGATAGTGACCGGGGAACCCTAGATGATCAAGGGCCAGGATGGTGTAAATACGCACTTCAAATGACAAAATCGACCACACGGATGAATTCGGATCGACGATCGCAGCCCAACGACGCAAAAATCGAGTCAATCAGACATTCGTGGCACCATCTACAACATCCAGAAGATGGACGGCCAAGATTGCACCACGTGGTGCCATCTCGACCGCCCAAACGGCCGCATGCATCCAGTGAAGCTTCCACACCCGCTCCCTCTCCGCCGTTGGATCTCAATCCAACAGTTGCGGACAGCCGCGCCTAAAAGCGTCCGCTCGACCATCCATGCCTCGTAGCACAGCGGTTGAAGGCGCTATCGCGAGCAGCGAACGCGCGTTCGAGCCATAGCGAGGAGACGAAGGGCGCAGGCGTGCATCGGATCTTGATCGGACGGTCATCTGCGCTCAATAGCGATGACACCCTATTGCACGCCTGCGCCTCATGAGGCATCGTACGCGCTGGGGCGGGCGCACAGTGAGCTCGTCAGGCGCATCACAAGACGTCTGATCGTGAGATTTGTTGAACGTGAAGGGGCGTCGAGCGTAGGCAACTGAGGAGGCGCGCGTGGGCGGCGGGTACTACGCCTATGTTGGGGCTTTAGTGACGGTTTTATCCGTCACTAAAGACCCCTCATTTATTATTTTAAAGATGTAATGACCAATTTGCCCCCACTCCTTGCAACTATAAAAGGAGACCCCCTCCACACGAAATTCCCATCCCTTCTCTTCTCTACCTCTCCAAAGCTCAAGAGAAGCTTGTCCCACACCCGAGATGGTTCTCGCGAGATAAAGTCCAAATTTTTGTCCCCCTTCGGAAGTGGATCCCGCGACGATGACGATGTGCTCCTCCGTTCCCGTTCTTCTGCTTCGTCCTCCTTCGTCTAGGTGTCGTCCCGTCCGGCTCGTCCTCCAAGCGACCGTCGAGGAGGATATCTCTCTCCCTATTCTTTTTACTGCTTTCTAGTATAGATTTACTGCTTTCTAGAGTAGTTCTGCTTGTCCTCCAAGCGATCGTCGCGGAGGACATTTCTCCCTCCATTCTTTTAATGCTTTCTAGAGTAAATTTATCGCTTTCTAGTGCAATTATTTTATGCTTTCTAGTTGTAATGAACAATCTCTTTAATGATAAATTCTCTGTTTATTCTACATCTCATTTTGATTTCTATTTGTAATATTCTCTCTCTCTTCTATTTATTGTAAATAATTAGATAGTTTTAAATTGAATTACTTTGTGACAAATAAAAACAAACACGCAGTTTTTAAATCAAACGTCCGCCTCCCTGTGTTCAACCAGGATTTTCAATTTCGGTATAAATTTTATTTGTTGAACATGAGTTCTTCGCTTTCGAGCTACAAGGACAGGTTTTCCAAAACCTAACACGTTAGCGTAGCAATTCGAGCGTTCAACAGGGAGTAAACTTAATTCCAGAAGCATACAAAATTCACAATTCACTATAATATACTACTTTACAAAAATTAAAGAGAGAGGGAACAAAAATCTCTTTTTTTTTCTTTCTTTCTTCTCCTCTTCTCTCTTCCTTCTCTTCTTTCTCTACCTTTTCTTTCTCGGACGCCTGATTCTTTGAATCAGATGCCTTATCTGCCTCTTGCTACAGTGCCTTTGCAGGTTCTTCTCCTCTTGGCTTCTTTTTCTTCTCTTCTCTGCTCGGTCTTCTTCTTCTTTCCCTTTGGCTTTCTTCAACTCCTTCTGTTGCAGCTCTTGGCTGCTTCTCCTTCTCTTCTCTTAAGCCGCGTCTCTTCTTCGCTCTGATGCTCTATGCGGCTAAGTCCTCAGCCACTCCTCCTCCTTTCCTCTTCTCCTGCTTCCCTGCATAGTACAAGGTTAGGCAAAACCTAACCCCTACCCGCCCCACGTATCTCTCTCTCTCTTTCAATATTCACTCTAGGGTTCGCTCACAGAGCCTTAATCGGGTAAGCGGGTCCGGTAACACGCCCGAGACTAGGCGCACCGGCGTGGGTGGTGCACGAGGAGTGCTTGGTCGGGTAATCGGGTTTGGAACCAGGCCCGCGGGGCGTGAGCGCAGGGGAGGGTAGGCACGAGTGCGTGGCGTGCTGCACGTGCGTAGGCGAGGGACCTGACCCCTGTGTATCAAAGGCAGATAGCTAAAAGCACAAAATCCACTTAAACCACTCAGACAGCTCACGACTTACCTAGGTGAGACTAAAAGTCCCACCCGCTGCTGCTGGCAACTGCAGGAGAGCGACTTCACAATTGGCGCAGCTGCAAGTCCCGCGACACCCTCTATTAGGCTAGACTTACGCACACTCACAACTCACACAGTCTGGAAACCTGGGAGCGGACGGTTGTGGTCTGGAGCTGGAGAACAGTCGAGCATGAGTCATCGCTAATGGCAGCTGGGAGCTTGACCTTGCATGATACAAAAGGAGCCATGCGACTCTATCAGACCACAGGAGGACCTTCGCCGTGTCACGACGAAGGTGAGGCAGTAGGTGGCAGGTCGTGGGGCTGCCTAGGCGTGCGTGCCCAGGTTGCTTTGTGGTTGGGTTTATGGGTTAGGTCGGGGGGCGTTTGTGGTGGTGTAGGTGGTTGGTGAAGGTGCGGAGGTGGCGGAGCTTCTGGGACGTTTTGCGAGGTGGATGGTTGAGTGGAATGACGAGAGCACCTCACCGGAGGTGGTGGAGAAAGTGGTGATGGACAGTGGCAGTCGAGGGATGATTCATGAAATAGATTGAGGGGAATTGCAGAGGGGATAGAGAGGAGTGTTTCTAACCTGTTTAATTGGACGAAGGGGGAGAGATGGCGAGCGGCACGTATTTGCCGTCGCCGGAGATGAGGGAACCAGTGGAGGGAGAACAACGACGACGACGGGGCTGGAGGCGGGCGTGTGGGTGTTGCACGACGCGGAGGAAGGAGGTGAAGACAGCTCCGCCACTGGTATTGTGGCAGAGCGACAGGAAGGAGGAGGAAAAGTCGTCATAGCCTGCTGGTCACCTGGCTGGAGGAGAAGGGAAGAAATTTGGGGAAGAACTCTGGCCAAATCAAGGCCAACCGAAGCGACAGCCCCTGCCGCTCCTTAAATAGGTGTTGGCAGGGAAGGAAATACGAGGAGGAGGTGTGGGCTGGTCCCCGGAGACGTGGCCGGAAAAGAGACCCATACCTCTCGCACGTTCGCACGAGTGGTATGGGTGCCGGCAGGGCATGGGAGGTGATCCATGTGGAAGAGGACAACATAGGGAACCCTCCTCTCGTTTCTAGGGCCAACTCCCATACCCTGCGCGACGCCATCCTCCGCACGAAGTCGCCGGAGGTATGGCCTGCTGCTGCGGGTGGTAGAGGGACCACTCTGAAGAAAATGAAGGGAAAGTTGAGGGGGTAAACACAAAATTTCAAAAAGTTAAGGGTTAAAAAGTAATTACTGAGGACCAATTTGTAAAGTGGCTCAAGGAAAACTTTCCTTAGGTCCAAATTTTGATATAACCCTAATTTGGACCTAAGGAATCCAATGGTAAAGTTGGATTTTAGGTTTGACCATGTTTGACCGATCAATTTGCATAAAAACCTAGATTAGGTCAAAAATTGGGTATGGTTCTTAATCTAGGTCAAGATAGGCTGCAATGGCCAAATTGAAGGTTCTAAACCTTAGGGAATGTTTTTTCATGAATATTAGAGGGTTTAATTGAATTTTACCTTGCCTGGAACTTCGTGAATTAAAGTGAATTTGTTTTAGGGTTGTAGAATGTCATTTAATTCCTAGATGTCGCTATAACCCTTTTCAGACCAAATCATCCCACTTGCTTTCTTATTAAGCCCATTTGACCTGTGTTTAGACCCTTATGAATTGGTAAAATTATAGTTTTACCCCTTGTGAATTGCTTTATACTCAAATTTATAATTCTCTGATTTAGGCTTTCCCTTAGGTTTTGTAGGAGTTTTTGTATACTTATTTAGGTAAAAATGTGCTAGTTAGGATTCATGATGAGGTTCTCATCAGCTTTCCTTAAGTGGGGTAGCCTAAGGATCTACAGACTCCCAAAACCTGCTTTAAGATTGTAAATAATGTACTCTACTTGTGTCTGCTCAATCCAACCAGTTAGGAGGGACTGGGGAGAAGGTTCTTCCATCGACTTTCGCCTCTGGTTCCTAATGTACCCCCCAGCTGCGGTTGTTTGACGCTACTCCCCTAGCTAGACATCATATTAATCAGTACAAGTAGGTTAATCAAAGACAATATCAGATTAGGCCCTGAAGAGCGAATTAGTCCTTAAGGCCAACGTCTACCCAATTTTATTAAGGCCTGGAATTGTGGTGCTTATGGAATGTTATGAACCCTTAAAATGGGTTTTGCCCTTAATGATTGATTGAGAATTGTGTAAGTGCATGCACAACCAAGGTTTTCAAGCAAGATTATTGGTGATGTGTGGATTTTAATGTTCAAATCTTGCTTAAGTAGCTTTTAGGGTTTAAAATTAGGTTGATTTCAATCAAGTTTTGAGGCAAACTAGGTTGGCAAACACGGGTGAAGATTTCTTTCCTTTAAAACCAGAAATAAAGTGGAGTGCCGGGAATAGACCTAGATTGAAAACCCTAAGGAGGAGCTACTTGATGAGTTCATTTTAGGTAGAGTGGTGCGGCCCAAACAACTCAAACAACTAGCCACAAATGCACCACTAAGTTAGGCACATAAAGATGGTTAACCTAGAATGATTTCTACTTTTTTATGTGTTGCTTTGTGTGTACCGATTCCACATATTAGAACCCAGTTGAGTAGAAACAAATCAATTAGGTTAAGTACCTTGAATATGGGCGTACGTTGTGTGTCTGTTGAAAATTACCCCACAAGATTATCTTCTTGTTCTTTTTTATAAACGAGGGTGGAATGAATGTGAGTGAGAATCCAAACAACCAAACTATTCCTAAGATTTATGCAAACACCTAGGTTAATTGGAATTTGGATTTAATGTGACAAATGAAATCTATAGAGGGGGGAAGAATGGGGAGTACTTACAGTTGTCTTCAATTGCACTTTACTCCGGTCTACTGCTTGACGATTCCCTAATGGTTATCTTTGCAAAACAAAAGACACAAGAGAAACCAAGTTAGAAGACAATAAAGTGCATGAAATGCGAAAAGAAGATCGGAAATCGTTGCCTCCCCGGCAACGGCGCCAAAATGTTGAATCCCCGGCAACGGTGCCAGAATGTTGAAGCTCGAGTTACTACGCTATCGTATTTGATTTTTAAAAACCTGTCATCCTAGTTTGAAAGCGTAGAACTCGTGTTCAACAAATAAAATTTGTACCAGAATAGAATTCCCGGATTGAACTCGGGGAGGCTACATCGATCTATATTCGCAATTATATTTTTTAGAGTTTTTGTTGAAAAGAGAAGCGACGTAATTAAAATGAATCAATATTAACAATCAGAATAAACAAGAGAGAGAGAGAGAGAAAACATGCACTTAATATTTCAAAATGTTTATACAATAAAACCAGAGAAAAATTACACTAGAAAGCGGGAAATCTATTACACTAGAAAGTAGGAAAAATTCTACTCTAGAAAGCTGAAAAGAGGAATGGGAGAGAGAAGTTATCCTCCTCGATGATCTCTTTGAAGACGAGCCAGACGAGACGTTGCCTGGAAGACGGAAGACAGAGCGGGAAGAAAGTGGTCGAGGTAGGAGGAACGAGAACAAGGCAGCACGTCATCATCGTCACGGGATCTGCTTCCGAAATAAAAGCGAAAATTTGACTTTATCTCTTAAGGAGCATCCCGGGATGAGAATTTTGTATGGACAAGCTTCTCTTGAGCTTTGGAGAGGGAGAGAAGAGAAGGATGGGATGAGAATTTTGTATGGAGGGGGTCTCCTTTTATAGTTGCAAAAAGTGAGTTCAATTTGGTCATTTTATGTTGAAAATCATTTATTCAGGACCTTTAGTGATGGATAAATCCATCACTAAAGGCCCGAACGTGGCCTTCGTGGGCGACGCTCGCGCGCCCGCTCGCCCCCCGCGTGTGAAACACGTGCTCCACATTCTTCAGATCTTAGCCATCTGATCGTGAGATCGGATGGCTTAACAAGCTCCTTGCTGCACCTCATCAAGCCGCAACGCCAGCGTGAGATCCTGCATTACACGTGGGCATCTGATGGAGCGGAGAAGCGATGATCAGATTGAAAAAGAGAAGGTGCGGCGGGTGCAGCGGCTAGTTGGGCAGCTGAGATGGTACCACATGGCGCCATCTTGGTCGTCCATCTTCTGGATGACGTAATGGTGCTACGGTTGTTGGATTGAGTCGATTTTCACGTCGTTAGGCTACGATCGTTGATTCGAATCCATCCGTGTGGTTGAATTTATCGTTTGAAGTGCGGATTCACACCATCTTGGCCCTTGATCTTCTAGGGTTCCTCAGTCTCTATCTTATGCTATAGATGTCTGATTAGGGAGATCTTGGAGTCGTTAAACTTCAATCGTCGCCCAGATCAAATCTGTACGGTTGGATCTTCGATCCGAGGCCCAATAAAAATTTGCCCTATCCCTGAACATAAAAGGAGACAATTAACCTCCATTTTATTCAAACTAATCTAAATCCAAGATGATGCATGCTATGCAATATTTAAAATATGTAATGCAATTCTATGCTTAAGAACATGCATAAATATACATCTTATGTAATATAAAAATGTTCACGTCAAGGAGCCACCGCGCCACTATGGCAGGCACATCCACCATGATAGCCTGTTACGAACGTGGCATCAGATGGGTTTTTAAGACGTCTGGGAAGTGTCCCAGACGTCTGACCAGACGTCTGGAACCCTTCCCAGACGTCTGGTAATAAATTTTTCCGGCATACGAGGTTGCGTCTGCGCGCCTACGCGCATAGACTGCACCCGCCGCTCTTGTTCCTCCTTTTTCTCTCTCTCCTCCTGCAGGCGTGCAGCTCTCTTCTCTCTCTCCCCGTGCGGCCTTATAAGGCCCCCTCTCCCTCACCCTCATCTCCTCCGCCTTCCTCTTCTCCCTCTCTCCCTGCCAGTGCGAGAGCGCAAGCGAGTGCTCGGCGGCAGCAGCGGCCGCGGCGAGCGGAAGGGGAAGCTCGACCGCGAAGGTTCGAGCTTGCCGGGGCAGCTAGAGCTAGCCGGCGGGGGAGCGGCGGGCATGAGGTGTCGCGGAAGGGCTGCTGCAGCTCGGGCAGTAGGCTAACCGGGAGCGGCGCGGTCGTGCGTCGCGGGCGGAGAGCGAGTCGGGCTCTGGTTCTGGAAAATTTTCCACAACCAGACGTCTGGGCTTACGACCAGACGATGGTGAAGACGTTTGGAGGACTGTCCAGACGTCTGACAGGTAAGATATTTCTTTCTCCTTCGTCTTTCGCGTGTACGGCCTTGCAGCCGTCCGCCGCAACTTCGTCGTGCTGAGAGCAGGAGTGTGTGTGCGCAGGTTGCACTCGAGAGGGCGCGAGGGCTCGCCATCCCACGTAAATCAGACGTCTGGCCACAGTGCCAGACAACGGAGAGGACTTCCAGACGTCCGGGGTGACAATCGGACGTCTTGGAACTAAGCCAGATGCCCCAGCAGGCTTCTGGACGTCTGAAGGACTACGCAGAATTAAGGTACGATCTGACCCACCTTTTAAGACGTCTGGAAGAGGTTCCAGACGTCTGATTTTGGACAGTTTCATCGTTTTTGACTCGTTTAGGGCCCGTTCGGAGTCCATTTTTCGCGTTTCGAGTTGCGTTCTTTCCAAAATAAAATCCTCTACCCGTTTACAGTAATTGTATACCGTTCTGAGAAACTCCTTGTGTTTGATCCTTGTGTTAGGACCCCGTTCCATTGCAGTCTTGGGGGTTGTGGAGGCGTGCGGGATTGCCGACCACGTCCCCAGTACTCCCGCTGTAGTTGGTAGAGTGGCTTTTAAATTATTTAGCATAAATTGTTACAATTATGGAACAATTAATAGAGTCTAGGGCATTGCATGAACCCTAGGACTGAGAAACTAGATTGAATGATAGATCCTAGGGCTGGAAAACTAGATTGAATGATAGATCCTAAGGTGCGTTATGAATCCTAAGACTGGAAAACTAGTGGAATATATAAATATTGCAGTCTTGGAACAGTGGAAAGGAAATAATAGCTGCCTGTAAATTAATAGTTGCATGTTATGAATGAATAAGTATGATTGAGAATATTGGTTGTATGAACGTAAAACTGGAACAGTGAAACCTACAATGGCCAAACAAAAAGAATACGAACCCTACGGGGAATCAGGAGTAGAACTCCTGGAAAGAGAATATAATGGAACTGAGAAAGTGAAACGTGGAAGTGTGTTGTCTCTTGGGTACGTGGTACCAAAGAGAGCACACATTACCTCTTAGTGTAGAGGGGAGCTTGTCGCCCTCAGGTTGAGACCAGGGTGGGTTTGGCCACTATACACCGACTTGCTGGCCCTCGCGTACGCAGTACCGAGGAGAGCTACTAGTGTAGGGAGAGCACTAGCTACCCCACGGGCCCCGGGGTTCTGCTAGCCTCCTACACCGACTTGTTAGGCCCACTAGGCAAACCAGGGTAGTCAGGCGAGGGTGCGCGGACTGTGGAGGGGTTGGACCCCTGTTACTGAGAGGGCTCTGCCCTATACTGGTTTTGTGCTGTGTTTTAAGCGCACCCGTTAACGGAAACGACTGACCGCGTGCCAGTGCGGGGTAGCTACCCGTGCGTTTATCGCGCGTGCCGTAGTCACCGTTGCGTCTGTCAGCGACCTTGGGGTGGTTGACTGAGGGTAGGACCACCACGAGGGACTCTCCCGGCCAGGAGAGCACCACGTGTTACTTCTACTTTTCGGAAAAGACTGCAATCAAGATCGTTCCCACGGGGAACATTCGAGATCAAGTGAAGGATTTGAGAAATAAATAAATCGTGAAATAATAGAAAGACGTAAATAAAGAAAGTAAAAATATAACAGCTACTGTACACTCTACTGCTTTTTTAGCTTTTAGTTGCCACTCTACTCAGCGTTTCGCTGACATGTTACACTCGTTACTTTTCAGGACCAGGTGTTGAGTAGCCAGGGTCAGCGGCTGCAGAGGACGCTGGGCCTAGTAGGGTCCAATAGAGTTACCCGTAGTTCTTTTTGTACTTTTCTTCCACTTTAGTGAGTAGTTTCCTTGTTACTCCTTGTACTTCTTTATTGTAAGCTTCATGTTATGTACATATTTGTTGTTCTACTGTTGTGGTGGTGTATACTGTAATAGTTCCTTTTCTTACTGCTGTATTTTGTTACTGCTAGTTATATTCATGCTGAATGTGATTTATTTTACTGCTCTTTTGGTTACTTCCTCGTTAGACAACTAGGTCTTGGGATTAGTCGAGTCGGTCCGATTCTCGTGTCTCGTAGGGACTCGGGAATCGGGTCGTTACATAGCCCCACCATGAGATGCCACCACAGCAACCGCACCGTCGCCTCCATCGAGAAAGCAACCTCCGCGAGCCATCGCCAGCACTTGTCCCCACACGCCGGCCCAAGATAAAGCATGCGAAGCAAAGAGGGAAAACCATGGCAAGAGCGACCAACATAAGAGTGGATCACAAAGGAGGGAGGGGGGAGGGGCAGGATAGGAGACAGAGGAGGGGGCTAAAATTACACTAGAGGGGGGGTGAATAGTGAACTTAGAAAATATTACAAGACAAAAATACAATCACAAAAGGAGGTACAAGATTTTCAAGTGGAAACCCAAACCGAGTGAAAATCACCACCTAAGTCAATCCCATGACTTAGGATTTTCGATCACAAAGTGATCAATCCACTAACCACATTACTTAAACGAGAGTAGTGTATCTCAATTACAAATCGCACCTCCGATCCCTAAACGAAGGTTTCTCCCTTCACAATGAAGAGATGGGGACTGATGTAGACATAATTATTGAGGGTAAGATGCCTAATCATGCAAGTTCCTAGGCTTAGATTTGCATTTCATGTTATAAATATTGCATAGCATGCATCATTCTGCATTTAGAGTAGTTGTATATAATTTAGGTTAATTGCATCCTTTTTGTGGTTAGGAGAGAAGGATATTTCTTTCAGAGCCTCGGATTGACGATCCGACTATACGGATCTGATTAAGACAACGATCGGAGTCCAACGCCTCTGAACTTGCCTCGATCGGAGTCCCGTAACACCATATGCAATCCAAGGAAGATCAATGGTCGACGGACTAGGTGACGTAATCTGGAGCGTTAAACGACAAATCCAACCGCATGGATGGATTCGTGTCAGCTATCGCAGTCCAATGACACGAAAATCGACTCAATCAAACCTCTATAGCATCCTCTACAAAGGAAAGAAGATGGACGGCCCAGATTACGCCACGTGGCGCAACCCAGGCAGCCCATGCACACGCATGTGCCACCGTACATGCACAGCAGCACGGGCGCGCGGAGCCACGCATGCACAAGCACAGCGGTGCATGCAGCACCACAGCGCGGACGCGGAGGCAGCGGCGCGTATGGTGCATGTGAGCGTGATAAGGGTGCGTATAGCGCACGGCAGCGGTGCGACCACAGGTGCTCGTGAGCGGGATCTTCAGTGACGTTTGTGGCGGATCTTCAACAATGTTTATGACTGTCACTAAATGTCCTTTATGTGAATTTGATTCCTTCCTCACTATAAAAGGACCCCTACCGCTCCCATTTTTCTTCATTCGTCCTTTCTTCCTCTCACCACCTCCAAGCCTCTGGAGAGAGCTTCTCCCAAGCTCGAGATGCTCCTCTAGAATAGAACCAAACATTTATCATACTCTCATCCCCCTTCGTGGAGCATCCCGTGGCCGTCTCCTCACCTCCATTCGGGAAGAAGATCCTCGCCGCGACATCGTCCTGCCCCATCCTCCGTCCTCCAACTCCGTCCCTGTTCATCCTACTCCTCACTACCTTCCTCCAAGTGACGTCAAAGCGAGTCGTCCTCCGAGCAACCATCAATGGGGATTTCTCTCACCTCTTTCTATCTTTTTTCGCTTTCGTAGTGTAGTTTTTCTACTTTCGTAGTTGTAACAAACAGTTGTTCATGAAAAGATGATTGTTTCTCTCTCTCTCTTTCTCCCTCTCTCTCTTATACTTTTGCAAGTAGATAAAGTTTTCATCGACCTAATCTCTTGCTTGATAAAAATACAAAAAAACTCAGAAAAGATAAAAATGACAATAAAAAGAAATAAAGCGAAACACAGATTTCATAAAACCAAACGTTCGCCTCCCCGTATTCGATATAGGACCCACTTTTCGAGTTTTTGTTATAAATTTTATCTAATCAACGTGTTTTGTGAGCTGCAATGACGGGTCCTCCAAGCCTCAATTTTAATTCGCGAAACACGCGCCTGCATCATTTTGGCATCATTGCCTGAGAGGGAATGCTCTTTGGTTTTTCTCTCGTTTTTCCGCCTGAACTTTTTAGCTCACTTTGCTCCTTTTCTTTTTGTGATTACAGGTACCCTTCCAAGGTGAGCCAAAGCAGATAGTTCAGAGTAAAGTGCCGTTAAAGAGTTTTGTAAGTTTTTCCCCATCGCCCCCACCTTAGTTTTCATTCCATAACCTAATAACTCAAACCCAAATCAACTTAGGCACTTTTTATAAACCCTAGGATAGATTTGCTTGTTTGTTTGTGTCGCGACCCACTCTCGGCTCAACGAACCCCAAGTCCCAGTCGTCCAACGAGAAGGAACCAAATGCCATAATCATTCCACAACCGCACAAGTAATGTAACTAAGCAAAAAAATATGACTGAAAATAAAGGAAAAAAAAATAGCAATCCACTAGTATCTCACATCATACAGCAAAAGTTACGATTACATGCACAGCCATCACAACATAAACTGGTACAGGTATAACAGAAATATAACTAAGAACAACAGGTACTCACCACCATACAACTCTCTGTAAGAAAGACAGAAGAAATCTACTGCTGGGCTCGACTAGGCCCAGCGCCCTCAGCTGCTGGTGGCTCTAGTTGCTCGAATCCTTGACCTGAACAAGGTTATAAAATTCTGTGGTCAGCTAACGCTAAGTAGAGTGCTGATTAAATCATATGATTTAAACAGGCAGCTAACATGTATTTAACAGTTTACTTATTACCATCCGTTCCCAATTATCATCTTTCTGATTCAAGTATTCTAATCAATTCCATAATATTTTTCAATCTTCTTATTCCCTAAGGGAACGATCCTGCTTGCAGTTTTCCCACAATGCAGGATGTACACATGGATCTCTTCTGGCCGGAAGCGTCCCCTATGGTAGCCCTACATCTGGTCTACTACCCTGAGGTCACGATCGCAATGTAACGATGACTACGGCAGGCGTGATAAGTGCACGGGTAGCTATCCCGCACTGAAAAGCGGTCAGTTGTTTCCACTAGCGGGTACGCCCAAACGTACAACACGGAACAGCATAGGACCTTGCCCTCTCAGAACAGGGGTCTCTCCCCTCACAGTCCGCGTACCCTCGTCCGACTATCCCGATTTGCCCAATGGGCTAACAAGAGTCGGTGTAAGGTGGCCATACCTAACCCCGGGCCCCATGGGGTGGCTAGCTCCCCTCTATACTAAGTAACTCACCTCTGTACAACGTACGCGAGTGGCCAAACCCACCCCGGGTCTCAACCCAAAGGGCGGCAAGCTCCCCTCTACTCTAAAGAGATAGTTGCTCTCCTCGGTACTACATACACGAGGGTCAGCTCACTTCCCTTAACCAAGTTCAAAATGCCGCCCGTAGGTGACATGTTCCAAAACCCGCAGGTTTTTTGTACTACTGTATTCTTGGTTCCTTTCTAACTACCTCATAGAGTTCGTATATGGACCTTCTTATTTTCATATCTGGTTCGTTATACGTAGAATAGGCAACTCAAATTCCATCATCAATTTCTTAGTACAAGTATGTATTTCCATTCATGACGTATTTCATTTCAGGCAACTCATGATTTCATCAAGGTGGTCTAATCATTCATTAATTACGCATGCATTTCTTCCAGCCCTAGGGTTCATGTCACAACCTAAAGTTCGATCGACTATATTGTATGGCAGCGTGCATTTAACTCTTCCTAGGATTCATCTCACATCCTAGGTTCAATTTAATTCTACGTATGCAATTTATTAGTTCTGAGATTTGGGTGAGAACCACTCTGCTAGGATAATCGGGGGATGTGGGGGCAAAGTTGACGGAGCTTGCAATCCCCGTAGGTTTCGTGCACACCACGAACGAAGGACCTATCATATTGACTTATATGTCAAAATGAACTCAGAAAGGCAAGGACAATGTATCATTACGTAAAGAAACTCGAACGAAAACCAATGACGTTTCGTTTGCAAAAAATCAACGCCGTTTGGGCCCTGAACGGGCCCAAAAACACCAATCCTGCCAAAAATCAGATGTCTGGGAAAAGTTTCAAACGTCTTAAACGAACTCGCAGGCATACCTTAATCGGGTGCCTTTCTCTGGACATCTGGAACTCCTTGCAGACGTCTGAGGGTGGCTTCGGACATCTGGAGGCACTTAGGGACATCTGAAATTGCCTCAGTTCTGGTACCAGCACGCTTCCCCACCCACTAACACACGTACGTGCATGGTTAGAATTTGGCAGGAAAAATAAACAAAATACATGCTATTAGACGTCTGGGATTTACCTTCGAACGTCTGACCCGACATCTGGAGGTCATTTTGGACGTCCGATTCTGTGGAAAAATGATTCCGCAGAACCGTTTGCGAGCCTTTCTCTCGCTGCAGAAGTCGCAGAAGCTACAGCAACTACAGCACCTCCCCGTCTCCCTCTACTCTCAGGCCTCCGACCTCCTCTGCTCTCCACCTTCTCCCTCTCTTGCTCCTCCCCTCTCTCAACTACTGGCGTGGGGACGAATGAAGGAGGGGGGTACATATGGAGCTTGGGGTGTAAGGTGTGGAATGGGGAGGAGTGGGAGAGAGGTACGGTGGAGGGGTGAGATTGTCGCAGGGGGGAGAGGTGTGGTGTGCGGGGTGAGGGGGGAGGAGAGGGTGTGCGTACGGTGGGAGTGGTGGTGGGAAAAAATTGCAGGGATGACCCTGCAATTTTTCTTCTCCCCCTCAAAAACCCCAAAACAAAACCCAAGGGGTTTAAAATTGCACAAAAACCCCTACAAAATCTGAAAATACCAAATGACCCTAGGAAAGGGTCATTTCAATATAACAAACTTAAAGGAAGTTTCGTCCCCAAAACTTGAGCTGACTAGGGTGCAGAAATAAAATAAATGTGCATAACAAAGTTAAAGAGGATCGAAGTAGGTCAGAAGCAACGTACCCTCAAAAAGCTTCGGGTACTGTACTCGCATCGCTGCCTCAGTCTCCCAAGTGGCCTCCTCGTACTATTGGCTTCTCCACAGGACCTTCGCTAGGGGTACCTCCTTCCAACTCAATCTTCGTACGGCTATGTCTAGTATCTATACAGGCCTCTTGGGATAGGTTAAGTCGTCTCCCATCTCAATGTTCTCGTGGCTCAGAACATGGCTAGGATCGGAGATGTATTTTCGGAGGTTGGACACGTGGAACATGTCGTGCACTTCAGAAAGCTGAGGAGGAATAGCAACCCGGTAAACAACGGGTCCTACCCGCTGCAGGACCTCAAAAGGCCCCACGAATCTCAGTGGAAGCTTTCTTCTCACCCTAAACCGCTGCAAGTCCTTCATGGGCGAAACACGGAGGAAGACGTGATCCCCAACCTCAAACTGTACCTCTCTATGCTTCAAATCAACGTAGCTCCTCTGCTTCTGATTGTACGGAGTCGTCGATGGATCAGCTCGATCACCTCTTAACTTCGGCGTATCAACCTGGGACTAACCTCTCACTTGGTCCCCATCTCAACCTAGCTCAAGGGTGCAGTACACTTCCTCCCGTACAAAGCCTCATACAGTGTCATGCTGTTGCTCGAGTGATAGCCATCATTGTATGCAAATTCCGCTAGGGGCAAATGCTCCTCCCAGGAGCCCCTCCGGTCCAGCATGCAAGCGCGTAGGAAATCCTCAAGGGTCTGAATGGTGCGCGTCGATTGTCCGTCGTTCTAGGGGTGATAGGTTGTATTGAACCTCAAACGAGTCCCTAAAGCCCGCTGAAACTTCGCCCAGAACTGGGAAGTGAAACGAGTGTCTCTGTCTGAAATATTCTCCCGAGGGACTCCGTGAAGGCGTACTACGTCTCCGATGTAGTGCTCTGCCAACTGTACTGGTCCAAAAGTGACTCGAATCGGCAGAAACCGTGCCGTCTTTGTCAATCTGTCCACTATCACCCAGATTGCATTGTGTCCTCATTGTGTCACAGGTCATCCCACCACCAGGTCCATAGTGACACTCTCCCACTTCCACTCTAGCATGGGAAGTGGCTGCAATGACCCTGCAGGCCTCTCGAGCTCGTTCTTCACCTGCTGGCATACCAGACACTACTGAACGAATCTACCCACATCCTACTTCATGCCCCTCCACTAGAAATAGTGTCTAGGTCGTAGTACATCTTCGTGTTCCCGAGATGTATGGTGAATCTGGACCCATGTGCCTTAGTCAGGAGCTCCCTCAAAGCTCCTCGTCTTTAGGAACACACAAGCGTCCCCTCATACGCAGGACCCCATTAGTGAACGAAAACTCTCCTGGGTTCCCTGTCAACACCTAGTCTCATAGTGTCTGCAGATATGGATTCATCGTCTGTCTAGTAACAATGCGATCAATCAGCTCTGGTTGTGCATGTCTCGCCACTATCACTGCCCTGCAGTATCCCCATAACTCTTGGAGTCGCCAACTGCCCACCTCCTCCATGAGTCTCCAACTCTGTGCCTGTAGACTAGCCAAGTGGGAGGGCGCCTTCCGGCTCAAGGCGTCAGCCACCACATTAGCCTTCCCTGGATGGTAGGAGATGCTGCAGTCATAGTCCTTCAGGAGCTCCAACCACTATCTCTGTCTCATGTTGAGCTCCTTCCGGTCAAACAGATATTTGAGGCTCTTATAATCAGTGAAGATCTCGAACGTCTCTCCGTATAGATAGTGCTTCCATGTCTTCAGTGAGAAGACGACTGTTGCAAACTCCAAGTCATGGGTGGGGTAGTTATGCTCATGGGACTTTAGTTGCCGCGAAGCGTAAGCAACAACGTGGCCCTACTGCATGAGCACGCCCCTCAATCCTTGCAACGAGGCGTTGGTGTAGACCACGAATCCGCCACTGCTGTCTGGGATGGTGAGTACTGGAGCTGAGGTCAGCCTCTCCTTTAATTCCTGAAAGCATAACTCACATTCGTCTGTTCAGGTGAAGGGCATGTCCTTCCGAGTCAACTGGGTCATAGGATGTGAGATCTGCGAGAAACCTTGGATAGATCGTCTGTAGTATCCTACCAACCCTAGAAAACTACATATCTTTGTCACTGTACGTGGCCTCTCCCACTTGAGTACGACCTCAATCTTGGTTGGATCCACAGCCAACCAGTCTCCCGAGATCACATGGCCCAGAAGGTGACTTGTCTCAACCAGAACTCGCACTTGCTATATTTAGTGTACAGCCTGTGCCTTCTCAAAGTGTCTAGGACCATGCGGAGATGCTGTCCATGCTGATCCCGGGAGTAGACAAGTACATAGTCAATAAATACCACCATGAACTCGTAGGTACGGTCGGAAGACATGGTTCATCAGGTCCATGAAGGCGGCGGGGCGTTTGTTAGCCCAAACAGCATGACCAGGAACTCGTAGTGACCATACCACGTGCGAAAAGCTATCTTAGAGAAGTCGGTCTCCCTGATCCTCAACTGATGATAACCCAACCTCAGATCTATCTTGGAAAATACTGTGGCATCTCTTAGCTGATCGAAGAGATTATCGATGTGAGGCAGCAGGTACTTGTTTTTTACGGTAACTCGGTTCAGTTGTCTGTAGTCTACGCACAGCCGAAGGGTACCATCCTTCTTATTCACAGACAGGATAGAGACTCTCCACAGGGATGCACTGGACCTCACAAAGCCCTTCTCTAACAGATCCTGTAACTTAGACTTGAGCTGTTGCAGCTCAAGCTGGGCCATCCGATATGGTGCAGTGAACATGGGGCCGGTCCCTAGTACCAGTGACATCTCAAACTCGATCTCATGCTCAGGTGGCTGTCCTGAAAGCTCCTCTGGGAAAACGTCGGGGTACTCACGGACTACCAGGATATTCTACAAGTTGACCATGGGGCTAGGCTCTTCTATTACACAAGCGGGGAAGCCCTTGCACCCTTGGCCCAGTAGCTTCGTTGCCCGAAGCACGGAGATGCACTTGAATCCTCCATCTGCTGGCTGGCCATGGAACTCAAAAGGAGGCTACTCTGGTATGGAGAAGACGATCTTTCTCCCAAAATAGTCTACTAGGGCATGATAAGCAGCCAGCCAGTTCATCCCTAGGATCACACCAAAATCCTCCATCGGGATCATGATCAGGTCAATCGAAAGACTGTGTCCCCTTATAGCGACCACACAATCAGGAAAAACTTCATCGATGATAAATAACTGTCCACCTGGGCCTCTAATCAGGAAAGGCTCCTCTAATAGCACACTTCTTGATCCAAATCTGACGGCAAAACTCGTTGAGACAAATGAATGCGTGGCACCAGAATTGAAAAGCATGTAAACGAGTCTGCTGGAAACCACACCTACCACTACGGGGCCTGAAGCTCTAGCATCTCCTTATGCCAAGGAATTAACACTCCCCTTAGCCCTCGGTGTAGAAGAAGCAGCCATGCTCTGGGCCAGGCGAGAAGCAGCTGGCCGGTACCCTCCTCGTGACTGCTGTCCTCCTCCTCAAGCCTGGTAACCGAGGCTGCCAGATCGACCTCTAGCGCTTGGTGCTGGGAGCGTCTACTGTGCTCTGGCCTTGGATGGGCAGTCCCTCCGTATGTAGCCCAGCTGGCCACACTGATAGCAGAGAGGGACACGACCTCCCTCTCCCTCTGTCTGCTGCCCTGCTGGCAGCTAGGCGGGGGTCTGTTGCAGTCGACTGGTCCCTGTCTGGGGCCCCCAAAGATCCCTGGCTGACCCACAGAATGGGACGACTCCCCCGGAGGTGCCAAGTGCCTCCTCTCCCGGTGACCCTATGAGTGCTCCTGCTGGTAGGGCCTCCTCCATCCTCCCCCGTCAACATCTAAATGTGTATTTGCCCGTTATACCAACACAACAAAGAGAAAATGGGCACTTGAGTCTAACGGTTGGTCTAAGGACGTCCAGGCTATGTGTTGGACGTCTGATAGAAGGTTGCTTCGACTGATGCCTAAGAGGTCAGAATGTAAACGCAATGCTATAGGCAATCAGACGTCTAAAACAATGATCAGAGGTCTTAAATTTGAAAATCAGATGTTTGACATTTGTGATGAATGTCTAATTTGTGTCTTAGTGTTAAGTTTTTGTTTTTAATTTATCCTAAGTGTAGAGAGCCTAAGTTAGCTATTTATAAGTTATGTTTGGGGCCTCTTTACAACATCTCTAGACTCAAATAAAATAAAGATTACAAACTTTGAAAGTTTACATAAAAATCCTATAACTTAATGACAAGACTTATGCTAATCTAGTCTTCATGCTTTTAATCCTCCAACTTGGAAAACTCCATGAAACCTGCAATTGTGATATTACAGAGAAAAATATGCTATGCTTAAGTTTTATCTCTTTTTCTTTATTTTGTAAAATCATCCAAATATTATTTACGAGGGGTTGAACTAACAATCTCCCCCTTTTTGATGATTTTCAAAATATATCTGTACGTTCTTATTTTCTCCCCCTGAAAGTTGTACTTAGAAATCTATACCAATTTTGAAAAGATTTTTTGTAACTTTTCATGTCATTTCCTAAGTTCTTCCCTAAGTTCTTCTCCCCCTTTTTGAATATCATCATGAAGGGTTTTGAAAGGGGTTGAATCTTAAATTACAAGTGCTATATAATGACATTTATAAATCAGAGATCATTAATAAAATCTACATGCTAAAGTATAATAAAAATTCCAGGGCATTAAAGTAAACTAACTAGGAAAAGAATGTATGTGCCCTAAGCACAAACTAGCTATTGTTCCCAATATATATATACAAGTATGTTGTCAAAGCCCCTTAATACAAGCGAACATGGAAAGACAAAAAGAAAGAAAACAAAAGAACTAAACTAGTCTTCCTGATTGTGGTAGCGACGGCACCGAACAGGTCCTTGACCCATCTACAGATTGTGAACGTCGGTACAAAGTTCACCGATGTCGCAGCGTATACCTCCCATATAAGTGTACATCTCACCAGTTCGTTGCAACAAGAGAGAGATGCCCGAGGAGATGGAATCTGTGGCGGGATCCCATGTCTCATCAAAGCTCGATAAAGATGCTTTTATTTGAAGAGGACACTCTTCATGGAGATCCGGAAAGGGTGGAAGGGGTTCTTCTTCAGCAGGCTCTTCGGCAGGCTCAAAATGCTCTCTAAGAAAGTGCATCTTTGTAGGGCTCAATCTTTTTATCTACCGCCTAGTCATTGATGGAAATCTAATGACTTGCAAAAATCTTGGATAAAATGGACCCAAATGGTAGAGACGCCCCATGGTCCTCATTCATAACACGAACAATGAGGCGGCAGTAGTTGAAGGGAATGTGACGTACGGTGGCAAAAAGGAGCGCCTTGTGTTGGTGCGAGATATAGTCAAAACCTCCCGATTTATTTAGAAGGTCCCACCCAAAAATGCAAGAGAGTAATCGGGGAAGAGGTTTGATGTTCTTGCATGGTAGGGTACCAAGATTTTCTACATATCTTTCAGGTAGGACTAATTCTTGATTGATGACTTCTGAGTCATATTGCCTCAGAATGTCATTGAAATCATTTCCCTCATTAGGGATGGCAAGAAGGGTTAAAATAGAATCAAAGGTGATATGAATTTCATGCCTAAATAAACGGGTATGTAACTCAAGTTCATCATTGTTGTAGTCTTTAACGATGTTGGCGTAGAAAAGTCAGACAAGATCAGGAAACATGCCAATGGTTCCAAAGCCAGAGTAGAACTGTCGGTCAAAATAGTGGAAGAGATGAAGGATTTCAAAATGTTCCTGAAGATTTAGATGGGAAAAGTCATTCCATACAATGAATCGAGGACTCTTGACTTTAGCATTTGCAAAGTGACGAAATCGTTGTATAGCGATGTCGCCACGTAGTTGGTCAGCCAAATAGGTGGAAGAGGAGGTGGAAGAGTCCTCGGCTTGCTTCCGACGGGGAGGCATTTTCGATAGGTTGGGTGGGTTGGTTTTGGAGGGTGGGGTTTGGTGTTTTAGGATAGGACACTGATGAGAGCCTCATCATGAGCCCTAATTAGCTCATTTTGACCTAAGAAAGAGAATAAGAGCTCCTACATAACCTGAAAAAGGACCTAATTCAAGGAATTAATGTTATGAGAAGAAAACATGAAACAAATGTTAAAACTATAATTTTACCATTGCAGTACATAAACGGGATTTCTCAGAGGCAAAACATAGGTCAAATGGTCTGAATAGGATAAAGAGTGGGTTGGTTCAGTCAGAAATAGGTTATTGTGCAATCCAAGAATTAAATGACATTCTGTAACCCTAAAAGAGACCCGCTTAATTCAACAAGGTTCTAATCTGAATAAAAATCAACTAAACCCTCTAAAATTAATGGAAAAATATCCCCTAGGGTTTAGAACCTTTAATCTAACTTTTGGAACCTATTTTAACCTAAATTGGGGTCTTAGCTCATTATTTCACCTAATTTGGGTTTTTATGTAAAATGTCCAGTCAAACGTGGTTAAACCTAAAATTCAACTTCACCATTGGATTCCTTAGGTCCAGATTAGGTTTGTAGCAAAATTTGGACCTAAGGGAAGGTCATCTTGACCTACTTTGCAAAATAGTCCACCCAATTACATTCTGGCCCCTATCTTTTGAAAATCCTTGCACAGATCCCCCTAACTTCCTCGCCACCATTACAATCAGGTCCCTCCGCCATTAATGGGGAAGAATCCTACTCCGACGAGGAATGGAGGGGGACTACTCCCTGATTCCTCAAAGATCCCCTCCCAGATTTGGAAGGAAGATTCTCTGAGGAATTCCCTTCCATCTGAGTGCAATCACAAGATCTGATGTGCACCCAATCTCTCGTGCGAAAGCTTAAGAGATTTGGGTATCCAACTGATTCCTTCTCCGGCGGGGACTTGTGTGCTTGGAAGCTTGTCTTCCAAGCACAAGAGTCCCTGCCAGCGCCTATAAAAGCACAACCACCTCCAGCCACATCTATTCAGCTCGACTTGGCCAGAGAATCACCCCAATTTCGTCTCCTCCTCTGGTCAGGAGTCCAGCGAACTCCGACGAGCCCTCCTCCTCTTTCTCATCGCTTTTCCACAATACCAGTGGCAGAGCTGCCTTCACCATCGTCCTCCGCATCGTGCAACACTTGCTCGCGCACCTCTAGCCCCGTCGTTGTCGCCGCTCTCCCTAACTGGACATCATCTTCTCCAGTGGCAGCAGGTACAGCCAGCCGCCTCCTCTCCCCCTTCATCCACTTAGCTAGGTTAGAATTACTCCTCTCTATCCCCTCTTCAATTCCCCTCTTTCTATTTCCACTTTCGACCCCTCGCAGCCACTATCCACCTCCATCTTCTCCATCTCCGGCCGCCCACCAGCAAGGTGCTTCCATCGCTCCGCACCTCCACACGCCATGCTAGACACCTCCCCACCTCCGCCATCATCCACTAATCACCATCCGCCCATCCATTGACCGCCAACACCTCCCTAAAAGCCCCCCGACCTAACCCATAAGCACGGCCACAAAGCGACCTAGGAACGCACGCCTAGGCCACCCCATGGCCAGCCACCCACCATCCCACCTTCGCCTTGACAAGGCAAAGCTTCCCATGTGTTTTAATGGGGTCGCAAGGCCTTCTTCGTGTTGTGCAGGTCTGAGCCTCCTTCTACCATTAGCGCTGAAGCAAGCTTGCTTGCTTCAGAGCTCCAAGCCGCACGCTCCAGGCAAAAGGGCTCCAGCCTATGCAGGTTGAATGTGCGAAGGTATCCAGCCTGAGAGTGGACTTCGTGAGACTTCCAGCAGCTCCAATTGCGTGTCTTCTCCCCCTGCAGGCGCCAGCAGAAGCAGGTGGGACATTTAGTCCCACCTCGTAAACTCAAGGGTGAGTGGAAACACTTATATTGAATTTGTGCTTTTGGTTGGTTGCCTCAAGTAACACAGGGGTGAGGTCCCTCGCCCTCACTCGCTCATGCCTCGTCTGCGACCCCTGACCCCGCGGACCTGGCACCCAACCCGATTACCTAGACCTGGCACTCCTCGGGCATCATACCCACGCCGGTAAGCCTAGACCCGAGCATGCGATACCCGACCCGATTACTCGGCTCTGGGAGAGCGTACCGAAGAGAGACATAGAGAGAGAGAGAGAGAGAGATGTGGGGGAGGGTAGGGGATAGGTTTTGCTTCTGTGTGCATGCGTAGGGAAGAAGAAGAGAAGAAGGAAGAGGAAGTCACAGTTGAGGTGAAGCTAAGCAGGGAAGGAAGGACACTTAGCCGCAGAAAGGAAGAAGAAGGAAGACCAAAGAGAAGAAGAGAAAGTCAGAGGAGAGCTAAGGAAAAGGCTGAAGAAGGAAATCAAGGCTAACGCCAAGGAAGGAAAAAGAAGGAGAAAGGCACTGTGCAAGAGAGGAAAGAGAAGGAAGAAAGGCAAAGGCAGAAGATCCAAAGAAGAAGGAAGGAAGAAAGAAATCAAGAGCCGTAGACGGCCAAAGTCAGAGAAGAATAGAAGAGCTAAGGAAAGAGGAAAGTCAGAGAAAGAAAGAAAGAAGAAGAAGAAAAGAAAGAAGAGAAAGCAGAGAGAAGGAAATAAAGAGCCATCATTTAAGACGTCTGATTGTAGAATCAGACGTCCAATTCTACTTTTTTGCTATATTTCAATTCTTAAACTCTTGCATTTATCCTATGAATTAGGTTTTGAGTAACTCTAGGTGTTCAATTACATTATTGAGATTAGTGAATAAATTCCATTTGCTCCCTGTGTTCGACTTCGGATACTTAGGTTTTCGAGTAATAAATTCTTATTTGTTTTCGAGGTGATTTCATCTATACTACAACGTAACATCTCTTTAAAACACGATCTCACCACGTCAACAGACACCTGCAAAAACAATGCCACACCAGTCATTCAACCAATTTTTCATACATAAGGCAATATAGTGTCATACATGTACACAACAGAAAACAACGGAAAAAAAAATTTGTGTGGCAGTATGCTTTGAGGCAATACAACCTGCCATAATGTTGTGGCAATATACCTTTGAACTCAGGCCACCAAGACGACGGCTTGAATCACCTGAGATAATAACCTTGCCATTAACATCCAAAGGTACAAGACATTCATTCATGCTATATATATAAAAAAAAGAAAACAAGTTCCAACCTTGTGGAAAAAGAAGCATGATAGAAGAGGAAAGCTTATATGAGTTGTATATCAAAGAGAGAAAGAAAAAAAAAACAAGTTGAGGGCTTTAAAAGGGCTCGATCAAAGCCTGTGGAAGGAGATACCCTAAGGATTTAAGAGGTTATACCCATGGAGTAGGGTCTCTATACGCAAGGAGGAAAAGTGGGGCATGCGCGCAAGAGAGCAGCTGCACTGCCATTCGTCGGGGAGGCGGAGCGATCATCTGAAGGCGAGATGGGCAGCACCAACTTGCAACCGACGATCGTCTGGCGGAAGAGGGGTTTGAGGATTTAGGGACTTTGAGTGTGGGGGAAGTCGGACCTCAACGAGTGGGTTTTTTTTATACCCCAAGGGGTTGAGCAAGTCTCCGCTTGAAGTTGGGGATAACTTCATTGCAAAACCATCCAGAGAACAGACACAAAATGGCAGATTTTAGCTAGATCAGACATCTGCTAATGTCATCAGACGTCGGGATTGGCCATATGGGATTTTAACCCTTTTGATCGCGTCGTCTGAGTTTAATATCAGACGACTAATAAGACGTCTAATTAATAATTAGACGTCTGACTTCTACAGACATACCTTCTAGGAAAATGGTTTATGCTCCAGGTTGTCGTCCGATTTCTGTATCAGACGACCAAACTAATGTCTAAAATGAAAATTAGACGTCTGATCTCTGAAAATTATAAATCTGATTTTTTTATCGGATGACTTACAAGACGTCTGAATAAATCATCAGACATCAGAATCCAGACTTTCTGATCCAAATCCTGATGCTAAATAGACGTCTATCAACAGACCTGGACGACTATCCAGATGTCGGTGGATGATAACGGACGTCTGGAATAGCACTTTTGTCAACTCTACTCAAATATGACTAAATAAAATCGACATCTGTTCCAGTTATCCAGACGTCGAATTTTTAAGTATAAGACGTCTGTGGTATTAATCAGACATCTGATATTGCACAGAATGTGTATTTTGATGTTTGAACTGAGTTTGAAGGTTCTTAACTTGATAAAATGAAGGCTCCTTCTATGTTCATGACAAATAAAATTCCACTAAGTCAGTAAATTCTTCAAATATCACTTAGCTTACATATGCCTAGTTTCCTACGTATGTAATTAAAATGATCATAATTCAAAGGTTTAGTGAAAATATTAGCCAATTGCAATTCATTACAAATAAATTCAACTTTGATTTCTCCCTTAAGTACATTATCCCTCAAAAAATAATGTCGAACATCAATATGCTTTGTACGAGAGTGATGTACATGATTTTTTGAGAGGTTAATAATACTAGTATTATCACATAATATTTTTATCTTATTAAATATCAAATTAAAATCCTTTAAAGTATTTTTCATCCATAGCAGTTGGGAACATGCTAGAGCGGCAGCTATGTATTCAGCCTCCGTCATTGATAGGGTACACTAAATTGTTTCTTTGAGAACCAAGAGACTAGTAATTCACCCAGGAATTGGCACGTCCCACTAGTACTCTTCCTATCGGTGCGGCTACCTGCGTAGTCCGCATCGCTATATGTGACTAAGTTGAATTGTGGACTCCTATGGTAGAATAAGCCATAATCAGATGTGTCAACTAGATATCTAAATATTTATTTTATAGCATTTAAGTGTGATTGTTTAGGGTTTAATTGAAACCTAGTACATAGGCAGGTACTAAATAAAATGTCAGGTCTACTGGAAGTTAAATACAGTAAAGATCTAATCATGCTACGATAGAGCTTTGATATATGAGCGAACCTAATTCGTCGAAATCTAGGGAAGTTGTGACACATATAGGAGTGTTCTTCCCTCTACTTTTCCCCATTTCAAAACTTTTCAGCATCTCCTTTGTGTATTTTGATTGACACACAAAGGTCCCGAATTCAAGTTGAGTGATTTATAAACCAAGGAAGAACTTGAGTTCACCCATCAAACTCATTTCGAATTCTTCCTGCATAATATTTGAGAACTTTCGACAAATAGGTTCATTAGTAGCACTGAAGAGAATATCATCTACAAATATTTGAACTAATAAAATGTCTTTTCCTTTTCTTTTAATGAATAATGTGGAATCAGCTTCCCCTATAGAATAGTTTACATTTAACAAATAATCTTTGACCCTCTCATACCAAGCCTTAGGAGCTTGCTTTAGACCATATGGTGCCTTGTTTAATTTATAAATGAAATAAGGCTTATCATGAGACTCAAAATCAGGAGGTTGTTTTACAAAAACTTCCTCAGTAAATCCGTTAAGAAATGCGCTCTTAACATTCATTTGAAAGAGTTTAAAGCCAAGGAAGGCTAATATGACGGTTTTCACTTTCGAATAATGTATTAAGATGATTTATCGTTGTAGGATCAAAGTGGTGGAAAATCGCTTAACAAAATAATTAAAATTAAACCACTCTCAGAAGAGCTGAACGTGTCCACAAGGAGGCAATGATGCAATAAAATCTCGATTATTTCGTATTCTTTCAATCAAGTGCGAAATCCATAGTCAAACTAACATGAAATGCAATGGAAAGAAGATGCACAATAACTCGAAAATATAAGGGCAGATGTGCAATTTTTCCTCACTGAAATATTCAATAAATATGTGATGATTTTATGTAATTTCCAATTAACATGTATTAGAGAAAATTTGTGCACATTTTAATCCAAAACCAATGTTAAAACATGTGAATAACAATTACCACATAATTATCAGAAAGCAAGAGTATGCAGTCACAATTTCACCCTAATAAAATAATCATAAATTAAAATTTATTTTGGTGGCAATGGCATTCAAATGTAAATAATAATTAACATAAAAGCAGAGCATTTTACCTCTCTCCTCCTTGCGCATGGGAGAGAGGTTAAATCGAGGAGCTACTCCTACAAGAGGTCGTCTGAAGCGAGGCCTTCGCTGTGGTGGCAGCGGTGCATCGTGAGATGGCCGGAGCATGCCTGCCGGAGGAGAGGAGTGGCTGCGGTGGAGGAGCCTGCTACTGCCGCGCGTGCTGCAGGCGCAAGGAGAGCAACGCGCGCGAGTGCTGGGGGAGCTGCAGGTGCACGGAGGTGCAGAGACGTGGGCGCGCGGGCGCTCTGCAAAGCGCACAGCCGCGCGTGCGTGTGGTGGTGGCGCTGGATGAAGGTGCTGCAGGGAGTCGCTGTAGTGTGGGCGCGTGGAGGCGCAGCTCTGCAGGCCCGCAAGGGGTCCGCAGGGGCGGGTGCTGGATAGTGGGCTGCTGGCGCACAGGGGTGAAGGCACGTAGAGTGCATGCTGTGGGCGAGCGGAGGTGCGATGCAGAGGCGCTGGAGGTTCTGGAGAAGATGAGGAGGCGTGGGAGTGCTGGCTGGGCTAGAGGCATGTGGTGGGTCTGATGGAGCGGGGGGGAAGCAGCTAGTGCTTGCGCTGGCTGAGGTGAGGGCGCGCGCGCGTAGGTGGCTAGTGCTACAGTGATGAAGTGAGGGCGTGGTGGGTTGTTGTGAAGGCGTGGTGGGCAGATGGCTGATGGCTGGAACTGAAGTGAGAGCGCGTACGATGGTGTCCGATGGAGCGGTGGCAGGCGCGCTTGGCTGGGAGTGGGCGTGAGCTACTAGCTAAGATGAAGAGTTGCAGAGACTCTTTGGCGATGTGGGCTGTCACCCCACACGCCCAAGGTGGTGAGTCATTCTACCGCAGTGAGGCCGGTGGTATGGAATGGAAGAGGAACAAGGTCCTCTAAACACAATGACGAGCAAAGGATGGTGGCCCCATGGAGCATGGCAGCCTCCCTCTCTTCCTTATCCCAGTTGAGGAGACCAGATCCACTTTTGGCGCTACTCCTTGATTGGGCTCTTCACTGTGGCAGCTGAAGGAAGAAATGCAGCCATTGCTCATTGAAGAAGAATAAAATAATAATAAAATATTATGGTTATTTATATACAAACCCTTAACTTTTATGTTAACTTAAAATAATGCATGCAATGCACCTAATTGGTTAACTAATTAAATGAATGCAATTCCAAGTTAATTCTAAATGCATTTAAATATGAATGTAATGTATGAATTAATCTATTTACATCCTAATTTATGCTAAATAAATGTTAAAATTAACTTAATGTCTAGGCACTTAAATATTTAAATAGCCCACAAATATAGGCTAATCAAAGGCGGCGTAAGCAAGAAGCATGCGAATCGATTCGAGTCGAGCTATGGGAGCGTAAGTCTCATCAAAATCAATTCCTTCTTCTTAGTTGTACCCTTGTGCTACCAAACGAGCCTTGTTCCAAATGACTATACCAGATTCATTCAACATGTTTCGGAATACCCATTTGGTTCCTATTACCATTTGCCTTTTAGGCTTAGGCACTAAATCCCAAACTTCATTCCTTTGGAATTGGTTGAGTTCCTCCTTTATGGTCATCATCCAAGGTTCTTCAGAGCATGCCTCCTCGACACTCTTCAATTCAATGTAAGATACAAAGGCGGAGAGACCGAAAGAGCAACTAAAACAAGATCGAGTTTTAACGCCATCGGAAACACTTCCAATGACTTGACTTTCGGGATGATCCCTTTGATATATCCAATCTTTTGGAAGATTATGGATATTGGAGTTTGGGATGTTAGATACATCAATAGAAGAATCATGTTCATCTTCCATATTGACTCGGTCACTAGAGGAAGAGCGAGGAGATTCATCGAAGGAAACATGAAGGGTTTCCTCCATTATTAATGTAGTCTTGCTAAAGACCCGATATGCCTTATTACGTGAAGAATAACCAACAAAAATCGCTTCTTCATCTTTGGCATCAAATTTATCTAAATTAGAGTGGATATTCAAAACAAAGCATCGGCATCCAAAAACTTTAAAATACCTGATTTTGGGTATTTTCCCATAATATAATTCAAAATAAGTTTTTCGCAACTCGGATTGAATTAAGATGCAATTTAACACGTAACAAGCCGTGTTAACTGCCTCGGCCCAAAAGTACTTAGTAACCCGGAGTCTATGAGCAATGTTCGAGCACACTCCTACAAAAAATAGAAAAGACGAAAAATACTCCTTCTTTGGATCTCAAGAAGGAGACCCATGAAAACCATGAAAAATCGTCTACAATCACAAGGCAATATTTGCATCCACTAAGGCTCTCATATTTTGTTGGTCCAAACAGATCCAGGTGAAGTAGTTCTTATTGTCTTGATGTGGATATAACTTCTTTGTTTTTAAAACTAGATTTCATAATTTTACCTAATTTACATGAATCACAGATAAGCTCATTTAAAAATTTTCCTTTAGGAAGACCTCAAACTAGTTCATGTTTGGCTAGTTTTTAAACTAGCTTCATATGAACATATCCTAGTCATTGATGAGAACCTCATCATAAGCCATAACTAGCTCATTTTGACCTAATACAGAGACTAAAATCTCCTACATAACCTTAGAAAGGCTTGGCTCAGAGAGATTCTGAGTTTGCAAAGAAAACATAAACTGAGGGGTAAAAATGTAATTTCACCAATCCAATCTGAAAATAGGGTAACTCAGGGTCCAAACATAGGTCAAAACAACCTAATAATAAGAAAAGTGGGATGAAATGACTCAACAAGGGCTACAGCAACTCCGAAGAATTAAATGACATTCTGTAACCCTAAAAATAAACCCACTTAAATACACGAGGTTCAAGGCAAAGTAAAAATAGAATAAACCCTCTAAAATTCATAGAAAAATAATCTATAGGGTTTAGAACCTTCAATTTGGCCTTAGGAACCCATTTTGACCTACATTAAGAAACATGCCCAATTAACAACTTAATTTAGGTTTTTGCGTAAATTGACCGGTCAAACAAGGTTTAATCTAGAAATAAAATTCACCATCAGAATCCTTAGGTCCTAATTAGTCATGTATAAAAACTTAAGCCTAAGAAGAAACCTTCTTGACCAACTTTACACTTTGGTCCTCATACATTTACTTTCTGGCCCTCAACTTTTGAACCCTCACATTTTGGCCCCTAACTCTCCTTCGTTCTTTACGTTTAGGTCCCTCCTGCAAAACCTGAGCAGCACCATGCTCCAGCGACCTTGCACGGAGCATGGCGCCGCGCAGGGTAAGGGAGGGAGCCTGCCAAGTCAAATGAGGGTGCCCTGCGTCGACAGCCACCGCAGGAGCACCCCCCTGAGTGCTGCGACGGCCCATACCGCCCGTGCGAATGCACGGACGATATGGGTCTCCTTCCTCCGGCGTCCTCCGGCGAGGGAGACACGTCGTCTCCCTCCGCCCTCCTCTCTGATTCTGCCCCTATAAATACCCCCGTCGCTCCGCCGTTCTTCGGAGCTCGGATCTGACGGAGATACCCCCTCACTTTCCTCTCTTCCCACTCCGACAGGCGCCCCCTTGCTCTGGCGGCTTCTCCTCCTCCTCCTCTTCGCTCTGCCGCAATACCAGCAGCAGAGACTTCTTCCTGATTCTCCTCCGCGTCGCGCAATACCGGCGCGCGCTGCCTCTGTCCCGTCGTCGCCGCCGTCCTCCCCCACTGGGCATTTCTTCTCCAGCTCCGGTAGGTACAAGCCAGCAGCCCCTTCGTCCCCTTCGTCACTTTAGCTAGGTTAGAAATAGGTCTTCTCTATCCCCTTTTTCTTTCCCCCTACTATTTTTATCTAATTACCCCTCGACCGCGCCTAATCACCCTTACCTTCTCCACCTCCGGCCACACTCCAGCGACCCGCTCCCATCACTCCAGCAACCCACACGGCTCGCCGACCACCGCAGAACCTCCACCTCCTCACCCTGATCCTCTTCCGCCCTTCCACTTCCCACCAAACGCCCTCTGCAGATCCACCGAACACACCCACTTCTCCGCCTGCAATTTGACCTAGGGCAGCCCTCATGCTCCGCCCCGCCACCTGCTAGTCCCCCCACCACCTTCGCCGTGCCACGACGAAGGTTCTCCGCGTATCTGATTAGGCCGAGAGGCCATTCCTCTGTGGACAGGTATCTCGACCGCCGTCGCCATCGCTGCATTGAAGAAGCACCTTCAACCTGCAACCCCAGGTGCGTTTCGCCCAGGTCCGACTCCCAGGCTGCGCGGGGCATCTCCGCGAAGAGTCCCAGGCTCGCAGCTGGGGCGAAGGCCTCACGTGAAGCCGTGATTGCCAGCTGCCTCCTCCGCTGCAGGCGCTCAATTGGGGTGGGACATTTAGTCCCACCTCGGAAACTTTGAGAGGCACGCGGGCGCTTAAAGGCAAAAGGTGCCTTAAGCTGTTCGCCTCCTGATCACGGGGTGAGGTCCCTCTCACCTGCCCGACTACCCGGCCTCGTCCGCGCTCATGCCCCACGGACCTGGCCCGACCCGATTAGCCCGACCTGCACTCCTCGCCCACCACCGCACGCCGGTGGGCCTGGACCCGGGCGCGACCCGCGTACCCGATTAACCGGTTGCTCTGGGAGAGCTTTCCTAAGAGTGAATTCTGAGAGAGAGAGACGCGGGGGAGGGTAGAGTAGGTTTTGCCCTCTGACTTAAACCGTGAGTGTGCAGGCACAGGTGAAGAAGAAGAAGAAGGAGAAGGAGACACACTGTAGCAGCAGCAGTTTAAGTTGTCTGATTGAAAAATCAGACGACGTCCTGAAGACGAAGAAGAAGAAGAAGAAAAGAAGGACAGAACCGCAACCAAGAAGAAAAAAGAAGAGGAAAGCAGCGAGCACTTAGCAGCTGCAGAACAGGAAGAGAAGACAAGAAGCAGAGAAGCAAGAAGAAAAGAAGAACACGAGGACAAAGAAGAAAAAGAAGATTTGAAGAACAAGAAGGAAGACCAAGAAGAAAAAGAAAGAGAAGAGAAGAAAGCACAGGTGAAGAACAACCAAAAAGACAAGAAGAAGAAACAAGAGAAGAAGAAGAAGCAAAATTTTCCCCTCTTTCTCTCTCTCTTTATTTCTGTAATAGAAACTTTGTACCTCTTAGAATACGACTTGCTTCCTGAGTTCGACCTCGGGAACTCTTTTATTTTCCGAGTAAAAAATATATCTGTAATGATGGCAATAACTAGCTATACTACAACGTAATTTCTACAACAAAAGCTAGTCACAACGCCGTCGTCAGTCATCTATGCCATACACTTAACTCATTATTTGCTACAAGACATTCATGAGTGCTATCTTTCTCAAATTTTACAATATAAATCTCTTTAAATTTAGTTCCCTTAAGAAGGGTTTCATTGGTTGATGCATGCATAATTTCAAATATTTTTGAAGTAAATACCACCTTAAATCCCTAATCACAAATTTGACTAACACTTACAAGTTTATGTTTTAGTCCATTAACTAGAGAGACATTTGAAATAGGAGAGAGTGGGTTACCTATTTTACCGAGGCCAATAATATGGCCCTTGTGGTTGTTGCCAAATGTAACCATTCCTCCATATGGCCCTTGGCAGGTGCTTGTCTCCCGTCATGTGTTTGGTACACCCGGAGTCCATCACCCATCGGCCTCCTTGATGGTGGTGGTCTCATTGTCTTCTTTCTTGTAGATCCCTTTTCTCCTACAAAAGATCTCCTTTGGTGACTTGGTGTTTCTTTAGATCTTTCTAATTTGAGTCGTCCATCCTTCATTTTGTATATCTAATTTTTGACATTATAATGTCCTTTGAACCCTACAAACAAAGTAAAAGTTGTCTTTTCGGTATCCATTATAACGTGAATCCATATTTGTTAGTGGTCCCCTTTGGAGGAGGATACTTTTTTGGCTCACTTTGACTAGGTTCATAAAAGCCTAGTCCAAATTTTCTCGAGGAAGGTTTTTGATGGGTAGTGAGCTTGTCTAAGTTATCTTTCCCCTTTGTAAATTTGGAAAACTCTTCAAGAAGTTGATTTGATTTTTCTTTAAGGTAATTTATCTCTATTTTCATTATATCTAGTTTAGCTTCTAATCCTCTAATCTCCACTCTAAGTAAGCTATTCTCATCCTTTTAAAAGGAGTTTGATTTTTCAAGCACATGGATTCTGTCGAGTAATTCTTCTCTATCTAGAAATTTCTATTTACTCATGGCTGTAAACAAATCATTTGTTAATGGCACTTTTTTAATCATTAGGTTTCTTATTTGCATATTGCAGGCAGTGGTTTCTTTAGTAAGAATTAGATTCTTCTCTTTAAGATCATTGATTAATTTCTTACTCTCTAAGTTTTCCTCTTTCAGAGCTTTGCTTTTAGTCTTTGTTTCCTTAAGATCTAGATATAGTGAATCAAAAGCATCTTGTAATTAATCTAGAGAATAAAAGTTTACCTCAAGCTCCTCTGATTCAGATTCGGAAGCATCTTTCGTTGCCATTGGTCCCAAGCATACCATTTCTTCATTTGTTTCCTCCTCCTCTTCTTCTTCGGCGGTGGAGTCATCCCAAGTTGCTTGAAATGCCTTCTTCTTGAGTCCCTTGGGCTTAGAGAACTTCTTGTAGTCAGAAGGCTTCTTGTATTTCTTCTCATCCCTTTTGAATGAGGGACAATCCTTCCTTATGTGATCTCTCTTCTTGCAATTATAGTAAACTAGAGGCTTTTCCTCCCTTTTCTTTCCCTTGATCTCTTTTCTATTTTTGAGAAAATTTTTAAAGTTTTTAGCTAATAAAATGAATTCTTCATCATCGGTACTTACCTCATCGTCCGACGTAGCTTTGAAGGCTAAAGTCTTCTTCTTTGGCTCCGATGTGATAGATTTCTTCTTTTGTTCCATTTCTGATTCATAAACCATTAGATTCCCAAGTAGATTCTCCATGTCTTGATCCTCTACTTAGTTGGATTCTTCTATTGTCGTGACTTTTTGCTCCCACTTGGGCCAAAGGGAGAGAAGGAGCTGGCCTTGAAGCTCACCCTTTATAAATGTCTTTCCTAGAGACTTGAGGTTATTCACGATTAACGTCAATCGAGTGTACATGTCCCCAAGTCTCTCATTTTCCTTCATAGAGAAGGCTTCGAACTCCTACGATAACACGTTAATCTTAAAGGATTTAACTCTAGACGTACCTTTGGGAGTTACCTCTAAGGTTCTCCATATCTCGTGGGCGGTTGTGCAATGGCTAATGCGGTTGAACTCCGCCGAGTTGAGTGCGCAGTAGAGTTAGTTCATCGCCTTAGCATTCAGTCTAAGGTGATTAATCTGCTCCACCGTATATCCTGTTTCTGGTTTCTTGGAAATGACGTATGCGGATTCCCATTTCTCCCAAATGAAGAAATCGTTGGCTTGAAGCCACATCTTCATTCTCAGCTTCCACTAGGTGTAGTTTGTCCCTTCAAAGAGTGGTGATCGGGTTGTGGATTGCCCCTTAGATCTACCACTAAAAATGACTCTCCCCTCCATGTGATCTTCCAACGGATGTTACTCCTAAAAATGAAAAATCTACTCTGATACCAAATGAAATTGCACTAGAGGGGGGTGAATAGTGAATTTAGAAAATATTGCAAGCCAAAAATATAATCACAAAAAGAGGCACAAGATTTTTAGGTGGAAACCCAAACCGGGTGAAAACCACCACCAAAGCCAATCCCTTGACTTAGGATTTTCAATTACAAAGTGATCAATCCACTAACCACACTACTTAAATGAGGGTAGTATACCTCAATTACAAATCCCACCTCCGATCCCTAAATGGAGGTTTCTCTCTTCACAATGAAGAGACGAGGACCCGACAAGCCGGATACCCAAACTACAATAATAGAATAAGAATGAAACGACACCTATAGAACACTCCAAAATATTAATAACTTCCTTATCTATTAAGCATAAAAAGAACTCCCTGAGAATCAACAGAATGAAGTGCACCGGGAGTGTTAATTTATCCTTTAATCAGAGTATTGGCACAACACAAGGGCAATAGGAAGCAAAGAGTAGTGAGCAAGTGATTTTCTAAGAAAATTGTATCTTAAGAGGTATGTTTTGCCTAAGATGGGTTGTGGTCTACTTATAGGCAAGTTTAGAACCTTCAAGAAGGCTTGGGAGAGGTCTCCTAGCCATTGGAGGCAAGTCCCAAGAGATTGGGATCAAATCCAACACAAATCAAGGCAATTATAAATCTGATGGCAATATCAGACGTCTTGTAAGACGTCTAAGTACAATTATGCACGTCTGATACTATTAGTCAGGCTTTCTGTTTTCATTGGATTAAAACAAGGACGTCTGATATATTCATATAAGACGTCTGATAGAAATATTAAACGTCTAATTATAAGTGGGTTCGTTCCTGTTTTGACCAGATCTAAACAAGTTTCTAGATTTTAAAGTACAGATGTCAGTCTGGATGTCTGATACAAATATTGGATGTTTAATTATAAGTGGGTTCATTCCTGTTTTAACCAAATCCAAACAGGGTTCTAAATTTTAAGGAACAGATGTCAGTCTGGACGTCAGCAGGATTTCCTACACATCTGGAAAAATGTTAATGACATGCCTCAATAATCTAGGAGTCGAACTTTCGTTAATAGGTGTGCGCAAGAATAAATGGGCAACAGTCCATTGACAGACGTCTGGTGATATGTCCAGACGTCTAAAAGTGTATTTGCCCGTTATACCAACACAACAAAGAGAAAATGGGCACTTGAGTCTAACAGTTGGTTTAAGGACATCTAGGCTATGTGTTGGACGTCTAGATAAGGCTATGGATGTCTGATAGAAGGTTGCTTCGACTGATGCCTAAGAGGTCAAAATGTAAAGGCAATGCTATAGGCAATTAGATGTCTAAAACAATGATCAGACATCTTAAAGTTGAAAATCAAACGTCTGACATTTGTGTTGGACATCTAATTTGTATCATAGTGTTAGGTTTTTGTTTATAATTTATCCTAAGTGTAGAGAGCATAAGTTAGCTATTTATAAGTTATGTTTGGGAGCTCTTTACAACATCTCTAGACTCAAATAAAATAAAGATTACAACCTTTGAAAGTTTACATAAAAAGCCTATGACCAATGACAAGACTTTTGCTAATCTAGTCTTCATGCTTTTAATCCTTCAACTTGGAAAACTCCATGAAACCTACAATTGTGTTATTACAGAGAAAAATATACTATGCTTTTGTTTTATTTCTTTTTCTTTATTTTGTAAAATCTTCAAAATATTATTTATGAGGAGTTGAACTAATAGGGGGTCCCCGACTAGCACAGATCTGTCGATCATGGGCCTGGCGACACCAAACTAGGGTTACACTTTTTCGTGGCCGAGCAAAGGGGTTAGCAGAGGGGTATGCAAAAATGATTTTCTACTGATGAGAACCTCATCATGAACCCTAACTAGCACATTTTGACCTAATGAAATGAACAAAAGCTCCTACATAACCTAAAGGAAGGTCTAATTCAGGGTATTACCAATCTGAGGAGAGAACACAAAACAAGGGGTAAAACTGTAATTTTACCATTGCAATGCTTCAACGGGATTTTTAAGGGTCTAGACATAGGTCAAGTGGACTCAATAAGAGAAAAAGTGGGATGGTTTGGTCAGAAAAGGGTTATGGCGAAATTTAGGAATTAAATGACATTCTGTAATCCTAAAATAAACCTACTTTAATTCACAAGGTTCCAGGCAATATAAAAATCAACTAAACCCTCTAAAAATTATGGAAAAATATCCCCTATGGTTTAGAACCTTCAATTTGGCCTTCGGAACCTGTTTTAACGTAGATTGGGGTCCATACCCAATTTTTGACCTAATTTGAGTTTTTATGCAAAATATCCAGTCAAACATGGCCAAATTTAAAATCCAACTTCACCATTGGATTCCTTAGGTCAAAATTAGGTCTATACCAAAATTTGGACCTAAGGGAAGGTTGTCTTGAACCACTTTGCAAATTGGTCCTCCAAATTACTTTCAAACCCTCAACTTTTTGAAATCCTTGCAACTACCCCCTCAGCTTCCTCGTCGTTTTCTTCATTTCAATCCCTCTACCATTCGCAGTGGGGGCCATACCTCCGACGACTTTGCACGGAGGTTTGTGCCTCTCCTACATGGGCAGCCGCCCCCAGCTTTGAAAGGGGAGCTCCCTACCTCATGGGCTACTCCCCATGCTCTGAAACCCACCATACCTCTCGTGCGAATGCGCGAGAGGTATGGGTGTCCAACCGGCCTTACCTTCGGCGTGTTCTCCCCGCCGCCCTCTCACGCTTCCCGCCCTGCCTTTGCCTATTTAAGGAACGGCAAACCACGCCGCATCCTTCAAGCTCAATTTGACCTGAGATCCCCCTCCAATTCGTATCTTCCCAACTCCAGCTGATTGCCCAGAGCTTCCGACAACTCTTACCCCCTCTCTCGTCGCTCAGCCACCGTACCAATAGCAAAGCTACCTCCTCCATCCTCCGCCACGTCACGCCGTACCAGCATGCACCCTCCAACCCCTCTTCCTCGTCGCCGTCTTCTCCCCCTGGCACATTCGTCTCCTACGACGGCAGTACCAGCCACTCGCCATTTGCTTTCCCCCTTCGCTCTGGACTCGATTAGATAAGTTTCCCTCACTCTCCTCTTCATTTCCCCTCTGTTAATTTGTACTCTCGACTCCTCGACACCACAGACCACCATCACCCTCTCCACCTCCGACCACCAACTCCAGTGAGGTCACTTCACCTCCACAGGCTGTTCCACCCCTCGTCGACCAGTCCCTAAGCTTCACCACCTCTCACTGATCACCTTTCGTCCTTCCACTCATCGTGCCACCCACTGTCTCCTCCCATCGAACACACCCACCTACACGCACACAGTGTGCCCTAGGCACACACGCATAGCCACCCTCATGCCACGCTGACCCCCGGGCCACCTTCGCCGTGCCTCGGCGAAGCCTCCTGTGCTTTCTGACGTGGCCGCGAGGCCGTTTGCATGATTACAGGTTCGGAGGGTCGCAGCCATTAACGTAAGTAGGAGCTTTCTTGCGAGCTCTCTCTAGATCTGTCCACTCCAGGCCAGTAGTCCCAGATTGTGTGGACTTCCCTTGCGCACAGCTCTACGCAGCCAATTGGCCTCGAAGGCCAAAGCATCAGCTACAATCAGCCAAAGACCCCTGCTGCGGACGCACGCGAACGAAGGTGGGACATTTAGTCCCACCTCGGAAGCTGACAAATGAGAGGAGGCGCTTAAATTGAAAAAGTGTCAGGGGCTTATCGCCTCCTGACACGGGGTGAGGTCCCACTCGCCCACTCACGCCTCGTCCGTGACCCCACACTACGCGGACCTGGTATCCGACCTGACTACCCCCGCACTCCTTGCCCACCACACACGCCGGTGGACCTGGTCACGGGCACGCCAACCCGACCCGTATACCCGAGCAGGCTCTAGGAGAGTGAACCGAAGAGAGAAATAGAGAGAGAGAGAGACGCGAGGAGGGTAGGGTTAGGTTTTGCTTAACCATGTACCTGTGCAGGGAAGAAGAAGAAGAGGAAGAGGAGAAGAAGCCAACTGAAGAAGAGGAAGAGGCTGAGGACTTAGCCACACCAAGGAAGAAGGAGCAGGAGCTGAAGAAGAAGGCAAAGGAAGAAGCACAGTGCAGAAGGAAAGGAAGAAAAAGAAGAAGGCAGAAGAAGGAGCTGAAGAAGAAGAAAGAGCCAAAGAGGAAGACAAGAAAAGAAAGAGGGAGCTGTCGCAAAGAGGAAAGAAAAGGGAGAAAAAGAAGAAAGCAAAAGAAGGAGCTAAAGAAGAAGAAAGAGCAAAGAGGAAAAGAAGAAAAGAAAGAGGGAACTGCCACAAAGAGGAAAGAAAAGGAAGAGAAGAAGAAGCCAAGGAGAAGAAGCAGCCAAAGTCAGAGCAGCAGCAGCCAAAGAGAAGAAAGGAAGAAGAAGAAGAGGGCGTGCACTGTAGCAGTCGCCACTTAAGGCGTCTGATTCCTAGAATCAGACGTCTAAAGATAGAGAAAAGAAAAGAGAGAGAGCAAAGGAGAGAAAATAAGAAAAAGAGAAGAAAAATTATACTTTTAGTCTCTACATTTTTTGTAAAACATTACAGTATTGTGAATTGTGATTTTTCTGCTTCTAAAACTGAATTTTCTCCCTGAGTTCGACCTCAGGATGTTTTCAAATATTCGAGTAATAAATAAATTAAATTGATACCACATCATCTACATACGCAATACTTAAATATTAATGTATGTTACCAACCTTAATGTTGCGGGTGGATAATTTAGTTCGCAATTAAACGTCGATATTGCTTATCTAATCTCAATTTTGCTTAACATTAAGATTGCATATCCTCTCTCTTCATTAATCTTAAAATTAATGGTAATCGAGGGTAATTTTTTAGGATAAAATCGATGATCCCTCTTGCAAAAGATCGGGTCCACAGTCAAATTAAATACACTGCGATGTACTCAACACCCACGTAGAAAGGAGGTATCGAAAAGATCCTACATCACCCAAGCATGTTGGAACAATTACTCTGAATCCTGATGCCGTATCACAGGATATTATTAGCCTTTGATATGTTAAATTAAGGTTGCGTTTGGCACAGGGTTAGGAGATGGAATAGGGAATTAGAGGTGGGTTAAGACCGGGATTGGGGAGGGGTAGTGGAGGATACGAAGCAGGGTAAATGCAGGGTCAGATGTGGCAAGAGTACTATGGATGACGTCCAATCTGCGGGTGGCTTTTGAAAAGCCGCAGACGAGAGAGAATCGACCTGTTGAGAGAGTCTCGCCTCTCCTTTTTCTTCTTCATGCCTTTTTCCTCTCCCCACATATGCATTCACGAGAAGCTTTCGTCCTCGCCATTGAGGATCGGAGCATTTCATCCTGACATGGTTGAGGGGCATCCATCTCCAGCACCGATCGGGAAGGGGCAAAGGAACAGTGGCACATCTCATGATGGCATCAGTCCCAACGAGGAGACGAACGCCCCTTCGTCGACGTCGTTGTTCACATCGTAACTTGACTACCCCATCTCTCTCTTTATATGCTCCTTGAGTGGTGGAGGAGATGATGCGCGTGTCAGGAAAGGAAATCCCATCAAATAGAGAGAGCGTTGTTCCGATTGGTGTGCGGGTACATAGTCGAGCAGTAGTATGCCGGCGACAGGTTGCTCAACACTACTGCCTCCTTCACGCGGCTCTCTGACTCCATGACGCCGCTCTACGGATCCTCTTCTTATCCCCTCCGTATTCAGGCAGGAGCAGGTATAAAAGCCCCATCCCCCCACCTATGTGAAATGAAATCTAGAAGTTCCTATCGTGGTTAGGATGTAAGTTTAGATAGTGCTTGTGGTTGTGATGGTAATGGAATTTGTAGCAATATGTTTTAATTTTCAGGCAAGTACTAGTTACTATTATTGTAGGTTTTTCATTTCCTTCCCTATCACTCTGAACTCTGCGTTATTAACGTAGACTACTATGTTTGTTTCTTGGAAGCTTTAGTGGAGAATTTATTTTCTTGTTTTAATATGTGGGAAGTTCAACTTTCTTCATGATGTGTTTTTATGTTGGAATATTTCTGCAAGTGATTTTCATTTGGCATGGGAAAGCCTGCATTCTTTTCTTTTTTTTACCTTTGGTCATTTTATACAGACAAAATGGTATGTTGGATGGTCGGGCTGATTTCATTTTCATAATAATGTTGTTGTATTCACTTGAATTGAACGCTGATAGAGGGAATAGATGTTGTTGGGATTTATGCAATGACGTTGTGTGTTGCGTAAAGGCAGTGATCCCCCCAGAATGTGTAATGGCATTAGTAAGTTGGATTGTAGGACATAATGGAAAGATAAGATATCTGTTTTGAGAGGTGGATCATCAAGAAAACAAATATTTAGATAACGGCTTCAATGTTAATGGAATCAATCTTAAAAGGTTGCTTTCATAAATACCACTCATTTGTACAGACTTATATAGGGAGGTTAAATTCCTATCTTTCTCCGAAACGAAAGAAGATGAGCAAAAGGTTATTTTTAAACCAGGCCAATTTTGTTGGGGATCATGTGGGGGTTGGTTTTCGTGTTCTTGACATGTATGGTTATTGGATATGTTTAAGTAGACATAAAATGCATACCGAAAATAATGAAACGTTGTGATGAAGGAAGCTTCATAGTACATGAGGATGTGATGCTGTAATGATGAGGCGATAATTGATTAATAGGGTGGTATTGGCATGTACTTCATATGTTCAAAAATTATTTAATTACTTCACCAGTAAATGACCTATTTCAAGTAAAGAATATGAAAAAGATATGTGTGCCTCTACTAGCCTTTCAGGAATTTCATATATTATATCCTTGAAAATGGAAAATCGTGAGATTGAATAATTTTCAACGAGATCTTTCTTCTTCCGCATTGTGTTTTGTTGGGGGTACTCGTAGTTTTGTTCAATATCCAATATGATGTGATGATTTTATGTAACATGTATGCATGAGATGATTTTCGTCTGATAGTTCAATTTTAAAAATCAACAGAGATCGAGTGAATGTTATTTCGTAAAGATATGATAGATAACCTAAATTGTATGGGGAGTTTACTTTGTAATAATTGAAGAAGGAAACTGAAATGATCTTAATTTTTTGTATATATATAAAAGTAGGTAAGTACATTAATATCGAATCGGGAAATTATAGATACATATTCATACCATAATATATGTTTTTTTTGTGAAGTTTATATTTTTGTCATGATAAAGTTCACGTGAAATCCTATATGATCATGTCTGTAAGAAATTAATGAATAAATTTTGCGATCATATATTGTATACAAGGTAGAAATATATAACACATCTATTACATGCATGCCGTGTATATATGAGTGGTATGTATTATGGTAGATATTGTGTATGCGATATTCATTGTCTACTTTCAATCATCACCTTATAATATGATTATGGGGTAGAAGAGGATTACAAAGCAAAACCTATAATACCTTGATATGAACAACATCCCTTCGTGTTGTACGCATTCATATGTACGATTTTATATGTTTCTTGTAAAGGAGAAATTGGGAAAATGTTAGCAACAATATAAAAACATATAGTGTTAGTTGTGTTAACAATCATAGGAATGTACTATTCATACATATGATATAATAGTAGTCGATTCAAATTGATATTGTGATAGGTTAAGAATTGATTTTGTTAAGGAAAGGTTAAGACTATCCTCAACCCCGATAGGTTTACAAGAATATCATTATAGGTAAATGTCATCTACCATACAACGTTACATATATATTACAAGTTAATTGCTAACACGATATCATCTGAATATAGAATAATTTGATGTACTTCTAAATCATTCATGGAAAGACAGTGCAATGGATCGCAACAACCCCCACTTAGATGATTTCCTTGACGAGGATTTCTTTGGATCATTTCTACCTGGAAATCCTTGCCCTGAACAATCATATGCAGGGTTTCAAGCCACTAGAGATGACATCCCTCGCAGTGCCACTGAAGGGGTGAACAACCTTGAAAGTGAAAACCCAGATGATGTAATCACAAATGATCTGGGTTCCCGCTGGTACTGGACCTCACATGCAACTAGGGGTCTCCTCATAATGAAGGAGACAAAGGAGACTCACAGGGAATTTGTTGGTGGGACTTTTACTAGTCAAGGGTGGGATAGGATAAACCTTAAGTTCAACTCGATATGGGAGTTGAATTTGAGCCAGGTGCAAATCTAGAATAAGTGGAAGGCAATGAAGAAGTATTACGCCGAGTTCCACCAACTGATATCAAAGAGTGGTTGGCGATATGATGCCAATTCTCGTCAACCTATTCCACCTTATGTTGATGCTTGGAATGAGGTAACTAATCTCATAAATAAGGTCATATTCCACATCCAGTTTCTGGAAAATATGATGCAACTAATGTGTCTAATAAATAATTGCTACATTTAGATTGATGAGAGATATAGTAAGTGATGAGAGCCTCATCATGAACCCTAACTAGCATAATTTGATCTAAATAAGCGTGCAAAAGCTCCTACAAAACTTAAGGAAAAGTCTAACCCAGAGAATTCCAAATTTAAGAATAAAACAATTCATAAGGGGTAAAACTGTAATTTTACCAATGCAATACACAAACAGGGTGTCTAAGGGTTTAAACACAAGGAAAATGAGCTTAATAAGGAAGGAAGTGGGATGATCTAATCTGAAAAGGGTTATAGCAACTTCTAGGAATTAAATAACATCCGGTAACCCTGAAACAAATCCGCTTAAATTCACGAGGTTCTACGCAGGATAAAAATCAAATAAATCCTCTAAAATTCATAAAAAAATATTCTCTAGGGTTTAGAACCTTCAATTTGGCCTTTGGGACTTATCTTGACTTAGATTGAGAACCCCGCCCAATTTTTGACCTAATTTGGGTTTTTGTGCAAATTGACTAGTCAAACGTGGTCAAACCTAAAATAAAACCTCACCATTAGATTTCTTATGCCAAAATTAGGTTGGTACGAAAATTTGGGCCTAAGAGAAGACCATTTTGATCGACTTTACAAATTGGTCCTCTTGAATTACTTTTTGACCCTTATCTTTTTGAACCCTTGCAGTTAGCCCCCGATCTTCTCTTTCGTTCTTTGCATAACGGTCCCTCTTCCACCCCACACAGGCGCCCATACCTTCGGCGACCTTGCGTAGAGGATGGCACCGCGCAAGATATGGGACCGCTCTCAGGAACAAAAGGGGGGTTCCCTACGTCGTCCTCTTTCGCAGGGACCCTCCCCTTTGACCTACAGCTGCCCATGCCTCTCGTGTGAACTCACGAAAGTCATGGGTTTGCTTTCTGGCCATTCTCCGGCGAGCTCCCCACGTCGCTCCCTCAAGATCCTCTCCTCGCCAGCACCTTTATAAGAAGCGGCAGGGGCAGTCGTTTCTGGCAAGCCTGATTTGGCCGAGGATTCCCCCCAAACTTCGTCTCCTCCTCCAACGGTCAAATGCCCGCAGGCTCCGGTGGCCCTTCCTCCTCCTTTCGTCGCTCTGCTGCCATACCTGCAGTAGAGCTCACTCCGCCTCGTCTTTCTGCGCCAAGCCGCACCAACTGGCGCCTTCCCGACCTCTTCCTCGTCGCCGTTACTCCCCTCTAGGCACCTTCATCTCCGGCGTCGGCAGACACGCGCCAAGCACCTCTTCACCCCCCCTTCGTCAGTTAAATAGGTCAAACTCTTCCTCTTACTCTCCTCTTAATTTCCCCCTCTTCAATTGTCACTTTTAACCCCTCGACTGCCACTACCACCTCCATCTGTTCCACCTCCGGCCACCAACTCCGGCGAGGTCGCTCCACCTCCACAGGCCATCCCACCCTTCGCCGACAAGCCCATAAGCTTCCCCTCACTCCACTCAAGCATTTCCCCCATTCACACCACCACTCCACACACCCAGAACACCCCCCGAACACACCCACTCGCACGCACACAGTGTGCCCTAAGCACGCACACTCCGGCCTCCCCACGCCACGTTGACCCCCGCTCCACCTTCTCCACGGTCTAGCGAAGTTCCCTGAGCTTTCTGACGTGGCCGCGAGGCCGTTTTAGTGTTTTCAGGTCGCGCCCCCTTGCCGCCATTGACGATAAGCTTGGAGCAAGCTCACAAGCTGCTCCAAGCCTCTCCAACTCCAGGCGCAAGCCCAGGCGACGCGGAAGACTTCCGCGAGTGTGCCCAAGTCTTCAATTGGGGTCTCAAGCCTTCGCTGCTGTCTCAATTGCTCGAAGCTTCCTGCCTGCAGGCACGCGCAGCAACAGGTGGGACTTTAGTCCCACCTCGGAAGTGTATGGGCGCACGCCCACACATAAATTGAAAAGGTGTTCTAGGTTGTTCGCCTCGAAACACTGGGGTGAGGTCCCTCCTCACCTATCCACCGGGTCTCGTCCGCGGCACTGCCCACGCGGATCTGACTCACGACCCGATTAGCCCTCACTCCTGTGTACTCCTCGCGCACCACACCCACGCTAATGCCCATGGACCCGGGCGCGCAACCGACCCGATAACCCGGCTCTGGGAGAGCGTACCCAAGAGAGATTCAGAGAGAGAGAGAGCCGCGTGGGAAGGGTAGGGGTAGGTTTTGCTTCGTGTGTGTGTGCAGGGAACAGGTAAGAAAGAAGAAGAAGAAGGGCAGCAAGGACTTAGCTGCAAAGAAGCAGCAACAGGGAAGAAGAAGGAAGAAGGAAGGAGCTGAGGAAGAAGGAAGGGCCAGAGAAAAAGAAAGGAAAAGAGAAGGAGGGAGCCTCTGCCACACAGAAGAAGCTGCAGAAGAAAAGAAGACAGCAGGGGCACTGTAGCAACAGTGCCGTTAAGGCATCCGATGCAAAGAATCAGACGTCCGGATCAAGGAAGAAAAGAGAAAGAAGAAAATCAGAGAAGAAGAGAAGAAGGAGGAAGAAGAAGAAAGACGCAACAGCTGAAGAAAGAAAGAAAGAGGAAGCAGCTGCAGCAAAGGAAAAGAAGAAGAAAGAAGAAGGCAGACTGAAGAAGAGAGAAGAAGAAAAAGCCAAAATGAGAACTTTTGCTCACTCACTCTCTTTTATTCTTTTTGTAACAGAATTGTGAAATTATGTTTCTAGAATGACGTGTGCTCCCTGAGTTCAACCTCGGGAAAGTTTTAATTCCGAGTAATAAATTGTAAACTGGTGACCGTTGTTTGTAATATACTATAACGAATTAATCATTAAGAGCAAGAAACGCAGCATACAAACGACGGAAGCAACCAGTAAGTTTCGAAACAATCCCTTCAAGTACTACGATGAGATGCATGAGCTCAGAGGTCGTGATACTGCTTCCAATGATTTAGCAGTGGGAAGGAATCGTGGTAGGACCAGTGCACCATTTTCAGTGCACAGGCCAACATACACATCTCATGCCGGTCGATCTAGCCGAGGTGAAGCCTCATCTGCAAGGAAAAAGGGGAAGCAGGTTGTGACAAACTTGGGTGACGACGACAAGGACAATGAGGTGTAGGTCATGCACTCCAGCCCCCAGAACAGGTCAGGTAAATCTGTCAGTGCTGATCGGGGGAAGAGGAGTCGTAATGAGGGAGGAAGTTCTGATGCTGGAACATGGGGTAGGCAGCTTACCAAAGCCACACAAGAGTTGGTTGAAAAGTATCATGTTCCTGTGGACCCTCTTGGTGGAATTGGGGAGGCCATCACTACCCTTCATAGAATTCGACCTAACCTTGACCAGTCCAAGTTCTCCGCTCTTCTGACGTTATTCGAGGATGCCCCAAAGCGGTATACATTCCTGGGCATGCTGGACCTATCGGATTACCAGATAGATAATTGGTTGGAATTTCAATTGCGGAACTTCAAGTGATAGTTGACACATCCAATATGAGATGGCCATCAATGACAATGACTCTATCGATGTTTTGATATCTATTTTGCCCTTTGTTTTTAATGTATCATTCTCTTGAATCATGTTATCACTATAGGTTGTAAAACCCTATTTCTCAATTTCTATGTTGTAATCTTCTCAAGTTATCATTGCATTGCAAGAATTACGAATTATGGTGTTTGTCATTTTTTTTAGGCTTAAGTATAAGTTGTTGAAATTTGAATATTGGTTGTCATCCTTTAGAATGGACTACAGGAAAAGGTATCTTTACTCGCAAATCCACCTTTCTGTAGCTGCACGAAACTTTCAATATTCCATTGAATTATTGCAACAAGAGGAAGAAGACCGTGAAAGGAATGAGGAGCAACCGCAACATAGAATTCCAAGATGGATTCACACTACCCCAATGGGAGGTCATGTGTGGATTACTGAGATGATGGATGATCATGAGATTTGATCGTATTGAACCTTTAGGATGCACCTCGACACTCTGAAGTCATTTGTGCAGTTGTTGGAGATTCATGGTGGGTTACGGGAGACAATACATATGACAACTATTGAGCAAGTATGCATCTTCTTGTATGCCTTTGATCGTGCAGTGCCAAATCGTGATCTTCAGGAGCGATTCCAGCACTCAGGAGAAATAATAAGTCATCATATTATATATGTTCTCGACACCATCTTATGCATCGAGCCAATGATCATACATCCGCCACCCAATCATACCGCAGATTACATATCCTCCAACCATAAGCATTACCCATACTTCGAGGTTAGCCCCCTTTAACTGAATATGAGCAATATAATGTTTGGAAAGAAAACTGAATGTCCGTTTACAGAGTCGTAACATGTATGCAGGAGTAATTGGAGCCATTGACGGTTGTCACGTGAGAGCCTGTGTCCCCAGATCTGAGCAGACTAGATATCGCAACTATCATCTTCAGTTATCACAGAATGTTATGGATGCGGTTGACTTCAACCTCCTATTCACCTACGTCATTGCCGGGTATGAGGGTTCAGCTAATGATATGGCAGTCCTCCGTTTTGCGTTGGAGTCGGGTACCTTCTCCGTTCCGGAAGGTTATCGTTACCTAGTTGATTGCGGGTATGCAAGCACTAATGAGTTCATTGCCCCGTATAGACAGACCACTTATCACTCCCTGAGTAGCATGTTAGGGGTGGTTTAGCTGATAATTACAAGGAGTTAGTCAACCACCGTCATGCGGTCCTGCGAGGATGTGTGGAGCGAACTTTCAGTGTTTGGAAGAAAAGGTTTGAAAGTCTAATGCATATGAGAGAGTACTCTTTGCCTATACAAAGAGATGTTGTCCATGCCACATGCATTATTCACAACTTCATTAGGATATACAGTACGGACAGATGGTTCCCCCGAATCACCCCTACTAGGACTTGTAGATGGAATGGTACTGACCAAGGTGATGAGCAGCCACGTCAATCTTTCACCCATGCAACTCTCACACGAGGAGATTCCCACTGTGAGAGGATTGCGAAGGATATGTGGAATGATTACTGTACGAACCCAACTGCACGGCAATGTAGATAAGTAGGTTAGCTTGTTTGAAAACATACAAGTTTTGGAAGTCCTCAAATGGGCAATCATGTTTTCTAATGTCGTTAATATTATCTTCCTTTTATGTAACGTGATGGATTTAGGACGATGAAGTTTACATATTATGGCCCTTATTATTGTAACACAATGGATTTAGGATGATGAAGTTTACATATTCCTTCGAACACACAACCTTGATGCATGAGTAAATGAAAAAGTTACTAACGCAATAAATCTAACATAACAATCTAATAAAATAAGTACTTCAACATTCATTCCGTTATTAAATATGCATCGATTATCAGTATCGCTAGTTTATGGGACAAGGATTTCCCTACGCTTTTAGATCGAGTAGTTCAAATTTATAGGTATATGTAATACTTCAAGGTTATGTCTCCGATCACTCATCTTACACAATAATTCATATTACTGTAACTGCAACAATGGTAAGGCTTGCTTTGTCATTCCCAACAAAGGACTTCTGAAACTTTTACATATTTCATAATTATGCTGATAATTATGGACAGATCATCTTCTTTCTGTAGTAGAAGGGGGTGCAATTGTCATTGCAAAGTCCCTGCTGTTTTAAGAACATCTTCAAAAGAATGGAGTAAGGGACAACAATTTTACACTTGTAGGCTTGGCGTATGCGACTTCTTCGTCTGGGTCGACATGCCAAAACAACCTTACATGTCACGTCGGGAGGCAAAAGCCGAGGGAAACTATGACACACATTTCACTTCGTTGAGGTAAGAGATCATGGCATGTCATGCTGATATATTGGAAGTGAGAAAACTTATTAAGAAGCTTCTTCTATGCATGGAAATTATCATCATGTTGACTGTCGTTGGTTTTATAATGAAGATGTTATTGTAGATTCCTTCTTTCAATAAATCCTCCTACTAGCATTATCGAATGTCTTCTACGAAGTTATTTTACGGTAGATGTTACGCATAAAATGTATTATCATCTTCACCACTACGAATTGCGATATCTTCTTACTTTCATCCCATTTACGCTTATTTCAATGGTGAATATTGTAGTATGGCCTCACACGTGAATGACACAGAATGTACTTATAACTTATAATAACAATACTTGTATATATATACAATAGTAAGTAATAATATATCCTATACTAACTTAACTTAATATACTAATATATACAATAACATATATAGTATGTACAGCAACATATATAAACGTCGCTAAATCTCAGGGAAAAAAAACTATGCATATAACCTAAGGTAAAAACTATGCACATAACCTACAATGATAGATTATTCTGTTAGTAAAGCTACACACTATATAAACATATACATATACACGTACATACTACTTATTTGTTCTCTCTCAGTTATGGCTCTCTCATTCTTTTCTTTGTTCTTCTTACTTAACCCCTCATTTAGTACAAAAATTAGGTTTTAGGTTGACGAGCGGCCCTTTCGAGGGATACACAGCACCCATTATTGGGTGGGACCAGACCTGTACTAGAGGCCACCCTAATTGATTAATTAGCCTCTTAATTCTGATTTATGCTCGATACTAGGCTCGTTCAAGCCCACGCATAGTGCCAGGTCTTTTACGCGTTAAATCGGTGTTTAAGATTGTCGTGTTGTAGTATACCCCAAATAGCGCTTAAACAAATAAATTTTATTACTCGAAAAAAGTTTCGAGGTCGAACACAGGGAACAATATGAAATTTAGATCTCAAGATTTGCAATTTAAGCACAATATAAGCAATTTGTAATAGAACTCCAAACAACAATGATAAAGAAGTGAAAATAAAGGTCAATAGTGCAAAAAAAAATGGGGTAAAATGGTGATTTGAATCACCAAATACCCCTCACAATAACAGCAAATTTCTTAATAGTATCAATCAAATAAAGCCTATCAATCAAGTATCAGATGGCTTAACCGTCTTGAGCTATAGTGTATAGCCCTCTCTTTCTCCTCAACTTCTTCTTCTCTTCTCTTCTTTCTCTGCTGCAGCTGCTCTCCTTCTCTTCTTCTTCTTCTTCTGCTTCTTTTTCTACTGCAACTCCTCTCCTTTTCTTCAGCCTCTTCACACAGGGGGAACTTCTTGAATTGGCTAAGTGTCAGCCAATTTCCTCTGCAGCAAAACCCCCCCTGCCCCCCATGCAAGCTCTCTTTCTCTCTCTGGGTCACACTCTCCCAAAGCCTCCAACAGTATCGGGTATACGGGTAATCGGACCTAGAGCGTACCCAGGACCAGGGCTACGGGGGTGGGTCGCAGTGGAGGAGTGCTTAGGGTTAGGCGAGTTATCAGGCTCACCAGGTCCACAAGTCAAGGTCACGGACGAGGCGAGTGAGGCAGGCATACAGGGACCTCACCCCCTGTGCATGCTGAGGGAAAACAGCTCATGGCAAGAATTCAACTTATTTGTCTACGAGCGATCCTCAGCTTTCAAGGTGGGGCTAATCCCACCGCCTCTCTTCTGCATGCAGTTGCAGATGCTTCTTCATTTAATTCATGCAAGATGGCAGTCACAGGCCTCAATTGTTGGTCCACTCAGACTCCTAGAGCGATTCCGCACAAACTGGAGTAGACACTTGGAACCTGCAGGCTTGATGAGAGCTTCAAGCTTCGGTCGAAGCTTCATTAATGGCAGTCAAAGGACCTGCTACCTGAAACATGAAATACGAGCTAAAAGCCCCGGTTAAAAGGTTCAATAGCGTCGCCATGAGGCGAGGAAGTGAACGGCAGCGTTCGTGAGGTGTGTGAGTGCATGAGGTGATCGGACGGTGATGGAAAGTGAAGTACGAAAGTGCGGTGTTCGGAGGAGGTTGGGGAGGAGCAACTGACCTAACTATGTTAGGGCTTTCGCTCCTGGGGTCGAAAGGAGGTTTAGGGATGAACGACGACCGATTTGGTGGAGCATAATGGCCATACAAGCTCGCTAGAGGTATGCCGATGAGGTGGAAGACGGGGGACGGTGGGACGAGTCAACAGTAGAAACAAAGTGGCGTGTGTCTGAAAATGAAGAGTAGAAGTCGAGGAGTTGTTTAGGAGGGGAGGCAGACAAAGGGAAGCAGAGTTGGCACCGGTTGAGGTATGGCCGATGCCGGAGACGAAGCTGCTCTGATGAGAAGTGGATGGCGAGGATGAAGGGGGGTAGGAGCGCCTGCGGGTGCTGCGCAACATGGAAGAAGGCAAGGAGGAAGAGTCTGCCATTGGTATTATGGTCAGACGACGAGGGGAGGCAGGGAGAGTCATCGGAGGTTGAAGAGCAAATTGGCCAGAGGAGGGAAGAGAGGAATTTGAGGGTTTCTCGGGTCGAATTCAAGCTTGGAGGATCAGGCAAGCCTGGGGAGTCATTATATAGGTGTCAAGGGGTCGGTTAGAGCTTGGAAGATCGTTGGAGTTGGAAACCCAAATTTCTCATGCGTTCGCATGAGAAATTGGAAAAGAATTGAAGCACAAGAATCGGTCTAATTGAAAGAGGATTTCAAGATGAATCTCCAGTTTAATTTTGATGAGGTTTCATCAATCAATTAAGGAGAAATCCTTGGTTGATTGTTGTTGGAATTGTAGGAGTAGAAGTTCTGTGCAGCGGGGACCTTTTTGTGAGAATGACGACAAAGCTGGGACCTGTTTGAAAGAGTTTTGAAAGTTAAGGGTAGAAATGAAATTAGACATGACCAATTTGCAAACTAAGTCAAGACAAACTCATCATGGGTCAAAATTTTGGTACAAACCTAATTTTTACCTAAGGAATCCAATGGTGAAGTTGGATTTTTGTTTTGACCCTATTTGACTGGGTAATTTATGCAAAAACCTAAATTATGGCAAATGTCTGTCTGTGATTTTGTTTTGGGTCGAAACGGCTTCTGATGGTCATATTAAAGATTCTAAACCCTAGAGAATATTTTTTTATGAATTTTAGATGGTTTAGATAGATTTTACCCTGATCAGAACCTCAATTAATTAAGCAGGTCTTTTTTTAGGATTTCAAAAGTCATTTAATTCTCAAAACACGTGCAAACCCTTTTCTGATTGTTTAACCCAGTTGTTATCTTTTCAAGACCAATTAACCTTCATTCAACCCCTGAGAAAATTCATGGTTGTACTGCATTCATGATAAGCTGGTAAAATTACAGTTTTAACCCTAGTTTCTTATTTTTCCTTCAGAATGATTATGCAATGACTTGTGACTCTCTGGCGGATATGTAGGAGCATTTACTGACTTAATTGGGTCAAAATGAGCTAGTTATGGCTCATAATGGTGTTCCCATCATACCCCCATGACTAGCTTTTGCTAGTCCCTTAGCAAAATTTCAAAGTATTAACTTTGGTTTTAGACCATAAAACTTTTGATGCTTAAAACTTTGATGTGTGCTTCCTTTTGTAGATTAGGTTAGAATACCGATCGTAGGCCTAGAGGTACTCAAGTACCAACCAAGATCCGGACTTGACCAACTCTAGCCTCAATCTACCACGAAGGTTTCTAAGGCCCACGGGAACTAACCTAAGGTTCGTTGAACTCCGCAGTTAAAGCATCCGTGCTTGTAACATGTTTTAGCCCAGGTTCAGTTTGCAGTGCGTTTTTGTCAAAGAGAGATAAAGGAATTGTTCTTTATTTTTGGAGGGTTTTCTATCTCTTTTCTTTTTATTTCTAACTTCGGATTAGCTTTACAACATGGTCTGTATAGGATTCCTAGTCCCCACTATCAATCCTTGTAGGGTCCCTAGCAATCGATGCTTCGAGATAGCACTGCCCATGGCAACCCCCAAGACCCTGGCTTTCGAGATTTCGAGATAATCCCTCCCATGGCGTTCTGTAGCTAAATGCAGACCCTGGCAATCGACATTTCGAGATAATGCTACCCATGGCATCTGAACCAGCACAAGGTGCTTACATGCCCCCGGTAGGATATGTAAATATCGTAGGAGACAAGCACCGAGTAGACGATATGTTATTGCACATCTTCGAGGGGAATTTCCTGCCTCTCCGTGCCGGGAACTCGTCCAAATCAACTTGTGTTGATCAGTCGCTCCTAATCTAAGTAACTTTTTCAGAACAAGTTTAACGTATTTACGTGATTTTGATACGTAGGCTCACTGAAGCAGACTGTGTGTGGATTGGGGTGCTTAGGTTACCAAGTCCCGCAAACCAGAGGTCAGTTAACGAAATAATTCCTAAGCCTTAGACCTAATACTTAAGTTTCACATTTTCCCCAATCTCTTGAGGATTATCTAGATCTTAGCGGGTACTTCAATTTTTAAGCCTAGGATTAAAGCCAAAGAGGCCTAAAATCAACGTTCCTACTAATCTCCTCTTTGTTTTATTAGCACTTTTTTTTTTGCCTTTCATTTTCTTTCTTTTGATTTGGTCTACAACTAAGTCAATTCCTTAATCTTTGACTAATGACTATCTCTTTTTCTTTTCTTTTCTTTTCAAATTGTGCTCCTTTTTTACATTTTTATCTCCTCCCTTTTCTCCTCAAAATCTGATATGCAATCAATTCAAAATTTCCTCCCTGCTCCCATTTTTGTTCTTTTTTCAAATGATTTTTATTATTTTTATTTAATTTATTTTTTTATTTTTTTGGTATTTTTGAAATATGTGATTTTTTTTTATGAAACCCTTTCTTGTGAAGTGATTTTTACGACGTCTTGCACTTTAATACCCCCTATGCCTACGATTTGCAATGTCCTCATTGTAAATTAGGTGGGTTCGAGTTCAGCTTAGATTATTCATTAGAACAGGTGTTGGGCGGTGATGAGAACCTCATCATGAAACCTAACTAACACATTTTGACCTAAATAAGTATACAAAAGCTCCTACAAAACCTAAGGGAAAGCCTAAATCAGATAATTACAAATTTGAGTAAAAAATAATTCATAAGGGGTAAAATTACAATTTTACCACTGCAGTACATCAACAGGAATTCTAAGGGTCTAGACAAAGGTCAAGTAAACCTAATAAGAGAAAAAATGGGATGATTTGGTTTGAAAAGAGTTATAACGATATATAGGAATTAAATGACATCCTACAACCCTAAAACAAATCCACTTTAATTCACAAAGTTTCAAGCAAGACAAAAATCAATTAAACCCTCTAAAATTCATGGAAAAATATCCCCTAGGGTTTAAAACCTCCAATGTGGCCATTGGAACCTATCTTGACCTAGATTGAGGATCACACCCAATTTTTGACCTAATTTGGCTTTTTGTGCAAAATGTTCAGTCAAACATGGTCAAACCTAAAATCAAACTACACCATTGTATTCCTTAGGGCCAAATTAGGTTTGTGTCAAAATTTGGACATAAGGGAAGGCCATTTTGACCTACTTTACATTGGTCCTCAACAATTACTTTCTGACCCTTAACTTTTTGAGCTCTTTCTTTTACCCCCTCAACTTTCCTTTCATCTTCTGCAAACCGATCCCTCTGCCACCCGCAGCAGCAAGCCATACCTCCGGCGACTTTGCACGGAGGATGGCGCCGCGCAGGGTATGGGAGTCGGCCCCAGAAATGAGAGAAGGGTCCCCTGTGTTGTCCTCTTCCGCATGGACGTCCTCCCATGTCTTGCTAGCACCCATACTTCTCGTGCGAACGAGCGAGAAGTATGGGTCTCTTTTCTGACCATGTCTCCGGCGACCTGCCCACGCCTCCTCCTCGTGTTTCCCTCCCTACCAGCACCTATTTAAGGGATGGCAGGGGCTACCGCTTCGGGCAAGCTCGACTTGGTCGAAGAATCCCCCCCAGTTTCGTCTCCTCCTTCAATCAAGAGTCCAGCGAGCTCCGGTGAACCCTCCCCTTCTCTTGCGTCGCTCTGCCACAATACCAGTGGCAGAGCCGCCTTCACCGCCTTCCTCTGCGTCGTGCAACACCCGCGTGCGCCTCTAGCCCCACCATCATCACCGTCACCCCTCCCCTAGACATCTTCGTCTCCGGCGACGACAGGAACAAGCCGTCCGCCTCCTTCCCCCCTTCGTCCGCTTAGCTAGGTTATAATTATTCCTTTCTCTCCCCTCTTTATTTCCCCTATCTTTATTACGATTTTTATCCCCTTAACGCCGCAGTCCACCACCATCGTTCCCATCTCTGGCCGACCATCAGCGAAGGCACTTCCGTCGCTCCACACATCCGCACGCCTAGCCAACCACCACACAAGCTCCGCCTCCATCCACTGTCCACTTTCCACCCACTCATTGCCCGCAACACACACTCCATACCTCCACCAAACAACCCCACAAACACAGCCACAGAGCGACCTAGGCACGCATGCCTAGGCCACCCCGTGGCCAGCCAACCACCGTCTCACATTCGTCGTAACACGGCGAAGCTCCCAAAGTGATTTGACAGGGCCGTGAGGCCATATTCTTGAAGTGTAGGTTCGACCCTCTTCCACCATTGACGAAGGTGTGGAGTTTGCTCGCGAGCTCCAGGTCATGCGCTCCAGGCGTCAGAGTCCCAGGTGGAGTGGATTGGTGTCGCGAACTCACACAGCCAAGCAATTGGCTTAGCAGGCGACCGAGGCTGTGGTAATTGGAGCAGGTCTCCTGCGGATGCGAGCGCAGAAGCGGGTGGGACATTTAGTCCCACCTTATGAACTCAGAATCGCGGAGAGAGCCTTAAATTGTTTTTGTGTTTTCTTTAGGTTGCCTCAAAACACAGGGGTGAGGTCCCTCGCCCTCACTCGCTCACGCCTCGTCTGCAACCTGCCCCCGCGGATCTGGCACCCGACCCGATTACCTATCCCACGCACTCCTCGCCCACCACACATGCCAGTGGGCCTGGACCCAGGTGCGCTTGACCCGACCCCATTACCCAACTTTGGGAGAGCATTCCTAAGAGCGAAATAGAGAGAGAGATGCGGGGGAGGGTAGGGGATAGGTTTTGCTCTCTGTGCTATGCAGGGAAAGAAGGAAAAGGAAGAGACAGCTGCTGAAGAAAGACTTATGAAGGCTCAGAAGAAGCTGCGAAAGAAGCTAAGGCAAAGGCTGAAGAAAGAAGAAGGAAGAACTCAAGGCAGAGGAGCGACAGGGGAGCAGCTGAAGACAGAGGAAGAAGACAGGAAGGAGGAAGCCGCAGAGAAAGGAAGAGGAAGAAGAGCAACTAAAGACAGAAGAAAGAAGAAGACAAGAGCAAAAGCTGAAGAAAGAGAAGCCGCAGAGAAAGGAAGAGGAAGAAGAGCAACTAAAGATAGAAGAAAGAAGAAGACAAGAGCAAAAGCTGAAGAAAGAGAAGCCACAGAGAGGAAGAGAAGAAGAAGCCAAGAGGAAGAAGAACCAGCAGAAGCACTGTAGCAAATAATTTGATCTAAGTTTTCCTGGAAATACTTTGAGTTTGGCGTCAAAGAGTAGAACTTTCTGACCAGGGAAAAAGATCTTTCTAGATATGTACTTGTCGTGAAAGGCCTTAACCCGCTCTTTGTAAATTCGCGAGTTCTCATACGCATCATGGCGTAATTCATCGATCTCGCTCATTTGAAGCTTTCTGTGGGTTCCTGCCTTAGAAAGATTGAGATTGCAGTTCCGTACAGCCCAATAGGCTTTATGCTCCAATTCGACGGGGAGGTGACATGTCTTCCCGTACACTAGTCTGAAGGGAGACATGCCTAATTAGGTTTTGTAAGCAGTCCTATAAGCCCACAAAGCTTTCGGAAGTTGGGATGACCAATCTTTCCTGTCAAGTCGAACAGTGACCTAGAGGATTTTCTTGATCTCCCGATTTGATAGCTCAGCTAGACAGTTGGTTTGGGTTTAGGATTTAGGGTTTAGGGTTTAGGTTTTAGGGAGTAGAGATTCAGTGCAACACCCCATATTTGGTCATCAGTGATATGAACTGAGCATTTGTGAAATGGGTTCCTCCATCGAAGATTATAGCACGTGGAATCCCAAACCGAGAAAAGATGTTCTAATGAATGAATCTGATAACCACCTTATGATCGTTTATTCAGGTCGGAATGGCTTCGATCTATTTGGACACATATTAAATAGTGAGAAAAATGTATTCGAAGCCGTTCGAACTAGAGAAGGGTCCCATGAAATCAATCCCCCAGATATCAAAGATTTCACATATGAGAATCGGCTGTAAGGGCATCATATCACGGTGGCTCATGTTGCCTAAGGTCTGGCAACGAGTGCATGCCTTACAGTGATTGTATGCTTCTTTGAAAATCGTGGGCCAATAGAAGTCGCACTGGAGGACTTTTGCTGCAGTTTTATGACTAAAGAAGTGTCCACCGCATACTTGGTCATGGCAAAAGGACAAAATGTCCTGAATTTTTGCTTCCGGAACACATCGTCGAATTATCTGATCGGCACCAATGCAGAAGAGATATGGGTCTTCCCAAAAGTAGTACTTGGCATCGGAAAGTAATTTGTCCTTCTTGGCTTTTGGCCAATCGGACGGTATCTGAAGTAATGCCAAGTAGTTTACTAGATCAGCAAACCAAGGAAGTCCTGTACTGATAGTTAGGAGGTGCTCATCGAGAAAATGTTCAGTAATGGGTCCGGAAGGGTTGATAATATCAGAAGGAAGGCAGGATAAGTGATCAGCTACCACATTTTGTTTCCCTGCCTTGTCGTAAATCTCGAGATCAAATTCTTGCAACAGCAAGATCCAGCGGATTAGTCGAGGTTTTGCATCCTTCTTGGCAAGGAGATGCCTCACAGAAGTGTGATCTGAGTAAATGATAATACAGGAACCCAAAAGATACGATCTGAACTTTTCCAGGGCAAATACTACAGCTAGCAGCTCTTTCTCAATAACTGTGTAGTTACACTGAGTCTCATCAAGTGTCTTGCTAGCGTAGTAAATGACCACGGGCTTCCCGTCTATTTTCTGCCCAAGTACCGCACCTATAGCGTAACCAGATGCATCTCACATGATCTCAAAGGGTTGAGACCAATCAGGGGGCTGTAGGATAGGTGCTTAGGTAATTCGATCATGCAAGATCTCAAATGCCTGAGTGCATTCCTTGGTGATTTTAAAAGGGACATCCTTAGATAGAAGATTAGTCAGGGGGCGTGCGATTTTCGAGAAATCAGGAATGAATCGACGGTAAAAGCCAACGTGCCGTAGGAAGGATTGGATGTCTTTGACCGTGCTAAGCATAGGGAGTTTGGAAATCAAATTCACCTTTGCTCGATCAACCTGGATGCCCTTTTCAGAGATAAGATGTCCTAGGACAATTCCCTCAAATACCATGAAGTTGCTCTTTTCCCAGGAAAGAACCAAGTTCACGTCGATGCATCGCTTGAGGATCTGGACCAAGTGCAAGAGGCAATCGTCAAATGATTCACCAAATACCGAGAAGTCATCCATGAAAACTTCAAGGTACTCACCTACCATATTTGAGAATATGGCAAGCATGCACCGCTGAAAAGTAGTAGGTGCATTGTAGAGACCGAACGGCATCCTTCGGAATGCGTAAGTTCCGAAGGGGCAGGTGAAGGTGGTCTTTCCTTAGTCCTCAAGAAGGATTGCGACCTGGTTGTAACCGGAGTACTCGTCCAGAAAGCAGAAAAATTGATTTCCCATTAGTTTTTCGAGAATCTGATCAATGAACGGTAGTGGGAAATGATCCTTCTTCATGGAGGAATTGAGTCTACTGTAATCAATGTAGACTCTCCACGAGTTTGCTATATGAGTTGGTATGGTTTCTCTGGTTTCAGTCGTGCCTTTTAGGCAAAACTTAGATTGGACTCACCCACCGACTGTCGGAGATCAGGTAGAAGATCCCTACATCTAACCACTTGATAATGTCCTTTTTCACGACATCCTGCAGGTTGGGATTCAGGTGTCTTTGCATTTCATGGGATGGTCATGAGCCCTCTTCAATGTAGATGTGGTGTGTGTAGTATGAGGCGCTGATACCAGTGAGATCGTCGAGAGTCCATGCAATGGCTCTTCGATGTTGTTGGAGAATAGAAATCAGGCGTGTTTCCTGATCAGGTGTGAGTCGGGAGTTGATAATCACAAGAAACGTCTGATTAGAACCCAAAAAGACATACTTGAGATGATTGGGAAGAGGCTTTAATTCCAAAATCTGGTTTTCAGTAGCAGCAGGTAATTCAAGATGGGTGTCAAGAGCAAAGGAAGGAGCTATGGGTGTGTCTAGGTTGAGTTTAGGCTCCTATAATTATGGGTTTTGATCCTCTTGTGGTTGATCAGAAATAGTCGGGTTCTCGATGAAGTCGTCAACCACTTCTTCAATATCACAAATTTGTTCTATGACTCCGCAATTAATTCCTTGTTGGGCCTTAAAGATATCGATCTTTAGTGTCTTGCTCCCAAATTTCAATTCAATTTGGCCCTCCCCACAATTGATATTGGCCTTGGCAGTGGCCAGAAAGGGTCTCCCAAGTATGATCGGTGTATTCTTCACATTCTCAAGAGTGTCCATGTCTAAAATAATGAAATACATTGCGAAATAGAAATCATGCAGCCCAACTATGACATCTTCGAGAATTCCTTTTAGTGACTTAATTGATCGGTCTGATAGTTGTAAAATCATTTCCATCGGTTTAAGTTCAGATTCCTCAAAGTAGTCTAGTAGGGATGTGGGTATCAAATTTATGGAGTCTCCTAAGTCTAATAAAACTCGGTTAAATCGTATATCACCGATTTCACAGGAGAGCAAAGGGGTGCTTGGGTCTTTAGCCTTAGGCAGGAGTTTGCTTAAAATGACAGAGCTAGCTTGCTCTGTCAATACAATCGGATTCCCATTTTTGGTTCGCGGCCTACACTTAGGTGTACATATGTAAGCCAGTACTTGGCATATCGCATCCATCAAGGGGATGTGTATATGGACCTACTTAAAGAGCTTAACCAGGTCCTCCTCAGGTGCCACGATTTTGGTTATCCTTTTTCCCTTGGTCAAGGCCTTAGGAAATGGAACTTTAGATGGTTCCTCTAGAATGGGTCCAGGTTCTTGATCTGGGATAGAGGTGTCTTGGATGACTATCCTTGGTTTAGGGTTTGTATTACTAGGATGGGTTTGTCTTGGATAAGGTGGGTCTTGTGTTGTTTTGCCAGTGTGGGTAGTAATAGAATTTAATCCTGCCTAGTTTTGGTTTAGAGTGGGTAGAAGAGGTGCTTGCTGCTAGTAACCCATATATGATGTCGAAGCCTCCATCCTGTCGGGTGATGGAGTAGAAGGGGCCTGATAAACAAAGTGAGCTTAGCCTGGATTTGGGTTCATAACGCGCCTCTGGTTCGAGACGTTATTTAGATTAGGCAAAGGTTGTGAAGGAAGTGCACCAAGTTTCCGAGGATTTGCCATCTGGGCAAGATGATTGCGAACCTCTATGATCTCGTCTCTGTGCTATTTTTGCATAGTTGCATTCGTCTTCTGAATGTCAACCAGAGTCTGAAGGATAAGAGTCATTTGATCTATCTAAGTTAGCCTAGATTGATAAGTTGGGTTAGGTTGAGGCTGAGGCAGCTGGTATGGACGAGGAGTTTGTGGTCGGGGTGGATATTGGGGTCTCTGATTTTGATTATTGCCTGACCACGTGAAGTTGGGATGATTACGCCATCCAGGGTTATAGGTGTTTGAGAATGGATCATTCTGAATGGCGTTGAGGTCCTCGTAGGTCTGAGGAGCCTCGGAAAAATCAGAATATGAGGGTTCAGAGTTCCCCCAACTAGAGTAGGTGGATCCAAAGTTTCCTCCGTAGCCAGAATCAGACGGGGGTGGATAGGGGTCCATCCCCTTAGAAGGTCGGTGATAGATGTTGTGCACGGCCTCCCTGCCAGAGGGTGGTTGTGTGAACGAGTTTTGTGTAAAGGTGGCTCGCTACAAATGTCAAGTTAGCTCATCCACCTTCTTCTCAATAATAGAGACCTTGTCCAGATGACTGGTCATTAGTTCCAAGTCGATGGAAGAGAACAAGCCATGCGTCTCATGTGCTCCCTTTCGATTGAACAATGCACGAGCATTCGTCTAGTCAAACATGCCCATGGATTCATTATTGATGGAGTTCTCGCACATATTCTCGAGAATTTCCCACACAGTGTCCTCGTGTTGACCCAAGATGTTTCCTCCGCAGGTCACATTGACGAATAATCTAATATCCTCACGGAGTCCCTGGTAAAAAGACTGGACTTGTTTCCATTTAAGAACTCCGTGATGGGGGCACTTTCGCATGAGATCCAGAAAACGATCCCACGTTCATGAAGTGATTCTTTTGCTTGTTGTGTGAAATGTGTGATCTAGTGTCATAAAGCATTTGTCCGACCAACGGGGAAGAACTTTCTTAGAAACTTGGATTGAAGTTCCGCCCAGGTGTTGATTGGACCTGTTTGGGTTTAGTACCAATGAGCAACTTTATCCATGAGAGAGAAGGAGAACATTTGCATGAGTAAAATATCCCGATTTTGAGCTTTTGACCCGAAAGTCTGGGCCAGATGCTTGAGTTGTTAGATATGCTGGAAAGGATCTTCAGAATTATGCCCATGGAATTTGGGAACGGCATGAATCATGTTGAGCTTGAGTTCAGTGTCAAGATCTCCAGTGGGGATTTGTACTCAATGTTCGATTGCCACCGCAGCGGGATTGTAGTAATCTTTCATCATTGGACGCTACGGTGGGTTCACAAAGGCTTAGAATAGATCAATGAGGCGCTGGAGTTGATTTTCGAGATTATTTTCTTCTGCGGGTTGTGCCATGATGATGGATAAAGGAGAATCAGGTTCTGTAACGAACGCGTGCCCCAGACGCCTTTTAAGACGTCTGGGAGGTGGCCCAGACGTCGGACCAGACGTCTTGGATCACATCCAGACGTCTGACCAGACGTCCGGGATCGTTTACAGACGTCTGGAAAACAGTTATGTTCGCACGGGAGATTCGTCTGCGCGCCTGTGCGCGCAGACCTGCGATTCCTCTCTCTCTCCCTCTGCGGCTACAGGCGCGCTGCGACCACCTTCTCTCTCCTCCTCGCGCGGCCTTAAAAAGGGCGCGCCTCCCCTCCCATCTCCACCGTCTCCTCCTTCTTCTCCTTCCTGAGCGCGAGGGCGAGCGAGCGCGAGGGCGGCAACGGCAGCCGCAGTGAGCGCGGAGGAGGTGCGGCGTGCGAGGGCGGGGCTCTGCCGTGAGGGCGAGCTCGCCGGAGCGGCTTGGCCTGCCGGCGGAGGGCGCAGGGGGCGCGGAGAGGGACCTGCTGCGGGCTGAGCAGCAGACGCGCGAGGTGCGACGCGGGCGGCGTCGCGAGCGGAGGCCGACCAGGGTTCTGATTCTGGAAAAATTTCCAGAATCAGACGTCTGGGTTGATAGCCAGACGGCAAGGTCGACGTCTGTAAGATCATACAGACGTCTGAAAGGTGAGTTTCCGCTTTCTTCTTCCTTCTTGTCGACTGACCGTACTGAGGGAGGGGGGTTGGCTGTGCGCAGGTTCACTGATTCGCCATCCTTTGCGAATCAGACGTCTGGAAGTTGTACCAGACGGCGGGAGTGATCTACAGACGTCCGTGTGTACCATCGGACGTCTGGGGTATAGGACAGACGTCCCCGCAGACTTCTGGACGTCCGGGGAACCAAGCTGATCAGGTAATTCTCTGACCCACCGTTTAAGACGTCTGGAAGGAGTTACAGACGTCTGATTTTGCACAGTATCGTCTTTCTCGACCCGTTTAGGGCCCGTTTGGGCTCCGTTTTCCGCGATTCGAGTTGCGTTCGTTTCAGAATTAATTCCTCTACCCGTCTACAGTAGCTATACACTGTTCTGAGACACTCCTTGTGTTTGATCCTTGTGATAGGACCTCGTTCGGTTGCAGTCTTGAGAGTCGCGGAGGCACGCGGGATTCCCGATCACGCCCCCATTACTCCCGTTGTACCTGGTAGAGTGGCTTTAAGTATTAATAAAATCTGTTAAAGTATGGAACCATAACTAGAACCTAGGGCATTGCATGAATCCTAGGAATGAGAAATATATGGAATGATAGCTCCTAGGTGTTGCATGAATCCTAGGGCCGGAAAACTAGATTGTATGATAGATCCTAGGATATGGCATGAATCCTAGGGTGGAAAAACTAGTGGAATGTATATTACTGCAGTCTTGGGAAAATGGAAAGGAATATATAAAGCTGCTTGTAAATTTAATTAACAGCTGCCTGTTATGAATAAAGAAACATGTTTGAGATCATGGATTTTGAGAACGTGAATCTGGAAAGTGAAACATATGATGTTCTGAGATAAAGAGCTGGAACCCTACGGGGAATTAGGAGTGGAACTCCTGGAAAGAAAAAGGAATGGAACTGAGATGTAGTTTGTACTGTCTCTTGGGTACGCAGTACCAAGGGAAGTACCTGTACCTGTTTAGTGCAGAGTGGGGCCAGCCGCCCCAGGGACCCGGGGTTAGGATTGGCCGCTCTGTACTGACTTGTTGGCCCTCGTGTACGTAGTACCGAGGAGAGCTACTAGTGTTAGGAGAGTACTAGCTACCCCACGGGCCCCGGGGTTCTGCTAGCCTCCTTCATCGACTTGTTAGGCCCATTAGGGCAAACCAGGGTAGTCAGGCGAGGGTGCGCGGACTGTGGAGGGGCAAGGCCCCGGTTTGGTTACTGTGGAGGAGTTGGACCCCTGTTACTGAGAGGGCTCTGCCCTGGTTCCGTGCTGTGCTTTGGGCGCACCCGTTAACGGAAACGACTGACCGCGTGCCAGTGCGGGCTAGCTACCTGTGCGTCTATCGCGCGTGCCGTAGTCACCGTTACGTCTGTCAGTGACCTTGGGGTGGTTGACTGAGGGTAGGATCACCACGGGGGACTCTCCCGGCCAGGAGAGCACCACGTGCTACTTCTACTTTTGGAAAAGACTGCAATCAAGATCGTTCCCACGAGGACATTCGAGATCAAGTAAAGGATCTGAGAAATAAATGAAATAGTGAGAAAAATTGAAAGATGTGAATAAAGGAAGTAATAGAACATAACAGCTACTGTACACTCTACTGTTGCCTTTAGTTAGTTTGCCACTCTACTCAGCGTTTTGCTGACGTGTTACACTCGTTACCTTTTTCAGGACCAAGTGTTGAGCAGCCAGGGTCGGCGGCTGCAGAGGACGCTGGGCCGAGTAGGGTCCAGTAGAGTACCACAGCCTTTTTGTACCCCTTTTGTTTCTGTTCTAGTGAGTAGTTTTTGTTTCCGCTGTACCTTCTTTACCTGCAGTTCTTGTTATATGATAAATGCTGTTTTACTGTTGTGGTGGTACCTACTGTAGTAGTTTCTTTCCTTACTGCTGTACTTTCTTACTGTTAGTTATATTCATGCTGAATGTGGTTTATTTTACTGTCTTTTGGTTACTTCCTCGTTGGACGACTAGGTCTTGGGATTAGTCGAGTCGGTCCGGTTCTCGTGTCTCGTAGGGACTCGGGAACCGGGTCGTTACAGGTTCAAATGAATCGGAAGAGATATCAAAAGGATTGGGTTGTTGCACAAACAAGGAGGTGGAGGCTTGGCCTCGACGTGAATGAGTGACTAAAAGAGGCCTCAAGGATGGTCTTAGAAACCTCCTGCCAAACATGCACTGATGGAGTGGATGAGAGGTAGAATGTGATGGACCCAATCAAGACACCCAAAAAATTTTGGATGACTATAGAGGTTCGGGGTGGATGATACCCCTTAGTCAGAAAGCCGTCCACCTAAGAATTACTTGGGCAGCAAGAGAGGGAGAGTCCCGCAAAGACCCCTACAAGATAGTGCGCCCCCACTGGTTACAGGGTTTCCCCCACCCGATTTCTCTTGTCACTGATGTTCTAGATAGACCAGAATGGGAACTTGACCTCTTAAGTCTACAAGTCTTAATTAAGAGCACGGGTGCTTAGAATTTCACTTGAATTTTAAGATGTGTTGAGTGCAAAAGTGACCTAATTTGAAGATTGGTTGACCCAAACAAGGTGGGTCAACTTCACCTGTATTGTCCTTGAAAATTTAGGTCCCTTTTTTAGTGTTCAAATGACTTTAAGAGCCTGATTTTAGTGTTTTTCTTGAATAAATCAATTCAATCAAGGTCTAGGCACACATTGTTTGCGAAGATGATTTCTTGATTAAGCAAGTGTGTCTCTAAAAATCCTAAACTGAAATCCTTAATTGGCTCTAATTTGGTCCACTTTAATTTGTCCAAAGGTGGTACCTAGGGCTTAAACAAGAATGTGATAGCCTTAGACTCCTTAAGCTTTAAGTGGGTGTACAAATCAGGATTTGTTGTTCAAATAAAATATATCAACTCAGGCAACTTGATGAATTATCTACGGATAGAATGCAAGTAGCCCTAATTGATTTTTTCCTTTTATCCTTTTTAGAATGAGGGGCTTAAGAGAGAAAGTAGTTAGAACTTACCTGCCCTTGGCATATTTACTGTGCGGCTGATCTTCCTTCAATGTATCTTCTCCTGAAACAATCACAGCAAAAGAGATATAGCAAGTTAGAATCTGAATCAGGAATTGCAATCAAGAGTTCTAAATTGCTCGTTGCTTCCCAGCAACGACGCCAAAATGTTCAAACGCTAAATCAGTGTTTAAGATTGTCATCTTGTAGTATAGCCCAAATAGCGCATAAACAAATAAATTGTATTACTCGAAAAAAGTTCCGAGGTCGAACACAGTGTGTGAGGTGGCCGGACGGTGACGGAAGGTGAAGTGCGAAAGTGCGGTGTTCGGTGGAGGTTGTGGAGGAGCAATCGACCTAACTAAGTTAGGACTTTTGCTCTTGGGGTCGAGGCGGAGATGTAGGGATGAACGGTGGCCGATTTGGTGGAGTGTAACGGTCGTACGAGCTCGTTGGAGGTACGCCGATGAGGTGGAAGACGGAGGACGATGGGGCGAGTCGGCGGTCGAAACGAAGTGGCGAGTTTCTGAAAATGAAGAGTAGAAGTCGAGGAGTTGTTTAGGAAGGGTGGAAGACGAAGGGGAGCAGAGTTGGCACCGGTTGAGGTATGGCTGACGCCGAAGACGAAGCTGCTCTAGTGAGAAGTGGACAGCGAGGATGAAGGGGGATAGGAGCACCGGCGGGTAATGCGCAACGCGGAAGAAGGCAAGGAGGAAGAGTCTGCCATTGGTATTGTGGTCAGACAACGAGGGGAGGTAGGGAGAGTCACTGGAGCTTGAAGAGCAAATCGGCCGAAGAAAGGAAGAGAGGAATTGGAGGGTTTCTCAGGTCGAATTCAAGCTTGGAGGATCGGGCAGGCTTGGGGAGTCTTTATATAGGTGTTAGGGGGTCGATTAGAGCTTGGAAGCCAAGCTTGGAAGGTCATCGGAGTTGGAAACCCAAATTTCTCATGCGTTCGCATGAGAAATTGGGAAAGAAATGAAGCACGAGAATCGGTCTGATTGAAAGAGGATTTCAAGAGGAAACTCTGGTTCAATTTTTAGAAGGTTTCATCAATCAATTAAGGAGAAATCCTTGATTAATTGTCATCGGAGTTGTAGGAGTAGGAGTTGTGTGCTGCAGGGACCTTTTTGTGAGAACAACGACAAAGTTAGGGACCTTTTTGGAAGAGTTTTGAAAGTTAAGGGCAGAAATAAAATTAAACAGGACCAATTTGCAAACTAGATCAAGAAAAGCTAATCTTTGGTCCAAATTTTGGCACAAACCTAATTTTGACCTAAGGAATCTAATGGTGAAGTTGTATTTTTGTTTTTACCATGTTTGACTGGATAATTTATGCAAAAACCTAAATTAAGGCAAATGTATGTCTGTGATTCTATTTTGGGTCAAAACGGGTTCTGATGGTTAAATTAAAGGTTCTAAATCCTAGAGAATATTTTTCTATGAATTTTAAAGGGTTTATGTGGATTTTATCCTGATCAGGACCTCAGTTAATTAAGCAGATCTGTTTTTAGGGTTTCAAAAGTCATTTAATTATCAAAACACGTGCAAACCCTTTTTTGATTGTTCTAACCCACTTGTTATCTTTTGAAGACCAATTAACCTTCATTCAACCCCTGAGAAAACCCGTGGTTGTACTGCATTCATGATAAGCTGGTAAAATTACAATTTTATCCCTAGTTTCTTATTTTTCCTTCAGAATGATTATACAATGACTTGTGACTCTCTAGCGGTTATGTAGGAGCATTTACTGACTTAATTAGGTCAAAATGAACTAGTTATGACTAGTGATGGTGTTCCCATCACCAGGCTCGCGGCCCACACCACATAGTAATCACGTATCACAGGCCAATGCTCGTAACATATGCTCGAAAGGTGTATAGGTATGCTTTGGTGCCCTACACCTGATGACTGGTGGACATAGAACACAAATACAATTTTTGGCACTACAAAACACCACACGCTTCCGATGTGATGCTATGTGCGCCGCTTCATAGCGTTGAAATCCAACGTGCAAGTCTAATTTAAGGTTTTTGGCCCTCGATTTGAGGGCCATGAATTGTTATAGTTAAAAATTAAATTATATGATATTAAAGTATTTACATAGTACTACATAATTATACAATTTATTTACAAGATTAATTACTTTGACTATATAAATAAATTAGTCAAAATTTACGATTTATTCATATTGTTTATTAGGTTTTATTTCTTAATTACGAATAAATTAGTTAATGGACAGTGTAATTGACCTTGTACAGTAGTAATATACATATTAACGTATTTAATAGAGATTTTTATTTTATTTTACAACATTTATTTTGATTTTATTTACATTTAAATAGGTGGATTCAGGGTAATATACATATAAATTTTGTATAACTAATATAAGACATTATAAATATACACATTGCACGCATATACTCGTAACAGTATCAGACGGAGATGGATGGTATGTATGTATGTGCCCAACACTATGACTACTGTGCTTTAGACATCACAAATTCAATATATTTCACTCACCTCACTTGCCAAGCAACGATGTGGCACAAATAGCGCTAGCGTCGCCACAGAAGCTCCAATGCAGGCAGCGTGCAATTGCACACGATTTCGTTCGTTTTGGCCCTCAAATCGAGGGCCCTAATCTAATCCAATTATAAAATAAATTATACATTTACGAAGCCCTTACATAGGGCTATATAATTATATATTCAATTTATATAAATAAGTAATCTTGCTATATAAATTAATTAACCAAAGTTTAGTATTTATACACATTGATTTATAGGTTTATCTCTTAATTAACGTATAAATTACGTACTTAATGACCAAATCGACATCATACAGTATAAATATACATGTTATAATATGTAGTACATATTTTTTAGGTATTTTAAAAGTTTTATTTTATTTTATATACATTTAAACATATTCTTCAGAGTGATTTACACATAACATACGTATAAATAATATAATACAGTATAAATATACTTAGATTAGTTTAAATTACTTAAAATAGCATAATCCAACTATACAATAGAAATTATTCCATTAATAACTTCACTTACAAATTTATTCCATTTTAAATTATGAAACTACCTTATAGCTTATTAACTTAATTATTTACTATATTAACATATTTCAATTAGTTTGTAAGTATATAAATACGTATGTAAAGTATTACGTAGAAATAATTATATTTATTGAGGTTTGCGTAAATTTATAGCTTATAGTACATGTAAGTTAATTAAATTAATAGATAATTTTCATGCCTTATCACTCAATAAGGAGTTATTCTATATAAGAAATTATTTAATATACATTTTTAATGTATTTTAGAAACTTAATTTTATATTATTTATAGTGAAATACACCTCTAAGTTAGTTATACATATAAATAATTAATGAATACTGTAATACAGTATAAATACAAATTTAATTGGTTAAATATACTTTTAATAATTCCACACAAGTATACATTATATTTCATTTTAACTTATGTTGGAAATTTTTTCTATATTAATTTAATAAATTACTTAATTAAGTTAATAACTTAACCACCATCTATAAATATATATTTAAATTAAATTACATGTATTATATACTTCATATTATATGATTTAATATGCATATATAGTATTTCATTTAATGATGTACATATAGATAGGTATCTATAGTTACTTACGTAAATATACATTAAGTTATGATAAAAATGTTTCAAAATTTATTTGATAATCTTATATAAACAATAACTTACTCTAAACACTTAATTTAATATAAAGAATACATATATATATTATTTATACAACTCATGGCATAAGACTTATGCATATACAAGATTAAAACTATTGTACCTACCATACTTACAAATATCATGAACTTTTTATTCATAATTTTTCCACATTTTTATTTTTTCTTCTTAATTTTTGTCAAAAATAAAATTATCTATAAAAAAAAATAATCACATCAAAATCTACTAACTCAAATAACACTACCTACTGTTCTAATAACTATAAATTAAAAACAAATTCATCTACCATCACATCAAAATCCATTAATTCACTATCATCTCTCACAAAACTAACATATCAATTATTAACAATATCACTAATTATCACAATACTATCAACTAAATACCTTCGACTATTATTACACTCCTATTATATCATCCCCCACCAAACGCACCTTAACATGATTACACATAGGGTCATATCTGACCGCTGAGTTAGCCAATAACCCATCATTGATCTGTCTAACATGCACAAACCTTAACTTTGGTCAAACAGAGGATCTTATCGGTAGGAAGGAGCAACTCGGATATAGGATCTCACGTGTAACTACGAATATTCTATAGGCTTCTACGTTGCTGTGCGTAACATCCAATATTGACCGTCAATATTTTATTTTCAAGGGGATGCGACCAGTCATGGGTCCTGGCCTATGTTCAATTCCTTCACAATGCCCCATCAATCGATGGACCTGGTAATCCAACAAAAAAAACAAAAAAATAGATGAATGGACAAGACTCCATGACGGATCTGATTGGGCCTCCAATTAAGTAAGTACGTAGCAGCCTTCCTTCGAAACTTCGTCCAGACGTTTCACACTGTGATATATAATAATTAACAGTTTGATTGTGACTTGTGAGGCCCAAAATGTAATCCGATCGATCCAACCGTTCTCGGTCAAGTTTAAACAAAGACAAAGAAAAGGCTGCGTTCGTACCATGAGGATAGGAATAAAGGCCATTCGCAATGCAGCGATGAGAATGATATTTTTTTTATTGATTTATTTTAATTTTTAATTTATATAAATTACATTTTATTGATAAAGAATTATTTTTTATGTGAAAAATTATTCTTTACAAGTAAAAATTTATATTTTAAGTGAAAAATTATTTTAAAAATATAAAATATATCAATATATTTTAATTTTCAACCAATATATTAGATTTTCAAATTATTAAAAATTATTTTTAATAAGTGTGTTTTGATTTACTTGATCCAATTAATTTTTATTTTTAATCAATTAATTATGATAGTTATCAATTAATTTTTAATTATACATTATAAAATATATTACAATATATATTTTTGTATTCCTATCTAAGATACATTCAGATAAAATGATCGTAAAGATAAAATATTTAGTAATATTGATACGGTGGTAATAGGAATTTATTTAATGTTAAGATACAATTGTTAGTTGATTGATGTGATATTGTAAATATATTTTAATAGATATGTTATATCAGGGTAAAAATATTTTAGTATCTATTGATATTGATATGATATATGTATTTATTCCATCAAATCAGCATCGATAGATATTAAAATATGTCACTCTTAAATTATCACACTATATCACATTAACATTAATATGTACTAAAATATGCACACTCTAACGTAATATAATCATGCAATACTCTCATATCATAATATTAAAATGTTATCCATTAATATCACATCACCCTACCCATCATTATCATCTCACTTTAATTTTATCTTGAGATTAACTAAATCTCAGACGAAGAGGGCAAGAAAGGAGATCTATATACTAGTTTACTTGGAGGGTTAAGGAAGTAGTGTTAAGAAATGTGAAATTGATGTTAACCTTTAATTGTGTTTACTTGTAGAGTAGTGCTAATACAAATTTCTGTTTACTTGAATTAGTGTTACGTTGTAGTATTAACCCTTGTGATGTTTACTTGTTAGTGGTGTTAAAAACTTAAATCAAAAATCACAAGAACACAATAAAATCGTGGAACTTAAATATAGACTTACCTATGTTAATCGTGATACTGATATTAAACAAATCAATGTTAAAAACTCTTAATCTATGTCAATAAAAAGAAATTAACTCTTTAAATAAACAAAAATTAATCCCTTAAAAAAAAATTAACCTAACATATAAACTAACCTTAAAGGGTACATGCTCTGAAGGTTCGTGGGACGTCCTTCTCCGAAGCTGCATGCAAGTACATTATTATATATATAAATTTCGATATATGCACACTTCCCTCGCGCGTGCCCTCGTCGATGTTGCTCTCACCGGTGGGCCTTTGACGGCTCCTTATCTGAGGAATTTTTCATCGAGCTGCCAATTCCTACGTGAGATTACAGATCACCCCCAGAAATTCTTATCTCGTATCACCCATCACTCTCCTGCTTTCATGAGTATTCATTAATCACTACTTTGACGTCACTATATTGCAAATTTGTCTATCCTCTTTAACCCGTCCACACTCATCTCCATTAATCCTGCCTTAATATACCCTTCTCTTTCAGCTTCACGCGTGTTGTCTATTTTCCAAAATGTTTTGGTACACTAGCAAGGGGATAATTAATGTTTCTACCCAAGAATTCAGCATTGGCAACAAAAAGGTACGGCCTATTTTTTTTTTTTTTTTTTGCCTTTTACCATGGCTATAAGTTAACCTGACATCCCTTATATGGTAATTTGATGGGTCGAAACTGTTGAATTTTAGGGCAGCCCAAGGCTGACCACGTGGTCCAAGTGTATACGAAATACGATAGAAAAAGTCATCACAGAGCAACGATGGGTTATTGAAATCGTAAAGTAATTAATCTATAACCACATAATCGAAGCTAGCCGTGTCACCAAAGGCAACCTCGCGACAAAATCCTCTTTGACTACGCCTTCCCATATGGATCGAGGCTAACATATTAATTAATTGTTGGCAAAATTAATGTGAAAATTATGCTCCTTTAAGGTAGACGGGTCCATTTGAAATTTCGAGAAAATAGAGGAGTAGGCAAAATAAAAAGCCCCCGACTTATTCTTCCCAGTTATAAGTACACCAGAAGGGAGAGGCCAATAGTAGCTTCACAGTCATAGCTTCTTCCTTGTCCTCAGAGAGAGAGAGAGAGAGAGAGAGAGGAGAGAGAAGGAAGGAGAGAGAATGGTGAGGGCACCTTGCTGTGATAAGGAGAGGGTAAAGAGAGGCCAGTGGACAGAACAAGAGGACCGAATACTCACATCGTACATCCAAGAGTATGGGCATGGCAACTGGAGAGCCCTCCCAAAGAAAGCTGGTATGTAATTAACTAAGCCCAGCTCTCTTGGTCTTAACTAGTTATTTATTATTATAAGTCCCCGTTAATATTATATCCACTATCTTCACATCTCTCAAAATAAGATCGCTGAGGTCCCAACTTTATTGTTATTATTTTCCGTGAGCTCTTCTTTTAGTTGTTAGCTAGTATTGCTTGAAACAAGTTAACATCGAAATTGCATTACCAAGACTCGTCCAAACCCATAATAAAAATAAAAGAAATTATTAAGGCTACCATGAAGTCCCTACTCTTATCTCGTGAGAGAGATTGGTGATCAGGAAAGGATTTCTTTCTTCTTTTTTTTTTTATAATCCTGAAATTGCCTTCTTGGTTTAGATGGAGAAGGAACGTTAATTTGATCAAATTATCCAGTAGACCAAATCATCTAGCCGGTGATGGGATAATCTCATTCTAGCTATAAGTTGATATCCCCGTTTTTAATTTTAAAATTATAAAACTTGGCGAAAGATTAATGTCAAGGACTCCATAAAATAATAATAAATTCTATTAGCATGTGCCTATATATATATATATATATATATATATATACACACACACACACACGTACGTAGTGTATCGAAGAAAGAAAATGTATTGTGTTCCTCTATAATTAATGATCAGATGTGTTTCCATGAATTGATGTAGGCTTGCAAAGGTGTGGGAAGAGCTGCAGGCTCAGATGGGTGAACTATCTCCGTCCAGGCGTCAAGAGAGGACATTTCACAAGGGAAGAGGAGGATGCCATCGTTGCTTTGCATCATCAACTTGGAAACAGGTATTGATCCATACCATGATACAAATTGTTGATTGAGTTTCATTATAATTCTTGTAAGCTGATTGTTTCCTTCATTTCATTGGTAGATGGTCTACGATTGCCGCACAACTTCCTGGAAGAACCGATAACGAGATCAAGAACGTATGGAACACCAATCTCAAGAAGCGTCTACATTCGAATGCCGCGAATCAAGGACTTGCAGCTTGCAAACACCAGAGAGACCATGACTTGAGGGTGGAACCAAATTACGCACCCTCTGAGTCATCCATTGATACGTCCAACCAGAGCAATTATTCAACATCAAAAGCATGTGAGTCTATAGATAGATTGGTTGATTACTCATGGGAGCAACTTTGCAAGCTTGATGATCCGAATATGCTCTCAAGCCAACCAATGGTGCCACTAGACACAAGATTTGACTGGAACCATTATTGCCAGCCTCAAAGCGGCCATGAATTGATGGTGGAATCTAACTTTGTCTACTCCCAAAGATCCATGGACATTTCTAGCCCTAGCAATACCACAGTAGAGGCATGTGACTCTACAAATGGGTTCCCTAATTGTTCATGGGAGCAATTACATGAGCTTGATGATTCCAATACGTTCTCAAGCAAACCTGTGGAGCCCTTTGTTTCAAGCTATGATTGGAGCCAAGAGTGCTTGTCCTCCATCACTTGGGAAGAGGAAGAAGAGGATATGAATTTTTGGAGGAGGGTGTTAACTCAAGCTGAACAGTCCTTGGAGTTTTGAGAGAGTTTAATTGTTTTGATTTATTATTTAAGTTTGGCTCTTGGACTACAAGCATTGGTTCATTAATTATTCTTTCAAATTTTTTTTTTTTTGTATATGGAGAAAAAGAATACAAGAAAAATATTGAAGGGTAATTTTTCGAATATTATTTCACCAATTTAACTTTTTTTTCAAGTGCAATGGTGCATAGAAGAGAATGGGTATGACACCATGATTTTTAACCTTATTTTTGGTTTATGATTTTGAAAGGGACTGTCATATGGGTGATATTCTAGCAAAGAAGAAGCATATAAGCTCTGTGTATGCGGTAAAATGGTAGGTACAACCGATCATTTTGTCAATGATGTTGGACAAATTAAGGAAACAAGAAGATAATAGAGGTGCCGATGGCTGGAAGTGCATGCATGTCTTAACTAGATGGATTATAAACCACATAAGCGAAGTTCCTTCTATGCAATAATAATTAAAAATATGTAAACCAACAAAAGAGAACGAAAAAAAAAAGAAATATATAAGAAATTGGTAATACACTACAAGAAGAAAGATATTTTTAGACATTTATTTTCTAAATATCCATATAATTATAATATTTTTTAGACATTTAATCAAAACTTATGTCAAGTGATATTTATAATGGCATACTCTTTCAAGATATTTAGTCCAAACAACTTTAAAGTGTATGTCAAAGTGGATTTTAAACTAAATGTCACATATGGATATGTCAAGATAGATCTTATTTGACATTTATTTTGAGTAAATATCCAGATAATTATAATTATTTCGATGTTTAGGAAACTAAATGTCTACAAAGGTCTTATTCTTTGTAGTGATATAAAGTTAAAAAATACTTTTAACTATACAATTAATCCAAGATTGCCAAGGATAATATCCTCATCCATTTTCATTCCCATGGACTTGTCATCCTTAGAGTCCTACTTAACCATGGAGCAAAATCTTGGGGGTGAATTCCAACTTGTCAAAAGTTGTTTATATTACAAATTGTCAAAGCATGTTTACATAGCTTGTTTCACAAAACTCTAAACTATATTTTCCATACAACGCCAGGCTCTTCATATAAGAAGTTGGCTCTGTTTATTATAAAAGAACGGTTAAACCTTTCATATTTTCAAAAAGAGAAAGGATAGTCAAATAAACTCCCATTCATTAATAAATTCTTGCACATGCCAAACAAATCTTTCCAACTGTCCTTATTTTGTACGAATCCAAAGTGTGTAAATTAAATTATGCACAAAATAAGTTAAGTGGATAAGAGGCGTAAATAAATCAATATGTAAGGACATTTGAGTCAAATTTGATCTCTTAAATCCTAATCCAAACCTTAATTAAGAGGGTTATAAAAGACCTTAATTTGGATTTGGGCCTTCATTGATTGCCCCCGAGTCACACACAAAGAAGGAGAAATGAACAAGCAAAGGCAGAAAAATAAAGAAAGAAAATAAAAAGAGGATCTCGTCACGGATAGGGCCGGCGTGGGGGTCGTCACAGCAAGAATTGCTCCGCCGCCGCCGGCGTTGCACATATTGCTGCCACGTGGCCGAGGAAGGGCGGCTCATACAATGATGCGTGAACGGGAGTCGCGGGATCTTACCGGAGCATGAAAAGGAGAGGGCGGCGGACCCTCATCGGGATCCGCTCCACTAGAGGCAACGGAAGTCGCCATCCGAAGGTGGTGGGTGCAATATAGGGACGTAAGCGGGTTGTATTTGGATTGTATTTGGTTAAATTTACGTTCATATTTATTTATAAAATTTATATTTATATTTTATTTATTTTTTTAATATAAAATTTTAAATTTATATTTATATTCATCTATCAATTGGATACTTATTTATCCATCTAATATTTATTGATAAATTAATTTTACAATTAAATCATATCAAATTAAAGTTAAAATAGAAGGAAAATCTATACACAATTCATTAATTATTTATTTTTAGTAATTTCTCAATATAGAAGCTCGTGTTACTCTAATTTATTGATTTTTATTAAAATTATTATAAAAAGAACCTTTTAAGGAAAATACATCAAAAATAAAAATACAAAAATACAAAGAAAGACTAAATACAAGTAACTTTCAAACAAAAAATTCTCATTTTCAAAATAAATGTTTAATGGAAGCTTTAGAAACATTCTCAACCTTCAAAATCATTGAGGGAATCATGAAAAAGATTAACTCTGGTAAATGGGGATTTTATTCGGGTATTCGAGTAGGATAATCGGGTATAGATTCATACCTATACCATACCCAAACCTGGTCGGATTTTTTAGATAAAACCTATTCCCAAACCCAATCGAGTTCGGGTCGAGTTTTACCCATTCTTTTCGGGTCGAGTTAGGTCGGGTTTACCAAAACTTACATCCTTAGTGCAATCTGGACAAGCAACCTGTTACGAACGCATTCCAAGAAAATTTTTTGAAGACGTCTGGGAGGTGGCCCAGACGTCTGACCAGACGTCTAGGATTTATTCTCTGTGGCGTGCGGGGCTGCGTCTGCGCGCAGGCGCGCGCAGACCTGCAACCGCTGCACCTCCCCTCTTTTTCCCTCTCTCCTCCTCCAGGCGCAGGCTGTGCTCCCTCTCTCTCTCTCTCCCCGTGTGGCATTAAAAGGCCCTCGCCCTCTCCCTCACTCTCATCTCCTCCGCTTCCTTTTTTTTCCAGCCGGTGCGAGAGCGCAAGCGCGAGCGAGCGGCGGCAGCAGCAGCCGCGGCGAGTTGCGGGAGGAGGTGTTGCGTGAGGGAGGAGAAGCTCGATCGTGAGGGCTCGAGCTTGCCGGGGCAGCTAGAGCCGGCCAGCGGGGGAGCAGCGGGCGTGGAGTGACGTGGGAGGGCTGCTGCAGCTCGAGCAGCAGGCGGACGAGGCGCGGCATGGCCGTGCGTCGCGGGCGGAGAGTGAGTCAAGCTTTGATTCTGAAAATTTTTCCAGAATCAGACGTCTGGGCTTCCAACCAGACGACGGTGAAGACGTCTGGAGGACTGTCCAGACGTCTGGCAAGTGAGTTATTTTCGTCCTTCTTCCTTTTCTACGACCGTCGTACTGAGAGCGAGGAGTGGATACGTACAGGTTCTAAGATTCGCCATCCAACGCGAATCAGACGTCTGGCCGCAGTGCCAGACGACGGGAAGGACTTCCAGACGTCTGGGGTGACCATCGGACGTTTGGGAACTAGGCCAGACGCCCCCGCAGGCTTCTGGACGTCTGAGAGACTATGCAGAACAAAGGTACCATCTGACCCACATTTTAAGACGTCTGGAAAAGGTTCCAGACGTCTAATTTTGGACTGTTTCGTCGTTTTCGACCCGTTTAGGGCCCGTTCGGAGTCCGTTCTCCGCGTTTCGAGTTGCGTTCTTTTCGGAATAAAATCCTCTACCCGTTTACAGTAATTATATACTGTTCTGAGAAACTCCTTGTGTTTGATCTTTGTGATAGCACCCCGTTCCATTGCAGTCCCGGGGGTTGCGGAGGCACGCAGGATTTCCGACCACGCCCCCAGTACTCCCGTTGTAGCTGGTAGAGTGGCTTTAAAAATTATTAACATAATTAGTTACAATTATGGAACAATTAATAGAACCTAGGGCATTGCCTGAATCCTAGGAATGAGAAACAAGATTGAATGATAGATCCTAAGGTATTGCATGAATCCTAGGGCTGAAAAACTAGATTGAATGATAGATCCTAGGGTACGGCATAAATCCTATGACTGGAAAACTAGTGATATGAATATAGATATTGCAGTCTTGGAAAATGTGGAAAGGAAATAATAGCTGCCTGTAAATTGATTTAACAGCTGCCTGTTATGAATAAATGAACATGATTGAGAATATGGGTTGTATGAACGTGAAACTGAAAGGGTGAAACCTGAATGTGCTGAGTTAAAAGAGCTGGAACCCTACGGGGAATTAGGAGTAGAACTCCTAGAAAGAGAATGGAATGGAAGTGACAAAGAAAGACGTGGAAGTGTGTTGTCTCTTAGGTACGTAGTACCAGGGGAAGCACCTGTTACCTGCTTAGTGCAGAGCGGAGCCAGCCGCCCCAGGGACCCGGGGTTAGGTCTGGCCACTTTGTACCGACTTTTTGGCCCTCGTGTACACTGTACCGAGGAGAGCTACTAGTGTAAAGCGAGTACTAGCTACCCCACGGGCCCCGGGGTTCTGCTAACTCACCTACACCGACTTGTTAGGCCCACTGGGCAAACCAGGGTAGTCAGGCGAGGGTGCGCAGACTGTGGAGGAGAAAGGCCCCTGTTTGGTTAGTGTGGAGGGGTTGAACCCCTGTTACTGAGAGGGCTCTGCCCTATACTGGTTCCGTGCTTTGCTTTGTTGCGCACCCGTTAACGGAAACGACTGACCGCGTGCCAGTGCGGGGTAGCTACCCGTGCGTTTACCGCGCGTGCCGTAGTCACCGTTACGTCTGTCAGTGACCTTGGGGTGGTTGACTGAGAGTAGGATCACCACGGGGGACTCTCCCGGCCAGGAGAGCACCACATGTTACTTCTACTTTTCGGAAAAGACTGCAATCAAGATCGTTCCCACGAGGAACATCCGAGATCAAGTGAAGGATCTGAGAAATAAATAAATTGTGAAACAATAGAAAGACGTAAATAAAGGAAGAAAGAAAATAAAACAGCTATTGTACACTTTACTGCTTCTTTAGTTTTAGCTGCCACTCTACTCAGCGTCTCGCTGACGTGTTACATCGTTACTTTTCAGGACCAGGTGTTAAGCCGCCAGGGTCAGCAGCTGCAGAGGACGCTGGGCCGAATAGGGTCCAGTAGAGTTACCATTGTTATTTTGTGCCCTTTTTGTTCCACTGTAGTGAATAGTTCTTGTTACTCTCTGTACTTTTCTTTACTTGTAGTTCATGTTATGTTATAAATGTTGTTCTACTGTTGTGGTGGTACGTGCTGTAATAGTTCTTTTTCTTACTGCTGTATTTTATTACTGTTAGTTATATTCATGTTGAATGTGGTTTATTTTACTGCTCTTTTGGTTACTTCCTTGTTGGACGACTAGGTCTTGGGATTAGTCGAATCGGTCCGATTCTCGTGTCTCGTAGGGACTCGGGAATCGGGTCGTTACACAACCTGCAGCGAATACACATTTGTCACGTGAACAGGGTCATCTCATCTGTATTGGCATGCATCGCTCAACTATTATTGTGCAGAGCCATGTGGGTCAAGTGGGGCATTGGGCTCGAATCCAACCCAAAAAAGTCTTACTCGACCCGAGTTTAAAGATTACTAGTGTATTTGCTCCATACTTCGCTACGGGATCGATAAGGGAGCAAAAAATAGAGAGAAAGAGAGATGTGAGAATCCATATAGAATGGATAGGACATATTCACATGAGTATTAAATTTAAAAATAAAAATGTAAATTCAACCAAACCTGACTATATTTATATCTCTATATCCGATATCATTAATGTATAATGCATAATACTTCATGTAAAATAAATTATTTAAAAAAAAAATTACCTTATAAAATCCCTCGTCCGCTAAAAGGATAAATTGAGATTTAGATATCACGGTGGATTATTAATAATAACTATATAAAAGAGAAGAAAAAAGATAAATTAGACATGTGACATGAAAAATTCTTTTATAACATAGAAATATAAATATAGATTATACTCGATCAACAATCATCAAAATCTGAAATAAAAGAAGAAAAATTAGTTTAGAGAGCGGGGGGGTGGAAGCGAGCAGACGTTAAATGGATAGGACAGAAGGAGAAAGATAGCGGGGGAAGAGGAGGGAAAATGTTGACGCGTGATAGAGGGGAACCCCTTTTAATATATAAGGATAGATAGATAGATATGTCACCTTCGATAGTCTCACGGTGCGAATGACTCGTTAGATTTTTCCATTGCCCTAGTTTTTTCGTCTATTATCGTGGTTGTTTCTCTTTAATCATAGTTTTCAACTTTTCCGTATCAAAGATTGTTATACGATCTCTAATTTTTTCGTATCAAAAATTTTATGTTTCATGTGATAATATTATTCGAACTGAGTAATGTATTATTCGAAAATTATTAAAATTTTTCAAATATTTTAGAGCTCCAATAACGCAACATACTATTTCAAATTGTAAAAAATTATAAACGGTTGTTTACATCTCATCGTGGACAATCCTATTTCAAAAATTTTAGACGTTTTACGTGCAGAATCAAAAAAGTTTCGACGCTTTCTTCATTACAATATAGGTAGTCTATTTTCGTTTGGTTAGAGGCCCACTATTGGCCCATACCCATATATGAGGTGAGCGACGTCGGTGGGGGATATTACATGTACTGACCAGAGAGCGTGTGTGGAGAGGAGTTGGAGGGGTGAGAGAGAGAGTGAGAGAGGAACGGGACGGTAGTGGGAATTGGGAGAGAGAGTGTGGGCGGGGAATTAGAGGGTGCGTGCTTGTGGGGGAGTCTAAGTGAGAGGGGGGGCAGAGTGACACGTGGGTGGGGACAAACCCACGTTTAGTATATAGCATAGATATGGATCGGATTTCGACTTTAATTTTTTTTAACAATTGAGTTAGGCCTTATCCAATTCGAATCCAAAAATATCTAAATAGGTCCGTCGGGTCTATTTACATATAATTTTATAATCTTTTTTATGTCATATGGAATTTTATAAGTGTAAATTTTAAAATATGATTCTTAATAGGTATTGCAAATAATTAAGATGTACTGATTATTTAGATAAGGTATAATTTTAGTTGAAATTTTAATATATTTATTTCTTTCTAATTTTTATTTTTATTTTTATCTAATTTTTATTTAATTTATTTAATGAGAAATAATTACTATAGTTTAAAAAAAAAAAGTTACTTTATAGCATAAATTTTCTTTTCCAAAGTTTCATTTATTAAATAAATATAATCTAAAATTATAAGATAACATGCTTAATTATGTTGTATTTCACTTATAGAAGTATAATTTATTCGTAGTAATATCTACGAAGTTATAAAATTATTATAGAAGTATTATTATATTTTGAAATTATTATAATTATATCTATCAAATTTCAACTTTAAGTTGACTTTAATGAGTTTGACTGACCTTACTTATGTAATAATAAAAAATTAGTTTTTATAGACTTAAGTATGTCTTATTTAAAAATTCATGAAAATAGGTCGTGATAGATTTTTTTTAAGTTTTAACGGGCTTTTCTGGATTAGACTCAAAAACACGACCCAAACAACAAAATTGAACCCAACCCGACCCAACCTTGAGTCTATAAACATGAGTCTTAGATAAGCCCAAACTTTGACTTAGTATAAATTTCGAATCTTGGGTCAAATCCAAGACCCATAAAATTAAATAAACTTTCTTGAGTTTAGATCGGACCAGCAACCCGACCCAATGGCCCACCCTACTCGTGGGTGGATCCTTCCGAAGAAAAACTATAGTAAGTGTGCAAGATATTCATTATCATTCAAAATGTTTGCATAACAAAGTAGAGCATTATTTCCATTTCATGACGTCAACAATATCCGTACATGTTTGCCTTTTCCGTTCACGTATGAGTTGAATTTCATGGCATTACTACATTTTTTTACCCCACTACCCACATGTCGAGCTTACATATACATCAATCTAGGATTTTCAATGTACTGTTTTGAAGGGCTAGTCGTAATCTTCTCAGAAGAACTCGTTGGCTAACCTAAGGCAGATCGTAATGTAACTTTCATTTGTAAGTTCTAGGAAATGGGTTTGTCCATGACCAACCGGTAACTTTTCATGACCTCCAAACTACGGCGTAATCTCATTTTCATTTTCATTAGCATTGTTATCAATCCAGGTTGCATTATCAATTTAGACGAGATGAGAGTGTATGTATAAAAATGTAAAAATTAATATATTTTGTAATATAAGGAAGTGTAAATTTTTTTTACATTAATACAAAATCAGTTAGAATTATTTTATTTCAATTTAAAATTATTTTAAAATTATTTTACATCAATGTAAATTCTTAGAATATACTATCAGAATCATTTTATATCGATATAAAATTATTTTACATCCATACATCACATCTATATATTATAGAATACATCACATGATGCCTCTTGACGGGAAATAAAAATATAATGAGGTAATATAAAAAAAAAAATGTACTTTAATTAATTCTTGCATTACCAAAGGAATGACACATCACTTTAAACTCATCTCTTGGGGTAATAAAGTAAAAATAAGACATAAACAATTGTTAGTAAGGAAGCAACAAAACTTAAGAGGATATTAGTAACGTTTATTAATTCATTGATTTCTTTTTGTTGGTAGGATCATCAAGGAGTGCTCTTTTTTATCTTAAAAAGTGAAGTTCATCTCATGGAGAAAAGCATCCAGATACAAACCCAGAGTAGGAGTCTCAGCAACCCAACATCAACCTCAAACAATAAAGCACGTGGAACCAGTAAGCTAAGATATGATTGTTGCGATCCAAATGCCTTCTGCTATCCAGGCCAGCCATGGAAGGTCTGAGTAGCAGATGGCTGAACAAAAGTCTATGAAGGGTGGAGGTACAGTTACTCTACAGCCAAAAAGTATGGAAGGCAACCACTAAGGTGGAACCACCATGACAAACGACTGACCCGAACATCCACACACAGCTTGCAAGATGGCAATGTTAAGTAATATTCGTGCTATAGGACCAAAAAATAAAAAAAAAAAGGAAAAAGGAGAACATAGACAACTAGATGACCAAATGGGTGAAAAGGAAACCTTAAGATATGTTGTTTGGAAGGTAGTTTAAATCTACTTAACTTTCATCTGAGTAAAGTTTATGTTGACATGCATCTGATCAAGGTTACAACAATTTAATTAAGTGCAAATTTATTTCATCTTTTTTTTATGGAGTAAGATTTAACATGCATATCTATCCAAACACCAAAATATCTCTATTTATTCCACAAATTTATATCTCATCCTAAACACCGACCAAGGAAAGTGTTCTCACCATTCCTTTTTGGCATGCATCCTACCTCGAAGATGGATGCAGTCATTTATGTTGGACGTATATATGTCCTTCCACACATTCGTGCATGTCCCTGTCCATGTCACCCTCATTGCCGGTCTTTTGACATCGCCTTTGTCTCGAGGAATTTTCGTGAAGCTGCCCTATTCTTATACTTGAAATTGCAAATCACCCCACCAAATATAGCACATCACCCTTGAGCTTATGATTGATCACCATGATTTGCTGAGGTGGGGGTAAATTTCCACTTCAAGAATTCAACAACATTGGCAACGTGGCCAACCTATACATTATTTTTAGTTTTTACAATATGGCTACAAGCCACACCTGACAATGTAATATTACCCCTATCTGGGAACTCAGCGAGAGTGAATTGTGGAATATTTTCTCTGGTGGCCAAGGCCGAAAAGATACAACCAGGTGGAACATACAATTAAAAAACCTTGATTACATATATAGTCAACAAAATGCTTTACAGACCAATACCGACCTGGCCAAACAATCAATCAAGCATCCTTCACCACGTACGTCACTAGGAACCATGAATTACCATCTAACCACCGAAGCAATCTGAGTCACCAAAGGCTATAAACATCATGAGAAAATCTCCTTTAACCTCCACTTTCCCAGATGGAATCCAAATTGTTGACAAAAAAATGACGATATTCCTTTGAACCAGGGTGCCCATATGAAATTTTGAGGAAAACATTGGAGTTGAAAAGTAAAAGATCCCATACTCAATCTTTACAACTATAAATAGACAAAGGGTGTAATGACTTGGGCTTAAAATCTTATCTATTTAAGAAAAATTAACATTGACAACTTGTCAAGTTTGTATTCTAAAAATCACTATCCTAAAATTAAGAAAATTAAGGATGGTAAGAAATCATTATCCTTGGTTTAGTTTATTTGAGGGGTTAACCTGTAAAAAAGGTGGTTAACTCTCGTTTACTTGACTACATAACTCTCCATTTGCTAACACGGGTTTAGCCATTTTAATATTAGTTTTCCTAACACCAGTTTCAACTGATGTTAGCTAAATCTGTATTAAGATCATACATCATTTATACCTCTGACAACCCTCATGTTTCATATTCTTAACACCACTATCAAGTAAATGCTACAAGAGTTAACATCACAACTTAACACCAATTCAAGTAAATACAAACTGGTGTTAACATCAATCTACAAGTAAACACAATTACATGTTGACGCTATTTTTCTAACCCTCTAAGTAAACAAGTCCTTAGTAACAATATAACTGTCTAAGTAAACAAGTCCTAAGTAGCAATGTAACTAAAGGATTCATTGGGTCTAAAATTGTTAAGAGTCTGTTACAAGTGGTAATCATATGATTATAATCACCTCCTCACGATGTCTATATAAGTGAGAGTGTGAGATTGTGTATCGAGTGTGTGAGATAGAGTCAATTATTTTCTCTTACATTGATATGGTATCAAAGCACACTTATCTATCATCCACTGAGTTAGTTCAAAGTCTTGCATAGTCTTCTAAAGGGATGATTGACGAAGCTATCAAATGAATCGATGCTTGTTTCCAGGAAGTTCTTACTTATCTTCATCAGATCAATTCCATTATTCACAACATTCTGGTGATCCTTAGACGAATCGAAGCAAGGCAAGAGGAAGTTAGTGGAGATCTTCAGGTGCTTTTGCTCCATCATCTAGAAGTTTGATATTGTTATTCAATGTGTTTGTCCATTCAAGGTATCATGTCTTCCTTTTCAAATGCATCTTCGTTGGGATCATCGGGTTTTTCATTTAGATCTAATGCGATCGTACCAACTGTTGTTCCACATAACATAGCACACAAACACTACTAGAAAAATACGCTTTCGCGACACTTTTGTAGCGACGGTTCTTGTTAAAACAGTCATATATGACAAAGTTCCTAGACGATGGTTTGAAAACTATCTTATTCTTCATATATACGACGGTTGGAATGATAACCATCGTATATATTTACCGTGAATCCTATGCAATAAGAGTGGTGGACCCGCATATATTTACACGACGGTTTGTATAAAAATTGTAGTATTATAGACAACGGTCCTATCTTGTCGCCTATATTGATTGTAAATTTTGGTCGAGCGGCATTTTTTCGCGCCCTACCCAAGTTTAAATGACGATTTTTACAAAAATCATCGTCTAAAGTTCCTGTGCCCTAAAACCAACCCCCGAGCCCTCGTGTGCTAGTCATCTTTCTCGCGTGCGCTCCTCCCGTCAACCTCTCCTCCTCGTAAGGATCTCCTCCTTAGAGATCTAGCCGCCGCACACTCCTCCTGATCATCCTCCTTTGCACGCGCTCCTCCTGCTCATCCCGCCACCATCACGTAGCCAACCGTCCTCCCATGCGCTTTCAACCATCCTCCACCCATCTGCACACACGCAGCCCCAGCCCCTCCTCCTCCTCATGCATCACCGTTCCTCCTCCTCCCATCCGTGCACAGCCCTAGATCCTCCTTCTCCTTCCAACAGCTGCCGTCTCCTCCTTCCAGTAGCCGCAACCCCTCCTCCTCCTCCTTGCTGACACCGCCCCTCCTCCTCCTCATCCCCAAACCCGACCAGCCCCTCCTCCCATCCACAGGCCCCCCTACTCCTCCTCATCCCTATCGCCAGCCCCTCCTCCTCCCATCCACAGCCCCCCCTCTTCCTCCTCATCCCCATCCTCGATCAACCCCTCCTCCTCATCCCATCCGCAGCACCCCATGCTCCTCCTCCTATTGCTCCTCCTAATTATGAAATATTTTGTATTAAGTAAATATTAAATTTGATTAATTTTTTAAATTTTTTTTAGTTATTTACTTATAAATATTTGTAAGTTGATTTAGGTATCTCGCATCGTCAGACACATTCTCTGTGATTCACACGCTTTATTGAGGTATGAAATTAAATTATCTTAATTCATTTGTGAATGAATGTGGGGTGTGCCCGCTTGATGGTTATTTCTAAATGCTTATTTGATTGTATTTCTTATATGAAATTTTTTATGAATTTAAGAAGTTTGAAGAAGTAATGAGAGGAGGGAAAGTGAAAGGAGATTGATTGGTTAATTCTCAACACACTAATCAAGCAAATTAGAATTAATTAATTAAATAAGAATGTAACTTAGGTTAACTCGATTTTTTGTCAGAAATGTAATATAGGGTCAAATTAACCTAATATTTTAGATTTCTAAGTTCTTTTTAACTGGTTGAATCCAGGTCATTCACTGGGAGGCATAATTGAATCTTAATTTACCATTAACTTCTAATGAATGATTAACAATCAATTAATTAATCAGATTATAATTATAAGACTTTAAGCACATGAATATAGCATACAAGATTAATCAATTAAAACATGCAATATTAATTTGAAATGAAATGAGTTTACAAGAAATATTTTTTATTGAAAACCAAATGGAACAACGTTTATTACAAAATATAACGCATTAAAATGAATTACAATAATTATCATGCCTATTACAACATTAAAATCTCAAAACATATCAAATATAACTCCAGGCCTAAAATCAGACATATGAAAATAGAGTCAGACGATTTAAAAGGACAAATTAGACTTCTGATGCATGAAAGAGACGTCTGATTTCTCTCAAGTTTTCATTCTTATTTCCCCCTTACTGATTCTTCCTTCTTCTCTTATTCTTTTGCTCTCTTTTGCGAGTTGTTTCTTTTCTTCTTATTTTTCTTTACTGTGCATTCTCTAGTCCCACACTTAGCCAAATTCGCACCCAACTAAGCCCATTAACCTCTCCATTACAAAAATTATGATTTTTAATGGGTGGCATGGGCCCTTCGAGAATACACACTGCCCACTAGGGGCGGGACCAAACCCTACTAGACCCGTGCCTAGTTTATTTATTGTAGATTTTAATTCATTTCACAACCCAACACAGATCCAACCCACTCCAAGCCCCAACACATCCACACCCACACTCGGGCCCCTGCACGCACGCCCACAGGGGCACACACCCACTCACAGGCACGTGCACACACACGCACCTGCACACATGCTCAGTTTATTTCGCGCCGTGCGCTGGCGACTGAAGAGGCTATAGCGCCTTTTCATAAAATACCAAGTCGTGGGCCCGAGAATTCCCGATGTGGAGCTGATGTAAACACATTTACACTACTTAAGATGTCTATTTATGCATGTTCTTAAGCATAGGATTGCATGCTATAAATATTGCATAACATGCACCACCTTGCATTTAGAGTAGTTTGAATAAAATGGAGGTTAATTATCTCCTTTTATGTACTTGGACAGGGTAAAGTTTTTATTGGGACCTCGGATCGAAGATCCAACCGTACGGATGTGATCAGGGAGACGATTGGAGTTCAACGACTCCAAGATCGCCTTAATCAGGCATCCATAGCATCTGATAGTGATCAGGGAATCATAGAAGATCAAGGGACAAGATGGTCTAAATACACACTTTAAATGACAAATCCGACTGTACGGATGAATTCGGATCGACGATCGCAGCCTAACGATGCAAAAATCGAGTCAATCCGACATCCGTGGCACCATCTACAACACCCAGAAGATAGACGGCCAAGATGGCACCACATGGCGCCATCTCGGCCACCTAAACGGCCGCATGCAATCACTGAAGTCTCCGCATCCACTCTCTCTCCGCCATTGGATCACAATCCAACGGTTGTGGACAGCCGCGCCTAAAAGCGTCCGCTCGACCATCTGCGCCCCGAAGCGCAGCGGTCGAAGGCGCTATCGTGAGCTGCAGCCGCGGGTTCGAGCCGCAGCGAAGGGGAGAAGGGCACGGGTGAGCGAGCGCGGGCGTACATTGGATCATGATCGGGCGGCTCAGATCTTCCAATAGCGGCCACGCGCTATTGCACACGCGATGTCACGCAGCATCGTACGTGCTGGGCGGGCACGCAGCAGCGGGCGAAGGCGCATCTTAAGCCGTCCGATCTCGCGATCGGACAGCTGTGGATGAATGAACGTGGGCGGGCATTAAGCACTGGCACCTGAGGAGGCGCGTGTGGGGAGCACCCACTACACCCACGTTGGGGCTTTAGCGACAGTTTTATCCGTCACTAAAGACCCCTTATTTAATGTTTTAAAGATGTAATGACTAATTTGCCCCCACTCCTTGCAACTATAAAAGGAGACCCCCTCCACACGAAATTCTCAACCCTTCCTTCTCTTCTCTACCTCTCCAAAGCTCAAGAGAAGCTTGTCCCACACCCGGGATGCTTCTCGCGAGATAAAGTCCAAATTTTCATCCCCCTTCGGAAGTGGATCCCGCGACGACGACGACGTGTTGCTCCGTTCCCGTTCTTCTGCTTCGTCCTCCTTCATCCTACTTCTTCCTCCTTCGTTCAGGCGTCGTCCCGTCCAGCTCATCCTCTAAGCGACCGTCGAGGAGGATATCTCTCTCCCTATTCTTTTTACTGCTTTCTAGTATAGATTTACTGCTTTCTAGAGTAATTCTGCTCGTCCTCCAAGTGATCGTTGAGGAGGACATTTCTCCCTCCATTCTTTTAATGCTTTCTAGAGTAAATTTATCGCTTTCTAGTGCAATTATTTTATGCTTTCTAGTTGTAATAGTGAAATGAACAATCTCCTTAATGATAAATTCCCTGTTTATTCTACATCTCATTTTGATTTCTGTGTGTAATATTCTCTCTCTCTTGCTCTCTCTCTCTTCTATTTATTGTAAATAATTAGATAATTTTAAATTGAATTACTTTGTGACAAATAAAAACAAATGCGTAGTTTTTAAATCAAACATCCGCCTCCCTGTGTTCGACCCGAAATTTTCATTTCGGTATAAATTTTATTTGTTGAACACGAGTTCTTCGCTTTCAAACTACAATGACAGGTTTTCCAAAACCAAACACGTTAGCGTAGCAATTCGTAAGCTCAACATTTTTACGCCGTTGCCGAGGAGGCGACGATCTTTGATTTCTCTTCGTGTTTTGTAACTCACAAATCATTTACCTCACTTTTCTCCTTTCTTATTGTAATTACAAGTACTCTTTCGAGACAGACAAAAGCGGTAGATCGGAGTAAAGTGTTGTGGAAGGTTCTGTAAGTTATCCCCCACCTCCCACCCATTAGATTTCATTCCACAACATAATAATTCAGACATCAATCAACCTAGGTGTTCTTATAAACTCTAAGGTTAGATTGTTTGTTGTTTGACACCCATACTCACCCCAACCCCCACATAAAAAAAAAGAAAAATAAAAAAAAAAATCTTATAGAGGTACACAACCTCATCTGATTTTCTAACTCAACTGGTAAACCGATCTTTGGAGCCGATACACGCATTCAAACACATAATTGAGTAGAAATCAGATTAGGTAAATATTTGTGTGCCTAATTAAGTGGTGCAACAGGCCAATTGTTTGAGTTGATTGAGCTGCACCACATCAACTCATCAAGTAGCTGCCACTTAGGTTCAACTCTTAGGGATTTATCAGGCACTCCACATTCTTTTTAAGCCTTAAAGGAAAACATCTTCACCTGTACTTGCAAAACCTGGTGTGCCAACGAAACTTGTTTGAAAATACCTAAAGTTGAATCCTAAAAGCTACTAAGCAAGATTTGAATCCTAAAATTCACCACATCAAAAATAATCTTGCTTGAAAACCATTAGTTGTGCACGCACACACAAATCAATCAATCATTAAGAGCACAACCCATTTAAAGGGCCCATCACATTCCAAAGCACATTCAACCCTAGCCCTAAATAAAACAGAGTAGACATTGGCCTTAAGGATTGGACTCTCTCTTCAGAGCTCAGAACGAGATTATTTTCGATTAGTCTGTTTCTACTATTCAATCTGATGTCTAGTTAGGAGAGCAGAATCAAATGATCGGGACTGGGGGGTACACTGGGAACCGGAGGCGCAAGCCGAAGGAAGAACCTTCTCCCCAGTCCCTCCTTCTAACTGGTTGGATTGAACAAATAGAAGTAGATCAAGTCGTTTCTCTATCTCAAGATGGGTTTTGGGAGTCTGTAGGTCTATAGGCTAACCTACTTAAGGACAGGTTTGCTTGTTTGTATTGCAGGGCACCTTTCTTCCTCCCAGTTCTCATGAATCCTTCCACATATTACACGCATTCCCGCTCTTTCCCTCCTGTTTGAATTATCCTCAACTTGACGATTATCCCGATTCGTATTGTAATCAACCATCAGTTAGTTGGGATAACTCGGATTAGGGATACAGTTCCGGACCTCCGTGTTTAGGGTCTAACCCTGAACACTTCGATTCTGATTTCTATCCTTCTCAGAGCCACATCGGTTATAGATCGTCTTCCTTTCATGAACAACCTAATACGATCTACAATCAAGAAGGATACACTGATTCTTACCCATCCTCTGATTACACTGCCTTTAGGTCATCACCACCTTTTGAACAATTTGAAATGACCTATTATCAGGAAGGGTATAACGAATCTCAATTCGTTAATTCCTCTGCATTAACCCCAAACCGCCCAACCCTGAACCAACTCATTTGGTTCAGGGTAACCAGGTTCAAGATAAGGCTCTGGCTAACTTAAGGAATATCATACAATCTTTAGAAGTTCAGCCAATACCTTGTATTGAGAGATTAGAGCCCCTGATTGAAATGATTGATGATTTAAACAAGTCGTTGTTGGATTGGCTCCAGGATGTTAAGGATAGGAACCCGGGTGAGTTTCTACTTGGGAAATTAGTGAAATTGAGGATGAGATTCGTGGTTGCTTTGATTTAATCATGGGATGATTCCCAGGATGAACCCTCTTCAGGAAAGCCAATGACAGAACCCGCTAAGGCACCTGTTGGGGGGACACGTGTTACGAGGCTAACCAGATTAAATTAAAGCAACCAATTAAGGATGATCTGATTTCTTCACCGAAGATCCCTGAGCCGGGGTACGAGGAAACGTATGTCTCCTTGGAACAGAAAGTGACAAATGATTTTGGGACATACATTGATACGGATCCTGATTTCTTTGATGGTGAAGATTCAAGTTGCGAAGTCTCAAGCGAGTTTTCTGAACACGATTTTTGTGAGACGATTGGGCCTGAGGAATCTAATAGATCATTTGATAGCCCAATAACTGAGGAAACTGATCTTATTAAGGCACACATTGTGGATCCAGAATCGCATTTTCTGGAGGGTTCAATTCAATGCCCTGATTGTCAATTACACCATGTTGAGCTTATCAATAATTCAGTTTCTAAGATAATTAGACCCAAGTCAATTCTGATTCTGCCACATCATTTAGACTTGGAGATTTCAAACGGGGTGATTAACAAGCAAGAGGAATTTAACATTCTGAATGAGGAGGATAGGAGCTTGGAAGTTCTTATTTGGGAAGTTAACTTTGGAGGAAATGGAAGATTGAGTCGAAGGGTTCCTTTTAAGTTGAAACCATCAAATCAGAACCCTTACGACATTTGTTTTGAGGATGTCAAACCCAAGCATGCATTCAACGATTATCCTTTTGAGCTTGAATTCTCTGTAACCTGACTTTTTGGTCTTGGGTTGCATCCTCATAAATCGCAGGTCCGACCCCGCTTGCATTCTGATTCTAGGTTTTGGGTAATTTTTATCCAGAACCTAAGATATTCTCGATTATGGGGTATGGGTCTGCACAACAATCTAGTCCACATCTGTGGACCTCTGCTGACAGGTCAGAGGATTCTTCTGTTTATTCTGATTCTGACCTACACTTGTGAATTCTTCATTTCTTTTCTTTGTATAGCGTGCCTAGCTGAAGGCACTAAACTCAGCACATATACAGTTCTTTTTAGTTTTCATCTCGGAGCGGACCTGACATTCACGCAATTCAGATGCTTTCTATGCTTTTCCACTCTGTTTTGTCTTTTTAATACAATGACATTGCATTAGATAGGCATGGGGGCGTGGATATTCATCTCTGAATTCATTCGTCAGCTCCGTAAATTTGTTTTATTTTCTTTTATTTAAAAAAAAAATTGAATTAGGAAAGAGAACTTAGGTTTAAGAAAATTTTCAATCTTAGGAAATACTACATTATGATTTGAACACAAAGACCCTTAAGTTCTTTGGACTTAATCAGCCCGTATATCCACTAAAATGTGGATTTGTTTTTCGAGTTCTCGCCAACCTGAATTTTATTTTAATTGGAGTAAATAAGTTTGGGTGATAAGTACACGACTTATCAACCCGCTCTCTGATCTAAGGGAATTTTGAGTTTCTAGCATCTACACACTATCTTGTCACTGACTCGTTGTTTAGCGATTTTAACGGAAATTGGGTAGCTAATGAATCTTCTAAGGTGATATGGCTGGCAAGTTATCATGGGTAACAGCCCATAGGTAGGTTATCCAGAGCCCAGTCACTGGACCTTTCTCTTTTTCCCGCCCTTAGGTAAATCTTAGACCAGGGAAGCCACCTACTTTAAAAAAAAAAAAATCACAAAGAAAAAAAAATCAAAAAGAAAAGGAGAAAAGAAAAAAAAGAAATAAACCACACTTCCCGCAGGAGTATGGCTGGCAAGTTGTCGGTGATAATAGCTCATCGACCGGTTGTCCAAAACCCAGCTCAATAAATGCACTAAAAATTTCCAAAACACTTAGTAAGAAGCGGAGAAGTAGAATAAACCGGGGAGATATACACTTAATTCACCCTTGTGTTGACCCCATAAAAAAAATAAAAGTAGGGAGAAAGCTACCGGTTGTAAAGATACACCTTTAGGCAGAATTTTTTTTTAGGTCACCTAGAGGCATAGAAATCCGAAGTCCGTTTTAATTGCCGGTCAACGAGTCTATCACATTCACAATAAGATGCTTAAGACTAGGGTTCTCATCAAATCTTGGGCGAATTGAATGGCCGTAGAAAGCTAATCTTAAACCCTAAAATTTGAAAATCCAAAAAATTAGAAAAGAGTAAAAAGAGAAAAAGAAATTTTTCTTTGAATAAGGCGAGGGTTTGAAGCGATCTGCATTTTGGCAGATACTCGGGCATTGTTGTGTCTTTGAAAGTTCAGATCCTAAGTAGATAATTTCTTAATGATTGAAAATAACTCAGGCCCAAATAATCCAACCTAATTCTTTTATAAATAGCATATAGTTTTTGCTAGGGACTAACAAAAGATAGGCATGGGGGTATGATGGAAACACGTTTACACTACTTAAGATGTCTATTTATGCATGTTCCTAAGCATATGATTGCATTGCATGCTACAAATATTGCATAACATGCATCATCTTGTATTTAGAGTAGTTTGAATAAAATGGAGATTAATTGTCTCCTTTTATGTGCTTGGATAGGGTAAACCTTTTATCGGGGCCTCGGATCGCATATCCAACAGTACAGATGTGATCAGGGCGACGATTGGAGTTCAACGACTCCAAGATCTCCTTAATCAGGCATCCATAGCATCAGATAGTGACTAGGAAACCCTAGAAGATCAAGAGCCAAGATGATGTAAATCCACACTTCAAATGACAAATCCGACCCCACAGATGAATTCGGAGCGACGATCGCAGCCTAACGACGTAAAAATCGAGTCAATCTGACATCCATGGCAACATCTACAACACCCAGAAGATGGACGGCCATGATGGCACCACGTGGCACCATCTCGGCTGCCCAAACTGCCGCATGCAATCACTGAAGTCTCCGCATCTGCTCTCTCTCCGCTGTTGGATCTCGATCCAATGGCTGTGGACAGCCGCGCCTAAAAGCGTCTGCTCAACCACCCGCGCCCTGTAGCGCAGCGGTCGAAGGCGCTATCGCGAGCTGCAACCGCAGGTTCGAGCCGCAGCGAAGGGGAGAAGGGCGCGGGCGAGCGAGCGCGGGCGTGCATTGGATCGTGATCGGGCAACTCAGATCTTCCAATAGCGGCCACGCGCTATTGCACGCGCGGTGTCACACGGCATCGTACGCGTTGGGCGGGCGCGCAGCAGCAGGCGAAGGCGCATCTTAAGCCATCCGATCTCGCGATCGGACAGTTGTGGATGAATGAATGTGCGCGGGAGTTGAGCGCTGGCAGTTGAGGAGGCACGCGTGGGGAGCGCCCACTACACCCACGTTGGAGCTTTAGCGACAGTTTTATCCGTCACTAAAGACCCCTTATTTAATGTTTTAAAGATGTAATGACTAATTTGCCCCCACTCCTTGCAACTATAAAAGGAGACCCCCTCCACACGAAATTCTCATCCCTTCCTTCTCTTCTCTACCTCTCCAAAGCTCAAGAGAGGCTTATCCCACACCTAGGATGCTTCTCACGAGATAAAGTCCAAATTTCCGTCCCCCTTCGAAAGTGGATCCCACGGCGACAACGATGTGCTACTCTGTTCCAGTTCTTCTGCTTCGTCCTACTTCGTCCTGCGTTGTCCTACTTCGTCCAGGCGTCGTCCCGTCCGGCTCGTCCTCTAAGCGACCGTCGAGGAGGATATCTTCTCCCTATTCTTTTTACTACTTTCTAGTATAGATTTACTGCTTTCTAGAGTAATTCTGCTCGTCCTCCAAGTGATCGTCGAGGAGGACATTTCTCCCTCCATTCTTTTAATGCTTTCTAGAGTAAATTTATCGCTTTCTAGTGCAATTATTTTATACTTTCTAGTTGTAATAGTAAAATGAACAATCTCCTTAATAGACTAACCTAGAGGGGTTCAGAACAATTGAAGGCCTGAAATGGCTTCTCTAAACTCTGCTGAAGCTCTTGAACCCATTTGCAAGGTCTCTTCCTTAACAGATTCTCCTCTCCATCTCCACCGAAGACAGAGCTCAGTAAGGAGCTCAGATCATATAAACACAATAAAGAACATCAATTCCTGATCCTGAGATGTAAAGGATACGATCTGGAGCTTCTCACGAGGTTCCAAAGCTGAAGCTTATTTTCGACTCATCGGAGCTCGCCGGAGCTTCGGTGAGTCCAGAAATATGGGAACGGAGTTCAAAACTCCGTGATATTACTCAAGAACAATCTAGAAAGGTTCCTGAGGTCGCAAGGAACCTCAGGAACTCAACAATTAACTCAATTAAATAGTAAATCAGAAGATAAGCTTGAATTCAATAAAATTAAAAGTTTGAATTCGCTGGAACTCAGATCAATTCCTCTCACTCAATTGAGTGAGGGGAATTGCTTAGTGGTGTACGATGATGATGAATATGTGATTTATTAGACGATTTAACTCCTCTGAGCTCACAACTGACAGTGAGCTCAGAAGTTGAAAGAAATTTGAGGGTTTATGATTTAGGCACTTATTTAACTAAGTGATAAATAGAATGGGCCCTTAAGTGATGACAAGGTGAAGGAGGGCCCCAATGAGTGTGTTCTAAGCTCAGAGGCCTCCACTGTTGACAGCGGAGGTCTCCAGTGAAGGTCGAGGTGGTCTAGGCGATTACAGTGATAAAACAAGGGGAAAAGAAATGGAGTGTGACTGTGGAGAGTAGAGAAATGTCTACAGATAATGAAAGAGTGGATTGAGGTCCAGCAAGGTCGAAATTGGCCTCACCGGAGCTGGAGAAGGAACCTAGAAACCTAACTAAACTAAGCTAATTGATCTACCTAAGCTAACCTAACTACTCTACGCTTACATGGACGAAGTGAGGGGGAGGGATCTCCGTCGATAGCTACGTAACGGAGGACGAAATCATAGGGTTCGTAGAAGATATCTGGCAAGAAAGGAAGTGGAGAGAGAGAGTGGCGACGCACTCCCAAGACCTGTAACAGCCGCGAGAGAAGAAAACGGGGTAAGGAAGGAGAATGCCTCTGGCGGAGGCGCTCTGTTGAATCAGAAAATCGTCGCAAACAGAAGTTGAGTTTTAAAAACCCGTCATTATAGTGTGATTTGCGAAGAAATCTGATGAGAGTCTCATCATTAACCCTAACTAGTACAATTTGATCAAAATAAGTGTGAAAAAGCTCCTACAGAACCTAAAGAAAAGCCTAACTCAGAGAATTCTGAATTGAAGAATAAAATAAGTCATAAGGGATAAAACTGTAATTTTACCAATGCAGTACACAAATAGGTTGTCTAAGGGTCTAAACACAAGTCAAATGAGCTTAATAAGGAATGAAGTGGGATGATCTGATCTGAAAAGGGTTATAGCAACTTCTAGGAATTAAATGACATTCTATAACCCTAAAAATAAATCTGCTTTAATTCACGAGGTTCTAGGCAGGATAAAAATCAAATAAACCCTCTAAAATTTATGGAAAAATACTCCCTAGGGTTTAGAACCTTCAATTTGGCCTTTACAACCTATCTTGACCTAAATTGAGAACCATGCCCAATTTGTGACCTAATTTGAGTTTTTACGTAAATTGACCAGCCAAACGTGGTCAAACATAAAATCAAATTACACCATTGAATTCCTCAGGTCAAAATTAGGTTGGTACAAAAATTTGGGCCTGAGAGAAGACCATTTTGACTGACTTTACAAATTGGTCCTCTTGAATTACTTTTTGACCCTTATCTTTTTGAACCCTTGCAGTTAGCCCCCCATCTTCTCTTTCGTTATTTGCAGAACGGCCCCTCTGTCACCCCACGCAGGCGCCCATACCTCTGGCGACCTTGTGCGGAGGATGGCACCGCTCAGGGTATGGGGGCCGCTCTCAGGAACGAAAGGGGGGTTCCCTGTGTCATCCTCTTTCACAGGGACCCTCCGCTTTAACCTGCAGCTGCCCATGCCTCCAGTGCGAACGCACGAAAGGCATGGGTCTGATTTTCGATCATTCTCCGACGAGCTTCCCACGTCGCACCCTCAAGATCCTCTCCTCGCCAGCACCTTTATATGAAGCGACAGGGGTAGCCGTTTGAAGCAAGCTCGTTTTGGCCGAAGAACACCCGCATACTTCATCTCCTCTCACTCCGATCAGACATCCCAATGCTTCCGGCGATCTTTCCTCCTCCTCTTCGTCGCTTTGCTGCCACACCCGCAGAAGAGTCTACTCGTCCTCGTCTTCCCACGCCAGGCCGCACAAGCTGGCGCCTCCAGATCCCCTCCTCGTCGCCGTTACCCCCCTTCCGGGCACCTTAGTCCCCAGCGTCGGCAAGCACGTGCCAGGCACCTCTGATAAATGCCAGTTTATCATTATTCTTTTGCATTAAAACAAACCTAGCTCTTAAGATTTTACTCCGCAAACAAGTTTTTAGGCTGCATTTAGGCATAAATTAGGATAGGCATGCATTGTGATGAGAGCCTCATCATGAGCCATAACTAGCTCATTTTGACCCAATAAAGAAGATAAAAGCTCCTACATAACCTAGAAGAAGGCTTAATTGAAAGAACAAGTGCTCTGAGAAGAAAACATGAAATAAAGATTAAAACTGTAATTTTATCATTGCAGTACATAAACGGGATTTCTCAGAGGAAAAACATAGGTCAAATGGTCTAAATGAGATAAAAAGTGGGTTGAGTCAATCAGAAATGGGTTTATGTGCAATTTAGGAATGAAATGACACTTGGTAACCCTAAAACAGACCCGCTTAAATTAACAAGGTTCTGGTCATGATAAAAATCAATTAAACCCTCTAAAAATCATGGAAAAACATCCTCTAGGGATTGGAACACTTAATTTGGCCCTTGGAACCCAGTTTGACCTAGATTAGGGTCCTAGCTCTTCAAGTAACATAATTTGGGTTTTTACGTAAAATGTCCAGTCAAACGAGGTCAAACCTAAAATCCAACTTCACCATTGGATTCCTTAGGTCCAAATTAGGTTTGTACCAAAATTTGGACCTACGGGGAGGTCATCTTGGCCTACTTTGCAATTTAGTACACACAAATCATAATTTGGTCCCTATCTTTTGAATATCTTTGCAGAGAGCCCCCTAAGTTCCTCGCCACCTTTGCAATCAGGTCCTTCCGCCATTGTTAGGGCATAACCAAGCTCCGGCGAGGTTTAGAGAGGGATTACTCTCTGATTCCTCAGAGATTCTCTCCCAGAAATGGAAGGGAGATTCTCTGAGGAATTCCCTTCCATCTACGGCCAATCACAATCTCTGGTGTGAACCCAATCTCTTGTGCGAACGCACGAGAGATTTGGGTATCTTAACCTCTTTCCATCTCTGGCGATCGACCTCAGGCGATTGCGCGCCCTCCACGCTCTAACAGCACGGCCCAGTGCCTATAAAATAACCTCTAAGCCCGGCCGCAGTTCTTCAGCTTGATTTGGCCGAGTTTCCACCTCCAATTCATCTCCTCCTGCTCGGCCAAAGTTCCCAGCAAGCTCCGGCGAGCCCCCCTCCCCTCCCTCTTCGCTCTGCCACAAAACGAGTGGCAAAGTTATCTTCCGGACTCTCCTCAGCGTCGCGTAGTACCTGCGCACGCCGCCTCAGCCCCGTCGTCGCCGCCGTTCTCCCCCACTGGGCAGCGTCTTCTCTGGCGACAGCAGGTACAGCTGTCCACCCTCCGTCCTCCTTCGTCCCTACAATTAGGTTAGAACTATTCCCTGTAGTCCCCTCTCTCTTTTCCCCCTGTTATCTCATCTAATTGACCCTCGAACGACGCTGACCACCCTCACCTTCCACATCACCGACCGACCTCCAGTGAGCCGCTCCCACCATTCCGCCCCTCCACACGACTCGCCAACAATCTCGTAAGCTCCGCCTCACCACCAGGAACACATTCCACCCCTCCACTGCTACTCCGCACCTCCACAGTAGCCCCCCTGACAACCCTACACATCCGACCACAGGTTGACCTAGGCCATCCTGCGGCCTGCAGCATGGCTCATCACCTTCGCCGTGCTACGGCGAAGGTCCCTAGCTGGTCTAATTGAGCCGAGAGGCTCGCTTTGTGTCTGACAAGATTTCAGCTCCTGCCGTCATTGACGAAGGTTGAAGCAGCTTCGCAGCAGCTCCAGGCGTCAGCAGCTCCAGGATTCAGGTGCTGCGTATTTGGGCAAGCGTTGTAAAGTGCCTCGAGTCCAGCCAGGGGCGCTGCGAAGCCAGCAGCTGTGGCGATTGCTTGCAGGTCTGCGGGCGCGCGTGAAATCAGGGCAGAACCTTTAGTCCCACATCGTGGAATCGCGAGGCGCGGGTATGCTATAAGTTGAATTTGTGTTTTATGCTTACCGCCTCCGAAAGCACAGGGGTGAGGTCCCTTACTTGCCCTCACGCCCGCCTCGTCCGTGGTTTCATCTCGCGGATCTGGCGGGATCCGACCCGACCCTAACCTACGCACTCCTCGCGCATCACCCACCTGCAGGTGCGCCTGGTCCCAGGTGAGAGATCCGACCCAATTATCCGTGTGGCTCTGGGAGAGTGCCCCTGAGTGAACTGCTGAGAGAGAGAGACGCGTGGGTAGAGGGAAAGGGATAGGTTTTGCTCTTGTGTAGGCACAGGCTGAACGTTGAGGAAGAAAGACTTGGCCGAGAGAAGGAAGAAGGAAAGGCAAGAAGAACAGAAGGACCAAAGAAGAAGGAAGGCAAGGCAGAGAAGAGAAGAAAGGAGAAGGAGGAGGAAAGAAGCCTGCGCAGGAGAAGAAACAAGAGAAAAGAAACAAAGGCAAGAAGAAGAAGCCTTCGCAAGAAAAGAAGCAAAGCAGAAAGAGAGAAGAGAAAGAAGAAGAGAAGCCAAGACAGAAGACGAAGAAGAAAAAGAGTCTGCAAAAGAAGAAAGAAAGCAAGATCAGAAGAAGAAGAATAATCAAAAGGAAAAGGGAAAATACTTTTAAGACATCTGATCTTGGGATCAGACGTCCAATTTGACTCTTTTGCCTGAATTATTTTTTTAGTTACCTCTGAATTCCAGTTTTGAGTAAATTAGAGTGTTCAATTACATTTTGATTAGTAGTAAATTCCATTTGCTCCCTGTGTTCGACCTCGAATACTCCGATTTTCGAGTAATAAAATTCTCTATTTGTTTGAACGCTTTGTCGGCTATACTACAACGTCATATTCTCTTTAAAACCCGCACAAAAGCGTACAAACATTTTGGCACCGTTGCCGGGGAGCAACGCACAATTTACCACTAGTCTCTACATTCTTTTTATCATATTGAACACTAACTTGCCCTACTTTGCTTTGATGTGATCTTGCAGGTACTTCACGAGAAAATCTTTCCCGCAAGTCAACCACTCCAGGGCAGGTAATTTCTTTTCTTCCTTAATCATCCCCTAATCTTTGAAAGACAAAAGGAAGAAAATCAATTTAGGAATCAATTGCCTTCTTTATATAGTAATCACCATCTCTAAGGCAAAACATTTCCTGATTTTGCGAAAATTTCTGCAAATATTCTTGAAGTTGGAGTGATTTTTTTTTAGATTCCATCCCACAAATTCTTGTGCCTAATTGAAATAACGCTTAATCTAGGCGAACCACACACTTCTTGTTTATAAGTCCAAAGAGAACTTTTGTGAAAAAGAAAAAGAGGATTGGAAATAGAACCAAATTAGGGTTTCCACATTAGGGTCTTGAAGCGCTAGTCACACATGTCTGTATAAAAGGAAATAAACCCTCCCGCATCAATGTGCTACCCAAGCCCCTGATTGAAGAGAGCTAAATAAGACAAACCCTAAAATTGAGCTCTAAAATCACTTGAATCTTAAAATTTTTGGACCTAATAACCTGGGAGTCAAATCAGGGTGATCTCTAGGCTCCAAACTTAGAATCATTCTGCCATCTATAGGACAGGTCAGGTGAAGTTGACCCCTTGGGTCAACCAACCTCTAAATTAGGTCACAATACCAAAAACATCTAAAGTTCAAGTGAGAACCCTAAAAGCACCTTTGAAATAAAAAGTGATAGACTTAAGAGGTCAAGGTCCCCATTTTGGTCTAGCTGGAATCTCAGTGACAAGAGAGGTCGGGTGGGGGAAACCCTGTAACCCGTAGGGACGCTCTACCATGTAGGGGTCTTTGCGGGACTCTCCCTCTCTGGCTGCCCAGGTAATTCTCAGGTGGACGATCTTCTGATCCAGGGGTCCATCCGCCCCGAACCTCCATAGTCATCCAAACATCTTTGGGTGTCTTGATTGGGTCAAGAACATCTCCAGTCCCTCATCTTTTCTCTTTAGAGCACACATACACATTTTCAGTGGGACTCGTTATTCAGATCTGGTCGCTTCATAACACATCGTGATTCATAACTTGATTCTACATCTTAACTCCACCACCTGATCTAAATATGCAGCCAAACCACCTAGGACTACCATTCAAGAAACCTGAATATCAGAGATCTATGAGAGATAAAATGATTGAGGATGCCATGAAATTCTATGAAAATGAAGAAACCTCAACAACAGTAGGAAACATTCAGGTTGATGTCCCAACAACCACAACCTTTGTCATAACTTGTGCCCAAGTACTATTAGTAGAAGCCAACAAAGGATCAACCCGTGACTTTCTCATTACTGCATACATTGAGATAGAAAAATTGCACAATAGTGAATACCTTCAATGTATGACAAATCCTCGACTTTGGAAGCAACACCAAGATAGTCTTGAAAAACGGGAAGAGATAATGAGATTAATAAAACAAGTGATTGATCAGAAATACCCGTACATACCACCAACAGAGGATGAACTATCTTGGGACAACATCGAGGATAAATCTAATCTCGGGTTTGAGGCACAAAATGGTTGTGGATTCCCAACCCAAATGGAGTATAATGCACCTGATATTGAAGAAGGTTGGGAAGCTCCAAATGCAGGAAAAGACCATGATGAGCCCATTTTAGAATCCCAAGACTCCTGCAAGTATGAGAGTAGAACTGAACCTCTCGAGGGTGTAAATTCCATCCCTTATTCTGATAAGGTGACCCTCGAAGGTTATTCAGACCTAAATTCTAGTAATTCAACCCACATCCTAAGCCTAGAACCTAGATCTGAAACATATTTTGAAGATTTCAAGGCCCCAGATGAAGAAGATCAATCTTCTAATGAAGAATATGATTTTGGGCCTCGATTTGATGAATATCCCTCGCCAATTTCCTCAGAGGAACGAATCGATTTTTCGGAAGTCATGCCAATCTACAACACAGAAACCGAGGAGTTGGACGAGCAGGGTTTCAATTGGGTCTGCCCTACTAGCTTAGAATCTGAGCCTCTACCAGATAAGGATACCCTTTTAAGCTCAGAATTAACATTTAGGTTAGATCTCAGTCAGGCTGCTGAATATACAACATATGATTTATTCTATGGTGGAACTCATGATCTGGAATCTCATTCAAACTTTGATTTTCGCAAACTCTCCGACGATTTCGAATCTGACCATAACATCGGAGAAAATCTGCCTCCTGATTATAACATGTCAATCTTCTTTGAAGCCACCTGCTCCACATATACAAAACCAATCAAAACCCATTCCCCACCCCGACCCGCAACCTAACTCAATTTCTATTCCGATTCACCTCTCACTGAGCCGTTTGCAGATGATTACACTCCATATCTAGACCGGGTATCGGGTATTGATCAGACCACAAATCAGGAGCCTCCATCCTTTGATCACCCCTGTAGGGATTCCACACCTTACATGGATAATTTTTCGGAACCTTACTTTGACCAAGCTGATTCGACTCAGCCTGAACCCGAGTTTTCACTTCCATATCCATCAGAACTTCACTGCATATGGTGGGTTCCACATTTGTTGATCTACATCTATCAACCCACCAGACTTATTGGGTTTGGGCTGCATCATCAGCCCACTGATTTTAACAAGCACCTGGTTGGACCAACCAGGCTCTTAATTAAGGTGCTTGTTTTACAAAATTTCGCTGATTTGATCACTCCCTCTCCACCCCATTTTCTGCTCGGCTGAAGGCATTAAATTTAGCCCTTAACGGGAGGCAACCTGTCATCCCAAAAACAGAGACCCGTCTGATTATCCGTCCGTACTCCACGTCTATTGCACCTTGAGTTTAGCCTTAGACAATTGATCCTACCTATGGTACACGTATCAGAGCTTAAAATCATTGGCATCAATCATTTTCAACCCATTCACCTACCCGATGTATCCTGTTCTAAGTCCCTGGCCTCAACACTAATTCACACCCTCTGGTTACAATGAGGACATTGCAAAACTTAGGCATGGGGGGGTGATAAAATGCATACATACAGAACCAAGAAAAAAGTCAGGAGTCTCACACACAAAAAATTTGCATATGTCAAAAACACAAAAAATTAAAAAATTATGAAAAAGAACAAAAAAATGGGGGAGGGAGGAAATTTTGTAAGCCACATATTCATAAGGAGGAGAAAAATAGCAAAAATGACAAAAAGGAGCACAAAATGAGAAAGAGAAAAGAAATAGTCATTAGTAAAAGATTAAGGAATTAACTGAAGTTCGAGACCAGAAAAAAAAAAAAGAAATAAAAGAAAAAGTGCTAAGGAGATACAACAAGAGATTAGCGGGAATGCTGGTCTTAGGCCTCTTGGGCTAGAATCTTTAGCTTAAAAATTCACGTATCCGTTAAAATCTAGATAATCCTCAAGAGGTTGAGGAAAATGCGAAGCTTAAGTATTAGGTCTAAGGCTTAGGAAGTATTCGGCCTCGTTAATTGACCTCCGATTTGCGGGATTCGGTAACCTAAGCAACCCAAATTCACACACAGTCTGGTTCAGTGCGAATAAATATCCAAAACACGCAAGAGCGTTTAATGCTCTGAAAGAGTCACCTAGATTAGGAGCGGCCAATCAGCACAACTTGATTTGGATGAGTTCCCAGCGCGGAGAGGCGGGAAATCCCCCTCGAAGATGCGTAACAACATATCGTCTCCTTGGTGCTTGTCTCTTAGGATATTTAAATATCCTACTGGGGGCATGTAAGCACTCTACTGGTTCAGATACCATGGCTGGCATTATCACGAAATGTCGATCGCCAGGGTCTGAATTCGGCCACGGAACGCCATGGGAGGGATGATCTCGAAATCTCGAAAGCCAGGGTTCTGGGGGTTGCCATGGGCGGGATTATCTCAAAATCTCAAAAGCCAAGGACCCTTGAGGATTGATGATGGGGACGAGGAATCCGATACAGACCATGTTGAGAAGCTAATCCGAAGCTAGAATTAAGAAGAAAAGAGAGAGAAAAGCTCTCCAAACAAATAAATCCTCTATCTCTCTCTTACAAAAAAAACGCACTGCAAACTGAACTTAGGCTAAAAATGTCTCAAGCACGGGTGCTTTAACCGCGGAGTCCAACAAACCCTAGGTTAGTTTCTGTGGGCCGTAGAAACCTTTGAGGAAGACTGAGGCTAAAGCGGAACAGGTCCGGATTTTGGTTGGTACTGGAATACCTCTAGGCCTATTGTCGACATTCCTACCAAATCACAAAAGGAGAAGCACTTATCATTGTTGACAGACACTCAGGATCTAGAACGGAAGTTGAAACCTTGAAATTTTGCTAAGGGACTAGTAAAAGCTAGGCATGGGGGTATGATGAGAGCCTCATCATGAGCCATAACTAGCTCATTTTGACCCAATAAAGAAGATAAAAGCTCCTACATAACCTAGAAGAAGGCTTAACTGAAGGAACAAGTGCTCTGAAAAGAAAACATGAAATAAAGGTTAAAATTACAATTTTACCATTGCAGTACATAAACGGGATTTCTCAGAGGCAAAACATAGGTCAAATGGTCTAAATGAGATAAAAAGTGGGTTGAGTCAATCAGAAATGGGTTTATGTGCAATCTAGGAATTAAATGACACTTGGTGTTACGAACGGGCGCTTCAGACGTCTTTCAAGACGTCTGGAAGGTGGCCCAGACGTCGTACCAGACGTCTGGAATTACTTACAGACGTCGGACCAGACGTCTGGGATCATTTCCAGACATCTGGAAATCGGTTATTTTTGGCACGATTATTTCGTCTGCGCGCCTGAGCGCACAGACCTACGGAAATTCGCTCTCTCTCTTTTTCCCTCTCCCTCCTGCGCCCTCTGTCGCGCTCTCTCTCTCTCCTCCTCGCGCAGCCTTAAAAGGCCACCCCCTCTCCCTCACTCCCGTCACCTCCTTCTCCTTCCTTTTCTCCTTCCAGCCAGTGCGCGAGAGCGAGCGCGAGGGTGAGCGGCGGCGGCGACAGCCGCGGCGGGTGCGGGAGGAGGTGCTGTGCGGGGGAGGAAGCGCTCGGCCGTGAGGGCGAGCTCGCCGGGGCTGCCAGGGCCGGCCGGCAGGGGGCGCAGCAGGCGCGGAGCGACGCGGGAGGACTGCTGCGGCTCGAGCAGCAGGCGGAGCACTCGCAGCGCGGCCGTGCGTCGCGAGAGGAGGGCGAGTCGCGCCCAGGTTCTGGAAACCTTTCCAGAATCAGACGTCTGGGCTTATAGCCAGACGGCGGGGGAGACGTCTGGAAGACTGTACAGACGTCTGAAAGGTGAGTTTTTCCGTCTTCCTTCCTTTTGACTGACCGTACTGAGAGAGAGAGGAAATGTGTAAGCACAGGGTCGGAGATTCGCATCCAACGTGAATCAGACGTCTGGCTGCAGTGCCAGACGGCGGGAACGACTTCCAGACGTCCTGGGTGACCATCAAACGTCTGGGAACTAGGCCAGACGCCCCCGCAGGCTTCTGGACGTCTGAGAGCCCACGCAGAGCGAGGTAATTCCCTGATCCACTTTTTAAGACGTCTGGAAGAAGTTCCAGACGTCTGATTTTGCACTGTTTCGTCGTTTTCGACCCGTTTCGGGCCCGTTCAGGCTCCGTTTTCCGCGTTTCAAGTTGCGTTCTTTTCGGAATTACATCCTCTACCTGTCTACAGTAACTGTATACTGTTTTGAGAAGTTCCTTGTGTTTGATCCTTGTGATAGGACCCCGTTCCGTTGCAGTCTTGGGGGTTGCGGAGGCATGCGGGATTCCGGACCACGCCCCCAGTTCGCCTGTTGTGACCGGTAGAGTGGCTTTAGGTATAATCTGTTAAATTATGAAACCATAAATAGAACCTAGGACATTGCATGAATCCTAGGAATGAGAAATAGATTGAATGGTAGATTCCTAGGGTGTTGCATGAATCCTAGGGCTGGAAAACTAGATTGTATGATAGATCCTAGGATATGGCATGAATCCTAGGACGGAAAAACTAGTGGAATGTATGAATACTGCAGCCTTGGAAAATGTGGAAAGGAAATAATAGCTGCCTGTGAATTGAATTAACAGCTGCCTGTTATGAATAAATGAACATGATTAAGAATATGGGATGTATGAACGTGAAACTGGAATGGTGAAACTGGAATGTTCTGAGTTAAAGAGCTGGAACCCTACGGGGAATTAGGAGTAGAACTCCTGGAAAGTGAATGGAATAGAATTGGGGAAGTGAGATGGCCCTTGAGTACGGAGTACCAAGGAGAGCGACTGTCCCCCCTGTTTAGTGCAAAGCGGAGCCAGCCGCCCAAGGGACCCGGGGTTAGGACTGGCCACTCTATACCGACTTGCTGGCCCTCGTGTACGTAGTACCGAGGAGAGCTACTAGTGTAGGGAGGTACTAGCTACCCCACGGGCCCCGAGGTTCTGCTAGCCTCCCACACCGACTTGTTAGGCCCACTGGGGCAAACCAGGGTAGTCAGGCGAGGGTGCGCGGACTGTGGAGGGGCAAGGCCCCTGTTTGGTTACTGTGGAGGGGTTGGACCCCTGTTACTAAGAGGGCTCTACCCTGTACTGGTTCCGTGCTGTGCTTTGGGAGCACCCGTTAACGGAAACGACTGACCGCGTGCCAGTGCGGGTTAGCTACCCGTGCGTTTACCGCACGTGCCGTAGTCACCGTTACGTCTGTCAGTGACCTTGGGGTGGTTGACTGAGAGTAGGATCACCACGGGGGACTCTCCCAGCCAGGAGAGTACCACGTGCTACTTCTACTGTTCGGAAAAGACTGCAATCAAGATCGCTCCCACGAGGAACATCCGAGATCAAGTGAAGGATCTGAGAAATAGATAAATTGTGAAACAGTAGAAAGACGTAAATAAAGGAAGAAACAAAATTAAATAGCTACTATACACTTTACTGTTTCTTTAGTTTAGCTGCCACTCTACTCAGCATTTTGCTAACGTGTTACACTCGTTACCTTTCAGGACCAGGTGTTGAGCAGCCAGGGTCAGCGGCTGCAGAGGACGCTGGGCCGAGTAGGGTCCAGTAGAGTTACCACTGTTCTCTTGCACCTCTTTTTGTTACGTTATAGTGAGTAGTTTTTTTTCCGCTGTACTTTTCTTTACCTGCAGTTCATATTATGTTATGAATGTTATTCTACTGTTGTGGTGGTTTATACTGTAGTGGTTTCTTTCCTTGCTGCTGTATTTCCTTACTGTTAGTTATATTCATGCTAAATGTGGTTTATTTTACTGCTCTTTTGGTTACTTCCTCGTTGGACGACTAGGTCTTAGGATTAGTCGAGTCGGTCCGGTTCTCGTGTCTCGTAGGGACTTGGGAATCGGGTCGTTACACTTGGTAACCCTAAAACAGACCCGCTTAAATTAACAAGGTTCCGGTCATGATAAAAATCAATTAAACCCTCTAAAAATCATGGAAAAACATCCTCTAGGGATTGGAACACTTAATTTGGCCCTTGGAACCCAGTTTGACCTAGATTAGGGTCCTAGCTCTTCAAGTAACATAATTTGGATTTTTAGGCAAAATGTCTAGTCAAACGAGGTCAAACCTAAAATCCAACTTCACCATTGGATTCCTTAGGTCCAAATTAGGTTTGTACCAAAATTTGGACCTAAGAGGAGGTCATCTTGGCCTACTTTGCAATTTAGTACACCCAAATCACAATTTGGTCCCTATCTTTTGAATATCTTTGCAGAGAGCCCCCTAAGTTCCTCGCCACCTTTGCAATCAGGTCCTTCCGCCATTGTTAGGGCAGAACCAAGCTCCGGCGAGGTTTAGAGAGGGATTACTCTCTGATTCCTCAGAGATTCTCTCCCAGAAATGGAAGGGAGATTCTCTGAGGAATTCCCTTCCATCTACGGCCAATCACAATCTCTGGTGTGAACCCAATCTCTCGTGCGAACGCACGAGAGATTTGGGTATCTTAACCTCTTTCCATCTCCGGCGATCGACCTCAGGCGATTGCGCGCCCTCCACGCTCTGACAGCACGGCCCAGTGCCTATAAAATAACCTCTAAGCCCGGCCGCAGATCTTCAGATTGATTTGGCCGAGTTTCCACCTCCAATTCATCTCCTCCTGCCCGGCCAAAGTTCCCAGCAAGCTGTAACGACCCGGTTCCCGAGTCCCTACGAGACACGAGAACCGGACCGACTCGACTAATCCCAAGACCTAGTCGTCCAACGAGGAAGTAACCAAAAGACAGTAAAATAAACCACATTCAGCATGAATATAACTAACAGTAAGAAAGTACAGCAGTAAGGAAAGAAACTACTACAGTAGGTACCACCACAACAGTAAAACAACATTTATCATATAACAAGAACTGCAGGTAAAGAAGGTACAGCGGAAACAAAAACTACTCACTAGAACAGAAACAAAAGAGGTACAAAAGGCTATGGTAACTCTACTGGACCCTACTCGGCCCAGCGTCCTCTGCAGCTGCCGACCCTGGCTGCTCAACACCTGGTCCTGAAAAAGGTAACGAGTGTAACACGTCAGCAAAACGCTGAGTAGAGTGGCAAACTAACTAAAGGCAACAGTAGAGTGTACAGTAGCTGTTATGTTCTATTACTTCCTTTATTCACATCTTTCAATTTTTCTCACTATTTCATTTATTTCTCAGATCCTTTACTTGATCTCGAATGTCCTCGTGGGAACGATCTTGATTGCAGTCTTTTCCAAAAGTAGAAGTAGCACGTGGTGCTCTCCTGGCCGGGAGAGTCCCCCGTGGTGATCCTACCCTCAGTCAACCACCCCAAGGTCACTGACAGACGTAACGGTGACTCCGGCACGCGCGATAAACGCACAGGTAGCTAGCCCGCACTGGCACGCGGTCAGTCGTTTCCGTTAACGGGTGCGCCCAAAGCACAGCACGGAACCAGGGCAGAGCCCTCTCAGTAACAGGGGTCCAACCCCTCCACAGTAACCAAACCGGGGCCTTGCCCTCCACAGTCCGCGCACCCTCGCCTGACTACCCTGGTTTACCCTAGTGGGCCTAACAAGTCGGTGAAGGAGGCTAGCAGAACCCCGGGGCCCGTGGGGTAGCTAGTACTCTCCTAACACTACTAGCTCTCCTCGGTACTACGTACACGAGGGCCAACAAGTCGGTACAGAGTGGCCAGTCCTAACCCCCGGGTCCCTGGGGTGGCTAGCTCAGTTCTGCACTAAACAGGGGGGACAGTCGCTCTCCTTGGTACTCCGTACTCAAGGGCCAGCTCACTTCCCCAATTCTATTCCATTCGCTTTCCAGGAGTTCTACTCCTACTTCCCCGTAGGGTTCCAGAACATCTTATGTCTTACTTTCCAGTTTCACGTTCTTACAAACCATGATCCCAATCATGTTTCTTTATTCATAACAGGCAGCTGTGAATTCAATTTACAGGCAGCTTCATATATTCCTTTCCATTTTTCCAAGACTGCATTATTATACATTCCACTAGTTTTTCCATCCTAGGATTCATGCCATATCCTAGGGTCTATCATACAATCTAGTTTTCCGGCCCTAGGATTCATGCAACACCTAGGAACTATCATTCCATATATTTCTCATTCCTAGGATTCATGCAATGTCCTAGGTTCTAGTTATGGTTCCATACTTTAACAGATTTTATTAATACTTAAAGCCACTCTACCAGGTACAACGGGAGTAATGGGGGCGTGATCAGGAATCCCGCGTGCCTCCGCGACTCTCAAGACTGCAACCGAACAAGGTCCTATCACAAGGATAAAACACAAGGAGTGTCTCAAAATAGTGTATAGCTACTGTAGACGGGTAGAGGAATTAATTCTGAAAAGAACGCAACCCGAATCGCGGAAAACGGAGCCCGAACGGGCCCTAAACGGGTCGAAAAAGACGATACTGTGCAAAATCAGACGTCTGGAACTTCTTCCAGACGTCTTACAAAGTGGATCAGAGAATTACCTGTTCAGCGTGGTTTCCCAGACGTCCAGAAGTCTGCGGGGACGTCTGGCCTAGCTCCCAGACGTCCGGTGGTCACTCAGGACGTCTGGAGGTCACTCCCGCCGTCTGGTACAACTTCCAGACGTCTGATTCGCAAGGGATGGTGAGTCAGCGAACCTGCGCACAGCCAACTCCCTCCCTCAGTACGGTCAGTCGACAGGAAGGAAGGAGAAGGCGGTAAACTCACCTTTCAGACGTCTGTATGAGCTTCAAGACGTCTATCTCGCCGTCTGGCTGTCAACCCAGACGTCCGATTCTGGAAATTTTTTCAGAATCAGGGCGCGACCCGGACTCTGCTCGCGACGCCGCCCGCGTCGCACCTCGCGCTCCTGCTGCTCAGACCGCAGCAGGTCCCTCTCCGCATCGTTCCGCGCCCCCTGCGCCCTCCGCCGGCCGGCCAAGCCGCTCCGGCGAGCTCGCCCTCACGGCAGAGCTCCGCCCTCACACGCCGCACCTCCGTGCTCACTGCGGCCGTCGCTGCCGCCCTTGCGTCCGCTCGCTCTCGCGCACAGGAAGGAGAAGAAGGAGGAGACTGTGGAGACGGGAGGGGAGGCGTGGCCCTTTTAAGACCGCGCGAGGAGGAGATAGGGGGTGGCAGGCCGCCTGCAGCAGTAGAGAGAGAGAGAGGAATCGCGGGTCTGCGCGCACAGGCGCGCAGACGACTCTCCCGTGCGAAAATAACTGTTTTCCAGACGTCTGGATGTGATCCCAGACGTCTGGACCGACATCTGGGCCTCCTCCCAGACGTGTTAAAAGACGTCTGGGGCACGCGTTCGTTACATGGAGCCACGTCTTCATCCTCAACTTCCAATATCCGAAGTCCCTCTCGTCGAAATAGGGTGGTCAGACGGTGGACTGCCCTTCGGAGATTCTGATTGCGGATATGGTCCCCACCATGATCTTCTTGCCGGGTGTTACTCTGATCTCGCAAGAACCTGCTCTGATCCCAATTGTAGATTCCCTACTAGGAGGGGGTGACGTAATAAATTGTGGAATAGAATATAAACAATCTCACAAAAAAATTGAATCACAAAATGTGCACAATTATTTTTAGGTGAAAACCCAAACCAGGTGAAAACCACCACCTAACCCTCTCGAGTTAGGATTTTTCGATCAACCAAGTTGATCAAATCCACTAAACAAATCACTTAAACGAGGGTGATTCGACCTCAATTACAACCACGCTACTTTATACGAGGGTAACGTACCTTAAACCCCTTCTCTTCACGAGAAGGATTTTGTCTCACGAAGGAGATGGGAATTCACAAAACGAATACCCAACCAAAGTAACAAAAATAAATAACAACAATCTTATAGAGTCAACAAAGATTTAAACCTAGCTTCTATAGGAATTAGGAAACTCCCCTTTGATGGAAGTGCGTCGAATCGATGACACAGGTGCGTGAGCCACACGACGGTGCAACGTCGCTCTCGTGAACTATGGCGGGAGAGCGGGTGCGCAAAGGCTTAATGCTCTCAAGATGAAGAACTTGAGCTTGGAGAGAAAGAGCTTTTCTAGGGCACAAAAGAGTAGAAAGTATGTTACTTGGGTGTGTCTTGGTGTGTCTTGAGTGGCAAAGGTTCCCCTCTATTTATAGAGGCCTTAAAAAGGCTTTGGAAGGCCTAGGAAAGCTCCCATAGCCGTTGGGTGCAAAGCCCAAGAGAATCAAGCCGAAATCAGGAACAATCATTGCACTGACAGGGTAATCAGACATCTTATCCCGGCATCAGACGTCTGGGAACAAAGTCAGACGTCTGATTTCAGGCGGGTTTCTTCCTGACTTGAATCAGATCTAAACAGGGTTCTAGTGCAAGTCCATCAGATGACATACAGGACGTCTGGCACTATGTCTGGACGTCTGGAAACCTACTTTTCTGCAGGAATGGATTTCCAAGAGAGTGCAACGGCTAGAAAATCTCTGAGAAGAGATTTCCGGGCAGCCGAGGTAAAACGGTCATTTATCAGACGTCTGGAAAGACTTAAGGATGTCTGATAAGGCTCTAACGGTCATATCCTTCAGAGTTGTTAAGCCAGCCAATGGTCCACTAATTAGACGTCTGGCAAAAACATCAAACGTCTTCTAAGACGTCTGGACTAATGTCTGGACGTCTGATTTCATCAGACAGAACTAACTAAGTCCAGCCTAAATGTTATCGGACGTCTGAATCAACAGTCAAACATCTTAAAACTTATTATCAGATGTCAGATTTTGGGATTATACGTCTGAAAAGGTCATTTGAACCCTATATTGATTTTCTAAGTTTTCTACAGAAAACCTAAGTATCCTAGGGTTGTCAGGTGTTCCTAGAACTATTGTTAGGATACTTTGAGGCTCTTTAATATGATGTTCCAAGGAACAAAAAAATTAAGGAAATAAAGACAAAAGTACATGAAAGAAATAAACAGAATTCTATCATATTCTTCTTGTCCTTCTATCTTCAATCTATCGCTGATGAGAACCTCATCATGAGCCATAACTAGCTCATTTTGACCCAATAAAGAAGATAAAAGCTCCTACATAACTTAGAAGAAGGCTTAACTGAAGGAATAAGTGCTCTGAGAAGAAACATGAAATAAAGGTTAAAACTGCAATTTTACCATTGCAGTACATAAACGGGATTTCTCAGAGACAAAACATAGGTCAAATGATCTAAGTGAGATAAAAATTGGGTTGAGTCAATCAGAAATGGGTTTATGTGCAATTTAGGAATTAAATGACACTTGGTAACCCTAAAAGAGATCCGCTTAAATTAAGAAGGTTCCGGTCAGGATAAAAATCAAGTAAACCCTCTAAAAATCATGAAAAAACATCCTCTAGGGTTTATAACACTTAATTTGGCCTTTGGAACCCAGTTTGACCTAGATTAAGGTCCTAGATCTTCAATTAGCCTAATTTAGGTTTTTACGCAAAATGTCCAGTCAAACAAGGTCAAACCTAAAATCCAACTTCACCATTAGATTCCCTAGGTCCAAATTAGGTTTATACCAAAATTTGGACCTAAGGGGAGGTCATCTTGACCTACTTTGCAATTTAGTACACCCAAATCACAATTTGGTCCCTATCTTTTGAATATCTTTGCAGAGAGCCCCCTAAGTTCCTCGCCACCTTTGCAATCAGGTCCTACTGCCATTGTTAGGGCAGAACCAATCTCCAGCTAGGTTTAGAGAGGGATTCCTCTCTAATCCCTCAGATATTCCCTCCCAGAAATGGAAGGGAGATTATCTGAGGAATTCCCTTCCTTCTAAAGCCAATTACAATCTCTGGTGTGAACCCAATCTCTCGTGCGAACGCACGAAAGATTTGGGTATCCACCCTCTTTCCATCTTCGGTGAGTCGGCAGAGATTGATTGCGCAATCTCCACGCGCTAGAAGGTTCGGCCAACACACATAAAAGGCTCCCCAGACCCGGCCGCAGATCCTCAGCTTGATTTTGACGGAAATTCCCCCAAATTTCCCTCTCTCCCATCTCCAGCCAAGAGACCCGCAAGCTCCAGCGACCTCCTCCCCCCCTTCTCGTCGCTCTGCTGCCATACCAGCAGCAGAGTCAACTCCGCCTCTTCCTCCCGCGTCGCGCAGTACCAGGCGCGCGTGCCCCTGACCTCGTCTTCGTCGCTGCTCCCTCCCTCAGGGTGCTTCTTCCCTGACGACGGCAGTTACGTGCCGTCCACCCCACTGCCTCCCTTCCTTCCAAACCACTCCAAATACCTTCTCCATCCTCTCGTCTCTTTTTTCCCCCTATTATTTTAGTTAATTGCCCCCCCCCCCCCCCGACAGTGCCTGACCACCTCCACCTTCCTCGCCTCCGACCGACCTCCGACGAGCCGCTCCCACCACTCCGCCCCTCCACACAGCTCGCCAACCCTCTCGTAAGCTCCGCCTCACCAGGAGAAACTTCCGCCCATCCATCATCCTTCTACACCTACACCACAGTCCCCCGAACAACCCCACACTTCCGGCCACAGGTTACCTAGGCAAGCACGCCTAGGCCGTCCTGCGGCCTGCAACACCGTGCACCATCTTCGCCGTGCCACGGCGAAGGTGCCCAGCTAGTCTGATTAGGCCAATAGGCCGTGCTCGTGTTCGACAGGGTTCAGCTCCTGCCGCCATTGACGGTCGAAACAGCTCCAGGCGCAGCAGCTCCAGGCTCCAGGCACAGCAGGCTCGCGCGGGTGTTGCGAAGCAATCAGGGCCTGCAAGGCACGCTGCGAAGCTCCCAGCCTTGGCAATTGCACGAGCACTCCTCTGCGGGCGCGCGTGAAATTGGGGCAGGCCAGATAGTCCCACATCGGCGAAACGCAACGCACAGGTATGGTTTAAATTGTTTTTGTGTTTTATGCTTACTGCCTCCGAAAGCACAGGGGTGAGGTCCCTCACCTGACCCACGCCTGCCTTGTCCGCGGTTTCACCTCGCGGATCTGGCGGGATCCGACCCTAACCTACGCACTCCTCGTGCATCACCCACCTGCAGGTGCGCCTGGTCCCGGGTGCGAATCTGACCCGATTACCCGTGCATCTCTGGGAGAGCGTCCTTGAGCGAGTTGCAGAGAAAGAGAGAGACATTTGGGTAGAGGGATGGGGATAGGTTTTGCATTGGCTGTGGTTTGCGCAGGAAAGAAGGAGCAGAGGAAGAAGCGAACACTTAGCCACTGCAGCAAGGGAAGAAAAGAAGGAAGAAGAGGCTGAGTGTAGCAAAGAAAGAAGGAGAAGCCCTCGTAGAGAAGACAAGGAAGGAGAAAACTCCGAAGGAAAGCACAAAGAAGGAACAGGAGCAGAAGAAGAAGGAATTCTGAAGAAAGGAAGCCAAGCAAGGCAGAGATCTGAGAGGAGGAAGGACTGCAGAAAAGCCCAAAAAGAAAAGGAAGACAAGAGAGGAACAAAGGCAGGAAGAAGAAGCCTTCGCAAGAAAAGAAGCAGAGAAGACAAAGAAGAAGAAGGCAGAAGAAAGAAAGAAGATTACATTTAAGACGTCTGATATAGAAATCAGACGTCCAATTCTGTTTTCTTTTAGAAATTCTTTTTATATAACTCTCTCTTTTAATCAATTACTTTCATTTAAAAGTTGTATTCTTTGGTTTTGAAAGTACTGAGATTGCTCCCTGTGTTCGACCTCGGAGACTCTAGTTTTTCAAGTAATAAAATTCTCTATATTTGTTTGAACATTTCGTCGGTTATATTACAACGTAATATTCTCTTTAAAACCCGCACAAAAGCATACGAACATCTTCACGAATCTCCTCTGTTTTCCATCAAGCTCCTCCAAGCCATCCTGGATGCGAGCTCGAACTCCGTCTAATCACGTCTTCATTTGCAATTTGACCTGAAATCTAAGACTCCAAGTGCAAATGTTAAATGACACGTGTTTTGTTATCATTAAAATAACTGATTGCGGTGCTCTAGCACCAACAGGAAGAGGGAAGGGAGTCAACCCTCAAAATCGGAGGTGTGGAGGGGTTTAAATAGGTTGCGGTGGTGGTAAAGGGGGTTGTACCTGGATGCATGTAAGTCTAGGTTCAAGGTAACCACCGGCGTCAGAAGTTAACCTCAAATCCTAATTAGGATTAAAGAGTCATCCACACCGTCGGATGGAAAGGAGAGAGTGAGCGAAAGCTCTTTAGCAGCGACAGAGAAGTTCTGATGGTGGATGGGCAGTAATCAAGCGGTGTGATGATCGGCTATCGTCAGCCGTCCAATGCGAGGAAGAAGAAGAAGAGGAAGAAGATGGGTTATGCTCACAGGGACCAAAATGCAAAATAACTTATGGACCTAAAAATGCCTAAAAGGACTCGATTGAAATGATTTCTAAGGACCAGAATGTAAACTGAGTCATCTTAAGTTAAATTTAATTTAATTCTTTTCCAAATTTTATATATAATTATAAATTAGATAAATATTATACAAATGCCTTGAATTTACATTATTGACCCATTTAGCTCTATTTATTTTAATTAATTAAGTTACTTAAGTTATTACATACTTAGGGTTAAATTTTTATAATGTTAAATTAAATATTAATTAGGTAGCTAAATATTTATAATTCAATTTAAAATTATTATTTAAATTATTAATAACATTAATTAACATTTAATTTAGTATTATTAACTTATTTTATGGTCTTTTAATATATTGTCTCTTACATTATAATTAAACCCTAAATTGACATATTCTTAGCTAGTTAACTAGGGAAACTAGTTAATTAAGGGAATTTAAGAGCCATGATGAGTCTCTCATCAGAAATTGAGTAGGAGAGGAAGAGGAGGGAAAGAGATGAATAAAGAATAATATGAATTAATGAAGGGAAGGAGGTGAGGAAGGATAAGGAGAAGAGAGGAAAGAGAGGATAAATAAATAGACAGGAGATGAAGAAGAGGGAGAGAGATGCATAGAGAAGAATATAAAGGAAGGGAAGGGTGAGAGGAAGGGTAGGGATAAGGGAGAAAGAGAGAAGAAAGGAAGTGGTGAGACAGGGAGATAGGAGAAAATGGAGAGAAGGGAGAGGAGGGAAAGAGAGGAAGAATTTATTTTTATTTTGTATATAATTATTTATTTTTATTGTAAATTTTATTATTTTAATGAATTCATAGATACACACACTTACACAAATATAGATGCACTTAAGGCCAAACAATAGGTATTCTAACCCCAAGGTTGCAGGTTTTGGGAGAGGATGAGGGCCTCATCATGAGCCATAACTAGCTCATTTTGACCCAATAAAGAAGATAAAAGCTCCTACATAACCTAGTAGAAGGCCTAATAAAAGGAATAAGTGCTCTGAGAAGAAAACATAAATTAAAGGTTAAAACTGTAATTTTACCATTGCAGTACATAAACGGGATTCCTCAGAGGCAAAACATAGGTCAAATGGTCTAAATGAGATAAAAAGTGGGTTGAGTCAATCAGAAATGGGTTTATGTGCAATCTAGGAATTAAATGACATTTGGTAACCCTAAAACAGACCCGCTTAAATTAACGAGGTTTCGGTCAGGATAAAAATAAAGTAAACCCTCTAAAAATCATGGAAAAATATCTTCTAGGGTTTAAAACACTTAATTTGGCCTTTGGAACCCAGTTTGACCTAGATTAGGGTCCTAGCTCTTCAATTAACCTAATTTGGGTTTTTACGCAAAATATCTAGTCAAACGTGGTCAAACCTAAAATCCAACTTCACCATTGATTCCTTAGGTCCAAATTAGGTTTTTACCAAAATTTTGACCTAAGGGGAGGTCATCTTGACCTACTTTGCAATTTAGTACACCCAAATCATAATTTGGTCCCTATCTTTTGAAAAGCATCACAGAGAACCCCCTAACTTCCTCGCCACCTTTGCAATCAGGTCCTACCGCCATTGTTAGGGCAGAACCAACCTCCGGTGAGGTTTAGAGAGGGATTACTCTCTGATTCCTCAGAGATCCCCTCCCAGAAATGGAAGGGAGATTCTCTGAGGAATTTCCTTCCATCTAAGGCCAATCACAATCTCTGGTGTGAACCCAATCTCTCGTGCGAACGCACGAGGGATTTGGGTATCTAACCTCTTTCCTTCTCCGGCGAGCCATCAGAGACACAGGCGTGCCCTCCACGCTCTGAAAGCACGGCCTAGTGCCTATAAAAGAACCCACACCTCCGGCCGCTCATTTTTAGCTTGACTTGGCCGGACGTCCACCTCCAATTCGTATCTTCTTCTCCGGCCAAGAAACCAGCGAGCTCCGGCGAGCCCCCCTCCCCTCCCTCTTCGCTCTGCCACAAAACCAGTGGCAGAGACATCTTCTTGATTCTCCTCCGCGTCGCGCGACACCCGCGTACGCCGCCTCAGCCCCGTCGTCACCGCCGTCCTCCTCCACTGGGCAGCTTCTTCTCCGGCGAAAACAGGTACAGCTGTCCGCCTCTCCGTCCCTGTAAGTAGGCTAGAATTGTTCTCCATCTTCCCCTCTCTCTTTTCCCCCTTTTATTTCATTTAATTGACCCTCAACCATCGCTAACCACCTCCATCTTCCTCGCCTCCGACCGACCATTCCGCCCCTCCACACGGCTCGCCAACCGTCTCCTAAGCTCCGCCTCACCACAAGGAACACTCTCCGCCCATCCATCATCCCTCTACGCCTCCACCACAGTCCCCCGAACACACCCACACTCCCGACCACAAGTTGACCTAGGCACGCACGCCTAGGCCATCCCACGGCCTGCCGCATGGCTCACCACCTTCGCCGTGCCACGGCAAAGGTGCCCATCTAGTCTGATTAAGCCGAGAGGCTTGTTTTGAGGTGACAGTATCGAAGCCCCTGCCGCCATTGACGACAGGTGAAGAAGCTTCAAGCCAGTTCTAGGCGTCAGCAGCTCCAGGTTTCAGGTGCTGCGCATTGGGGCAAGCACTATGAAGCCATCTGATCCAGTAATCAATCGAAGAGAGGCTGCAGCTGTGGCAATTGCAAGAATTGTCTGCGGGCGCACGCGAGATTGGGGCAAGCGTGATAGTCCCACATCGGCGAGATACGAGGCGCGGGTAAGCTTTAAATTGATTTTGTGTTATACGCTCGTTGCCTCCGAACGCACAGGGGTGAGGTCCCTCACCTGACCCACTCTCGCCTCGTCCACGGTTTCACCTCGCGGATCTAGCGGGATCCGACCCGACCCATCCTGAGCACTCCTCGCGCATCACCCCACCTGCCGGTGCTCTTGGTCCCGGGTGCGAAATCCGACCCGATTACCCGTGGCTCTGGGAGAGCGTCCTTGAGTGAATTCCAGAGAGAGAGAGACGTTCGGGTAGAGGGAATGGGGTAGGTTTTGCTCTCTGTGTAGGCAGGCTGAACGTTGAGGAAGAAAGACTTAGCCGCAAGGAAGAAGAAGTAGAAGAAGAGGTAGAGATCTGAAGGAAGAAGGAGAGACTGCTGAGAAGAAGAAGACAGAAGAGAAAGAAGCCTTCGCAGAAGCCCAGAAGAAAGAAGGCAAGGTAGAGAAGAAAAGCAAAGGCAGGAAGAAGATCAAGGCAAGAAGAAGACCTGTAGATCAGAAGAGAAGAAGAAGAAGAGCCTACGAAGAAGAAGGCAGAAGGAAAAAGAGAAGAGAGACTGCAGAGAAAGAAGAGGCCAAGTGAAGACTGCAGCAGAAAGAAAGCATATCAGAAGAAGAAGAATAATCAAAGAAGGAAAAATACTTTTAAGACGTCTGATATTGGGATCAGACGTCCAATTTTACTCTTTTGCCTGAATTACTTTTTAAATACATTTGAAGTAAAGTTTTGAGTAAATTAGAGTGTTCAATTACATTTGAGATTAGTAGTAAATTTCAATTGCTCCCTGTGTTCGACCTCGGATACTCCGATTTTCGAGTAATAGAAACTCTTTATTTATTTGAACGCTTTGTCGGCTATATTACAACGTGACATTCTTTTAAAACCCGATCAAAGCGTATAAACAATAATTGAGTCAAAATAATTGCCCGTCGACACTTATGATCATTTTATATGGACAATGTATAGTATTTGCATACCTCACTTACATTCACGAAGCTCTGTCTTTATAGCATGCCATAAGAGTCATCGTCCTTTGTTCAGAGAAGTTCTGAACAAAGGGGGTTCCTTAATGATTTGATCACAACCAAGGGTTATTTGTTACATGGAACTGATATGTGGTTGAATTTTGACAGTATCTTTTCACTCTTCTCAAGTATACCAACTGATCTTATCTGCGTTCCTAATGCACCCTTAAATGAGAGTTATTTTGAATGTAGTTAAGGTTAGTCTTGGGGGGTATACTGGAGAAGTGCGAGGAGATGCTACCGAAATTTCTTCAGACACCGGTTACATGTAACAAGTAACGTTGTGATCAAATCTTCATGGATGGGCTATTAAGTGAAAATCGTAATCAAAATACAAACACTGTTATGAAATCAGATTAATTATAATTATTTGGTGATTTTATTTCATTTTTGTAGATTATCATGGATAAGTCTTGGATTAGTTTGAGGAACTCAGATTACTCAATACAAGAATGGAGTGAGAGAGTTCCTTGATTAGGCATTTCATTACAATAGGAAGTCATTCAGACGAGGAGACAAGTTCGATAGGATATTTTACCCATGTAGGAGGTGTTTGAATGGATATTCACATGATAGAAACATTGTATACGAACACATGATTTGCAATGGTTGGTGGTAGCATTATACTAATTGGATTGCTCATGGAGAGGATCAGACAGAGGAAGACAGATGATCTCCGATAGATTTCGATGAAACAGCTGTTGACATTGAAGTTGATGACATCGAGAAAATGCTTGATGAGATGAGAGCAAGAGTTGAAGATTTGACTGGTAGGGAAACTAAGCTGGAGAATATCAAAGTGCATATCAACGAAGCTGGAGAAGATCCAGATTATCTTCCTTTCACCAAGAGACTGTCTAGAATGGTAAAGGAGCTCGTCCCCCTTTGTTCTTTTAACTAGAGGTCTGTCTCCAAGGAGATCAAGAGGCAGCTTAGTTGTAATATGGAGGTAAATAATTATTTATTTATTTATATATATATAAGTTTACTTTATTAATATTTAATTCATTTATACAATTTGTAATATTGCAGGCGATCATTAATTGGGGTGACGATATTAATGTCACCAAGTAAATTATTCATCATGCTGCGAGACGACATCGTGACTAGAGGATGACAACGAAGAGAAAGGTGAAATTTGTAATATTTCTCACTTTTTATTATTTTCTTAATTAATTTCTATTGACGATTTATTTCTATAATTTAGTATTATAATTCAATGTCGTCTAATGAGAAGGCATTAAGGAATGTGCCTCCTACAATAGCTACAGATGTGTAGAGAGAATGCTCTGAGCATTGGAATAAGCCTAAGACAGAGGTAATTACAGTTACTTTTAATAGAATTTAGAGATAAAATATTCGATTGTTCTCCATTGCAATATGTTAAATATACAGAATCAAGTGAAGTGAAACAAAGGCAATAGGGCCAAAGCTCCACTACAGACCCACTATTTAAGTTAAACCAGTATAGATAGAGTTAAGGCTAAATATGTAAGTAATTCCTTATAATTTTGTTACTTTTATGTTTTTAATTAAAACTTTAATTACAATTATTACCTGCAAATCTCTGAAATATATTTATACACACCTCATACACGGTTGGTGTGTATGAGGTTGCTCATAGCAAGACCACCACCGACAACGAGCAAACATGGATACATGAGACATACCAGACAAAACATATAAGTAACATTTATTTATTTACTTAAATTTTTATATTTACTTTAATATGACAATAAATTATTGTAATTTGTAAGGAGAAATGATGAACTTAATCAACCCCCTTATAGACGCCACTTCCGGCACTCAGCAGCACCCTCCTATGACACCTGCCTCCGAAGCATGGAGGCTTCGTTCATAGTGGGGGGAGAAGTTAGACAATCTCCAGCTGGTATGGGCGGAAGGGGTCAGCAACAGCAATCGTCGTCCTCCATGATGCCAACTCAAAGCTCCATGATGTCGCCTCACAGTTTAACCAGCAAACTCAAGCTTAGCAAGATGCCAACAAATTCATGGAGGGGCACAGGAAGGAGATGGAGGAGCAGAGAGCGCAGATGAGAGAGATGATGGCGTTAGTACAGGGCAGCGGTCGAGATCACAATTCATATCATTATCTGCCTCGCAGAGACGACGACAACCTCGGTGGTGGTGGAGTAGGACAGGGCGTAGGAGCTGAGGCATAGCTTTATATTATTTATCTTTCATTTTGTTTGGTTTTGTATTTTGACATTATGACATGCTTTTATCATTAGGTTTATATATATATTTGTTGAATGTTTTATGTTCCATGTCGTATGTTGAATTCTTATATTTTGTATGTTTTGTATGTTATATATGTTTTAAGGTGTTATAAGATTTTAAGATTATAGAATCTTATAACCCAAAATGTTATATTAAAAAAAAAAACATACATACATATATACACGATAGTTCTAAGAATAATCGTCGTGTTTATATAGATGACGGTTCTCTTAGACTCGTCATTTACACAACTATACGATGGTTGAAAAATCATCGTCTAAGGTTTACGTATACCGTAGAAGACGGTGATCCAAACCGTCGTTTAGAGTTTATTGCCGACAGTTTTTACAAGAACCGTCGTCAATAAACGAGACAACGGTTTCTAAAACCGTCGTGTATACACTGACGCGACACATACTTTCACGACGACAAAATACAACGGTTGGCATGGAATAGGCAACGATTTTCAACCGTCGCAAAAATCATTCTTCCCTGTAATGAAACTAAATGGAACAAATTACTTGCTATGGAAGGCTCAATTTCTTCCAATCTTATATGCTTGTGACTTGTTTGGCATTGTGGATGGATCCATTTCACAAGCCAAATTAGTTTATCTCAAATGCTAAAACTGGTGTGCTTACTCCTAATGATCACTCTACATCTTGAATGCGCAAGGATCAGTTGATCCTTATATGGCTTATCTCCGCTATTTCTGAGGACATTAGGCAACAAATGGTGAGTCTTCGATCATCACGAGAGGTCTGGAACTCTCTTGAAAGATATTTTGCTATCCAATCATGAGCTCACTATTTTCAATACTAATCTGATCTCATCTCCTTAAAGAAAGGTGATCTATCTGTCACAGAGTTTATTAGCAAAGCAAAGCATTAGCATCTAATCTTGCCTCCTCTAGGAAAGCAATGACCGAAGAGGATCTTATTTTGACTATTCTCAATGGGCTTGGCCCAGAATTCGATTCTGTTATTACGAGTGTAGCAAGTCGTTCTAAACAATTGGTATATGATAAAGTTGTTAGTCTATTCCTTGCTCAAGAACGGTGCATTCAGTAAAATCAACCTAAAGTTGAGCTTTCAGTAAACTAAGCTATTAGATGTGGTTGTAATTTTCGTGGAAGGAATTTCAGTAGAGGTCATGGTTGCTTTAATAACTCTTTCAGTAATCAAGCTGGTCATAACAGGAACAATTCTCCTTCTAATCGAGGAGGACGAGGAGGCCCTATGTCAAACATTCAATGTCAAATATGTGGACGTTATAATCATACTACCTTAATGTGTTACGACAGAAACAATCATGCAGCTCCTTTAAATGCTTATCCTCAAGTATAGGTTGCTAAAACCACAAACTATGATTCTTAGCCATGGTTCCCAGATTCGGGAGCAACCAATCATGTTACAAATTCACTACACAACTTAGATATTTCCTCAGAAAATAAAGAGCAAGATGAGGTTATCTTTGACAATGGAGAAGGTTTGTCCATTTCTGATATTGGCTCTATAGCTTTTCATACAACTCGTCCACTTTACCTTCATGATGTGTTACATATACCTCAAGTCAACAAGAACCTTTTGTCGATTTATAAATTTACCAATGATAACTCATGTTATTTCAAGATTTATCCAAATTCTCTTGTTGTTAGGGATCTTCAAACAAAGAAGGTCTTACTTTAATATACATAGCAGTATCCTTAGAGTTAAGTAAATATACATAGCAGTATCTGCTACTGTCATCTATAAAGGTGATAAAATACTTTTTATTATCCTTAGTCAACACACCGTTAAACTTACAGATATCTGTGTACACCAAATCTAGAACCTCAATATCTTTAGTAATAGAGTGAAAAGGCTTCTTGGTTTGTTTAACCTACATACATATCTCGCATTTTTTAATTTTATTTATGGTGTGTTTAGGAATCATATCCACTTCCAGTATGGGACTAAACACCTCTTTCAAATCTCACAGATTTCAACATGAATTCTCACGTCACCATATAACAATTTCATCTGGATTAATGCAATTAGGTTCTCAAATCCAACAATGATCATGTCAACGTCGTTCACGAAGGACGATGCATGTACTGCAAAGGCACCGTCAATCGATGGAGCCACACAAGTCGGAGACACACTCAACCGATAGAACAAAAGCAACGGAAGGCAGACTGGAGAGACAAAAGGAAGGCATAGAAGCATTGAGACGACAGTAAGGAGAGGCTGCAACCGCTGCGGAGGCCGACCAAGGCCCCTTAGGCCCTCACCGACGGCAATGATGGGAAAAAGGGGAAAGGGGCTGTGAGCAAAAGACCAATTTTTGAGGGCGATTCTTCCAGGAAATTACCGTGTATAATCTGATCCACACTCTGAACCTAGAACTCGTCGATAGCGAGAGGTTTGGGAACGTGACACAAAAAGCACGTAATCCAATCAGGTCCACCCAATTGGTCAACATCGGGCAAAAACAAATACCGACATTAAGGGGGAAAAAAAGACAACATATGTAGTCAATAAAGCGAGTATCCACGTGCCTTCCGTGAAACATCCTCCTTGGAAGCCACATGCCGCCTTTTAAGTCGGATAGCCCTCCGATGCATGTCCTTTCTTCCGACGTCGCGCTCGTTTGGGGGCCTGCGAAGGCGCGTTTGCTTGCATCAGAGGACTTTTTGTCGGGCCTTCGATTCCTACTCGAAATTGCAAATCACCCCCCAACGATTCTCATATGATATATATCGCACATCACCCTCTGAGCTCTGGTGATGGCTTAATTGTTTCGTCGTCCTGATCATATTTCGAATTTGTTAATCACCTTTAACCCGTCCTTTCCTTCAGCTTTCACACACGTTCCATCCTCCCCCGCTTTCTATATTCATCCACGTGTATTGACGGCCCTGTTCCCTATTCAAAAAATTTGTTCACACCGAGAAGGGGAGAACTAAGAATTACGCCGACAGATATACATCAATATTTTAAAATTTATATTGATCATTAAGCCGATAAGTCACTGTGTTAATTTTTTTTAGTGGTTCAACAAATATGACATCAACATGATGTCAGCATATGAAAAAAAATAAATAAATAAATAAATCATAAGATCTTTAAATTAATTTATATTAATTTAATCAAATTTAATTGATTTGAATCGATATTTAATAAAAAATTATTGAAAATATATAATAAAAAATTATTTTATAATTTTAATTATATTAAAATTTACATATTTTTATTATTGTCAAAGAAAAATTAAAAATATAATCAAAATTGAGAACCTAAATTTAAAGAATACATATATATTTGAATTTTTATTTTAAATTTTAAAATTATATATATTTTCATTTTTTTAATCATTTAGGAGAATGGTTAAATGGAATAATCTATTTAATTAAATTTATCAATCTAACTTGAATTTGTTTAATTTACATTGATTTTAATTTTGATCACCTAAATTGATAAATCCGATCGGTAAGGTATCGAATTTTGATTGCATCGATTGAATTGGTTAGTTGGATTTGATTTTTAAAATATTACTATCCATACACTTATACGGAAACTTAATGAATGTGAGTTGTTGAATTTTATGGCGCCCAGGACCAACGTACATCCAAGTGCGACCACATCCACCCAATCACATGTGACACCTCAACTTCTAAATCTGGGAAATTATGAAATTTGTTTTGCGTTCCGTTATTTTATTGCACGGATCATTTTTTTTTCTTGATGGTACAGTCGTAATCTTCGAATATAATGTTGCTGCTCTTTTTTCATGTGTTGGATGAGCGCATCTACAACTTTCTTATTGTTAGACACCTTCTTTATTATTTGTTGTATTATTTATTTTCTTTTGCTGGTGATTTTATCTTCTTCCTGTAGAAGTGAGTTCCTCCATTTTTACCGGGGGCATCATTCCCCTCTTTATGAGGGCCAGGGCAGACGGTTCATCACTTCCTTCTTTACCTTTAATCGGGTCACATCCTGTTGTATTAAGTTCTTTCCTTCAGACGAAATTATAACTTTCACAACGTAAAGCATCTCCTATACCATGCACGTCGTTACGAACCACGAATCAATCCTCTAACTACGCAATCGCAGTTAGCCATATGCCACCAAATATAATCAACCTCGCAACGGGATCTCTCTTTGACTCTGGTCGCGATCCCCATGGGAATGGAGACTAAATTGTTGAGAAAGTAATATTCTTTAAAGGTAGAGGATGGATACGAAATATTGAGGGAATAGAGGAGTTGAAAAGTAAGAGCTCCCCTCCTTCCACTCAATCATCCCCGTTATAAATACACAAGGTGAGGCTAACAAGAAACACTCATCACTTCTTCCTGATCATTCAGAGAGAGAGAGAGAGAGAGAGAGAGAGAGAGAGAGCGAGGGAGGGAGGGGGATGGTGAGGGCACGTTGCTGTGAGAAGAAAGAGTTAAGGAAAGGCCAATGGAAAGAAGAAGAGGATCAGATACTCAAATCTTACATCCAGAAGTATGGACATGGCAACTGGAGAGCCCTCCCAAAGAAAGCTGGTAATGGAGCTCTCTCAATCATATTTTTAAATCCATGCATGTCATCAAGATCGGTTGTTTCAGCCTACAAATAATCCTTCTCAAAAATATAATTAATTAGGTCTCTGCAGATTATTACTGTTTTTATTTTCTGTCAGTTTTTTTCCAGGTAGCAGAATTTTTTGAGATGGTGTTTGTTTTTTGTCCCGTATACCAGTTAAGATCCCTACGGTCTTATCGTACTCGTTCAAACCCAAAAAGAATTAAAACAAAAAAAATAAATAAAAAAGGAAAAAACAGCGTTACCACTTTCTCTGGCTATACTTCCATCTCGTCGATCAGATTGGTCAGGAAAGAAATCTCCTTCAAATATGATAGCTTTCCATGTCATCGAAGAGGGATTTCCTTCCTTCTAAAATGGTCAAATTAAGTGGATTCTGTCTGGATAGCTTCGCCATAAAATTATTAATTTTATTAGCACCCACATATGCATTAAACCAAAGAAAGAAGATGTGGTGTATGCCTCTTTAATCACATGCGTTTCCATGAATTGATATAGGCTTGCAAAGGTGTGGGAAGAGCTGTAGGCTTAGATGGGTGAACTATCTCCGTCCAGGCGTCAAAAGAGGAAATTTCACAAGAGAAGAGGAGGACACCATCATGGCTTTGCATCAACAACTTGGGAACAGGTACGAATCCATACCATGCATGTAGCCGAGTCAAAAGTCTTGACCTTAACTGGTCAAGTCGACTGATAACATTTAACTAGACTTATTAATCTACTTTCGTTAATTATGACCATCATAGGATGATCGTTTGCTTTATCTTAATATGATCCGCCCAGGTGGTCCACAATCGCCGCGCAATTGCCCGGAAGAACCGACAACGAGATCAAGAACGTGTGGAACACCCACCTCAAGAAGCGCCTGCGTCTGAAAGCCACAAATCAAGGACTAGACTGCGAGCATCAAAGCGAGCACGCCTCGATGGTGGAACCAAGTTATGCATCATCCGAGGCCACATCCATTGACACTCCTCCCAGCTGCCACAACCATTATTCAACATCAAAAACATGTGACCCTAAAGATGGATTGGCTGATTATTCATGGGAGCAACTCTGCGAGATTGATGATTCTAATACACCCTCAAGCCAACCAATGGAGCTATTAGACACGGGTTTTGACTGGAATCACGACCACATTTATAGTGGTCATGACTTGGTGCTGGAATCTGACTTGGTGCCCTCCCAAAGATCTATTGACATCGCCGGCTCTAACGATGCCACATCAGAAACATGTGACTCTATAAATCGGTTGCCTGAATACTCATGGGAGCAATTACAAGAGCTTGATGATTCCATTAATGCGTTCGCAAGCCAACCCATGGAGCCCTTTGTCATGAGCTGTGATTGGAATCAAGAGTGCTCGTTCTCAATCACCCTGAAGGAGGAAGAAGGAGACATATATTTTTGGAAGAGGATGTTAACTCAAGTTGAGCAATCACTAGAGCTTTAAAATTAGTTTCATTAGTCTTGATTTAGTTTAAGTAGCTTATTCTACAACCATAAGGTTGGATCATTATTCTTTCACAATTCTGTTGTACTTCGGGGGGGAAAAGAATACAAGAAATTATTGAAGGGGTAATTTTTTCGAACTTTGTTTCTCCTAGAATTACTTCTTCCTTGCGAGAGTAAATTGTGTATTGCAAACAATATGTCTGGGGATGGTGTAATTCTCTAACCTTAATTTTGGTATATGATTTGAAGAATGATCATATCGTTGACATTTTACGACAAACGAAGCATCCAAGCTCTTTAAATTACCCATGTGGTCAAGAGAAACAACCAACCATCATGTCAATGGCGTTGGACAAAGCAAACAAGAAGAGGATAAGAGGTCACAATGGTCGTATATTTGTCCATGTGTCATCCGACTCATAAACCGCACAAGTAGAGTTTGTTGTACATATATAACAAAATAAAAACAAAAAATCCATAGTAAAATGGGAAATTGGTCATATAAATTAAAAATACATGTTCTCCAACTTTATAGTTAGTTTAAGATTGATGGAAAATAATATTCATATTACAACCATTTCCACAGTGATATATATATATATGATATACAGACAAAGATCTGCTAGCTTTGCCCAAGCTGGAGAAAAAAAATGTCGACACCAGGTTTTATTGCAAATATTAAGAGGTCGAGGGCACGTCATTTGTAACGAACGCACGCCCCAGACGTCTTTTAAGATGTCTGGGAGGTGGCCCAGACGTCGGACCAGACGTCTGGGGTTACTTCCAGACGTCTGACCAGACGTCTGGAATCGTTGTCAGACGTCTGGAAATCGGTTATCTTTGACACGCGCGGGTCATCTGCCCGCCTGAGCGTGCAGACCCGCATATTCGCTTATTTCCTCTGCGACTGCAGTTTCCCCCTGCTGTGCTCCTTCTCTCTCCTCCTCGCGCGGCCTTAAAAGGCCACGTGCTCTTCCGTCACCACCGCCTCCTTCCTCTTCTCCTTCAGCCAGTGAGCGCGAGAGCGAGTGCGAGAGCGAGCGCGAGGTTGCAGCTGCAGCGGCGGCCGCAGTGAGCGTGGAGGAGGTGCTGCGTGCGAGAGCGGCGCTCAGCCGTGAGGGCGAGCTCACCGGGCTACCAGGGCCTGCCGGCGGGGAGCGCAGCGGGCGTGGGGCAACGCGGGGGGGACTGCTACGATCCGAGCAGCAGGCGCACGAGGTGTGACGAGGTGAGACGTCGCAAGCGGAGGGCGAGTCGCAGCCTGATTCTGGAAACATTTCCAGAATCAAACGTCTGGGCTGACAGCCAGACGGCGAGGTCGACGTCTGGAAGACCATCCAGACGTCTGAAAGGTGAGTTCTTCCGTCTTCTTCCTTCCTGTCGACTGACCATACTGAGAGAGAGAGTTGGGTGCGCGCAGGTTCGGTGATTCGCCATCCAACGCGAATCAGACGTTTGGCTCCAGTGACAGACGGCGGGAACGACTTCAGGACGTCCAGGGTGACCATCGGACGTCTGGGAACTAGGCCAGACGCCCCCGCAGGCTTCTGGACGTCTGAGAAACCACGCAAAACAAGGTAATTCTCTGATCCACTTTTTAACGTCTGATTTTGCACAGTGTCGTCGTTTTCGACCCGTTGAGGCCCCATTCGGGTTCCGTTTTCCGCGTTTTGAGTTGCGTTCTTTCCGGAATTAAATCCTCTACCCGTCTACAGTAACTATACACTGTTTTGAGACACTCCTTGTGTTTGATCCTTGTGATAGGACCTCGTTCCGTTGCAGTCTTGAGGGTCGCGGAGGCACGCCGGATTCCCAATCACGCCCCCATTACTCCCGTCGTACCTGGTAGAGTGGCTTTTAAGTATAACCTGTTAAATTGTGGAATCATAAATAGAACCTAGGACATTGCATGAATCCTAGGAATGAAAAACAGATTGAATGATAGATCCTAGGTGTTGCATGAATCCTAGAGCTGGAAAACTAGATTGTATGATAGATTCTAGGATACGGCATGAATCCTAGGACGGGAAAAGCTAGTGGAACAGATGAATACTGCAGTCTTGGAAAAATGGAAAGGAACAAATAGCTGCCTGTAATTGAATTAACAGCTGCTTGTTGAATAAATAAACGTGTTTGAGAACATGGATTGTGATAACGTGAAACTGGAAGGTGAAACTTAGACGTTCTGAGCTGGAACCCTACAGGGAAGTAGGAGTAGAACTCCTGGAAAGTGAATGGAATAGAATTGGGGAAGTGAGCTGGCCCTTGAGTACGGAGTACCAAGGAGAGCGACTGTCCCCCTGTTTAGTGCAGAGCGGAGCCAGCCGTCCCAGGGACCCGGGGTTAGGACTGGCCACTCTGTACCGACTTGCTGGCCCTCATGTACGTAGTACCGAGGAGAGCTACTAGTATAGGGAGGTACTAGCTACCCCATGGGCCCCGGGGTTCTGCTAGCCTCCCACACCGACTTGTTAGGCCCACTTGGGCAAACCAGAGTAGTCAGGCGAGGGTGCGCGGATTATGCAGGGGCAAGGCCCCTGTTTGGTTACTGTGGAGGGTTGGACCCCTGTTACTGAGAGGGCTCTGCCCTGTACTGGTTCCGTGCTTTGCTTTGGACGTACCTGTTAACGGAAACGACTGACCGCGTGCCAGTGTGGGTTAGCTACCCGTGCATTTACCGCGCGTGCCGTAGTCACCGTTACGTCTGTCAGTGACCTTGGGGTGGTTGACTGAGAGTAGGATCACCACGGGGGACTCTCCCGGCCAGGAGAGCACCATGTGCTACTTCTACTGTTCGGAAAAGACTGCAATCAAGATCGTTCCCACGAGGAACATTCGAGATCAAGTGAAAGATCTGAGAAATAGATAAATCGTGAGATAATTGAAAGACTTAAATAAAGAAAGTAACCAAACTTAACAACTACTGTATACTCTACTGTTTCTTTAGTTTTAGTTGCCACTCTACTTAGCGTTTTGCTGATTTGTTACACTCGCTACCTTTCAGGACCAGGTGTTGAGCAGCCAAGGTCAGCGACTGCAGAGGACGCTGGGCCGAGTAGGGTCCAGTAGAGTTACTACTATTTCTTGTACCTCTTTTTGTTCCATTATAGTGAGTAGTTCTCGTTTCCGCTGTACTTTTCTTTACCTGCAGTTCATATTTAGTTATGAATGTTGTTCTACTATTGTGGTGGTATATACTGTAGTAGTTTCTTTCCTTGCTGCTGTATTTTCTTACAGTTAATTATATTCATGTTGAATGTGGTTTATTTTACTGCTCTTTTGGTTACTTCCACGTTGGACGACTAGGTCTTGGGATTAGTTGAGTCGGTCCGGTTCTCGTGTCTCGTAGGGGCTCGGGAATCGGGTCGTTACATCACTGAAGACCATTGGGATCTACAGGATCAGATCGAGTCTCAAATCCAACATGTGAACCTAGCTCACTTCGTCAGGTAAAGTGAGGGCCAGGATCAGGGCAAAGGACCTATGGAGGGCCTAGAAAATTACCACAAGGAGAAGCTTCAACAGTTCCGTAGAGTCAACATGATCCTTGTCGAGGGCCGCGAGCCTGACAACGCCTTAGTCTGCCGCCTTGAGCAGGCGATGTCCCCCTTTCTTTCCCTGGTTGAGTATCATCACTAGGTCCTGAAATGACCCTTCCCAAGGGTCGTTCGAGGTTTTCCTGGAAGGGTAGGGGTGCAAGTGTAATTTTAAACCCCCTTAGTTTAAGTTTGTGGGCTTTGTGGGAAAGAGGAAACTTCGCAGGGGAGATTTCACAATTTGTCCCTCTCTTTCTCTTCCCACACAACACACCCACGCACATACCCCCCCTCACAAAACCCTCACCCTCTCCCTATTTAACACCACCGCCACCCTCTCCATCCCCACACCACCACCTCCACCTTCACTCCTCCACCACCATTGCCACCGGCAACGTCCCTTCCTCTTCCCCATCCCCTTGCAACCCCGAGTGGGGAAGGAGGGGAGCTCAAGATGGAGAAGGAGAGAGGGAGAGCGTGGGCAAGGGAGAGGCAAAGTGAGGAGCTTGAAGGAGATCAGGAGAGAGAGGGAGAGAGGGCAAAGGGAGGAGCCAGAGGTGCAAGGAGGAGCTCCAGGGAGCTCATGGAGAGGAGCTCTGCGACCCCCTGCAGCAGCTGGAGCAGCAGCTACGGTTCTGCGGGCTAAGGGCCACGTGGGGAGAAGGTTCGCGAGGCGTTCTGCGGAATCATTTTTCCACAGTATCAGACGTCTGAGACGCTATCCAGACGTATGGAGGAGCTTCAGGACATCCGGAGCTGGTGCCAGAGGTCTGATAGCATGCAGAGTGCCGAGGTATGTGCTTTGTATGTGCCTGCATGCACGTACGTAATTTTTTTACGTGATGCATTTAAACCTACATGCGCATGCGTAGGTACAGGACGTTGGAAAGGCACGTGGTGCACCCTTCGAGGTGCTTTAGGACGTTTGGACATCCCTACAGACATCTGATAACCATCGCAGACGTGCGGGTGCACTGATAGACATCTGTTAGGACCCCAAAACGGCTATGAGGGGTTCCAGACGTCCGAGATCAGTGCAGAAAAGCAAGGTAAGCCTATATAGTCGTTTAAGACGTTTGGGTCTAGACCCAGACGTCTGATTTTAGTCATAGGCACAGCAGAAGCATGGTGGGCCCATAACCCATTGATCTCCAGCCAGTAGAGTATACAGGGCTCGTGGAGACAATGGGATCTGCAATTCGAGTCCCCATTCCACCCGTGTATCCCGGTAGAGTGGTTTTTCTCAATATTATAACTTAATTAATCAAGTGCATGCTATCTTAGAATGAATTGATTGAACCCTAGGATATGAAATGAACCCTAGGGTAGAATTGAGTAAATGAACATTGTTTGGGCCACACAGTCTATTCTGAATTGCATGTTATAACCCTTAATGCTAGCAAATGAATAGTTAAATGATGTGATGCTTAATTCAGTTATTAAATCACGAGCTACATGTTACATGATTAAGAACAAGTTGTGAACAACGAGATCTGCATGTCGTGAAGCGAAATGAAATGAATACAATGCATGAACCCTACGGGGAACTAGAAAAGGAACTCACGTATATGAAACGAATATCGTACGTAGGAGGGAAGTGAGCTGACCCTTGAGTATACGGTACTGAGAAGAGCAACTATCCTTTTTGCATGGAAAGTGAGCTGGCCCTCGTGTACGCGATACCGAGGAGAGCTCCAATTACTTTAGTGTAGGAGGGAGCTAGCTGCCCTTAGGTTGAGACCCGGGGTTAGGAATGGCCCCCTACACCGACTTTTGTTACTTTAGTGTAAGGGGAGAGCCAGCTGCCCCATGGGGCCCGAGGTTAGGACCGACCACCCTACAATGACTCTTGTTAGGCCCACTGAGCAAACCGAGATAGTTGGGCGAGGATACGCAGGCTGCTGAGGGGTGAGACCCTTGTTCTGAGAGGGCAAGGCCCTATTCTATTCTATGTTGTACGTTTAGGCATACCCGCTAGCAGAAATGACTGACCACGTGTCAGTGCAGGATAGCTATCCGTGCGCTTATCGTGCATGCCGTAGTCATCGCCACGGCACGACCGTAACCTCGAGGTGATAGACCGGGTGTAGGACTATCACGGGGGCTCTCCCGACCAGGAGAGTGTCACGTGTACATCCTACATCGCGGAATAAACTACAATCAAGATTGTTCCCTTAGGGAATAAGAGGATTAAGAAATGTTGTAGATTCTTATTAGAATAACCAAATCAGAAACACCTAGTTGAGATAAATGGAAACGAATGATTAGTTAATTGCTTATTTCTTTATGTTAAATTCCATGTAAATGGCTTAACCACCACTCTACTCAACGTTAACTGACTACAGATTATATAACCACGTTCAGGTCAGGGAGTTAAGCAACCAGCGCCATCGGCTGCAAAGGGTGCTGGCCCAGCCGAGTCCGGCCATAGTTATCACTTTTCTGTTTCAAAGCTCTTTTTTGTAGTAGTGAGTACCTTTAGTATGTATTAGTTGTTCCTACTATATTTCTGTTCTATTTCTTTCTATTCTAGTTGTGATGGCTATGTATGTTATAGTACTCTTCCGCTTGTGGCATGTAATATTTTTGAGACTTCTCATCCTATTTTTCATTACTGTCTCTTATTTATTTCTACTTAGTTACAGTGCATGTGTGGTTGTAGTATATTTTCTGCTTTTGGTTATTTCTCGTTAAACGACTGGGTCTTAGGATTAAGTCGAGGTGAGTCAATCTCGAGTCCTGTAGGGAGACGGGATCGGGTCGTAACAGGTTGTGGCGGCAATGCTTGGATTACCCCAAAATATTCACCTCCCGCCCTCCGTGGGAGTCAAGGTTGAAGTAATTTTCGAGATCAACGCCACCCCGAATCAGCAACTCACCCCCTCCGAGCAAACGGCCCGTAGCGCATTCCCCACTCTTTAGTGGGGTGAGAGAGGCTTCGTCAAGCAGGCAGCCTTCATACTGTTTGCTTCTCTATCGAATCCAGTAAGAGCACACTAACCTGTTGTTGGCGACACTTCTACTAGCGAGATAACAGCAACCTCGGCTCCTCATGGATGAGGTAGTGTCGTTGATGTCCTCTTCTCCAAAGCATAAAAGACTACTCCGATTAAGTTACAAAGAAGAGCACCTCTCCCTATCAATTTACCCGGTTGTAGGGTTCAACAACCACAAGGTGATGCCAAAAGGAGAGATCAGCCTCCCCTTGTCTATCTACGGCGTGGACAAGCACCTCAACCGGATGGCCACATTCATAGTGGCCAGATTGACGATGACATTCGACGACATCCTCGATTGCCCAACTACCGACAACTTCCACCTAATCCCCTCTTTGTACTTTCAATTCATGCTTTTCGAAACTCCTCGCAAAGTAGGAATAGCACACGGGGATCAAACGGCTGGGCGAGAACTCCTAAGGATTGAGCTTGAATGTTCCATGGAGCCGAAGCCTCCTAGGCCACAAAAATGGGGGAAGAAAAGAAACGAAGTCCAAGCAATCCAACGGAAGAAAAATCCGGTTGATTCGCCAGCGACTTCGGGACTACATTCAGGCTCTTTAGCCATGACCATACAGATGTATCTTGATAACGATACCAAGCTTGTCCACGTCAGAGCAGACCTTGATCCCTCCAGAATATAGGAATTGTTGCTCCTACTCCGAGCCAACGCGGACGTTTTCGCTTGGTCCGCCAACGACTTATCAAGAGTAGACTTGTCCTTGATCCAGTACCATCTAAACATCCAGGCGGGCTCCCGCACTGTCAAACAGGCGCACCGGCACAAGTCAACCGAACAATGGCAGGTGGCTGAAGTAGAAGTCCACAAGCTCCTGGAAGCTGGATTCATCAAAGAATCCCAATACCCAGCATGACTCTCGAATGTGGTAATGGTGAAAAAGGCCAATGGAAAATGGCGTATGTGAGTAGATAATCTCAAATGAAGCATGCCCAAAGAACGACTTCCCCTTGCCAAGGGTAGACACCCTAGTTGACTCCTGTAACAGACAATCTCACATGTCCTTCCTGGATGCCTACAGCAAGTACCACCAGATCAGCCTTACTCCAGCAGACAGCCCTCACACCTCCATCATCATCGATAGGAGTCTGTTCCAGTATAGAGTCATGCCCTTTGGCTTGAAATATGCTAGAGCAACTTACCAATGCCTTGTAAATTTGGTTTTCTCAAAAATAGTAGGAAAATTGTTTAAGGTGTACATAGATGATATGCTTATAAAGGGATCCAATTTTCATCAACAATTAGAGTATTTGGCCGAGGCAGATTCTAAGGGACACCCGCCTCCACCTGAACCCCGACAAGTGTACCTTTGGGATCTCAGCTGATAAGTTTTTTGGGTTCTTCGTCTCAAACCGTGGGATCGAAGCTAACCTCTACAAGATCCAGGCGATCATAGACCTGCAACAGCAAGGTGCCTTGAAAGGGATGCAGTCGATTGACAAGATCGCCTTATTAGGCTGATTCTTGTCTCGATCTTCCGACAAATGCCTCCCCATCTTCGAGTGCATAAAGAAAGGTAAAGGCTATATTGCTACCCACTAAACTCCTCACTACCAAAAGGCCTTAGAGGAAGTAAAAGCCACACTTCGAAATTCCCCCGTCTTAACAGCTCCCCAACCCGGGGAGGTCCTCTCAATATACTTGACGATGTTTGTGTCCGCCGTCAGCGTCGTTCTAGTCGGTGAGAGGGATGGAGTACAACGACTCGTATACTTCGTCAGCAAAACCTACCAAGGTGCAAAAGCTAAGTATATGGTCGTCGAGAAGTCAAGGCTAGCTTTGGTCACTGCAGCAAAGAAGCTACACCCATACTTTAAAGCCCACACTATAATGGTCCTGTCAGACTACCCCCTACGGTGAATGCTACATAAGCCCATGGGATCAGCACACAGATCAAATAAGTTATGGAGTTAGCAAAATTCGACGTCAAGTACCAGCCAAGGAGAGCCATCAAAGGACAAGTCCTAGCGAATTTTGTGACGGAATTCACAAACTTGAATGCCTCCCTCATGCTTTCTGGCAACTATACGTTGACGACTCATTTATGACAACCAGGTCTGGGGTCAGGATAGCCTTGGCCGTCCCAAACAACGTTACTCATAAATACGCCATCAAATTGGACTTCCCTACATCTAATAACCAAGCAAAGTACGAGGCCATGTTAGCAGGCATTCTGGTGGCCAAGTACACAGGAGTCACCCCGCTAGAGATTTACATGGACTCCCAACTGGTCGCCAACCAAATAAATGGCAAATACCAAGCTCAAGATCCAAACAAGATCTTGTATACCGACAAGGTCAGAGAGGAGCTGGTGGACTTTAAGACTGAAATGACCCTTCCTAAGGATCGTTTGGATTTTTCCAGAATTTTAGGGGTGTCCTTGTAAATTTTTCTATGCACCAGAGAACCCCATGCGGAGTTTTTGGTTTCTAGAGGGGTTTAATGTAATTCTAAACCCCCCAGGACTGGCTTTGTGGGCTCTACGGGAACGGAGGGGATTTTGCGGGGCCAACATCGCACTTTACCTGACCCCACACCTTACCCCACACAACCGCCATGCACACCCACCCCAAACCCTAAGCCATTCCCTATAAAACCCTCTCCACTCCTCCACCCTCTCAACCCCACGACACCACACCTCCACTCCTCCATTTGCCTCACCACCGCCACCCATCTTCTTCCTTCCTTCCCCATGCAACCATGAGTGGGGGAGAAGGAGGGGAGGGGAGCAGGAGGAGCACGGAGGAGAAGAATGTGTGTCGGGGGAAGAGGGAGAGCGGCGAGTGGCCTTGAAGTTGCTGCTACGGGGAGTCTAGCTGTGGTTACAGCAGCACGCGGAGAAGGAGCTGCAAAAGAGCTTCGCGAGGAGGCTTTGCGCATGGATATTTTCACATTATCAGATGTATGCGACATTCGCCAGACATCTGGAGGGGTCGTTGGACATCCAAAGTGAGCTTAGGATGTCTAATAGCATGTAGAGTGCTAAGGTATTTTCCCTACCTGAGCTCTGAGCCATGCATACGTACCATGGTAGTGTTAAGGTGTCGTGTTGGATGCTCATGCGTGCATAGGTATGAGGAACGTTGGAAAGGCGTGTTGGCACGAAGTTTGAGGTGCTTTTGGACGTCTGAAGGTGGTGTTAGATGTCCAATTGCCCTCCCAAATGACCAGGCAAAGTTCAGACGTCTGATAACATCCTTAGATGGCTTTAAGAGGTAGCAGACAACTGGAACAGAAGTAGGAATGTGAGGTGAGATTTCTGCGCACATTTAAGACATATGAGACTCACCCCAGACATCTGATGTCGGTCTAGACACACTACTGTGGCCACCAGGCAGCCGGTCCAGCCAGACCAGCCTGCCTGGTCCAGTTTAGGTGAACCGAGAAGAGTGTTTGGACTAGTTCAGGGCCCAAACGAGTCGAATTTGCGCAATTAAGTACCATTGGTTTCCTTTCTGAATTTTCTACATGTTAGAAGTGTTTCCACGTTGTTTTTAGCCTAATTGAAATACTCAAATATTGGTCAACGATATTAATTTCTGGTCTGACCAACTGTTTGGAATAGGTCTCCAATTCGTAGTGCACACGGGACCCGCGGAGATATTGGGATCCACCGTTCGTGCCCCTATACCACCCATACACCCTGGAAGAGTGGTCATCTCTACTCCTGTGGTTTAAATTAGTAAAGTGCATGCTAAATTAGAAATATCTACTTGAAACCTAAGTTATGAGATGAACCCTAGGACTGAGAATGTAAATGGTTTATATTCGATGTATGAACCTCGCTTGTTATAAAACCTGAGAATGCATGTTGTTAAATTCCTTATTATGAGAAATGGAATATTTAAAATGATGTGACGATTGCTTACCCTGCTAATGTACGAGCTACCTGTTATATGAATTAGAAATCAGAATGTAATAGAGATACATGCCATGAAATGAAATGAGACAAGTACTATGCATGAATCCTATGGGGAACTAGCAAAGGAATCAAAGTATAATGATATGGATATCTGATGTATGATGGAGCATGTTGCCTATGGGCATGTTGGTTGGCTGTTCGGACTTAGGTATGGAAAGTGAACTAGCCCTCGTGTATGTGGTACCGAGGAGAGCTACCATCACTTTTGTGTAGGGAGAGAGCTAGCCTCCCCTTGGGTTGGGACCCAGGATTTGGAATGGCCTCCCTACACCGACTCCTGTTGGGTCCACTGGGTAAACCGGGATAGTCGGGTGAGGGTACGAAAACTGTTGAGGGGTGTGGCCCTATTTTGCTCTATGTTGTACGTTAGAGCATACCTGCTAGTGGAAAAGACTGACCGCGTGCTAGTGTGGGGTAGCTACCCGTACACTTATCGCGAGTGCCGTAGTCACTGCTAGGTCGCGCCATGACCCCAGGGTGGTAGACCGAGTATAGGACTATCACGGGGTACTCTCCCGGCTAGGAGAGTGCCACGTAGGCGTCCTGCATCGCAGGAAAACTGTATCAAGATCGTTCCCTTAGGGAACATGGAGATTAAATACTGATGTGAACCTTTACTAGAATAACCGAATCTTAACACGTGATTATGAATGGAACCAGATGATAACTGTATAAATAACTGAAAAATGTATGAATGGTTTACTGTTTTCCTTTTATTTATTGCATTCGATGTTCTTATGTTGCCACTCTACTCATCGTTTAGCTGACAATAACTGTATATGTTCAGGTCAGGAAGCTGAGCAGCCAGTAGTAGCGGTTGCAGAGGGTGCTGGACCCAGTCAAGCCCAGCAGTAGCCTGTTTTCTTTTCGATCTACATTTAAGATACTTTCATTGTAGTAAGTACTTTTAGTATTTTGGAATTTCTGTCGTTGCTTTACGTATTCTTATAGTTGTTGTGATGGCTAGCTAGAGAACCTTCCCTTTCACCTATGGCATGTTGTCTTTCGAACTACTATTATGTTTCTGTTGTTACCTTTTATTCTAATGCTTAGCTACATTACACGTGTGGATTGTTGTATGATTTCTTGCATTTGGCTTATTTCTCAATGGACAACTAGGTCATGGGATTAGTCAAGGTGAGCTGTTCCTGGGTTCCATGAGGAGCCGGGTTCAGATCGTAACAAAGACTATCTCGATTAGGCAGGTGTCTAGAGTAGATAAGCCCCTGGCGAACGCGTTGGCCAGACTCACTACTACCATCCCTTTAGGGCAAAAGGAAGATATCTACTTCCAGACCCTAAAGGAGCCAACCATGCTTGCTCCCAAGATGTTCGCGATAGAGCTGTCTATCTCTAGGATGACACCTATCATCACCTATCTAAACTCTGGTGAGCTACCTTCAAGGGAACCACAACCTAAGGCCTTCCTCCTGAAAGCCTCAAGGTACACGTTGATAGAGGGGCAATTGTATAAGCGAGGGTATTCCATCGCCCTGTTGTGCTGCCTAACAAAAGAGGAAGCAACCCAGGCCCTTCAAGAAGCCCACGGAGGCATGTGTGGGAATCATGAAGGGTACAAGGCACTCCTCGCCCAGCTATTTTAGGCAGGCTATTTCTAGCCCCAAATGAAGCAACACTACAAGGACTTTGTGCGCATGTGTGACAAGTGTTAGTGGTTTGCTACCCTGCACCACTTGCTACCTGCAAAATTAGTGCCTGTGATGTCACCCAACCCCTTTGCAAAATGGGGCATGGACTTCATTGACCCTTACCCACCAGCCCTGGCTCAGAAGCGATTCATACTAGTAGCTATTGATTACTTCTCCAAATGGATAGAAGTTGAGGCAATGGCCAGCCCAACAATTGGCAGAGTTATCTCCTTTCGCAAAGGCATTATAACTCGATATGGGATACCCAGTGCATTGTCACAAACAATGGCACGCAGTTCTCTGGCGAAAATTTTGAGAAATTGTGCACCAACTAGGATATCCACCTACGCTTTACGTCTGTGGGACATCCCCAAGCGAATGGATAAGTGGAAGTGACCAACCTTACCATCATCTCAGTGCTACAACGCCGGCTAAATTCAGCCAAAGGGAGATGGACGGACGAGCTACCAAACATACTCTGTGGTTACAGGACTTGCCAGAAACTTCCATGAGCCACACATCATTCAGCCTGGTATACATCATGAAAGCCCGACTGCCCATCGAAACAATCCTCCCCACCTACAAGACAAAACTCTATGACCCCACCACCATTGATGACCAAGTTTGCATAGCCTTAGACCTTGTGGATGAGCTAAAAGAAATGGCATCAGAGGCATCGCTTAAGCATAAAGAAGCGACTATTGTCGCTTATAATAAGTGGGTTTGCAAGTGGATATTCTCCCAAGAAGACTTAGTCCTGCGCAAATGCAAAGTCTCCATGCCAAGTCAGTTAGGCAAGAAATTAGATGCACACTGGGAAGGGCCTTATACGATTCGCAAAGACAGTCTAGGAGAATTATACAAGTTACAGACCCTAAGCAGCAAAAGCATCTCACATTACTCGGCATGCTAGCAGCTTACATTTGTACCATGTATAGACACATACAAGTAATAAAGGTAGAAAGTTTCTTTGATTCAAAAAAGTGTTGCTTGTTACATGTTAAAAAAAAAAAAACAAAGAGAGAAGGCAATAGGACCACTCCAAAGATTAAGTGCCTTCACACCCAACCCTCTAAGAGGACTGCCCTAGGCATCTTGGGAGGCGACGAGGGGACACAAGGAGAGCAGCTCGGAAGGACTGGCGATCCCATAGTGATGTAAACACGTTTGTATCACATCATAGCTGCCTAGCACCAGTCGCCCCTCTCCATTCAATATCTGAAGACAAAGGCGTGGACGATCTAGGCCATTGGATCTCCATCCAACAGTCGTAGATTGCGCACGCCTAAACTCTAAACAAGACAAAGCCGGCCCTACAACGCGTTGCTCCAGCGTCTTTTGCAAGTCGATGGGCGCGCATTCGAATCCCGCCCGGCTGCCAAACCAGAATAAGCGAGCGCGCGATTGGAGTTGTTCAATTCGCATAGAGTGGCACAGAGCGAGCGATAGCGCCCATGCGCGATTTGACGCGCAATGCAAACACCCGATCGCATGCGGGCGCACTGCACGTGCGAGGGTGGTTTAAGCCGTCCGATCTCTTGATCGGACCGCTGATAATGCCCAAACGTGCGTTGGCGTTTTAGGCAGAGAAGAAGAGAGGGCACACGTCACCCATGACGAACCTTTAGTGACATTTAAGTCCATCACTAAAGGTCTCATATTAATGTTTTTGAAATTAAAATGTCCAAAATGCCCCCACTCCTTGCAACTATAAAAGGAGACCCCCTCCATACGAATTTCTCATCCCTTCTTCTCTTCTCTCACCCCTTCCAAAGTTCTAAGAGCTTGTCCCAAACCTGGGATGCTCCTCTAGAGTAGAAATCTTAATTTTTCCACCTTCGTCCCCCTTCATGGAGCATCCCGAAGTTGTCCTCTCTCTACATTCGAGAAGCGGATCCCGCGACGACGATGACATGCTGCTTCGTTCCCATTCTTCCCGCTTCGTCCTCCTTTCCGCTCCGTTCCCCGTATTCCATGCGTCGTCCCATCCGGCTCGTCCTCCAAACGATCGTCGAGGAGGATATCTCTCTCTCCATTCTTTTTATTGATTTCTAATGTAATCATTTCCCGTTTCCTAGTCGTAATGAGTAGTGTAATTAATAATTTTTTATAATGAAATCCATGTCTATTCTACATCCCTTTTGCTTTTATTTATAATATTCTCTCTCTCTTTTATTTATTATTTGTTAAATAAATAGCTAGTTTTCAACCAGCTATTATGTTTCGTGACAAATAAAACAAACGTGTATTTTTAATCAAACGTCTGCCTTACTGTGTTCGACCCGGAACTTCTTACAGACTTTTCGGTATAAATTTTATCTGTTGAACCCGAGTTCTTCGCTACTCAAACTACAACGATAGGTTTTCAAAACCAACTCCGCTAGCGTAGTCCTCTGATGTTCAACACACTTTCTTTGGCGTACCTAGCTTGGGTGCCTCCTCCTCAGAGGCTAGGCTTCCCAGCTGGCTCGAGGGCTCCAACTTCGTCTTCCCCTCAGGAGGTCTTATAGGAGCTTTGTCCATGACGTGACCATCAACTTTCTGACGATCATACTCGAACAAGAACTGGTCCATAGACCAACCGCACAGCTCCTCCACAGTGGTGCGTTGGCCTTCCAGCAGGGCCCGCACCGTTGCCAAGGTGTGCTTCCACACCTCCCTCAACAAGACCTCTCGGTTCTCCCCCATTGAAGGGTCAGTAGTGAAGAACCCCATCACCATGTCAGGATCGAACTCCGGCTGGCCAGCCTTCCCCCGCTCAAGCACCACCTTGACTCAGTCCTCCACGAGCTGCTGAGCCTTGCGCCTCCTCACATCTTAATGCCTTGGCAAGTTTGTCGATAGCCATGCCCAAGTACCACGTCATCGCCCTCCATGACCGAAGAACACTTGGCCCTTAGTACTTACTCCTCCTCCTTCAAGGAAAGGACGTTCGTGTAGGCAACCTACATGCCCTCGGATAAGCCTTGCAGAGCCACGACTTCAATGTTGTGCACTCCAATAAGACTCTCCTCTAGCCTCTCACCTATGGAGGCAATCTGCCTCAAAGCCTAGCGAGCCTTCCTCAGCTCCTCCTCTAGCCAAGAGACTTGGCGGGCCAACTACTGTTGCGATTGCAGCTCGCAAAGGGCATCCTCCGCTCTCTTCTCTACCCTCTCTCGTTCAGCAACTGCCTCTGCACAGCAGGCAAAGTTGCAGTACTCTGCTCTAGCTGTTATAGCCCACTTCGCGGTCATCTCAACCACCCCAAAAGACCCACCATGTCCAGCGGTGCTAGTAGGAGCACCACCTCGTGGAACAAAAGTTATCCTGAGAAGCTTGACCTACTCAAAACCATGGTTGAGAATAAAGAGAAGATTCCTTCCCAAAGGATAAGTAAAGGGCAAACCAAGATAAGGCTTACCGCTCAGAAGCAGTAGTAGAACACATGGTTCAGGTGCATGCCTCCCAACCGAGAGGTGGCTCAAGATATGGCATCCTCCAGATGTTGAATGAGCTACCTCTCCATAGAAAACCCCTCGCCCAAACTGCCTAACCCCGCTAAGCTGCCTACCGGGATTACGACTACCCAACCAGGTATGGGCCTTGCACTTGCAACTTCCAAAACAAATCCCTTAGTAGATTCGACCATACGCCCTATCATCCCTGGCTACCCTCTGCCTGAAGGGTCCACCGGCATCCTTGCCCCGTGTCAAGATTCACATATAGTGTGGCTTCGTAAAAATACACCCACTAAGGAAAACCCCAGTCACAGCCACCTCCTGTGCCAGCCAAGAGAAGGCACCAGCTGGTGTGGACGGGGCGCTAGACGTACTCTCTCTGCCTGACAGAGTGACAAGTTGATTTTTGCTTTCGAAGATGACAATTAAAATGATTTGTCATTTTATTTCTAAGTGATGGAAAATCGACAAATCAAAGTATTGAATTAAAATTAAATCACTCACAAAAGAGCGGGTCATATCCACAGGGAGGCAATGACCTATTAAAACTCGCACGGGTCAGAAACAAATATTCACGATAAATTTCGTCAAGAAACCAAATCAAAATCGCTTCTCAATTGGGATAATAAGACATGTTGATATTGCATTTACGTTGAAATTTGAGGGTGTTCTGTTAAATGTGCCATAATATTTAATTAATAAAATAAAAATCACATTTTATGCAATGGCATTGAATGTAATAAGAAATGGGAGGCAAAACAGAGCACTGCCTTCAAATGGAGTGTGCGCACGGATGAAGAAGAGCTGGATGGCAAGGCTGCAGTCGGAGGTAACCCCACTCAGGCCGCACCCGAAGGTGGTGACGGCGGGTGGATGGCGGCCGAAGCTGGCAAGATGGAGCGGAGAGGGGCGGCAACAATCGTGCTGCTGCTGTTATGAAGCGGCTCGGCATGCGGGCTAGAGGCGAGGGGGTGCAGGGGCACGCACACACACTGGAGGTGGCTTCCGCTGCTGTTGTGCGGAGAGGCACGGGGGTTGTTACAGCTAGAGATGCGCTCGAAGGGGTGAACGCATGCAGCTGGGGCGAGGAGGCGCAGAGAGTTGTGCACCCACGCTTCTGCTGTGCATGTGCGTGGCTGCATGGTGAGTTAGTGAGGGGGACACTGGCCCTGCTGGGCACGGACATGAGGGTGGCTACGTCGCATGGTGGCACTGCAAATTCACGCGAAGAGGAGAGCTATGCACGTAGTGAGGTGGTGGAGGTGGTGATGACAGTTTGGGTTCTTTTTGGTGGGTAATAGGGAAATAGGTGGTGGAGGTGGTGATGACAATTTGGGTTCTTTTTGGTGGGTAACAGGGAAATAGAGGAAGAAGAATGGAAGGAGGAAAGGGGAATGGTCGTGTGATGGACGGTGGTGTTGGTAGTGCGAGATGATCTTGGTGGAGGTGTGGGTGTTGTTGTGGTCATGTACCTGTCAGTGCACTTACGGTGATGCGGCGACTGGTGAGGTGGTTGACCTGGCTTAGTGCATGTGTGTTAAGAAGTATCGTTATAGTCGCACTTGCAACGTCAGTTTTAAAATAAGTAAACGGAGGTGAGTCTGAGTGTCGGTCTCAGGGAGGCGTGAAAATCGGATTTTCGCTTATCACTTGTTGTCACGGAAAGTGCGGAGTTTTGCTTGCGAAAGATGCGATTTTGAAAAGCGAGAGAGAGAGATAGAGAGAGAGAGAAGGTTTAGGGGCTAGAAATCTCTTTGTTTTGATCATGCAACTTGAACAGAAATTAAGATGACAATGGAACGAAAAAAACTTCATTAATCATGCACTTGTAGTTCATAACTTACAACATTAAATACATGCTTCAACAAAAGTAATAGAAAGCTTAAAAGAGAGAGTGTGTGTGTGTGTGTGTGGAGAGCGACGAGGCAGCCACGGCAGTGGAGGAGGTTCCGTCGGCTGCTCGTCGTCTCCGGCGATTACAAGAGTGCCTAAAGCTAGCTAAGAGAGGGGTGGAGTAGTTGCAAGGGGGAGTAAATGCCTTGAATGGTGGTTGGAGGGGGCTTAAATAGAGCTAAGGGCTTCCTAAAAGAAGAATGGGCTTTAGCAACATCCAGAGCATCGCTAAAACCACTCCCAAAAACGTCGGTGAAGCCCTCCAACCGCCGGTTAGCTGCCCGCCTCGTTTCTTCTCTTCATGCGATCCGCGGGCACTGAACGAGAGCCGTCCAATCAAAGATCAGACGGCTGAGAGTCCTCGGTTGCGCTGGGATCGCGCCTCGGGCACGCGTGTGCGCACGCATCATCGCCCGACGTGCGCGTGCGCGTGGACACCCGTGAGCTACGGTCGCGCCGCGTGGCAAGATCTCAGCTGCCCGCTGCTGATCGGGCGACCCAATTTCTCCACGCCCGTCTCCCGTCTTCAATTTCGACTCCGCGCAGCTCGAACCAGCGTCGCTTGAGTGCGGGCGTGCACGCTAACCGTAGCGCCACGCCCACTCTTTGTCGCGACGACCACGGGTGGGCGCGCGAGTCTCGGCCGTTCGATCGAAGATCGACGGTCGAGATTTGATCTTGGCTGGCTGACGGTAGAGATTTGATCTTGGCGGTCGAGATTTGATCTTGGCGGCGCGCGCAATATGGGCCATTGATCTCCAGATCAAGGGTCAGAACTTCTTAGGCCCATTGTAGGAGCTCCGGATGTCGATTTGGCCGATCTTGAGTCCGTTGGACTTCATTCGTCGTTCTGAATCCATCCGTGCAGTCCAATTACTCATCTGAGGCCTGCTTTGACAAATGCTTACACAAATGGCCATTAATACAATTTATGAGCAATCTTGGTACATGATGCATGCAATGCTCCTATTCTACTTATGTTGTGTCTTTTATTCTAAAGATGGGTCATATTCAACATAATTATCACCCCCTTGTATAGTGTTATTAGTGGTGTGCGATGGAGTGATGGTGATGGTGAACAGGGGAAGCATGGTAGCAAGTCATGCATCAGTAGATGCACTCACGGTAGGCGAGCTTCAAGGAGCTCGTGCACGTGGTGGCCAACTCCATCCTCTTAGCATGGCAGTCTATCACCTCGCCAGCCCACGATACAACGGAGCTTGGCCGTGGAGGCTCACGGTGGTGGAATGCTACACGGTGGTGAACTGGAATGATGGCTTTCCAGAGCTCGGTGGTCTGTTGCTCTTCTTATAGTAGTTGGATGGATTGCAAACCAATTGGAGTGGGAGAAGCATCATGGCCATTAAGGTCAAATCCGCTCATCCCGACTGCTTCAATGGCCGCCTTCAATGGCATCCTCCCTCATAACGTCAACCACTAGCATTCATCAATAAACAAATAATATTAGCAAATTTATGTCTAAACCTACAAAGTTTACTAAATGAGTTATTATTCTAACAATGCATGTGAAATGCATACAAGTCAACTTATATTCTAACTTATTTACATACTAATGCATACTATCTAAATGAATGTGTTACCTTAATGTTTAGGCATTTACACATTTAATTAGCTCACAGATATGAGCTTATCACTGGGCCTTCTCCTCTGAAGCAGCAGGAGGAGAGTCGAGGATAACACACCCCTCTACCAGTCCAAGCAGGCCTAAGGGGGCAGGCGAATCCACTGGGGCATCCCCCTCTTCAGCCCCACTCAAACTCTCACGAGTGGACGACGATGGCTGAACATTTCCTGGACCCCTCTTTGGGCACTTGAGAGGGGTCTCCACCTTCTCCTTGCTCCCCCCCACCTGCTTCCTCTTAAGCACCTTGGAGCAAGAGAACTAGATTCCCTCACTCCGCTCCACAAGCCTCTCCTCACCACGATGCGACCGATGCTGAGAGGAGCCGCTACCTCAACGCCTGGGAGTCTCTGGTCCAGCAAACCAGCCAAAAGCTACAAACAAACAACAGAATTATCAAGCTATTAAATAATGAGAAAAAGGGCGTATGCATTCTAGAACTGCCACCTCCTCCCTACTTACATTGCGTGGGATAGGAATCCGCAACCCTCCATAAAGCCGCCCGGACGTATTCCCGCTTGAGCTCCGAGTGGGCAATTGGCCCACATTCAACAATCCTATCAAGGTCTACCTGAGAAACCAAGTTAAGCTCCTCAAGACTAGGCGGCAGGTCCTTATCAAATGGACCCTGCTAACTATATGGGACATCATGACCTTCTACAAGGACAAAGAAAAAATGGCAGTCCTGCCCCTTCAAACTACCAGGCAGATCAACTATACGGTATTTTGTGTGCCAGTTGTACAGTGTATAGGTACCAAATGGGGGTTTCCCCTTCTTGACATTAAGGGGCATAAGTCTAAAAAGCAAGCAGAACAAACCCAGGTAGGGGACAATCTGCAAAGGAAAACAAATAACGGTGAAAGCATTCAACGTCGGCCAACAATTTAGGCTAAGTTGAGAGGGGGCCAGGCGGTAGTAAACAAGGAACAAACATAAGAAGGGTGATGAGAACCTTATCACGAATCCTAACTAGCACATTTTGACCAAAATAAGTGTACAGAAGCTCCTACAAAACCTAAGGGAAAGCCTAAATCAGAGAATTACAAATTTGAGTATAAAATAATTCACAAGGGGTAAAATTGTAATTTTACCAATGCAGTACATAAACGAGATTTCTAAGGGTCTAGACACAGGTCAAACGGGCTTAATAAGAGAAAATTTGGGATGGTTCAACCAGAAAAGGGTTATTGTGAGATTTAAGAATTAAATGACATCCTATAACCCTAAAACATACCCCCTTGAATTCACAAGGTTCCAGACAGGATAAAATCAACTAAACCCTCTAAAATTCATGGAAAAATATCCCCTAGAGTTTAGAACCTTCAATTTGGCCATTGGAACCTATCTTGACCTAGATTGAGAACCACACCCAATTTTTGACCTAATTTGGGTTCTTGTGCAAAATGTCCTATCAAACATGGTCAAACCTAAAATCCAACCCCACCATTGGATTCCTTAGGTCCAAATTAGAGTTATACCAAAATTAAGACCTAAGGAAAGGTCTCCCTGACCCACTTTATAAATTGGTCCTCAATAATTACTTTCTGACCCTTAACTTTTTGAACTCTTACATTTACCCCCTCAACTTTCAAGTCATTTTCTGCAAATCGATCTCTCTACGACCCGCAGCAGTAGGCCATACCTCCGACGACTTTGGGCGGAGGATGGCGCTGTGCAAGGCATGGAAGCCGGCCCCAGACTTGAAAGGAGGATCCCCTACGTTGTCCTCTTCTGCATGGACCGGTCCCCATGCCCTGCCGGCACCATACCTCTCGTGCAAACACTCGAGAGGTATGGGTCTTCTTCCGGCCATGCCTCTAGCGACCAGCCCACGCCTCCTCCTCGCGTTTCACTCCCAACCAGCGCCTATTTAAGGAACGGCAGGGGTTGCCGCTTCCGGCAAGCTTCGTTTGGCCCGAGATCTCCTCTCCTATTCGTCTCTCACCAACTCCGACCAACTGCCAGAGCTTCCGATGACATTCCCTCTCCTCTCTCGTCGCCCTGCCACCATACCAGTGGCAGGGTTAACTCCGCCGTCTTCCGCTGCGTCGCTCCATACCAGCGGGAGCCCTCCAGCCCCTATTCCTCGTCGCCGTTCTCTCCCCTGGCATCTTCGTCTCCCGTGATGGCAGTGCCAGCCGTTCGCCATCTCCTCTTCCCCCGTTCGCTCCTAACTTACCGGATAAGTTCCCCTTACTCTCCTTTATATTTCCCCTCTGTCAATTGATCTTTCGACTCCTCGACTCTACTGTCCACCATCGCCATCTCCACCTCCGATCAAACTTCCGGCGAGGCGTCCCCGCCGCTCCACACCTCCATCCTCCTCACCAACCACCCCATAAGCACCGCAACACCTCACTGATCCTAAATCCTCACTCCACTCACCACGCCACACATCAAGAACACCCCCCAGACACACCCACTCTCACGCACACAGGGTGCCCTAGGCAAGCACACTCCAGCCCCCCCACGCCACGCCAACCCCCGCATTGTCTTCGCCGTGCTCTAGCGAAGCTCGCCGAGCGTTCAGACAGGGCCGCAAGGCTATATTCGTGGTTTCAGGTCCCGTGCCTCCACCGCCATTGACGCCGAGCTTGGAGCAAGCTCGCAAGCAGCTCCAAGCCCTTCCAACTCCAGGCCAGCAGCCCAGGTCGTGCGGAATACTTCCGCGCACAGCCCCAGGTCTTCAATTGGTGGCAGAGGCCTTTGCTGAAGCGGCGATTACGCGTGTTTGCTGCTGCCAGGCGCACGACAAGCGGGTGGGACTTTTAGTCCCACCTCGAAAGTGTGTGGGCGTGCGCCTGCACATAAATTGTAAAAGTGTTTCAGGCTTATCGCCTCGAAACACTGGGGTGAGGTCCCTCACACCCCCGCCACACCTCGTCCGTGATCACTCCCACGGACCTGGCACCCGGATCCGTTTAGTCCCTTCCTGTGCACACCTCGTGCACTACCCACACCAGTGCGCCTGGTCCCGGGCGCGTCACCCGACCCGCTTACCCGATTAAGGCTTTGGGAGAGCGAACCCTGGAGTGAATTTGAGAGAGAGAGAGAGAGAGAGAGACACACACACAGGGAGGGTAGGGGTTAGGTTTTGCCTAACTTTACACTGCGCAGGGAAGCAGGAGAAGAAGAAGGAGGAGGAGATAGCGCAACAGCAAGGAGGAAGAAGAGGCAGAAAGGAGGAGGAGAAGCTAAAGACTTAGCCGCACCAAGGAGCTGAAAAGGAGGAGGTAGTGCAGCAGAGAGAGGAAGAAGAGACACAGCTGAAGAAAAGAAAGAAGAAGCCAAGGAAGAGCTGCAGCAGAAGAGGAAGCTGGAGCAGAGAGGGGCCAAAGAAAAAGACAGAGAAGGCCTTGCACAGAAGAAGAGAAAGTGAAGCAGCAGAGAAGAAGAAAAGAAGAAGAAGCCAAGAGAAAGAAGAACTAGCAGAAGAAGCACTATAGCAAGTGGAGTTTAAGTCGTCTGACCCTAGAGTCAAACGTCTGAAGAGAGAAAGAGGTAGAACCAGAAGAAGAAAGAGAGAAGAAGAATAAATTTTCCTTTATTTTTTTGTAAAACAGTATTGTAAATTGTGATTTTGTATCCTTCTAAAATCAAGTGTTGCTCCTTAAGTTCGACCTCAGAAATTTTCTATTTTCGAGTAATAAAAATAAAAATACTTAACTCTACCCGAACACCTCCAACCAAAGGGGTTCAAGGGAATTCGAACGCCATATTCAATAGTATATTTACAAATAATGAATGAATCCTTAAACCCGTTCGAACATAGGCGGGTTTGTGACCCGCAAGGGTAGAACAGAACTCCATCGAGTCCATACTCACTCAAAAATGCCCTAATGGCGAAACGACTACCAAGGTCAGAAGCAAAGGTATAAAGCTCTGTCGTCTTAGGCGAGATGCCAGACGAAGACAAGGACTTACCCTTGCTCACGAGTCCAAACATCATGAATAGTGTCTCGACACTCGCTGGGAAAAGAAGCTCTGAGAGAACACCTCCTTAAGCTTCGCATAAGAAGGAAGGCTCCGCACCAGCAACAGAGAGCACTCGCTAAGAGACAAGTGAGGTATTAACTACGCCCCATACCCCTTATTTATAATACCGTACCGAGCGGTTCCCCCCTTGCTGGGTGCGAATTTCAAAAAATAAAATCTCGCCGTATCGGCAAGGGTTTCAAAAAATACCCCCTTTAAGGCAGGGGTACCTCAGTAATCATTACCGGCATTTAATGCATGCAAACACGTATCTCGCACAACAATAATGCTAGTCATATCCCTGCCAAGTGTGGTATTGTAAGCCTTAACACCTAATTATGACGATAATTAAAACCGATCTTGTCAAACAAAAAGACAATTTAAATCTCGTAGTAACTGGCCATTACTCACAGCAATAGAATAGGAGGACACTCATCATGCCGCCTCCTATGGCCGGCAATACAACAGGCGAACTCAGCTTACGTTGCCTCCTAAGGCCAACAATAGAACAGGCGAACGTGCCTCATGCCGCCTCCTTTGGCCAGTAATACAATAGGCAAACGCTCCTTCCGCAGCATCCTAAGGCCTACAATACAACAGGAAGACATGCCTCAAACCACCTCTTTAGGCGGACAGTAATACAGGCAAATATGCCTTTAGCCGCCTCTTAAGGCCAGTAGCACACCAGGTGAACACGCCTGAAGCCACCTCTTAAGGTTAGGCAACATGACAAGCGAAATAGAGAAAATAGGTGTCCACGACCTCCTCACTGGCAAAGCCACCTCTCTAGTAAAGAGTCGCCCCTCCAAAGGCAACGACACCGAAACTGTCTTAGCCGCTCAAAATTACAAATCCCGCTCCATAACAAATGCTCCCCTTCTTAAACAAATAGCCAAGGCACCACTTGGGGGCACTACCTGTCGCAGAGTTTTTACCACTATAGTTACTCTCTCAGCAGGCATCATCTAGCTAGAGAGTAAGGGCATATGATGAGGGGGTAAAAGGTGCCCTCGAACTCAAAACTTTGCGAAAAGCCTAACAAGAGGGTTCCAACCCAGAAAGATTCGAATACAGGCGGGTCTGAGGATCCGACCCGCCTACACATGGAAAGACTTGGATACAGGCGAGTCTGGGAATTCGACCTGCCTGCACCCGAAAAGGTCAGATACGAGTGGATACGAGGGATCCAACGCCTACACCTAGAAAGGACCAGATACAGGCAGGTTCGGGGGACCTGACCCGCCTAAGGATCCAGCACCAACCAGTAACAAGAAGATGATGAAAAAAGCCCAACGCAGCTATGCCATCAATAAATGATGGCATGACCGCCATAATTAATAACCTAACAACATACATACCTTGGCAACGGATATATCCAGTCAAAAGATCTCACAAAAGAACTGATCTCAACATTATAAATAGCTAAGAGTGACCCTCGATGTCCACTCTCAGGCAATCCGAGAGAAAAGGAGAGATTATATTCTTGTTCCTATCTAGTGAATATTTGGAAGTATCATCATCCCCCATACAGACACCTTTTCGTGGTAGAAATAAATTAACAATCCTCATATTTTAGTGTGATTGGCTAAATTGTTAACTCGAATCACTTAAGGGGGCCAATCAATCCCTTAACTCAAATCTTCCCCTTGAGCCCTTATGCTTGACTCCTCCCTCTGCCACCTCCTGGCATGCACATCTCCACTTAACCATCATCTCTACCACCTTGACTCCTATGGTATCTCTTCACTTTCCATATATATTTTCTAATAAATGTATATAATTGTTTACTAATTAAATTACAAAATCAATACAAATTAAATTAAAAGATATGCGATTTACTTTCTTCCCGATGTTTTTAAGTAATGATGTAATCCACCAATTCGATCGTTTCAAATCACGGATTCAATCATTAATGACCAAAATCAGAATCGAATTGATTTAATAACTGATCCGATTGCAGGTCAATACTCGCGTCTTGACCCAACAATCAAACGTCCACTGCCACGTCACCACGAAGGATGAGTTAATTCTCTAACTTACGTAATCAATCGATCGCAAAATCGGGTCCCCAGAACCAACGTCAATACAAAGTCTCCTTTGACTTTCCCTTCCCTTGGAAAGTGGACGACAATTTGTCGAGGAAATGATATTCCTTTAGATCGGATTCATATGAAATTTTGAGGAAAACACGGGAGGTGAAAAGTAAAAGATACTCCACTCAAATATTTTTTTTTTTTTTTTTTTCTTCACAGTGACAAGTAGACAACGGGGACCGATAGTTGTCTCGTAGTTTCTTCCTCGTTCCTAAAGGCCAATGGACACAAGCATGGACAGGGAAACTCGAGAACCTTCCAAAAGTAAGCTGCAGGTAATTAACCTCTCTTTGTCTTAACTTCATTATAATTTCCTATGGAGTGTTCCAATCTACATTTAATTACCATTTTCAAAGCTCCCCTCGACTACCATTACTTCCGAATTATTGTTATCTTTCTGGTCTTTTTTTTACGTTGTCAGAATATAATGGGTGTTTGTTTTCTGGTACATTAACGTAGAAACCAAATTGAATCACAAACACTAGTCCAAATAGAGGCGCCTGTGAATTATGCTGGATTGGGCTGGATATCTTACCAATATGAATTAAATTGAATTATGAAAATTTCAATTGATTTTAATTGGATTGAATTTAATTTATGACCTTAACCAATCAGATCCATAATCCATGAAAACTATAACATTTGCACTTACATATGCACATATATTTCATATGAGATAAAAAGAGATGTAATATAAAAGTTCCAAAATAAATTCCCTCGGCTCCAATCGTCTCCCTCTAAGTTGGTTCCTTTATTTTATCATAAGCACCATGAAGGCAATAAGTTTGTATGTTTTAGTATAATTTTTTTAATGGGTGTTAATATTGTTGTATTAATAACCTAATAGAAAAAGTACAAAACTTCAAATTTTAATTTTGAAATCTTATTTCTTAAAACTTTACATCAGCTAACAAGAAAACATATATAAAATAAAATCTCAATACATTAGATTATGAATTTACAAAAATCCATGGGTATCCCTAAGTCTAAGCTAAAATAAAAAAGTTAATACAGAAATTGACGTGAAAAGTGGTGCACGAAAAATGAAAAAAAATAAAAGAGTGTAAGATTTGTTCCGTAGTGAATCTCATCACATTTAAAAAAATCATCACACCATTTTAACCTAAAATATACAGGTGATAAATAACTTTACACCGATGATAAATTATTCTAAATGTTTTTACACTGATGTAGAATGATTTTGCACCGGTGAAATTATTCTAAGGTGTATTTATACCAATGAAATCTCATTTTTCATCGATGCAAAATTATTCCAAGG